>CP032248.1:43940994-46340994 GCA_005610355.1 Gossypioides kirkii
ATACAAGTGAGAATGGTGTTGCCCCAGTAGATGTTCTGATGGAAGTCCTATAAGCAAGAAGGGCAAAAGGTAGTTTTTCATGCCAATCTCTATAGGTTTCTGTCATTTTTGCGACAATCTTCTTGATGTTTTTATTCGCTGCTTCTACTGCTCCATTCACTTTGGGCGATATGGGACGAATTATGGTGTCTGATCTTAAACTGCTCACAGACCTCCGATATCGTGCTGTTGTTTAAATTTAGTGCATTGTCTGATATGATCTTTTCAGCATCCCATATCGACATATGATCTCCTTTTTCAGGAAATTGCTGACTGCAGACTTCGTAACATTAGCATAAGAGGCAGCTTCTACCCACTTGGTGAAGTAGTCGATAACCACAAAAATGAATCTATGTCCATTAGAGGCCTTTGGCAAAATTGGCCAATAACATCCATGCCCCACATAGAAAAAGGCCACGGGGATGTCATGACGTGTAGGGGTGAAGGAGGCACATGTATCTTGTCCCAATAGATCTGGCATTTGTGGCTTTCTTGGCATAGTGATACAATCAGTCTCCATGGTCGACCAGTAGTACCCAAATCTCATGATCTGCCTAGCCATCTTGAATCCATTCGCGTGCGTTCCACAAAATCCCTTCATGGACTTCTTCTAAGATCTTTTTAGCCTCGATTGAGTCCACACATCTTAATAACACTTGATCTTCCTTCTCTTATACAAGACCTCTCCGTCCAGGACGTACTCATTTGCGAGCCTCCAATGTCCTTTTGTCATTATCGGTAGCTCCCTCGGGGTATTCAATCCTTCACATAGTGGAGAATGTCCTGGTACCAAGGATGCTCTTCTTTCTCTTCTTCTTCGATGTCGCAGCAATGGGCTGGAGTTTCGTAAATGCTCATTTGAATGGGCTTCATATCCTCTGGCCTATTCACTTTTATCATCGAAGCTAAGGTGGCCAAAGCATCAGCCATTTGGTTTCTTCGCGCGGGAGGTACCTGAACGTGACCTCATCCAATTCTTTGATCAGTTCGAGGATCATGTTTCGATATTCAATTAATTTGGAGTCCCTGGTCTCCCATTCTCCTCTGAGCTGGTAGATTACCAATGCTGAATCTCCATAGATTTCTAAAGCTTTGATCCCTCGATCTATGGCTGCTTGGATCCCCATGATACATGCCTCATATTCTGCCATATTATTTGTGCAATCAAAGTCAAGCTTGCTGGTGAAGGGATAATGGTCTCCTTCTGGTGACACTAAAACTGCACCGATCCCATTGCCCACAGCGTTCGAAGCACCATCGAAGTTCAATCGCCATGAATGCTCAGCCATTGTTTCTTCGGTATTTGCGACATACATTAGATCATCATTTGGAAAGTCAAAATTTATCGGCTCATAGTCTTCCAAAGCCCTACTGGCAAGGAAGTCTGCGATTGCACTTCCCTTAATTGCATTTTGGCTCACATAGATGATATCAAATTCCGACAATAGGATCTGCCATCTGGCCATTCTCCCATTCAGCGCGGTTGACTCCATCATATATTTTAGGGGATCCAACTTTGAGATTAACCATGTCGTGTGGTATAGCAAATATTGTCGCAACCTTCGAGTAGTCCAAACCAGTGCGCAGCATAGTTTTTCTATTGGAGAGTATCTTATTTCACAGTCAGTAAATTTCTTACTGAGATAGTATATGGCCTTTCTTTCCTTCCCGTCTCGTCGTGTTGGCCCAAGACACATCCCATAGAATTCTCGAAAACCGTTAAGTACAAAATTAATGGTTTGTTGTTGGGATTTGGTGGTACTAGTACCGGAGCATCAGACAAATACTGTTTAACTTTATCGAAAGTCCTTTGGCACTGATCATCCCAAACGCCTGGGTTATGCTTTTTGAGAAGGCGAAATATGGGTCACATTTCTCTGTCAACTGTGAGATAAACCGAGCAATGTAATTCAATCTCCCAAGAAAACCTCGAACCTCTTTTTACGTACGAGGCAGGGTAATTCTTGTATGGCTTTAACTTTGTCTGGGTCTATCTCGATCCCTTTTTGGCTGACCACAAAACCTAATAATTTTCCGGACGTAGCCCCAAAAGTGCACTTGGCAGGGTTCAATTTTAGCTGGAACTTCCTCAATCTCATGAACAGTTTCCTCAAGACATTCACATGTTCCTCCTCCGTTCGGGACTTTGCAATCATGTCGTCGACGTAAACCTCAATTTCTTTGTGCATCATGTCATGAAATAACGTCACCATGGCTCTTTGATATGTTGCCTCGACATTTTTAAGTCCGAACGGCATCACTTTATAACAAAATGTTCCCCACATTGTGACAATGTGTTGGTTTCGCCATGTCTTCAGGGTCCATCTTTATTTGGTTATATCCGGAGAAACCATTCATGAAGGAGAAAAAGGCATGCCCCGCTGTATTATCTACCAGAGTGTCGATGTGTGGTAGCGGAAAGTTATCTTTTGGGCTGGCTCTATTCAAATCCCGGTAGTCTACGCACATACGTACTTTACCATCTTTCTTGGGGACAGGAACTATATTGGCGACCCATTTCGAATATTCAACTACTCGAAGAAAACCCGCGTCGAACTGTTTTCAGACCTCTTCTTTTATTTAAGCAACACATCAGGTCGCATTCGGTGAAGTTTTTGTTGGACGGGTTTGCATTCTTCCTTTATTGGGAGCTTGTGAACTACGATGTCGGTGCTTAGCCCCGGCATGTCCTGGTAGGACCAGGTGAAGACATCCTTGAATTCCCTTAGCAGCTCAATAAGATCTCCTCGTGTCTTTATTGAGATGCTGGTCCCGATTCTTATTTCTTTCTTTTCATCCTCATCCCCTATGCCTACTGTTTCCACTACCTCTTTGTGGGGCAAGATTTGCTTTTCCTTTGTTCCATCATTCGTTGCAATTCAGGAAATATATTACAATCCTGGTCATCTTCAAAGTCCTGTGATTCCTCAAGGCACATATCTTGCTCGAAATGAGGTTCGGAGTCAGTATCATTCATATTACTGATATCCAAGATCTGTAAAGAATGAGAATGGGCTAATGAACAAAATAAATTAAAGAATGGCTGTATGACATGATTATGGGTGTATATATTCAAGAATGATTTATTTATTTATATGTGTGAGTGTAATTAATTTATTTTGGGATTTGAAAGGAAAAGAATAAAGAGATAGTTGTCAAAATGTATCTTCATTTAAGATAATGGATAAAAACTCAAAAGCCCTTTTACAAAAGATTTATATCATTCCTGGGCTTAGAATGACAAAGGTGCAACGAGTATTACTTTGGAATGTTCCTAAAAGCTACGGGGAGCTCCTCTTCCGTCCAATTGTCCAAATTACTCCTAGGTGCATACGGACATATTTGAAGTGAACTCCTTTCTTTAGCTTCTTCGGAAACGGCATTTATGCTTAATTCCATTACCAGTCTCGTAACTTCTCAAGCCTTAGTCCGCCAGAAACGAAAGTTTTTGAAATATGAGGGAAGGTCATCAGTCTCCAACTGATTTCTTCCCCGGCCTGTCGAGCTCTTCTTATCTCTCATTTCCGCTCTATCTCTTTCTTCTTTTCTTTCACATCCGGTTTGTACCTTAGCCCGAAACGGTCCCACTTCCCAAATAGCGACGGTGCGTAGATTACTCCTTGGAGGTGTTTCCCGAGCCCTTTTCCCGGTAATGCTCCTTTTCCAATCGTCAAACGCAATCCCATCTTCGTCGTTTGCGATAATTTAGGTTCAGGAATCTTACTTCCCTTTCCAATGAATGTGGCATTGACAAATTCCAACGAGCGAAAAGAGCATTCTATTGCCTCTTCATCCTTGTCTATGTACGGGGCATCATTTGTTACAGACGCAACAATATCCTCCTCAGCATTGATTGTAACCAACCTTCCGTCAGTTACCAGCTTGAGCTTTTGGTGAAGTGAGGACGGTACTGCCCCTGCTGCGTGAATCCAAGGTCTTCCTAATAAGCAATTATAGGAAGGCTTGATATCTATCACCAAGATGTCAACCTCGTAAGTATTTGGGCCTATTTGCAATGGTACCTCGATCCTACCCATCACTTTTCTTTCGGTTCCATCAAACGCTCTGACTATGTTGTGGCACGTCCTCATGTGGGAGCTATCGATGGGTAGTCTCTCGAGAGTGGCTAACGGTAGAACGTTCAAAGCTGAGCCGTTGTCAATAAGCACACCGGGTAGAGTATACCCTTTACAGCGAGTGGTAATATGCAATGCTTTGGTCGATCCCATACCTCCAGATGGGATTTCATCATCATTGAAGAAAATGAAATTATCAGCACTGATGTTGTTAATCAGTCGATCCAGCTTGCATACCGATATATCCTGGGTCACGTAGGTTTCGTTGAGTACCCTCATTAATGCGTTACGGTGTGCCTCTGAACTCAGCAGTAACGCCAAGATAGATATACGTGCGGGCTGTTTATGTAATTGTTCAACTACGCTGTACTCGCTGTGTTTCAAGAATTTCAGGAACTCTTGTGCTTCTCTTTCTGCCACCAGCTCATTTATTGGTTTTAACTTGTCAGTCACCTTTTCGGGTTCAACCGTTATAGCTTTCCCCTTGGTAGCTGCTCTTTCCTCCACGTTGTAAGTTTTACCGCTACGTGTGACTAGGTTCACGTTTTGTAGCTGCTCATCTTTGGGTGCCTCGATGTCGCACCCGTAATTCCAGGGAACTCTTTTACTACTTTCATAAGGAAACGGTGCGGGTTTCCGTATGATCACACATGGTGTCTCTTGTTTTCTCGTCTCAGCTCCCTTGGATGTGGAGATGATTATTATTGGGCGATCATGTTCATGTTTCCTTTTTCCTTCGGAGGAGTAAATGTCCCCTATCTCTTCCCCTTCTTCGAAGAACTCTAATTCCTTGCGGTCCATCAGGTCTTGTATTAGGACCTTGAACTCCGTGCAATACTGAATCTCATGACCTTCAGCGTTGTGGAAGTCGCAATAGTTCTTTGTTTTTACCATCCTTTCACTGTCCTGTCCGATTATTCCTCTAGCCACCAGCTGATGCCATACCCATCTCATGGGGATCTACCTCTTCAATGTGAGCTTTAACCCTTTTTCCGTCTATTCCCGTAATTGCATTTACCCCTTGATCAGAGTGGACGGGCAAAGGGTTTCCGGCCACATTAGGTCTCGATGGCTCATCGAATCTTATTTTCTTCATCTTGATTAGTTTTTCCACCAATTTCTTGAAGGTGAAACAATTTTCAATGGAATGGCCAATTACTCCTCCATGAAACTCACATTGGGCGTTGGCATCATACCATTTTGGAAATGGTGGTTGTACGGGCTCCGTGATATATGGGGCTACCACATGTTGGTCATACAACTGCTGATAGAGGTCTTTGTAAGTGACGGGAATTGGAGTGAACTGAATCTTCTCGGTATTCTTTTTCCAGTTTGACTCTATTCTTGGTAAATTCTGATAGTTGTCAGAAGGAGGTTTTGACTGCGTCATTGTGATTGGTTTCGAATAAGTTGGCCTGTATGTACTTACATTATTTACCCCGGTTTCCTTCCTCTTTGGGGCTACCCTTTTTCCATTGTCCCCTGCGTCGATTTTTTCGCTTTTAATCGCGCTCTCAATCATTTCTCCTGACATTACTATGTCGGAGAAACTCCTTGTGGCATTACCCACCAAGCGATCGAGATATGGCGCCTTTAGTGTGTGGACAAAAAGTATCGTTGTCTCCTTTTCGATTAAGGGTGGTTGTACTTGAGTGGCTAAATCCCTCCAACGTTGAGCATACTGTCGAAAGCTTTCACTTATTTTTTTCTCCATATTCTGCAGGGTAATTCTGTCTGGCGCAATATCAGTAACGTGGCCATATTGCTTCATAAAAGCTTGGGCCAAGTCTTTCCAGGAATTAATTTTTGCGCGGCTTAGTTGGTTGTACCATTTGGCAGCGGATCCAACCAAGCTATCTTGGAAGCAATGAATTAATAATTTTTCATTGTGGACGTACCCTGTCATCTTCCGACAGAACATCGTAATGTGCGCTTCTGGGCAGCTGGTCCCGTCGTATTTTTCGAATTCGGGCATCTTGAATTTTGGGGGTAGTACTAGGTCTGGGACCAGACTTAGTTCTTTGGCATCAATTCCATTGTAAGCGTCAATCCCCTCCATTGCTCTGACCCTGTCTTCCAGCCACTTGTACTTTTCTTCTATCTGTTTAGATACTTCCATTTTGGTTCTTTCCACCTCCATTGTATCATCGAGGTCGGGGTTGATGGGATTCGCAGCGGTTTTTCCCGGGTTCGACCCTGACCCGACTAGGTAATTTGCTTGGCCTGATGCGCCAATGGGCTGAGGTTGCGCTCGAATCAAGACAGGTGTTTCTTGCGGGTTTATTTCTGGCGGGGCCTGATGATGTACGGGTGTAAAGCCAGGAGGATATTGGGGATCCTCGTTTTCCTCCCTTGGGTCTTCAGCGGGTCCTTTTCCCTTATCCGAATCTCGCAACAACTAGGTTAGCTGATTAATTATATTGCTTTGGGATTCAATTATTTGGTCTCTCATGTCCCTTTGAACTCTCTCTAGCTGGTCCTGCAACTGAGCTTGCATCTGTTCTTGGATTTCTTTTTGCATTTGTTCTAGCCTCTCTATTCTCTGATCCATAGCTTTCGCCTTCTTACGTGTGTAATAACGATATGGGTTTTCAATGTTTACTGATGTTAACTGATATAATTAATTTTAATTAGTTTGGAGATGTTGTGTCAATAATGTGCAAGATATGATGCAAAATGCATGTATGCAAATGTGAGAAAAGGCATTGATTCTAAAGTCCATTTTCATTTAGAGCAACTTCTCGAGAAGAAAAACTTCTTTACATAAAAGAGAGTTTATACAAATGGTTTGGCCTTTCGACCCAAATCTTTAATCTTTCCTAGCAATCCCGCTAATTTCCTTCCTCGTTCCGATCTTGACTCGTACTGAAGGCTCAAGACGTCGGCTTCAGCGGTTAGCTCCAGCATGTGATCGGCCGCTTCTCTCATTTGAGTTAGTGCTTTGCCCATGACATGGTCTCGTTCCTCGACCTCTCTCTGGGCTTGACGGGTGTGCCATTCACTGGTTTCTAAATTTCTTTCTATGATCTCAAATCGGATTTCATTATTATGTAGTGTAGCCTCCAGTTCTTGCACTTTTTCTTTTAATTCTTGTTTCTCGGCCATGCATGCTTTTAGCTCCGATACTGCGTTTCGATTTCGGTGCCTCCATAATGATTCCTCTAACTCCTTTATTCTTGCCTCTAGACTGGCTATCTGAGCTTTCAACTCAGCCTCCTCTACCCGTTTTTCTAGTAGATCTCCCTTCAAGGCCTTTTCTCGGGCTTGACCATCTTGGAACTTTCTTTGCCAATGCTCCGTTTGGTCTTTTTGTTCCTGAATTTCCTGACGCCATTGCTCAGAAGTTTTCCCTAACCCTGCAGTCCTCATGGATTGCCGAAGCTTCTTGTAGTGTTTCTTCAAGTCTTCAAGGTCTTCTTCGGCCTTATTTTTCCCTTTTCTCAACTTCTCGGCTTCTAATCTGTGAAAATCCACGTCTAATCCTAGCTGTATCTTATCTTCCTCCAGTACTTCTATTCTCTTTCCGAACTCTGAGCTCTTACTTTCAAAGTCATGCTTGAGGATGTCTATCTCTGTCGGGACCTCTTGTAAATATTCCTCCAGAGGGCGAACATTTTCTGGATTTGGAGCAGGGATGTTGTCATTTACTCTCTTGCTCCTCCACCAGTCATAATTCGGGGTTGTCAATGGTTTGGCACTGAACTTCTTTATTCTTTGTACCTTTTTTCACGAATTTGCCATTTCCCGAACCTTCTTCTTATAGTCGTTCCCTTTATAAGAAAATTCGTAATGTGCCAGGCCGTGTGTAACAGGGATAAACTGCCTTGTCTTATATTGTCTTAAAACAAGCAACGGAGCATATCCAGTAGCACCCCAGACTCCGAGTAACGAGACCCAATTGAAATCACCACATCGGTAGAGAATCTCGTCTGGGAGGAACCAAGGCGCACACCATTCAATATTTTCATCTTGAAGATTTTGGAGAACGACTGCCCATTTTTCTTCGGATATATTTTGCTCGCGTTGCGTGGCCACAAAGTCCTTTAGAGGCGAGAAATCTGTTGAAAATACTTTATAAGAGAATTTCTCCACTTTCCAGAAGTGACTGTGAAACCAGACCATTAATAGCTGAGCACAACCAATGAATCTCCCTTCTCCTTCCCTCCGGCAAGTACTTAGCGAGCGAAAGGTTTCTGCCAAAATAGCAGGGACGGGTGTAATTCCCCTACTTAGTCGGTCAAACAGTGCTACTACCGCGTCCTCGACGTGCCCCAACGCCTTTGGAAATAAGACCAAACCATATATACCGAGGGCGAAGATATCAACACGTTTTCTCATATCTGGGTGAGTTGCAATTATTTCCTGCAGACTATTCCAGTTAATACATTTGTTATCTCCTTTCACCTTAATTCGGGAAACAGCCCATTGCTCACTCATTCCTGTGACACTCATCAATCTTTTTAGAAATGTCGGAACACTTGCATCTTTCGAAAATACTTTATCGGCTTGGATTCTAGGACAACGGACTAAGGCGGTGTATTCCTCTATTGTCGGTGTCAAGTCTAAATGACCAAAGGTGAAGCAGCTATAGGCAGGATTCCAATGTTGGGAGAGGGCTCGAAACAGGTGTTTGTCAATTCTTACCTCGAGTAGGTAAGACAGATCTCCATAATCTTGGTAAAACATCTGCCTCATTTCATCATCCCATTGCCCCCAAATCTCTCTCAACCCTCGCAAGTCGTTCTGAGTTACATTAATACGAGTGTAGTCCCATAATTCTGACAGATGCCCGTGTTTCAAGCTGTCACCCTTTTCACGCTGTTGCTCCTCGGACCATAGGCGTGCCACCATATTGTCCTCTATTTTATCTAAAAATCCTTCTTCCATGATAAAACTGCCTAATTTGTAAACGGACTTCAATCACACCTTTTCGTTCATAATGATGCGAATGCAAGTAGAAAGAGACAAAACAAACGCAGTTAGTAACATGTAATAGCAGAAAAGCATTCATAACACAGAACCTAAAAAATACTTCGGGCATATACTAACAGGGCTTGACCTAACTCCATCTAAGGTGAGTACTTATGGTTCACTATATGTAGTTTTAAGCTCTAAAAGGTGAAGGGTACCCAAACCAGCAGATTCCTTGGTCCTCACCCATTATAGGCTCTTACGGACGAGTTCGGTTTAGGGGGACGCATTTCTCGCATGTTTGCACGGAAGTGAAAACTTCACGAAAACAAGGGTACTTTGTAATCCCGAAAGCGATTCACTATCCTGCACGGAGGTGAAGACCTCACGAAGGAGTAGTTTCTCACTTTCACTTAAAGGGGTAATATCGCGATGCACATGATGCCAAGTTATACTAGAAATATAACAAAGCACAATATTACGCAAAAAGATGTCGAGGATTGCATGTTAAATAAAATCAAAGTTGAAAAGTTCTATAAAAAAGACCCGAAAATCATCAATTTTGGCTTGACTCTCGTTTATTTTGAAAAATGTCCCCAGTGGAGTCGCCAAGCTGTCGAAACCACCTCGAAAACGAATGTTTCGAAATGTATTTTATGTTTTGGAAAATGGGAATATAAAGGGAGTCGCCACCAATCTTTTATTTAGGTGCGATTGGATCACCACAAATCGTTTTTTAAAAAACGTTAAAACGTCGATCCACAAAATCCAGAAAAATAGGTTCGGGAGTCGGTTACGCACGAGGAAGGATTAGCACCCTCGTACGCCCAGAATTGGTACCACATGATCATTTTCGGGTCTTATTTTATGAAAACAATGAAAGCTCGAGTGAAGTTTAAAATACGATGTTCATTTTGAAAGGCTCTGTGTAATTTTAAAGGAGACCTTTTTAAGAAGAACTCGTCCCTGTATTTCGTTCCTCTTATGAGAACTAGAAAGCGTGTCCAACACATTAGGACACTACATTCTCGGAGTATCGAAATTAGAGGACGTTTAGGGAACTTTTGAAGAGAGCATTCGATCGCGTGATTTGTACGAAAATCATACCTATCACATTAAGGCACGATTTTTCGAGGTTTCCACGCGAAGGAACATCATCTCGTTACTTAAAAATTTGGATATGGATAGGGGTGTGTTAAAAACTTTTTAAGGGGGATATTTCTTTCGTACGAATTACGAAAATCATACCCCGCACGTTAGGGCACAATTTTCGAAGTTTTCACACGAAATAATATTGCCTTATTTTCGTCATGAAAGTTCTTCGTATATATTTTTGAGAACTTGAAAATTTCGTATGAAGGTTAAAATGCAATCCTCGAACACATGATTTGAAGAATTAAAAGGAATACTTGTTCACTTCGATTTTCACGAAGATTTGAAGTCGCGACCAACCCGTTAGGACACGACATTCTCGGAGCCTCGAAGTGAACGGGTGTAAGAAGAACTTGAAAAGGATATTCGGTTCGCGCGAATTATACGAATAAATCGCACCCGACACGTTAGGGCGTGATTTTCCGAAGTTACGCTCGAACCGAACCTTGCCTCGATTTTTGAAGTAATTTGTAAATGAGAGTGTATATTTTAAAAACACGAGTAGCAATTGATAATAGAAATTAGATACGAAGTAGTATAATAAGTAGATAAATAATGTGCAAAAATATAAAATGTAGGTGCAAACAAATGCAAATATTGATAAATGATGAAATCGGGGTGAAAAAGAGACTTATGGATACCCGGGGGCAAAATGGTAATTTTGGTGAAATCGGGGTTAAAAATGGAATTTTAAAGGTTTTGGGGGTAAAATGGTAATTTTTAGTGAAATCGGGGTTAAAATAGAATTTTAGAAGCTTTGGGGGTAAAATGGTAAATTTTGGTGAAATCAAGGTTAAAAATGGAATTTTAAAGGTTTCGGGGGTAAAATGGTAAATTTTGGTGAAATCGGGGTTAAAAATGGGATTTAGGAAATTTTTGGGGTTAAAATGTAATTTTTGAAAGTTTTAGGGTCAAAATGTAATTTTGGAAAAGTTTAAGGGTCGAAATGTAATTTTGGAAAAGTTTTGGGGTCAAAATATAATTTTAGAAAATTTTTAGGGTCAAAATGTAATTTTTGGAAAGTTTTAGGGTCAAAATGTAATTTTGGAAAAGTTTTGGGGTTAAAATGCAATTTCTGGATTGTTTTGGGGTCAAACTGTAATTTTGGAAAAGTTTTAGGGTCAAAATATAATTTTGGAAGAGTTTTGGGGTCAAAATGTAATTTTGGAAAAATTTTGGGGTTAAAATGCAATTTCCGGATTGTTTGGGGACCTATAAGCAATAATACGAAAGAGTGGGTGACACGTGGTAGCCCCACAGGCATCCAGCAGTCAAGGGACCAATTTGAAAATCTTGAAAAAATTTTGGACCAATTTTGTAATTAAATAAAAGTTGATTTAAGGATTAAATTAAAACAAATTAAAAATAAAAAGGACTAAATGCATAAATAATCCAAAAAATGACACGTGGCAACCCCTGGTATAGTCAAACAGTCAAAGGACTAAATTGAAAAGTAATTAGAATTACATGGCAAAATTGCAAATAATTAAAAAATGCAGAAAGGACTAAATTGAAGCAAATAAAAAATGCAGAAGGACCAATCGTGCAATTAGCCCTTTTATTAAAAACACGAGGATCCTAGGTGGGTCGGGTCGGGTCGGATCGGGCCGAAACGGGTCCTATATATATATATTTTCAGATTATTTTTTTTCATTTTTCTCATTTTATTAAAACCCCCCCTTTTCCTTCTCCTTTCAGTTTTGCTCACTGCCGGCCGAACTTTGGCCAGGCTTTAGCCCGCCGTCCGGCGCGCGTCCAGGGCCACGCGCGCTCTGCCGATCCTGCCAGCCACGCGCCGCTCCAGGGCCGTCCGGTCGCCGTCAACGGAAGGTAAACAGCCCCCTTTTCTCTTTCATTCTGTTTCTTTTCCTTTCTTCATTTAAGAAAATCAGATCTGGATTTTCCAGATCTGAAACTTCTTAAAACACATCCCCTTTGTCCTCCCCCTTTTTTTAAAAAGAATTTCCTTTATATTTTCCTCTTTTTTAAAAAAAATGTTTATCTTAATCCCTAAAAAATTTGTTCTTTTGATGGCCTTCCCCCCTTTTGCAGGTATTTAAAACGGAGGAGTCCATGACGACGTACGAGCGAAACTCCGGCGGTGGTGGTGGTGCGAGACTCCGGCCACGGCGCAAGACAAGGAAGTAGATTCTGACTTTTCAATTTCTTTTTTTTTTTTGTGTTTTTAATGAAAATATTAAACATTATTAATTGTATTTAGGTTATAATTATTATTGTCATTAATAATACAAAAACGGTCTGTTTTATCATTTATGTCCATTAATATTAATGGTAATATCTTCAATGTTGCTATTATGATTATTTAATATATAAAAAAAAAAGCATTAAATGTATACATCTTACCCATTTTCAAAACTGAAAGTCCCAATGAATGAAAGTTTAAAGGGCAAATAATGTACACTGTATAATACCTGATAGTTCTGACTGCTTTGAATGTCTGTTCTACTTTCAAACTTCTCTTGTTATTCAAATGCTACTGCTTAGATTCTTGCTTCTGTCTTTGTAACCGAAAAAAAAAAGCCCCCTTTACAATGAATTGGTTCTGGTTTTATAACCAGAATCACCATGATGCTAATTTGTTGTTTGCTCTTAAATGTCTGCCTAACTTCTTTGCTTGTTGCAGGTTCTTTTTGGCACTTGTGATGGCAGGGTATGGTGGATGGAGCAGGTGGTGGCAGAGCTGGTGGTGGCAGCGGCATAGGCACGTGGGTGAAGATTTGACTTTGACCTTGGTGTTGCTGAGTTGAGGGCTGCTGGTGTCTGGGCTGTAATTGGGTCAAGGGGTGTAAATGGGCTAAAGGGATTTGGGCCATTTGGGCCATGTAAATGGACTTTAAAATTTTTTTATGTTAATTTTAATGTTTTAATTTTTATTTAAATTTAAATTCAAAGTAAATTTAAATTTAAATTTAAATTTAAAATAAATTTAAATTTAAAATAAATTTAAATTTAAATAAAATCAATTTAACTCAAAAGGTCAAAGCCCGGTCAAAATTGGGCTCCAACAAAGGATTCATCATTTCTTTTAGAGTTCTATTTTTCCTTTCAGCTATACCATTTTGTTGTGGAAAATAGGTGTAACACTTGAATCACGTACACCATCACCGATTAGGATTTCGGTGTCTACTACTCGTTTTATACTGTTCATCTTTTACAAATATTCGACTATTTGCATCTTTATTCAATACAAAAATCATTTCTCACAATTTAAAACAATATCTAAATAGAATACAATTTTATCAAGGGTAAAAATGGTATTTCTAATATTTTAGGAGACTACTATCGATACTTGGTGGTCAAGTATTGGTAGTAGTCAATTCAATGAACAATTTTAGAACTGTGCAGATTTCTACCGATACCTGTTCTAGTTCTACCGATAAAAGTATGATTTTTATCGATACAAGTCATACAACTACCGTTACCAAAAACTCCAGAGAGCGAAAATCCACTCCCTACAACTTCTACCGATACAAACTTACATACTACCGATACAGCAGTACCATGAACTATCGATACTTGCAATCCAACTACCGATACAATCCAAGTCAGAGAACAACCTCTCTCCTGCCCTGTACTTCTACCGGTACATGCAATAATTCTACTGAAACAAGTATGTAGAATTTCATTAATAATGCCAAGACACAAGTTTAAGACCTCAAACACAACCAATATAAGTTATGCATTAAAACATCATAACACACACATAACTTCTAAGTTTTTACAAGCATTATAAGCCTAAGCATCAAGTTATACTTCATGCATTTACAAAATCAAAATAGTATGATTTCAACATCTTTGGTTCCATATCAAAGGTTAATAGCATCCTAGTACATGCCAAATAACCGAGTGATAAAATTACTACCGATCGAGCTCCCAAGATAGTGTGATTGTCTTCAAGATGATCCGATCTTCAAGTCACAAAACTAGATCTACAAATCAACAACAAGTTCACTGGTAAGCTACATAGCTTAATAAGTTCGCAAGTTCATCAATTTACCAAGTCTTATGAGATAAGCAACTCTATAAATTTGTCAAGTCAGCACAACTGAACTTCAAGGGTCGCTATTTATTTTACTCCCTGTTGACACAAAGGTCATGTTGCTCATTTGCTCCCTATTGACCTAAGGGTCATGCCTGTTACCAGTATACGATGTTATTCTTAACCATCGATATGGTATATCTGTCCCTACGATGCTGCTTACACTAAGCTGACGAGAACATGCAACAAGCATGAATCTTAGCCATCGTAGGGCCTGTAACCCATTCTCGGATTCTATTCACCTTACGGTGACTCACGATGCTATAGAGTATCCGCAACAAATGCAGGATCTCAACCATCGGACCATTTTCTATCTTTGGCACAAGGCGGGAAATTCTCATCTCGATTTTTTCATTTTCAACAATCATTAAAAAGGCAGTTATAAGCAGTTATTAATAAGAATTTGACATTACGAACTTACCAGACTGAATTGTAGTTTAGGAAAGACTTCAGGGACTAATCTGCTAATTTCTCTTTTCCACGATCGATAGCACGATCATAGTATAAATTCATAAATCATCCAATTTTCACATTAAATTACATAATTTAGCCATCCAACACAATATAGCCCTTTTTGGGAAAATTATGATTTTACCCCAACTAGTTTCTCTTTATTCAATCTAGTCCTTTCAACACAAAACATACAAAATAACCATTCTCTTACACAAAAACCATAACCAAATTCTCTTGGGTACTTACCCAACCCGTTCACATATCTATTTTCACAATAATACATGAAATTTCACTAATTTCACATTTTAGTCCTTTAACTCTAATTTCATAAAAAATCACTTTACAAAAAGATTTAACCTAAGTATCAAACATTCAAATATATCAAAAACTTCCAAGAACAAGCAATTTCAACAATGGCAAGTTTTCTAACATTTGACAGATTCACAAATTAGTCATTGCATAAGCTAGCTTAAGCTGATACGGACTCAAAAACATAAAAATTACCAAAAATGATCAATGTTTGCTTACCCAAATCAAAGCTCAAAGGTTTGAATTGAAAACCCTAATTTTTCTTCTTATTGCCGTTTGAAGAAGAAAGATGAAGAAAATGAGATGAAAAATCAATTTCTTTTCTTTTAATTCATATATATACATAATGACAATTTTGTAATTATTAAAACTTTCACCATTAAGCTTTAATTAACTATTTTTAACCTTTCTTAAGCCTATTTATAAACAATATAAATCATACTAATACACTAACTAATACTCCTTTGGTTAATTTACTCATTTGGTCATTTTAATTAAACATCAATACTTTTATCCTTTTTATGATTTAGTCCTTTCTATTCAATTAACTATCTAATCAATGCTATTTTCAAATCATAATTCATACGATGTATATATCACCATAAACATTTAAAATAACTAAATTTACGACCTGACTCGTCGGAGTTGTGGTCCTGAAACCACTGTTTTCGACACCACTAAAAATCGGGCTGTTACAATAGGGGCGAAAAATTCATGTATAATTCTGTCTATCTCACAAACCTTTTTAAAGAAGTTAGTGCCATATTCGCCCCCTCTATCGGATCTAAGACGTTTTATTTTTCTATCAAGTTGGTTTTCTACTTTTGCTTTATAACGGAGAAATGTTTGTTCAGCTTCATCGTTTGTTCTTAAAAGATTGATTTTTGTATACCTAGAGTAGTTTTGTACAAATGTAATATAGTAATGTTTTCCATTTTTACTTTCTGTGTTTCTAAAGTCTGCTAGATTAGTATGAACTAATTCCAAAAGTTCAGTTTTCCTATTAGTGATAGGATTTAAAGAAGGTCTAGCATGCTTGGCTTCAACACATATTTCACATTTATTGAGGCTGCTACTATCTAGATTAGGCAATAGATTCATTTTTACAAGCTTCTTCAGAGAATGTATATTCACATGTCCTAATTTAGTATGCCATGTATCAAACAATTCAACAATATAAGCGGAAGATATGACTTTATTATTATTATTATTATTAAATATAGTCTCAATCACAAATAAACCCCTACATAAATAACTTTTCCCTATATAATCTCCATTTCGAGAAAGTACAAGTTTATTGGATTCAAATATTAGTTTAATGCCTACCTTATTTAATAGACCACCACTAATCAAATTTCTACGAAGGACAAGTACATACAGAACATTATTTAATGCCAAAGTTTTACCAAAAGTGAGTCTGAGTAATATTTTTCCTTTACCGAGTACTTTTGAAGTGCTTGAATTGCCCATGTAGACCTGCTCACCTTCAGTTACCTTTTCAAATTCGGTGAACATTTCTCTGTTGGCGCAGAAATGTTTAGAGGCGCCTGTGTCTACAATCCACTCGGTGTTATTTTCGACCAAATTTATTTCAGAAACCACAACAGCTATAACGTCATCTGGATTTTCGACCACATGTGCTTGTGTTTTGTTTTCATTCTGGCAGTCAGAATGTTAGTAGCATTGATAGGCTTTGTGTCCATCTTTGCCACACACGTAGCACTTCACATGGTTGTTGGGTTTGTTGGTTTTTCCAGATTTCTTGAAGGTGATAGCCTTCTTATTTTGGAATTTTATTGCCTTCTTAAACCTCCCAACATCTTTATTCCTGCTAAATTTAAAACTAGAACTAGATTCGACAAAGTTAGCTTTTAAAGGGAATTGACTTCAGGTAACTAGAGCCTTATCTTTGAGACCGTTGGCTTCCTCAATCTTCATATGGCTGAATAGTTCTTCGAAAGGGATGTCCCATTTTTTGTGTTTTAGGAGATTTCGGTAATAAGATCAAGATTTTGGTAGCTTCTCAATCAAGACATTTGCTTGGAGAATCTCATACATCTTCACCCCTTCCGCTAGGATATCAGAAACCAACTTCTCGTAGATATGGACTTGATCCATAATCGGCTTATCATCAGTCATCTGGAACTTAAGCCATTCACCAACAACAAATTTCTTAACTCTAGCATCATCGAGTCCATATTTTTTCTCCAAAGTATCCTAGATGGATTTGGCAGATTTATTTTTGACAAACAAGTTAAAGAGGTTCTTAACCATATGACTTAACATGTGATCTCTTACCATTTTGTTGTCTTTTTCTAACTTAGCTTTTGAAGCAGTTGCATCTAGTTTTTCAGAGGCAGTGGTAGCATCTCCTGGTTTCTCGATGGTAAGTGGATCGAAAAGGACATAGTCAACTTCAAGTTGTTCGAAGAAGATGACCATCCTCCGAGACGAATGACGATAAATAGTCCCATCGAGAGGTTCGAGCTTGGATAGATCAGGGATGAATTTTGTAACACCCCTATACCCGACCCGACTATCAAGTTGAGTATAGGAATGTCACATTTGAGTGTTGGAGTAATCCTGGCTAAAATATTTAATCCAAACCCTTATTCGATTATATTTTTAACTTTCTACTCATAGCCTTGTATAATATTTAATATAAATTAAATAAGTTTCACAATTTTCTTTTAGTCATTTGACGCATTCATACAAAATTATTTACCTAGGTCATTTACCGAAAAATCAGAAAATGAACTTTTACCCTTTTCTTGGGTCCACTGATGTGCTGATGTGATAAGATACGACCTATCCACAATGTCTTTTACTTGCTTCTCTTTACCTACATGTATAAAATATGCATTAAGCTATTACTAGCTTAGTAAGTACAACAAGAAATCTAATTAATATTTATCTATCATAAAACTTAATTTTTTATTAATAATTACACAGAATCATTTAATGACATATCGTCCAATTTACAATTTTTTTAATAAATCATTTATGAAATAATTGTTCATTAATCATCAACTAACCATATTTAATAAAATTGTAATTCTTATAACACTTAAATCACATAACTTTATTTAAATTACTCATTTCCCTATTTAAAGTTCCAAACATTTCACCATTCTCATTTTAACCTTATAACATATCAATTTTCCTAATTTAATTACCTTTCAATACATAAAATATTTATAATTTAATAATCAAATAGAACAGCCTTGTTTTTTTTTTGGAGGTAATCCTTTATTCATTTCTTTCACTTACCAATCATCATTAAATATCAACTTAACACATTTAATTCACTTATTTCATTATTTTGATAATTTAGTTTATATAATAGTTTTCTTATAATAAAATAAGTCATATACCTTTTAAACAGAGAAAATCCTTTATCTTTTGAACAGTGGCTCAGTAGACACAATAGAACACATAGGATACACGGAACAAATCACGAAACACGAAAGTGTCGTATCACGAAACACTGAAGTGCTATTACAGAATAGAGAGCATACAAAGTGCTAATCAGAATGGAGAGCACACAAAGTGCTAATCAAAATAGAGAGCACATAAAGTGCTAAATACACGTAGATCACGGTAAACACGGGAGCGCTCGGTTTCCTATGACATGTCAACTATATCTCTATGCTTCTTATCTCGTCTACTTGGGCAAATTATATTTTCCATATGTCACTTTTACTCTCTTTACAATGAAATCTTTGTAACACAATTTCATATAATTCACGTATAATTTTTTATCAGGCATATCCCATATTGTTTTTGCATATTTTATAATTTAGCCCTCATCATTTTGATAACACATTTAACATAATTCAATAATTATTAATATTCCAAAAATTCACTACAATATCAATTTTCTCATCTTAAATGTTATGCACTTCACTTTACTATTTCTAACATAAATTTTCCCAAATTCATGATTTAGCCCTTAATTTCCACAATATTATGAAATAATAGGTTGGACTACAAAATTCATATATTCTTGTATTTTTCACTATATGCTTTATTTATCCATATTTTATTGTAGACTTTTTATAACTTTTCAATTTAATCACCTTTTATCATAAAAATTCTCTATTTATTATTAAATAAATTTTCTTCCTCATATCACTTAATTCACATTGTCGAAACCACCTCGAAAACGAAGGTTTCGAAAAAAAGATTTATTTTAGAATTTGGAAAATAAGGAGTAAAAAGGGAGTCGCCACCAATATTTTATTTGGGTGCGATTGGATTACCACAAAACATTTAAAAAAACGTTAAAACATCGATCCACGAAATCCAGAAAAATAGGTTCGGGAGTCGGTTACGCACGAGGAAGGATTAGCACCATCGTACGCCCAGAATTGGTACCACACGATCATTTTCGGGTCTTATTTTATGAAAACAATGAGAGCTCGAGTGAAGTTTAAAATACGGTATTCATTTTGAAAGGCTCTGCGTAATTTTAAAGGAGACCTTTTTAAGAAGAACTCGTCCCTGTATTTCGTTCCTCTTATGAGAACTAGAAAGCGTGTCCAACACATTAGGACACTACATTCTCGGAGTATCGAAATTGAAGGGCGTTTAGGGAACTTTTGAAGAGAGTATTCGATCGCGTGATTTGTACGAAATCATACCTAGCACGTTAAGGCACGATTTTTCGAGGTTTCCTCGTGAAGGAACATTGTCTCGTTTATTTAAAAATTTGGATACGGATAGGGGTGTGTTGAAAACTTTTGAAGAGGATATTTCTTTCGTATGAATTACGAAAATCATGCCTCGCACGTTAGGGCACGATTTTCGAAGTTTTCACACGAAATAATATTGCCTTATTTTCGTCATGAAAGTTCTTCGTATATATATTTTGAGAACTTGAAAATTTCGTATGAAGGTTAAAATGCAATCCTCGAACACATGATTTGAAGAATTAAAAGGAATACTCGTTTACTTTGATTTTCACGAAGATTTGAAGTCGCGACCAACACGTTAGGACATGACATTCTCGGAGCCTCGAAGTGAACGGGTGTAAGAAAAAACTTGAAAAGGATATTCGGTTCGCACGAATTATACGAATAAATCACACCCGACACGTTAGGGCATGATTTTCCGAAGTTACGCTCGAACCGAACATTGCCTTGATTTTTGAAGTAATTTGTAAATGAAAGGGTAAATTTAAAAACACGAGTAGCAATTAATGAGAGAAATTAGATACGAAGCAATAAGCAGATGAATAATGTGCGAATATAAAATGTAGGTGCAAACAAATGCAAACATTGGTAAACGATGAAATCGGGGTGAAAAATAGGACTTGTGGATACTCGGGGGCAAAATGGTGATTTTGGTGAAATCGGGGTTAAAAATGGAATTTTAAAAGATACGGGGGTAAAATGGTAATTTTTGGTGAAATCAAGGTAAAAATGGAATTTTAAAAGATATGGGGGTAAAATGGTAATTTTTGGTGAAATCGGGGTTAAAATGGAATTTTAAAGGATTCGGGGGTAAAATGGTAATTTTTGGTGAAATCGGGGTTAAAAATAGAATTTTAGAAGATTCGGGGTAAAATGGTAATTTTTGGAAGTTTCGAGGTTAAAAATAGAATTTTAAAAGATTCGAGGGTAAAATGGTAATTTTCGGTGAAATCGAGGTTAAAAATGGAATTTTAGAAGATTCGGGGGTAAAATGGTAATTTTTGGAAGTTTTTGGGTTCAGAACGAAATTTCTAAAAACTTTTGGGGTCGAAATGTAATTTCTGGACTGTTTGGGGACCTATAAGCAATAATACCAAAGAGTGGGTGACACGTGGCAGCCCCACAGGCATCCAGCAGTCAAAGGATTAAGTTGTAAATCTTGAAAAATTCTTGGGCCAATTTTGTAATTAAATAAAAGTTGATTTGGGGATTAAATTAAGACAAATTAAAAATAAAAAGGACTAAATGCATAAATAAGCCAAAAAGTGACACGTGGCAGCCTCTGGTATAGTCAAACAGTCAAAGGACTAAATTGAAAAGCAATTAAAATTACATGGCAAAATTGCAAATAATTAAAAAATGCAGAAAGGACTAAATTGAAGCAAATAAAAAATACGGAAGGACCAATTGCACAAATAGACCATTTTCCAAAAACACGCGGATCCCAAAGCGGGTCAGGTCGGGTCGGATTGGTCCAAATGGGTCTTATAAATATTAATTTCCAGATTTTTTATTTCATTTTTTCTCATTTTTTAAACCCCCTTTTTCATTTTTTCTCTCAAAAGCTCTGCCCCCTTTCTCCTCCGGCCATGGCTGTCTAACGGTCGTCCGGCGAAGGTGAGCCGCACGCGCCGGTCCTGGGGACTCACCTCCGTCGTGCCTCCTTCGCCAACCGTCGCACTCGCCCCAGCGCCACCGTCCGGCCACCCGCCGATCGTCAGAAGGTATGACTCTTTTCCCTTTTTTGTTCTTTCTTTTTTTTTGTTACTTATTTATTTATTTAATAATCAAAAAAAATCCACCCTTTCAAAACCCAGATCTGGATTTTCCAGATCTGGGAACTTCTTAAATGTTATCCCTCTTTTTTCTCCTTTTTTTTTTATTTTGAAACATTTATTTTAAAAAAATTTTAATTGTTCTTTTTGGGTGTTATTGGTGTTCGAACGGTGACAATGGTGGTGGTTCCGGCGGAGGACGACAGTGGCGTGGTCGGGAAAATCGACGGACACAGATTAGCCACTGTCCTTTCGTTTTTTTTTATATTTTAATTTTTGTTAAATAAAATTTAATTATTATTATTAATTGATATTATTAAAACATTATTATCATTCAATATACTTGGAAGTAACTGAAAATTATAATGAATGGTGACAGTCAAGCATTTAAGAGATATTAATGTATATCAGAAATACAAAGAATTAAGGCATTTAAAAATAAATGTAAATTGAATACCTGAATACTAAATGCTTGGGACTCTGAATCTGACTTGAATATGATGCTAAATGCTTTATGTCTATTTTCTTTTGCACTTGGTTACAAGATATTTTGGTGTGATGATTTCGGCAGTAAACTTCTATCTTATTGATCACAAATATTTCAAAATTTTATGTATTTGTATTGATCTCCCCCCCTTTGTACAGAATTGTTGTTTGGCTTTTAAAGCCAAATTCCCATCATTCTTTTTTGTTTGTTTCCAATTAAATGCACTTCTAATCCCCCTTGCTTGTTGCAGGTTCTTCTTAGGCAATGGTGATGGCAGGGCATGGTGGATGGAGTTGGTGGGCAGCAATCGGCAGAGGCACGTGGGTGAAGATTGACTTTGACCTTGGGGTTGCTGAGTTGAGGGCTGCTGGTGTCTGGGCTGTAATTGGGTCAAGGGTTTGATTTGGGCTACTGTAATTTGGGCCGAAAGATGGGTCAAAAATGGGTGTAAATGGGCTAAGGGGATTTGGGCCATTTGGGCCACGTAAATGGACTTTAAATTTTTTATGTTAAATTTAATGTTTTAATTTTTATTTAAATTTAAATTCAAAGTAAATTTAAATAATTAAATTTAAATTTAAAATAAATTTAAATTTAAATAAAATTAAAAATCAATTTATCTCTAAATTAAACAAAAGGTCTAAGCCCGGTCAAAATTGGGCTCCAACAGCTGCCCCTCTTTGCTTGTTGAAGTGTAACGGGAACGGAGCAAAGATTAAAAAGAGGCCCAATTTTGTCAAATTTTGCTGACTCTCGGCTCCCTTGTTGACCACTTCATGTTGACAACACCTGACTTGCAGCTCTATTCCAATCCATTGCGATGGCGGGAAAAAATAGAATCTGCCATCTGGCTTGCTGCGTCCTCCTGAGTGGGGTTTGGCGTCGAGGCTTGGTTTTGCTCTTTAGGGAGATAAAGACTTTGCTATCCAACTTTACTTCAATTTCTAGAGGATAGGAAATGATCTTGCTCTTACTTCAATTTCAGAGATAAAGGCGTGTTATCCAACTCTACTTCGATTTCAAGAGGATGACGTTGCTCTTACTTCAATTTCAGAGATCAAGACTTGTTATCCAACTCTACTTCAATTTCAAGAGGATGACGTTGCTCTTACTTCAATTTCAGAGATGAAGACCTGTTATCCAACTCTACTTCGATTTCAAGAGGATGACGTTGCTCTTACTTCAATTTCAGAGATAAAGGCGTGTTATCCTCTCTACTTCAATTTCAAGAGGATGACGTTGCTCTCACTTCAATTTCAGAGATGAAGACCTGTTATCCAACTCTACTTCAATTTCAAGAGGATGACGTTGCTCTTACTTCAATTTCAGAGATAAAGGCGTGTTATCCTCTCTACTTCAATTTCAAGAGGATGACGTTGCTCTCACTTCAATTTCAGAGATGAAGACCAGTTATCCAACTCTACTTCAATTTCAAGAGGATGACGTTGCTCTTACTTCAATTTCAGAGATAAAGGCGTGTTATCCTCTCTACTTCAATTTCAAGAGGATGACGTGGTTCTTACTTCAATTTCAGAGATAAAGGCGTGTTATCCTCTCTACTTCAATTTCAAGAGGATGACGTTGAGACCTACAGAAAATGCTCAAATGGTCCTCTATGTAAGCCAGATATGTTTAAGATATTATGCTTGGAAATGAGTTAGAATGCTCTTAACCTAAAATGAATGTGTATGATTCAATGTTTGAATTTTTCAAAGATTAGTCTTTTCTATTTTGAAGCCATCCCCTGACGTTTCCTTGAATTCAACCTGGCAAATATGACATTCGAATTGCTTCTTTCATGTTTTTAACTCTTTCAACTGGCAGTTGTTTAGGATTCTCGTGTCTTTTAAGAAATTCCTAAAATAATTCTCGTGAATCTTTTTTTCTTTTTATGACCTTTTATCCATCATCTTAATATGAAGATATGGGATCAAATTTGGAGATTTATTGGCTATGATATCAAATATTTACAAAGAACAAATAATGACAAAAGGACAGTATTAGACCTAGATATCAGACATGAGTTTCCCTGATTCAAAGATCATCTTTTGCTTGACGTGTCTCTGGAGGTCTCGGAATTACTTCGTCGATGCCCCAAGATGCAAAATATTTCCATTTTGCCACTTTTGAGGGAGCAATTGGTTGTCCTTGTTTTGTTATTTGAGTTGTTCTTTTCGAGTTTTCAACTCAAAACCCCTTTGGTTTCAGGATGCCCTTCCACGGGTTTTCATCCTGACCTCTCCATTTTTTTTATGTGTAATATTTCTTCACCGAGTCTGAATTCACCGGGTTGTATAGTTCTTTGCCATCCATTTCAGTCAAAATTAAAGCTCCTCCAGAGAAGGCTTTCTTTACAACGTACGACCCTTCCCAATTAGGCATCCATTTTCCTCGAGAGTCTTTGTGTATTGGAAGTATCTTCTTCAAGACTAGGTCTCCCTCATGGAATTCTCTAGGACGAACCTTCTTGTTGTAAGCACGCATCATCCGTTTTTGGTACATTTGACCATGGCGGATAGCTTTTAATCTCTTTTCCTCAATCAAATTTAACTGATCATATTTAGCTTGAACCCATTCCGCTTCATCCAAATTCAGCTCTGATAAGACTCGGAGAGAAGGAATCTCTACTTCGATGGGTAAAACAGCCTCCATTCCATATACAAGTGAGAATGGTGTTGCCCCAGTAGACGTTCTGATGGAAGTCCTATAAGCAAGAAGAGCAAAAGGTAGTTTTTCATGCCAATCTCTATAGGTTTCTGTCATTTTTGCGACAATCTTCTTGATGTTTTTATTGCTGCTTCTACTGCTCCATTCATCTTTGGGCGATATGGGGACGAATTATGGTGTCTGATCTTAAATTGCTCACAGACCTCTGATATCGTGCTGTTGTTTAAGTTTAATGCATTGTCTGATATGATCTTTTCAGGCATCCCATATCGACATATGATCTCCTTTTTCAGGAACTTGCTGACTGCAGACTTCGTAACATTAGCATAAGAGGCAGCTTCTACCCATTTGGTGAAGTAGTCGATAACCACAAAAATGAATCTATGTCCATTAGAGGCCTTTGGCGAAATTGGTCCAACAACATCCATGCCCCACATAGAAAAAGGCCACGGGGATGTCATGACGTGCAGGGGTGAAGGAGGCACATGGATCTTGTCCCCATAGATCTGGCATTTGTGGCATTTCTTGGCATAATCGATACAATCAGTCTCCATGGTCGACCAGTAGTACCCAAATCTCATGATCTGCCTAGCCATTTTGAATCCATTCGCGTGTGTTCCACAAATCCCTTCATGGACTTCTTCTAAGATCTTTTTAGCCTCGATTGAGTCCACACATCTTAATAACACCTGATCCTTTCTTCTCTTATATAGGATTTCTCCATCCAGGACGTATTCATTTGCGAGCCTTCTCAATGTTCTTTTGTCATTTTTCGTTGCTCCCTCGGGGTATTTTCGGTCCTTCACATATTGGAGAATGTCCTGGTACCAAGGATGCCCTTCTTTCTCTTCTTCTTCGATGTCGCAGCAATGGGCTGGAGTTTCATAAATGCTCATTTGAATGGGCTTCATATCCTCTGGCCTATTCACTTTTATCATCGAAGCTAAGGTGGCCAAAGCATCAGCCATTTGGTTTTCTTCGCGTGGGAGGTACCTGAACGTGACTTCGTCAAATTCTTTGATCAGTTCGAGGATCATATTTCGATATTCAATTAATTTAGAGTCTCTGGTCTCCCATTCTCCTTTGAGCTGGTAGATTACCAATGCTGAATCTCCATAGATTTCTAAGACCTTGATCCCTCGATCTATGGCTGCTTGGATCCCCATGATACATGCCTCATATTCTGCCATATTATTTGTGCAATCAAAGTCAAGCTTACTGGTGAAGGGATAATGGTCTCCTTCTAGTGACACTAAAACTGCACCGATCCCATTACCCACAGCGTTTGAAGCACCATCGAAGTTCAATCGCCATGAATGCTCAGTCATTGTTTCTTCGGTATTTGCGACATACATAAGATCCTCATTTGGAAAGTCGAAATTTATCGGCTCATTGTCTTCCAAAGCCCTACTGGCAAGGAAGTCTGCGATTGCACTTCCCTTAATTGCTTTTTGGCTCACATAGACGATATCGAATTCCGACAATAGGATCTGCCATCTAGCCATTCTCCCATTCAGCGCGGTTGACTCCATCATGTATTTTAGAGGATCCAACTTTGAGAAAAACCATGTCGTGTGGTATAGCAAGTATTGTCGCAACCTTCGGGTAGTCCAAACCAGTGCACAGCATAGTTTTTCTATTGGAGAGTATCTTATTTCACAGTCAGTAAATTTCTTACTGAGATAGTATATGGCCCTTTCTTTCCTTCCCGTCTCGTCGTGTTGGCCCAAGACACATCCCATAGAATTCTCGAAAACCGTTAAGTACAAAATTAATGGTTTGTTGGGATTTAGTGGTACGAGTACCGGAGCATCGGACAAATACTGCTTAACTTTATCAAAAGTTCGTTGGCACTGATCATCCCAAACGCCTGGGTTATGCTTTCTAAGAAGGCGAAATATTGGGTCACACTTCTCTGTTAACTGCGAAATAAATCGAGCGATATAATTTAATCTCCCAAGAAAACCTCGAACCTCCTTTTGCGTACGAGGCGGGGGTAATTCTTGAATGGCTTTAACTTTGTCTAGGTCTATCTCGATCCCCTTTTGGCTGACCACAAAACCCAACAATTTTCCGGACGTAGCCCCAAAAGTGCACTTGGCAGGGTTCAATTTTAGCTGAAACCTCTTCAAGCTCATGAACAATTTCCTTAAGACATTCACATGTTCTTCCTCTGTTCGGGACTTTGCAATCATGTCGTCGACGTAAACCTCAATTTCTTTGTGCATCATGTCGTGAAATAATGTCACCATGGCTCTTTGATATGTTGCCCCAGCATTTTTAAGTCCGAACGGCATCACTTTATAACAAAATGTTCCCCATATTGTGACAAAGGTGGTTTTCGCCATGTCTTCAGAGTCCATCTTTATTTGGTTATATCCGGAGAAACCATCCATGAAGGAGAAAAAGGCATGCCCCGCTGTATTATCTACCAGAGTATCGATGTGTGGCAGCGGAAAGTTATCTTTTGGGCTGGCCCTATTCAAATCCCGGTAGTCTACGCACATACGTACTTTACCATCTTTCTTGGGGACAGGAACTATATTGGCGACCCATTCTGAATATACAACTACTCGGAGAAAACCTGCGTCGAACTGTTTTTGGACCTCTTCTTTTATTTTAAGCAACACATCAGGTCGCATTCTGCGAAGTTTTTGTTGGACGAGTTTGCATTCTTCCTTTATTGGGAGTTTGTGAACCACGATGTCGGTGCTTAGCCCCGGCATGTCCTTGTAGGACCAGGCGAAGACGTCCTTAAATTCCCTTAACAGCTCAATAAGATCTCTTCGTGTCCTTGCTGAGATGCTGGTCCCGATTCTTATTTCTTTCTTTTCATCCTCATCCCCTATGCTTACTGTCTCCACTACCTCTTTGTGGGGCAAGATTTGCTTTTCCTCCTGTTCCATCATTCGTTGCAATTCAGGAAATATGTTACAATCCTGATCATCTTCGAAATCCTGAGACTCTTCAAGACACATATCTTGCTCGAAATGAGGTTCGGAGTCAATATCACTCATATTACTGATATCCCAAGATCTGTAAAGAATGAGAATGGGCTAATGAACAAAATAAATTAAAGAATGGCTGTATGACATGATTATGGGTGTATGTATTCAAGAATGATTTATTTATTTATATGTGTGAGTGTAATTAATTTATTTTGGGATTTGAAAGGAAAAGAATAAAGAGATAGTTGTCAAAATGTATCTTCATTTAAGATAATGGATAAAAACTCAAAAGCCCTTTTACAAAAGATTTATATCATTCCTGGGCATAGAATGACAAAGGTTCAACGAGTATTACTTTGGAATGTTCCTAAAAGCAATGGGGAGCTCCTCCTCTACCCAGTTGTCCAAACTGCTCCCAAGTGCATACGGACAGATTCGAAGCGAACTCATTTCTTCAGCTTCTTCGGAAACAGCATTTATGTCCATTTTCATCACAAGTTTTGCGACTTCTTCCTCCAGCCTTAACCCACCAGAAATGAAAGTTTTCGAGATATGAGGGAAGGTCATCGATCTCCAACTGATTTCTTTCCCGGCTTGTCGCGCTCTTCTTATCTCTCGTTTCCGCTCTATCTCTTTCTTCTTTTCTTTCACATCCGGTTTGTATCCTAGCCCGAAACGGTCCCACTTTCCAAATAGCGATGGTGCGTAGATTACTCCTTGGAGGTATTTCCCGAGCCCTTTTCTCGGTAATGCTTCTTTTCCAATCGTCAAACGCAATCCCATCTTCGTCGTTCGCGACAATTTAGGTTCAGGAATTTTACTTCCCTCTCCAATGAATGTGGCATTGACAAATTCCAACGAATGGAAAGAGCATTCTATTGCCTCTTCATCCTTGTCTATGTACGGGGCATCATTTGTTACAGACGCGACAATATCCTCCTCAGCATTGATCGTAACCAACCTTCCGTCGGTTACCAGCTTGAGCTTTTGGTGAAGTGAGGACGGTACTGCCCCTGCTGCGTGAATCCAAGGTCTTCCTAATAAGCAATTATAGGAAGGCTTGATATCTATCACCAGGAAGTCAACCTCGTAAGTATTTGGGCCTATTTGCAATGGTACCTCAATCCTACCCATCACTTTTCTTTCAGTTCCATCAAACGCTCTGACTATATTGTGGCACGTCCTCATGTGGGAGCTATCGATGGGTAGTCTCTCGAGAGTGGCTAACGGTAGAACATTTAAAGCCGAGCCATTATCGATAAGCACCTCGGGTAGAGTGTACCCTTTACAGCAAGTGGTAATATGTAATGCTTTGGTCGATCCCATACCTCCAGATGGGATTTCATCATCATTAAAGAAAATGAAATTATCAGCACTGATGTTATTAATCAGTCGATCCAGCTTGCATACCGATATATCCTAGGTCACGTAACTTTCGTTGAGCGCCCTCATTAATGCGTTACGGTGTGCCTCTGAACTCAGCAGTAACGCCGAGATAGTTATGCGTGCAGGCTGCTTATGTAATTGTTCAACTACGCTGTATTCGCTGTGTTTTAAGAACTTCAGGAACTCTTGTGCTTCTCTTTCTGTCACCGGCTCGTTTATCGGTTCCAACCTGTCAGTCACCTTTTCGGGTTCAACCGTTATAGCTTTCCCCTTGGTAGCTGCTCTCTCCTCCACGTTGTAAGTTTTACCGCTGCGTGTGACTAAGTTCACATTTGGTAGCTGCTCATCTTTGGGTGCCACAATGTCGCACCCGTAATTCCAAGGAACTCTTTTACTGTTTTCATAAGGAAACGGTGCAGGTTTCCGTATGATAACACATGGTGTCTCTTGTTTTCTCGTCTCAGCTCCCCTGGATGTGGAGATGATTATTATTGGGCGATCATGTTCATGTTTCTTTTTTTCTTCGGAGGAGCAAATGTCCCCTATCTCTTCCCCTTCTTCGAAGAACTCTAATTCTTTGCGGTCCATCAGGTCTTGTATTAGGATCTTGAACTCCGTACAATGCTGAATCTCATGACCTTCAGCTTTGTGGAAGTCGCAATAGTTCTTTGCTTTTACCATCCTTTCGCCGTCCTGTCCGATCATTCCTCTAGCCACCAGCTGATGCCATACCCATCTCATAGGAGATCTGACCTCTTCAATATGAGCTTTAACCTTTTTTCCTTCTATACCCGTAATTGCATTTACCCCTTGATCAGAATGGACGGGTAAAGGGTTTCCGGCCACATTAGGTCTCGATGGCTCATCGAATCTTATTTTTTCATTTTGATTAATTTTTCCACCAATTTCTTGAAGGTGAAACAATTTTCAATGGAATGGCCAATCACTCCTCCATGAAATTCACATTGGGCGTTGGCATCATACCACTTTGGAAATGGTGGTTGTACGGGTTCCGTGATATATGGGGCTACCACGTGTTGGTCATACAACTGCTGATAGAGGTCTTTGTAAGTAACGGGAATTGGAGTGAACTGAATCTTCTCGGTATTCTTTTTCCAGTTTGACTCTGTTCTTGGTAAATTCTGATAATTGTCAGAAGGAGGTTTTGACTGCGTCATCGTGATTGGTTTCGAATAAGTTGTCCTGTATGTGCTTACATTATTCACCCCGGTTTCCTTCCTTTTGGGGCTACCCTCTTTCCATTATCTCCTGCGTCGATCTTGCCGCTTTTAATCGCGCTCTCAATCATTTCTCCCGACATTACTACGTCCGAAAAACTTCTTGTAGCATTACCCACCAATCGATCGAGATACGGTGCCTTTAGTGTGTGGACAAAAAGCATCGTTGTCTCTTTTTCTGTCAAGGGTGGTTGTACCTGGGTAGCTACATCCCTCCAACGCTGAGCATATTGCCGAAAGCTTTCACTTGATTTCTTCTCCATGTTCTGCAAGGTAATTCTGTCCGGAGCAATATCAGTAACATGACCATATTGCTTCATAAAAGCTTGGGCCAAGTCCCTCCAGGAATTGATCTTTGTGCGACTTAGTTGGTTGTACCATTTTGCAGCGGATCCAACCAAGCTATCTTGGAAACAATGAATTGATAATTTTTTGTTGTGGACATACCCTGTCATTTTCCGACAGAACATCGTAATGTGTGCTTCTAGGCAGCTTGTCCCGTTGTATTTTTCGAATTCGGGCATCTTGAACTTTGAGGGCAGGACTAAGTCTGGAACCAGACTTTGCTCTTTGGCATCAATTCCACTATAAGCGTCAATCCCCTCTATTGCCCTAACCTTGTCTTCCAACCATTTGTACCTTTCTTCTATTTGTTTAGATACTTCCATTTTGGTTCTTTCCGCCTCCATCGTATCATCGAGGTCGGGGTTGATGGGATTCGCTGCAGTTTCACCTGGGTTCGATCCTAATCCAGCTAGGTAATTCACTTGGCCTGATGCGCCAATGGGCTGAGGTTGCGCCCGGATCAAGACAGGTGTTTCTCGTGGGTTTGTTTCTAGCTGGGTCTGATGATGTACGGGTGTAAAGCCAGGAGGATATTGGGGATCTTCGTTTTCCTCTCTTGGGTCCTCAGCGGGACCTTTTCCCTTATCTGAATCTCGCAACAACTGGGTTAGCTGATTAATTATATTGCTTTGGGATTCAATTATTTGGTCTCTCATGTCCCTTTGAACTCTCTCTAACTGGTCCTGCAACTGAGCTTGCATCTGTTCTTGGATTTCTTTTTGCATTTGTTCTAGTCTCTCTATTCTCTGATCCATAGCTTTCGCCTTCTTACGCGTGTAATAACGATGTGGGTTTTCAATGTTTACTGATGTTAACTGACAATATACTTTAATTAGTTTGGAGATGTTATGTCAATAATGTGCAAAATGCATGTATGCAAATGTGAGAAAAGGCATTGATTCTAAAGTCCATTTTCATTTAGAGCAACTTCTCGAGAAGAAAAACTTCTTTACATAAAACAGAGTTTATACAAATGGTTTGGCCTTTCGACCCAGATCCTTAATCTTTCCTAGCAATCCAGCTAATTTCCTCCCTCGTTCCAATCTTGACTCGTACTGAAGGTTCAAGACGTCGGCTTCAGCGGCTAGCACCTGCATGTGATCGGCCGCTTCTCTCATTTGGGTTAGTGCCTTGCCCATGACATGACCTCGTTCCTTGACCTCTCTCTGGGCTTGACGGGTGTGCCATTCACTGGTTTCTAAATCTCTTTCCATGATCTCAAATCGGATTTCATTATTATGCAGTGTAGCCTCCAGTTCTTGCACTTTTTCTTTTAATTCTTATTTTTCGGCCATGCATGCTTTCAGCTCCGATACTGTGTTTCGATTTCAGTGCCTCCATAATGATTCCTCTAACTCCTTTATCCTTACCTCTAGACTGGCTATCTGAGCTTTCAACTCAGTCTCCTCGACCCGTTTTTCTAGTAGCTCTCCCTTCAAGGCGTTTTCTCGGGCTTGACCATCTTGGAACTTTCTTTGCCAATGCTCCGTTTGGTCTTTTTGTTCCTGAATTTCCTGACGCCATTGCTCAGAAGTTTTCCCTAACCTTGCAGTCCTCATGGATTGCCGAAGCTTCTTGTAGTGTTTTTTCAAATCTTCAAGGTCTTCTTCAGCCTTATTTTTCCCTTTTCTCAACTTCTCGGCTTCTAATCTGTGAAAATCCACATCTAATCCTAGCTGCATCTTATCTTCCTCCAGTACTTCTATCCTTTTTTCGAACTCTAAGCTTTTACTTTTAAAGTCATGCTTGAGGATGTCTATCTCTGTCGGTACCTCTTGCAAATATTCCTCCAAAGGGCGAACATTTTCTGGATTTGGAGCAGGGATGTTGTCATTTACTCTCTTGCTCCTCCACCAGTCATAATTCGGGGTTGTCAATGGTTTGGCACTGAACTTCTTTATTCTTTGTACCTTTTTCCACGAATTTGCTATTTCCCGAACCTTCTTCTTATAGTCGTTCCCTTTATAAGAAAATTCGCAATGTGCCAGGCCGTGTGTAACAGGGATAAACTGCCTTGTCTTATACTGTCTTAAAACAAGCAACGGAGCATATCCAGTAGCACCCCGGACTCCGAGTAACGGGACCCAATCGAAATCACCACATCGGTAGAGAATCTCGTCTGGGAGGAACCAAGGCGCACACCATTCAATATTTTCATCTTGAAGATTCTGGAGAACGACTGCCCATTTTTCTTCGGATATATTTTGCTCGCGTTGCGTGGCCACAAAGTCCTTTAGAGGCGAGAAATCTGTTGAAAATACTTTATAAGAGAATTTCTCCACTTTCCAGAAGTGACTGTGAAACCAGACCATTAATAGCTGAGCACAACCAATGAATCTTCCTTCTCCTTCCCTCCGACAAGCACTTAGCGAGCGAAAGGTTTCTGCCAAAATAGCAGGGACGGGTGTAATTCCCCTACTTAGTCGGTCAAACAATGCTACTACCGCGTCCTCGACGTGTCCCAACGCTTTTGGAAATAAGACCAACTCATATATGCCGAGGGCGAAGATATCAACACGTTTTCTCATATCTGGATGTGTTGCAATTATTTCCTGCAGACTATTCCAGTTAATACATTTGTTATCTCCTTTCACCTTAATTCGGGAAACAACCCATTGCTCACTCATCCCTGTGACACTCATCAATCTTTTTAAAAATGTCGGAACACTTGCATCTTTTGAAAATGCTTTATCGCTTGGATTCTAGGACAACGGATTAAGACGGTGTATTCCTCTCTTGTCGGTGTCAAGTCTAAATGACCAAAGGTGAAGCAGCTATAGGCAGGATTCCAATGTTGGGAGAGGGCTCGAAACAGGTGTTTGTCAATTTTTACTTCGAGTAGGTAAGACAGATCTCCATAATCTCGGCAAAACATCTGCCTCATTTCATCATCCCATTGCCCCCAAATCTCTCTCAACCCTTGCAAGTCGTTCTGAGTTACATTAATACGAGTGTAGTCCCATAATTCTGACAGATGCCCGTCTTTCAAGCTGTCACCCTTTCCACGCTGTTGCTCCTCGGACCATAGGCGTGCCACCATATTGTCCACTACTTTATCTAAAAATCCTTCTTCCATGATAAAACTGCCTAATTTGTAAACGGACTTCAATCAAACCTTTTCGTTCATAATGATGCAAATGCAAGTAGAAAGAGACAAAACAAACGCAGTTAGTAGCAGAAAAGCATTCAAATATACATAACACAGAACCTAAAAATACTTCGGGTATATGCTAACGGGGCTTGACCTAACTCCATCTAAGGTGAGTACGAATGGTTCACTATATGTAGTTTTAAGTTCTAAAAGGTGAAGGGTACCCAAACCAGTAGATTCCTCGGTCCTCACCCATTACAGGCTCATACGGACGAGTTCGGTTTAGGGGGACGCATTTCCCGCATGTTTGCACGGAAGTGAAAACTTCACGAAAACAAGGGTACTTTGTAATCTCGAAAGCGATTCACTATCCTGCACGGAGGTGAAGACCTCACGAAGGAGTAGTTTCCCACTTCCACTTAAAAGGGTAATATCGCGATGCACATGATGCCAAATTATGCTAGAAATATCACAGAGCGCAATATTATGCAAAAAGATGTCGAGGATTGCATGTTAAACAAAATCAAAGTTGAAAAGTTCTCAAAAAAGACCCGAAAATTATCAATTTTGGCTTGACTCTCGTTTATTTTGAAAAAGGTCCCAGTGGAGTCGCCAAGCTATCGAAACCACCTCGAAAACGAAGGTTTCGAAAAAAAGATTTATTTTAGAATTTGGAAAATAAGGAGTAAAAAGGGAGTCGCCACCAATCTTTTATTTGGGTGCGATTGGATCACCACAAAACATTTAAAAAAACGTTAAAATATCGGTCCACGAAATCTAAAAAAATAGGTTCGGGAGTCGGTTACGCACGAGGAAGGATTAGCACCCTCGTACGCCCAGAATTGGTACCACATGATCATTTTCGGGTCTTATTTTATGAAAACAATGAAAGCTCGAGTGAAGTTTAAAATACGGTATTCATTTTGAAAGGCTCTGCGTAATTTTAAAGGAGACCTTTTTAAGAAGAACTCGTCCCCGTATTTCGTTCCTCTTATGAGAACTAGAAAGCGTGTCCAACACATTAGGACATTACATTCTCGGAGTATCGAAATTGAAGGGCGTTTAGGGAATTTTGAAGAGAGTATTCGATCGCGTGATTTGTACGAAATCATACCTAGCACGTTAAGGCACGATTTTTTGAGGTTTCCTCGTGAAGGAACATTGTCTCGTTTATTTAAAAATTTGGATATGGATAGGGGTGTGTTGAAAACTTTTGAAGAGGATATTTCTTTCGTATGAATTACGAAAATCATGCCCCGCACGTTAGGGCACGATTTTCGAAGTTTTCACACGAAATAATATTGCCTTATTTTCGTCATGAAAGTTCTTCGTATATATATTTTGAGAACTTGAAAATTTCGTATGAAGGTTAAAATGCAATCCTCGAACACATGATTTGAAGAATTAAAAGGAATACTCGTTTACTTCGATTTTCACGAAGATTTGAAGTCGCGACCAACACGTTAGGACACGACATTCTCGGAGCCTCGAAGTGAACGGGTGTAAGAAAAAACTTGAAAAGGATATTCGGTTCGCACGAATTATACGAATAAATCACACCCGACACGTTAGGGCATGATTTTCCGAAGTTACGCTCGAACCGAACATTGCCTTGATTTTTGAAGTAATTTGTAAATGAAAGGGTAAATTTAAAAACACGAGTAGCAATTAATGAGAGAAATTAGATACGAAGCAATAAGCAGATGAATAATGTGCGAATATAAAATGTAGGTGCAAACAAATGCAAACATTGATAAACGATGAAATCGGGGTGAAAAATGGGACTTGTGGATACCCGGGGGCAAAATGGTGATTTTGGTGAAATCGGGGTTTAAAATGGAATTTTAAAAGATACGGGGGTAAAATGGTAATTTTCGGTGAAATTGGGGTAAAAATGGAATTTTAAAAGATATGGGGGTAAAATGGTAATTTTCGATGAAATCGGGGTTAAAATGGAATTTTAAAGGATTCGAGGGTAAAATGGTAATTTTCGGTGAAATCGGGGTTAAAAATGAAATTTTAGAAGATTCGGGGGTAAAATGGTAATTTTTGGAAGTTTTTGGGTTCAGAACGGAATTTCCAAAAACTTTTGGGGTCGAAATGCAATTTCTGGACTGTTTGGGGACCTATAAGCAATAATACCAAAGAGTGGGTGACACGTGGTAGCCCCACAAGCATCCAGCAGTCAAAGGATTAAGTTGTAAATCTTGAAAAATTCTTGGGCCAATTTCGTAATTAAATAAAAGTTGATTTGGGGATTAAATTAAGACAAATTAAAAATAAAAAGGACTAAATGCATAAATAAGCCAAAAAGTGACACGTGGCAGCCTCTGGTATAGTCAAACAGTCAAAGGACTAAATTGAAAAGCAATTAAAATTACATGGCAAAATTGCAAATAATTAAAAAATGCAGAAAGGACTAAATTGAAGCAAATAAAAAATGCGAAAGGACCAATTACACAAATAGACCATTTTCCAAAAACACGCGGATCCCAGAGCGGGTCGGGTCGGGTCGGATCGGTCCAAATGGGTCTTATAAATATTAATTTCCAGATTTTTTATTTCATTTTTTCTCATTTTTTTAAAACCCCCCCTTTTTCATTTTTTCTCTCAAAAGCTCTCCCCCCTTTCTCCTCCGGCCATGGCTGTCTAACGGCTGTCCGACGAAGGTGAGCCGCATGCGCCGGTCCTAGGGACTCACCTCCGTCGTGCCTCCTTCGCCAACCGTCGCACGCGCCCCCGCGCCACCGTCCGGCCACCCGCCGATCGTCAGAAGGTATGACTCTTTTCCCTTTTTTGTTCTTTCTTTTTTTTTTGTTACTTATTTATTAATTTAATAATCAAAAAAAAAATCCACCCTTTCAAAACCCAGATCTGGATTTTCCAGATCTGGGAACTTCTTAAATGTTATCCCTCTTTTTTCTCCTTTTTTTTTTATTTTGAAACATTTAGTTTAAAAAAATTTTAACTGTTCTTTTTGGGTGTTATTGGTGTTCGAACGGTGACAATGGTGGTGGTTCCGGCGGAGGACGGCAGTGGCGTGGTCGGGAAAATCGACGGACACAGATAAGCTACTGTCCTTTCGTTTTTTTTTATATTTTAATTTTTGTTAAATAAAATTTAATTATTATTATTAATTGATATTATTAAAACATTATTATCATTCAATATACTTGGAAGTAACTGAAAATTATAATGAATGGTGACAGTCAAGCATTTAAGAGATATTAATGTATATCAGAAATACAAAGAATTAAGGCATTTAAAAATAAATGTAAATTGAATACCTGAATACTAAATGCTTGGGACTCTGAATCTGACTTGAATATGATGCTAAATGCTTTATGTCTATTTTCTTTTGCACTTGGTTACAAGATATTTTGGTGTGATGATTTCGGCAATAAACTTCTATCTTATTGATCACAAATATTTCAAAATTTTATGTATTTGTATTGATCTCCCCCCCCCCCTTTGTACAGAATTGCTGTTTGGCTTTTAAAGCCAAATTCCCATCATTCTTTTTTGTTTGTTTCCAATTAAATGCACTTCTAATCCCCCTTGCTTGTTACAGGTTCTTCTTAGGCAATGGTGATGGCAGGGCATGGTGGATGGAGCTGGTGGGCAGCAATCGGCAGAGGCACGTGGGTGAAGATTTGACTTTGACCTTGGGGTTGCTGAGTTGAGGGCTGCTGGTGTCTGGGCTGTAATTGGGCCAAGGGTTTGATTTGGGCTACTGTAATTTGGGCCGAAAGATGGGTCAAAAATGGGTGTAAATGGGCTAAGGGGATTTGGGCCATGTAAATGGACTTTAAATTTTTTATGTTAAATTTAATGTTTTAATTTTTATTTAAATTTAAATTCAAAGTAAATTTAAATAATTAAATTTAAATTTAAAATAAATTTAAATTTAAATAAAATTAAAAATCAATTTATCTCTAAATTAAACAAAAGGTCTAAGCCCAGTCAAAATTGGGCTCCAACACACATAATTTATTACACTATCTTATTTTTTTTTCACATCACATTTCTATATATTTCACTTGTATTATTTCTACCTTGTATTTCTCAACTCTTTAAATTTAGTCTTTATTTCCACAAAATTTCATATTTTTCCACAATTTCACTTATTGAATATTTTGTATATTTTTCACTATAACGTTAACCAACTATTATACTTTTATTACAATTTCCTACTTTACATGCTAAATTATTTCACACTATATTTTACTTAATTACCACTTAATCATTTCCATGTCTTATTCTTTATTCAAAACTTATATATTTAAAATTCATTATCATAATAATTCTTCTTTCCTAATTATATTTAACAATTCACCATACAATTAAAAATAGATAGAGTTCTAGTTGTACTTACTAGTCAAAGCTTAAAATTAAATTTTCTTCTTCTCCTTCTCCATTTGTCCACTTTCTTACTTTATCTCTCTATTTGTTCTCAACTTTCATTTTTTTCCATATCAAAATACACTATATTTTCACATTAAAATCATTCTAACATATCATAATCTATGTTTCTAAATCAAAACTAACATGTATTTCAAAAGAAATTTAATTTTCTTACCTTAATCACTTGTATTCAACATTAATTTTTGTTTCCTCTACTAATTTTACCCACTAATCTTAAAGAAATTTGGAAGAAACCAACTTAATTAGTTTGTATTTGGTGAAAAGAACTATATTGAAAGAAAAATAAAAGTTAGAAATGGTGGATAATGGTGAAAAGAACCATTCCATCATTTTTTTCTCCATTTCTTTGGACTTTTCTATCAATTTATCTGTACAAAATATCTTTTTATGTTATTTACCACTTTACCCTCTCCACTTAATTACAATTAAGCCATTAGTTTTCCATAATTATCTTTTCATTTAATTACTATTTTATCCTATCACTTTTTCTAAAATAACACCCATGTGTCCTATTTCCTTTTAGTATATTTTCACCTGTAGTCTCTCTTCCTTTTTCATCAATTTAATTTAATCCTTTCAGCATCCAATTTTTCACACTTTATCCCAATACTTTTCATTCTCTTATAATTTAATCGATACCCCGAATTAATTTATCTTGATATTTATGCTTTTTCCAAATACCTTCTACACCTATCTTTTATGTCTTATATCTTTGTAATTATTATTATTATTATTATTATTATTATTATTATTATTATTTATTTTCTCACATTTTGACTAGTTTATTATTTATTTATCATTGTTCAAGACTCTGAAAATTTTTGGAATGTTACAAATTTGTGGATCCATGTAGACATGTTTAAGTAGTAATTCGTTTCTAAATTGTTGGAAATATAATCTGTTGCAAAACAAGTCTGTTAGCATTGACTGAGAAAGATCAATAATTAAATATAAAATCAGAAATTTCTGTGCTGTGGTAAATCCACTGCCTTAGAAATGAATTTGCCCTGATCGGTGTAATCGCGTAGTGGACGTCGTCCCCTAAGATTAACACAGTCATTTGATATTCGTACACTCGAATATGGAAGATGGAACTTAATTGGTACTGCTTTTCTCGAGAAATCACAGTAGGAACAATTCCTAAGAAAGCTTCTTGGGGTCATAATCGGTCCCCCTTAAAACACAAACTCTTAGACAAATTTTTTTCTAAAGTGATTAAAGAACAAAAACCGATTAATTTATAAAGAAAGCACACAAAAAGTGGGAAAGAGGGATTTTTTCAGAGAGAATTATTTTCTGTTTTGGTGTGAAAATATGAAGAAACTAATCTTCTATTTAGACTAGTAATAGAAGGGTAAAATGGTAAATAAGTATGAGTAATTTTGTAAAAAACCAACAACCACCCTTCCACGAAATATTCAACAATCGAACTAAAACCAAATAATTTACATTACCAACAATGAATTAAATTAAAATTATTATATAGATTAAGAATTAAATCAACCGAAAGATAACTGTGAAAAAAATTGTGGAATAATCCCCGAAATCGTATTTGTTGTTTTGTTTACACAAACGTATGTGTTAATTTATATTGTCTGTTTTCCTCTCTACAGAGGGAACTTCATGATGTTTGGTTTCTTCTTTGAACAGAAAAAAAAATAAGAAAAAAAGATAAATAATAGAAAAAGGTGAGGCAATAAAAGAAACAGGTGAGACAACAAAGCAAATCCGAATATATGATCTACAATTTGGCACATTATACTAAAAAATAATATTTTTCAATAAACATAATAATATGTTTAATATTTGAACCATGTATTTATTAAATGTCTTGTATTTAAATTCTGATATTTGGTAATGAGATTTTGGCTATGAGACTTTAAGAAAATTAAATTTTCTGATTCTTCTTAACATTTGATAATTTATTTTGTATTTATATTTAGGGAAAATATTTTTTATAGTGTTAGATTAAAACTAGGATTAGAGTAAAGTATAATAAAATATTGAAAAAATTTATAAAAAAAAAAGAGATATGTTGAAACCACTTCGAAAACGAAAGTTTCGAAAAAAATTATTTTAGAATTTGGAAAATAAGGAGTAAAAAGGGAGTCGCCACCAATCTTTTATTAGGGTGCGATTGGATCACCACAAAACGTTTAAAACGCTAAAACGTCGGTCTACAAAATCCAAAAAAATAGGTTCGGGAGTCGGTTACGCACGAGGAAGGATTAGCACCCTCGTACGCCCAAAATTGGTACCACATGATTATTTTCGGGTTTTAATTTGTGAGCCTTAAAAACTCGAATAAAGTTTAAAATACGATCCTCGAATGCATGAGCTATTTTTAAAAGAAATTATTTTTTTCTTTGTTTGGAGGTCTCGCTATTTTAAAGTGATCGAAGAAGAAAAAATTACATCCAGTAAGTTAGGACATAATATTTCGAGATCCAAAAAATAACGAGCTTTCCTTTGCAAAACTTTTTAATGTTGAAAGAAAGGATATTTGATTATTTCGATTTAACGAAGGATTGCACCTAGTGAGTTAAGGAGCAAATTTTCGGAATCGAAGATAAGAAATATCGCCTTGGTTAAGGGTATTCGATTATTTCGGTTTGAAGAAAAATTACACCTAGTAAGTTAAGGCGCAAGATTTCGAAACACGAAATTAAAGAATATTGCCTTGATTTTAAAATTTTGTGAAAGTGATTTTTTTAAACAAATAATGAATGAGCAATTTCATAAATTACACGAAGTGAACTTGAATACAAAGTACGGGGCATAACAAATAGGATTAAATGTAAATATTATTAAAGAAATGATGCAATCGGGATTAAAACAAGACTTTTTGGATACCCGGGGGCAAAATGGTAATTTGGGTTTTTAGGGGTAAAATGGTAATTTTGTGGAATCGGGGCTAAAAATGGAATTTGGAAAGTTTGGGGAATAAAATGGTAAATTTTGGCAAAATCGAGGTCAAAAATGAAATTTTGGAAAGTTCGGAGGCAAAACGGTAAGTTTTGGTGAAATCGGGGTTAAAAATGGGATTTAGGGAAGTTTGAGGGTAAAATGGTAATTTTTGAAAGTTTTGGGGTCAAAGTATAATTTTCAAAAAGTTTTGGGGTTGAAATGTAATTTTGGAAAAGTTTTAGGGTCAAAATATAATTTTAGAAAAGTTTAGGGGTAAAAATGTAATTTTTGGAAAGTTTCGAGGTTAAAATATAATTTTCAAAAAGTTTTGGGGTCGAAATGTAATTTTAGAAAAGTTTTAGGGTCAAAATATAATTTTGGAAAAGTTTTAGGGTCAAAATATAATTTTGGAAAAGTTTAAGGGTCAAAATGTAATATTTAGAAAGTTTTGGGGTCAAAATATAATTTTCAGAAAGTTTTGGGGTCGAAATGTAATTTTTGGATAATTTAAGGACTTACAAAGCAATAAAACCAAAAAAATGTGACACGTGGCAGCCCCACAGGCATCTAGAAATCAAGGGATTAATTTGAAAATCTTGAAAAAATTTTGGACCAATTTTGTAATTAAATAAAAGTTGATTTGGGGATTAAATTAAAATAAATTAAGAATATCAGGGACTAAATGCATAAATAAGCCAAAAAGGGACACGTGGCAGCCTCTGGTGCAGTCAAACAGTCAAAGGATTAAATTGAAAACTAATTAAAATTACAGGGTAAAATTGCAAATAATTAAAAAATGCAAAAGGGACTAAATTGAAGCAAATAAAAATGCGGAAGGACCAATTACGCAAATAAACCATTTTCCAAAAACACGCGGATCCTAGGTGGGTCGGGTCGGGTTGGATTGGTCCAAATGGGTCACTATATATATCATTTTTTTAGTTTTTTTTCATTTCATTTTTCATTTTATTAAAGAATCCCCTCCCTTTTCCTTCTTTTTCTCTCAACCTTCTCTCTTTGGCCGGCCACCATTGTTCTTCCCCGACCACCGTCCTTCCGGCAGGATCTCGCCACACGCGCCGGCCCCGAGGGCTCCTCCACGTCATTTCACCCTTTCCGGCCGCCGCACGCGCCGGCTCCGATCACGCACCGTCGTAGGTAAGACTTCTCTCCTTCTCTTTTTCATTTCTTTATGCTGTTTCATCATTTTTTTTTTAAAAAAAACAATAAACCCCAGATCTGCCTTGAATCCAAATCTGGGACCTTACTCCCTTTCCTTTCTTATTCTTTCATTTTAAAGCTCTTAGATATTCCAAATCTTAAAGTTTTAAAACCTTTCTTCTTTTCTTTCAAAATCCCTTTTTATTTCAAAACAACCCATTCGATTTTTTTTTACAAAATAAATCTGTTCTTCGCTCCCTTTGCTTTTCTTTAAAGATTTGTTTTAATTTTTTGTTCCCTTTTCCTCGCTTTGCAGATTCGTGTGCGACAATGGAGGGTCCGGTGTGACGACGATTCTGACGGTCTTCCGACAACGGCAGCAGATCGGAAAGGGGAGTTACACAGTCCCTTTGCCTTCTTTTTTATTTTATATTATTATTATTATTATTAAAAGTTATTATTACCATTAATGTTCTGTGACTGTTACTATATTAATTTCATCAACACGTTTTGGAAAATAAAAACAATAAATGCTAAAGGGGAATTGAACACACATATTAATGCATGCATTGAAACTAATGGGATAAAAATCTTTTAATCATAAATGGTAAAAAAAAAAATACCTGAAAAACTTAATATTTGAATGTTGCGAATTTGGCTTATATTTGTTTCTATCCTGATGCTTTGTTCCTGCTCGAATCCTTGCTAGCTATTCACTACCCTTATTTTGATTTACCATAAGGCTAATTACCTGTATGTTAATTTCTTGACAACTTTGTATGGGATTTTCAAAACAAAAACTTGTAACTGTATTGAATTTTTTTTTCAAAAAAAAGCCCTTTTACAAGTATTTAAATCCTGGCTTTATAGCCAGTTTACAACATCATGTTATTTTGTTGTTTGCTCTTAAATGCCTGCCTAATTTCTTTGCTTGTTGCAGGTTCTTCCAGGCAGTGGTGGCAGGGCATGGTGGAGCTGGTGGGCAGCAGCACGTGGGGGATCAGATTCTGAGGTTTGACTTTGAATGCTGCTGGTGCAAAGGGTATTTGGGCCTAGGTTATTTCAGCCCAATTGGGCTTTTTGTAATCGGGCCTTTAATTTGGGCTTCTTGTAATCGGGCCTTCGTAATTGGGTCGATTAGGCTAGAAAAATGGGCTAATGTTTAGGCTTAAATGTAATTGGGCCTTTTGGGCCCTTGTAAATGGGTTAAATTTGGCCCAATTGGCTTGTAAATGGACATTTGGACTTTCATTTTAATAAAGTTTTAAATTTGTTTTATAATTTAAATTTAAGGTAAATTTAAATAATTAAATTTAAGATAAATTTAAATTCAAATAAATTTAAAATCAATTTAAACTCTTAATTAAAACGAAAAGTCAAAGCCCGCTCAAAATTGGGTTCCCACAACTGCCCCTCTTTGCTCATTGCTGTGTAACAGGAACGGAGCAAAGATTAAGAGGAGGCTCAATTTTGTCAAGTTCCGTTGAATCTTGGCTCCATCGTTGCCTACTTCATATTGATATCACTCGACTTGTAGCTCTATTCCAATCCACTGCGACCATGGGAAAAAATGTGGTCTGCTATTTGACTTGCTGCGTCCTCAAAAGTAGGGTTCGATGTTTAGGCTTCGTCTTGCTCCTTAGAGAAATAAAGACTTGCTATCCAACTTTACTTCAATTTCAAGAGGATAGGAAAATGATCTTGCTCTTATTTCAATTCCAGAGATAAAGACGTGTTATCCACTCTACTTCAATTTCAAGAGATAAAGACGTGTTATCCACTCTACTTTAATTTCAAGAGGATGACGTTGCTCTTACTTCAATTTCAGAGATAAAGACGTGTTATCCACTCTACTTCAATTTCAAGAGGATGACGTTGCTCTTACTTTAATTTTAGAGATAAAGACGTGTTATCCATTCTACTTCAATTTCAAGAGGATGACGTTGCTCTTACTTCAATTTCAGAGATAAAGACGTGTTATCCACTCTACTTCAATTTCAAGAGGATGACGTTGCTCTTACTTCAATTTCAGAGATAAAGACGTGTTATCCATTCTACTTCAATTTCAAGAGGATGACGTTGCTTTTACTTCAATTTCAGAGATAAAGACGTGTTATCCATTCTACTTCAATTTCAAGAGGATGACGTTGCTCTTACTTCAATTTCAGAGATAAAGACGTGTTATCCACTCTACTTCAATTTCAAGAGGATGACGTTGCTCTTACTTCAATTTCAGAGATAAAGACGTGTTATCCACTCTACTTCAATTTCAAGAGGATGACGTTGCTCTTACTTCAATTTCAGAGATAAAGACGTGATATCCAGCTTTACTTCAATTTCAAGAGGATAGGAAATAATCTTGGTGCGGTCTGATCCACCTTGTCTTCTAGGTGAAAGATCCATCATCATGGATTCGACCCTTCATGTTCTTAAAATGCTTGATTATTCGTCGTGACTTGGAACTTCCTTTTCAAATAACTGTGATGCGAGATTTTTTATCACGGTCTTGGCTTTTCCATCGTGCATCCTATGATGCTGAATCCTGTAGAAAATGCTCAAATGGTTCTCTGTGTAGGCCAGGTATGAGTTAAAATGCTCTTATCCTAGCATGAATGTGTATGATTTAATGTTTGAATTTTCAAAGATTAGTCTTTTATATTTTGAAGCCATCTCTTGACGTTCCTTTGAATTCAATTCGGCAAATTCGACATTTGAATTGCTTCTTTCAGGTTTTAGCTCTTTCAACTGGCAGTTGCTTAGAATTCTCGTGTCTTTTAGGAAATTCCTAAAATAATACTCGCGAATCCTTGTTTCCTTTTATGACCTTTTATCCATCATTTTAATATGAGAATACTTGGACAATATCAAATTTGGAGATTTATTGGCTATGATATCAAATATTTACAAAGAACAAATAATGACAAAAGGACAGTATTAGACTTAGATATCAGATATGAGTTTCCCTGATCCAAAGATCATCTTTTACTTGACGTGTTTCTGGAGGTCTCGGAATTACTTCGTCGATGCCCCAAGATGCAAAATATTTCCATTTTGCCCCTTTTGAGGGAGCAATTGGTTTGTCCTTGTTATGCATTTGAGTTGCTCTTTTCGAGTTTTCAACTCAAAACCCCTTTGATTTCGGGATGCCCTTACACGGGTTTTCATCCTGACCTCTCCGTTTTTTTTATTTTTTTTTTTTATGCGTAATATTTCTTCACCGAGTCTGAATTCACCGGGTTGTATAGTTCTTTGCCATCCATTTCAGTCAAAATTAAAGCTCCTCCAGAGAAGGCTTTCTTTACAACGTACGACCCTTCCCAATTAGGCATCCATTTTCCTCGAGAGTCTTTGTGTATTGGAAGTATCTTCTTCAAGACTAGGTCTCACTCATGGAATTCTCTAGGACGAACCTTCTTGTTGTAAGCACGCATCATCCGTTTTTAGTACATTTGACCATGGCGGATAGCCTTTAATCTCTTTTCCTCAATCAGATTTAACTGATCATATCTAGCTTGAACCCATTCCGCTTCATTCAAATTCAACTCTGGCAATACTCGGAGGGAAGGGATCTCCACCTCAATGGGTAAAACAGCCTCCATTCCATATACAAGTGAGAATGGTGTTGCCCCAGTAGACGTTCTGACGGAAGTCCTATAAGCAAGAAGGGCAAAGGGTAGTTTTTCATGCCAATCTCTATAGGTTTCTGTCGTTTTTGCGACAATCTTCTTGATATTTTTATTCGCTGCTTCTACTGCTCCATTCATCTTAGGGCGATACGAGGACGAATTATGGTGTCTAATCTTGAATTGCTCACAGACCTCTGATATCGTGCTGTTGTTCAAGTTTAATGCATTGTCTGATATGATCTTTTCTGGCATCCCATATCGACATATGATCTCCTTTTTCAGGAACTTGCTGACCGCGGACTTTGTAACATTAGCATAAGAGGCAGCTTCTACCCACTTGGTGAAGTAGTCGATAACCACAAAAATGAATCTATGTCCATTAGAGGCCTTTGGTGAAATTGGTCCAATAACATCCATGCCCCACATAGAAAAAGGCCACGGGGATGTCATGACGTGTAGGGGTGAAGGAGGCACATGGATCTTGTCCCCATAGATCTGGCATTTGTGGCATTTCTTAGCATAGTTGATACAATCAGTCTCCATAGTCGACCAGTAGTACCCAAATCTCATGATTTGCCTAGCCATTTTGAATCCATTCGCGTGTGTTCCACAAATCCCTTCATGGACTTCTTCTAAGATCTTTTTAGCCTCGATTGAGTCCACACATCTTAATAACACCTGATCCTTTCTTCTCTTATACAAGACCTCTCCATCTAGGACATACTCGTTTGCGAGCCTTCTCAATGTCCATTTGTCATTATTAGTAACTCCCTCGGGGTATTTTCGGTCCTTCACATATTGGAGAATGTCCTGGTACCAAGGATGCTCTTCTTTTCTTTCTTCCTCGATGTCACAGCAATGGGCTGGAGTTTCGTAGATGCTCATTTGAATGAGCTTCATATCCTCTGGCCTATTCACTTTTATCATCGAAGCTAAAGTGGCCAAGGCATCAGCCATTTGGTTTTCCTCGCGTGGGAGGTATCTGAACGTGACCTCGTCAAATTCTTTGATCAGTTCGAGGATCATATTTCGATATTCAATTAATTTGGAGTCCCTTGTCTCCCATTCTCCTTTGAGCTGGTAGATTACTAATGCCGAATCCCCATAGATTTCTAAGACTTTGATCTCTCGATCTATGGCCGCTTGGATGCCCATGATACATGCTTCATATTCGGCCATATTGTTTGTGCAATCAAAGTCAAGCTTACTGGTGAAGGGATAGTGGTCTCCTTCTGGTGACACTAAAACTGCACCAATCCCATTACCCATAGCGTTTGAAGCGCCATCGAAATTCAATTGCCACGAATGCTCGATCGTAGTTTCCTCTTCGGTATTCGCAACATACATCAAATCCTCATTTGGGAAGTCAAAATTTATCGGCTCATAGTCCTCCAAAGCCCTACTGGCTAGGAAGTCTGCAATTGCACTTCCTTTAATTGCTTTTTGGCTTACATAAACTATATCAAATTCTGACAACAGGATCTACCATCTAGCCATTCTCCCATTTAGCGCAGTTGACTCCATCATGTACTTTAGAGGATCTAGTTTCGAGATTAACCATGTCGTGTAGTATAGCAAGTATTGTCGCAACCTTCGGGTAGTCCAAACTAGCGCACAGCATAATTTTTCTATCGGAGAGTATCTTGTTTCACAGTCAGTAAATTTCTTACTGAGATAGTATATGGCCCTTTCTTTCTTTCCCGTTTCATCGTGTTGGCCCAAGACACATCCCATAGAATTCTCGAAAACTGTTAAGTACAAGATTAATGGTTTGTCGAGATTTGGTGGTACTAGTACCGGAGCATCAGACAAATACCGTTTAACTTTATCGAAAGTTCTTTGGCACTGGTCATCCCAAACGCCTGGGTTATGCTTTCTGAGAAGGCGAAATATGGGGTCACATTTCTCCGTTAATTACGAGATAAACCGAGCGATGTAATTCAATCTCCCAAGAAAACCTCGAACCTGCTTTTGCGTACGAGACGGGGGAAACTCTTGTATGGCTTTAACCTTGTTAGGGTCTATCTCGATTCCCTTTTGGCTGACCACAAAACCCAACAGTTTTCCCGATGTAGCTCCAAAAGTGCACTTGGCAGGGTTCAATTTTAGCTGGAACTTTCTCAATCTCATGAATAATTTCCTTAGGACATTCACATGTTCTTCCTCTGTTCGAGACTTTGCAATCTTGTCGTCGACGTAGACCTCAATTTCTTTGTGCATCATATCATGAAACAATGTCACCATGGCTCTTTGATATGTTGCCCCAGCATTTTTGAGTCCGAACGGCATCACTTTATAACAACATGTTCCCCACATTGTGACAAAGGTGGTTTTCGTCATGTCTTCAGGGTCCATCTTTATTTGGTTATATCCGGAGAAACCATCCATGAAGAAGAAAAAGGCATGCCCCGCTTACTATCTACCAGAGTGTCGATGTGTGGCAGCGAAAAGTTATCTTTTGGGCTGGCCCTATTTAAATCCCGGTAGTCTACGCACATACGTACTTTACCATCTTTCTTGGGGACAGGAACTATATTAACGACCCATTCTGAATATTCAACTACTCGGAGGAAACCCGCGTCGAACTGCTTTCGGACATCTTCTTTTATTTTAAGCAACACATCAGGTCGCATTCTGCGAAGCTTTTGTTGAACGGGTTTGCATTCTTCCTTTATTGGGAGCTTGTGGACCACGATGTCGGTGTTGAGCCCAGGCATGTCTTGGTAGGACCAGGCGAAGACATCTTTGAATTCTCTTAGTAGCTCAATAAGATCTCCTCGTGTTTTCGCCGAGATGCTGGTTCCAATTTTCACTTCTTTATTCTCCTCTTCATCCCCTATACTTACTGTTTCCACCACCTCTTTGTGGGGCAAGATTTGCTTTTCCTCCTGTTCCATCATTCGTTGCAATTCAGGAAATATATTACAATCCTGGTCATCTTCAAAGTCCTGCGATTCCTCAAGGCACATATCTTGCTCGAAATGAGGTTCGGAGTCAGTGTCACTCATATTACTGATATCTCAAGATCTGTAAAGAATGAGAATGGGCTAATGAACAAAATAAATTAAAGAATGGCTGTACGACATGATTATGGGTGTATATATTCAAGAATGATTTATTTATTTTTACTGCAAATAATTTATTCAGGATTTGAAAGGAAAAGAATAAAAAGATGGTTGTCAAAATGTATTTTCATTTAAGATGATGGATAAAAACTCAAAAGCCCTTTTACAAAAGATTTCTACCATTCTTGGGCATAGAATGATAGAAGTGTGACGAGTATTACTTTGAAATGTTCCTAAAAGCTACGGGGAGCTCCTCTTCTGTCCAGTTGTCCAAATTACTCCCAGGTGCATATGGACATATTTGAGGCGAACTCCTTTCTTCAGCTTCTTCGGAAACAGCATTTATGCTCAATTCCATCACCAGTCTCGCAACTCTTTCTTCTTCAAGCCTTAGCCCACCAGAAATGAAAGTTTTCGAAATATGAGGGAAGGTCATCGGTCTCCAACTGATTTCTTCCCCGGCTTGTCGTGCTCTTCTTATCTCTCATTTCCGCTCTATCTCTTTCTTCTTTTCTTTCACATCCGGCTTGTACCCTAGCTCGAAACGGTCCCATTTTCCAAATAGCGACGGTGCGTAGATTACTCCTTGGAGGTATTTCCCAAGCCCTTTTCCCGACAATGCTCCTTTTCCAATCGTCAAACGCAATCCTATCTTCGTCGTTTGCGACAATTTAGGTTCAGGAATTTTACTTCCCTCTCCAATGAATGTGGCATTGACAAATTCCAACGAACGGAAAGAGCATTCTATTGCCTCTTCATCCTTGTCTATGTACGGGGCATCATTTGTTACAAACGCAACAATATCCTCCTCGGTATTGATTGTAACTAACCTTCCGTCGGTTACCAGCTTGAGCTTTTGGTGAAGTGAGGACGATACTGCCCCTGCTGCGTGAATCCAAGGTCTTCCTAATAAGCAATTATAGGAAGACTTTATATCCATCACCAGGAAGTCAACCTCGTAAGTATTTGGGCCTATTTGCAATGGTACCTCAATCCTACCCATTACTTTTCTTTCAGTTCCATCAAACGCTCTAACTATATTGTGGCACGTCCTCATGTGGGAGCTATTGATGGGTAGTCTCTCGAGAGTGGCTAACGATAGAACGTTTAAAGCTGAGCCGTTACCGATAAGCACCCCGGGTAGAGTGTACCCTTTACAACGAGTGGTAATATGCAAGGCCTTGGTCACCCCATACCTCCAGATGGGATTTCATCATCCTGAAGAAAATGAAATTATCAGCGCTAAAATTGTTAATTAGTCGATCAAGCTTGCATACAGATATATCCTGTGTCACATAAGTCTCGTTGAGCGCCTTCATTAATGCGTTACGGTGTGCCTCTGAACTTAGCAGTAACGCCAAAATTGATATGCGCGCGAGTTGCTTATGTAACTGCTCAACTACGCTGTATTCGCTGTGTTTCAAGAATTTCAGGAACTCTTGTGCTTCTCTTTCGGCCACCGGCTCGTTTATCGGTTCCAACTTATCAGTCATCTTTTTGGGTTCAACCGCTATAGCTTTCCCTTTGGTAGCTGCTTTATCGTCCACGTTATAGGTTTTACTACTACGTGTGACCAGGTTCACATTTTGCAGCTCCTCCACCTTGGGTGCCACAATGTTGCACCCGTAATTCCAGGGAACTCTTTTGCTGTCTTCATAAGGAGACGGCGTAGGTTTCCGTATGATAACACATGGTGTCTCTTGTCTTCTCGTCTCAGCTCCCTTAAATGTGGAGATAATTATTATCGGGCGATCAGTCTCATGTGTCCTCTTTCCTTCGGAGGAGCAAACGTCCCCTATCTCTTCTCCTTCCTCGAAGAACTCCAATTCCTTGCGGTCCATCAAATTTTGAATAGAGCCTTGAATTCCGCACAATGAATTTCGTGTCCTTCAACATTGTGAAAATCACAATGGTTCTTGGCCATCTCGATCTTTTCACCGTCCTGTGTGATTATTCCTCTAGCCACCAGCTGACGCCATACCCATCTCATAGGAGATCTGACCTCCTCGATATGAGCCTTAACCTTTTTCCTTTCTACATTTGCAATCGCATTTATCGCTTGATCAGAATGGGCAGGCAAAGGGTTTCCAGTTACATTAGGTCTCGATGGCTCATCGAATCTTATTTTCTTCATCTTAATTAATTTTTCTACCAATTTTTTGAAGGTGAAGCAATTTTCGATGGAATGCCCAATCACTCCTCCATGGAATTCACATTGGGCGTTGGCATCATACCACTTCGGAAACGGAGGTGATACGGGCTCTGTGATGTATGGGGCTACCACGTGTTGATCATATAACTACTGATAGAGGTCTTTGTACGTAACGGGAATTGGAGTAAATTGAATCTTCTCGGTATTCTTTTTCCAGTTTGACTCTGTTCTTGGTAAATTCTGATAATTGTCGGAAGGAGGTTTTGGTTGCGTCATCATGATTGGTTTTGAATAAGTTGGCCTGTATGTGCTTATGTTATTCACCCCGGTTTCCTTTCTCTTTGGGGCTGCCCTTTTTTCACTGTCTCCTGCATCGATTTTTCCGCTTTTAATCGCGCTCTCAATCATTTCTCCTGACATCACTACGTCCGAGAAACTTCTTGTAGCATTACCCACCAAGCGATCGAGATACGATGCCTTTAGTGTGTGGACAAAAAGCATCGTTGTCTCTTTTTCTGTTAAGGGTGGTTGTACCTGGGTAGCTACATCCCTCCAACGCTGAGCATATTGTCGAAAGCTTTCACTTGGTTTCTTCTCCATGTTCTGCAGGGTAATTCTGTCTGGCGCAATATCAGTAACATGGCCGTATTGCTTCATAAAAGCTTAGGCCAAGTCCTTCCAGGAGTTAATCTTTGTGCGGCTTAATTGATTGTACCATTTTGCAATGGATCCAACCAAGCTATCTTGGAAACAGTGAATTAATAATTTTTCATTGTGGACATATCCTGTCATTTTCCGACAGAACATTGTAATGTGTGCTTCCGGACAGCTTGTCCCGTTGTATTTTTCGAATTCGGGCATCTTAAACTTTGGGGATAGGACTAGGTTTGGAACCAGACTTAGTTCTTTGGCATCAATTCCACTGTAAGCGTCAATCCCCTCCATTGCTCTAACCCTGTCTTCCAGTCACTTGTACCTTTCTTTTATCTGTTTTGACACCTCTATTTTGGGTCTTTCCGCCTCCATCGTATCATCGAGGTCGGGGTTGATGGGATTCGCAGCAGTTTCTCCCAGGTTCGATCCTGATCTGACCAGATAATTCGCTTGGCCTGATGCACCAACGGGCTGAGGTTACGCCCGAATAAAGACAGGTGTTTCTCTTGGGTTTGTTTCTGGCGGGGCCTGATGGTGTACAGGTGTAAAGCTAGGAGGATATTGGGGATCCTCGTTTTCCTCTCTTGGGTCTTCAGCGGGACCTTTTCCCTTATCTGAATCTCGCAATAACTGGGTTAGCTGATTAATTATATTGCTTTGGGATTCAATTATTTGATCTCTCATATCCCTTTGTACTTTCTCTAGCTGATCTTGTAGTTGAGCTTGCATCTGCTCTTGTATTTCTTTTTGCATTTGCTCTAGCCTTTCTATTCTTTGGTCCATGGCTCGTCGAGTACTGTAAGGGTGTGGTTTCTCTATTTTTCCGATTTTAACTGTTTCAAATTCCATTTAATGAGATTTATTGTGTTTAAAATATAAACATGTAATGCGAATGAATGAATGAATGCAAAAGAAAGGTATTAACTTATAATTCACTTTCCATTTAGAAAATTTTGTTCAGACAACAAGTTCCTTTACATAAAGCAAATTACAAAAATGGTTTTGCCTTGATGCTCAGATCCTTTACTTTCTTGAGGAGTCCCGCTAACTTTTGACCTCGTTCTGTCTTCGTCTCATATTGTATGCCCAACTCTTTTGCTTCTGATGCCAGTTCTTGCACATGTTCGGCTACCTTACGAATCTTATTTAGGGCTTCATCCATAACATGATCTCTCTCGCTGACTTCTTTCTGAGCCTGCTGGAGGTGCCAATCGCTTGTTTCCAACGTCCTCTCCAGAATCTCGGTCTGTATTTCACTATTCTGTAAAGAGTCTTCTAGCTCTTCTACTCTCTTATTCAGTCTCTCAATCTCAACTCGATTTGCCTTCAACTCAATTACTGAGTTTCGGCTACGATGCCGACGCAGAGATTCTTTAATTCTCGCACGCGTGCTTTTAATTCAGTCACCTCGGCTTGGCTTTCTAGAAGGCTACTCTTTATGGCATTTTCTTGTACCTGGGCGTCTTGGAACTTTTTCATTCAGTGGCTTGTCTTATTCTTTTCTTCGCGAATTTCGTGCTGCCACTGTTCCGAGGTCTTTCCTAAACCGACAGTCCTCATAGACAAACGGAGTTTCTTATAATCTTTCTTGAAGCTACTGAGGTCCTCTTCGGCCTTGTTCTTACCTTTTCTCAATTTCTCTGCCTCTAGCTTTTGAACATCAACATCCAGCCCTAAAAGCACTTTTTCTTCTTCCAACTTTTCTATCATCTTTTCCATCTCCGCATTCTTCCTTTCGAAGTCTTGTTTAATTATTTCAAGTTCCGTTGGGATAACTTGCAAGTGTTCTTCGATTGGACGGACAATCTCAGGATTTGGCACGGGAACATTATCGTTGACCCTTCTGTTCCTCCACCAATCATATTCTACAGTCGTCATGGGATTGGCGCCGAATGCTTTCATTCTTCGGACTTGGTTCCATGCATTTGAAATTTCTCGAACCCTTTTCTTGTTATTTTCCCCTCGATATGCAAATTCGCACTGGGCTAACCCTTGAGTTGCTGGTATGAACAGTCTTGATCTATATTGCCTTGCAACTAGCAAAGGGGCGTATCCTGTTGCTCCCCAAATTCCTGCCAATGGGACCCAGTCAAAGTCTCCACATCGGTACAAGATCTCGTCTGGAACGAACCATGGTGCTCGCCATTCAATGTCCTCATCTTTAAGACTTTGGAGTATGGCCATCCATTTTTCTTCTGAAAAATTCTCTTGTCTTTGTGTGGCCACGAAATCTTTCAACGGAGAATAATCTTTAGACAAATACTGATAGGAGACCTTCTCTATTTTTCAGAAATGACTGTGAAACCATACCGTTAACAGTTGCGCACAGGCAATAAACCGACCTTCTCCTTCTTTTCTGCACGCACTTAAAGATCTGAAAGTTTCTGCAAGTATAGCTGGGACAGGTGTAACTTTTTTGTTCACTCGGTCGAACAAGTCTATCACCGCATCTTCTAAATGCCCCAAAGCTTTTAGAAAGATGACCAAACCGTAGATACTTAGGGCTAGGATGTCAATCTTCTTATTGATATCCAGATGGGCTGATATCAAATCTCGTAGACTTTTCCACGTAATGCATTTATTATCTCCCTTGACCTTAACCCGAGCTGCTACCCATTATTCACTCATGCCGGTAATGTTCATCAACCTTTTAACTATAGTTGAGAGATTCGGTGCTCTGGAGTAAGCCTTATCTACTGAGATTTTTGGGCAGCGAAGTAGAGTGGTGTATTCTTCTATGGTCGGCGTCATGTCTACATTCCCGAAGGTGAAGCAAGCGTAGGCTGGGTTCCAATGCTGTGTCAATGCTCGAAAGAGAAATTTATCGACCTTAACCTCGAGCAGATACGGTAAATCGCCATATTCTTGGTAGAAAGTCTGTTTCATATTGTCATCCCAACTATCCCATATCTCTTTCAACTCCTGTACATTGTTTTGAGCCGTGCTGATTCTGGTATAATCCCAAAGCTCTGACTCGTACCCTTCCACTAGACTATCTCCTTTTTTGCGCTGAGTCTCCTCCGACCACATTCGCACGACCATGTTGTCCTCCACTTTATCAAGGTACTTGTTTTCCATAATTAATTCTCTTATCGGTAACTAAATTTGCTACCTCCCTTTTATATGATAATGCAATGCAGTGCAAAAGGAGACAAAATAAACAAGTTAGCGAAACGTGTTAATATCAATATACAAGTAAATTATAGAACATAAAAAGTTTGCATCGAAAGGCTGCTAAAAGGTTGAACGTAAACTCCTCCTAGGACATGTTCTTACGGCTCACTATATGTGGTTTAAGGCTCTAAAGAATGGGTACCCAAACCAACAGATTCCTCGATCCTTACCCATTACAGGCTCATACGGATGAGTTCGGTTCAGGGGGACGCATTTTTCACATGTTTGCACGGAAGTGAAAACTTCACGAAAACAAGGGTACTTTGTAATCCCGAAAGCGATCCACTATCCTGCACGGAGGTGAAGACCTCACGAAGGAGTAGTTTCCCGCTTCCACTTAAAAGGGTAAAGTCACAATGCACGTGGATGCAAAATTATACTAACAATATCACACAGTAAAATAACACACAAAGATGCCAAGGATCACATGTTAAATAAAATCGAAGTTTAAACGTTCTAAAAAAAAGACCCGAAAATTATCAAATTTAGCTTGACTCTCGTTTGTTTAAAACGTCCCCAGCGGAGTTGCCAAGCTGTCGAAACCATTTCGAAAACGAAAGTTTCGAAAAAAATTATTTTAGAATTTGGAAAATAAGGAGTAAAAAGGGAGTCGCCACCAATCTTTTATTAGGGTGCGATTGGATCACCACAAAACGTTTAAAACGCTAAAACGTCGATCTACGAAATCCAGAAAAATAGGTTCGGGAGTCGGTTATGCACGAGGAAGGATTAGCACCCTCGTACGCCCAGAATTGGTACCACATGATTATTTTCGGGTTTTAATTTGTGAGCCTTAAAAACTCGAATAAAGTTTAAAATACGATCCTCGAATGCATGAGCTATTTTTAAAAGAAATTATTTTTTTCTTTGTTTGGAGGTCTCGCTATTTTAAAGTGATCGAAGAAGAAAAAATTACATCCAGTAAGTTAGGACATAATATTTCGAGATCCAAAAAATAACGAGCTTTCCTTTGCAAAACTTTTTAATGTTGAAAGAAAGGATATTTGATTATTTCGATTTAACGAAGGATTGCACCTAGTGAGTTAAGGAGCAAATTTTCGGAATCGAAGATAAGAAATATTGCCTTGGTTAAGGGTATTCGATTATTTTGGTTTGAAGAAAAATTACACCTAGTAAGTTAAGGCGTAAGATTTCGAAACGTGAAATTAAAGAATATTGCCTTGATTTTAAAATTTTGTGAAAGTGATTTTTTTAAACAAATAATGAATGAGCAATTTCATAAATTACACGAAGTGAACTTGAATACAAAGTACGGGGCATAACAAATAGGATTAAATGTAAATATTATTAAAGAAATGATGCAATCGGGATTAAAACAAGACTTTTTGGATTCCCGGGGGTAAAATGGTAATTTGGGTTTTTAGGGGTAAAACGGTAATTTTGTGAAATCGGGGCTAAAAATGGAATTTGGAAAGTTTGGGGAATAAAATGGTAAATTTTGGCAAAATCGAGGTCAAAAATGAAATTTTGGAAAGTTCAAAGGTAAAACGGTAAGTTTTGGTGAAATCGGGGTTAAAAATGGGATTTAGGGAAGTTTAGGGGTAAAATGGTAATTTTTGAAAGTTTTGGGGTCAAAGTATAATTTTCAAAAAGTTTTGGGGTCGAAATGTAATTTTGGAAAAGTTTTGGGGTCAAAATATAATTTTGGAAAAGTTTAGGGGTCAAATGTAATTTTTGGAAAGTTTCGGGGTTAAAATATAATTTTTAGAAAGTTTTGGGCTTGAAATGTAATTTTGGAAAAGTTTTGGGGTTAAAATGTAATTTTGGAAAAGTTGTAGGGTTAAAATATAATTTTGGAAAAGTTTAAGGGTTAAAATGTAATATTCAGAAAGTTTTGGGGTCAAAATATAATTTTTAGAAAGTTTTAGGGTCGAAATGTAATTTCTGGACAATTTAGGGACTTACAAAGCAATAAAACCAAAAAAAATATGACACGTGGCAGTCCCACAGGCATCCAGAAATCAAGGGATTAATTTGAAAATCTTGAAAAATTTTCGGACCAATTTTGTAATTAAATAAAAGTTGATTTGGGGATTAAATTAAAACAAATTAAGAATATCAGGGACTAAGTGCATAAATAAGCCAAAAAGGGACACGTGGTAGCCTCTGGTGCAGTCAAACAGTCAAATGATTAAATTGAAAACTAATTAAAATTACAGGGAAAAATTGTAAATAATTAAAAAATGTAAAAGGGACTAAATTGAAGCAAATAAAAGTACGGAATGACCAATTATGCAAATAGACCATTTTCCAAAAACACGCGGATCCTAGGTGGGTCGGGTCGGGTCGGATTGGTCCAAATGGGTCACTATATATATCATTTTTTTAGTTTTTTTTCATTTCATTTTTCATTTTATTAAAAAACCCCTCCCCTTTTCCTTCTTTTTCTCTCAACCTTCTCTCTTTGGCCGGCCACCATTGTTCTTCCCTGACCACCGTCCTTCCGACAGGATCTCGCCACACGCGCCGGCCCCGAGGGCTCCTCCACGTCGTTCCACCCTTTTCGGCCGCCGCACGCGCCGGCTCCGATCACGCACCGTCGTAGGTAAGACTTCTCTCCTTCTCTTTTTCATTTCTTTATGCTGTTTCAACATTTTTTTTTAAAAAAAAACAATAAACCCCAGATCTGCCTTGAATCCAAATCTAGGACCTTACTCCCTTTCCTTTCTTATTCTTTCATTTTAAAGCTCTTAGATATTCCAAATCTTAAAGTTTTAAAACCTTTCTTCTTTTCTTTCAAAATCCCTTTTTATTTCAAAACAACCCATTCGATTTTTTTTTTACAAAATAAATCTGTTCTTCGCTCCCTTTGCTTTTCTTTAAAGATTTGTTTTAATTTTTTGTTCCCTTTTCCTCGCTTTGCAGATTCGTGTGCGACAATGGAGGGTCCGGTGTGACGACGGTTCTGACGGTCTTCCGACAACGGCAGCAGATCGAAAAGGGAGTTACACAGTCCCTTTGCCTTCTTTTTTATTTTATATTATTATTATTATTATTATTATTAGTTATTATTATTAAAAGTTATTATTACCATTAATGTTCTGTGACTGTTACTATATTAATTTCATCAACACGTTTTGAAAAATAAAAACAATAAATGCTAAAGGGGAATTGAACACACATATTAATGCATGCATTGAAACTAATGGGATAAAAATCTTTTAATCATAAATGGTAAAAAAAAAATACCTGAAAAACTTAATATTTGAATGTTGCGAATCTGGCTTATATTTGTTTCTATCCTGATGCTTTGTTCCTGCTCGAATCCTTGCTAGTTGTTCACTACCCTTATTTTAATTTACCATAAGGCTAATTACCTGTATGTTAATTTCTTGACAACTTTGTATGGGTTTTTCAAAACAGAAACTTGTAACTGTATTGAATTTTTTTTTCAAAAAAAGCCCTTTTACAAGTATTTAAATCCTGGCTTTATAGCCAGTTTACAACATCATGTTATTTTGTTGTTTGCTCTTAAACGCCTGCCTAATTTCTTTGCTTGTTGCAGGTTCTTCCAGGCAATGGTGGCAGGGCATGGTGGAGCTGGTGGTGGATGGAGCTGGTGGGCAGCAGCACGTGGGGGATCAGATTCTGAGGTTTGACTTTGAATGCTGCTGGTGCAAAGGGTATTTGGGCCTAGGTTATTTCAACCCAATTGGGCTTTTTGTAATCGGGCCTTTAATTTGGGCTTCTTGTAATCGGGCCTTCGTAATTGGGTCGATTAGGCTAGAAAAATGGGCTAATGTTTAGGCTTAAATGTAATTGGGCCTTTGTAAATGGGTTAAATTTGGCCCAATTGGCTTGTAAATGGACATTTGGACTTTCATTTTAATAAAGTTTTAAATTTGTTTTATAATTTAAATTTAAATTTAAATTTAAGGTAAATTTAAATTTAAATTTAAATTTAAGGTAAATTTAAATAATTAAATTTAAGATAAATTTAAATTCAAATAAATTTAAAATCAATTTAAACTCTTAATTAAAACGAAAAGTCAAAACCCGGTCAAAATTGGATTCCCACAAGATACATAATTTTTTAAGTTTATATGTGGAATTAAAAAAAATATGCTACCAATTTATTAAAAACTAACCCATTTATTTAATAGTGTAATATAAAACAAAGACACACAACATACAACATAACAATATTCTGATTTTAATGTTCAACCGTGACGTAGGGCTTCCTTGATCATTCTATTAAAGTTGGTGACAGAAGATCCTCCAACTCTAATGGCAGATTTAGCTTTTTTCTTCCATTCCAATGCATTTTGCCTTATCCTTTTCCCATTATCTCCTTCCATCATCTCTTTAACAAGAGTTTCCACATTTTTACGATTTATGTCTGAATTGATTTCCATGCCATTGCCCCACGTGGTGCACACATATCGACAATTCGTTTGTTGATCACCGAAGAATGGCCAACAAATTAAAGGCACACCTTCGAATAAAGCTTCCAAAATAGAATTCCATCCGCAATGTGTGAGGAAAACGCCAACCGCAGAGTGGGACAACACTTTTTGTTGGGGACACCAGCTAACTATGAAACCCCTTCCCTTTATTTCTTCCATGAATTCTCTTGGCAAAATAGCTGATTCACCCATCACAAGATCGGGCCTAACTACCCATAAAAATGGGTATTTACTATTTGCAAGACCCCAAGCAAATTCTTTTAGTTGATGATTAGACATCACCGCTACACTTCCATAATTTACATACACCACTGACTTGGGTTTCATTGTGTTAAGCCATTCGATGCAGCTTGTGTCTTCTTTCCATAGGCTTGAATTTAATAAGTCGTATTGGATTTCGAGTAAGTTTTTACTTAGTGAGGTGAGTGGACCAATTACATAAATTTTAGGGGATTTGGATGCAAGAACTTGTAGCACTTCTTTGTCCAAGTCATCGAATGTGTTGAAGACCATTGAAGACGAATTTAAGCATTCTTCTGATACTTCCATGATGTGATTAAACATGAAGTCATCGGGGTCGGTGGTTCTTATGAAGCTTGGCATGTCCTTGAGACGCATGTTAGGCATACCAGGGATCCAATCAACAGGCATCTCAAGTGTCCCATCACTAACAAAGCCTTCATCTGCAAGGAAAAGAAAAGACATGTTTTTGTTTCAATATAAAAAAAAAAAAAAAAAAAAAAAACGGAGCACGTTACTTGTAACCCATAGAACTTCAAAGAGATTATTATCAATGAACATAAGATATCCCAAAATCAAGTTACAAAGCACAAAGAAAACATAAAATTTGTAACCTTTGAATGGAACAATGCCTCTCTGAGCTAGTTCTTTGTAGTGTAGAAATCCCAGAAAGCTAACAGTTGAAGAAGTCCAGAGTTGAACATAAGGCACCCCAATGAGTTGAGCTGCCTTGGTACCACAGTTTATGATTCCATCACAAACTATGCAAGTAACAGGCGGCACTAGCGGTGAGGAATTAAGCTTAGATAGTAGCTCCAAGAATGGAGCCAAAATTTTTTTCCGTGTGTAATCGAATAGGGCCAGAACATCCTGAGCCGCATCGGAATCGGAAGGTGGCAGCCCATCGGGTATGACTTCGAACTGGAAATCAGGCAGACCCTTAACAGCTTCTTCCGCTTTAGATCGTATCAACCGTCTATGATTGAACTCGAAGTTGACAAAGGTTATATGGAAGCCTCTAGAGTGCAAGAGCTTGGCCAGTTGCATCATGGGGTTAATATGACCTTGTGCTGGGAATGGAAGACATACTGCATGCGATTTAATTGAATCCATCTTTCTGCAAATAATAATTAAGCAAAGAAGTCAGTGGCTTATGAAAATTGAAGATACCATGTATGATTATTCCTTCTTAACTTGTGACATTTGTAGAAAGATAAGCAGGCAGATGGCAATTATTAATTATGATTGAATCTTGTGTCATCAAAACCAAGGATACACTTTTCTATCTTTTAATTCTAAGTCAACCTTCAATTTAATTATTTAAAATAATTAGTTTTCATTCGTGCAATGCACATAGATATTTAATTGCTATAACAATATATATAAAATTTATTAAATATTAGAAAATATATTTAATTAGACAAAAAAATAAATATAAAAAACTAATCTTAAATTATATTAAAGTTTATTAATAATAAAACATATATTTATTACTAACATATCAAATGCAATAATGAAATAATGATTAGTAGTATTCGTAATTTTAAATAAACTATATAATTGATCACGTAATTTTACTAAGTTTTTTTTTTGTTATCGTAAATAAAAAATTTACAAAAAAGGCACAAATCGTTTTCATTTTAATCATCATTTGGTGTTAGACCATGTTATTTTATACTCATTTCATCATCCAACTTTAGTAAGTAAATTTCATTTTGGTCCCACATTTTATCTTTATAATTCTTTTATTTTTATAAATTAATTTTACTTTTTTTTGTAAAGGAAAAACCTGGGATTTAAAGAAAAAACTAGGTATTATGGGGGGGGAGGGACTTGAGTTTTAACATAAAAAACTATATTATCTTTTTTATTTTCTTTATTTTGTTTCTTTGTAGATGTAAGTTTAGTTTTTTTTCCAATAAAAAGAGAAAAACCCATGGGTTTTACTATGAATTACCTGGGTTTATATAAGAAAATTTTGAGGCTTTATAGTGGAAAATCAATTTATCTTTTTAACTTCATTTATTTGTCATTTTTAAAATTAATTTCAGTTTTTTTCAATAAAAGAGGAAAACTTGAGGTCTTGGAGAGTCTTGGGTTTTCATAAGGAAAAACCATGTTAAATTTTTAATTTTCTTTATTTTTTCTTTTTTAAAATTAATTTTAATTTTTTCCTGTAAAAATAAAAAATATAGGTTTTTCAAACAATAAAAATAATTCTAAAAAATAAGAGACTAAAATGAAAATTTATTAAAGCTAGATGACTAAATGTGCAATTACATTGTCTAACCCCAAATTAATGGTGAGTGATCAAAGTGAAAACGGTTTGTAATGATAGTGCCCTTTTGCAAATTTATGTTTTTTATGTCTAAAATGAAAATTTATAAAAATTAGGTAATTAACTGTGTAGTTTACTCTAATATTTTATATAGAACAAATATTATGGATTAAGTGCTAATAGCTATAATTATTAATACTCATTTACTATTAATAAATAATTTATTACAATATATGAAAATAAAATTAGACAGTAATTCAATTTAAATGTCAAAATAAAAGTTGATTATATAATTTTTTTTATAATGTCATTTCATTTCTCTATTACTATAATTTAATTTTAATGTCTAAATTCATTTTTAATAAGGCAAAACTTTATTAAATGTTTTTTTAAGATAACGTTTGGTGGGAGATGTTTGATATGTCAATCTATTGGCAATGTCATTTCATTTATCTATTATTATAATTTAATTTTAACGTCTAAATTCATTTTTAATAAGGCAAAACTTTATTAAAATGTTTTTTTTTAAGATAACGTTTGGTGGGAGATGTTTGATATTTTAATCTATTGGCAATAGCTCCTTTTTGTTTTTCTAAATTGGCTGCTCTAATATTTTGACTCCTCAAATGTTGCTTGCTCCTACTATTCATCTGTATTTTTTAATTTTTTTTTGTCATAATTAGGGTATTCACGGTTGAAATGAATGGTTAATCTATTTATTACGGATACTTTTCGAAAAAATAAACGGTTAATAATAGAATGTATTCCATTTTCATAAGTGAGAATCAAATCCTTAATCACATAATTAATAAATAGGATAGATAACTACCTCATCATATCCAAACCTATTTTTAACATTTTTGGACCCTAAGTAAAACAATAAATTAGATCGCTTTTAAAAAAATTATATAATGTAATTCAATAGAAGTTAAAAAAAAATTAAAGCACTAAAAGATAAAACATTTATGGTGAAAAATCGAAAGTTTTAGACATTTAATTTATTTATTTTAATTTAAATTTTTTTCCAAATTAAAAATTAAAAAATGTTGAACTTCTTTCAATCTTAAATCCTGAATGACTACATTATCAAACAACCACAAAATCGAATCTCACCACACAATTAGGTGGGATAGAGGATTAGGGCATATATAGTTTTTCCATTGTATTTTCACTCAAAAGGTGCAAGTTTACTTGTTTCTTTTGCTTTTTGGTGAAAATAATTATTTATTAAAATAATAAACTCATTTTTTATAGACTAAAATAACATTTTTTGAATAGTGTTTGACAAGTCTGATATCAAATCATCATTTGAAATGATAATTTTAGGGTTTTTCTATTTATTTTTTTGTCAGAGTTATGATTTTTTATTAAATTAAATTATTTTTAAAAATAATGACAAGAGAAAGTGAGGCTCGTTACTTTTTTAATTTCTTTCATTTTTAAAATTAATTGTCAAAACTATTTTGAAAAGAAAAGTCCTAAATTTTATTTTGAAATCGTAAAAATGAGAGTCGTTATTAATTTTTTAATTCGGTGTGATTGGATCACCTAAAATGTTTGAGTTTATTTTAGAAAGAATAATTTGGTCTTCGAAATTTAGAAAATAAGTTCGGGAGTCGGTTACATGTAAGTAAGGGTTAGCACTCTCACACGCCCAAAATTGGTACCTAATCGATTATTTGTGGTATTAGTTATTGAAAGCTAGAAAACTCGAGTAAAGTTTAAAGTGCGACCCATGATTATGTGAATGGGATATTAAGTACGACGTTCGATTATTTAGGTTCAAACAAAAATCATACCCAATGCGTTAAAGCACAATTTTTCGAGTCCGCTAAAATAACAAAATACTGAGCACTTATTGATTTTAAATAGGATACTCGATTATTTGGGTTTGAAGAAAAATCATACCCAACACGTTAAGGCATAATTTCTCGAATTCCCGAAATAAAAGAACATTGCCTAATTTTTTTTTTTAACAATTTATATATTAAAAATGATATGCTACTCATTTTTGTTAAAAATGTTTTACAAAAGACATGGGTAAACCCTCATAATTTATTAGTAAAAAAATAGCGATTATTAATTTAAAACAGGATACTTGATCATTTAGGTTTGAAGGAAAAATTATACTCAACACGTTAAGGCATCACTTTTCGAATTCTCTAAATGAAAGAGCAATGACTCCCTCTAAAAAACAAATTATATATATGTATTTTTAAGAAAATGAAATACCGTTTATTTACAACAACAAGAATGAATATATATTCGTTTAAAAAAATACATAGATGAAATAATGGAGTGTTAACATGCAAATGTTTTAGACACATTCATGGAATAATAAAACAATTTTAAAGTGAAAAGAAAACAAAAACGTGGGATTAAATAAAAGGCAAGAAAAATGTTAAGTAAAAATAAATATACAATAAGAAATAATGAGACACAAGTTTTTCTCTAAAAAAAAACAGAATTTCAAATAAATAACACAAAATATTAACCTGATTAGAACGTCCCTTTTTAAAGACTTTATTTGAAAGAAAATAAAAGGGAAAGGATAAATTCTAAACATTAAAAGGACTAGGTTTGGGATAAAATAAAGTTTTAAGTTCAAAATGAAAAACAAAGGGGAAAAGTATGGGGGTTAAATTTGAAATAAATAAAATGTGTTAGGGCCTAATTGGATAATATCTCAGAACCGAGGGATTTGAGTTGGAAATTTTCCCTTGCCTTTTTAAATGAAACGATGCCGTTTCCAGGTTATTGGCATCAAACCTAAAACGACAATGCATAAAACATATTTCAAAAGGAATAGGGCCAAATTGGAAGACTTGAGAAAATGAAAAGACTATGAAGCCTATTAAACCAACCTTGAAACGACAACATTTTATAGCTATTGGAATCAGCTAAAAACGACGTCGTATAGGCTAAACCTAATTCTCAAAAGCCTGAATTGAAAACACTAAAAAACTGAAGGATTGAGGGGACAAAAATCCCTTTTTTAAAAACAAACGGACCTTAAACGGGACCGCAATGGGTTGGGTACAGCGTCAGAACGACGCCGTTTTGGGTGTTAAAATTCAATCCCCAAAACGACGCCGTATGGAGTCCTTATTTAACTGAAAAATTTCACAAAAAAACTCATTTTACCTCTCCTTTCTAAAAAACTTCAAAAAACTCCATTTTCCTCTAAAAAAGAAACCCTAACAAGACTTCAAGCCCTCCTTCCGTCCGTCGTGGCCACCGATCATCGACGACGGAGACCATCGCCTACAATGGTCGAGAAGTCGAAAAAAAGCTTTCTTAACCGTTTTAACCCTCTAATATAGATTCGATGTCAAAAACCCCCGAAAACAAACCAAAACTTGAGAAAATGAAAAGAAAATCTTTCGATTTCCAGTATTGTGATGATATTTCTTCAAAAAGAGCCCCGTACGAACATGGATCTGTTCGAATGAGGAGAGGAAGCAGATCGGCGAAGAAGGGTAAGAACTTTCGAAATACTAATTTATTATTATATTTTTTATATTTTTGAAATTTAAAATAAATACACAAATTCGTTCTTTACCATGAAATTCTTTGATTTTATTCAAACGTTCTCTCTTTCATATTTGATTTTTTCTGATTTCTATTGCTTGAATTCGTAAATTTTTACAGATCCGTAGCTTCACTAGTCGCTCATTAAATTTTTCGTATTTGAATTTGTATTTGAGTAACCCGTTGCCTCATTAGTTGAACAACTTCATTGTATTAGTGATAGTATTACAAATGACATATATTTTCTCCCTAAATTTGGGTATTAATTGTCTCTTTTATATCTTATTTTGCATGCATCATAAGCATTTCATACTTAATTTTTATATTTTCTAACTCATTGCTATTTGGTTTAAATTCTTGTTATTTTTACCTCTTTTTGTACTAATGTCACGGCAATCAGTCGATATATTGTGCCTTAGAATTGTCAGCGTAGGAATCAGCCTAGGAGCGCAATTATGGAGGAAGAATGCAACCACAAGTATAGCTTGGAATTGCGACCAGTGATGTCGACGCAATGAATTTGAACCTCAAATAAGTAGACTCAAGCTGAATTCACATCTGGACGCACCAACGCAAGAATATCACAGTTGTCGCCGCAATTACGATTTCAGATTACACATTGCAGTGCAGTGACAATATGCAGATTTATGAAGAACACACCAGATCTGCGTGAGTGCACAGTTGGAATTTAACTAACTTTGACAGCTGTCATTAGATCTGGATCTGAGAAGAGATGAGGTCTACCATTCTTGAAGCTAGAAAGCATTCAGAGTTACGGTCACAAGTTGGTCCAGAAATGCGGTAAATTGTCGGTGTAATTTATTAATTGTACCGATATTTTGCAACAGTCCAGTAAACAAATCAGATCTACATAGCAGTCAATAACAAACTTTTACAGCTGTACAAAGTTGTTGGATCTGAGAATGGAGAAAATCTGTAATTTTTTGAGCTTATAAATAGAGGAAAGAAGAAAGAGATAAATATCAAGGAGTGAAGAATTTAAATCCAAAAATCTTTCAAATCTTCAAGCAAGCTACCATGGAAGCTTGACGTCGGAGGAAGGTGTGCTGATGGAGCAAGTGTGCAGCAACTTTTGACGAGGAGTGCTTGGTGCTGGACAAGAGGAACAATTAGGGAGTAGGCCTAGTAGTCTAGAGATAGTAAGCTTCATTGTACTATTTAATTCTTCTTAAACGATGATGGATTTTGATGATATTAAATAAATACGAGAGTATCTTTTGATGTTAGATCATTTTGATTCTTACTTTACACTGCTTATCCGTTTATTCTTGGATCTAACCGCTCTAAACACGAAAGTGAAATTACAGTACGCTGACATCGAGAGATGCGGTGACAGGTTAGATTAACAAGTGGGTTAGGCGAGAGCTGCTCGGGACTGGGATAAAAACTAGTTAGTTGTTCTTGGATACACATCGTTACTCGCACCGAGAGGTGGAGTGATTGTGTTTGAGTTGGGATTAAGTAGGGAGCTGTTATTGGTAAGAACTTAAAGGGACTTCATTGCAGCGACATTCCATCTATATTTTACCTTGTCGGCGCATCCAACGTTGTTACTTAGCGAAGTTAGTGATCCACTCCAATTCTTCACACTTGATCACACCTTTACTTTTATGCGTTTAAATTCTCAACACTTCAACAAAACTTTGATTTACTTTCAGTTGCTCTGGCAATTAACTTTTATAATTGCATTGACATTCCTGATTATTTTAGTATGCAGAATTAACATATTGCACTGACATCCTTACTCACATTTCATCTAATTCCAGTAGTAGTTGCTCCGACATCTAAACATCAAGAATCCATTCCTCGTGGGATCGATATCCGATAGATTTATCTATCAACTATACTTGCATCAACATTTGTACGCTTGCACAATTATTGTGTCGTAAAAACACCGATCAATTAGCTTCTCATAGCTTCACTCCATTCCATTGCGACTTCAGGGAGATTGAGATTCATTACCGTAGTTTCAAATCCGATCCATGGACTTTTCAAGGATATAGGTTTTGCAGCTTCATTTCGCTTCACTGTAATTTTGAGGTATAAGATTCACTGTTGTGGCTTCAATCTTTTTTAAGGTACAAGGTTCGCCGTTGCGGCTTCAAACTTTCCCTCACATCTCCATGGTACAAGATTTATCGTTGCGGCTTGAATCTTTCCCATTATCTTCTAAGGTACAAGGTTCGTCGTTACGACTTCAACGTTTCCCTCGCATCTTCATGGTACAAGATTCTCTGTTTCGGTTTCAATCTTTCCCATTATCTTTCTAAGGTACAAGGTTCACCGTTACGGCTTCGACTTTTCCCTCGCATCTCCATGGTACAAGATTCGTCGTTACGGCTTCAATCCTTCATATTATCTTTCTAAGGTACAAGGCTCGCCGTTACGGCTTCGACCTTTCCCTCGCATCTTCGTGGTACAAGATTCACCGTTGCGGCTTTAATCTTTCCTATTATTCTTCTAAAGTATAAGGTTCACTATTGCGGCTTCAACCTTTCCCTCCATATCTCCATGGTACATGATTCGCCATTGCGGCTTTAATCTTTCCCATCAAACCTATAGAATAAGCTTTTATGGACCTCTATGCAGGCCACATTATTAGGATGTCATGATCAGAATGAGTCAAATGCCCCTAACTAAATGAGTGTGCATGATTGATGTCAGATTCAAAATTGATTTCTTTTTGCTTTCATTGTCCTTTGATTGACATGGTTTGTCGCTTGTTGCAATTTTATTATTGGTGTGCTACCCTATCTTCTTCCAGATCTGATGAGACTTGGCAGAGTAGTCTTAGTTTGGCCTACTTGTTTCAAGTTTGGTTCTTTTGACTAGTGGTCCTGTTTTAGGTCCTTGTACCATTTAGGAAATTTCTGGAATAATACACGTAGATCCTTGTATACCTTGTGATATTAGTCCATTATCCATTATCTTAATGTAAGAATGCTTTACAAGGTTATGAAAGAATAAGGCTGTATTTTATTAGAGACAAAGCTCAAAGAATTTGAACAACATTGGCCAAAGAAAAATTACCAAATATAAAATAACTGAAAGAAATGATACTAGATGCCTCACATATCATAATATGAGCTTCTCCGAGCCGACTTGACGAGGATCATCTCGAGCTCGATATGTCTAGCAAATCTGGAGTGCTTTGTCGATGTTCCACGATTTAAAGTTTTTCCTTCTTGTTACGTTTGAGGGGAACGATCAATTTAAATCCAATGTTTGCTTTAATTTTGAGTCACCCTTTTTAGGTTTTCAACTTAAAACTTTTTTGGTTTCAAGATGCCCTTTTGGGTTTTCATTTTAACCTTTCCTCTTTTTTTTTAGGTGAAATATTTCTTCACCGAATCTGAGTTTATGGGATTGTGTAGATCTTTGCCATCCATTTTAGTCAGAATGAGAGCTCCTCCAAAGAAGGCTTTCTTTACTACATAAGGTCCTTCCCAATTTGGCATCCATTTTCCTCAAAAATGGGAAGTATCTTTTTTAGAACTAGATCTCCCTCGTGGAATTCTCTAGGGCGAGCCCTTTTGTTGTAAGCTCGCATCATTCGCTTTTGGTACATCTGACCATGACGGGTAGCTCTTAATCTATTTTCTTTGATCAAGTTCAGCTAATCATATCTAGCTTGGATCTATGCTGCCTCATCCAAATTTAGCTCTGACAAGACCCAAAGAGAAGGAATTTCAACCCCGATAGGTAAAATCGCTTCCATTCCGTATACTAGTGAGAATGGTGTTGCCCTAGTAAAAGTTTTGACTGAAGTTCTATAAGCAAAGAAGGTAAATGGTAACTTCTCGTGCCAATCTTTATAGGTCTCTATCATCTTTGCAATGATTTTCTTGATATTTTTATTAACTACCTCTATTGCTCCATTCATTTTTAGGCGATAGGGAGATGAATTGTGATATTTGATTTTGAATTGCTCACAAACCTCCGTTATTGTGTTGCTATTCAAATTCAATGTGTTATCTGATATGATCTTTTCTGGCATCCCATATCGACATATGATTTCCCTTTTAAAGAATTTGCTAACTGTAAACTTTGTGACGTTGGCATAAGAGGCAGTTTCCACCCACTTAGTGAAATAGTCGATAACTAAAAAGACGAACCTATGCTCATTAGAAGCCTTCAACGAGATTGGTCCAATGACATCCATGCCCCACATAGAAAAAGGCCATGGAGAAGTCATGACATGAAGACGCGACGGGGGTACATGAATTTTATCTCCATAAATTTGGCACGTATGACATCTCTTAGCATACTTGGTGCAATCACCCTTCATGGTGGACCAATATTATCCAAACCTCATGATTTGCCTAGCCATTTTTAATCCATTGGTGTGCGTTCTGCAAATGCCTTCATGGACTTCTTCCAAGATTTTTCTAGCTTCGATCGCGTTGACACACCTTAACAACACCTGATCTTTTCTCTTTTTATACAAAATTTCCCTATCTTTTCTCATTTACGAGTCTTCTTAATGTCCTTTTATCATTTTCAGTAGCATGCTCATGATACTTGTGGTCTTTTACATACTGGAGGATATCTTGGTACCAAAGACGATCGTCTCTTTCTTCTTCTTCTTCTTCCTCTTCTTCGATGTCATAGTAATGGGCTGGAGCCTCGTAGATGCTCGTTTGAATAGGTTGTATATCCTCTGGCTTGTTTACTTTAATCATCGAGGCCAAAGTAGCTAGAGCGTCAACCATATGATTTTCTTTTCGTGAGAGGTAATGAAATGTGATATCATCAAACTTCTTAATTAACTCAAGAACCAACTTTCGGTAATCTACTAGCTTGGAATCTCTTGTTTCCCATTCTCCCTTTAATTGATAGATCATTAGTGCAGAATCTCCATATACCTCCAGAATCTTTATCCCTCGTTTTATGGCTACACGAATTCCCATAATGCACGCTTTATACTTTGCCATGTTGTTTGTGCAGTCGAAGTCGAGTTTACTGGTGAAGGGATAGTGGTCTCCTTCTAGTGATACCAAGACTACCCCAATTCCATTGCCCATGGCATTTGAAGCACCATCAAAATTTAATCGCCAAAGATGCTCTGATGCGGTCCCCTCTTCAGTGGTTGCAACATACATTAAGTCCTCATTTGGGAAATCAAAATTTATTGGCTCATAATCCTTTAGAGCTCTACTAGCTAGGAAGTCTGTTATTGCACTCCCCTTTATTGCCTTCTGGCTTACATAGGCTATGTCGAAGTCTGCAAGTAGGATTTACCACCTAGCCATTCTTCCATTCAATGCGGCCGAATCCATCATATATTTAAGAGGATCTAATTTCGAGATTAGCCAAGTTGTGTGGTACAACATGTACTGTCTTAACCTTCGAGTAGTCCAAACTAAAGTGCAACATATTTTTTCAATCGATGAGTACCTCGTTTCATAATCGGTGAATTTTTTTCTAAGGTAATATATTGCTCTTTCTTTCTTCCCGGACTCATCGTGTTGGCCTAGTACACATCTTATGGAGTTTTCAAAAATTGCCAAGTACAGGATCAATGGTTTGTTAGGACTTGGTGGCACTAGGACTAGAGCATCGGATAAATAATGCTTGACTTTGTTAAAAGTTTTTTGGCACTCATCGTCCTACACACTTGGATTGTGTTTTCTAAGAAGACGAAAAATAGGGTCACATTTCTCAGTTAACTGTGAGAAGAACTGAGTGATATAATTCAATCTCCCTAGGAAGCCTCAAACTTCTTTTTGCGTACGGGGTGGTGGTAACTCTTGTATGACCTTGACCTTGTCTGGATCGATTTCAATTCCCTTTTTACTGACCAGAATCCTAACAACTTGCCCAAAGTAGCTTCAAAAGTGCATTTGGCTGAGTTTAACTTTAATTGAAACTTTCTTAACCTCAAGAACAGCTTCCTTAAAACCTTTACATGTTCTTCCCCTGTTCGAGACTTTGCAATCATATCATCAACATAGACCTCATTTTCTTTGTGCATCATATCATAAAACAAAGTCACCATGGCTCTTTGATATGTTGCCCCCACGTTTTTAAGCCCAAACGACATCACTTTATAACAGAACATTCCCCACATTGTAACGAATGTGGTTTTCTCCATATATTTAGGATCTATCTTTATTTGGTTATATCCAGAGAAGCTATCCATGAAGGAGAATAGTGAATGACCTACCGTGTTATCTACTAGAGTGTCGATATGAGGTAGTGGGAAGTTATCCTTTGGGCTAGCTTTGTTCAAATCTCGATAATTCACACACATAGCACTTTTTCATCTTTTTTAGGAACAAGGACTATGTTGGTTACCCATTTTGAATATTTGACCACTTGGAGAAAACCAGCATTAAACTATTTTTTAACCTTTTTTTATTTTTAACAATGCATCCGGTCGCATCCTTCGAAGCTTTTCTTGGATAGGCTTGTATTCCTCCTTTATGGGGAGTCTATGTACCACAATATCGGTGTTTAACCTAGACATATCTTGGTAAGACCATGCGAAGACATCCTTGAACTATCGGAGTAACTCAATAAGATCTATTCTTGTTTTTGCTGAGATACTAGTCTCAATTTTCACCTTATTCTTTTCATCCTTGTTCCCTAGGCTCACGATTTCTACTAACTCTTTATGAGGAAAAATTTGTTTTTCCTCTTGTTCCATCATTCGTAGCAAATCTGAAGACAAGTTACTGTCTTGATCATCTTAAAAGTCTTAAGGCTCTTCAGGACACATATCTTGCTCAAAATGAGGCTCAAAGTCAGTGACAGCGTTGCTCATATCATTGATATCCAAAGATCCGTCAAAAGAAATAAGAGAGGTCCAAAAACAAAGTAAATTTAAGAATGATTGTATGACATGAGTATGAGTATACATATAAAAGAATATAAGAATGATTAATTATGTAGATTGATGTGTAAGGCCTTTGGTTATCCAACTTGCATACTGATATGTTGTTAGCCACATATGTTTTGTTTAGTACTCTCATCAGTGCATTACGATAAGCCTTTGAACTTAGTAGTAGGGCTAAGATCAATATACGAGCTGGTTGCTTGTGTAGTTGTTCCACTACACTATACTCACTGTGTTTTAGGAATTTCAAAAATTCCTTTGCGTCTCGCTCCGTTATTGGCTCATTTATCGGCTTGAGCTTGCCGGTTTCTTATTCAATCATCATTGCCTTTCCTTTGGTTATTACTTTCTCTTCTTCCTTTAGGTCATAGGATTTCTGGCTACGGGTAACGAGACTAATATCCTCCTTAGGTCGTTCTTCTTCTGGCATTGTTATGTTGTATTCATAATTCCATGGGACTCTTTTACTGTCCTTATATGGGAAAGCCACGGGTCTTTGTATAATGACACGGGGTGCCATTTGCTTTCTTGTTTCCGTGATCCTGGGTCAAGAAATAATAACCACAAGGTGAACGGACCCGTTTGTCAACTTCTCTTCAGAGGCACAAACGACCTTCACCTCTTCCTCCTCCTCGAAAAACTCCAGTTCCTTATTATCCATCAGGTCTTGTACCAAAGCCCTGAACTCTATGCAATCTTGAATTTTATGCCCTTCAGCGACATGAAACTCACAAAAACAAGTTGTTAAAACCACCCCCGTTCCCAAAATGGTATTATGCGAATGCTCAATGCGAGTATCATGCAGGGGTAGTTGGACACTCCATCGAGAGTTGTTTTGCTTTCAAAAAGCTGGTGGAGAGACTAATTAAGAAAGGAGTTATAAAATTGGATGAGTCATCTGGACCCAACGTGGTTGGAAACCCTTTGCCCAATCATCTCGATCAGGGAGTAAATGCAATCGCGAAAGGAAAAGGCAAAAAGGTTAAGACCAATGTTAGGGAGGTTAAATCCTCATTAAAATGGGTTTGGCACCAAATGGTTAATAGAGAATTGATTGCATGAGATCGCGAGGATACGGTAATAAGAGTCGAAAATAATAGTTTTGAGACCACAAATCCAACGAGTAAGTTCGTAAATATTATTATTTAATATTTATGAGTCAAAATAGTATAGTATATACAAATTTGATAATTTATGCTACATGAGTTAATGGTTAAGTTAAATGAAAAAAAAGAGTTTCGGATCTCATTTTTGTAAACCGAGCTCGTAAATATTTTTATTAAATATTTATGATATTATTATTCATGCATATTGAAATTCGGTTTTAGAATTTGAGTGATTTGATTGTTAATTAAAATAAAGGGCTAAACTACATAAATAGTAAAAATGCAATTTATTAGAGGATTATAATTTGAAATAAAAAGAAAGGATCAAAGTGGTAATTATCCCCTTAAAAATATATGGTGTGGTTAGGTGAGTGATTTTGTGTGGTTGATATTCAACTAATTATTTCATTAGTTAAAAAGAAAAGAAAAAGGAGATAAAATAAAAGGGATAGGGAAAGGGAAGGTTTTAAGTTATATTATATATTAATATAATTGGGGAGTGGGTGACGGAAAACCCAAATGGTTTTCTTCAACCTGCAAACGTCCGAAACAGGGGGAGAAGAAAATATTGGGAGAAAAATCTAAGGTTTTGTTAGGTTTAAGTTTCAATTGGTAAGTTTAAATTAATTATTTTTTTTATAATTTTATGTTTTTAAAATCTCAGTAGCTTAATTTAGTTGATTTGGGGATTTATTAGTGAAATGGTTAAAAGTTTAGAGATTTACCGTGAATGAGATAGGTGTGTTTGTGAGTTTTATTGTTAGATTCTTGAATTTAATGGTTAATTATAAGCATTTTATTAAATGATTTTAGTGATTTTGAGTGTTTGAGATTGATTGCTAAATAATAAAAATTAAGGGAAATAATGTGAAATTTTTTAAGATGTGGGCTGTTTTTAGACCCTTAAATATATATATATGTTAGCATGGGTTATCTTTTAAAAATGACAAATTTGTAAGTTATGGGTCTAATGACTAAATTGCATGAAAGTTAAAATATTGGGAGTAATCTAGTAAATTTACTTTAAGATGAGTTGTAGGCTAGAATTAATTATTTTATACTACTTGAATAATTAAATTGATGAGAATTATTATTAGATCGAGAAACGGGACAATCAAATCTAATTCGAGGAGAAGTTAAGGATTTGGTATAGTGATCGGTTTTGTTTGGCAACCGTTTTAGTCGAGATAAGTTTGTAAAATTATAAAATTAAGCATATATTATTTTTGTAATTTAAATCATATCTAATTATGTTGTATTTAGGTTTAAATACTTGAAATAAAGATGTGATGAATTAGATTAAGTGACGATGACGTGTAAGTTAAGTAATATGTTTTAAAAATGTGAAATACATGGATATAATTGAATTCATGTGACAAAGAAAGATTTAATTACATATACAATATGTTAGTTATTATTTATACTATGTTGATTAAATAAGGACTATAGGGATGGATGCTCATAATTGTATAATGTAAAGTAAGTTTCTAATTATACCTATATTTATTCGAATATTTATGAAATTGAGTTAATAAATTTTATATATATATATGGATCATATTTCATGGAAAGTAGATAACCTTACTTAAGGTGTGAATAAGAAAAGTGAAGAAATTACGATGGATGAAATAAAAGTCTTCAAACATGATATTTTTATCTGAATAGCTGACGAGCGTAAACGTTCTGAACGAGATCCTGCATGTGTTGCAAACTCGGGATTAAAGTGAGACACGAGTTTAGTTGAGAGTATCTATCCGTTGTTGTTTATTACATTACCTAACTCTAGCCAAGCTAGGGTTATATGAACGGTTAGTGGTTATATTCGAAAGGAGAGCCTGACATGATTCATTCTGATTCTGTATAGCTGATGAGCTTAAATGTTCTGTCTGACATGATTTATTTTGATCCTGAATAGTTGGCGAGCTTAAACGTTCTGCAATCACGTTTGAAACACTTTTATAGGGATCCATCGAAATAATAAAAGTTAATTACTATGATAATATTCAGAGGAAGTATTAAAAGTTTCTAAGTATAAATACTTGGAGGTTAAATGAGAATGATTCTGAATTATTGATTTATGAATGATTCTAAATTATTGATTTATGTTTCTTGGTGTTAACTTATCAATCTTGTGAGGTTGCGTTTTATAGGAAGAAAAGGTAAGTATAAAATTTAATGAATCTTTATATGTTGAATGTACAAAATGAATTGGTTATAAGAAAAAGGCTATAAAGAATGATTACATGAATTGGTTACATGAAAAATATATGTATGATTTTAGACTTTAGATTTAGATAATTGAAATGAAAAGTGAATGTTAAGTGAAAACATTATATTTTGTTTATATGCCAAATGTATTTTTCATGAATAAGTTTGATATCATTTTAAAGTTATATGTCTAAACTCACTAATTATGTGAGAGTTGTGATGGGTATAGATGATTAACGAGATTACGATCATAATATTGCATTATCTTGTAAAAGGTTTAAAATTTCATCCCTTATGGTAAGTTGAATTTATGTTTATTATGAATTTACTAAGCTTTAAGAAAGCTTACCTCATTTGATTTTTTCTTCCTTGCAGACCGTCGGATACGAGTTATCGATTGAATTACTTTTGGAGGTCACACTATCTGGTATTTAATCATTTATGTTGATTCGATTATAAGTGGCATGTGAATAGGATTATTTAGTTATAATGTAATTAGGTGGCCATGATCTAACATTTGTTTCGTATAAAATCCTTACTTTTGATAAGTGTTAAGTCTAAATTGTAAATCAAGTCTTTTGTTTAAGAGAACATGTCATAATTTATGGTGTTTAGGAATTTTTTGGTTGAGTATTGTTACTGACTTGAATTGTTTCAGTAATAATTATTAGAGTATCGGTAGTACTTTGACTTGTTTCGGTAGTTTAGATTTGGGTATCGGTAGAAGCCTCAAGTCAAACTAATTTGCTTATTGGAATCCGTTGTGTCGGTAGAAACCTTGATGGTATCGGTAGAAGTAATCCAGTTTTTAACTTTTAAATCTATTTAAACTTTTAAGAAATTCAAATTATTTTTAAAAGTCGGTTTTGTTAACATTAAAAAAAAGTATAGGGTTTTAAAGACTTTAAAATTGTTCCGTAAATGTGTATAATCTATAGTAACATCTTTTGCTTGGGTTCGGTGATCCGGCTGGGTAAGAAATGTTATATTTAGTGATAGCAAAGCTACGGTTTAGTCGATTCTAGGACTGAACGTATCATGTATTAAGTCTAGCAATACATGCTACTTTATAATATGTGATAGTGTGATGACTCCCAATTAGTTTGACTGGTTCCCTTTTTTTATTAAATATGTCAACTGAACCCAATCGAGTAGATTCTGACGGAGTACATAGTTATGCTCCAGCCACCGATCAAGGGGTTACGCATAAGGATCTTGAGTTTTAAGGGCTTAGAGAAAGTTAATGGTGATTTGTTATTAAATGTAATTCAATGGTAATTTATATTCATGTCTTCTAGTAAATGATTTATATATATGTGTGCGTGAAATTACTATGATTGTTTATGTAACACTAAAAGTTGTAAATATTTATGTAAATATGAAATTGAGAAGAAAGTATAGTGGTGTTTCTTAGAAGTATATTAAATTTATACGTGAATGAAATGAATTGAGAAATGTATATGAAAATGAAGAGGTGCCCCTGATTGCTCATTGGTACCTTTGTCTTGCATCTATGATGCCCCTAAAGATAGGTAATAATTGAGTATGTGAATGGAGTATTGATGAACTGATTAAGTTTATATGGAAGTTGTCTTTGAATTGGTATATTTTTGACATAATGAATAATAAAAAAACCATGAACAATGTATTTTGAGAAATATTAGTTGACATGTTATAATTGTCTAGTAAACTAATATTACAAGGATTAAAATTGTTAAAAATGTAAAAGCAGCGTAAGGTAGATAAGATATGCATAAGTGATAAATTATGAAAATTATATTGAATAACAAAATATGCTACACGTATAAAAAAAGAAGTAAAAGTACAAAACTATTTTTAAAGATTATTAAATTACATAGATTATATGTGTTGAAAAGTTATGAAATTGGAAAATATAAGAAATATATGGTTGAAATAAGAAAAATAAACTGTTTAAAGTTTTAGCCAATTTGAACAAAGATCTTAATGCAAACCTGTTGTTATTTTTATGAGAGGTAAATGACCAAAATTTTGAGACACTTTTATATGCACTAAGTTAGTAACAGAAAAGATTTTGTCAAATGTGTTACATGAGTATGTTATTAAATAAATGAGCCCTTTAGGCTAAAACCGTCATAGTTGAATTGGTCTGCAAATAGTATTTACTGAGAATTCAAGGTGGCGACTTTTATGCTGATTTGATGTTATTGTCTTTTTATTAAATTTGACGCTATCTTAAAAAAACGGATTGATTGAAAATATTAGATTGAAGAATATAATTTTAACGATATCTATATAGAATTTGATTTGAAAAGACTGTGATGTATGTTTTATGCATATATCCTAGATTCCGGAGTGTCATAAATGAAAGTTGATCTAGCATTGTTAGTTTTTGAGTCTACATAGGTTTTATTAGACCGAGTCTATCACTATAGGACACAATTGTACTGTATTATGAAAAATAAATAAGAGTTGATGAGTTGTAGTTATATTCCAGCAAACGAATAAAGTCAAGAGAGAAAAAATAAACGTCTGTTGCTTTGTATGGAGAATCTTTTCGAACAGTTGAAAAGTGTTTCAGTGTTTTAGAGGACAGATTACCGATTTGGTTATTATTATTTGTGAAATTGCAGATATGAATGTGTCGAAAAATAACGTTTAGAATCTGTTATGGGTATTATGAATTTTAGCAAAACTCTACGAATTAACTAGAACTCCTATAACGTCTATAAATCTGAAGATTCGAGTTTTTCGGTCATGTTTCTACGGATGATTCATTAGGAATTTCTCGTATATTTGTGTTGCTGATGATGACACTATTACAGGGAAACGTCAAATATGTTTAATTGAGTCAGGTGACTATTTCAACTTAAACCTAGAAAAGAAAAAATTTATTTTTACCGTAACGCTTCACTCAAATGATCTTAAATTATTATAGCTAATTATGAATTCTAAATGGGAATGAAACAAGAACAAGTTAGTGCAGACATTTTTAATTTAGTCAATTGAAAAGTTCTTCTGAATTTGGTAATTGAAATTATTTCCGGGTTAGAAATTTCGAAGACGAAATTTTCTTAAGGGGGAGAGTTGTAACAATCCGTTTTTTCAGTGGTGCCGAAAACAGTAATTTCGAGATCACAAATCTAACGAGTAAGTTCATAAATATTATTATTTAATATTTATGAGTCAAAATAGTATAGTATATACAAATTAGATAATTTATGCTACATGAGTTAATGGTTAAGTTAAATGAAAAAAAAGAGTTTCGAATTTCGTTTTTATAAATCGAGCTCGTAAATATTTTTATTAAATATTTATGATATTATTATTCATGCATATTGAAATTCGGTTTGAGAATTTGAGTGATTTGATTGTTAATTAAAATAAAGGGCTAAATTACATAAATAGTAAAAGTGTAATTTATTAGAGGATTATAATTTAAAATAAAAAGAAGGGATCAAAGTGGCAATTATCCCCTTAAAAATATACGGTGTGGTTAGGTGAGTGATTTGTGTGGTTGATATTTAACTAATTATTTCATTAGTTAAAAAGAAAAGAAAAATGAAATAAAATAAAAGGGATAGGGAAAGGGAAGGTTTTAAGTTATATTATATATTAATATAATTGGGGAGTGGGTGAAGGAAAACCCAAATGGTTTTCTTCAACCTGCAAACGTCCGAAACAGGGGGAGAAGAAAATATTGGGAGAAAAATCTAAGGTTTTGCTAGGTTTAAGCTTTAATTGGTAAGTTTAAATTAATTATTTTCTTATAATTTTATGTTTTTGAAATTTTGGTAGCTTAATTTAGTTGATTTGAGGATTTATTAGTGAAATGGTTAAAAATTTAGGGATTTACCATGAATGAGCAGATAGGTGTGTTTGTGAGTTTTGTTGTTAGATCCTTGAATTTAATAGTTAATTATAAGCATTTTGTTAAGTGATTTTAGTGATTTTTAGTGTTTGAGATTGATTGCTAAATAATAAAAATTTAGGGAATTAATGTGAATTTTTTAAAGATGTGGGCTGTTTTTAGACCCTTAAATATATATATATATATGTTAGCATAGGTTCTCTTTTAAAATTGACAAATTTGTAAGATATGTGTCTAATAACTAAATTGCATGAAAGTTAAAATATTGGGAGTAATCTAGTAAACTTACTTTAAGATGAGTTGTTAGCTAGAATTAATTATTTTATACTATTTGAATGATTAAGTTGATGGGAATTATTATTAGATCGAGAAATGGGACAATCAGATCTAATTCGAGGAGAAGTTAAGTATCAGTTCTAATTCGAGGAGAAGTTAAGGATTTGGTATAGTCGTCGGCTATGTTTGGCAACCGTTTTAGTCGAGGTAAGTTCATAAATTTATAAAATTAAGCATATGTTATTTTTGTAATTTAAATCATATCTAATTATGTTGTATTTAGGTTTAAATATTTGAAATAAGTATGTGATGAATTAGATTAAGTGACAATGAGGTGTAAGTTGAGTATTATGTTTTAAAAATGTGAAATACATGGATATAATTGAATTCATGAGACAAAGAAAGATTTACTTATATATACGATATGTTAGTTATTATTTATACTATGTTGATTAAATAAGGACTATAGGGATGGATGCTCATAATGGTATAATGTAAAGTAAGTTTCTAATTATACCTATGTTTATTCGAATATTTATGAAATTGAGTTAATAAATCATATATATATATATATATGGATCATATTTCATGGAAAGTAGATAACCTTACTTAAGGTGTGAATAAGTAAAGTGAAGAAATTATGGTGGATCAAATAAAAGTCTTTAAACGTGATATTTCTACCTGAATAGCTGACGAGTGTAAACGTTCTGAACGAGCTCTTGCATGTGTTGCGGACTCGAGATTAAAGTGAGCACGAGTTTAGTTGAGAGTAGCTATCCGTTGTTGTTTATTACATTACCTAGCTCTAGCCAAGCTAGGGTTATATGAACGGTCAGTGGTTATATCCGAAAGGAGTGCGTGACACGATTCATTCTGATTCTGTATAGCTGACGAGCTTAAACGTTCTGTAATAACGTTAGAAACACTTTTATAGGGATCATTCGAAATAATAAATATTGAAACCATTTTTTGAAAAAAGTTTTGAAAATATTTTTAAAATCGAAATATGGAGTCGCCATCAATCTTTTTTATTTGGTGTGATTGGATCACCGTAAAACGTTTTAAATCCGTTTTAACAGACATTTTGGTCTTCGAAATCTAGAAAAAAGGGGTTACGGAGTCGGTTACGTGTGAAGAAGGATTAGCACCCTCACACCCAAAATTGGTATCTAATCGATTATTTAAAAGTCTTATTTGTTAAAAATTTAAAAACTCGAGTAGAATTTAAAATGCGATCCTTAGAGGCATAATTTATTTCGTGCCATTTTCAATTATTGAATTTTGAAGAGAAAATGCCTATTTGTCTCAAATTTCTCGGAGAATTGAAGTCGTGTTCAACACGTTAGGGCACAATATTCTCGAAATTTCGAAATTGAAGGATATTGTGAAAATTTTAGAAGATGATATTTGATTGTGCAAATTTTACGAAAAATAATACCCAACACGTTAGGGCATAATTCTTCAAAGTTTTCACACGAAAAGATATTGCCTCGATTTTAAAATTTTAAGACCCTCGGTTATTTTGAGTCGAAGAGGAACCGTGCCTAGTAAGTTAAGGTACAATCTTTCGAGTTGCGAAATTACGAGCATTACCTTATATTTTTATATTTTTTTCAAACTTAAATATTTAGCCTATATTTTAAAAAAAAAATGACAGATGCTACACAATACGATCGTATGATAAATTATATGATATGTTACAAGTGCATATAACCATGAATACATAGTGACATAAAATATCAATGCATATTTGACATATAAAGAAGATGAACCAATATGTTAGTAAACAAAAAAATAAATAAAACTTTATAAAAACAAATTAAGAAGATGACAAATAAAAGAATTAACAGAAATTAAAAGGTAAAAAGAAAATTTCTTTTCAGATTAAAAGGAAAAGAAAGAAATAAACAAATGGATTTAGAAGATATGAAATAATAAAAGAAAACCACGTAAAAAAATTAAAAGGTTTAAATTGGGAAATTTCCCTTATTCTTTAGTAATTTTAAAGAAAATAATTTTTTTGAAAAAAGAAACAGTGGACCAATTTAAAACGAAACGAAATATAAAGGGACCACGGAAGGAAAACCCCCTTTTTATTATTATAAAAGCTGACGTCGAAACGACATCATTTCACTATTGCAAGGGGACGATCGAAACAACGTTGTACCAAACTTTGTAAATGTCAAATAGGGATCAGATTGAAAACTCAAGAAAAGGACAAGGACCACGGACATAAATTCACCATTTTATAAAAAGTGGACCCTGTTTGGGTTCGGTGCGGGTCATACTCGGGTCTCCAAAACAGTGCCGTTTTGGTACTTGGCTTTTCCTCTCCAAACGGTGTCGTTTGCACTAGGGTATTTAATCCCAATTTTTTGCTAAAAATTCATTTCCTTCCTTCTTTTCACAAAAAAAAACTCCTTTGTTCTCTTTTTTCCTCTCTGAAAGTCCCCTTGTCCGACCGTTGGTCTATTATAGCTCTGTCGTTGCACCGTCGTTCTCCATCGACGCGAACCATCGTTCATGGTAGCAAGTAAGAGAGAGAAAATCCTCCTTTTTACTATTATTTTTTTAATAAAATAAATCTGGGTCTAGATCGAACCCGATCTAGCCCATATCTAAAAAAGGGTTTTGTGTTCTTTTATTTTTGTTTTAAATCTGTTTTGTATTTTTTGTTTTTATTTCTTCTTTTTTTAAGTAAAGCTAGATCTAAATTTAGATCTTTTTAAATCTAAAACGGAGAACATGGTTTCGAATTTTTTTATTTTTTATTTGAAGTCTATTTTTTATATTTGGTTTTTATGAATATGCGTGTGTGTTCGCAGATTTTTACAATGACCTCGGCTTTGCTCATTGTCAGAGCAGGCCGCGATCACGCAACAATGGTGCGAACCCAAGTACGAAACCCTGATTCCTTTTTAGTCTTTTTTTGTGCTTGATTTATATATATTTTTATATATTTTGATATAAATAAAAAATAAATAACAGAAAATAAAAATGAGAATATGTATATCTAACCTTGAATGAACTAGAAACTGTATTTTTGAGTATGTATCCTGACTTTGCGAATGTGTTTTTTCATATATCTTCTGTAAAATCTTACAAATTTGATGTTAGGCCTTTATAGCCGGAAATATTACACGAAACACTATTATTTTGCCCTATTTTCTTGTTTTTTGTCTTCTTCTATTGTCTCTATTCTTTGTTATAGGTATCATAGAAGTGGTGATCTTCTATGGTCAACGGTGTCGCCGGGGAGAGTGCCTTGTCCATTTCAGTGCAAGGGCGGCAGAAGGGACCTTGTCCATTTCATAGCTCAATTCTATTAGAATAACTTTACTAAAAAATAAATTTCTTTACACAAGGCGGATGCGTATATGGTCGTGCCTTAGTGTTTAAAAGCCTTAATCTTCGCAAGGAAATCATCTGACTTTGCCTTGGTATGACTCCGATTTTAGGTCCAAAATGTCAGCTCGAATGGTTAATTGATCAGTGACTTCTCATACTTGGGTCAAAATGAGTCGTTGTGCAGTCTTTGTTTCCGTCTTACTCGCCTGGCAAATCATTGGTTTTTCCGTCCTTTTTTTTTTCTTTGACCATATGCGCGCGACCATATTGTTTTCCACCTTATCAAGAAACCCGCTTTCTTATGACTAGCTTTCTATTTAGTAATCAAGCTTAAATCCACACATTTCCTTATATGAGGATGTAATGCAAACAAAATCAAAAAGCAAAAGAAAACAAGTCAGTATGGTAACGAAATACAGATATAAAATAAGGAACCTAGGCTTGGAAAACTGCTAACAGTTTGGTGTAGTTCTATCCTAAGGCAAGCACTTAGGGCTCACTATATGCGGTTTAAGTCCTAGAGTTAAGGTACCTAAACCAATAGATTCCTCGATCCTCACCCATTACAGACTCATACGGACGAGTTTGGTTTAGGGGGACACATTTCTCATATGTTTGCACGAAAGTGAAAACTTTACGAAAACATAGCTACGAATGTAATCTTGAAAGCAACTCACTATCCTGCACGGAGGTAAAAACCTCACGAAGGCATAGTTTCACACTTCCACTTAAGGGGTAAAGTAACCGATCGATGCGAATGCATGAAACCTCACTTCGATAGTGAACAAATTAAATTTAAACATATGAACACAAAATGCAAGGATCGCAAATTAAATTTAAATCAAATTCTCAATTTCAATAAAAAAGACAAAAAATAATCGACTCGCGGCTTGACGCCTTTATTTGTCCCCAGTGGAGTCACCAAGCTGTTGAAATCATTTTTTTGAAACAAGTTTCGAAAATATTTTTAAAATTGAAATATGGAGTCGCCACCAATCTTTTTTATTTGGTGTGATTGGATCATCGTAAAACGTTTTAAATCCGTTTTAACAAACATTTTGGTCTTCGAAATCCATAAAAAATGGGATCGGGAGTCGGTTATGTGTGAGGAAAGATTATCATCCTCACACGCCCAAAATTGGTACTTAATCGATTATTTAAAAGTCTTATTTGTTAAAAATTTGAGAACTCAAGTAGAATTTAAATTGCGATCCTTAAAGGCATAATTTATTTCGTGCCATTTTCAATTATTGAATTTTGAAAAGAAAATGCTTGTGTGTCTCAAATTTTTAGGAGAATTGAAGTCGTGTCTAACACGTTAGGGCACAATGTTCTCGAAAATTCGAAATTGAAAGACATTGTGAAAAATTTAGAAGAGGATATTTGATTGTGCAAATTCTACGAAAAATCATACCCAGCACGTTAGGGCATAATTCTTCGCAGTTTTCACACGAAAAGATATTACCTCGATTTTGAAATTTTAAGGCACTCGGTTATTTTGAGTCGAAGAGGAACCGTACCTAGTAAGTTAAGGCACAATCTTTCGAGTTGCTAAATAACGAGCATTACCTTATTTTTTATATTTTATCAAACCTAAATATTTAACCTATATTTTAAAAAGAAAATGACAGATGCTACACTATACGATCGTATGATATATTATATGATATGTTACAAGTGCATATAACCATGAATACATAGTGACATAAAATATCAATGCACATTTGACATGTAAAAAAGATGAACCGATATGTTAGTAAACAAATAAAAAAATAAAACTTTAAAAAAAGAAATTAAGATGATGACAAATAAAAGAATTAAAAGAAATTAAAAGGCAAAAAGAAAATTTCTTTACAGATTAAAAGGAAAAGAAAGAAATAAACAAATGGATTTAAAAGATATGAAATAATAAAAGAAAGCCACGTATAAAAAATTAAAAGGTTTAAATTGGGAAATTTCCCCTATTCTTTAGTAATGACATGAGGATCAAATTAAAAAAAAAGTAAAATGTATTTGCTAATTTTAACAAAAACAATTTTTTTGAAAAAAGAAATAGTGGACCAATTTAAAACGAAACGAAATATAGAGGGACCACGGAAGGAAAACCTCCTTTTTATTATTATAAAAGCTGACGTTGAGACGAAGTCATTTCGTAGCTTTAAGGGGACGATCGAAACGACGTCGTACCAGACTTTGTAAATGTTAAATAGGGATCAGATTGAAAACTCAAGAAAAGAGCAGGGACCACGGACATAAATTCAGCATTTTATAAAAAAAGCGGATTCGGGTCCGGTGCGGGTCAGACACGGGTCTCCGAAACAGTGCCGTTTTGGCACTTGCTTTTCCTCTCCAAACGGTGTCGTTTGTACTAGGGTATTTAAACCCAATTTTTTGCTAAAAATTCATTTCCTTCCTTCTTTTCATAAAAAAAACTCCTATGTTCTCTTTTTTCCTCTCTGGAAGTCCCCCTGCCCAACTGTTGGTTTGCCGTAGCTCCGTCGTTGCGTCATCGTTCTCCATTGACGCGAACCAGTGTTCGCTGTGGCAAGTAAGAGAAAAAAATATCCTTTTTACTATTATTATTTTTTTAATAAAACAGATCTGGGTCTAGATCGAACCCGATCTAGCCCAAATCTAAAAAAGGTTTTTGTGTTCTTTTATTTTTGTTTTAAGTCTGTTTTGTATTTTTTGTTTTTTATTTCTTCTTTTTTTAAGTAAAGCTAGATCTAAATGTAGATCTTTTTAAATCTAAAATGAAGAACATGGTTTCGAAATTTTTTTATTTTTTATTCGAAGTCTATTTTTTATATTTGATTTTTATGAATATGCGTGTGTGTTCGTAGATTTTTACAACAACCTTGGCTTTGCTCATTGTCGGAGCAGGTCGCGGTCACACAACGATGGTGCGAACCCAAGTACGAAACCTCGATTCCCTTTTAGTCTTTTTTTGTGCTTGATTTATATATTTTTATATATTTTGATATAAATAAAAAAAATAAATAAAAGAAAATAAAAATGAGAATATGTATATCTAACCTTGAATGAACTAGAAACTATATTTTTGAGTAAGTATCCTGACTTTGCGAATCTGTTTTTTCATATATCTTCTGTAAAAACTTACAAATTTGTTGTTAGGCTTTTATAGTCGAAAATATTACACGAAACACTATTCTTTTACCCTATTTTCCTGTTTTTTATCGTCTTCTGTTGTATCTGTTCTTTGTTACAGGTATCACCAAAGTGGTGATCTTCTACGGTCAACGATGTCGCCAGGAAGAGTGCCTTGTCCATTTCGATGCAACGGCAGTAAAAGGAACCTTGGAAGTCGAGAAGTCAGAAGTCCAAAGGTCAAAATCTGAAGGATCGACAGTTGAGAAATCAGAAAATCGAAAGGGCATGTGGCTGACGTGGTGCTGTCGTGGTGCTCACATGGCACGTGCTGACGTGGACGAGAGCAGCACTGGTAGTCCTTATGCAGATGAAGGTTTCCCTTCTAGTTAATGTTTTGGGCCAATTGGGCTTAGGTTTAAGTGAGTTAATTATTTGGCTTGTATTTGGGTATTTAAATATTTCATTAGGTTGTAACTTGGACTTTAAATAAAATGGATTTTGGAAAAATTCTATTTATTTAGTTTTATTTGTTTTTTGGGTTTGGGCTTCATTGGGCCAATCAAAATTGGGCCTCTACAATAAAAGTTAATACTCAGAGGAAGTATTAAAGTTTCTAAGTATAAATACTTGGAGGTTAAATGAGAATGATTCTAAATGATTGATTTATGTTTCTTGGTGTTAACTGATCAATCTTGTGAGGTTGTGTTTTATAGGAAGGAAAGGTAAGTATAAAATTGAATGAATCTTTATATGTTAAATGTACAAAATGAATTGGTTATAAGAAAAAGACTATAAGGAATGATTATGTGAATTGGTTACATGAAAAATATATGTATGAATTCAGACATTAGATTTAGATAATTGAAATGAAAAGTGAATGTTAAGTGAAAACATGATATTTGGTTTATGTGCCAAATGTGTTTTTCATGTATAAGTTTAATATCATGTTAAAGTTATATGTCTACATACGAACTCACTAACTATATGAGAGTTGTGATGGGTATAGATGATTAACGGATTTATGATAATAATATTGCATTATCTTGTAAAAGGTTTAAAATTTCATCCCTTATGGTAAGTTGAATTTATGTTTATTATGAATTTACTAAGCTTTAAGCAAGCTTACCTCATTTGACTTTTTCGTCCTTGCAGACCTTCGGATACGAGTTACCAATTGGATTACTCTTGGAGGTTACACTATTCGATATTTAATCGTTTATGTTGATTCGATTGTAAGTGACATGAGAATAGGATTATTTTGTTATAATGTAATTAGGTGGCCATGGTCTAACATTTGTTTCGTATAAAATCCTTACTATTGATAAGTGTGAAGTCTAAATTGTAAATCAAGTCTTTTGTTTAAGAGAACATGTCATAATTTATGGTGTCATAATTTTTGGTTGAGTATTGCTGCTGACTTGAATTGTTTCGATAATAGTCATTAGAGTATCGGTAGTACTCTGACTTGTTTCGGTAGTTTAGATTTGGGTATCGGTAGAAGCCCCAGGTCAAACTAATTTGCTTACTGGAATCCGTTGTGTCAGTAGAAGCCTTGATGGTATCGGTAGAAGTAATTCAATTTTCAACTTTTAATGTTATTTTAACTTTTAAGAAATTCAAATTATTTTTAAAATTCGATTTTGTTAACATTAAAAAAAAGTATAAGGTTTTAAAGACTTTAAAATTGTTCCATAAATGTGTATAATCTGTGGTAACATCCTTTTGCTTGGGTCTGTTGACCAGGCCGGGTAAGGGGTGTTACAGTGGTACTGGGTCCGTGTAATATGGAGCCACCGCATGAGCATCATATATTTGTTGGTAGAGCTCTTTGTATGTCATCGGGATGGGAGTGAACTGGATTCTTTCGGTGTTTTTTCTCGAACTTGATTCCAACTTCGGAGGATTTTGATAATTAGTCATTGGAGCCTTGGATTGTGCCATCATGACTGGTTTTGCATAGTTTGGCCTATACACGACTGTACTATTTATCTCAATGTCCTTTCTTCGAGGAGCAGATCTCTTGGTGCTTTCCCCAACGTCGATCTTTCCACTCTTGGTCACACTCTCAATCATCTCTCTAGACATGACCATATCCGAGAAATTTCGAGTAGCGTTTCCTAGCAAATGGTTGAGGTAGGGTGCTTTCAAAGTGTGGACAAAAACCATAGTTGTCTCTTTTTCTGTAAATAGCGGTTGTACTTGGGCAGCCATATCCCTCCATCTCTGGGCATATTACCTGAAGCTTTCACTTGGCCTTTTCTCCATGTTTTGCAATGTAATTCTATCGGGAGCTATGTTAGTGACGTGGCCATATTGTTTCATGAAGGCCTGGGCCAAGTCTTTCCATGAACTGATCCTCGCACGACTTAATTAATTGTACCATTTTGCCGTAGATGCTACTAGACTGTCCTGGAAATAGTGGATTATCAATTGGTCGTGGTGGACATATCCCGTCATTTTCCAACAAAACATGGTGATATGCATCTCCGGGCAGCTCGTCCCATTGTACTTTTCGAATTCTGAAGCCTTAAATTTTGGGGGAAGTACCAGGTCTGGGACTAGACTCAAGTTCTTAGCGTCCATCCCGCAGCAAGTTTTGGCTCCTTCTATCGCCTTGGCTTTGTCTTCTAACCACTTGTAACGCTCTTTCATCTATTTGGAAAGCTCCAATTTTGTTCTTTCCGTCTCCATAATCTCATCAAAATTAAGGACGACGGGATTTGCGACATTTTCCCCTGGGTTAGATCCTGATCCAGTTGGATAATTGGACAGGCTTGAGGTGCCAATTGGATGTTGCTATGTTCTGATGGTGACCGAAACTCCTAGCTAGTGTGTTTTCGGTGGAATTTGATTATGTACAGGGGTAAAGCCTGGAGGATATTTAGGGTCTTCACTTTCTTCCCTCGAGCTCACTACAGGGTTCTTTCCTTTATCTATCCCTTCTCGTAATAGTTGAGTTAGCTGACTGATTATATTTCCTTGAAACTCAATGATTTGGTCTCTCATGTCTTGTTGGACTCTTGCCAATTGATCCTGCAGCTGTGTTTGCATCTGTTCTTGCATCTCTTTTTTCAACTGTTCCAATCATTCTATCCTTTGATCCATTGCCTTTTGGGTACCATAATGATGTGAATTCTCTATGGTTTCTGATTTAATTGTTTAACATTTTAATTAATTAGAGTTGTTGTGTTAAAAATATATGAAAATACAATGCAAATGAATGCATGTAAGCAATGTAAGAGAAGACATTGATTCTGAATTCAATTCCATTAGAACAATTTCACTGGAAGCCAAATTTCTTTATATAAAGCGAATTACATAAACGGCTTTGCCCTAATGCTTAAAGTTTTGATTTTCCTAAGAAGTCCAGCTAGTTTTTGTCCCCTATCTGCTTTTGATTCATATTGCATACTCAGCACATTAGCTTCAACGGCTAGCATTTGCACGTGATCAGTCACTTCTCGCATTTGGCTGAGTGCTTCGCCCATGACATAATATCTATCTTCAACTTGCCTCTGAGCCTGTTGAAGGTGTCATTCACTTGTTTCTAGATTCCTTTCAAGAATCTCGATTCGTATCTCGTTATTCTGTAATGAGGCTTCAAGTTCTTGCACTCTTTTCTTCAACTCCTTACTTTCGGCCCGACTTGCCTTAAGTTCTGTGATGGAGTTTCGGCTGTCATGTCTTCGTAAAGACTCTTCTAACTCAACTATTCTAGCTTCTAGCTCGGTTATTTGAGCTCTCAGTTCAGCCTTCTCAACTTGACTTTCCAGCATTTCCCCTTTTATGACACTCTCTCGAGCTCGATGTAAACTGAAAAATATATAGGATTTTTCCTAAGTAATTTATCACTTTTTTACTTAAATTCATTGTTAAAACTAAGTAAATGTTTAATAAATTAATGAAATATATGAAAATATAAAATTAGGACATAAAAATTATTAAAATGTGATTTTTTGCTTTATTATATAGTTTTCATACATAAAATGACTTATTTTATATTTATTTGAACATATTATATTTTTAAGACATAAAGTGAGTCATGCATGATTAAATTAAATAATAAAATATAAAATCATATTTAATAATTCATTTTAAATATTTCATTAAATAATTTGGGTTGAATTAATTAATTAAATTTGGTTAAATTTTTTTTCTTTAGTCCTTTAATTAATTAATTTATTTTTAATAGGTCTGATAAACTTTGCTGAATCACAAAACCATCCAAATTGAAGACGAAGTCAACCTAATTTCGGCTACACATGGCTGCCCTCATAAACCACTTTTTGGTTTAATTGCACAAGATCCTTGCAATGTTGAAGAAATCAGAGATTTCCTCGAAGATTTACATTTGACCAAGTCTCAGTCCTGAGTTGCTATGGCATTTAAATTGCTTAAAAATTAAGAAAAAATTCATTCAAATTCCACTAATCATGGCCAACCACCCTTTGAAGAAGCTTGAAGAGACTAAACCTCTCTATTTTTAGCAAACTACTGTCCTCTCTTCACCTATAAATAAGACCCCATTTTACCATTCCTAATCATCCTTCATCCCTCATCTTTCGTTCCTTACTCTCAATTCTCTTAAGCATTTCCCATTTCCCACGTCTAGCATCATCTCTTCATAGAGATTTTAGCAATTAAGCCTCTTAAAGAGCCCTTGGTCGGCCACCTTGGAGAGCCATCAGCAAAGGAGCAAAGCGAAGGAACGAAGGAGCCCTCTTCGATCAGAGTCTTGGGAGACAGCCACTTTGATTTGGGTTTAATCTTTCTTTTCTTTAATTTAATCTAAAAATGTTTGCTATGTGTTCTTTGTTCTTATTTACAACAATGTTAGCTTAATTTTATTTAAGCTAGGATAATTGCTTTGATTTAATAATATTTATTTAATTCATTCTTATGATGTTTGTGCCTCAATCAATCATGTTTTCAATTAAAATCAAGTCTATATTTCATTCATACGTGATTGAAATGCACCTGAATTAGCTGAGCGATCCTAACCAGACGATGGCTAGTAGACACATAATTGAAATGTGCATGCTCAATTTAGATCCTAACCCAATTAAATTGCAGGTTACATAACAACTCTAACCAAACTCTGTTATTTGCATAGTTTTTAGATTTGTGTGATTAAACTATTTCAAACCTAACACGTCCTTGTTACCTCACACGAATGTTAAGAAACCCTTAGTAAATAAGGATCAGTAAAATGTATATTTACTAAGTAAAGGATTCCAAAAGGACCTAATGTGGTTTCTAAACTCATGAAAGATCGAGTTGCCATGGAATGTTTTTCCGAATGTTATTAAGCATGTTGATAATAAATTGAATTTAATCAAAGTAACTGTCCTAGTTTATTTATGTTATAATTGTTGCAAATTGTGTTTTCTTGCTAAAATCCATTTCATACATATACCCTGCATACTTAGGTTAATTTGCATCAGGGATATTTAGTCATCACTTCTCAATCATATTGTGTTTTTAAAATTTACCAAGTTGTTAATATAATTTTATAGTTAAGTGATTTAACACAAATACAATCCCTTTGGAGACAATAACTCTATACTTACTTATTACTTGATAACGATTATGTATACTTGCACAAAACTACGCGTTACAAGTTTTTGGCGCCGTTGTCGGGGATTGTTAACTGTTGCCATAGTCATTTTTGTGAAATTATTTATTTTCAATTTGGTTTTTATTTCTAACATTACTAACTTATTCTTTTAAATTTTGTGATTTTCTTTTCAGGTGTTTATGAACATAGATCAGATTATCGATTTACTCTCTATAAACCCTAAAATTGAGTGAACTTTCAGACAAAGAAGATGTGAACGAACAGCTCAAACACAAGTCAAGAGGGACCTTGGAAATCAGAATCAAGACCAAGGTAATGAAGCCGATCGTGTGCGAAATCCCATCCTCATTGTCGATGATAGGGATCGATGCATCAGATAATATGCTGTGCCACTTTTCAATGAGTTAAATCTAGGAATTAGAAGGCCAGATATTGAGGCAACCCAATTTGAATTGAAACCAATAATGTTTCAAATGCTACAAACGGTGGGCCAATTCAGTGGTATGCCCACGGAAGATCCACATCTCCACCTTCGATCATTTATGGAGGTGAGTGATTCATTGAAGATAGCCGGTGTGACTGAAGATGCACTGAGGTTGAAGTTGTTTCCATACTCGCTGCGAGATCGAGCATGAGCATTGCTCAATTCATTGCCATGAAGTTCTATATCTACATGGCAAGAATTAGCAGAAAGATTTTTAGTTAAGTATTTCCCGCCTAGCAAGAATGTTAAGTTGAGGAACGAGATCACAACTTTCCAACAATTGGATGATGAGTCTTTGTACGAGGCTTAGGAGCGATTCAAGGAGTTACTTCGTAAGTGTCCTCATCATGGGATTTCTCATTGTATATAGTTGGAGACATTCTATAATGGTCTCAATGCACATACAAGATTGATGGTAGATGCTTCTGCTAATGGTGCAATTTTGTCTAAGTCTTATAATGAGGCTTATGAGATCTTTGAGAGGATTGCTAGCAACAACTATCAATGGCCAACAAATCAAGCAGCTTTAGGAAGACATGTAACCGGAGTTCATGAAGTTGATGCTCTCACTTCATTATCAGCTCAGGTATCGTCTATTTCCTCTATGTTAAAATAGTTTACAGTTAATAGTGCTAATAATTTTGCAGCTCAGCCACCAAGTCCGTTTGAAGTAGTTTCCTGCGTGTACTGTGGGGAAGGTCATTCTTTTGAGAATTGTCCATCAAATCTCAAGTCAGTGTACTATGTGGGGAACCAACATCAAAGTAGGAGTGGACAAGGACCTCAATCCAACTTCTACAATCCTTCATGGCGTAATCATCCTAAATTTTCTTGGAGCAACCCAGGAAATGGACCGAACAATAACTTTATGCAGCATAGACCCAACCAATCTCAAGGGTTCAATCAGCAAGCTCCAAAATCACCTAAAGATGAGTCATCAAACAGTTTGGAGAACTTGTTGAAAGCGTACATGGCAAAGAATGACGCTTTAATCCAGAGCCAAGCAATAACACTGAAAAATTTGGAAAACCAAATGGGTCAATTAGCTACGGAGCTTCGCAATAGACCACAAGGAACCTTGCCGAGCAATACTGAGAATTTAAGAAATTTGGGTAAAGAACATATCAAGGTAGTGGCATTGCTAAGTGGTAAAATTCTTGAACCTCGAATGATTGATGTCGAAGATGAGCCTGTTGAGAAGGAGGAGAATCAACCAGCTGTTGAAGTTCCTACATCAAAAGAGTCAGAATCTGCAAAGTCTGACAAGGTAAATCCTAACTCAGTGAGTTCAGATACTTTAACATCTTCTTTGGATGCAGATTTACCTACTCAGAAAAGTTGTCAGATTCAATCGAAAGTTCCATCACCTCCATATCCGTAAAGATTGCAGCAACACAACCAGAAACAGGAGGTGCAATTCAAGAAGTTTTTAGATGTTCTGAAGTTGTTACACATTAATATTCCGTTGGTGAAGGCTTTAGATCAAATGCCGAATTATGTGAAGTTTATGAAGGATATACTATCCAAAAAGAAATGACTTAGTGAGTATGAGACTGTTGCCTTGACGAAGGACTGCAGTGCGTTCTTGCAGAACAAACTGCCGCCAAAATTGAAAGACCTAGGAAGCTTTACTATACCCTGTAACATTGGTGAATCTTACTATGGTAAAGCTTTGTGTGACTTAGGAGCGAGTATCAATTTGATGCCTATGTTTATTTTCAAGATGCTAGGGATAGGTGAAGTAAGACCTACAACTGTGACGCTTCAGCTAGAGGATTGATCTTTAGCATGTCTCGAGGGAAAGATCGAGGATGTTTTAGTAAGAGTCGATAAATTTATTTTTCCTACTGATTTCATTGTTTTAGATTTTGAAGCAGATAAGGAAGTGCCGATCATCCTTGGGAGACCTTTCCTAGCCACGAGAAGAACGTTAATTGATATGCAAAAAGGTGAACTTACCATGCGAGTTCAAGACGATCAGGTAACCTTTAACATTCTTAAAGCTATGAAATTTCCCGATCCGGCAGAAGAGTGTTCATTTATGGAAGAGATAGAAAACTTAGCTTCTATGGAAAACAATTTTGAAGACGACCCATTGGAGAAAGCCTTAGAGTTTGACCCTTAGGAGGATGAAGAAGGTGAAGAAAACATGGCTTTGATGGAAGCTAATCTGAGAAATTTTATTCAATCCACATGGTTTGAACCGTTGGAGTTAGAAGTCAGAGAATTTGTGCAACCAAAGTTGTCAATCGAAGAACCACCTAAACTCAAACTAAAGGTACTTCCTTCCCATTTAAAATACGTTTATTTAGGTGACTGTTCTACTTTGCTTGTGATTATTTCAGCAGAATTAATGAAAGATCAAGAAGAGCAACAAATTGCTGTTCTTGAGAAATTTAAGAAAGCAACCGGTTGGACCATAGCTGATATTTGAGGTATAAGCCCTTCTTTTTGCATGCATAAAATTATCTTAGAGGAAGGTGAAATAGCTCGAATTGATGGAAAAAGGAGGCTCAATCCAATTATGAAAGAAGTTGTGAGAAAGGAAGTGATCAAATGGTTAGATGCAAGAATCATCTACCCTATTTCAGATAATTCGTGGGTAAGTTCGGTGCAATGTGTACCGTAGAAAGATGGAATCACAATTGTTGAAAATGAGCGTAACGAGTTGATTCCAACGAGAACTGTTACTGGTTGGAGAATTTGTATTGACTATAGAAAGTTGAATAAAGCCACTCGGAAGGACTACTTTTCGTTACCTTTTATGGATCAGATGTTAGATTGACTGGCAGGTAATGAATTTTATTGTTTTTTAGGTGGCTATTCAGGATATAACTAAATAGTTGTAGCTCCGGAGGACCAACATAAAACAACCTTTACTTGTTCATACGGTACGTTTGCTTTTAGGCGAATGTCTTTTGGTTTATGCAATTCACCTGCAATATTTCAAAATGCATGATGGCAATATTCACTAATATGGTTGAAAATTTTGTTGAGGTTTTCATGGATGATTTTTGTTTTTGTTTTTGGTGACACTTATGATATTTGTTTGAGTAATTTGGCTAAGGTACTGAAGAGATGCGAATAGACGAATCTTGCCCTTAACTGGGAGAAATGTCATTTTATGGTTAAGGAAGGGATTGTCTTAGGGCATAAAATCTCAAATAGAGGAATTGAAGTCGATAAAGCAAAGGTGGATGTAATTGAAAGATTACCAGCCCCAATCAATATGAAAGGAGTTAGAAGTTTCTTAGGCCATACAGGTTTTTACCGAAGGTTTATCAAAGATTTTTCAAAAATTTCTAAACCTTTATGTTTGTTATTAGAGAAAGATACAGTGTTTGATTTCAACAAAGCATGTTTGGAAGCTTTTAAAGATCTTAAAAAACGGTTAATCTCGGCCCCAATAATTGTTACTCCTGATTGGAGCTTACCTTTTGAGTTGATGTACGATGTAAGCGATTATGCGGTTGGAGCTGTGATGGGTCAAAGAAGAAACAAAGTGTTACACTCTATTTACTATGCAAGCAGAACTTTGACGGGAGCCCAACTCAATTATACGGTAACTGAAAAGGAACTTTTTGCTATAGTTTTTGCTTTTGACAAATTCCGCTCATATCTTATAGGTACCAAAGTTACAGTATTTATTGACCATGCGGCCTTTAAATACTTGCTCACAAAGAAAGACGCGAAATCGAGGCTAATTCGTTGGATATCTTACTCCAAGAATTTGACCTTGAGATCCAAGACAGGAAAGATGTCGAAAAGCAAGTAGCTGATCATCTGTCAAGGTTGGAGCAAGATGAGGTAACTCGATCATGTGTGCCTATCAACGAGAATTTCCCAGATGAACACTTATTTGAGGTAAGTCGAATTCATGAAACACCTTGGTTTGCTGATTTTGCCAATTATCTTGCATGTGGAATAATTCCTCGAGAAATGACATACCAACAAAGGAAGAAATTCCTTCATGATAGTCGGTATTATTTTTGGGAGGATCCGTTTTTGTTTAAATAGTATACAGATAACATAATCCGAAAGTGCATAGTTGAAAGTGAGTTTGTCGAGATCTTGTATCATTGCCATTCATCTCCAAGTAAGGGATACTTTGGTGGTTCACGTACTGCAGCAAAGATTTTGCAAGCAGGTTTCTTTTGGTTTACACTATTTAAAGATGCTTATGCTTATGTGAGAACTGTGATAGATGCCAAAGGACCGAAAATATATCAAGGAGAAATGAGATGCCCTTGACAAACATTTTAGAGATTAAGTTATCCGACGCTTGGGGCATTGACTTCTTAGGTTCGTTTCCTTCTTCATATGGGAACAAATATATCTTAGTTGCTGTTGACTATGTATCCAAGTGGGTTGAAGCCGAAGCATACCCTACAAGTGATGCAAAGGTAGTCATGTGATTTCTACATAAGCATGTGTTTACACGATTTGGGACTCCAAGAGCTATTATTAGTGATAAAGGTTCTCATTTTGTGAACAAATGGCTTAAGTGGTTGCTTGACAAATATGATGTGAAGCATAAGATTGCTACTGCTTATCACCCCTAATCGAATGGGCAAGTTGAAAGAGTGAACTGTGAAATCAAAGGTATCCTTGAAAGGGTAGTACGCCCTAGCAGAAAAGATTGGTCTCGAAGGCTTGATGATGCATTATGGGCCTATCGAACAACATTTAAGACACTGTTAGGAATGACTCTATATCGTTTAGTCTTTGGAAAGGCATGTCATTTGCCATTAGAGTTGGAGAATAAAGCTTACTGGGCTTTGAAGTAGTTGAACTTTGATCTCAAGCAAGCCAGTGAGAGAAGGATGTTACAACTTGATGAGTTGGAAGAGCTGAGAAAGATCAAAGAGATGGCATGATAGTCATATACAACCTCGCGAGTTTAAATAAGGTTAGAAGGCTTTGTTGTTTAATTCAAGGCTGAAGTTATTTCCTGGGAAGCTTAAAACCTGATGGAAAGGACCTTATACCATCTGCCGAGTTTATCCTTATGGAGTTGTTGAATTATATGACAATTACGGAGGTACATTTAAAGTTAATGGTCAATGTCTCAAACACTATTGGGATGGTGAAGTTAAGCGAGTTGAATCCTCGTTCAAATTAATAGACCCTTGATTTTTCATGAACTCATTTTGTAAATAAATACTTAGAACTTATTTTCTTAACTTAGTACATTTAATTAATTCTGTCTAAGGAGATTGGAACTTAAGCGGGACCGCTGTGACCCCTCCAACTTTACCTGGGATTAATTTAATGTAATTTGTTAAGAAGAAATTTTCTAATTAAATTTTAAAATTTTTAAGTTTCATTCTTTGTTATTAAAATTTTGTTATGTTAATAAAGGGGGTCAAATTTTTCCCAAGTACTAATCAATTTTTTTTCTCTTGAGTAAGTCTGTAAATACAATCTGAGTTTGAGGCCCAAGACAGTAAAAAGGAGGGAAAATACTCATGCTTTGCGGCCACTCCCATTACTTGCCACCCAAGTAACCCTAATGTAGCTAAATTTTTGCTACATGTTGCCCTAATTTTTCCCTATATAAACCCCTCTTCATTTTACTATTTTTCATATCCCTCAAAGCAATTTGTTTAACCCTAAAAATTCCTAAATTTCCCTCTTGTGCTGCTAGCCTCAAATCCCAAAAGAAACCCTAATTTTTCTTTCCTTGTTACCAAAATCACCTATTTTCACCACAAGAAGATTACCGAAGCACCAACATTACCGTCGCACATCACCGTTATTACTGCCACACATCACCGTTACTGTTACACATTGTTGTTGCTGCCGTACCATCCTTGCCGTCGCAAGGTTTTTTGCTTTAGTAAGTTCTTACACCACCTTGCCAATTTCTCTTCTCTCATTTGTGCTGAAACTTTATCGAATTTTCGAAAAAAGATACCATGTCTTGCAAAAGAACTAGATGTAACAGCCCGTTTTTCAGTGGTGTCGAAAACAGTGATTATGGGATCACAAACCTAACAAGCAATTTTTATAAATGAGTGATTAAATTAAATTAGTCAGTAATAATTTTATATGGAATTTTGAATTGAAGGATTTTAATTATTGAATTAAAATTTAGTATAAGTGGTTTGGTTCAAAAGTCAAGTGACTCTAGAAAATGAGGTAGCGAGACCTCGTTTTGAAATTTAGTGCCGTAAATATTTTTATTAAATATTTACAGAATCCTATTATATGTGAATTGAAGTTCGGTTGAGTAGTTTTGTTAATTAATTGTTTAATTAAGGAAAAAGGAGTAAATTGTAAAAAAAGTAAGTTAATTATTATGGATTAAAAATAGAAAGGACCAAAGTGGTAATTAAACCATGGTCAAAAAGTCCAAGCGGTGGTGACATGATTATCTTCCACTTACTTTTGGGTTATTTAGTCATTTAGTCCTTTTTAGTTTAAGGCTAAATTGTAAATAAATGGGTTTAATTAGAATTTAATATAATTGAAAGATCAAATAGGTAAATTAACCTATGGCATTTTAGTGGGTGGATTATTATGAGTTAAATTGATTATAAGTAGGATTAATTAAGGTTTAAAAAGGGATTAATTAAGTCTAATTATGAAAGTCATAAAAATTACAATTTTGCCATTAAGTGTAAAAGTGAATTTAAGAAGAAATAACCTATTTTTCTTCTTCTTATTTCTTCATCTTCTTCGTTAAGCACAAGGAGAAAGCTAGGGTTTCATTCTTAAGCTTTGAGCTTTGATTTGAATTACAATCGTGCCACGGATCGTGGAAAAGGAAAATTAGCAAAATAGTCCCTAAAGTTAAACCAAACTGCAATTTCATCCGGCAAGTTCGTAGTGATAGTTTATATACATTGGTTATTTCTTGTGTTTCACTATTGTCACAGCAAATGGAGAAATGTTAAACATTAGTGATAATGGAAAGGCAAAGGAAGAAATGAAATGTCAGGCTTCGGACCGGTTATCTGATTTAAAGTGATGGCTAGGATCCTCCATATGTTGTAGTATCCTAATAGCTTGTGTGAGCAGCATCGCAAGTTGACAGATTATGAGTGAATAGTGAATTATGGATCCATCCGATAGCTGAGTCTTCGCATCTGTCGTAGATTCTCATCAGCTTGTCTGAGCAGCATTGAGAGTGGGAAATTCTAGACCGTATCGATGGCTGAGTCTTCGCGTATGTCACGGATTCTTATCAGCTTGTGTGAGCAGCATCGAATATTGGTTAAATTCTGTCTGGGCTCGTAAGAGCTAACCATTCTGGGCTCATAAGAGCTAATCATTCTGGGCTCGTGTGGGCTAAATGTTGTCTACGCTCATAATGATTAAAGTCTGGAGAATTGATGGGATTTTGTTCGTTATTATACACATGATTACGAATACATACTCGTTATCATCTTTTAACTGATCTGTTTATTCTGTGAGAAAATGATAATCGCGAACTTACTAAGCTTAATAAGCTTACTCGTGAATCTGTTGTAGTTTTGTATATACGTTTTGCTATTGAAGATCGGATCATCTCGAGGAAATCACACTATTGCAGAGCTTATATGGTAGATTTTACATCACTTGGTCCTATGGCATGTACTAGGATGATATTAACTTGGGATTGAACTAAAAGATGTTGAAATCCTTCTATTTTGATTTTGTAAATTGCATGAAATATGACTTAGATGCTCAAGCTTATAATGCTTGTAAGACTTAAAAGTTATGTATGTTATGTGAAGTTTTAATGCATAACTTATACTGGTTGTGTATGAGATATTAAACCTGAATCTTGGCGTTACTCTTGAGATCCTGTATACTTGTTTCGGTAGAACTTATGCATGTATCGGTAGAAGTGCAGGGTAGGAGAGAGGTTGTTCTCTAACTTCGGTTGTATCGGTAGTTAAGATACAAGTATCGGTAGTTTATGGTATTGATGTATCGGTAGTAAGAATGATTGTATCGGTAGAAGTTGCAGGATAAAGATTTTTGCTCTTTGGAGTTTTTGGTATCAGTAGTTGCATGAATTGTTTCAGTAGTTGTGTTACATGTATCGGTAGAATCATCTCGATTATCGGTAGAACTCTGAACTATTTTTTGACTTGACAACTACCAGTACATGTTGAACATGTACCGGTAGAAGTGTTCAAAAACTCATGGAAATGACCTTTTTGCCCTTGTTGAGTTGTGATTTTTAATTGATTAATGATTTATGATATGTTAAGTGCACATCTTTATTAAAATAAGACTGATTTAAATGAAAATAAAAGACAAACAATGATTGATGAACAGTAGGACACCAAGACCCTAATCGATAATGGTTTCGAGTTTTGGGTGTTACACTAGATCTTTAAAGACTACTCTTGAAAACCCGATTTTGATCGATGAAGAAGTGAAAGAGAGATTTGATTCAATCTTCAAGCATCAACCTAGGATGCCAGAAAAAGGTTTTAATTTGAAGAGTCATGATTTGATGGTTGTTCTTGTACCGATTAGAAAGAAAATCAATGCTCTCAAGTGGGAACGATTTTGTGATGCTCGTTCACTTCCCGATGATGAACTAGTTCGAGAGTTCTATGCTAGTTTGACTATGCAAGATGCTACTGAGGTCATCATTAGAAAGAAAAAGGTACCTCTTACTTCTAAGTCCATCAATGATTTGTTTAACTTACTTGATGTTGAAGAAGATGAGTACTACCCTATGATGAACAATATCAATTGGGATTTCTTCAACAAGTGCTTGATGTTGTGACAAATCCGGGATCCCAATGGATTATAAGAAAGTTTGGGAGCCATTCTTACCGAAGGATATACCTAAAGCCGGTAGCAAAGCTATGGTTTTATTTCGTTCGCTACAATTCATGCCTATCTCACATAGTTCCACCATCTCGATGGAACGGATGCTCTTATTGTATGCAATTTTGACAGAAAAGTCCATTAATGTTGGGAAAATTATTCTCAAGGAGATTCATGATCGTGTTAAAAAGAAGACAGGAAGTGCTTATTTCCCATCATTAATCACTTCACTTAGCTTAAGGGCCCATGTTAAAATGAAAGAAAATCTGAAGGGGCAATATGTTCAAGGGTGCATTACAAATCATGATCTTGAAAGGTTAGTAGAAAGGTGCATAAGCTGAATCAAGGCGAGCAAGAAGAGCCAACTGGGCCAGATACCGAGGAATCAACAAATGGAACTGAAACTGAAGCTAATTTAGTTATAGACACTGAAGAAGAAGAATCTGATAAGGAACCGAACAGTTCTAAACCAGTTGAGCGATCTGCAAACCCTGAACCAAAGGTTGAGCTAAAAGAAGAAACAGTCAAGCTAAGTGTTGAACCTGAATTTACAACTCCAATGCCGACTTCTACAAGCACTTCAAAGAAATCGGAGTTGTCAATTATGATGGATATGTGCAAGTTCATGCACAATCAACAACAAACTTATTGGAAATATGCAAAGATTAAAGATGACTTAATTCGAAATACTGTTAAGAATACCTCTAACACTTTTGTTCCTGAGTTCCTAGATGATATCTTTGAGACATGGAAGGAAGATACTGACTATGCAAGCGAAGATGGAACTGAAGAAGACAAGGGGAATGAGCTAGAAAAATAAAAAGGGGATTCTTGTCTTGTTAGTTATTTAATTATTTTTAGGTTTTTAGGAATTTATTTCTTTCGTAATTAGGATTTAATTTGTGCAGAATAAAACATAACAAGCATGAATAAACTTAATACTTCTTTAGAAAGAAAAAGACTAAGTGATGTGGTAATGGGAATGAACATGTCTAGGATTGGATTGTTAAGGAAGACTTGGTATTTAAGCAGTCTTAATGACTCACCTCTCTTTCCTTACAACTCTACCGGTGTTCAGTTTTCATTCATTACCTTGTTCTTGCAATGAGGACATTGCTTCTTTTTAAAGGGGGTAAGGCAAATTAAATAAATTTCTCAAATTTTTAAATTTTTCAAGTAGGTTTCAATCATTTCTTTCATAAGTATGTTTTAATAAATGAATGTTTAGAGAATTTTTTTTGTTAATAAGATAGTTTGTATGCAAGCATGAATGATGATTCTATCTGAGTGAATGAATGTTATCATGAAGAATGGAATGCTTGTATGATCTTAGTCTTAGTTAATGTTTGCCATGAACACTTAGTTTCTATTGAGATTAGACATGCATGAAGGTTTATATCTTTAGAATTGACTTAGTAACTTTCTTGAGGCGAAATCCTAGGAGACATAAAAATCTAAAATGATATAGGCACTATTTCTTTGGATCGTTTGAGCCTTTTCAAGCCAGCCTTATGATATTAGACCCTTGAAAATGTAATTTTGAGCTTAAAGGCCTGTTTATTGCAATGTACCTACATTATAAGCCACATTACCATCTTTTTAAGTTATCCTAATTTTGTGCACCCATCTTAACTAAAGTTGTCTTGGTGATCAACATTTGAGGAAAATTTTCAAAAAGATGTACGTGCTCATGTGTTAAAAAAAACGAAGAAAAGTTTATTCAGTCTCTGAAAAGAAAAATGTATGAGCATGAGTTCAAAATAAGTTTGGGGGTGTTCCAAAGGTTCATTTAAAGAAAAAAGGTTGTATTTCGAGAAATCCAAGACAAAGTTAAAGGTTAAGATTTTTGAAACCGAACTGTCTCATCTCTTAAAATCCCTACCTTTAACCGAGCCCCATTACAACCTTATAAAAGACCTATTTATTTGATGATTATGTCACCTACATTAGTGGAGAAGAAGTACTAAGTTCAACATATGAAGATCATAAATAAGCCTTATGATTGTTTTGCTTGATTGATGAGAAATTATGTTGAATGAAGAATGTTATCTTTGACTGTGACATACATACAAACTATGATTCATGTCGACATATTTTGAAACTTAGTATAAAATTCTAAAAACGTTTGCATATGAATTACTTGTTAATAAAGAAGATCTATGAGCATGAAGTTATTAATGCATGATTATGGGACAAAGATTGATGTTGCTTACACAACTAGCACTTTTTTCCTTAGCAAGACCTTTTGCTGTGGATGAACATTACTCGGGACGAGCAATGATTTAAGTTTGAGGGTATGTAAACTGAAAAATATATAGGATTTTTCCTACGTAATTTATCACCTTTTTACTTAAATTCATTGTTAAAACTAAGTAAATGTTTAATAAATTAATGAAATATGTGAAAATATGAAATTAAGACATAGAAATTATTAAAATGTGATTTTATGCTTTATTATATAGTTTTCATGCATAAAATGGCTTATTTTATATTTATTTGAACATATTATATTTTTAAGACATAAAGTGGGCCATGCATGATTAAATTAAGTAATAAAATATAAAATCATACCATCCAAATTAAAGACCAAGTCAACCCAATTTCGGCTACACATGGCTGCCCTCATAAACCACTTTTTGGTTTAATTGCACAAGGTCCTTGCAATGTTGAAGAAATCAGAGATTTGCCCGAAGATTTACATTTGACCAAGTCTCAGTCCTGAGTTGCTATGGCATTTAAACTGCTTAAAAATCAAGCAAAAATTCATTCAAATTCCACTAATCATGGCCGGCCACCCTTTGAAGAAGCTTGAAGAGACTAAACCTCTCTATTTTTAGCATACTACTATCCTCTCTTCACCTATAAATAAGACCCCATTTCACCATTCCTAATCATCCCTCATCTTTCTTTCCTTACTCTCAATTCTCTCTAGCATTTCCCATTTCCCACGCCTAGCATCATCTCTTCATAGAGATTTTAGCAATTAAGCCTCTTAAAGAGCCCTTGGTCGGCCACCTTAAAGAGCCATCAGCAAAGGAGCAAAGTGAAGGAACGAAGGAGCCCTCTTTGATCAGAGTCTTGGGTGATAGCCACTCTGATTTGGGTTTAATCTTTCTTTTCTTTAATTTAATCTGAAAATGTTTGCTATGTGTTCTTTGTTCTTGTTTACAACAATGTTAGCTTAATTTCATTTAAGCTAGGATAATTGCTTTGATTTAATAATATTTATTTGATTCATGCTTATGATGTTTGTGCCTCAATCAATCATGTTTTCAATTAAAATCAAGTCTATATTTCGTTCATACGTGATTGAAATGCACCTGAATTAGCTGAGCGATCCTAACCAGACGACAACTAGTAGACACATAATTGAAATGTGCATGCTCAATTTAGATCCTAACTCGATTAAATTGCAGGTTACATAACAACTCTAACCAAGCTCTGTTATCTACATAGTTTTTAGATTTGCGTGATTAAACTGTTTCCAACCTAACACGTCCCTATTACCTCACACGAATGCTAAGAAACCCTTAGTAAATAAGGATCAGTAAAATGCATATTTACTAAGTAATTGATTCTGAAAGGACCTAATGTGGTTTCTAAACTCTTGAAAGATCGAGTTGCCATGGAATGTTTTTCCGAATGTTATTAAGCATGTTGATAATAAATTGAATTTAATCAAAGTAACTGTCCTAGTTTATTTATGTTATAATTGTTGTAAATTGTGTTTTCTTGCTAAAATTCATTTCATACATATACCCTGCATACTTAGGTTAATTTGCATTAGGGATATTTAGTCATCACTTCTCAATCATATTGTGTTTTTAAAATTTACCAAGTTGTTAATATAATTTTACAATTAAGTGATTTAACACAAATATAATCCTGTGGAGACGATAACTCGATACTTACTTATTACTTGATAACGACTGTGTACACTTGTACAAACCTACGCGTTACACTTGACCATCTTGAAAGTTCCTTTTCCATTGCTCCGCTTGATCCTTTTGTTCTTGAATCTCTCGTTGCCATTGTTCTGACATTTTGCCAAGCCTAGCAGTCCTCATGGACAAACGAAGTTTTTTGTAATACTTCTTCAAATCTTCTAAATCTTCTTCGGCTTTATTCTTTCCTTTACTTAACTTTTCAGGCTCTAGCTTATGGGTACCCATATCCAACCCTAACTTTATTTTTTCCTTCTCTAAAACCTCTATTCTCTTCCCAAATTTCGAGCTCTTCCTTTCAAAGTCTTGTTTTATAATGTCCAACTTTGACGGAACCACTTGCAAGTATTCTTTTATTGGTCAGATATCATCGGGATTTGGTATTGTAGTATTATTATTAACTCTTTTGTTTCTCCACCAATCATATTTAGGCGTCGTCATCGGGTTTGTAGCAAACACCCTCATCCTTTGCACCTGCTTCCATGCACTAGCTATTTCTCTGACCCTTTTCTTGTAGTTATCTCCTTTGCATACGAACTCGCATTGGGCCAAACCTTATGTTGCTGGGATAAATTGCCTTGTCTTGTATTGCCTTAACACAAGTAGTGGGGCGTATCCTACAGCTCCCTATACTTGGAATAAAGAAGCCTAGTCGAAACCACTGCAACAGTAAAAAATCTCTTTAGGGATAAACCAAGTATCCTCCATTCAACGTCCTCATCCTGAAGATTTTGAAGGATAGCCATCTACTTCTCTTCAGATATATTCTGCTCCCTTTGTATGGCTACGAATTCTTTCAGAGGCGAATAATCTGCTAAGAACACTTTGTACGAAAATTTTTCTATCTTCCAAAAATGACTGTGAAACCAAACCATTAAAAGTGGTGCACAGCCAATGAACTTCCCTTCTCCTTCTCTTTGACAAGCATTTAGCGATCTAAAGGTCTAAGCGAGTATTGCTAGGATTGGTGTGACTCTCTTGCTAAGCCAGTCGAAAAGATCAACAACTGCATCTTCTATGTGCCCCAATGCCTTTGGGAAAATAACTAACCTATACATGCTTAGAGCAAAAATGTCAACACGTTTCTTCGTGTCCGGGTGTGCCAGTATCAGATTTCTTAAACTCTTCCAAGTGATACACTTATTATCTCCTTTTACTTTGATTCGATATGCAACCCACTGTTCACTCATCCCGATTATGTTCATCAACCTTTTCAAAAATATCGGGACACACACAGCTCTCGAGTAAGCCTTGTCGACTTGAATCCTTGAGCAACGGATCAATACGGTGTATTCTTCCACTGTGGGTGTCATGTCGAAACTCCCAAAGGTGAAACAACTGTATGCGAGATTCCAGTGTTGGGTGAGAGCTCGAAAGAGGTGTTTGTCTATCTTCACCTCGAGTAAGTAGGGTAGATCTCTATATTCCCTATAAAAACTTTAGGGCACTAAAAGATGAAGCATTTATGGTGAAAAATTAGAAGTTTTAGACATTTAATTAATTTATTTTATTTTGAATTTTTTTTCAAATTAAAAATTAAAAGAATATTTTGTTGAACTTCTTTCAATCTTAAATCTAGAATGAGTACATTCTCAAACAACCACAAAATTGAATCTGACCACACCTATCATTTCGAATATTGTGTGGTCAAGGATGAAAGGTTAGGTGGGATAGAGCATTAGGGCATGTATAGTTTTTCCATTGTATTTTCACTCAAAAGGTGCAAGTTTACTTGTTTCTTTTGCTTTTTGGTTAAAATAATTATTTATTAAAATAATACACTCATTTTTTATAGACTAAAATAACTTTTTTTGAATAGTGTTTGACAAGTCTAATATCAAATCATCATTTGAAATGATAATTTTAGGGTTTATTTATTTATTTTTTTGTCAAATTAGGGAGTTATGATTTTTTATAAAATTAAATTATTTTTAAAAATAATGACAAGAGAAAGTGAGGCTCGTTACTTTTTTAATTTCTTTTATTTTTTAAAATTAATTGTCGAAACTATTTTGAAAAGAAAATTTCTAAATTTTATTTTAAAATCGTAAAAAAGGGAGTCGTTAATAATTTTTTAATTCGGTGTGATTGGATCACCTAAAATGTTTAAGTTTATTTTAGAAAGAATAATTTGGTCTTTGAAATTCATAAAATAAGTTCGGGAGTCGGTTACGGGTGATGAAGGGTTAACACCCTCACACGCTCAAAATTGGTACCTAGTCGATTATTTGTGGTCTTGATTGAAAGCTAGAAAACTCGAGTAAAGTTTAAAGTGCGACCCATGAATATGTGAATGGGATATTAAGTACGCGTCCGATTATTTAGGTTCAAATAAAAATCATACCCAATGCGTTAGGGCACAATTTTTCGAGTCTCCTAAAATAACAGAACATTGAGCACTTATTGATTTTAAACAGAATACTCGATTATTTGGGTTTGAAGAAAAATTATACCCAACACGTTAGGGCATAATTTCTCGAATTCCCAAAATAAAAGAACATTGCCTAAATATTTTTTTTAACAACTTATATATTAAAAATGATATGCTACTCATTTTTGTTAAAAATGTTTTACAAAAGACATGGATAGACCCTCATAATTTATTAGTAAAAAATAGCGATTATTAATTTAAAACAGGATACTTGATCATTTAGGTTTGAAGGAAAAATCACACACAATACGTTAAGACACCGCTTTTCGAATTCCCTAAATGAAATAACAATATCTCCCCTAATAAAACAAATTATATATATGTATTTTTGAGAAAATGAAATACCGTTTATTTACAACAACAAGAATGAATATATATTCGATTAAAAAAATACATAGATGAAATAATGGAGTGTTAACATGCAAATGTTTTAGACACATTCATGGAATAATAAAACAATTTTAAAGTGAAAAGAAAACAAAAATGTGGGATTAAATAAGAGGCAAGAAAAATGTTAAGTAAAAATAAATATACAATAAAAAATAATGAGACACAAGTTTTTCTAAAAAAAAAAAACAGAATTTAAAATAAATAACACAAAATATTAACCTGGTTGAACGTCCCTTTTTTAAAGACTTTATTTGAAAGAAAATAAAATAGAAAGGATAAATTCTAAACATTAAAAGGACTAGGTTTGGGATAAAATAAAGTTTTAAGTTCAAAATGAAAAAAAAAGGAAAAGTATGGGGTTAAATTTGAAATAAATAAAACGTGTTAGGGCCTAATTGGATAATATCTCAGAATAGAGGGATTTGAGTTGGAAATTTTCCCTTTTCCTTTTTAAATGAAACGACGTCGTTTCCAGGTTATTAGCATCAAACCTAAAATGACGACGCATAAAACATATTTCAAAAGGAAAAGGGCTAAATTGAAAGACTTGTGAAAATGAAAGGACTACGGAGCCTATTAAACCAACCTTGAAATGTCAGCATTTTATAGCTATTGAAATCAGCTAAAAACTGCGTCATATAGACTGAACTTAATTCTCAAAAGATTAAATTGAAAACACTAAAAAACTGAAGGATTGAGGGGACAAAAATCCCTTTTTCTAAAAATACGCGGACCCTAAACGGGTCCGCAACGGGCCGAGTACGGCGTCGGAACAACGCCGTTTTGGGTGTTAAAAGTCAATCCCCAAAACGACGCCGTATGGAGTCCTTATTTAAATGAAAAAATTCACAAAAAAAACTCATTTTACCCCTCCTTTTTAAAAAACTTCAAAAAACTCTATTTTTCCTCTAAAAAATAATCCCTAACCAGACTTCAAGCCCTCCTTCCATCCGTCGTGGCCACCGGTCATCGACAATGGAGACCGTCGCCTATGGTGGTCGGGAAGTCGAAAAAAAGATTTTTTAACCGCTTTTAACCCCCGGATATAGATCCGGTGTCAAAAACCCCCCAAAACGAACCAAAACTTGAGAAAATGAAAAGAAAATCTTTTGATTTCTAGTTTTGTGATGATATTTCTTCAAAAAGAGCCCTGTACGAACATGGATCTATTCAGAGGATCTTCTATTTCGACTAACATCATCCCAGTTGACGACGAGAGGAAGTAGATTGACGAAGAAGGGTAAGAACTTTCGAAATACTAATTTATTATTATTATGTTTACATTTTTGAAACTTAAAATAAATACACAAATTCGTTCTTTACCTTGAAATTCTTTGCTTCTATTCAAACGTTCTATCTTTCGTATTTGATTTTTTTTTATTTTTATTGCTTGAATTCGTAAATTTTTTCTTCATTTATTTGTTATTTAAAAATTAATTTTAGTTTTTTCGGTAAAAGGGAAAAACTTTTCGTTTTATAAGGAATTATTTAGGGTGTTTAATAGGTTAACTGATCCGAATTAGTTTTAATCGAATTAATCGAACTTTTTAAACATTTAACCGTTAACCGAATCAAATTTTTTTAAAAAAATTAATTGAATCGAACTTTTTCGGTTAATTCGATTGGTTAATTGAATTAACCGAAATTTATATGTCTTTTGGTTAAAACAAATATAAAATGTATAAAAAAAATTAATTGAATTAACTGAACTTAATATATGCAAAATGTATATAAAAACATAAATTTTCGATTAATTAGCAAATTTTGAACTGAATTAATCATTAACCGAACTTCCAAAAAATTATTAACCCTCGATTGAATTAATTCAACTAACCGGCCAATTAACCTAATTAATTCAGTTTGTTCGGTTAAATTGATTTTATCCAAAATTTGCACACCCCTAGAATTACCTATGTCTTTATAAGGAAAGCCTTGGGTTAGTTTTTTTCTCAATAAATGAAAAATATAGATTTCCCAAAAATAAAAATAATTATAAAAAAATGAATGATTAAAATGAAAACTTATTAAAGTTTGATGCCTAAATGTACAATAACATTGTTTAACCCGAAATTAATAGTGGGTGACCAAAGTGAAAACGGTTTGTAATGATAGTGCCCTTTTGCAAATTTAAGTTTTTTATGTATAAAATGAAAATTTATAAAAAGTTAGATAATTAACTGAGTAATTTTCTCTAATATTTTATATACAGCATATATTATGGATTAAGTGCTAATAACTATAATTTGTAATACTCATTTACTATTAATAAACAATTTATTACAATTATGAAAATAAAAATAAAATAAAACAGTAATTCAATTTAAATGTCAAAATAAAAGTTTATAATGTCATTTAATTTATCGGTTATTATAATTTAATTTTCAACGTCTAAATTCATTTTTCAATAAGGCAAAACTTGATTAAAATGTTTTTTTTAAGATATAAGAAAAAAAAATCTAACATTTAATAATTTATTTTGTAAAAAAAAACATGCACACAACATACAAGACAATTGTTTTATGATTTTACTACTCGACCATGTCTTAGGGCCTCGTTTATCATTCTATCAAATTTGGTAACAGCAGATCCTCCAAGGCTAATGGCAGCTTCAACTTTCTTCTTCCATTCCAATGCCTGTTGCCTTATCCTTTGCCCATTATCTCCTTCCATCATCTCTTTAACAATAGTTTCCACATTTTCACGATTTATGTCTGAATTGATTTCCATGCCATTGCCCCAAGTGGTGCACACATATCGACAATTCGTTTGTTGATCACCGAAGAATGGCCAATAAATTAAAGGCACGCCTTCGGATAAAGCTTCCAAAATAGAATTCCATCCGCAATGTGTGAGGAAAACGCCAACCGCAGAGTGGGACAACACTTTTTGTTGGGGACACCAGCTTATTATGAAACCCCTTCCTTTTATTTCTTCCATGAATTCTCTTGGCAAAATAGCTGATTCACCCATCACAAGATCGGGCCTAACTACCCATAAAAATGGGTATTTACTATTTGCAAGACCCCAAGCAAATTCTTTTAGTTGATGATTAGACATCACCGCTACACTCCCATAACTTACGTACACCACTGACTTGGGTTTCATTGTGTTAAGCCATTCGATGCAGCTTGTGTCTTCTTTCCATAGGCTTGAATTTAATAAGTCGTATTGGATTTCGAGTAAGTTCTTACTTAGTGAGGTGAGTGGACCAATTGCATAAATATTAGGAGTTTTGGATGCAAGAACTTGTAGCACTTCTTTGTCCAAGTCATCGAATGTGTTGAAGATTATTGAAGATGAATTTAAGCATTCTTGTGTTACTTCCATGATGTAGCTTCTTCTGAAGCTTGGCATGTCCTTGAGACGCATGTTAGGCATACCAGGGATCCAATCAATGGGCATCTCAAGTGTCCCACTAACAAAGCGTTCATCTACAAGGAAAATAAAACGCATGTTTTTGTTTCAATATGCAAAAGAATATGCATGGACGTGCATGTAACACATAGAACTTCAAAGAGTTTATTATCAATGAACATAAGATATCCCAAAATTAAGTTACAAAGCACAAAGAAAACATAAAATTTGTAACCTTTGAATGGAACAATGCCTCTCTGAGCTAGTTCTTTGTAGTGCAGAAATCCCAAAAAGCTAACTGTTGAAGAAGTCCAGAGTTGAACATAAGGCACCCCAATGAGTTGAGCTGCCTTGGTACCACAGATCATGATTCCATCACAAACTATGCAAGTAACAGGCGGCACTGGCGGTAAGGAATTAAGCTTAGATAGTAGCTCCAAGAATGGAGACAAAAAAAATTTTCGTGTGTAATCGAATAGGGCCGAAACAGACTGGGCCGCATCGGAATCGGAAGGTGGAAGCCCATCGGGTATGGCTTCGAACTGAAAATCAGGCAGGCCCTTAACAGCTTCTTCCCCTCTAGACCGTATCAACCGTCTATGATTGAACTCGGTGTTGACAAAGGATATGGAAGCCTCTAGAGTGCAAGAGCTTGGCCAGTTGCATCATGGGGTTAATATGACCTTGTGCTGGGAATGGAAGACATACTGCATCCGATTTAATTCAACCCATCTTTCTGCAAATAATAATTAAGCAATGGAGTGAAGTGGGTAGTGAAAATTGAAGAATATTCCCTCCTAACATGTGCTGACATTTATATAAAGATAAACAGGATAAAGCAGATAACAGGTGGTGTAAAATAATTGCCATTGGATGAGGTTGAGAAAATATCAACTGCTTCTCAACAGTGCTGGGGATCATATTATGATTGAATCTTGTGTCATCAAAACCCTAGGATACAGATTTCTATCGTTTATTTCTAACTCAATCTTCAATCAAGTTTGATTAATTATTTAAAACAATTAGTTTTCATTCGTGTGATGCACATTGCTATAAAAAACTAATCTTAAATTATATTAAAGTTTATTAATAAACAAACATATATTTATTACAAACATATAATGAAATAATGATTAGTAGTATAGGTAAAATATTAATATTTTCTCTTCTAAAAAAAATATTAATATTTTAAATAAATTATATATTTGTTCACGTAATTTTAGTAAGTTTTCTTGTCACCGTAAGTAAAATTTTTTAAAAAAGATATTACTGCTACAATTTATTTTTATTTTGATTATCTGTCATTAAATTTGATGTTGGATCATGTTATTTTACACTTATTTTATCATCCAATAAGTAATTTAATTGTGATCCCATATTTTATCTTTATAATTTCTTTTATTTTTTAAAAAATTATTTTAATTTTTTAGTAAAGGGAAAAACCTGAGGTTTATTAGAAAAAATTAGGTAGTCTTGCGGGGTGGGGGAACTTTATTTTTTAACTAGTTTATTTTTTTTATTTTCTTTATTTTGTTTCTTTTTAGATGTAAGTTTATAGTGAATTACCTGGATTTGAGGCTTTATAGTGAAAAATCTTTTTTTTTAGATGTAAGTTTATAGTGAATTACCTGAATTTGAGGCTTTATAGTGAAAAATCTTTCTTTTTAGATGTAAGTTTATAGTGAATTACCTGGATTTGAGGCTTTATAGTGAAAAATCAATTTATCTTTTTAACTTCATTTATTTGTTATTTTTAAAATTAATTTCAGTTTTTGCCAGTAAAAGAAAAAAAAAATGAGGTTTTATACTAAATTACTTAGATTTTTATTTTGGGTTTTCACAAGGGAAAACCTTGTTAGATTTTTATTTTCCTTTATTTTTTTATTTTTTACAATTAGTTTTAGTTTTTTCTAAAAAGATGAAAAATTATAGTTTTTTCAAAAAATAAAAATAATTCTAAAAAAATAAGAGATTAAAATGAAAATTTATTAAAGTTGAATGATTAAATGTACAATAACATTGTTTAACCTCAAGTTAACGGTGGGTGATCAATTGTAAATTTATATTTTTTATGTTTAAAATGAAAATTTATAAAAGTTAGGTAATTAATTAAGTAGTTTACTCTAATATTTTATATAGAACATATTGTTGGAGCCCAATTTGTTCGAGCTCAACGAAAAATAAAATAAAAATAAACAAATTTAATTCTATAATGTCTTTTTACAAAATACTCATTAGCCCAACACAACCCAAATACTCAAGTCCGTTTACATAAATCTGAAACCCATTTACATGGCCCAAACCCTAAATCTAACCCAATTACCCATCTAGCCCAACACTTGAAGAGCCCAAATGGCCCAAGACACTAAGCAAATATAAAACCCTAATTTGCTAAAGGGTCTTCGATGCCGCAAGCTTTCAGGCCACGTCAACGTGCGTCTCCTCGTCTGCCACCACTCCTCTGACGCTCGACACCACCATTGACTCATCGAAGATACCCCTGCCTCGCCATTGAACCTGCAAGACAGAGAAAAATGACAAAGACAAGAGACAAGTAGAAAGAAAACAAAGTGTAATGATTTGAATATTAGCTATTTAAGCCACAATGCAATTCATTTCATTTTTTATGAACACTAGCAATCTAAATACAAAAGATCAAAATTTTTTAAGGTAGTCTTGTTCTTATATATTTATTTTATTTTTTATTTTCATTTTCGAAATACAAAAAATATATAAATAATAAAAAGAGAGAAGTTAGGGCTTACCTAGGTCTTACCGCCACCATCGTCGTGACCGTAGGGAGTCTCCGAACCCTTTGATGTTCGCGAGGGGCTCCGATGGAGGAACGATTTAAACAAAAGTGAAAAACCCAAAATAGTTTTTAAAAAGATAACCCTAAGAATCGAAACTTTTGGAACCTTTATGAAGATTTTGGCTCGATCTTGGTAGATCTAAGCCTAGATCTAAGTTTTTTGAAAAAAAAGCTAAAAAAGGGAAATTTTTTAAAGTTCGGCCGTCGTAGATGGCGATTGCCAGCACCGATGATCACGGTTAGAGACCAACCACTTGGGCCAGAGAAGAGAACAAAAGAGTGAAAAGGAGAAGAGCTTTTAGACCATGGTTTAAAATGATTTTTTTTTTTAAAAATTGACTTAAATAATAGGGGCATACGATGTTATTTTGGAGGGGAAGCTTAGTGTCCAAAACTGCGTCGTTTTAAGCCCTTTGCCCGAATAAGATCCAGACCCACCCTTGGGTCCGCGCGTTTTCAAAAAGTAGGAGATTTATCTCCGCAATCCTTCTTGTTTTCAAATGGTTGCAATATAGTCCTTGATTCGTCCAAGTTCACCCCATACGACGCCGTTTCAAACCAGATCATAGTGGCTTTGAAACGTCGTCATTTTGATGACAGGTTTTAAATAAAAAAAGGAAAAATTCTTTTTTGACCCTCCCTTATTTTAAAATTTCACGATTTAACCCTATTAGCCTGTTTTTATGATTTTTAAATTTAGCAACCTGATTTTATTTGTTTTTAAATCTGGTCCTTTGACCACGGTTGAAAATAATATGTGTAGGCACGGGAAATTTTCCCATTTAATCTCTCCCTTTTAAAATTATTTTAATATGGTTTTTTTATTATTTTCAAATCTTTTATTTTTTTAAAAAAATATGGATCACTGTTTTTGTTCTGTTTTAATTTAATCTCCCATTGTTTTATTTTTAAAATTGACCTTTAAATTCTATTTTGTTTATATTTAGTCCTTTTATTTATTTTCATTATGTTATTTACTTTATATTCAATTTTATATATTCATTTATGATTATACTATCTGTTGGAGTCCAATTTGTCCGAATCCAATAATAATAAACAAATAAAATAAAATAATAACCCAATTCAAATAAAAGACATTTTATTTCAAATGTCCAACTCCATTTACAAAATTAAAACCTAATTTACAACCCAAATCTAAAAAAATACTAGCCCAAGTTCACAAGCCCAAAATGTTAAAGACATTTGGAAACCTCAATTTCCCTAAGTCATCTGTCGCCGCTGTCTCTCCCTCTCCCCATTGCCACATCAGCGCCATGTCAATCGCACAACCCGAGGTCAGGTTTGACCCTTTTGCTCCCTCTCACCAAAATAGCAGACAGAAGGTGTCCCATCATCGACGTTGACCCTAAAAATCCGCCATTTCGATGGTACCTGCAAAGACACAGAGGACAAAGACAACAAAGAAACCAAAGGATAAATCATGTAACCCAATCGGCTATAAAAGCCTCGTTTCAGATTTGTATTCTTTTTTACAAACGAAAAATACAAAAATAGACACAAACACTTGATATTCGAAAAGAACCAGTATTTTTGCAAGGTATATTTGGTTACATTTACTTTATATTTCATTTTATTTTTATTTATTATTTCATTTCAAAAAATATAAAAAGAAATATAAAAGAACTAGGGTTTCGTACCTCTTCTTGTGTCGTGATCGTCGTTGTGATCGTAGGGAGTCTCTCCGAACTTATTAATGTTCACAAGGAAGGCTCTGGTGTAGGAGCATTTTAAATAATTAAAAAAATCCAACAGATTCGACAATAAAAAAACTAAAACCTGAATAAAAATCATTTTTTTCTCACTTTTTTTGAAAAATATGGCTAGATATTGATAGATCTAGCCTTGATCTACGCTTTAAAACAAAAAAATAATTTTTTTTGGGTTTCCGACCATCTGCGCTGACAGGCGACGGTCAGTAACCGGACCAACGACGAACCGGTGATCAGATCCCTATCCCCATTGAGAGAAAATAAAAGGGGGGAAAGGGTTTTTTGTTGAAAAGAATGAAGAAATGAAACAAAAACTAGTTTTTTTAGCTTATAAAGAAGAGGAAAATGACGTAGTTTTGGGGTCTAAAGTTTAACCCTCAAAGCGAGACATCGTTTTGAGTTTTGCCCAGGACTCGACCCGATCCGACCCATCGAACCCTTAGGGTTAGCGTGTTTTTCTTCAATGGGTTATTTACCCATTCAGTCCTTCTACATTTTTTAATTATTTCAATTTAGTTCTCTTTGTTATTTTTAATATATTTTAAATTTACCCAATAATTTTAAATATTTTTAATTTAGTCCCTTGATTTTGGGAAGCATGGAAAGTTGTCACGTGTCAAAATTTTTGGGTTTATTGCCCACGAAGTTCTCATTTTATTTTAAATTATATTTTAACCTTTAAATTTTTTAAAAATTCAAATTTGACCCTTAACTTTCTAAAATTGCATTTTGGCCCCCAAACTTTTTGAAAATTTCATTTTAACCCTTAAACTTTCTAAAAATTTCATTTTGACCCCTAAACTTTCTAAAAATTACATTTTGGCCCCCAAACTTTTTAAAAACTTCATTTTGACCTCTTAACTTTTTGAAAACTACACTTCGATCCTAAACTTTTTAACATTTTGATTTTACCCCATTTTTCCTTATTTTCGCATTTTTACTCAAAATTTTCATTTTAATTCGAAATTAATCCTTTTTTAAATAATCTTCGTTCCTTTAAAAAAAATTCTCTTTTTATTATTTAAAATTTTTAATCTCGTATATATATATATTTGTGTTTAAATTTTTTATTCTAACAAAAATTATTTTTTTTGTATTTTATTCCTTTTTTAAAAATCTTTTTTTTTTAATTAAGCCCATTTTGTTTTCATTAAAATATTTTTATCTCTTATTCGATACTCAAGATTTAATTTCACATTTTGCATTTTGCTGTTACTTGTATTTTTATTCTCTTTATATTTTATAAAATCACATGAATATTCTTTCATTTTTCGTATAAAATGTCTTAACAATTGTATATTTTTATATATAAAAATTATTTTAAAAATCGAGGCAATGTTCGTTGCTTAAGGATTCGATAAAATTGTGTCCCAACTTACGGGATACGATTTTATTTTTAAACTTAAGTAATTGAATACCTCATTTCAAAATTTAAAATGTGTATGAAAAACGTTCTTTCTTTTCGAATATCCGAGATGTCGTGTTCCTAACTTACCGGATGTGAGTTCATTCTCATTAAATTCGAGACAAAAGTTCGTTTTCTTGAAATTTAATTTTTAAACGACACCTAATATACGATTTTTATCTTCAAAAGATTTCATTTTGACTATGTTTTAAATTTTCTTTAATCAATCGATAAATGGTTTTCGTTTTTTCGAGGACTCAAAATATCGCACCCCTAACTTACGAGACACGATTTTTCTCAAGTGACTCGAAATAGAAGATCATTTCTTGCGAGATTTAATTCTTTTATCAAATTTGATTATTTTACACGCTCGAGGATCGTATTTTAAATTTTCATCGGGTTTTCAACTTTTCAGCAATTAAAATCATAAATAATCAACTAGGTACCAATTTTTAGGCGTGTGAGGATGCTAACCCTTCCTTACATGTAATCAACTCCCAAACTTATTTTTCTGGATTTCGAAGACCAAATGGTTCTTTCTAAAATAAATTCAAACATTTTAGGTGATCCAATCACACCGAATTAAAAGATTGGTGGCAACTCCTATTTTACACTTTTAAAATAAAATTCGAAATCCTTTCAAAAAAATGATTTCGACACTGTCTATCTATTTATTGATTATTGTTGCCTATCGATTAGTTACTTACTTTTATTTAATATTGTTTGTTTAATTATTTCTTTTGTAATATAAATTTAAGTGTATTCATCTAATTTATTCCATGAGTGTATTTTTTTTGTATTATCTTGTCAACTTTAATTGCAAATTGAACACACATTTACTCAATCTTTGTAACCTAAAAATATTTTAAGAAAATAAATTATGTATTGTTTTATAAAGTAAGTGATTTAAAAAATGAGGCAATATCTTTTTGTGTAAAGGATTCGAAAAATTATACCGTAACGTATTGGGTATGGTTTTTATTGAATTTACATAATTGAATATCCCATTTTAAATTGTTAAATTTCTTTTAATTTCAAAATTTCGAGAATATTGTGCCCTAACGTCTAGGACACGATCTCAACTTCTCGATTAATTCGAAATAAAAGGGCATTTTCCTCACTGAATTTAATTTTTAAAATTACATTGAATAAATCATGCATTTAGGGATCACATTTTAATTTTACTCGAGTTTTTCATTTTTTAACAAAGAAGACCTTTTAAAAAATCGATTAGGTACCAATTTTGGGCGTGTGAGGGTGCTAATCCTTCCTCACACGTAATTGACTCTCGAGCCTATTTTCTGGATTTCGAAGATCAAAATATTTGTCAAAACGAATTTAAATGTTTTATGGTAATCCAATCACACCAAATTAAAAAAGATTGGTGACGACTCCATTTTTATTTTTAAAATAAAATTCAAGACTTTTAAAAAAAAACGTTTGGACACATATATTATAGATTAAGTGCTAATAACTATAATTATTAATACTCATTTACTATTAATAAATAATTTATTATAATAAATGAAAATAAAATTAGACAGTAATTCAATTTAAATGTCAAAATAAAAGTTGATTATATAATTTTTTATAATGTCATTTAATTAATATATTATTATAATTTAATTTTCAACGTCTAAATTCATTTTTAATAAGGCAAAACTTGATTAAAATGTTTTTTTAAGATATAAGAAAAGAAAAAAAAAAGAAGTGTAAATTTTAAATGATTAATTGATTATATTGAAAAACTTTATTAAAATATTTTTGTTTAAGATAACGATTGGTGGGAGATGTTTGATATGTTAATCTATTGGCAAGGGCTCCTTTTTGTTTTTCTAAATTGGCTGCTCTAATATTTTGACTCCTCAAATGTTGCTTGCTCCTACTATTACAAAAAAAGAGTGTTTTTGATCCATCTGCATTTTTTTTAATTTCTTTTTGTCGTAATCAAAGTATCTAAGGCTGGAAGCAATGACTAAGCCCCTCATTATGGGTGCTCTTCGGAAAGATAAATGGTTGATAATGAAATGTACTATATTTTTATTAGTGGGAATCGAGCCTTAAACCACATAGTTAATAGATGAGGTAAGCAACTACCACACCACATTTAACCTATCATTTTGAATAAGCATAATTGTCAAAAATATCCTTAACATTTATGGGTTTTTACGTTTAAGCCCTTAGCTTTTTTTTTTTTGGATTGACACTTTCAATGTTACAATTTTTTCAAAAATCAACCTAATTTTAACGAAAAACGTGAGTTGATCGTCAATCAACTACAGGTAGATGCCGACCCCTTCTTTTCTTTTTTTTCTTTCTTTGTTTCCTTTTGCTCTCGCAGTCTGCACATCTCCAACTTTTCTCTCCATATAGCACCGTCCCAGCTCCCATCGTATCTCATGGCGAAGACCATTTCTTCAGACAACAATGACCTTTCTTCCCCTTGTCTTCGCCTATTTAGGGTTAAGGAAAAGAAGAGTCATCATCGCAATAGAGACAACGGCAGTAAAGGGGGCTTCTTCCTCTTCCCCTTCTTCTCATTCCTCGCGGTCATCGTCATCGTCATTCACGATATTCCCCTCAAAACCGTTAGCATTTGCTAACAAACCTTCCTTCATGGTTCCTCCTCATCGATTACCTTCCTCTTCTTCGTCCATAAACCATAGGCAACACCAAATCCTCATACACCCGGACGTCAACAACCAAAACCCTCACAAAAAAAAAAAGAAATATGAAAACCTAGCTCACGATCCTTCACATTGCACCCTTTGAAGAAAACGAAAAAAATAACCCTAAATTTTAAAGAAAACAAAAATAAAGTTCTGACCTTTGAGGAACCCTAAGGGGGAAAATCGACTTAAAACTTCAATATTTTCCATCAATTGAAAGAACAATCGATCGATATACACAAATAAACAAATATAGAGAGAGAAATTGAAAGTTTTAGAGGTAGAAAGGGAAGGACATGATCGGCGCTATTGGGTTGAACACAACAGCGACAACAACTAGAGGGAAGAGAGAAAGAGGAGAAGAACAAAGAAGATGGAAACAAAATGAAAAAAAAAAAAAAGAAGAATTTTGCGCTGCTTCGTTGACATGCAATTGACTGACGGTCAACTTACGTTTTTCGTTAAAATTGGATTGATTCTTGAAAAAATTGTAATATTGAAGGTGTCGATTCAAAAAAAAAATTTAAAGGCTTAAACTTAAAAATTCATAAATATTGAGGATGTTTTCGATAATTATACGTTTTGAATATTGTGTGGTGAAGGATGAAAGGTTTAGTGGGATAGAGCACGAGGGTATGTATAGTTTTTCCACAGCGCCACAATGTCCTTTCACTCAAAAGGTGCAAGTTTACATGTTTCTTTTGCTCTTCTGACGAAAATAATATAAAATAAATAATAAAAATTATTTATTAAAATAATACTCTAATTTTTGTATGGACTAAAATAATTTTTTGGAATAGTGTTTGACAAGTCTGATGATATAAAATCATCATTTAAAATGACAATTTAAAGATTTTTTTCTATTTATTTTTCGTCAAATTAGGGAGTTATGAATTTTTTATTAAATTAAATTATCTTCAAAAACGATAAAAAGAGAAAGTGAAACCCGTTATTTTTTTTCCTATCTTAACTTTAAAGTTTTAAACTAATCACATTTTTTTTAATTTTGATAAATAATGGACATGAAAAAAAGCAAAAATAAATAAATAAAAAATTTAAATAATAGGTCAAAGTCGTTAAATTTCATGCATAATTCATTACCAATAAATTTTGTTGGTCAATAATTATTTAAGAACTTCGTGTGTTAACTTAATAGTTAAAATGTTTACTGTCTCGAATGTGGTTTGAATTCGAGTCGTACTAATTACGTTGTCGTTAGGGTTTTTTTTTTGTAATTCACAAAAAATAATAATTATTTAATCTTTACCAAAAATTCTATTAATGGGTATCATTAAAGGTCAAAATATGCAAATTTGGACTGATATTATGGATATCTATAATTTGATTAAGTGCAAATATTTATTTTTAAACTAAACTCTAATTTTCAAATATTTTCTTTTATTTATTTTTTTAGAAAATAAAAAATAAATATTATCAAAACTTATAATAAAATTATTAAAAAATTAATTTTTGATTAAAATAAAAAATCAAACAACAAAAAATAAAATATGAAAAGGATTTTCTTATTACTTTTGTAATAATATACAAGCAGATCCCCCCCCCCCCCTTATTTTCTCTTTAGTACGTTTTTATTTATTAAAATTCTTTATTTACCCAAATTTTAAGAAAAAAAGGTGACAAATTTAAAGTTGAGATAAAATAAGTCACACCCGGATTTCCTTTAAACATGGAAACTAGGGACAATTTAAGGATTGAATTGAAAAAGATTGTAAATTGGCAGTCCTTATTGAAAAACTAGGAAAAGTTAGGAACGAAATTGAATATGGTTGAAACTTAATTCTGGTTTGGTTGGATTAGAACTAGTCGGTCCCTTAGTGGGGGACAAAATGATTGAAAACGGGTGGATTTTACACGGTTGAAGACGATACGGGAAGGTTTACAAATAGCTGGAGAGTGACTTAGCGAGGGAGACTTCTTCTCCAATCTGTTTCATTTTTGTCTCCTTCCTTGGTCGCTTCGGAGAAGAGATAGTTGTGAAAGCTCTGCATGGGGCGAGGACATAAGATTTAAGTAGGAAAAATGGAGAATCTAGTAAGTTGCTACCAGGAGAAAGGGAGCTCCAATGTTCGGAAAAAGCTAAGCTGATGATACGAGGAAGCCTCAGGTGAGTTTCTGCACTACACCCTGAAACGCTAAGTATGATGAAAGTTTGTAAGGGTTTAAGAGTATCTGCCATCCTAGTTAGAATGCATGATTCCAGAGTGTTTGGTCATAAATGCATATATTGCATATAAAATACAAAAAGGGTTTTCGTCGGGAATAGACAAAGTTAGGATGGGAAAACGGGAGATACTATTAGATATTGTCATACGGTGTTGTTGAGTCCACTTGTGATGAGCAAAGCTCCGAGCATTACGGACGGGACACTGCGGCGTTCGAGTATCAAGGTTAGGACAACGAATGGAAGAATGGTTGGATTGCAACAGGAAAAGTAATTAAATATCATGGCTAGGCGATGGGACCGATCGGAGGCTATATGCCTAAAATGAGTAAGATCATAACTGAAAGATGCTATGACATAATAATAAAGATGAGTAAGACGATAGCTAAAAGACGCTATGGTTGCTAGAAAAAAAAAGATTTGAAAACGATTTTCGTGCACAATGGAAATTTTAAATTTTGAAAATCGACCCACTTTGTGATATTTATAGCAATAAACCCTAACTGAATTCATACTTGTGTTCTCGGCTTAGCTGACGCTCGTTGTTCCTGGCTTTCAACCAAACGATATTCTCCGCTAATCTCATACCACAAACTACTTCGAGTGTGGGCTCAAGCCAATTGAATCGAAACACAAAACTAGATAACGTTCTCTCTTTTATTTGGGATGAAATCGAAATTTCTCTCTTCTTTAATAGAAATCGGTAGAATTGTTTTTCTGAAAAAATATATCTAATAGTTGAGAATATATTCTCTTTATTTTTTGGCAGAGTAACAATTTCTCAAAGTTATGTTAATAACTCCACTGGTGCCATCTATTTATAGGGAGAGAAGGTAGAACCTTTGTTGAATTGTAAATGTTTATTTCAAATAGAAAAACAACTTCCTAGTCCAAGTAGGAGAGAGAGGTGGGCGAACAAGGTGTGCTTCCCCTCATATGTATTATGATGGGGATTCAAGCCTTTCTCACATCAGGTCCAATTACGAGTACTTCTTGAGCCTTTTGACCCAATACTCTGTAATGTGATATAACCCGATTCAATTTTTCTATTTCCCAAAATAAGCTTTAATATTCTATATAAAATAATTTTCTCATTCCTATTTTACCCCCGATAAATTTTTTGTTGATTTTACCCCTAGTAAAATTTTTGACAATTTTACCCCCTGATAAAATTTCGAGAAATATATTCAATATTTCATACCTCAACATGTCCATTGTGATCGAATGATTTATTTTTATATTCGGGCTTCAAAAAAACTCAAAAACATAAACTCATTTTTCCGATCATTTTTAAGTAATCTATATAGAATTGCAAATGAATCATTTCCATTTCCATTTTTAGAAACCTACATTTATTTTCAAATGATTCCATTTTTCCATTTCGAAAAAAATCATAATCATTCCTAAATATTTTCAATTTCTCTTTTATATTCATTTTGTTAATTTTCGATTCAACACGCAATGCATTTTTGGTTTCAATGAGCTAGCGGAGAGACCAATTGGACATATGTAATTAGGGCTCAAATGATTTATAATTAAGTTTCGGCTTTTCGCCTATTAATTATAAATTCATTTAGTCACGAAGTCATTCTACCATAATATCGTGACTGAGCTCTACCTAACGACATACCATTACGAAAGCATCTACTCAGTGCTCGTCCAATGACATTGTCATAAGTGTGCTACCTTCATAGGATATCATTGATCTCTTTAGGATAATATCCGTTCTCCTAATATGATATTATTTTATCTCATACATCTTCCTTCATGAAAAGTCAATTACCATTAAATAGTGATCAAGTCATCCATCACAAAGACGGAAGACCCATGGCCACGTTTACTTTTCATCAATCATATAATGCCAATGAGAGGATATCATTTACTCATGTTTTCGGCTATGAATTCCATTTTTGTGAATGATGCTACATACTGCAAAAGTCGTACACTCAATGCACCAGCTTTCTGTAACACCCCTATATTCGATTTATACGTATAAATCCAATATAGAAGCATTACATTACAGTACGGTACAAAAAGTCGAGTAACAAAAATTTTTCTTTAAAAACCGATATCTTTTAAGACCATACGAGTCAAAATATTGTATACTAATCATTTCATTTCATAATTCATAACGTTAAAGATAACATTTTTCCCACTCATTAGGGACTCATACAAGTACTATTGTACATGCCATTTCCTTTAAAACAAATACCTATATTTGGAGTTCTCCAAAGGATGTTGTGATGTGATGAGAGGTCCCTAAACTCAACTTTACTCCTTGTAACTTTGTACCTACGCGTTAAAACAAACGCGTTAAGCCGGTGAAGGCTTAGTAAGCACTACAAGCATAATAGACGATTATTTATTTATTGCTTAATTTTATCAAACATTTAAATACTCATGCGTATAAAATTTCTAACCTTTCTTGCATGTAACATTTAACTTACCTTAATGACATTATAACACACATTCATTTTCATTTTCCAACTTACGTCAATTGTAGATTTTGCACATTTTTTTTCATTATTTATCCTATTAACAAGACTCGGACCTTGGTGGATACACGGATCCAACCAAACACACCAAAATGGCACCCAGTGCCTCATCGGATAGTTCGAAGCAATAAAGTGACACCTAGTGTCTCATCAGCCTAGCCGAAGTAAAGTGGTACCCAGTACCTCATCGAATCTATCCGAAGTAAAATAATGACACCCAGTATCTCATCGACTCAAGGTCGAAGTATCCTTGAACACTTCCAATCCTATGGCATGCCAACTATATCCGACTCAGCCCGACTAGTTAATAGGGATTTTGAATTTACAATTCATATCACTTTCAATTCCAATTTCACTTTCACTTTCACTTTCACTTTCAATTTTGATCACAAATCATTCAAATTCAATTCAAATATACATATTCATGTATTTCTCACCTTTGTTCCCTCAAATAAATCCATAATTTTACCAATTAATCACACAATCAATCTTTATAACCACATAATATTTCACACATATATTTTTCTCACATATATATCATTATATACCTCTTTACTCTTATTTTCACATTAATTTTCAAAACTGTCCATTTGAGTCATAGTCACTAAATTATTTATATCTTAAGCTACAGAATTCAAAATTAATATCCGCTTGATGTTCTTGAAACTAGACTCAAATATATTTTTACCATAAAAATTCCAGAATTTTTAATTTATCCAATTTGTACAGTAAATTCTTTCAATTTACCTCTTCTCTGCTGTCTAACAGTTTCGACCTTTCTTTACTTAAAATTATTTATCTTTTAATACAGAGATCCAACATGTTCTTGTCAGTTTCTTTTGAAAATAGGCTCATTAAGTATTCAACAATATAAATTTCAGCCTCTAATAATGTTTCTACATTTTTCTATGATTTTTCAAAGTCAGAATAGGGGAACCCGAATCCACTCTGACCTTGTTACACTAAAACTAGTATATCTCAGAATGTAAAATTTCTTTTCTTTCACTGTTTCTTCCATATGAAGCTACATTCAATAATATTTAATTACATATTTAATTCAACTCTTAACTCTTTTTATACAATTTTTGGTGAATTTTCAAAGTTAGTCCTCTGTTCTGTCCAAACTGTTTTAATGGACATGCTTCCTTTTTCATGTCTCTTTACACTAAATTTCATTTAATCATACATAATTAACATTTATAATTAAACATATCATTTTATCATAATTAATCATATATGTTAAAATTATAAACACTTTAACTTAATTAATTCTAAACCTTTTAATACTTGTAGTACTTACCTCACTTGTAGATAATTTCTTCTCACACCTTAGCTTTCTCCTTTCCTTTTTCTACAATTTTGTCCTTCTCCTTCTTCCCTCTTTCTTCAATTTCATACAAACACATATAAGCTTAAGACTAGAATTCAATACTTTTTCATGCTAGATTATGTAAATATAAATGTATGTCATGAAAATTGAATCATCTCTTACCTTTGTTCTTGAATTTCCAAAATTCTAATTCAATCCCTATCCACTTTAACACTTCAAAGTGGACTCTATAAGGAAAGGTATCTACTAGCTTCCCTCTATGCCTTTCTTAAGGAAATTTCAAAAAAAAAAGGAGGATTTTGAAGCTTGGAGGGTTTAACAATAGTGGAAGGACTTAATTGGAATAAAAGCAAAAGTTAGAAATGAGAGATATGCATGTGACGTTGGAAATGAATGAAAAAGATGATATTTTCATCTTTTATCTAATTTTATTTCTCTCAAATTCTCTAGATTTCTCCACTAAAAATATCTCTCTTAATAAAAATGGTAAAATTGCACTTTTAGTCCTTGGGCCTTCCAACTTTACACTTTGACCCAAAACTTTGCCTCCAAAAATATCTTTCACCAAATTACTCTTTTATCCCTCCTTAATCAATCTAATTCCCATGATGACTCATAATTCAATTTGGATAAATTGCTATTTAGTCCTTCTTCCTTTCTCACAATTACTAATTAATCCTTAAATTTTCCTAATCTTCTTATTTTAGCTACATATTCTAATTATTGACTCCTTCCCTATACTATTCCAACTTCGGTTCAAAAACGCGGATGTTACACTTTCGGTTCCTTATCTATTCGAACTCTGCCTTTTACTTACATCAAAGTGTACGAGTCACACATACATAGTTCATCATCCACTCGGGATTTAGGTATGCCATGCTATGAACGTCACAAGTGAATAAATCTATAAACAGATTTAGGATCTATTCTTCTTAGGTTCAATCTAATGTACTTTCAATCCAATCAGTCACATCTATGTCTCTATCGTTTGGGAGTCATCCACTCCCATGCCCAAGACAAAGCATCTCCTTAAATAGACTTGATAGACGTCATATTAATCTTTCAATCGGTTTACTCATTTTCGATTAGACTAAGAACATGTTTAGGTTCGTCTACTAATATAAGTTGTCTTTCTATATTACGATCTGACCACGTAATATCGCTTAGTATTATTTAAACATTAGACAACCAGTGAGAAACATTTGCTTCCATTTTGCTTTACGTGCAAAAAATCATATGAGGACATTATAAAAAGTATTAATGTAATTCATGAATAATTTTATTAACCAATCTGTTTGAAAAAAATTACAAGTGTACATTGACAAAAATATTACATTTACAACACCAGATCCAACAGTCCCCCACTTGCCCTAGTGAAGTATTGGAAATGTCATTCATTGGGCATCTAGTCAAATTCTCAATAATGTTCCCGATAAGTTTTTGCATTTCGCATCTGCCAAAGGTCTTAAAGGGTTCATGAAAGGGGAGCATCTCATCTGGTGGAAATACAACATGAAATGCTCATGTAATAGTTTGTTTTCAGTGGTATCGAAAACGCGGTTTCAAAACCCCATTTTTCAATGATTGAGTCTATAAATATTATTATTTAATATTTATGAGTTTAGCTTAGTGTCATATTGATTTTTGGTCCTGAAATTTTAATGAAAAAGTTAGTAATTAAGGTATAAGAACTAAATCGTAAAAACCGTAAAGAGTTAATTGTTATTGATTTTATTGGTTTAAAGGCTTGAAAAGTATTAAGCCAAGGGTTGATATGGAAAATTACTCTTTTTGATAGATAGTGGACGGTTTGGTAAGCTTTGTTTACTAAATCATACAAATTTTATAATTAATAAAATGAAATGAGATAATAATAAGAACATATTGTAATGGAAGGAAAGAGGGAAGGGCTATTAAATTTTTTCTTCTTCTTTCCTTCATCTTCTTCACGAAACAACAAGATAGAATTAGGGCTCTTAACTTCAAACTTTTGGCCTTGTGCATAGTATGAAAATTTAATTATTTTCTTGCAAATACTATGTTTTTGAGATCATTGTAGCTTGATTTAGCTAACTCGGATTGTAACCCCCTTTACCCGGTCCAGAGTGTTCGACCGGATCCAGAAAGTTATATAAGTAATTTCATCGACACATAACTCGAAAATCCAAACTCATTTACAAAAATAATTATAGATATAAATATACAATATTAAGTCTATAATTAAAATAAAATAGCGTAATTAATATCTCAAAATAGAAATACCAAAATTCCCAAAATAAAATGTATTTACAACCCCAATTATAAAAATAATTAACAAAGTATAATAAAAACCCAAAATCAAAATAATTATATGGTAAAATAATATGTAAAAAGTCTGTAATAACGCCTCCAGTACCAAGTCACCTAAATCCAGAATATCTGTAAAAGAACTGTAGGGATATGAGCTATAAAGCCCAGTGTGTCTCTAAGGCACATACAACCTAACATATATCATCACAATCATATATATAAAACTCAAAAAGTAACCACAAATCATGTTGTAACCACAAGCATGATGCAATGCACTCGATACTCCAACACACCAACACAGTGAAAAGGTTCCTCAGAACCCTTTCCCAAACAGTTGTCACCAATCACAGTGTGGTTTTAGTATCAACCTTAAAGGAATGATAACCACTTATTCCACCATACAAACTCACCCCATGAACACACAATGGTATGATTATGTAATTATTTCAATATAATCTCAGTCGCAATTTTACAATGTTTCTCATATGTTTAATTATCTCAAAGCACGATAGAGTAACACAATAATTTAATCAACACATACTCTAAGTAAATGCATGACATGATCAACAAATATTACCCAACTCAGTTTCAATCATACCATTTCCATATCTCAACACAATCATCACATCAACAACATGTATCTCAATATATCATGCAATCACCCAAATCACAACATTTCAATGATAGGTTAAGTACAATTAGAAACACACCTCTAGAAAATAGAACTCTAACGACGAGGAGGTTGTCCGCCACGTGCTGTACGAGTACCCAGTCTAACGGGATTAGATCCTACAAATACAACTAAATATCATTACAATCCTAGCCACCACTTTAACACAAGACTAAACTAAAGTAACTTACGTGTAGCTCTCGGAATCGATGCAGGAGCGGGTTGCACAGGTGAAGGAGGAGGTAGATCGTCCGTCTCAGAGTCATGATCACCTATACACGAATATCTTATATTAGTAATCCCAAATTAAAACTCTAAATAACTTAAAGTACAAAATTTAAGATAAAACAGTCAAAACGAGACTTTCAGGTTAGAATTTGGCAAAACGGACAGCAGAATCGAAATCAGAACGTCGAAAAATGGCAGGGTAGAGTTCCTCGAAAAAAAATCAACGGATCAAAGCAAAGTCAACGATCAACGATAACGGTCAATGGTTGGTCAACGATCTGACTTGGTTTGGGTTTGGTTCAATTTGAGTTTGGGTCAACTTGGGTTTGGTTTTTTAAAAGGTTTGGGTTTGAATTTTTAAGGGTTTGAGTTTAAGGGTTTATTGGATTAAAAGGTTTTGGGTATTTCCTTAATGGGCTAGGCAAGGAGATTGGGCCATCAGAATTTGGGTTGCTACTTGACCCAATTCACCATCATAACCAACAAGACAGAAATTAGGGTTTGATACACCTCCAAATGACGTCGCTAACACTCACCACCGCAAACAGCGTCCGACCGCCAGGATCAATACTCAAACAACTCCAAAACAAGACCACAACATGATTCTCACACTCACCAAGGCTCGAATCGGAGAAGAAGCGACGAAACAATAGGAAGAACAAAAGCCGAAAACTTCCCTTTATCAAAACTCACGAACGGCGGCGGTTAAAGTGACGTGGGACAAGGGGTTTTGGTCGCGAGGAAACAAGGAAGACTTTGATGGTGGTGGTGTTGGACACGCACGGCCAGAAGGCGTTCGTCGGAGGGTAATCAGAAAATTTGCAAAAGAAAAAGGGGAAGGGGTCTTGAAATTTCGGTAGAGGTGGAGCAAAAGGAAGAAGAATGGTCACAAAAAAAAGTTTAAGGGTGCTTATATACCCTGAAAATAGGAATATTACTTCAAGGGTCCCTAGAGTATCTTAGGGTTTCTAAATTGACCCTACAATTTCACACTCATTACACCTAAGTCTCAACTTCACAAGTTAACGAAATTTACCCAAAAGGCCCCCAAGATTTCATAATTTTTTGATTTTAATCCCTAAAAATTCTAGAGTGTTACATGGGTATTAAATCGTAAAACTGTTAAAGTTTTAAAATGTTACCATTGTTGTTTTTTGAAGCTTTTGATGTTCAATAGATGAATGTTAAGCTTGAGAATGAAATAAGGGCTAATTTGTAAAGTAAAATTGGTTAGTTTTGAGTCTAGAGACTAAAATGCAATTATGTTGAAACTGTCATGGAATTTTTATAATTATGGATTTTAGAGAGTTACAAAAGGATGAAATTGAAAATGGGTTGAAAAATAAAGCTTTAATGTGAAATATATGATAGTTTCGATTTTAGAGACTTAATTAAACAAAATGTGAAACCATAGGGGTTTTATAAAAATGAAAAAAAATATACATCCATGCATATCATATTATGTTATTAAAATGCTGAAATTGATAAATTGAACTAAAATTATTATATAAATCAAGAATTTTGTGGAGTAATACCTGGAGTCATTTGTTGTTTTGTTTGTTAATTTATATAGTCTGTTTCTCTCTCTACAGAACCATATATTTATTAATGGTACGTTTGGTTCGCTGTAATGGAATAGAGGTGTAATAGAATAGAACTGTAATGGAATAGAGCTGTAATCAGTAATTCAATTGTTTGGTTGATTTGAATGGAATAGAGCTGTAATAATATTCTTGTGTTTGGTTGAATGGAATGATGCTGTAATAGCATAAGAAAAAATGCTTAAATGACTAAAGTACCCTTAACAAAAAATTTTTAGTTAGATGATTATTGTTATTAAATTTTAATGATTATTATTAAATATAATTTAATAAAAATATTAATTTATTTAATTATATTTTAACATAATTATTATTAAATACAATTTAATAAAATAATATGTAATTTAATAATATGTAATTTAATAATATTTTTAATATAATTATTATTAAAATATGAATTAGTAAAAATTATAATATATAATTATAGAAAAATAATATATAACCTATTTTTTAGTTTTAAATTATGATGCATATATACTAAGCTTAAATACCATTAATAAAATAAATAATTTAATTATCTTCTAAACTAAAAAAATAAAAGATTAGAAATATAAATAGCTTGATAATTATATTTTACATTCAAACATAATCTACACATCATAATCTATATGTTAAATTTTATAACATCAAAAAGTTACAGCAGTCTGCGATATTCTATTAATACCATCTTACGATCCAAATATTACATATACAAAAAGTTAACAAAACAACACTAACACAACCATGATTTTTAATGGTCTGAAAGAAATCTTCTCACCCATTCCAGTCGCACGGAAGAAGGAAGACTAAAGAAAACGATCATTTGCGTTGGATTGTCCGGGATTTTGCTCAACGCAGAATATCGTTCATCCTCCGTTAATCCTTCCACTTCGCATAAAGCCGGATATAATTTCTGAGCACTTTCTTGAATGATCATTTCTGACTTTTGTTGAATTAGCACTTCGGAGGCAATACTTCTACTTATTTCAAGGCCGACAGTCTGTATATTTTTCCCTAATAATGTGGCAGCCTCAAGAAATGAAGTAGAAGAAATTTGTTCACTTGCATCAGAAATCTTTTTTTTCTTCTTTGAAAACCTGGAATCATCTTCATTTCTAGATTGTTGCGATTGTGTACCTGAAAGATCCATCTCATCTAAAGAAACATCAGCTTCACACTCATGGTCAATGTTTCTTTCTTCATGAGTATTTGCAGTAGCTACATCTTCAGCATTTATTTCTTCAATAATATCAGCGGCCGTTTGAGCATCTTTCCCAGTGGCACGATCCTTTGCGTAGATGGCAGTAAGTTGGTCGTAGTAAGGGAAACTGCGATGTCTGAATAGACCGGCTTCTTTATGACTCTATAAAAAAGGAGAAATTCATATTAGATATACGTTAGGTCAAAGCAAGATAGTAAATACATGAAATAATTCTTACACTTATATACGAGTTCCACACAGCATCTTCGGCAACAACAAGCTGTCTATGCTCATCCCAACCAAAGCCACTATTGTCTTTTCCACTGAGCATGTCATAAACGATTGCCCAATCCCTTTTCAATGTCCTAATCCTCGATTCAAGATTAGGTTTAGCCTTCAATTTTGCATGAGGTAAAACTTTTTCTAGCATCTTTTCTAGCTCATTTAAATATCCGGCCTTGAACCCCGTATCGGCATTAAAGGTTCCGACATTGTGCAAGTCAACCATACAAGCAACCAACGCAGCATCTTCTTCTGGAACCCATTTCCTTTTAGTTCCTCTAGAATTTTGAGAAGAAGCAGTTGATTGTGAAAAGCCTGACATAACTATCTTAAGAGAAAAACACAAATTAAAATTAATGCTTGATATCATGAATAAGAAGGTCAACACTTTATAAAATTATAACACATGGCGAATCAAATGAAAATAGATTAAATTTGCAATCCAACAAGTCTAGTACAATACATAAAGACAATTCAAACACCACCAAAGTTTCATAAACTAGGTACATTAAATAAAATAAAGAAATTAAACTTCCATTGTGTTTTAATAAACCTAACTAATTTCTAGATGTTTGCCATTCATAGAACATTTGATTGGCTAGTTCCATTCTCCAAGTAGCCCATGCATCCGATGGATGAATGTTTACAATATTCGACTCATCCTCATCTATCAAATTACTAGATAATTGTTCTTCCAACTCCGCTTCAATAGGATCAAGACTCATATAGGTTCGAATAAAATTATGGAGCAAACAACATGCAATAATGATTCTATTGTGCACTCTCACAGGATAGAATGATGGACTCCTAAGTATTCCCCATCTAAGTTTTAATAACCCAAAGCATCTTTCAATAACATTGCGTGCTGAAGCATGTTTCATATTGAAAAATTCTTCTGGAGTACTTGGTTGGTAACCCTGACGCCACTCATTCAAATGATATCTTTGTCCTCTAAAAGGCGCAAGAAATCCTTCACAGTTTGTATAACCAGCATCAACTAGATAATAACAACCTATAAAAAAGAAACAAAACTAATTATCATGGTTAGTTTTCCGAAAAAAGTACTCCAGAAAAATTAATTCAAATTCCTCTAATTCTGCACTTTACCATGAGGAACCTTCAGTCCATGTCTCCTACTAATGGCATCTCGAAGAACCCGTCCATCAGCAACAGAACCTTCCCAACCAGGAAGAACATAAACAAAATGCATATCAGGTGTACAAACACCTAACATATTTGTTGCTATGTCACCCTTTCGCGTTCGATATCTAGGTTTATCAATTGTTGGAACCCTAATCTTGATGTGGGTTCCATCTAAAGCACCTAAGCAATTCTACACGAAATGTATAAAACCTCGAGTTAGGATACTATATTTAAATCTAAATCAACTAAACGATGTACGAGCTATATTGAAACTCACTCCAATACCTTGAACCATTTCCACCTTGGGTCTGTAGAATTACCCATAATTGGATCTGCCTTTTTAAATAACACATCTTGTAAGCGTATGACAGCATTTAAAACATTGTGAAATGATCTGCTAACGGTTTCCCAGACCTATTAAAGTGATGCTTGATAACTCGATTTTTAAGGTGATGAGAAATAATATGTAAAAACATTGCCACTTGCTCATCAACAAGCATGTTCCTTGACGACTTCAGTTCTCCTAAAGTTTGTAACATCTCACATAGTTTAAAAAAATAGTTCTATTCATCCTAACTTGTTCAATACAAGTCTCATCACTAGCATATACAAGTCTTTTCACATAATCTCGTTTTGCATAAAAATCTAAAATATATGATCTAATCCTTGGTCTATAAGTATGTAGGCTATAGATGGTAGCCAATGAAACTAAGAACCAACTTGCAACTGTGCACATTTGCAGCCATACTGTCACAGCAAGACCAATTCTTCTACGCCTTTCACTTTGTACTATTAAAGGTAAACGAGTCATTACTGCAAGATATTAAAGTGTTATAAATCTTCAAATCATATACTTAATACAATTCCAAATATAAATCATTGTTAACAGAAAATGTTATAATGTTATAAGCTATGATAAAGAAAGCTATAGGTACTGAGATTGAGAATTCTGTGGCTACTATCAATTGTGTGTGATAAAGAAAGCTATGGGTACTATGACTTGATGTTGTTGATGATGTTTGCATTGTTAATGTAAAAAATAATTGTTACTAAATGAGTTTATACTCCCTGCTTTTGTTAAATTAGTATAGTTAGAGTTTTAATTTATTTAAATTAATATGTTAGATAATAGTTTAGATTTTAATTAAGATAATTAGAAGTTTGAATTGAATTATGACAATTAGACTTTAAATTTAGATAAGATAACTAGGTTTTTAAACTAAATTAGAAAGTTTGGTTATTCATGGGTTTGTTTCTACAAAAAAATGAAATATATTAAAAATATTTATTAAATAATTTGTTTTTTATGACACATTTTTCACCTGGTTTAAACTAACATAAATACTCTCTCAACTACTAAATACATCATTTTATTTTATATTGAATAAATATAATTATTTATATATACAATATGTTAATGTAAAATAATGTTATATAGACAATTGTGTTAATGATTTGTGAAAATTGACATTTTATGATATTATACATTAGATTAAAAATAATATGACATTTATCAAATTTATTTTGGATTGGATAAATTTAAGTTTTTTAAATTTTGAATCATTTCAATTTGAATCAATTTTGAGTTTAGATTATTTTAAGTTTAAGTCATTTGAATTGAGATATGTTATTTCATGGTCAGAATATTACAAGAGCTAATCTAACTATGTTTTCGAGTTTTTGAATTAATTGAACGAAATTTTTTAGTTGAAATTGAACCCCTAATCTTCGGCTCGTCATAACCATTAACCATTGCCATTAGGGTACAACATGGACTATTTGTAAATTCAATTGAAAATGAACATGTTAAGGTAAAAGAAAAATGATCATTCAAAATTAAAAGGCTAAGAGGAGGCAAGAATAATTCTGAATTCAATCATTTTCATTTACCCTTATGGCAGTTCTTGAATGGAAAATTCATTCAACAACACTTAAATAAAAACGAGAGAGACTTCAACTCTATTGTCATCTCCGCCATTCTTGGTTCATTGTTTTCCACAATATGAACATTAAAAGAAAAATTAAATAAAAAAATAAAGAGAAATGGCATGGATTTTAAAAATAAAAAATAGCTTGCGAGCTGCAATTGTTTTGCCAAATAATAAAACAAGAAGACAATAGAGACAGAGAGAACAAATTAGTTGGAATGTGCTTGCATTGTTAAAGACATGTCGATAAATGGCACCATGTCTACTCAATAGGATTAAAAACAACTGTGGAGATCAGCCTTCATCCCCAAACACAGAAGATCTTCGAAAAGCAAGACAACAAACAAGTTTTCAGTAAGATTGGAGGAAGCATTCCCTTTTATTTAGTTGGTCAATTGTAAGAGGATTCAGGGATCTGAGGGGAAGAAATGAAAGCCAATCCCAAGCTCAAAGAGAAAAGGGAAAGAATAATCTAATGTTAAAAGAAATAAGGGAAAGAACGTAAATTTAAAGAAAATAAAAAAGATGAAAAAGGATTGATAGTAAAAATGCAAGTCAAAGACAAGGAATGTATTCCATGCATTACCATAATTAAACCTAAATATAACCTGAACTAGAATGCATCTTCCTGCAATGAGCATCAAACCATTAACTATATCTGGATCGTAGGCCTATCCTTTACATCTGGATCTTAGGCCTATCCTTTACATCTTCCTCCTGTGCAGTTTATCTCGAATGCAACGTTGGAGGAACCACCCAGGTTTGTTCCATTGCATCCTTATGTTGGTACGCATGGCTTAGATCAAATGTATTTTGGATACAACATATAGTCCTTGATCTTTATCACTTTAGAAGTTAGATGATTGGAAGCATGATAAAACTAGTTAGCCAATGAATCAAAATCGGCTGCCGTTAAGTGATCTATGAATTTTCTACAACTTCTGTTTGCAATTACCAAATGCTGGAAGTTTCTTATGCTCCAAAGGTGTTTGATGAATTGTTAAACTTGCATCTAGTGGACTGTTAAGGTAACTATAAGAATGTTCATTATATAGTTGAGTTCATGGGATGCATAATTTGAGGTAGAGATAGGTCGCAATAACTGGGGAAATATCTAGCTATAGGGATGATGTCTTCAGAATGGGATATGTATGTATTTATGCTTTTGTTTTTTTTGAATTATAGTTCTATGAGCTTCTGTTTATATCCTTTCAAATTATGAACTTCTAATGTTGTGTCTAATTTGCTTGCATCAACACAGATCTTGATGAGCAAGAAGTCATAGAAATTGATTCTGATGCATCTCTGGCAAACAGAGTTCAACAGGCTATGACAAAATAAGACACACGATTTACAAATAAAATAAGATTATGCTATGACAGAGTTCAAAACTATTGCAATAAGAAACTTTCAAAAACCAGAGACTGAGAAACGTTGGATTGATATGATGATAAAATAAGATTTACAAATTATGAAGAACAAAGAAGATTTTCCCAAAACAGGTATCAAAACAGGAAGAAAAAGGCCAAAACAGAGAGTATCAAAACAGAGAGTATCAAAATAGAGGGAGAGCTGCTTACCTGAAGGACGCTATGACGACGATGAAGACTGCTACGGCCGGAGTCGAAGGAAGACGCTGTAATCGGTGTTAGAGGGTAAAGTGGGGAGGTGCTGTATGAAGGATGTAATCGGTGGTTTTGAAAGGGAATAGAATTTGGGAGATTTTGTTGAATATGAAGGGAATGGAATAAGCCTGTAATCAGGCATTCCATGAACCAAACACCTGCATTACTGTAGAATTTGGAACCGTCCCGTAATAGCATAGCTATTACATCAAACCAAACACAGTGGTCACTGAATATTAAAAGTAGGGTTAGAGTGTTGATAACTGTTTTATAAAGTATAGTAAAATATTATAAAAGAAATGAGAGATATAATTTTTTAAATCTATTTGTAGAATTAAAAAAATATACTAACAATTTTTTTTTGATAAAAAAGAAAAAACATTAAGCTAAAATTACATCAGAACTAGAAACTCTCAAACAAAGGATATGACGCACAATGGAGATCGTTACTTGATAAGATCCTTACACTCGACGGTAATTCTTCATGAATAATGAACTGACCCATTTTGCCTCTAGTTTCTTTTGCGAAACAATCTGCCACCTTATTACTCTCTCTTAGTATCTGTCGAAACTTCACTTTTCAGTTCTTCTGGTATCAATCTTGAATGAGCTTAACTTCACTATAGTATACTACCTATTTATTAAATACTAACCCATTTATTTAATAGTGTAATATAAAATTAAAAAGAAAAACATAGACACACAACATACAACACAACAGTATTCTAATTTTAATGTTCAACCCTAACGTAGGGCCTCCTTGATCATTCTATCAAAGTTGGTAACAGAAGATCCTCCGACGCTAATGGCAGATTTAGCTTTTTTCTTCCATTCCAATGCCTTTTGCCTTATCCTTTGCCCATTATCTCCTTCCATTATCTCTTTAACAAGAGCCTCCACATCCTTACGCTTTACATCAGGGTTGATTTCCATTCCATTGCCCCATGTGGTGCATGAATATCGACAATTCGTTTGTTGATCAGCAAAGAAAGGCCAACAAATTAAAGGCATACCTACGGATACAGCTTCCAACAAAGAATTCCATCCGCAATGTGTCAAGAAAACACCAACTGCTGGGTGGGACAACACTTGCTGTTGAGGACACCAGCTTGTTACAAAGCCCTTTCCTTTTATTGCCTCCATGAATTCTCTTGGCAAAATAGCCGATTCACCCATCACAACATCAGGCCTAACTACCCATAAAAATGGGTATTTACTATTTGCAAGTCCCCAAGCAAATTCTTTCAAATGATAGTTCGACATCACTGTTACACTCCCATAATTCACATACACCACCGACCTGGGTTTCATTGTGTTAAGCCATTCGATGCAACTTGTATCCTCTTTCCATAGGCTTAAATTTAGTGAGTCGTGTTGGATTTCAAGTAGGTTCCTACTGAGGGAGGTGAGTGGACCAATTGCATAAATATTAGGGGTTTTGGATGCAATAACTTGTAGCACTTCATTCTCGAACTCATCAAATGTGTTGAAGATTATTGAAGATGAATTTAAGCATTCTTGTGATACTTCCATGCCATAATTCCACATGATGTCGTCGGGATCAGTGGTTCTTATAAAGCTTGGAAGGTCCTTGAGGCGCATGTTAGGCATACCAGGGATCCAATCAATGGGCATCTCAAGTGTCCCATCGCTAACAAAGCGTTCATCTACAAGGAAAATAAAACGCATGTTTTTGTTTCAATATGCAAAAGAATATGCATGGACTTGCATGTAACACATAGAACCTCAAAGAGATTATTATGAATGAACATAAAGCACAAATAAAACATAAAATCTGTAACCTTTGAATGGAACAATGCCTCTTTCAGCTAGTTCTTTGTAGTGCAGAAATCCTAGAAAGCTAACGGTTGAAGAAGTCCAGAGTTGAACATAAGGCACCCCAATGAGTTGAGCTGCCTTGGTACCACAGTTCATGATTCCATCACTAACTATGCAAGTAACAGGCGGCAGTTGGGGTGAGGAATTAAGCTTAGATAGTAGCTCCAAGAACGGAGCCAAGCAATTTTTTCGTGTGGAATCGCATAGTGCAGGAACAAACTGAGTCGCATCAGAATCAGAAGGTGGCAGCCCATCGGGTATGGCTTCGAACCGAAAATCAGGCAGACCCTTAACAGCTTCTTCCCCTCTAGACCGTATCAACCGTCTATGATTGAATTCGGAGTTGACAAAGGTTATATGGAAGCCTCTAGAGTACAAGAGTTTGGCCAGTTGCATCATGGGGTTAATATGACCTTGTGCTGGGAATGGAAGACATACTGCATGCGATTTAATTGAACCCATCTCTCTGCAAATAATAATTAAGCAAAGAAGTCAAGTAATACTGTGTATGAAAATTCCTTCGTAACTTGTGGCGGGGTAAAGATGAACAGGATAAAGCAGTTGGCAATTACGGTATAAAATAATTGTCATTGGATGAGGTTGAGAAAATATCTACTGCTTCTCAGGTCCACACTAAAAGTGATCATATTTAAAAATGAAATTTATTTATGCTTAATAATTAAAATAGTGCATAATATCTTATAATTTGATCATGAATGAATTTAGACATAGTGGATAACGATTGGTGGGAGATGTCACGAAAATACACTGAAATTTTGATGCGTTACTCTATTGGCAATACAAAGAAAATTTTATGGGTCAGTGTCGTTAAATTACAAGCATAATTCATGACCAATAAATTTTGTTGGTCAATAATCATTTAATCTTTACCAAATTTTATATTAATGGGTTTCATTAAAAGTCAACATATGCAAGTTTGGACTTTGATATTATTTATTTTCATATATTTGGTTGGATTTATTTTTGGTGATTAAACAAACAAAATGGTTATACATTCTTAATTTAATCTAAAAAAATTTCTTCGATTAAATGAATATTTTCATTTTTGTAAAAAGTCATCTTAGTAGTATAACTAACTTCAAAGTTCATTTCGCGATGAGTATACTTGAACTTTCATAGATCAGTGTTTAACAAATTTAATTAAATGCGTCGGATAAGTGCTGAAAAAAATGACTTGGAGAAGGATTCCTAAATAGTCCAAAAAGTTTCTTAATTATCTGTTCTGATCGATATTACAACATACTTTCGCCTTTTTAAAATTTTCAAGCCATTAAGAATACCTCATAATTTCGCATTAAATACCAAATAACAATCTAAACTCATGTTAAACCCAAAGATTCAATTTCCATTACGATCCTTCAATGTCCCTCTAACGGTAACCAACTCGAAATTTAACCTCACAGCTCCATCAATTTTCTGGATTAATATAAGTATTACCATAAAACTCTCATTTGTGCCAAGTGTGTTCGGAAGTGTGATAGGCATATTTATATCATTCTAGTACAAACTCACATGATTATATATATTATATGTCTCTTGTTGATGCCTTTAACTTGGGGGACCAAATTGCTCGATTAAGGACAACCGTTGGCTGCTTTTCAACTTTTCCATAAAGCTTGTTTGTAATCAAGTTGGGCTAAAATCAGTGAGGTCAATTGAACTGATATGGTGATTGAGATGCAACTCCAATGAAATTGAGGATACTGACATTCTGTGGCCTCCAATTCTCTATCATATCCTCAATTATTCATGTTCTCTCCTTTTAAAATTGTGGATACTGTTCTCTCCATAAAGCTTGTTTTTCTTTTTCTTTGACAAACTCTGTCCTTTCTTTCTAATTTTGAAAGAGAATGATATTTTTTTTAAAAAATTTCTCCCATCTTTTTCAATTTTAAAATTGAGCATGGGAAGTGGGCCTCGTATTTCGTTTGAAACAGAGTTGATGTTGTGACGAGAAAGAATCGACATCCCGACGTTGTGACACATGAAATCCTGACAAGAAGAACTCGTCGTCCTGACAACGCGACAAGTGACATTCCGACGAGTTGATAACGACGTCACGACGTGGCGACGTGTATTCAACTTAAATCGAGTCTCTTCTCCTAGTCAAACTCTATTATCTTTTCCCAATTAAACTCTGATTAGTTTAGGAATATTTTAGTCATATTAGGACTTTAATATTAGTCTATTTAAAGGGCTTTTGTAACCTTTTTAGAGGATTCATAGAATATCTCTTACGTGAGATTTGATGAAGAGTTTTGCAGAGAGTTTTTGAGAGAGCTTTGTATTCGAATTGTGTTTTGCTCATTTATGTTATTTTCTCTATCTTTTACTTTTCATTTATTTTCTCATTAAATGAAGTCTCCTTTGCCCATGGTTTTTATAATCTTCAGAGGAATTTTTCATGTAAAATATTTGTGTTCGATCTTCTCTAGTTTTCTTACTTGTTGTTTACACGAGTCGATCCCCAACAGAGCAATTTAATCCCTCTAAAAGAACTGGAGCAATTTAATTCTTGTCAATTTTGAAATTGAGTAATTAAGGACAATTAATCACGACGATAATGTCTTTCGCCAATTGTGCATAATTTTGATTGGTATAGTAATAAATTTAGCCCTCCACGTTTACATATATTGTTAATTTAGTCTTGATTCTAAAAATTCAACAAATTTAGCCACAAAATTTAAATATTTACAAAAATATTATGGGCTAAATTTGTTCAATCATGACCAATTTAATAGAATGTGTAAATTATGAGAGCTAAATTTATTATTATACCGATCAAATTTATGTAAAATTGACAAAAAAACATTAACGCTATGATTAATTGTCCATAATTGCTTACTTTCAAAATTCGCAATGATTAAATTGCTCTATTTTAAAAAAAAAGATCAATTTGCTCAATATTAAAATTGAGAATGAATGGAGTGGTCTTTTTACCTATTTTTGTCTTAAAATTTGTTTTGAAATTTATATAATTGTTTTAAAAATAATTATTTAATTATTTAATACATAAGTACTTAAAAATAAATACATAGATCTATTTTTATCTGATAAACTAATAAAAATATTTATTATATAATTCATATAAATTAACTAAAAATAAAAATATTATTTGGAACAATATTATATCATTATCAATAATTTTTATTTATTATAAATAGAATTTTATATACCACTTTTATGTACAAACACAAGTTAGAGAATAAATTATATTAGGATCATCTTACAAAGTATAATTTTTAGGCATCAATAAAATAATGCCACATCATTAAATTTTAAAAATAATTTTATTATTATACACTCATCTATATATAATATTTTCTTCAACTTAATTTAACTTTAATCAAATTACTTCAAATAATTAATTTTTTAAATTATAAACAAATGTCTTTTCTTCTTTTATCTTGAACCTAAAACCTAGAACATCAAAGTTTAAACTCAAACCCTAAATTTTAAACCCCAAACCCCAAAGTTTAAGGTATGGATTTGGATCCAGGGTTCAGGGTTTTGGTTTAAGGTTCAGGGTTCGGGTTTAAGGTTCAACAGTCTAAGCAGTGACAGAACCAGAAAATTTCTTTGGGGTCGAAATTAAATTGTATATTTTTACGATAGTACAAATGTAACTTTATCATTTTAATAGTTTATACTTTTATTATTTTTAAAGGGTTAAATTAAATTTTTATCATTTTTGAGGGGTCAAAGTGTAATTTTACCATTACTAATGTAAAATTTTATAAATTATAAAGGGCCTAAATTAAAATTTTACTATTTTGAAGGGGCTATAATATATATACAAAGTGGAAAATTGAAAAAATCTTAAACCTTGGGGGGCTCACTTATATTTTTGGAGGACATACTGTAAATTTATAAAAGACTAAATTGAAAAAAATTAAACTTTGGGGGGGGCCATGGCCCCCTTGGGCTTCAACGTGGCTCTGCCACTGAGTCTAAGGTCTAAGGTTTAGGGTTCAGATTTTGGATTTTTTATTTTTGGTTTAGGGTTCGAGATTCTAGGTTCATGGTTTTGAATTTTGGGTTAGGCTAAAAATTTATGAAAATGAAATGTTAATGACATGGGAAAATTGTTAAAATATAATTAAATAATTTAAAAATGATAATGGATAATGTGATGGGTTGAGTTCATAAAATAGTTTCTCTATGGATGAGTGTATATAATAAATTTATGTCTTTAAATTTTGATGATGTGACAAAATTTTATTCGTACCTAAAAACCTTAATTTTTAAGATCATCTTTAGATAAATTACTCCTTAAAGTTAATGTTATTATTTCTCAAATAATATTTCGCATTATTATAAAGAAATGAATTATCTATAAAAATATATTTATCATAATGGTAAGTGGCTTATAGGGTTTGCTAGAAACATGAGAACTTGTTCACTTATTGAAGTTAAATTATGGGAAGCGTTTGAGGGACTCAAGCAAGCTTGGTTGTTTCGTGCGAGCAAGGTTGTCCTTTGAAATGGATAGCACGTTAGCAATAACACTTGTGAAAAAGAAAGGGGCGAAAGACATAGAGTGTGCACTTGTAAGGACCATAAAGTAATTTATGCAATTGAATTGGATAATCAAAATTTACATGTTTATAGAGAAAGCAACAAGATTAATGATGCCTTGACCGTGTTTGCCTTCTCAAGACCTTTGGGTATACATAAGCTTTTATAGGAACTAGATGAAGTAATTCAACTCCTCCATAATTGGTGTGTTATTAGGAGCATCAAATGTAACATATCCCTAAAAATATCGAAAATAATAATATAAGGGAAGTAGGGTAAAACCTCGACCGCAGTCATGCCTAGGAAAAGTGTTTGACTTGGAGAAATAATAAAGAAACAAAACTAAAAATATGAATGAATTGAGATTTTAATCAATTGAAATTGCAGGACGAAAATAAACATAATTGATGGGTGTCGAATCCAACAAATATAAATATTCCTACGACAAATAATACAAAACAGTAGTATAAGGCAGTAGGGTCGATTCCACAGGGACTGGTTACTGTAATCTACTCTCGTGTTTTTCTCTTAAACGTCGTGTCGAAGAGCGTGCCCACTACACGTGACTGTCTCCTAAGAAAAATAAAAGAGTGGGGGTTTAGAGAAACGTTAAATTAAGATAAAATGAAAGTGAAATAAAAACACTAAAATAAATCTTGACGAAAAATAATTAATCGAGATCAAAGATGAGAAAAACTATATTTAATAAGCTTAGCCTCGGCCTCGGTTTCCTCCGATCTTGAATCGATCCTTGAAAATTAATCTTCCCTTTTTAGTCGATAAGCTGGTTATAGCGCTCAAGAACGTCCCAACCGCCAACTTTTCCTCTAGTAGCCGGTTCCATATATGACCTGCAAACCGACCCTTGCCGAATGTCTAACCACGTCGCACGTACTCGCGATTTAAGATTTCAACAGCTTTGCATTCTGAAAAGCCCAACTCTGATTAACAACCTCAACCGTGTGGGTCATTTAAATCCGGTCTCTACCACCCTTGACGGAATCCAACTAGCTTTTCCCACTTAGACACGCCTATTTGTTCGCGGGAACTCGAATACAGCACGGCCGATTTGACTTCCCAACTATACGCCAATCTATCTCGATCCAACGTGCACTTTTCGAATCGAAAGTAGAATTAACTTTAAAGGGCGAATTTGTACTACCCCATAATCTGGAGTGATAGCTAGTACCGATAAAAAGGTTTTTAGCACAGTTTCGTAACTCACGATTATTTCTTGACGGAGTGATAACCGGACTAAGACTAAAATGAATTTAGTGACGCATGATTTTAATCACGCTTTATGGATGGATATGTGATGGATTGCTTATGAATATGAATGATGGAAAGGGGAAAGGGCCAATGTAGCAATTGGACAAATTTATGAAAACAAATGAAATGGAAATGGCAGAAAGTGTACTGACGAATTGAAGAGAAAGTAAATAATTGTTCAATTGCTTTAATTGCTCATCTAAATCAAGTACATTCAATTGAGTCCAAGTAACCCCTATTTATATACAATTAGATTACTAAATATAGCCTAAGTCCTATTAAACTAAATTACCCATTTGCTAAAAATAAATAATTTAGTCAAAAGAAAATAACAACTTATAATTATAAAAATATAAACAAAAATAAAAAGAAAATAACAATTTGACTAAGTTTTATTTGACCATTCTCACTAAAAGTTTCTTTCTTGCAATCCAGTCCTCAATGTCCCCCAAATTCGAATTTAGCCAATCTCTTCACATATGTCTCCAATTTAATCCTCCTTTTACTTGCGTTTAAGTAGGAAAGCATTCATTTGTGTACCTGATAAGAAATGTAAGAAATTAGAAGTATTTTTCCTAAATTGTACTTATCAATAATTGAGAGAAAGATTTTTTCGATTTTAGGAATTCCAACCTCCAGTTATCTTGATTCTTCCTTGGTTCAATCATAGACTTTTAAATGATTTTTCTCGTGACTGAAAAAGCCAGTTATAGTGGAAGAGGACGCCTACGACACCAGCTCCAGTTTTAGCTTTGCAATTTTAGAGGAACCTGATTCTAGCTAATCATCACTCCAGTGGGATTGTCTTACACTAGATCATCACTTCTCATTGGCGAATGTCAAGCCATTTTGTCTCTTTGGCTCGACAACATCTAACGCAGTAAGTTAGTGAATCGACTGTGCAATCTCCCTAAACACACAAAGTGGCCAACTTCACGTAGAATGAAAAGATTACTTTTAAAATGACATGGACGGAAGCATCAATCTCGTAATGCAGAGAGATGATGAATACTCGGTTGAGAAGGGTAATGTGACACCTTATACCCGACCCAGTTGTTGAATCCGAATATAAAATGTCACATTTCGTTGCCGAAGCAACTTACTTTTCTATTATTTTTTTTAAATAAAAACATGGTGGAAAAAAATATTTTATAAAAATTTCGGCAGCATTTCTACTTATTTACGTAAAATCCCCCTGTAAAATTTTGCATTTCACAATATATTCGCATTCAAATAATCTCCCAAATCAATTCCCAACACTTCAACTCCTCGAAGTATTTCAATAAACTTAATATCTACTTCTAACCATTTCATCAAAACATTGATTATAAAGTATTAGCAAAAGAAATATAATAAACATATATTTAAATTTAATTTATGACGCAATATTGTATATATATAACTCTATGTACATGCCATAAACATTTACCAAAAGTAAACTTTTCACCAACTTTGTTTGAGCTGAATCTCGGTTCTTCGGATGCTGTTGGAATGATCTACCAAATCTAACTACCTGCGCACGGAAAAATAAACAAACCGTACGCTGAGCAACTTTTATGCTCAGTGGTGCTAATATAATATAAATCATTACATAAATATTAAATATAAATTAATTAATAAAAGTAAATAAATAACAATAAACTTTTTAATCAAATTTCCAAATCACATAATCAATTTAATTCACACAATAAAGAAATTCAAATATATTCAACTTTTGTTTTTGCTTTTCTTGCAATCTCAACCCCGTACCAAAGTTTAGACTCATAACCAGATACACGAATCCGCCACCCCGAGTTGTTCGGCAACGATGGCTATTAGAGTAGTCCACGACCCTTAGGGAATTGGGACTGCCCACGACCCTCTGGGAATTAGGGCTAACAATAATAAAAACCGACCAATTTGGCCTTTTCTCCCTCGACTCTCTGGGAATTGGGGAGATTTAAATCCTCTGATATAAAGACTCTATGGCATGCCAACTATATCTGATCTAGTCTAACTTAGTGTACCGGGGTAAAAATCAAATTTCACTTCAATTCTATTTTTCACATCATTCTCATTTTTGGTCTCGTATCATGATCAAATCATATATTTTGCCTAATGTAAAATTAGGCTTCCAATTCAAAAACATATAAAATATTTTCTTGCTCAAGCATTCAAAATCATAATACTCAAGCTCAAAATATAACCATGGATTTGCTAATTTAATCATTGGAAAAATATATTTCATCTCAAATCATAATTTTATAAATATTAACTAAATAATTATAACTCATTCAAAACTCATAAAAATAATATAAAAATAAAATTAATATAATTAATCATAATAATCTAATTATTCTAAAGCTTTATGTAATGAAAATAAGATATTAGCACAAACCGAATTTTAATCGCTTTATTTCTTCTCTTCGTCTTTCTCCTTCAAGGTGCTCGCTTCGTCTTTAGCTACAATATGAGCAATTCAATACAAAATAATATTATTTACCCATTTTAATACTAAAACTAATAAAAACAACATAAATATGCGTGATTAATCAAATTAATATACTAAGCTTCCAAATTTGAAATTCTCATATCTTTCAACTCGATTATCCGTTTTCAATTCCGTCTTCACCAGAGTACTCACTAATTTATAAATTATCATTTAGCACCTATATTACTCAAAATAATCAATTTTCCCTACTACCCCTTCAACATAACCAATTAAACCAAATAAACTTTCCAACCAATTTCATTTCTTTTTCACACTTCTAATAAGCTAAAATTCATCTTCTAATCATTTTCTATCAAGAAAATATACCTATTTCACTTAAATTTCCTAAGTTTCCATCAATGCTCTTTAATGGCAACTTTCAAAATACTTGATGAAATCAAAAATTATTGGTATATATATGTAGAACAAGCTTTAAATATTCAAAATATATGAAAAATTTGAAGAAAAACCATACCTTATGCTTGAATTTTGAAGAAAAAGGGTGAAAAATTTTTCTTTCTCTCTTTCGTAAGAAACAGAGAACACGAACAAAAGAAAAGAAATATGAGAAACAATGTTCTCTTTCTTTCCTTTCTTTATATTATATAATATAAATAATAATATATTACTATTTATTATAATATTATTATTAATTAATATATTAGTTAAAAACATAAAAAAATCATGGATTTTTTTTAAGTAATGGTAAAATTTCCATTAGGTCCTTTCCATCAAAATAAAAATAAAATATTTACCTTTAATCCCTATACTTTCTAACTTATTCAATTTAGTCCCTGAACTCAATAAAGAATTTTTTTAAATAACCACATGCTCCTAATAATAATTCTCTATTTTTTCATGTCTAATAATTTCCTCTAAAAACGATCATTACTTCTTATACTATTATTTATTAATAAATCCTTTATTCAAGGACTTATACCCTAAATTTATATTTTTAAAGTGGGGATGTTAGAGGTAAAGTACGGGTTCTAAGCCTCATGAACCTTTTTGAGGAATTTTGATAACCTTAAGCTAGATGAGTTTTAGTTGCTCATGCTTTTTGAAATAATACACAAGCTTAATGAAAGTAAAATTTTCACTGAAAGAAACGGCTAAGGTTTTGGGAGATGGAGAATTTTACAACAGATTGAAAATGACTAATTCATGTCACTCCATCCCCTATTTATAGTACATGAAAATCTTTAGTTGGATTCAATTTAAACTCTAAAAAGATAATTAAAATTAAATCTAAACAATAATTCCCTAGTTATATTCAAATTGAAGTCTAAATTATAATGCTTAATGTCGAAACCATTTTTTGAAAAAAAAACAAGTCTCGATTTATATTTTGAAAAAATGAAAATGGAGTCGCCACCAATAATTTTTTAAAACAAGTGCAATTGGGTCACCTTTCAAGATTTTGTAATAAAAATCATTAACATAATTTTGGTTTTTGAAATCATAAAACAAGTTCGAGAGTCGGTTACGTATAAGAAAGGATTAGCACCCTTACACGCCCAAAATTGGTACATAATCGATTATTCAAAATCTTCTTTTGTTGAAAATTAAAAATTTGAGAAAAATTTAAATTGCGATCCTTAAATGCATGAATGTCAAATTAATTCTATTTTGAAAACAAATTTTACTTCCGAAAAAAGCTCGTTATTTTTAATTAATCGAGAAAAAGTCACATCTAGTAAGTTAGGACATAATAATTCGAATATTCGAAAATGACGAGCTTTTCAAAAAAATCTCATATTTAAATTTTAAAAGGATATTCAATTATCCCGGTTCAAAGGAAAAAAAACGTAAGTTAGGATATGATTTTTTTCAAATTCCCGAGACAAAAGACATTGCATTGATTTATTAAAACAATTTGAGTATTTTTTAAAAAACAAATTTTCATATTATGAAAAAATATGCACATAATTTACAAGTATAAATAATAAAAACAATATATACAAAAAATACAATAAAATAATAAATTAAGTAGATAAATACTCGAATAAATGAATAAATAAAGAAACAAACAAATAAACTAATATACATATGTATATAAAAGGGATTAAAAAAATTACATTAAAACCAAGTCAAATTTGAATTTTTGGAAAGTTTAAAGGTTAACTCAAAATTTTTGGAAAGTTTGGGAGTCAAATTCAAATTTTTGGAAAGTTTGAGGTTAAATTTGAATTTTTGGAAAATTTGGGGTCAAAACATAATTTTTAGGAAGTTTGGAGGTCAAAAAAATTTTAAAAGCAGAAGCTTCGTGAGCAATAAACCCAAAAATCTTGACACGTGGCAGCCTCAGGGACACTTTTGGGTCAAGGGCCAAATTGAAAATTGAGTGAAATTATAGGATCGAATTAAAAATAACAAAAAATGAGGCAAAAGGATCTAATTGAAAAAAATTAAAAACTCGGAGGGACTTAATGGGAATTTACCCAAATTTAAAAAAAATGGGTCTATCCCTACACTAAATGATGCCACTTCAGCTGCTTATAAAATCCACCTTTTTTTTAATTTCATTTCTCTTCTATTTTTTCAAAACCCAACTTCTTTATCTTTTTTTTCTCTCCATAAAACAAAGTCACAACCTTCGATGGTCAGCCATGGGTTTTAGCACTCTGCTGGAGGCCTCATCGACGATCCAAGGCGACGAGGCAAGGAGAACGATGACGCAAAAGGTTAAAAAAAAACCCCAAAAATCCTTTTCTACTTGTATTTTGAACAAGAGAACAAAAACTTTTTAGTTACAAAAAATGTTAAAAAATAACAAAAAAAATATCGTGCTTGATGCTAGATCTGTACAAATACTTTAGTTGCTGGAAAAAAATATTTGCTATCAACTTTACTGATTTTTCGTATCAAACTCGTGTATTTGTGTGTGTAAAAATATATTTTTTGTTGGGTTTTTACAACCCTTTTTACAACAATATTTCGGATTTTTCAGTGTAAATCGTGCAACGTGCGGATTGTGGAGTCCGGATTAGGGGGCGACGGCATTAACGGTAGCGGTGGCGACGCGAGCATGGCTGACGACGGTAGCGATTGGACACTTGGCTAGGTTTAGGGTTTCCCTTTTTTATTTAAGTTTTGGGTTGGTAAGATTGGGTTTAGGTTTGGGCTTGTTTGGGTATTGGGTTTGTTTTAATTTATTTGGGTTTATTTGTAAATTTGGATATTTTAAAATAATAGAGCTTATTTTATTATTTTATTTATTTATTTAATTGCATTTATAAAATAATAAATGAAAATGAAAATGAAAAAAATGGGGTTTTTTTTTAAATACCCCGAACAAATTGGGCTTCTACAGCTGCCCCATTTTGCTCCTTGTCGTGTAACAGGAACGAAGCAAAGACTCAAAAGAAGACCAGTTTTGTCCGGTCCTGTCGCATTTCATCGTCTGATATTTCTCTTTTTCCGTAACTCGCTCTTTCACTTCACTGTATCCGCTTATCTTCAATATTGTAGCTTTATCATGCTCCATTATATCTTTAAGGAGATAGGGCTTGCTAATGTAGCCTCAATCCAATCCAGTGCAACTTCAGGGATATAGGATTTGATGTCGTAACTTCATCTTACTCCACTGTAGTTTCAGAGAGATAAAGATTTCTTTTCATGACTTTAATCCGACCCACTGCAACTTTAGAGGTATAGATTTGGTTTTGTATCTTCATCCTATTCTACTGCAACTTCAAAGAGATAAGGATTCGCCTTCGTAGCTTCAATCTGATTCACTGTAACTTCAGGGATATGGGATTTGACTTCACTCCATTCCACTATAATTTTAGTGGAGATCGAGGTCTGCTACTGCGAGTTTTATTCCGCCCCTCTACAACTTTAGGGGTATATGATTTGCTTTTGTAGCTTCAATTTGCTCCCCTATAACTTTAGAGGTAAAAGATTGGATGATCTTCAATCTGCCTTCTAGTTAAGGTAAAAGATTGGATTGTTTCAATCTGCCCCATGGTTGGGGTAAAAGATTAAATGGTCTTCAATCTGCCCTCTAATTAGGGTAAAATATTGGATTACTTCAATTTCCCCCATGATCGAGGTAAAAGATTAAATGGTCTTCAATATGCCCTCTGATTAGGGTAAAATATTGGATTGCTTTAATCTTCCCCATGGTTGAGGTAAAAGATTAAATGGTCTTCAATCTACCCTCTGATTAGGGTAAAATATTGGATTGCTTCAATCTACCCCATGGTCGGGGTAAAATATTAAATGGTCTTCAATCTGCCCTCTGATTAGGGTAAAAAATTAGATTGTTTCAATTTGCCTCATGGTTAGGGTAAAAGATTAAATGGTCTTCAATCTGTCTTCTAATTAGGGTAAGAGATTGGATTGCTTCAATCTGCCCCATGGTCGGGATAAGAGATCGGATGATCTTCAATCTGCCTTTTGATTAGGGTAAAAGATCAGATGATGTCTTCAATCTACCCCATGATCGGGGTAAGACATTGGATGACGCCTTCCATCTGCCCCGTGATCGAGGTAAGAGATTGGATGATGTCTTCAATCTGCCCCATGATCGGGGTAAAAGATTGGATGATGTCTTCAATCTGCCTCATGATCGAGGTAAAAGATTGGACGGTGATGCAACTTCACTCCATTTTATTATAACCTCAGGGAAATTGTTACTCATTTGAATCTGATCCACTGCAACTTCAAGGATATAGGATCTGGTGTTTCACTCCACTCTACTGTAACCTCAGGGACGTTGAGCTCTTCTACCTATTTTGATCTACTTCTCTGTACCTCACCAGGAAGATGGGATTCAAAGTCTCACTCCACTCCACTATAACCTCAGGGACGTTGAGCTCTGGTTTATTTTTTTTCGACCCACTGCAACTCAGGGGTATAGGATTATGGTGCTTCACTCCCCTCCATTGTAACCTCAAGGACGTTAAGATCCGCTTTGTTGTTTTAAACAGCTTCACTACAATTTCGAGGTAAAAGATTCGTCATTGCAGTTTCAATATGCTCTTCTTCAACTTTAGGGACGTAAGATTTGCCTTTGCAACTTCAATCTAGCCCTTTACAGCTTTGAGATTCACCTTTGCGGCTTCAAACTGCTTCTCCTCAATCTTGAGATTTGTCCTTACGACTTCAATCTTCTTTTTCTCATCTTCGGGGTATATGATTCACCATTGCGGCTTTAATCTTCCCTTCACATCTCTACTGTATAAGGGTCGCTATTACGGCTTCAACCTTTCCTATCACGTCTTTAAGGTACAAGGTTCATCGTTGTGGCTTTAACCTTTCTCTCCATATCTCTTGGGTATCAGATTTGCCATTGTGGCTTCCATCTTCCTCTTCAAACCTTAAGAATATGCTTTTATGGACCTCTATGTAGGCTAGATTATTAGGATGCCATGATCAGAATGAGTCAAATGCTCCTAACCAGATAGGTATGAATGATGAATGCAAAAGTGTCATTTTTTAGAATGATTTTATTTTTAGTCCTTAGGTCGACATTGTTCATCGCTTGTCTAAGTCCTATCACTGATATGTTATCATGTTCTCCTTTTCGTTTGGTGCTTTGACCTAAAACCCAAAGAGCTAGTCGTAATTTGAACTATTTATTTTAGGACCCTTCTAACCCTTGGGTTTGTTTATTTCCAACTAGTGTTCCTGTTTCAGGTCTTTATACTATTTAGGAATTTTCCAAAGCGATATGCAGAAATCCTTTTATTCTTTATATTGTTAAACCACTAACCGTCATTTAATGTAAAAAATGCTTGAACAGGGTTGTAAAGTGGATAAAATTGAATTTGATTGGAGGCAAAGCTTACATGAATGAAAAGATTAAAAACCATTAGTCGACTAACCGTAATTTCAATGCAAAAATGCTTGAACGGGGTTGTGAGGTGGATAAAATTGAATTTTATTGGAGGGAAAGCTCGCATGAATGAGAAAATTAAACACTGATCAAAGTATGAGCTTCGCTGAGCAAACTTGATGAAGACCATTCTGAGCTTGACATGTGTCCGTGAAATCTGGAGTACTTCGTCGATGCCTCAAGGTGTAAAGTTTCTCAATTTTTCTACTTTTAAGAGAAAAGATTGTTTCATTTCCCTTTTTTTAATTCAAGTTTGAGCCGGCTTTTCAGGTTTTCAACTCAAATCTTCTTAGGTTTCAAGATTGTTTTTACGAGTTTTCACCTCGACCTCTCATTTTCTTTTTCCCTTTTTTATTTTTTCCTTTTTCTTTCTTTTTTTCTCTATTTTTTTAGGTGAAATTTCTTCCTCATCGAATTTGAGTTCACAAGGTTGGGCCGGTCTTTGCCGTCCATCTCGGTCAAAATCAAAGCCTCAAAAAAAGCTTTCTTCACCTCATGGGGTCTTTCCCAATTCGACATCCATTTTCCTTAGAAGTCTTTTGTAAGCAAGATCATTTTCTAAACCAAAGCTCTCTTATGAAATTCTCTAGAGTGAATCCTTCTTTGTCATAAGCCCTTGTCATTTATACATCTGATCATGACGGATGGCTTTTAGCATATTTTCTTCAACCAAGTTTAGCTAATTGCATCTGGATCGGATCCATTCTGCTTTATCAACTCTAACAAAATTTGGAGGGAAGGAAACTCGACTCCAATGGGTAGGACTACTTCTATTCCGTAAATCAATGGGAAAGGTGTTGCCCCAGCAAAGTCTTGATAGATGCTCAATAAGCGTAAAGAGCAAATGATAACCTTACATGCCAATCTTTGTAAGTCCCGATTTTATTGACCACATCTATTGCCCCATTCCCTTTTGGGCAATATGATGTTGAATTTGTGATGTTTGATTTTGAACTAACTGTAGACCCTTGCTCTTGTGTATAAATCTTGTGACATCGGCATAGAAAGCTGCTTTTACCATCTTGATGAAGTAATCATTGATCACGAAAATGAGTTTATGCTTATTGGAAACCTTTGGCAGAATTGGCCCGATAACATCCATACTCCACATAGAAAAGGGCCCTGACGTGAAGAGGTGAATGAGATATATAGGTTTTCAAAATGCCCTTTGTGGGTTTTCCTCTTGACTTTTTCTTTCTTTTTTTCTTTTTTTTAACTCCTTTTTTATAACAAGTCAAGCTTTATTCTTCGAAGTTTCTGTTGAATTGGATTGTATTCTTCCTTTATAGGAGCCTGTGTGTCACGATATCAGCTCCTTAAACCCGACATGCTTTGACAGGACCATGCAAAGACCTTTGGATTCTCAAAGCATCTTGCCTTGTTTCTGTAAAGACACATTCCTCAGTTCTCACTTAAGATCACAACTCTTCGAGGTGATATTTGTTTCATGTCTTGCTCAGCCATCCATAGCAGATCGTAAGACAAGCTACATCCCTGATCATTTTCAAAGTCCTGAAGCTTTTCTGGACACATGTCCTATTCAAAATGAAGCTCTAAGTTAACACTAACGTCGCTCATATGCACAACATAAAGACAAAATGGGATCCAAAAAATAATTGAATCAAAGAATGGTTAATTATGGTATGATCAAAAGAGAAAAATTGTAAGATGTTTGCCAAACGGGACAAAACAATGCATCAGTTTTGAAATAATAGATAGTGATCAAGTGCCCTTTACAAAAGGATCCCTATTACTCTCAGACTTAGAACAATAAGTGTATTCTGAATATTATTCTAGAAAAAAATCCTAAAAACTACAGGAAGCTTCTCCACAGTCTAGTTATCCAAAACACTTCCAAGGGCGTGGGGATGAACTCTCGATGGGTTCCACTCTCCACATTACTTTTGCTTAAATTCCCTCATTATCTTGATTTATCCTATTTCCTCTGAGTTTTCATTTAGGGTTGATGACTCTCTCTCACACGAATGTTTCAATTATGGGGGACTTTATTGAAATTTAATGCATGAAGTGCAATGCAAATGAATAGTAAAATGCATGGAAAAAGGTGTTGATTCTAGTTCAATTCCATTAGAACAACATTACTAGAAAATAAATTTATTTACATAAAGCAGATACATACATGGTCATGCCTTAATGCTCAAAGTCTTAATCTTCCAAGTTAATTTTTTGCTCCGGTTTAACTCTGATTTCAAGCTCAAAACGTCGATCTTGAGTGGCTAAGGTCTGCAAGTGGTTAGTCAATTCTTGTCTTTGGAACAAAGCTTCGTTCGCAATATAGTCTTTTTATCTTTGACCTGCCTGTGAAAGCGTTGAAGTTGTTTTCCAACATTCCACTGTTTGTTTCTACAATTTCTTTGAGAAGATCAACTCGTAGTTCTCAATGAGACCTCAAGTTCTTCTACTTTTGAACTATTCATTCTTGGCTTGGCTTGCCTTTCAGCTCAGTCACAAATCCAAGACCATATCCTCTATATGCACTAATGCCTTGGGGAAAATGACTGATCCATAAACTCTAAAGGCGAATATGTCGACCTTTTCCTTGTGTCAAGGTGCACCAAATTTAAGTTTCACGAACTCTTCTAGGTGATGCACTTATTATCCCTTTCTCTTAATCCCGATCGTAACTTAATGCTCGCTCCCCGATTATGCTCGTCAGCTTCTTAATCTCAAGTAAAGCAAATCACCATATTCGATAGAATGTCTACCTTGTCTTATTATCCCATTGATCTCATATTTCTTTTAGCTTTTGCTAATTATTCTGAATCATGCTTATCTAGGTGAAATTCCAAGTCTCTGATATATGCACCTCTAGCAGGATGTCATCATTCTCTAGTTATCTTCTCTTTGACTCATATACACACGGCCATATTGTCTTCCACTTTATAAAAAAAACTCGTTTCCCATGTTAAGTTCTCTATTTGGTAATCGAGCTTAAAGCAACACCTTTTCTTTGATGAAAATGCAATGCAAACAAGTTCAGAAATAAAACTTGAAAAATAAATTGCAATTAAAAGCAAAAAAACAAGAATATAACCGTATTTCTTACCTTGGTAACCACTAAGGTTTGGCACAGTTCCACTTAAGGTAGGCTCTCATGGAATTAAACGCAAGTTAATAAAATGTACTGCTTATGAGTGCATATATGCATAAGAAAAGTATTGACCCATAGCTCAATTCCATTAAAACAACTTTACTCGAAAACAAACTTCTTTACATAAGGCAAATACGTACATGATCGTGCCTTAGTGTTCAAAAGTCTTAATAATTGAATTTTGCTCTGGTTCGACTCCGATTTTAAGTCCAAAATGTCAACTTGAGTGATTAAAAATTGGCAAGTGATTAGTTTCTTCTTATACTTAGATCAAAGTTGCTCGTAGTGCGGTCTTCGTTTCCGTGTTACTCGTCTGGCAAATCATTGGTTTTTCGTCCTTCTTTCGACCATAAACGCACGATCATATTGTCTTCTACCTTATCAAGAAACTCGTTTTCTTATGACCAGTTCTCTACTAGTAATTGAACTCAAGTCAATACATTTCCTAATATGAGGATGCAACTGCAAAATAAGACAAAAAACGAAGTTAGTACCAACAATTATAAAATGTATCAACAAATATACCATAGAGAACTTACGCATCTATTAGGTGGTTTCTAAAGGTTTGGTATAATTTTACCCTAGGGTGGGCACTTAAGGCTCATTATTTGTGGTTTTCAGTTCTAAATTAATGATACCTAAACCAGCAGATTCCTCAGTCTTCACCCATTATAGGCTCATATGGACAAGTTCGATTCATGGGACACATTTCCCATATGTTTTCACGAAAGTGAAAACTTCACGATAATATAGGTACGGATGTACCCCAAAAGCGATTCACTATCCTGCACGGAGGTGAAACCTCACGAAGGAGTAACTTCTCACTTCCACTTAAGCGGTGTAGTAACAAATGCATATATGCAAAAACATAGACATATAATATTAACATGCTATTATCACAACAAACATATAAAACACAAAAATGAAATGCAAAGGATCGCAAATTAAATTACATCGAATTTAAAATTTTCAACAAAAAAGACTAAAAATAATCGACTTACGGCTTGACTCTCTTATTGATCCCCAGTGGAGTCTCCAAGCTATCAAAACCATTTTTTGAAAAAAAAAACAAAAACAAGTCTCGATTTATATTTTAGGAAAATGAATATGGAGTCGGCAACAATAATTTTTTAAAACAGGTGTTATTGGGTCACCTTTCAAAATTTTTTTAATAAAAATCATTAAAATAATTTTGGTCTTTGAAACCATAAAACGAGTTCAGGAGTCGGTTACACATAAGGAATGATTAGCAGCCTTACACGCCCAAAATTGATACCTAATCGATTATTCAAAATCTTATTTGTTGAAAATTAAAAATTCGAGAAAAATTTAAATCGCGATCCTTAAATGCATGAATGTCAAATTAATTCTATTTTGAAAATAAATTTTGCTTCCGAAAAAAGCTCATTATTTCGAATTAATCGAGAAAAAGTCACATTCAGTAAGTTAGGACATAACAATTCGAATATTCGAAAATGACAAGCTTTTCAAAAAAATCTCGTATTTAAATTTTAAAAGGATTTTCAATTATCCCGGTTCAAAGGAAAAAAAATGTAAGTTAGGATATGATTTTTTTCAAAATCCCGAGACAAAAGACATTGTCTTAATTTATTAAAACAATTTGAGTATTTTTTTAAAAAAATAAATTTTCATATTATGCAAAAATATGCACATGATTTACAAGTTTAAATAATAAAAACAATGTATACATAAAATACAATAAAATAATAAATTAAGTAGATAAATAATCGAATAAATGAATAAATAAAGAAACAAACAAATAAACTAATATACATATGCATATAAAAGAGATTAAAAAATTACATTAAAATCCAAGTCAAATTTGAATTTTTGGAAAGTTTAGGGGTCAAATTGGATTTTTTGGAAAGTTTATGGGTTAAAACATAATTTTTTTAAAGTTTGGGGGTTAAAAAATTTTAAAATAAAGCAGGGGCTTCGTGGGTAATAAACTCAAAAATCTTGACACGTGATAATCTCAAGGACAATTTTGGGTCAAGGACCAAATTGAAAATCAAGTGAGATTATAAGGTCGAATTAAAAATAACAAAAAAAGAGGCAAAAGGATCTGATTGAAAAAAATTTAAAACTCGAAGGGACTTAATGAGAATTTACCCAAATTTAAAAAAAATGGTCTATCCCTACACTAAACAATGCCACTTCAGCTACTTATAAAATCCACCCTTTTTTTAATTTCATTTCTCTTCTATTTTTTCAAAACTCAATTTCTTTCTCTCTTTTTTCTCCCCATAAAACAAAGTCACAACCTTCGATGGTCAACCATGAGTTTTAGCACTCCGACGGAGGCCCCATCAACGATCTAAGGCAGCGAAGCAAGGAGAACGACGATGCAAAAGGTAAAAAAAAACTCTCAAAATCCTTTTCTACTTGTATTTTTAACAAGAGAACAAAAACTTTTTAGTTCCGAAAAATGTTAAAAAAATAACAAAAAAATATTGTGCTTGATGCTAGATCTGTACAAATACTTTAGTTGCTAGAAAAAAAACATTTGCTATCAACTTTACTGATTTTTCATATCAATCTCGTGTATTTATGTGTGTAAAAATATATTTTTTGTTAGGTTTTTATAACCCTTTTTACAACAATATTTCGAATTTTTCGATGTAAATCATGCGACATGTGGATTGTGGAGTCTAGATGCGGGGGCGACAGCATCGACGGCTACGGTGGCGATGCCGGCATGGCTGACAACGATGGCAACTGGACACTTGGCTAGGGTTAGGGTTTTCCTTTTTTTGTTTAAGTTTTGGGTTGGTATAAGATTGAGTTTAGGTTTCGGCCTGTTTGGGTATTGGATTTCAGTTTGTATTAAGTTATTTAATTGGGTTTGTTTTAATTTATTTGGATTTGTTTGTGAATTTGGACTTTTTAAAATAATAGAGTTTATTTTTTTTTTATTTTTTTATTTATTTACATTTATAAAATAATAAATAAAAATAAATGGGTTTTTTTTTAAAAAAACAGTTCGGACAAATAGAGCTTCTATACTTAAGAGATAATTTAAAATTAAATCTAAACAATATCATAATGATCCTAAAAATAGAATTTAAATTTAAATAAATTTTTATGTCAAATAAATCTCTTCCTTAAAATTTTGCCCCAAGAATTCCATACTTTGACATTTTCAACACTACTTCTTCCTTATTTGGCATGCTAACCCATTTTGTCTCCAAATTCACACTTTTGTCCCAAATTTCCTTTTACTTTCAATTTAATCCCTACAAGATAAAAAAATTATAAATAACCCAAATTAGTAAGATCATACTCAAAATATATATAATTAATATACAAAAGTATGTCACTTTTGAGTATTATCAATAATGATTTACAAGGTGTTAGCATTCATAGAACGATTATGATTTAATATTGTAGTTTCCCATCTCTTATTAAAAAGTTATTTTTATTTTTATTTTTATATTCTTGAAAAAAAGGTTAAATTCTCAATAATGGTTGGTAATGTTTTCAGTTAGAATTTTGTCTTTTGCCTCTTTCAAGGGTCTTGAAGAGTTCATGAAAGAGGAAATCTCATTTGGTGGAAGAACAACCTATAATGTTCACGAAATAATTATCTGTAATATTATTTATGAAAAACACCTATGAGTTGGAGGATTTAAATTACCAGCAAGTTATGTCTCTACCAATCAAGATGTTCTTTCTTTATATTTTCAAATATCTCGGTGGAGAAGAAAAACAAAATCACTACACAAAAATAATATCTACTATTGTTGGAATTTCGATCGATTATATAATGAATAACACTTTAAAACTTTTTTTGAAGGAATAAAATACTTTTCAATAAACATTATAATATGTTTAATATGGAATCATATATTTACCAAATACTAATACTAACCCATTTATTTAATAGTGTACTATAAAATTAAAAAGAAAAACATAGAGACACAACATACAACATAACAATATTCTAATATTAATGTTTAATCTTGACGTAGGGCCTCCTTGATCATTCTATCCAAGTTGGTAATAGAAGATCCTCCGACACTAATAGCAGATTTAGCTTTTTTCTTCCATTCCAATGCCTTATCATTTGCCCATTATCTCCTTCCATTATCTCTTTAACAAGAGCTTCCACGTCCTTACGCTTTACGTCAGGGTTGATTTCCATTCCATTGCCCCATGTGGTGCACGAATATCGACAATTTGTTTGTTGATCAGAAAAGAAAGGCCAACAAATTAAAGGCACACCTTCAGATACAGCTTCCAATAGAGAATTCCATCCGCAGTGTGTCAAGAAAAGGCCAACCGCTGGGTGAGACAACACTTGCTGTTGAGGACACCAGCTTGTTATGAAGCACCTTCCTTTTATTGTCTCCATGAAATCTCTTGGCAAAATAGCTGATTCACACATCATAGAATCAGGCCTAACTACCCATAAAAACGGGTATTTACTATTTGCAAGTCCCCAAGCAAATTCTTCCAAATGATAGTTCACATACACCACTGACCTGGATTCCATTGTGTTAAGCCATTCGATGCAACTTGTATCCTCCTTCCATAGGCTTGAATTGAGTGGGTCGTGTTGGATTTCAAGTAAGTTCCTATTGAGAGAGGTAAGTGGACCAATTGCATAAATATTAGGGGATTTGGATGCAAGAACTTGTAGCACTTCTTTGTCCAAGTCATCGAATGTGTTGAAGATTATTGAAGATGAATTTAAGCATTCTTGTGTTACTTCCATGGCGTAATTAAACATGGTGTCTTCGGGGTCGGTGGTTCTTATGAAGCTTGGTATGTCTTTGAGACGCATGTTAGGCATACCAGGGATCCAATCAATGGACATCTCAAGTGTCCCATCGCTAACAAAGCGTTCATCTACAAGGAAAATAAAACGCATGTTTTTGTTTAATATGCAAAAGAATATGCAGGGATGTGCATGTTACACATAGAACCTCAACGAGATTATTATGAATGAACATTAAGCACAAAGAAAACATAAAATTTGTAACCTTTGAATGGAACAATGCCTCTTTCAGCTAGTTCTTTGTAGTGCAAAAATCCCATAAAGCTAACGGTTGAAGAAGTCCAGAGTTGAACATAAGGCACCCCAATGAGTTGAGCTGCCTTGGTACCACAGTTCATGATTCCATCACTAACTATGCAAGTAACAGGCGGCAGTTGGGGTGAGGAATTAAGCTTAGATAGTAGCTCCATGAATGGAGCCAAACAATTTTTTCGCGTGGAATCGCATAGTGCCGGAACAAACTGAGTCGCATCGGAATCGGAAGGTGGCAGCCCATCAGGTATGGCTTCGAACCGGAAATCAGGCAGACCCTTAACAGCTTCTTCCCCTCTAGACCGTATCAACCGTCTATGATTGAACTCGGAGTTGACAAAGGTTATATGGAAGCCTCTAGAGTGCAAGAGCTTGTCCAGTTGCATCAGGGGGTTAATATATGACCTTGTGCTGGGAATGGAAGACATACTGCATGCGATTTAATTGAACCCATCTTTCTGCAAAAAATAATTAAGCAAAGAAGTCAGTAGCTTGTGAAAATTGAAGATTCCTTCCAAACTTGTGACATTTATATACAGAAAGGTGAAAGAGATAAACAGGATAAAGCAGAAACGATTTGATACATATGATGACACCATTACAGTAAATTACAAAAGCCAAATCATATATTTAATTTACCCCTTGTTCAAACGCTTTTGGAAATCGTCCTGTTTTTTAATTTTTAAAATTAAAAATAGAATCGCCACTAATCATTTTTATTTGGTGTGATTAGATCACCTTTCAAATATTTTAATTAATCAAAAATTGCTTTGGTCTTTGAAATCCAGAAAGATGAGCTCGGGAGTCGATTACGTGTGAGGAATGATTAGCACTCTCACACGCTCAAAATTGGTACCAGGTCGATTTTTAAAAGGTCTCAATTGTTAAAAGCTTGAAAACTCGAGGATGAATTAAAATATGATTCTTAAATGAATGATTAACAGGTTTAAAATTATTTTTTTTTAGAAAGTTGAATTTTTAGAAGAAGGCTCGTTATTTTGAAAATACTGAGAAAGGAAATTATGCCCAGTAAGTTAGGGCACAACACCTCAAGTTTTCAAAAAAATCACGAGCTTCTACTTGTTTTTAAAACTTGTGTTTTATTATTTTTAACACAAAGAGAAAATTATTCGGTTATTTCGATTCAAAGAAAAACTGTATTTAGTAAGTTAATGTACGATCTTTCGAATCACGAAATAACGAGTATTGCTCTAATTTTTTAAAATAATAAAAAATCATTTTGCTGAAATGCTTTACAAAGAATGGATAGATGAGTATTTAATTTTAACTAAATAAAAAATGGTAAAAATAAATAAAGACATGAATTGTATAAATTACGTAATATAATTTTAAAAAGATGTTGATGAACAAAATGATAATGTTAAATAGGAAAATTATACTCATGATTAAAGGATTAAATACTAAAAGTAAAGGGATTCAATTTTAAAAAAGAAAACCAACAAAAGGGTAAAATTTAAATTCGAAAGAAAAAAAAAGAATTAAGGGTTAAATAAAAACAAAAGCAAATTTTTAAATATAACATAATTTTAAATGTATTGAAATTAATTGAATAAATAAACAATGAAAAAATAAATAAATAAAATAGGAATAATGAAAATATAAAATGATAGAATCAAATTAAAAATAAACAAATTAAAGGAATTTTTTTAAAAATAAATAAATCAAAGGAATTCTTTTTAAAAAAAAGAAAATTTTAACAAAATTTTAAACCTAAAACAACAAGAAATAAAAGAATAGGGGCCACATTGAAATAATCAAAAAACATAAGGATCGAATGGGAAATTTTCCCAAACACGGACACTTGTCCTCTCACGTACATTCAAGGTCGAAGGACCGATATGTAAAGAGGTGAAAACATCAGGGACAAAATTTTTAAAAAAAGAAATATAAATTTAGACACAATTGGAAGTCCCTAAAACTTGGAGGGATTGCGGAGAAAATTAAACTAGTCTTTAAAAAAAACTAGTCATTTTTCCATTATTTTCGAAAAAAAAAAAAAACTTCACCTCTCTCTCTTTTCTCTCCTTTTTTTTCTCTCTTTTTCTCTTCCGTCCGTCCTAAGGAGCCGTCCTGGGGTTCCGTCGTGCTCGTCGACTTTCGACGCCACGAACCGCCATCCACAGCGGTTAGGTATGTAAAAAAACTTTTTTTTTTTAATTTCCTTTTTTAAAGATATAGATTCAGGCTTAGATCCAACCAAATCTAGCCTAGATCTTCGAAAAAGAAGCGTAAAAAATTTAAAATCCTTTTTTAAAACCTAGTTTGATTTGTTTTTTTGTTTCTCTTTTTTTTTAAAAAAAAAAAACTTAGATCTAAAGTAGATCTTTCTAGATTTTTTTTTAAAAAAAAGGAAAAGGTTTTGATTCTTTTTCTTTTTATTTTTTTCGAAATCTATTTTCTTTATTCTCTATTTTACGATAAATGCCCGAGTATTGGAGTCTCTCATGAACACGAACGAGTTTGGAGAGACTCCGTTCGCGACTACGACGGTGACGATTCAAATCCAGGTAAGAAACCTAGACTTTTCCTTTGTTTTTTATTTTATATTTATTGAATATTAGTTTCGAAAGAAATAATAAAAATAAAACAGTATGTAATATTACAATAATTTAATATATATATATATAACAAAAACAAATATACCTTGAGAACGAAAAAATATTCGTGAATTTGTATCTAAATCTGCTTTTTGATTTCTATAGTTCGTGTCTGTGTGCGTTCTTCATTTTTAAAAAAAATTCAAAGAGAGACTTACAACGGGCAAAAGAAGGCTTTTTTATAGCCAAGATACAAATCATGCTATTTTGTTCATTTTTGTTTATTTTTTTGCTCTTGTCGCCTTCTTTTCTGTCTTTTGCGGGTATCAATGACGGTGGTGACAGAAGCGTTGTGGTGGCAAAGGGTGTCAGACAACCTCGGGAACACACAAGGGTGTGAGGCAAGGTGCTAATGTGGCAGTGACAGTTGGGGTGTTAGGCAAATTAGGGTTTTTGTTTTAGGTTAAGGTTGTTGGGCTTGTGGGTTTGTTTTAGGTTTGGGTTTACGTTTGTAAACTGGTCATTGAGTTTGGGTAGTTTAGAATTTGGGTTGTAAAAAGAGACATTTAAAATCAAAATGGATTTTTTATTTAAATTTATTGTTTTTTTGGTTTAGTTTTTTTTTAGTTGGGCCCGGACAAATTTGAGCTCCAATAGTTACCCCTCTTTGCTCGTTGTCGTGTAACGGGAATGGAGCAAAGACTAAAAGAAGGATCAATTTCGTTCGGTTCCACTAAATTTGGCTTCTTCAGCATTTCTTCTTCAAGTAACCCGCTTTTCATTGGTCATTCAACTTCACTATATTCGCTTCTCTATATCTTTAGGAAGATAAGATTTAGTGTTGTGACTTTATCCTACCCCATGACAACTTCAAAGAGATAAAATTTACTACTGTAACTTCACTCCATTCCACTGTAACTTCAGGGAGATTGAGATTCGCTATTTGTTTTAACCCACTTCTCTGTACCTCACCAGGAAGATGGGATTTGAAGTCTCACTCCACTCCACTGTATCCTTAGGGACGTTGAGCTCGACTTCGTTGTTTTGATTCAACACACTATTTTGACCCACTTCTCTGTACCTCACTAGAAAGATGGGATTTAAAGTCTTACTCCACTCCACTATATCCTCATGGACGTTGAGCTCTACTTCATCGTTTTGATTCAACACACTGTATTGACCCACTTCTCTGTACCTCACTAGGAAGATGAGATTTGAAGTCTCACTCCACTCTACTGTATCCTCAGGGACGTTGAGCTTGGCTTTGTTGTTTTGATTCAACACACTATTTTGACTTACTTCTCTGTACTTCACCAGGAAGATGGGATTTGAAGTCTTACTCCACTCCATTGTATTATCAGGGATGTTAAGCTTTGCTTCATTATTTTGACCCACTTCTCTGTACCTCACCAAAAAGATGAGATTTGAAGTCTCACTCCACTCTACTGTACCCTTAGGGACGTTGAGCTTTGCTTCATTATTTTGACCCACTTCTCTATACCTCACCAGGAAGATGGGATTTGAAGTCTTACTTCACTCCACTATATCCTCAGAGATGTTGAGCTTTACTTCATTATTTTGACTCACTTCTCTGTACCTAACCAGGAAGATGGGATTTGAAGTTTCACTCCACTCCACAGTAACCTCGGAGACGTTGAGCTCTACTTCGTTGTTTGACCTGACCCACTGTAATTTAGGGGTATAGAATTTTGGTGCTTCTCTCCATTCCACTGTAACCTCAAGGACATTGAGATCGGCTTTATTGTTTTAATCTGCTTCATTGTAATTTCGAGGTAAAAGATTCATCATTACAGCTTCAATCTGCTTCTCTTTAGTTTTAGGGATGTAAGATTCACCTTTGCAACTTTAATCTAGCGCTTTACAACTTTGAGGTTCGCCTTTGCGGCTTCAAGCTGCTTCTCTACAGTCTTAAGATTTGTCTTTGCGGCTTTAATTTACTTTTCCTCATCTTCGGGGTATAAGATTTGTCGTTGCGACTTTAATATTTCCCTTCATGTTTCTAAGGTACTAGGTTCGCCGTTGCGGCCTCAACATTTCCCTTTATATTTTTATGGTATTAGATCCACCGTTACAGCCTCGATCCTTCCCGTCACATCTTCTAAGGGACAAGGTTCACCGTTATGGCCTCAACCTTTCCCTTTATATTTTTATGGTACTAAAATCGTCATTACGGCCTCAATCCTTCCCATCACATCTTCTAAGGTACAGGGTTCACTGTTACAGCCTCAACCTTTCCCTTTATTTCCATGATATTAGATTCGCCGTTGCGACCTCGATCTTTCCAATCATGTCTTCTAAGGTACAGGATTCGTCGTTGCAACCTCAACCTTTCCCTTTATTTCCATGGTACTAGATTCACCGTTACGGCCTCAATCCTTCCCATCACATCTTCTAAGGTATAAGGTTCGCCATTGCGACCTCAATCTTTCCCTTCATATCTTCATGTTTCCTCAGTTTATTTCGTCATTTCGTGGTAGTAAAATCTATAGCATATGCTTCAATGGGCCTCTATGTATACCAAATTATTAGGATACCATGATCAGGAAGAATCAAATGCTCCTAAACAGGTGAGTATGAATGATGAATGCAAAAATGTCATCTTTAAGAAATGATTTTATTTTTAATCCTTAGTTGACATTGTTCGTCGTTTGTCTAAGTCTTATCACTGATGTGTTATCATATTCTTCTTTCGGTATGGTATCTTTGACTGAAACCTAAAGAGGTAGTCATAATTTGAACTATTTGTTTCGAGACCCTTCTAACCCACGAGTTTGGTTATTTCCAACTAGTGGTTCTGTCTCAAGTCCCTGTACTATTAGAAATTTTCCTGAGCGATATGCAGAAATCTTTTTATTCTTTATATCGTTAGACCAATAACCATTATTTTAAATGCAAAAATTATTGAATCAAGGTTGTAAGGTGAATGAAATTGACTTTGATTGAAGGCAAAGCTCGCATGAATGAAAAGATCATTGGTTCAATAACCGTTATTTTGATGCAGAAATGCTTGAACATGATCGCAAGGTGAATAACATTGAATTTTATTGGAGGCAAAGCTCACATGAATGAAAAGATTAAAAATGACCCATATTGGTCAAAAATTGTCAAACATAAAGTGAGAAAAGAATGGATTAGGTGCCCCGGATATCAAAGTATGAGCTTCGCTGAGCAAACTTGATGAGGACCATTCTGAACTTGACATGTGTCCATGAAACTTGGATTACTTCGTAGATGCTTCAAGGTGTAAAGTTTCTCCACCTTGTTACTTTTGAGAGAGAAGACCACTTCATGTCTCTCTTTTTATAATTGAGCCGCCTTTTCAGGTTTTCAACTCAAATCTCCTTAGGTTCCGAGATACCTTTTACAGGTTTTCACCTCGACCTCTCCTTTTTTTTTGGTGAAATCTTTTCTCACTGAGTTTGAGTTCATGAGGTTGGGCAAGTCTTTGTCGTCTATCTCGGTCAAAACCGAAGCTTCTCCCAAAAAGGTTTTTTTCACATAATGAGGCATTTCCAAATTTGGCATCTATTTTCCTTGGAAGTCTTTTGTAAGCAAGATCCTTTTCAAAACCAAGGCTCCCTTGTGCAATTCTCTAGAGCGGCATTTCTTTGTCATAAACCCTTGTCATTGGTACATCTGGTCATGACAGATGACTTTTAGCATATTTTCTTTGATCAAGTTTAGCTGACCGCATCTGGATTAGATTCATTCTGCTTTATCCATTCTAGCAAAATTTTGGAGGGAAAGAAACTTGACTCCAATGGGCGAAAATGCTTCTATTCTGTAAATCATCAGGAAAGGTGTTGCCCCAGCAAAGTCTTGAGTAGGTCTCTACTATGAATCTTTTCGATGTTTTTATTGGTCACCTCCAATGCTCAATTCACCTTTTTTAAGATATGGTGTTGAGTCATGATACTTGTTCTTGAATTGGTTGTATACTTTCGCTGTCGTACTATTGCTCTAATTCAAGTTATTGTTGGATATGATTTTTTTGGCATTCCATATCGACATATAATCTTTCTTTTTTAAGAATCTGCTTAACCGCCGATTGGTATAGGAAATAGTAACCAATGATCATGAGGACGAATTGATGCTCATTAGAAACTCTTTTGAAAAGTTGGCTCGATGATGTTCACGTTTCACATAGAAAAAGGCCACGATGTGAAAAGATGAAAGAGAATAATAAATTTTCAAGATGGTCTTTACGGGTATTCGTCTTGACTTTTTCTTTCTTTTTTCTTGTTTTATATTAGGTTTTAAAATGCCCTTTGTGGATTTTTTGACCCCTCTTTTCTTCTTTTCTCTTTTTTTGATTTTCTTTTTGATAACACGTTGAGCCTCAATTTTTGAAGTTTCTGTTGAATTGGATTGCATTTTTCCTTTATGGGAGCATGTGCGTCACGACATCAGTTCCTTAAACCCGACATGCTTTGGTCGCAAAGACCTTTGGATTCTCGAAGTAGCTCGCCTTGTTTTTGCAAAGACACATGCCTCAAATCTTTCTTAAAATCACAACTCTTCAAGGTTATATTTGTTTCGTGTCTTCCTCAACCATCCATAGTAGATCGAGAGACAAATTACATTCTTGATCATTTTCAAAGTCTTGAAGTTTTTCTGGACACATGTCCTTCTCAAAAGGATCTAAATCAATCGCAGTGTTGCTCGTGTCCTTGATATCAAGGGATCCGACATATGGGTAAGGGAAACTAAAAGAATAAATGAATTTAAAACTGATTAACCATTTGGTATGAGTACGACTGAAAAAGAAAAGCAAGATGTTTGTCAAGTGGGACACAAAAAATGCATCATTTTCATCGAAATAAAAGACAGTGGTCATGTGCCCTTTATAAAAGGATCCCTATTACTCTCGGGCTTAGAGTGATCAATGTACTCTGAATATTTTTCTGAAAAAGTCCTAAAAACTAGAGCAAACTCCTCCACAGTCTAGCTATCCAAAACACTTCCAAAGGTGTAGGGACGAGCTCTCGATGGGTTCCACTCTTGGTATCACTTTTTCTCAAAATATTTTTAACATTCCTAAATTATCTTGATTTATGAAGTTTCCTCTCATTTTTCATTTAGGGTTGGTGACTCTCCCACACACGAATGTTTCAGATATGTGGGATCTTATTAAAATTTAATACATGAAGTGCCATGCAAATGAATGCAACAAGGCGTTTGTTGAAGCCCAATTTTGACCTGGCTGAAACTCAACTCATTTTAAATTTATTTTAAATTTAAATTTATTTCTAAAATTTAAATTGAATTTAAGTTTAAATTTATATTTAAATTTAAAATTATTATAAATTTAAATAAGTAAAAGTCCAAATACAGAATGTCCATTTAAAAGTCTCACTTACAAGCCCAAATTAAAAGTCCAAATACAAATGCCCAATTGGGCCCAAGTTCAAATTAGCCCACACCTAATTGACCCAAATCAGATCAGGACCTAATCTGTTGCCTCCATCTCAACCAATCAAAGGCCGCCACGTCAGCATTGACAGATTCAACTTGCACTACCACAAGCAACTTGCTCCTGCACCACTAGCTACCCCAACCACCATCTGCTACTACCATCACCTACAACAAAAGAAGAATAGACAGCATTTTAAATTGAAAAGAAAAACTTGTAATGATGGAATTCAGGCTTTAAAAACCGAATTCAATCTTTTGTAAAATGGGAGATTTATAGTAATGCATTGGGAAATCAATACAAAATAAACTTTCCACATCCGAAATCAATTTTTCATAGAGTGCATTTGGAACACAGTCGAAAAGGCGAAGCAGTAATATCCGATCACCAAAGCTACAAGGTCATTTCTCAAGGTAATTAATATAGACTTTAATATATGCATTCATTTATGTATGACATAAATACTTATTTATTATCTGTTCAAGTATTGGAAAAGTTTCTTAATAAATAAAAACATGAAAATAATTTTAATAATACTAATAACAATAATAATATTAATAATATTAATAAAAGAAGGAAGTCAAACGTTTTTTACCTGCTCTCAAGTCGAAGCGCCGCTCACCATCACGGACGGTGATCATGGGGACTTGCAAACCTTGTTTCCCGCGATTAGCCTCATCGATTTAAGTCTGTAAAGGAAAACAAGGGAAAAGGATTAAAAATCCCGAATAAAAAATAATGGATCCAAGGAATAAAATGGGTTTTAAAGGGAAAGAATAATGAAAAATGAAGAACAAATTCAAGATTTTTTTTGAAAAAAATCATTGCAAGATTTTTCTAACTCAACTAAAAATCAAAATGGTTTGTAAAAGGAACAGATTTGGGAAATGAAAACATGGGCAGATTCAATTTTTTTTATAAAAAAAGGTGTTTTCATAAAGATCTGGGTTGGATCTTTAACAGATCCATACCCATATCTGTCGTCTAAAAATAAAAGAATAATAAAAGAGGGCGAGCTCGTGTACCTGATTACCAAAGACGACAGCACATGAGACAGGAGCAAGGACGAAGCGGTGGTTGGAGATCGACCAGTAGTCGGACGGCATGGAGACCAGAGAGAGCAAAAAGGAGGGGGTCTTTTTTCAAAAAAAAAAAGAGAAGGAAGGTCTAATTTTTTTTAGGGATTTTTAGCCTTTTAACGCTATTGAAACGATGTAGTTTTGGGAAAGAGATATCGGGGTTTTTTTAAAAAAATTAGGTTATTTACCCATTTGGTCCTTTCAATTTTTTTATTTTTTAATATAATCCTTTTTCAAACTTTTAATTAATTTTAAATTTGCCCACAAGTTTCATTTCATTTTCAATTTAATCCCTTGAACTTTTGAAAGCACCAGAGGCTGCCACGTGTCTCATTTTTTGTTTATTTTACAAATGCTCCCTTTTACTTTTGATTTATTTTAATTTTGTCCTTAAACCAAGTTTTGTTTTATTTTAAATTGGCCCAAAACTTTTAAATGATATTCAAATTAGTCCCTTACTTCAAGATGCTTGAAGGGTTGCCACGTATCACCTATTTTTGGTTTTATTACCCTGAAGGTCCCTAAACTATTCAAAAAATTTATTTTGACCTTGAAGCTTCCAAAAATTATGTTTTTATCCTCGGATTTCCAAAAATTCTATTTTTGACCTCGAAACTTTCAAAAATTATGTTTTTACCCTAAACTCCCAAAAATTACATTTTTAACCCCAAAACTTATAAAATTTACATTTTTACCCCTGAACTTTCAAAAATTCCATTTTTAACCCTAAAACTTCTAAAAATTACTTTTTACCCCTAAACTTCCAAAAATTCTATTTTTGACCCCGAAACTTCCAAACATTACCATTTTACCCCAAACTTTCAAAAAATCCATTTTTAACCTCGAAACTTTCAAAAATTACCATTTTACCCCCCGAGAGTCCAAAATTACCATTTTACCCTCGAGTATCCAAAAAGTCTCGTTTTCAATCCTGATTGCATCGTTTTTCTTCCTTGTCAATATTTGCATTTAGTTTTAGTTATTATGCACTCGTATTTTATTTTTGCTTACCATTTATCCACTTAATTATTTTATTTCGTGTTATCTAATATCCGTTATTAATTGCTCGTTCATGTTGAATTCGTACATTCGTTTTCAAAATTGTTTTCATAAAAACTTTAAAAATTGAGATAATATTCTTTTATTTCGAGTTTCGAAATTTTGTACCTTAACTCACTAGGAGCAATTTTTTTTCAAATCGAAATAATCGAATACCCTTACTCAAGGCAATGTTTTCCTATCTCCGATTCAGAAAATTTGCGCCTTAACTCACTAGGTGCAACCTTTCTTTAAATCGAGATAATCGAACATCCTTTTCTAAAATTTAAAAGGTTTTACAAAGGAAAGCTCGTTATTTCTGGATCTCGAAATATTATGTCCCAACTCACTAGACGTAATTTTCTTCCTCGATCACTTTGAAATAACGGGACTTTCAAACAAACTCGATTTTTCTTAAACATAGCTCATGCATTTAGGGATCTTATTTTAAACTTTATTCGAGCTTTCAAGGTTTACAAATTAAGACCCGAAAATAATCATTATGGTACCAATTTTGGGCGTATGAGGGTGCTAATCCTTCCTCATGCGTAACCGACTCCCGAACTTGTTTTTTTGGATTTCGAAGACCAATATTTTTTTAAAAAATGTATTTTAAACGTTTTGTGGTGATCCAATCACACCCAAATAAAACATTGGTGGCGACTCTCATTTTTTAATTTTAAAAAAAAAAATTGAAACTCGTCGTTTTCCAAAAAAAGATGTTTTTGACAGCTTGGCGACTCCGCTGGGAACTTTTCAAAATAAATGAGAGTCAAGCCAAAATTGATTATTTTCGGGTCTTTTTGAAAACTTTTAAACTTCAGTTTTTGTTTAATATGCGATTCTCGGTATTTTTGTATGGTATTATACTCTGTGATATTGCTAATGTAATTTTGCATCCATATGCATTGTGCTATTACCCTTTTAAGTGGAAGCGAGAAACTACTCCTTCGTGAGGTCTTCACCTCCGTGCAAGATAGTGAATCGCTTTCGGGATTACAAAGTACCCTTGTTTTCGTGAAGTTTTCACTTCCGTGCAAACATGTGGGAAATGTGTCCCCCTAAACCGAACTCATCCGTATAAGCCTGTAATGGGTGAGGATTGAGGAATCTGCTGGTTTGGGTACCTCAACTCTAGAACTTGAACCACATGCAGTGAACCCTAGTTGCTTACCTTAGGATAGAACTACACCGAGCTGTTAGTAGCCTCCCAAGTCTAGGTTTTTTTTTTTATATTCATACTTTGTTGTCATACTTGTGTTCTTTTGCTTTTAATTGTTGCTTGCATTACATCTTCATGGGGAAAGTGTGGATTTAAGCTCAAATACTGAATTGAAAATTGGTCATAAGAAAATTAGTTCCTTGATAAGGTGGAAAATAATATGGTCGTGCGCATATGGTCAAAAAGAAAGACGAAAAACAAATGATTAGCCAGCCGAGTAAGATAGAAACGAAGACCGCACAACGAACCAAACTTTGACTCAACGACGAAAAGTGACCGATCACTTATGTTGACATTTTGGGACCGAAAATCAAAGGACGAATGAGGGCGAAATCGAAAGATATCCCATGAAGATTAAAGGCTTTTGAATACTAAGGCACGATCATATGCGTATCTATCTTATGTAAAGGAATTTGTTTTCTAGTAAACTTTTCTAATACAATTGAGCTATGAGCCAATGTTTTCTCATGCATACATGTACTCATAAGCTGCACATTTTGTTAACTTGCACATGATTCCTTGAGAGCCTACCTCAAACAGAATTTGGCCAAGCATTCAGTGGTTGCACAAAGAAGGTAAGAGACACAGCTACATTCTTGCTTCTTCGCTGTTAATTGCAATTTATTCCAAGTTTTATTCCTGCATTAATTACACTGACTTGTTAATTTCAAATCTATTTGCATTACATCCTCATATAAAGAGAGGTATAGCTCTAAGCTCAATTACTAAATAGAAAAGCTGGTCATAAGAAAACAGATACCTTGATAAAATAGAAGACGATATGGTCGGGCTTATATGGCAAAGAAACGAAGAGAACGAAAATCGATAATCTGCCAGAGGAGCAAGATGAAAACAAAGATCGTGTAATCATCTGAGTTTTGGCCTAAGTACGAGAAGTGACTGACCACTCAACCTTTTCAAAATGATATTGTGGATCGAAAGTCAAGAATAAGCCAAGACTATTTCAATGGCTTCCTGCGAAGATTAAGTCTTTTGGAATACCGCGACACGACCATACACGTATCAGTTTTATGTAAAGGAATTTGATTTCTAGTAAGGTTTTTCTAAAAGAATTGAGCTATAAGTGAATACCTTTCTTATGCATTCATGCATTCATAAGCAGCGCATTTTATTAGCTTGTGTAATTCTATACGAGCCTACCTTGAGTAAGATTGTACCAAACCTTCAGTGGTTACCCGAGCGAGGTAAGAAACACGGTTATATATTTGCTTTTAATTGCAAAATATTTTGAATCTGTTTGCATTGCATTTTCATAAAAAAGGTGTTGATTCATGTTCTATTATCAAATAGAGAACTGGTCATAAGAAAGCGGATTCTTTGATGAGGTATAAGTCAACGTGGTCGTGCATATATGGTCAAAGATAAAGGTGATGACCTGCCAAAGGAGTGCATGTCAGGGATTCAAGATTACACTCAAGTACATAAAAGCCATAGCAATTTGCTAGAGCTGAAAGAAGCATGGAATACAAAATGAGGCGGATATTCAATTGTGAACATGTTGACTTACTTGATGCTAAAAAGAATAAGCATTGGTCCCAAGCTCTCGCTTAGTATTGGAGTCCAAATTCAAATGGGTTCACATTTAGGAGAGGAGGACATGAAGCCCATGGTAGAAGAGTAAATCACTTTACCCTGTTGCCCGAAGATTCAAAACAATAAAGTCTACTTTGAATATGGTGATCGTCCTTACCTACTTAACGTTAAAGTAGAGATGCACCTTTTCCGAAGTCCTAACATAGTATTGGGATTCAACTTAGTCGCTTCACTTTCAAAAACATGGACACACTCTAGAAGAATATAACATTACCCCATTGCTCGACAACTCAAGTTGATAAAGCCGACTCCAAAAGAGCGAGCATAAGATTGCAGCTTTGATCAAGGAGAAAGGCGATGACAAGTGTATTGCTTTGAAAATCCCGTAAGATATAGTACACTCAGACGCAAGAAAGAATGTCGACGTCTTCGAATGACTTAATCATCTTCCCCAAAGTATTGGGGCACGTTAGGGATGCAATTGTAAATTTGTTTGACTAACTTGACAAAATAATCACCCGTGTTCTGGCAATTTTAGCCACTAAGCACCTGTCGAAGAAGGGGTAAAAGAAGGTGTATTGATTCACGACTTTTGGCCCCATGGCCATTTGAAAAGTAGCAAAAGTTCTTATCGAGAATTCTTTGAAAACTACTCTCTATTGACGAGATTTGTAACTGTTCAAAGACAAGACGACATTGCTAAAGACAATAGGAATAAACGAGAAATGACTTCAACACGCTTAGGGGCAAGTCTGAGATAGAGGCCATGTTGCAAGCAAAGATTTGACCCAAATGCGAGAAATGGCTAATCACTTGCAAACTTTAGCCATTCAAGACTGATGTTTTGAATTTGAAATCAGAGGTAAACCAGAGCAAAAATCAGCTCGGGAGATTAGGACTTTGAGCATTAAGGCACGACCATACATGCATTTGCCTTATGTACAGAAATTTGTTTTCTAGTAAAGTTGTCTAATAGAATGGAATCAAGAATCAACACCTTATTGCATGCATTTTATCATTCAGGTGCATTGCACTTCATGTATTAATAAGATTCCAAATATCTGAAATGTTTGTTTGGGTGAGAGTCACTAACCCTAAATGAAAGCTGAGAGAAAACATGATAAATCAAGATAGTAAACGATAAAAATTTGAGAAAAGTCATGTGGAAAGTGGAACCTGTTGAGAGTTCTCCCTTATACCCTTGGAAGTGTTTTGGACGACTAGACTGTAAAGGAGCTTCCTGTAGTTTTTAGGACTTTTCCAGGAAAATATTCAGAATACACTTGTCACTCTAAGCCTGTGAGTAATAGGTATCCTTTTATGAAGGGAAAATGACCACTATCTTTTATTTCAATAAAACGATGCGTTGTTTTTGTCCTATTTAGCAAACACCTTACCATTCTTTTCATTCGTTCATACCACAATTAATTATTCCTTCGTTCAATTATTCTTTGGATCCTCTCTTTCTTTATGCTGGGTCCCTTGATATCAAAGATACGAGCAATACTGCTATTGACTTAAATCCCTTTTGAGTAAGACATGTGGGGCTTTGAAAATGATCAAGAATGTAACTTATCTCCCGATTTGCTACAAATGTTTGAGCAAGAGACGAAACAGACATCACCTTGAAGAGTCGTGATTTTAAGTGAGGATCGAGACATGAGTCTTTGTAAAAACAAGGCAAGCTACCTCGAGAATTCAAAGGTCTTTGCATGATCCTATCAAGGCATGCCAGATTCAACGAACTGATGTCATGACATATAGACTCTCATAAAAGAAGAAACTTGAAAAATGGAGGAGCGATGTGTTAAAAAAAGAAAGAAAGAAAAAGTCAAGATGAAAACCCGCAAAGGGCGTCTTGAAAATTTATTGTCCATTGTCTTTCCATGAAAAGCACGGACACCATCGAGCTAACGTTGCAAAAGAGTTTCTAATGAGCATCAATTCATCCTCATGATCATTGATTACTACTTCCCAGGCCAATTGGCGGTCAAGCAAATTATTGAAAATAAGGGATTATATGCCGGTATGGAATGCCAAGAAAGAATGATATCTGACGATGACTTGAATTTAAGCAACGGTATGATAAGCAAAGTCTGCAGTCAATTCAAGAACAAATATCACGACTCAACACCACATCGTCAAAAATGAGGCATCGACGAACAACCGATAAAGACAACAAAGGATCGATTGGATTCATAGCAGAGACCTACAAAGACTCGACCTGAGAAATCACCGTTTGCCTTCGAGGTTTATCGAGCCATCCACCGAGGCAACACCTTTCGCACCTGAATAGAAGTCGTCTTGCCCATTGGAATCAAGTTTCCTTCCCTCCAAATTTGTTAGAACTGATGAAACAGAATGGATTTAACCCAGATGCAGTCAACTAAACTAGATAACAAGGGTTTACGACAAAAAAGGATCCGTTCTATAGAACTCCACGAGAGAGCTCTAGTCTTGAAAAGGATCTTAATTACCAAAGACTTCTAAGGAAAATGGATGTCAAATTGGGAAAGACCCCATGAGATGAAGAAAGTTTTTAGAGAAGCTTTGATTTTGATCAAAATGAATGGCAAAGACATGCCCAACTTTCTGAACTCGAATTTAATGAATAAAAGAAAAGAAAAAAGAAGAAGAAAAACAAAAAAAGAAAAAAGAAAAGGAGAGGTCGAGGTGAAAACTCGTAAAGGGCATCTCGAAACCTAAGGAGATTTGAGTTGAAAACCTGAAAAGGCTGCTCAAATTTGAATAAGAAAAAGGGGCATGAAGTGGTCCTCTCTCTCAAAAGTAGCAAGGTGGAGAAACTTTACACCTTGACGCATTGACAAAGTACTCTAAGTTTCATGAACACATGTCGATCTCAGAATGGTCTTCGCCAAGTTTGCTCATTGAAGCTTATACTTTGATATCGGGGGCACCTAACTCCATTCTTTGTTCACCTTAAGTTTTGCAACTTTTGACCAATAAATGTCATTTTTAATCCTTTTGTGAGCTTTACCTCCATGAAATTCATTCGCCTTGCGATCATGTCCAGGCATTTCAGCATCAAAACAATGATCAATGAATCAATGACCTTTTTCATTCACGCAAGCTTTAGCCTTCAATCAAATTCAATTTCAATCTTTTCATTCATACGAGCTTTGCCTCCAATAAAATTCATCCACCTAACCCTATTCTTTGCTCACTTTGTATTTGGCATCCTTTGACCAATATGGGTCACTTTTAATCTTTTCATTCATGTGAGCTTTGCCTCCAATAAAATTTCATTCACCTTGCAACCATGCTCAAGAAAAATTCTGCACCAAAATTGTGATTATTGAACCAACGATCTTTTCATTCATACGACCCTTGTTTGCAATCCAATTCAATTTCATCCAAAAATTACTTGATGCAAGCATATTTGCATTTGAAATAACGGTTAATGGTCAACGATATAAGGAATAAAAGATTTCTGCATATCATTCTGGAAAATTTCTAAATATTACAGGGACCTAAAACAAGACCACTAGTTGGAAATAACCCGAGGGTTAGAAAGATCTCAAAACAAATAGTCCAAATTACGACTACCTCTTTAGGTTTCACGACAATGATACACATGCGTAAAATATGATAACACATCAGTGATAGGACTTAGACAAACGACGAACAATGTCGACCTAAGGACTAAAATCATTTCTCAAAGATGACATTTTGCATTCATCATTCATACCCATCTATTTAGGAGCATTTGACTCATCCTGATCATCGCATCCTAAACAGTCTGACCAACCTAGAGGCCCATTTGAGCATATTCAACAGGTCTCAGCACCATGAAACACGATGGGAAAGATCTAAGACCGCAACGACGGATCCAATACCGCAAGGATAAAAAAGGGAAACGTGACGATCGTAACGACTAACCTTATACCTCAAAGACAGGACGGGAAAGATCTAAGACCGCAACGACGAATCCAGTACCGCAAAGATACAAAAGGGAAAGGTGACAATCGTAACGGTGAACCTTATACCTCAAAGACATGACGTGAAAGATCTAAGATCGCAACGGCGGATCCAGTACCGCAAAGATACAAAAGGGAAGGGTTTAAGTCGCAACGACAAACCTTGTACCTCAGAGACACGACTAGAAAGATCTAAGGACGCAACGGCGGATCCAGTACCACGAAGACATGAAGGGAAAGATCTAAGCCGAGTCAACGGACCCAGTACTACGAAGACAGGAAGAGAAAGATCTAAGCCGCAATGGTAGATCCAGTACCACGAAGATTTGAAGGGAAAGTTTTAAGTCGCGATGGCGAACCCGGTACCTTAGAAACATGACAAGAAAGGTCGAATCCACGATGATGAAACTTCCACCTTAAAGTCATAGTGGATCAAATTAAAACTATAATAGCAAGTCTTTATTTCTCTGAACTTGCAGTAAGAGCAAGATGAAGCTTCGACATCAAATCCTATCTTCATGAAGATGCAATGGAATTGGATTCAAATTATATCATTTCATTTTTACCCTTAGATTCAAGAAGGGCAAAATGAAGATTTTGATCTCTTACCCCGAGCAAGAGGCAAATTGAAGCCATTTGATCTTTTACCCCGAGCCTGGGGCAGATCATCATCAACCAATCTCCTACCACAAGCCTGGGGCAGATTGTAGTTATCCAAAACAAGCGATGCGGTCATCTTCCTGATGAGATACTGAGAAAAAGACCAAATCAAACCCACGATCGATGTGAGCAAATCTTTGAATCCCAACTTCTTGATGAGATACTAAGAAGCAGGTCGAAGCAATAAAATGGTTAGCTTCTTGATGAGATACTGAGAAATGGACCAAATTCGTCTTCCTGATGAGGTACAGAGAAGCGGATTGAAAGAAACGGGGAGGTTATCTTCCTGATGAGATACAGAAAAGTATACCAACTCGAGGCTCAATACGAGCAAATCTTCGAACCCAACTTCCTGATGAGATACTGAGAAGCGGGTCGAAGCAATAAAATGGTTAGCTTCCTGATGAGATACTGAGAAGTGGACCAAATTCGTCTTCTTGATGAGATACAGAGAAGCGGATTGAAACAAGCGATGCGATCATCTTCCTGATGAGATACTGAAAAGAAGACCAAATCAAACCCACGCTCGATATGAGCAAATCTTCGAACTCCAGCTTCCTGATGAGATACTGAGAAGCAGGTCGAAGTAATAAAATGGCTAGCTTCCTGATGAGATACTAAGAAGTGGACCAAATTCGCCTTCTTGATGAGATACAAAGAAGCGGATTGAAACAAGTGATGCGGTCAACTTCCTGATAAGATACTGAGAAGAAGACCAAATCAATGAAACAAGACCCAAAGACTACGGTGTCAAACTCTAATCTCCTTGAAATTTCAAAAGAATGGAGTGAAATTACAGTAGTAAATTTTGTCTTTTTGGAAATTGCCTTAGGGCAAGATGGGATCATAATGCTGAGGACGGAGAAGCAGATACAGCAAGGTAGAACGATCGATGAAAGGAAGGGCGGATCAGTTGAAGAAGGAACGCCTAAGAAATAGGAACAAAATTGGGCCTTCTTTTAGTCTTTGCTCCATTCCTGTTACACAGCAACGAGTAAAGAGGGGCAGCTGTTGAAGCCCAATTTTGACCGGGCTGAAACTTAACTCATTTTAAATTTATTTTAAGATTAAATTTATTTTAAATTTAAATTTATTTCTAACATTTAAATATAATTTAAGTTTAAATTTACATTTAAATTTAAAATTATTATAAATTTAAATAAGTAAAAGTCCAAATACAGAATGTCCATTTAAAAGTCCCACATACAAGCCCAAATTAAAAGTCCAAATACAAATGCCCAATTGGGCCCAAGTTCAAATTAGCCCACACCTAATTGACCCAAATCAGGTCAGGACCTAATCTGCTGCCTCCATCTCAACCAATCAAAGGCCGCCACTTCAGCATTGACAGATTCAACTTGCACTACCACAGGCAACTTGCTCCCGCACCACTAGCTACCCCAACCACCATCTGCTACTACCATCACCTGCAACAAAAAAAGAATAGACAGCATTTTAAATTGAAATGAAAAACTTGTAATGATGGAATTCAGGCTTTAAAAACCGAATTCAATCTTTTGTAAAATGGGAGATTTATAGTAATGCATTGAGAAATCAATACAAAATAAACTTTCCACATCCGAAATCAATTTTTCATAGAGTGCATTTGGAACACAGTCGAAAAGGCGAAGCAGTAATATCCGATCATCAAAGCTACAAGGTCATTTCTCAAGGTAATTAATATAGACTTAAATATATGCATTCATTTATGTATGACATAAATACTTATTTATTATCTGTTCAAGTATTGGAAAAGTTTCTTAATAAATAAAAACATGAAAATAATTTTAATAATACTAATAACAATAATAATATTAATAAAAATAATAAAAGAAGGAAGTCAAACGTTTTTTACCTGCTATCAGGTCGAAGCGCCGCTCACCATCACGGACGGTGGCTATGGGGACTTGCAAACCTTCTTCCCCGCAATTAGCCTCATCGATTTAAGTCTGTAAAGGAAAACAAGGGAAAAGGATTAAAAATCCCGAATAAAAAATAACGAATCCAAGGAATAAAATGGGTTTTAAAGGGAAAGAATAAAGAAAAATGAAGAACAAATTCAAGATTTTTATTGAAAAAAATCATTGCAAGATTTTTCTAACTCAACTAAAAATAAAAATGGTTTGTAAAAGGAACAGATTTGGAAAATGAAAACATGGGCAGATTCAATTTTTTTTATATAAAAAAAGGGTGTTTTCATAAAGATTTGGGTTGGATCTTTAACAGATCCATACCCATATTTGTCGGCTAAAAATAAAAGAATAATAAAATAAGGCGAGCTCGTGTACTTCATTACCAAAGACGACGGCGCGTGAGACCGGAGCAAGGACGAAACGGTGGCTGGAGACCGACCAGCGGTCGGACGGCATAGAGGCCAGAGAGAGCAAAAAGGAGGGGGTCTTTTTTTTTAAAAAAATAAAAGAGAAGGAAGGTCTGATTTTTTTCTAGCGATTTTTAGCCTTTTAAGACTATTGAAACGGTGCAGTTTTCGGAAGGAGATATTGGGGCTATTTTTAAAAAATTAGGTTATTTACCCATTTGGTCCTTTCAATTTTTTTATTTTTTTAATATACTCCTTTTTCCTACTTTTAATTAATTTTAAATTTGTCCACAAGTTTCATTTCATTTTCAATTTAATCCCTTGAACTTTTGAAAGCACCAGAGGCTGCCACGTGTCTCATTATTGGTTTATTTTGCAAATGGTCCCTTTTACTTTTGATTTATTTTAATTTTGTTCTTAAATCAAGTTTTGTTTTATTTTAAATTGGCCCAGAAATTTTAAATGATTTTTCAATTAGTCCTTTACTTCAGGATGCCTGAGGGGCTGCCACGTGTCACCTATTTTTGGTTTTATTACCTTGAAGGTCCCTAAACTATTCAAAAATTATATTTTGACCCTTAAACTTCCAAAAATTACATTTTTACCCCCAAACTTCCAAAAATTACATTTTTACCCCCAAACTTCCAAAAATTCCATGTTTAACCCCGAAGCTTCCAAAAATTATATTTTTATCCTTGAATTTCCAAAAATTACATTTTTAACCCCGAAACTTCTAAAAATTATATTTTTACCCTTAAATTTTCAAAAATTACATTTTTAACCCTAAAACTTCTAAAAATTACTTCTTACCCCTAAACTTTCTAAAATTCCATTTTTGATCCCAAAACTTCCAAAAATTATCATTTTACCCCCGAACTTTCAAAAACTCCATTTTTAACCTCAAAACTTTCAAAAATTACCATTTTACCCCCCGAGAGTCCAAAATTACCATTTTACCCTCGAGTATCCAAAAAGTCTCGTTTTCAATCCTGATTGCATCGTTTTTCTTCCTTGTCAATATTTGCATTTAGTTTTAGTTATTATGCACTCGTATTTTATTTTTGCTTACCATTTATCTGCTTAATTATTTTATTTCGTGTTATCTAATATCCGTTATTAATTCCTCGTTCATGTTGAATTCATACATTCATTTTCAAAATTGTTTTCATAAAAACTTTAAAAATCGAGACAATATTCTTTTATTTCGAGTTTCAAAATTTTGTACCTTAACTCACTAGGTGTAATTTTTCTTCAAATCGAAATAATCGAATACCCTTACTCGAGGTAATGTTTCCTTATCTCCGATTCTGAAAATTTGCGCCTTAAATCACTAGGTGCAACCTTTCTTTAAATCGAGATAATCGAACATCCTTTTCCAAAATTTAAAAGGTTTTACAAAGGAAAGCTCGTTATTTATGGATCTCGAAATATTATGTCCCAACTCACTAGACGTAATTTTCTTCCCCGATCACTTTGAAATAACGGGACTTCCAAACAAACTCGATTTTTCTTAAACATAGCTCATGCATTTAAGGATCTTATTTTAAACTTTATTCGAGCTTTCAAGGTTTACAAATTAAGACCCGAAAATAATCAATATGGTACCAATTTTGGGCGTATGAGGGTGCTAATCCTTCCTCATGCGTAACCGACTCCCGAACTTATTTTTCTGGATTTCGAAGACCAACATTTTTTTAAAATAACGTATTTTAAACGTTTTGTGGTGATCCAATCACACCCAAATAAAAGATTGGTGGTGACTCCCATTTTTCAATTTTAAAATAATTTTTTGAAACTCGTCGTTTTCCAAAAAAAGATGGTTTCGACAGCGCTGATTCTTGGCTTCATTCCATTAGAACAACTTTACTAGAAAACAAATTTATGTACATAAGGCAGATACATGTATAGTCGTGCCTTAATGCTCGAAGTCCTAATCTTCCAAGCTAATTTTTGCTCCGATTTAACCCTGATTTCAAGTTCAAAACATCAGTTTTGAATGGCCAAAGTCTACAAGTGGTTAGTCGTTTCTCGCACTTGGGTCAAGTCCTGCTTGCGACATGGTCCTTATTTTAGGCTTGCCCCTAAGAATGTTGGAGTCATTTCTCGTTCATTTCCAATTTCCTTTGGCGATATCATCTTGTCTTTGGATAGCCACAAATTCCTTCGATAGAGAGTCGTCCTCAGATAATACTCGACAAAAGACCTTTTCGACTTTCCAAAAATGGCCACGAAATCGTACTAACAAAAATTATGCACCAATACACCTTCTTTTGCCCTTTCTTCGACAGGTGTTTAGTGGCTAAGATTTCTAGAACATGGGTGATTCTTTTGTCAAGTCGGTCAAACAAATCTGCAACCGCGTCCTTTACGTGGCCCAACATTTTAGGGAATACGACTACTTCATACGTGCTTGAAACGAAGATGTCAACATTCTTTCTCGCCTCTGGGTGCACTTGTGTCTTGCGGGTTTTTCAAAGTAATGCACTTATTATCCCTTTTTTGCTTGATCAAGGCTATAACCCAGTGCTCGCTCATCCAGAATAGGCCTTATATTTTGAATCCTCGGGCGACATAGCGTATTCTTCTACCTTATGCTCATGTTTCTGAAAGTGAAGCAACTAAGTTTGAGTAAGTAAGGCAAATCAACATATTCAAATTAGAACATCTGCCTCATTTTGTCTTCCATACTTCTTTCAACTCCTGCAAACTGTTATGGGTTTCATTTATTTAGGTGTAATCCTAAAATTCTTATATGTGCCCTTTTAACAGACCATCATCTTTCATTGTTATTTTTCTTTGACCACATATACACGACCACGTTGACTTCTACCGTATCAAGGAATCCGCTTTCTTATGACCAGTTCTTTATTTGGCAATAGAATATGAATAACACCTTTTTAGATGAAAATGCAATGCAAACAGATTTAGGAATAAAGCTTGAAAATAACTTGCAATTAAAAGCAAAGTAGCAAGAATATAATCGTATTTCTTACCTTGGTAACCACTAAGGTTTGGCATGGTTCCACTTAAGGTAGGCTCTCATGGAATTAAATGCAAGTTAATAAAAATGTGCAGCTTATGAGTGCATGTATGCATAAGAAAAGTATTGACTCATAGCTCAATTCTATTAGAACAACTTTACTAGAAAACAAATTTCTTTACATAAGGTAAACACGTATATGGTCGTGTAGTAGTGTTCAAAAGCCTTAATCTTCGTAGGAAATCATCCAATTTCACCTTGGTTCATCATTTTTTTGTCCCAAAATGTCAGCTTGAATGGTTAAGTAATCAGTCACTTCTCGTAGTTGGATCAAAGTTTGGTTCGTTGTGCGGCCTTCGTTTCCGTCTTACTCGTCTAGCAAATCATCGATTTTTCGTCTTTCTTTTGACCATATGCGCGCGACCATATTGTCTTCTACCTTATCAAGAAACTTGTTTTCTTATGACCAATTTTCTATTTAGTAATTGAGCTTAAATTCACACCTTTCCTTGTATGAGGATGTAATGCAAGTAACAATTAAAAAATGTAAAAGAAAACATGAGTCAGTATGATAACAAAATACAGAGTAAAACAAGGAGCCTGGGCTTGGAGAACTGCTAACAGTTTGGTGTAGTTCTATCCTAAGGTAAGCAACTAGGATTTACTATATGTGGTTCAAGTTCATACCTAAACTAGCAGATTCCTCGATCTTCACCCATTACAGGCTTATACGAACGCGTTCGGTTTAGGGAGACACATTTCCCATATGTTTGCACGGAAGTGAAAACTTCACGAAAACATAGGTACGGATGTAATCCCGAAAGCGATTCACTATCTTGCATGGAGGTGAAAACCTCACGAAGGAGTAGTTTCTCACTTTCACTTAAAAGGTGTAGTAACAGATGCAAATGAATGCGAACTTATACTACCAATAATATTATCATGGTATTTCATAGAAAATGCAAAGGATCATATATCAATTTAAACCGAGTTTTTGAAATTTTTAACAAAAAGGACCCGAAAATAATCGACTTTTGGCTTGACTCTCTTAGCAGTCCCCAGTGGAGTCATCAAGCTGTCGAAACGATTTTGAAAATCGTCCCGACTTTTAATTTTTAAAATTAAAAATGGAGTCGCCATCAATCATTTTCATTTGGTGTGATTGGAGCACCTTCAAAATATTTTAATTAATCAAAAATTGGTTTGGTCTTTGAAATCCAGAAAGATGAGCTCGGGAGTCGGTTGCGTGTGAGGAACTATTAGCACCCTTACACGCCCAAAATTGGTACCAGATCGATTTTTAAAAGGTCTCAATTGTTAAAATTTTGAAAACTCGAGGATGAATAAAATATGATCCTTAAATGCATGATTAACAAGCTTTAAAAAAAAATTAGAAAGTCGAATTTTCAAAAAAATCATGAGCTCAAGTTAGGGCTCAACACCTCAAGTTTTCAAAAAAATCACGAGCTCCTATTTGTTTTCAAAACTTGCATTTTATTATTTTTAACACAAAGAGGAAATTATTCGGTTATTTCGATTCAAAAAAAAAACGTATCTAATAAGTTAAGGTACGATCTCTCGAGTCACGAAATAACGAGTATTGCTCTAATTTTTTGAAATAATAAAAAATCATTTTGCTGAAATGATTTACAAAGAATGGATAAATATGTATTTAATTTTAACTAAATACAAAAATGGTAAAAATAAATAAAGACATGAATTGTATAAATTACGTAATATGATTTTAAAAAGATGTTGGTGAACAAAATGTTAAATTAGGAAAATTATACTCATGATTAAAGGATTATATACTAAGTAAAGGGATTGAATTTTAAAAAAGAAAACCAACAAAAGGGTAAAATTTAAATTCGAAAGTAAAAAAAAAAAAGAATTAAGGGTTAAACAAGAACAAAAGCAAATTTTTAAATATAACAAAATTTTAAATGTATTGAAATTAAATGAATAAATAAGCAATGCAAAAACAATAAATAAATAAAATAGAAATAATGAAAATATAATGTGATAGAATCAAATTAAAAATAAACAAACTAAAGGAATTTTTTTAAAAAAGAAAAAGAAAAAACGGAAGAGAGTTAAATTAAAATTTTAACAAAATTTTAAACCTAAAACAACAAGAAATAAAAGAATAGGGGCCACATTGAAATAATCGAAAAACACAAGGATCAAATGGGAAATTTTCCCAAACACGGACACATGTCCTCTCATGTACATTCAAGGTCGAAGGACCGATATGTAAAGAGGTGAAAACATCAGGGGCAAAATTTTTTAAAAAAAAGAAAAATAAATTGGGACACAATTGAAAGTCCCTAAAACTTGGAGGGACTGCAGAGAAAATTAGACCAGTCTTTAAAAACACGCGGATCCTTCCCACGAGTTCGGGTCAAATTCGGGCTTGGAGCCAAAACAGTGCTATTTTGGCACTTTGATTCCTTCCCTTAAACGGCGTCATTCCAAAAGGGTATATAAGTCAAAATTTTGGCTGAAATTCTCATTTTTCCATTATTTCCGAAAAAAAACTTCTCCTCTCTCTCTTTTCTCTCCTTTTTTTTTCTCTCTTTCTTTCTTCCGTCCGTCCGAAGGAGCCATCCTAGGGTTTCGTCGTGTTCGTCGACTTTCGACTCCACGAACTGCCATCTACTACGGTTAAGTATGTAAAAAACCTCCTTTTTTTAATTTCCTTTTTTAAAGATATAGATCCAGGCTTAGATCCAACCAAATCTAGCTTGGATCTTCGAAAAAGAAGCGTAAAAAATTTAAAATCCTTTTTTAAACCCTAGTTTAATTTTTTTTTGGTTTTTCTTTTTTTATATTTTTTAAAAACCTAGATCTAAAGTAGATCTTTCTAGATTTTTTTAAAAAAAGGAAAAGGTTTTGATTCTTTTTCTTTTTATTTTTTTCGAAATATGTTTTCTTTTATTCTATATTTTTTAATATATTTTTTGATAAATGCTCGAGTATTGGAGTCTCTCATGAACACGAACGAGTTCGGAGAGATCCTGTTCGCAGCTACGAAGGCGACGATTCAAATCCAGGTAAGAATCCTAGACTTTTCCTTTGTTTTTTATTTTATATTTATTGAATATTAGTTTCAAAAGAAATAATAAAAATAAAATAGTATGTAATACTACAATAATTTAATATATATATATATATATAACAAAAACAAATATACCTTGAGAATGAAAAATATTCTTGAATTTGTATTCGAATTTGCTTTTTGATTTTTATCGTTTGTGTTTGTGTGTGTTCTTCGTTTTTAAAAAAAATCTGAAGAGAAACTTACAACGGGCAAAAAAAGGCTTTTTTTATAGCCAAGATACAAATCATGCTATTTTGTTCTTTTCTAATTTTATTTTTTTTTGCTCTTGTCGCCTTCTTTTCTATTTTTTGCAGGTATCAACGGTGGTGGTGGCAGAAACATAATGGTGACAAAGAGTGTCAAATGACCTCGAGAACACATAAGGGTGTGGAGCAAGGTGTTGACGTGGCAATGACGACTGGAGTGTTAGGTAAATTAAAGTTTTTGTTTTAGGTTAAGGTTGTTGAGCTTATAAGTTTATTTTAGGTTTGGGCTTAAGTTTGTAAATGGGTCATTGGGTTTGGATAGTTTAGAATTTGAGTTATAAAAAGAGATTTAAAATCAAAATGGATTTTGATTTAAATTTATAATTTTTTGGTTTGATTTTTTTTTTGATTGTGCCCTGATAAATTTGGGTCCAACACCCCCATTTTTATAATCTTACAAGACCAAGAGCTTTGAGGGTAATGGGTTCTAAGTGACCCTGTTTTAAAAGAAAGAAAACAAGAAATTAACAAAATTTAATCCAGAAAAGATAAACCCAGAAGTGAAATTACTTGCAGAAAACTGATGATATATCTTCAACTCATGATAAGATTATTTGATCGAATGGGACTCTTCTATTTAAGTAGAACCCTTAGCTGGGCCTTTTGACATTCAAGCTTTGAAACCCAACGTCTACTTTTTGATCCAATCGCTCGAACCACTCGTGGAAATTCAACGAACCCTTTGATCCCTCGTTTTATGCGAGGATTCTCTGTTTCTGGGGATGCCTTTCGTTGAATTGTCATGGATGAATCGTTACAGGTTGATGATGCTTTTTCACTGAAAACTAACCTCGAAAATTTCCCAGAAAGATTGGTTGTTAATCTTCTTTATCAGCCGGCAATGCTCGTTTAGTTTCTTCCAATTCTAATAGCTTTTCTTCGAATAAAAACTTGGCTTCGGCCAGCTTCATTTGAACCCTTTCTTCCCTTAATACTTCAGCCATTTTTAACATCTTTCTTTCTTCCTCGAAACCTCTTTTCATTCGATCAATCTCTGCTTTATCTAATGAAATCTCTCCTGCAAGCTTATCACATTATTTTACCAAAAATTGGTGCCGGCCGGCACAAAAAAAAATATTTTTTATACCCAATATTACATGTATTGTATAAAATACAGGTGAAAAAAATACATATACATGTCAACCGGCACCAAAAACTAGTTTTTAAAGATTGCTGACATGGGTGCCGGCCATGAGGGTGCCATAAACCCCGGGCACTCTTCCTTTTTTTTAAAAAAAAATTCGGTAAAATTGTAATTAAAAAATGAGTTGTAATGAATCTAAATTTTAAAAAATAATTTTAATACTATTAATTATTGGATTTAAAATTTGAAATTTAAAAAATAAGGACTAAAGATATACTCGATTGAGTGTAAAAAAATTGAGTTGCAGAAAATAAAAAAGATTATTTTTTATTTTAACTCCTAACACATAATAAAAATTAATCATTTCAAATTTGAATGATAAAAGGAAAAAAGTTATAAAAGTATATGTTTGTCAAAATTTATACATCTTTCAAAGGTTTCATTTTATTTCCACATTTTTTAACTCTACCAAGTCACGGATGGATTCTTTCAATTTTCCTCTTTTCTACCCAGCATACATATGGAAAGAAAAGTTATATTTTCCATCTTTCTAATTTTCATCCCACCGTACTAAATTCCAAGAGGTAAATATATGGAGACTAAATTCTAAATTTGTGAAGAGTATAAGAACCTATGACATATTTTAACATTTTATTGTTAGCAGCTGCTTTAAAAAATAAAAACATCCACCGGTGCTTGATCTTGCTATAGGAAAAGGGTATGGCCACCTTTACTCCACATTGATTAAGGATGGATGATGCGCAGCTAACATGGACATCTCTGTTTGTGTTAGATGAAACAGCAACTGAAAGCACATTTCATATATAATAATTTTGGTACAAAGGAGACAAAATAGTCTTAGAGAAGATGTTGATGTTGTGATCCTAATCTCTTATTTAATTGTACCAAGCAATTAAGTTTAACTGTTACTATATATTTGGATTTGTATTTTAAACATATTCAATAAGGAGGGGGAATGGTCTCCTGGTCCAGGAGCCGAGAAGAAGCAGCCAACCCCTCAAAATGGAGTCCTCCCCTAAAGAGGGTCTTTGGAATTGTATTTTAGGGGGGTTTCAGGTCAGGTTCTGGGTCGGATCCCGGGTCGGGTTCTTTTTACTATCATTGTATAACAATACTATATTAATTATATGCATGTGTTGGATATGCCACCGGCTCAAAAGCAATCAAAGAGCACAACCTACTCCCAACCAACAAGACATCAAGTGTATGCATGAATATGCACCAAGAAAGAGAGATCTAAAATCAAATCATTCCAATATATTGCTGCCTCAAATGTTACAGTTCTTATACATTTACAATTGCCTAGCACATGCATATAGAAGTACACGACCAATCTCTGAAATTTCCATGCATTTTCCTTTTTTTCTTTAAGGGGGCAAGGTAAGTAAAATAAATGGCTGACTCGTATGATTATAACAACAAAAGCTTAAAGACAAGTAGGAAAAAAAAAAAAAAAAATTTATAAGATCAGTGGCAGATCTTACTTTTAATCCAAGGATTGTGCTGCTGGCTGAATCCCTTAGCTAGCAGCAACCTTATTTTGGAGCAGTAACTCCAAGTCACTCAATCTGCATAGATAAACAGATTCCTCATAATTTAAAAAAAAGTTGACAGAGTAAAAGGGAAAATAGACTGCCTGAAATGAAATGGTGGCATACCTCACATTACTCAAATCAGGGTAAATTGCTATAGAATCTTTAAAATCCTGAATTGAATTAGAAAAAAGAACTTAGTTACTCAATGAGAAAACTATTGAACTACCACTTGTTAGCTATGTTAATCGGATTAGGGTGCGAGTGTTGGATACGAAGTGTATATTTAACACGAGTATGTTCAATTTTATTTTTCAAGTTTTTCCATGTATTTGGAGGGTCCTTGTGAAACCATGTCCTCGTTTTCATGTCCATATATGCATCAGATTTGAGTGTGAAACAATGTAACATTGGCTCTCAGCAAGTATTGCTTCGAGAACTTACCTGCTCAGCAGTTGAAGAAGTATAGGTAATCACACATGACATCCCAGCTTTAGTTGCTGCCTGCACAGATGGAATAAGTTTTGCTTAAAACTCTAGCTATGGTTGATAAATTTGTTCAGTGCATACAATGCTCAAACTAATATTTGGAAACATGGTATCTCTTTTCTAGAGAATAGAAGCATTACCTGAAGCCCAATCACACTATCTTCTACCACTAAGCAATCTTTCTCTGACACACCTAATCTCTGTCAAATAAATTTCTGAATCAGATAGAGATAAAGCAAGCTAAGACTGAAAGATGAAAAATATAAGCATGGGTAACATTATGGTTAAATGCACATGATAGAGTTAACTAGTAAGTTACCTTGGCAGCTGTCAGATATATCAATGGGTCTGGCTTCTTTTCCTTCACGTCATCACCTACAAGCATAAAGAAAAACAAAATGAAGATTGGGTTTTAAGAACAGAATCATCATAAAAGAAGAAATGGCAAAATGAAATGGGCCAAATGCATAGCTAGAGGGACCAAAGAACAAAAGGCAACCAATGAAGTTATTGCTTTAGAAACAGGTCAAGGTTATAAATGAGCTTGTCTAGAAGACTTTTATAAGGAACTCAGTTCATTTAGAAGAAGCGGACTTGTGAAAGTATTCAGTGCATATTTTGATTCACACAGTCTAAAATATATCTAACAACAAAAACATATGTTTTAGAAGTAGTCAACAAACCTGCAAGGAAGCAATCAAGCCCCTTAAATCGCTCCTATAACAAGGGAAAAACAATATAAGAATAAGGAAACAGAAGTGAGGATACTTGTTGATCAATAATTTTGGAATCGAAACCACGAGATATTGTTTGGTTTTCACTCGAAACTCTCATGGTTTTGTCTCGCAAGAGATGTCTTTTGTGAGACAAACCACGAAAATTTTGGATCAAAGTGGAGAATACCTCGCACTTTAGGTATGAATCTCCACCGGAACTTACCATTCCAATAAGGTTCTCAAGACAGAGTACAACTGAACTTTTAGTTGCTGCAGAGCAAACAGCCAGCATTTTGCCCTGCAGATTGGAGAAAGACAATGGCATCACAAACAAAGGATTGTATTGCATTCATTTGGACTGATTGCAATGCAAGGATCATGAATTGATCATCAATCCCAATTGATAAATAAGTAGTGCATCTTACAGCTGCCTTGGCCTCATCCATCAATCTTAAAACTCCAGGTCTAGGTTCCACCTGATCAAAACAATTCCACTCTCTTTTTATTCAACAACATGGATAACCAATTCAGAATCAATGAAAAGATAAAAGAAAATGCAATGTGATAAACAATAGCGTCTGCTTACAGTTCCAGATTTGATTATTTCTTTGTACCTTTCAGTCTTCCAATCCTACACAGATGTAACAGCACCACATACATAAGTTCTTCAATAAAGAGAATTTCATAATTCCTATACAAAGATAAAATTAAAGCTTAATTAGACCTCCATTCCCTGTTTTCCTTGATTTCTTTGGCATTTGCAGTCACTACATCAAAGCTATATAAGTATTAATCATACCTGAAGAGTGTCAATTAACGTAGCTCGTTCCTCATCACTCTCAGGAGGCGTCTTAAATACGGTAGAAGATGGCCATCCATGTTCCTTGAAGTACCTTCAGAAACACCAAAAATCTCCATTAAACCAATCAGCAACAAGAAAAATTAAGAACAATAAAAGAAACCTTTAGAAAAAGAAAGAAAGAACCATCTCATCTTGGGTTTGCCACCACCAATCAGGTTCTGGAGCACATCATAAAATTGAAGGTCCCAATTAAGGGGCTGTGAAGAAGGAGGACAACGAACATTGAAGTGAGCGAAAGCGTCGTTGTAAGCTTGGCGGTGCAAGTGCTCGGATTCTAGAATGACACCATCGCAGTCGAAAATGAGAGCTTGAAGGGAATCGGAAGCTGAGACAGAGAGGGAGAGTCGTCGGGGCTTTGTGGTGGTTAAGGAAAGGGAGGAAGACCTTTTGGTTCTGAAAGTGAGGGACTGTGGTGAGTAATAAAAGAGAGAAGAGAAGTTGGAGGAGAGGTTTGGAGGAGAGAGAACGAGTGTGGAGTGAGACGCCATGGCTGATTTGCTTCACTGACTGGTCTAAAATGGAGAGTATTCGAGTTAAAAAGAAGGTGAATTTTTGGCGGGTTTGGTTTGTGTGGCTGTGGATATCTCTCCAGCCTCAACGTTACCTTTTAACACATACAATTTTGCAATTGATTTTTTAACTCAATTCGAGCAATTCGAATGACATCCTATCTAACTCTCTCCTCAAATTGATATCTCAATCAATTCTCAATTTAATTAATCAATTCGATTTAAAATACATTGCAAATTTGGCTTTAAAACTCTTTTGCATTGCCAAAACTCAACTGTATGATTACAATGATGCCAAAGAAAAGTAAATATTAATTAACTTAAATAAAAATGAATTTTGGCTCAGCTAAAGAAACCGCATTTTTTTAATTTATATTTCAAAAATCGTTCAAATACCATGATTCGAGCCAATTTTAAATTGAATCGAATTCCGAGTCAAGCCTAACAAAAACGACTCAGTTACACCCTAGTTCCACCAACATATTACGGAAACTCCACAAATCGTCTTGAAGTTGAAACATGAGATCAAAAATAGCATCTTTGATTGATAGCCATAATAATAGAGGGGGGAAATGTGATGAATCATCAATTATTCAAAAAGTACCCTATTATGAACATTCTGCAACCTTTACAAATCCTATTACAAAGTTGCGCCTCCACCATCGGACATAAGAGATGTGGCAGCCGCAGCAGCTGTTGGGACAACCCCGGTTGAAACGCCTGGCTTTGACAAATGCAGCAGCCTGCAAAATCAAACACCACCAATTTCTTAAGCTAACACAAGTCCCTCATTCAGGATCCATCAAAATACCATATCCTATGTGCTAGAAGCTGAATATCTAAAATCATAACCATAGTATAGGAAACACTTATCTATTATAATCACTAGAAACAGGTTTTCCTACTGCCTAAGTACAAATGATAATTCGTATTTATGATGATATATACAATCATCATGAGCTTAAAAGACTAGATTATGATTAGACCAATTACTTAAATTCTTGTTGTGCATTGCATTTATCACAGTTGCAAAGTTATGTTATTTCGACTTCTCATTTTCCCAGGAACACTCATGTCTAGCACTCGTGTGACCAGTGACCAATACTCTTATCCGGCAGTCCCCCTAAATCCAAGTAGTTGCATAGTGTAATGAATGCTGTCTAGTCCATTGTAGTAAATATCATCAGTAGAAAGAATCAAAACCACGAAATAACGATCACAAAATCATGTTTGAGGATCCTATTTTTAGGTAGACAAGTTCCATAATAGCCATGCATCTTACTAAGCAAGAAGAAAAAAGGCTCTTACGGTGCAAGATATTCACAAAAAGAAGACACAGAAGCAACGACTTCATTATAATTTTCCGATGTTGCAGGCGCAGTCACTTCAACCATCTGTATACCAGGTGTTACCGGGACAGCCTCATCCGTTGCATGCAGTTTTAGCATCTTATTAATCGATGAGACAGTCACGGTTATCTGAGCACCCCTTTCGAAATGAAAGGTGAATCCCACTCTCAACAACTCATTGTCCAACTTATATCCAAGTGAATAAAATAATCGAAGCACATTCTTGCTGGCTTTGCTTTCTACCATACTTCTAACCAGTACAGAGATTTGGTCTGCTCCAGCACCCCTCATTGCACCCCCAACATGTTTCACAGTCCTACAAACATTATATAAACTTAATAACCATCCAACACAAAAAAAAAAAAACCCAACTACGTTATTCTAGACCCTTTACTTTTTTTGAAGTATTCGTGTCCAACACTGTTTCCACGGAATATCTAGACATGGATATGAGAATATGAAACCCCAAAACGGAGCAACCTTTGAAAAAAATTGAATATATCCATCCTAAACACTCACATCGGAGTCCGACATATGTAGAATTGACATAATAAGCACAATTAAAAACTCCAAATTACCAAGTAGGCTCGGAATGTTCAAGATCACACAATAATCTGACCTCGGAAGTAACAAATCCTGTAAAATTCTTAGGCAATTAGCAAGGCAGAACCTAACAACTTGATCAATTAATCTATATATTGCTGTTTTATAAAATATAAATTAGTACATGATTCAGCAGGAGAGTTATTTACAAAATTAACTAAACAGGGAGAAATGCTTATACCATCAAACACGTCATGGATCAATAATTAACTCTTTTGTATAATGAAAATATGAGAAATTTACCAAGATTTGGACCACTTTTAAGGCAAATTTCATGTACCCTCAAGCGTTCTCTATTTACACCGCAAAGACCTTGAAGTAGAATTTCAAGTGCCTCAACATACTGCAAATCTCACCAAAAAGAAAAGAACAAAAACAAATCTGTTTAAACCAATCCCCAAATTTAGAAATTTTCTAAAATAGAAATGAAATAATTATTGTGGTTGTGAATTTGTTTACCTGTGTCTCTATAATTCCTTGAACTACGCACTCCATTTTTACAAGATTTTTTCAATGTTAAACGAAGAAATGCATGTTGTAAGCTCACTGCGAAACCCTTGCTCTTCTTAAAATCTGGTTCGAGCTCAGTTCGTTATACGAATGGTAATACGGGCATTGCTTGGCCCGAGCTGTCACCCGACCCGAACTAAAATATGGGTGGAATCAACTTTAAAGGTTGAGCGATAATACTAGAAGGGTAAACTATCAAAATAGTCACTTTTATTTGCCTCAGTTTACATTTTAGTCACTTATGTTTGACATGTTACATTTTAATCACTTACGTTATTATTTTGTTACGAAATGATTACTTTTATTACGTTATTTGTGCACTCAATTTTGATTGTAATCCATGCTTAGACCCTCCATTGAATTGATCCTTTGTTCTTCCATTTTGAATAAAAAATCCAATCAATTGATGGAGCACTCAATTTGATTTCTACTGTTTCGATTCAACAAAGATGACTATGAAAATGGATGGTTTTTTCGATCAAAATGGAAATGAAAACTAAAAGAAAAAGGAGGCCAAGGGTTCTTTTTTTCAATTCAAAGATTAATTTGATGCATTTAGGGCTTAGATTGGTTTTGATTATTTTGAGAAATCAAATTAACATTTTCCTTTAATTAATTTAGAAAATTAAATTAATTAAATTTATTTAATTAAAAATCAATTAATTTACTCGTTGGCATTTAAAATTCATTTTAGCTGTCACGTTAGACTGCTATTTGGGAGGTAACAGATCTTAACAGCAGAGTGATCATTTCATAGCAAAACGATAACGTAAATGAGTAAAACGTAACATTTCAAACATAAATGACTAAAATTTAACTTGAAACAAACAAAGTGACCTTTTTAGTAGTTTACCCATACTAGAAATATTATTAGAGATTTTAATTTTTAGATAAATTACATTGGTAATCACTCTATGATTATTATCATTTTTTTGGTCATTTATCTTTTTTTTTTGTCTTTAGTGATAACTTGACCGTTTTTAAAATTGGTATACTAATAATAATTTTAGCCTTCAATATTTTTAGATTATGTCAATTTAATCTTGATTTCAAAAAAAAATAATCCTCAACATTTACATATTGTGAAATTTTTTTTTTTTTGCAATTTTATTTTTATTTATGACATTGAGAGTTAAGTTTAAAATAAAAAAAAGATAAAAATTATTATCTTAAATTTTTTAGTGATGATATTTTTTGTATAATTTTTTATTAAATTTAGTAAATAGATTTTTTTAAAATTTTTTAGATGAAAATATCAAAAAAAAAAAGTAGATTGAAAAATAAAGATATCAAATTACATAATTTATAAGTATTAAAAATTAAATTTTTTAAAATTAAGATTAAATTGATTTAATATAAACTATTATATAAACAACATACCATGAATCTATATATTATATATAAAAATTATCCATAGCAAGGAGGGCCTGAAAATCCCGAGAAGATAAGGCTTGGAGTGTTAAGGTGAGGAGAATTAAGTTATGTACATAATGATTATAAGATACAATAATGTATACATTTAATGCTAAAAATCTGAAGAAAAGAATTCCCAGAAACACACCAAAATCTCCTATTAAACCATTTTTCTTTTACATTCTAAAAGGCTTGATCTTTTTCAAGGGTTGTAAAAGTGATCATCACAGTGGCATTTCCAACCAAGGGGCTTGTAATTAGAGTATTGAGTGCCTGATGATGGGTAAAAAACCTCCATGGGAACAGTGATTGCTTTGCTCGAACCAGGTGGTTGAAATTGGTGGTAATGGCTAAGTAATGGTGTAGTAGGTACTTGAACTGCCTTGCAAGGGTGGCATCCATTACACCTGTTGTGGCAGCTTGGAGGAATTGATCCCAACCTTGTTTTGTCTTCAAAAGATAAACCCTGTTGAAAACCCAAACATCATCAAAGATCAGATATATAAACATGGTGAAAACAATGAAAGATATGTGGGTTGAAACCGTACCTGAGCAAGGGAAGAGGTTGGAGAGGAGAGAAGAAGAAAGGAAAGGGGCAAAAGTAATGTGAAGGTGTTAAGGAGGGGAGAAACAAGTGAGGTCATGATGATGAAAGGGTTTGATGTAACCAAGGAAGTAAACTGAAAAGATGGGAATAGTAATGGGACTCTAACTTCAAGTACATATGAAACTAACTTACCTCTGCTGCATAGTAAAAAACCCCAAAGCAAGATAGAGAAGACAGTGGTAAAAGTAATAGGGTCAGCGATGAGACAAGTGAGTAGGAAGAAAAGGAAGGGAAGGTTTCATAAATTGGTGTATGTGGTGGTGGGTGGTGGTCTGAGCATTAATGTACATGGGAGAGAGAGAGAGAGAGAGAGAGAGGGCAGCGTGGCAGAAGAGTGAAAAGAACAATACGGAATTGGCAAACAAATTGGGAGAATCTGCATTAGAAAGGAAAGGGGAGGGGGACCAAATAACTCCATTTTTATCTTTTATAAATTGAGTGACTAATCTATTTATCGCGGATGCTCTTCAAATAAGTAATCAATTAATTATGAAATATATTATATTTTTATGAGTGAAATTAAATCTTCGATCACATGATTAAAAAATGACATGAGCAATTGTCATATTACATTTCATGATTAAATTTGTCTCACTTAAATTAAGATTGAAATTTTTAAATTTAAAAATTAAAAAAATTAAATTTGATCAATTTAAAAAGTGAAAAAATTAAAATTAATCGAATTAAAGTATAAAAATTAAATCCTACAATGTACATAATACATAGACTAATAATAGAATTGGACTTTCTTCTCTCTTTGGGTACCTAGAATTGGGTGAAGAATGCGTAAAGGGGAGATGTATGGGTTAATATGTATCTCTTAAGAAAAATTCTAATCTCTTAATTCATCTTGGATTCGATCAAAGTATCTATTGTAAGACTTTGGACCTTTTTTTCTTTTTTGGATCAATAAAAGAGGCTACACAGCCTTAACTAGTAGGCGTTGCTACGGGGCACATTTGCCCACGAGCTATACCAGATTAATCATCAAACAGAATGGACTCTAACCTATGAAGATTTTGCAACATTCAGTCATTCCCATTCAACGTACGTTACACAATCATTTTCGAATCTCACACGAGCTTACGAAAACTTTTTTACTAACCTGAGCATGAATTAAAATCAAATTATGAAGTTTTAAAAATTTTAGGTTGACGTTGCGACTGCATAATTTCCTCGTCGCAACCACGTCAACTCAATGAGTTATGTCACGACATCAAACCTCTTCACATCACAATGTCCCTTACCGTCGGATAAATTTGCGACATTGAAAATTTTTGGTTTCAACATTACCCCTGTTTTTGGTAAAATACACTTTTTTTTGTACCCATTCAATAATTTCCAACCAAATCATATGTTCACATTCAATCATTTACCAATTCTACTTATGCCAAATTATGACAAAACATGACAGTGATGAGTTATGTCACTTGATTATTAATAAATAGTCATAATTATTCAAGTAAATATCTATTGAATAATTATGTTTATTGTTAAATATATCTATTCATATGGATAGTTATGTCTCTATGAAAAGACATGAGACCTCTTATAAATAGAAGAAAAAATTTCTTTGTATGACATAATTCATTTGAATGCATAAATACTTAAATAGAGAGATTTAAAATTTTTTTAAAGTGTAGATTTAGGCTTTGTTTAGTGTACTTTTGACATAAAAAAACACTTTTGAATCAAAAGCAATGCTAAATAAGTAATTTTTGAAAGAAATTTTTAACTTTTCAAAAGCACTTTTCGTGAGATGGAGAAGTTAAAATTTTTAGCGATTCCATCCCAAAAGCACTTTTGATAGCTCAATTACGTTTTCACTCCTCCAACACATGATACTTTCCCTTTTTTGATTAATTGTTTAAAAATATTTATATTTTATATTTTATATATTAAAATATTAATAACAAAATATAATAAATTATTTTCTATATTTTTATTAAAATATCATAATATTAACTAATTTGAATATTATTTAAATGTTTATTTATTACTTTATAAGATATGTCTAAAATAGACATTTTATTTTTTAAAAGCGTTTTTTGACAGTTATATTAAACACTTAAATCTTAATCCAAATTTTTTAAAAATACTTTTCAAAATCACTTTTTTAAAATATTTTTTAAAAATATTTCTCAAAAACAATATTAAACTAACCCTTAATCTTTATTGTTATATATATATATAACACACCAAAAAAAAATAATCTGAAATCTAAAATTTGAAATTTGAAAGAAAAAACCTTCTTGAAATTGAAGAAACAAAGGGTACAAAATTGAGATTCCATTGTACTCACTAGCTTTAAACACGTTGGATGACCCTAGCGAGCAGTAATTAGATTTACGATATATATTATTATTTTTATTTGTCTTGTCTTGTCTTAGTATAATAGATGTAGAAAAAAATATTCTTAGACATTTGTTTCCTTGATTTTGATATGCTAACAACCAACCTCGACTTTGTAAATAATTATGAATTTTGTATATTTACTAATGTACTTATATATTGTAAAGTGTTATAGACTACTTTGTATCAAAAATTCGATGAAATTTTGTCTTATCTATTTAAGAAATAGATAAATTAATTTTTAGATATTAAATCAAGAAATAAACCAATTTTTCTATTAAAAATTTCATCTATTTTTATTATTAAAAATTGATTTTTGTACGTAAAAACGAGATTATTCTATCAGTCACATCACTTTTTAACAGTAAAAATAGATGAAATTTTTAACAATAAAAAATGAGATGATAGTTGCTAAGTGCCACTGAGGTAATTTTAATATTTGCCTTATTTAGTTTGGTAATTTAATGAAGAAAAATTTGAATTTGGTTATGTGTTGTTTTATTGAAAATTCTATGGTTCATCTATGGAAAACCAATTTTTGGCATTTGAAAATTGGATTGGATTCGAGTGGACCAAATAATCCCTTTAAAAATGAAGGATCGTTGAAGACTATATAGATGTTTTGGAAATCAGATCTTCGATTGATTATACTTTGATTATTATAATTATAATAATTATTTTTAAGAAGTTACTTTGAATTCGCTTAGAGTTTATGTTAGCAAGTTGAATTGAATATATGCTGTAAGGCTTGTCTAGGTTTTGAAAAGAAAGCTTATTGAGAACACTTAAACATGTTCATTGAGGAACTGCTTTTGTGAGGAAGTGCAAATGTTGTATTGTAAAAATTGTTAAGAGTGTTTATTGCTCAAGTTTTCAGGGAGCGATTTGGAGGTGAGAGTTCTACTATTTAGGTACAAGAGTGAAGACTCTATAGTTGAAGAGTAATAGATTGTGAGTTACTTGTTGTATTGTTGACTAAGAATACTGGGATTTCTCACCAAATTAGACTTCACAAACATAGGAAACCAAATTGCATAAACAAATCATTGGTATTATTTGTTATTTTGTTTGCACAATTTTGTAGTATCAAGCGATAATGACTACAGTAATCTTACACTTTCATTGCGCTTATCGTGTTAAGCAAATAAACAACTTTAGATAGCAACATAAATGTATGGATTCTCCATATAGATTTATTCTAGTGAGGCAATAAAAATTAAGTTAATTATTAAATTAATTATTCGATTTGGTATTTGTTATGATTTATTTTGATTAGAACTTTTGTAACTTTAATATATATAAATGTTTGCCCTATTTTTAATTTTTGAAAATTTATCAAGTTATTAAAATAAATAATATTTTATAAGTTGATATAAACTATACAAGTGGAAAGAATTGTTTTGTTTGTTTGAAAATTGAGTTTTGGTACGAGGCAGATTTTTTTTTTTTTGAGTTATTCTGATTAAATAAATAAGTATAGTTTGAATTAGGTTAACATTTTATTATGAAAAAAATAGTTAAAATGAAATAAATAAAAGGTAGTGTAAAGTTGAAGCAGACAAGAGGAAGCCCACATAGGAGAGTAGAGTGGGAAAAAAAAGGGGCTAAAAGGTTAAACCAAGATTCCAAAACTAGTAGAGTAGACCAACCCAAATGAAGAAAATTGGCCATCCCACCTTCATTTTCAAACATCTCAGTTTTTGTTCTTGCCATTCAAACCAACTTCTTTATTCATTTTTCATACAAAACAACTAATATAATATATATTAGATTATGGTATTCTCACGATATCGGTGAAGCAATTACGTAATAAATTTATAACAAAATTGATATGAAAATTAGTTGAAATTGTAATGTTGATGGGGTGTGAAGTTCGAGATGTTTTGAGTTCAAATTCTTTTGTATAAATATACTTTAGATTTTATAAAATAAATATAAAATAAAATATTTTAAAAATAATATTTATTGCTTTTGTATAAATAATTGGATTTAAGTTTTTAAATTCGAAAAATAGATGAATTAAATTCATAAAAATAAAAATAAAAAACTAAATTCTAAATATAAAAAATACAAAATACAAAAAGTTGAAGAATATTTTAACTTTTTTTTTTTAACTTTTTTTTTAGTGAATTACAAGAACGAAGGTAAAACCTCGACAGTAACGCGACTAATGCGACTCAAACTCATATCACACCTGAAGCAACAATCATCAAACCAACACATGAGTTCAATATTTTAACTTTTTTAAATACCCAATTTTATTATAGTCCTAAACTACGGAATGCATCTTCAATGTTTATTAATGACATAAATGGTAATGTTTATCATAATCTTTAATTCTATTGTATTAGTCTTTATTAATTCTAACCGGTAGTTATTATTTATATAAAGGTAAATCACTATTTTGGTTATTCCAATTTTCTTTTTATTAATTTGGTCATTGTAGTTAAATTATATTGACGAAATTAATTACTCCAACGTTAAATTTATTTATTTATTTATTTTTAATTGTTTTTATTTTTTTTTCCTTTCCTTATTCTTTTTTATCTTGCCTTTTTCTCATCTTCCTTCAATACATCTATTTCTTATTTTATTTAGATAGTTAAAATTGAACGTATGACAAAAATAAAGCAGTGCATATGACCTGTTGATGATCATTGTGAGCTTATTACCATGATAGAGACGGAGTGGGAGAGAGATAGAGCTTGCCATGGATTCTCAGTTTTTTTATTTTGGTGAATCACAAATAATTATTAGTGCGACTAGAACCTAAGTTACATTTGGGGTAGTGAACGCTCTTTATCATTAGGCCAATACATAAAGTTCGATTCTCAGCTCTTTTTACTTCCCTTTTTGGTGTGAAGTTTGTTGTGTTATACTTCATTTATAAACTGACCATAAATGAGATACGTGTTAGGAAAAAGTTAAAAATAAAAAATAAAAAATAAAAGGCAGCAACAAAGAAGAGATATGAGTGCATTAGCTTGAGGTACACATGGTAAACCATATGTTATTATTTGGTTATTCCGTCAGTTACATCAATTTTAACAATACAAATGAATGAAATTTTTGGCTAAATAAGCCAAATATGCCGATTTTGAAAATTTATTAGGCTTTTAGGCCAATTTTAAAATTATTTAGGGAAATAAGCCAATTTTGAAAAAAGCGTGTTTAGCTGGACGAGCTTTCCTTACACATATTAGGAAAGCTTGCCTAGTTGGACGTGTTTCCCTTTAAGTTGCAATTTTTTACTTTTTTAATATAATTAATTTATTTAGTTAGATGGTTAAATATTAGTAATTTTGTCCTTAAGTCTCAAGTTCTATTCCTCTCTTACTCATATTTATATTTTTTATTTCAACTTGTTTTAAGCTTCTTCTTCTTTTTAATGAATTTTTTTAACATATTAGTTTTCTTAGTTAAATGGTTAAATAATAATGATTTCATCCTTGACCCAAGTTCAATTCCTCTTTTCTAAACACATTTGTAATTTTTATTTCATGTTGTTTCAAGTTTTTTTATTTTTAATTAATAAATATATTATTTTTAATTTTTTATTTTAATTCATCTTTTTAATTAATAACTCTTTTATTCATAAAATCAAATAATTATTACAAATATGATTATTTTTAGTAAATTAGTAAATATTTTTGTATGTGTATTTAAAATATTTCACATATAAACATAATGATATTTCAAATAATTAATTGAAATATCATACTCATAATGTAGATGAAAAAACAATGATATTTGAAATATTTTACATATAAAAATAACAATTATATTTGAAATAATTATTTCATTTTATAATTTTAGAAATCACCATACCTGCAATATACGTGGAAAAAATAAATATTTAACATATAAATATTATGTATAAAAATATATAAAAAAAATTTGTTGATGTTTATATTATGTATAAAAGAGTTATTAATTCAAATATTTTTAATATGTAAAGTATATATTCTTATTATATAATTACATATTTATTATTTGATTTTATGAATAAAAGAGTTATTGATTAAAATGATGAATTAAAATATAAATTTGAAAATAATATATTTATTAATTAAAAATAAAAAACTTGTAATGGTATAAAATAAAAATTAAAAATGTGTTTAGAAAAAGGGAATTGAAATTGGATCTCAAGGATGAAATAATTATTATTTAATCATTTAATTAAAGAAGCTAAAAAGAAGAAACTTAAAACAACAAGAAACAAAAAATATAAATATATAAATCTGAGGCTCAAAGACTAAACCACAAGCATTTAACTATCCAACCAAAAAAATTAATTATATTAAAAAAAGTAAAAAATTGCAACTTAAGGTTGACGTGCTTTCCTCAAAATCGGTTTATTTCTCTAAATATTTTTAAAAATCGGCATATTTGGCTTATTTAGCCGAATTTTTTAATGAAAACGACCAATTTGCTCTTATATCTATTGGACAACAGAGGCGAAGCCAACAAATTTTTTTAGGGGGGCCGAAGTTAAATTATAATTTTACGATAGTAAAAGTGTAATTTTTAAAGGATTAAATTAAAATTTTATCATTTTTAGAGAGGCCAAAGTACAATTTTACTTTTATTACTTTAAAATTTAAAAAAAAATTAAGAGCCTAAATAAAAAAATTTCATTTTAAGGGAGGCCAAGGCCCCTGCCAACCCTCCTGGTTTCACCCCTGACGGATAATGATTAATTTACCCATTTTTTTAGTGAAATGAGCAAAATACAATTTTTTTCTTAATATAAGAGCCTCCATGATACTTTTATCGTCAATTGACTTCCTATATTGACTAGATATAGATATAAAGATGTAAGATTCATCGAATAAAAATTTATAGTGCATCGGTTTTATGTATTGCCAATTAATCACAATAAAATATTTCATGCAAAATAGTTTTTTTTTTAAATCAATGATGAGATATGGTTCATTGATAATGTATGAAACCTAATATAATATATACAAATTAATATTTAATGCACTAATAATATATAATTCTATACACTGTTTTTTTTTTTTTAATAACTCAGGTTTAGTTAAACGTCTAAGAATAAATAGTGTGTTGTACTGAATAGAATTATGTCAAATAAAGATGCAGTAAGACAATTACTGGTTAATAAAAGAGATAATTAGATTGGGAAGTGGCTTTGTTCTTCTGAAATAATCTGCTTCATGGTTAAATTTTTATACCCCATGAAAAGAGGTGTTGATGTAATCTCTCCTTCACAAAGAAGAACAATTATGAATTTGCAGAGTCCACAAATGTCCGCATTTTTTTGCGGATTTGATGCACACCCATAGCCATATGAAGTTGGGATGTTAGCAGGAGCCACCAGTGGAGGTCAAGTTTATCTATGGGCACCATGATGGGAAAATCTCATCTTTGAAGGAATTTGTGCTTTGTACTTGTTAGAAAGTTTGTCTTTTGGTTAATTGAATTAATCTATATATGTTTTTGTTTTTTTATTAAAACAAGTATAAAACATATCAAATAAATAAATTGGTAAGATTTATTTGATCGAATTAATTGAATTCAAACTACATATAATTTGTGTTATTAATTATTAAGTTCGGTTAATTCGGTTAATTACTCGATTTCGAACTTTCAAAAAAATTATTAATTGACCTTTGACTGAATTTAATCGATTAACCAACCGATTAACTAAATTAGATTGATCTAATCGGTTAATTTAATTTTAACTGAAATTTGAACACCCCTAATTATTATTCTAATTGATTTTTTTTATAAGAGAAAGGAAAGCAAACAATCTATGCATTCCAAAACTCAATAGATCATAATGTAGTTAATATTATTACAAGGATAATACTAAAATTACTAAAATCGCATCTATACTATATGTAAAATTTTTGGCTCAATTGTGAAATTATTAAAATACTTTTATTTTAAATGGTAGTTAATATTATTACAAGGGTATTATTATTTTCTAATACTTTTATATAATATTTCAAATAAAATACTTTTATTTTAAATGGTAGTTAATATTATTACAAGGATAATACTAAAATTACTAAAATCACATTTATACTATATGTAAAATTTTTGGCTCAATTGTGAAATTACTAAAGTATTTTTATTTTAAATGGTAGTTAATATTATTACAAGGGTATTATTATTTTCTAATACTTTTATATAATATTTCAAATAAAATAATTGAAAAAATATTATTTGAGAATCGAACACAAAACCAATAAATTTAAATAAAAAGTTGAAATAATTTTATAGATATATTTTTAATATAAAATATGTTTGTTTACTCATATCGAAAATATGATAAAATCTAGTATTTATTAAAACCGAAGACAATGAGGAAAATACTCCCCTTTTTATTTATGTTTGTTAGATTGAGTGACAAAAAATTGAAATAAATATTAAATTTATATATGAATTTTATTTTAATGTAATGTAATTATATACATAAATTTTGAATTATAGTTTATATGTATACATAAAATTTTGATTTTGATTTTGATTTAATTGTATACGTTTAAAGAAATGAATACATTTAATATTGGATTGATATAATTGTTTGCGTATACAATATATCTACGTAAAATAATGCTAATTCGATTATATTATTAGTGATTTATGAAAATAAATCAAATAAAAAATTATTGTATAAAATCATACAGAATCAAAATTTATGTATAAAATGGCACATTTGATCAAAGCTAATGTATGATTTTGATATTGGGTTATATCATAATTCAGAGCCTGAACTAGACAATTGTTTTCACAATGGGGCTTGAATTTTTCTTTTTGTCCAAATTAGTTTTTGAATTTAGCAATTGTTTTCATATTAGGGCTTGAATTTGACAATCGTTCTTAGCCTGAACTTTACAGTTCTCAAAGAAATATAAGGGATTAATATGAACAAAAAAATTCAAGCACCAATGTAAGAATAATTAGAATAATTACCAAATTTAGGACCAAAAATAAAAAAATTGAGGCACTGTACGAAAATAAATGTCAAGTTCAAAGCTTAATTTAGACAAAAAAAAATTAAACTCTAATATAAAAATAATTACCAAATTCAACCCAAAAAATAATTTACCCTTTTATATCCCTAAAAAAATTATTACTTTCTAAGTAAATAAGAAAGCAAAATTTGTAGAGCTTCCTCCTAGTTTAGATATCCAATTAAACTCCACTCTAAATTAAATTAGAATCTAATATAATTATCCAATATATTTTTTTATGAATAAACACAAATTTTTCGGTGGCAGAGTTTGAAAAAAATTTAGGTCGAAATTAAATTGTATATTTTTACGATAGTAAAAATATAATTTTATCATTTTAATAATTTATATTTTTATAATTTTTAAATAGTTAAATCAAATTTTTATCATTTTTTAGAATCAAAATACATTTTTATCATTATTAATTTAAAATTTTATAAATTATAAAAAACCTAAATTAAATTTTTACCATTTCAAAAGATCATGACCTCTTTTGAATCTCCACTATGCTACGTCACCAAAACTATCTATATTAAACTATCATAACTGAATAATTTATTGATTTATCAATCCAAAAATAATTGTTAACTCTTCTGGAATGTCTTCAAACACCTATACATCTGCACTCCTCTTCGTAACTATCTTAGCAAATCGACCAACAACTTAACTTTTCTCTCTTAAGATATGCTTTATTTGTCATTGTTTTATGATTTGTAAAATCAAGTGTATCCTTCTTACCATATAAATATTTTAAGAAAAGAAATTATTCACTTTGGCAATAAAAATTGAAAAAAAAAAAAACAAAATTTTTCCAACATCAAGTAAAAACCAACCAACCATCAATTCCTCTGACGTCTATCTGTTCAGCTACTGATAAACTCAAATATAATTAAATAAAAAGAAAAATTAAAATTAAAATACATATATAAAAATAGCAGACCAATATGAAATATCTGATGATATTTATATATTATATCTAAATTCCCATTTTTACCCGACATTTCCTCATTCAATAATTTTACTTAAAACTCTTTCTTTCACGTTTCTCTTTTTTGCTTTTTCCCTTGTTCTTTCTGTTGTCATCTGCTGTCACTCACTCCCCCCTTCTCTTCTTTCACCTTTCTTCTCTCTTTACCCCTTCTTTCTGCCGTATAAACCGCGTTGTTTTAAGATCCAGCACCAAAAAGAAAACCCATCTTCTGGTAAAAATCTTTTTGTTCTTATGCTTTTTTTTTTTCTTCTTGCTATCTGTAAAGTGTAAAGCTTTTCTCCTGTCAGTTTTGCTTTTATTGTTTGAAGAAAAGTTCTTTTTTTTTTTTGCGTGTGTGTGTGGTACAGTGTTATTGCATTGACTTGTTTAATGATGCTACTTGTTTCTCTTTGATCCCATTTTTTTTTCTATCTAGTAAAGACCTTTTTGGTTTGTTGGGTAAAAAGTCTTCTTTCTTGCTTGCTTTCTTGCTTTAATTTCTTTTTTTGTTGCATAATTGGATTCTTTTGGCTGTTTCTTGATATGGGTATTGTTTATTTTTCTTGGGTATTTGATCAATGTGGTTGGAATGGAAATTTCCAAAAGGTGTTTGGATTTGGGTTTCTAGATGCTTGAAAAGACTAGATAGGTTTGTGGTGCACAGGTAAAGTGTTTGTTCTTCATTTTTCTCTTTTACTAGTAAACCCTGATTTTATTTATTGTTGTTGTTTCATTTAATCCAATTTAGGGCCCATTTTTCATTAGCTTCTGTTGAGCTACATGTATCTTTCTTTTCTTCCTACTGGAAGATTATGGTTCAGTTTCAAGTAGCTTGTCTTTTGTTTTTTTTTTTTAAGAAATAATTTTTAGTAATTTGTTTATTATTTTTATGCCTTACTTTTTGCAGATGGAAGAGGATGGTGAATTCAGGTGCTGGGATGAATTGATTCCAGATGCACTTGGGTTGATTTTCAAGAATCTTTCACTCCAGGAGATACTCACTGTAATCCCAAGGGTGTGCAAATCATGGCAGAGAGCAGTCAGTGGACCTTATTGCTGGCAGGACATCGACATTGAACAATGGAGCCAACAATGCCAGCCCGAGACCCTTGATCGCATGCTTCAAATGCTGATAACTAGAAGTTCGGGTTCACTCCGCAAGCTCTGTGTTACTGGTCTCCCTAATGGCCAGAGTTTTTCATTCATTGCAGATAAGTAAGGACATAACATGTTTCCATCTATGCCTTTCAATTTGCATTTTCTATTTATATCCCTTTGGCATTATGATTGGAAGAACATAGAAACACAACACTATAGGTTCTATATGAATTATTTCACGAGCTCAATCTGCACTTTCAGTTTAACCGGTTTAGTTGGAAAAAGATGGCATGGGGGTATATACTGTTGCTGATATATTAGCTTAGGCAACTAATATGAAACTGAAAATTGATGTATAGTTAGATGAAGCTACTTGTAAGTTTCATTTCCCTCTGAATTTGCTGAGTTTCTGTATTTTGAATATCTCACTGATAGATTAGTGAACAGTAACCAATTTCATGGTAAATAATCTGCAGAAGATTCTATTATCAATGGTTACATTCTGTTCTATTTTGTGACTTATATTGGATACTCTTACTTCCTGCTGCTTCTAGTGCGAAATCTCTTCGGACTTTACGGCTGCCAAGAAGTGAAATAAGTGATTCAGTAGTGGAACAGGTTGCTGGGAGGCTATCGTCGGTGACTTTCTTGGATATTAGTTACTGCAGGAATATTGGAGCTCCAGCACTTGAAGCAATAGGCAAGCACTGTAAGTTACTAATGGGATTGAGGAGAACAATGCACCCGTTAGAGGTAGTTGGCAAACTGTCTCAAGATGATGAGGCCCTTGCTATTGCTACCACAATGCCGAAGCTCAAGCAACTCGAGGTAGCATACTTGCTTATTAGCACAGAAGGTGTGGTTAAGATACTTGAAAACTGCCCTGAGCTTGAACTATTGGACGTGAGAGGATGTTGGAACGTGAAGCTGGATGAAAATCTTGTCAAGAAATTCTCACGGCTGAAGGTGGTTGGACCTCACGTTGTGGATTATTTTGGGATGAAGGGCTGGGATGATTGTTCAAACTATTCAGGTTCCTCAGGTTACTTGGCCTGGGACTTTGTTGCCGGAGATGTCGGTATTGATTACGAGGATGTGATATCAGATGTGGATTGGGAAGACGACCAAAGTATAGAAGATGTGGAAATGAGGTTCTACGACGGTTTTGACCTGGAAAATGCTGCGTTCGATTGGCCCCTCTCCCCTTGAAGGGATTGTTATACATTCGAGCTCCACACTGGCTGCAGTGAGCACTTCTTTGCTGCCACTTTGCTATGGACAAACATTGTTCTTATAAGGTAGTAGTATATAAAACAAGTTTTCCTATGAGTATTTGTAATAATAATAATAATAAATAATAATAAAGAACTTGTAATATGTAGCAAAAGAATGTGTTTCCCTAGTAATTGAGATAGACATGTCATAGCATTTCCATGCCCCATGTCACATGCTTTATGTACTGTACCTACAATAATGATACAATTAGTAGTGGGATTTGTAAAGATGGTCCAAATAGTGTGTATGGTGACTTGTATGGAATATCAAAGAAATTAATTGATCAGATTGTGACAGAAAGGAGGATTGTCATGCTTTATCCTTTTTGACTTTGAGTTTATGCTTACGTTTATAATCAATTAAGTATTCCAAAAAAGGTCAATTTTGAGGATTGGGAGAAAAAAAGAACCACGGCTTGTCTTTAAAGCATTGTTTTCCAATGCTTCATCATTAAGCCAAAGCCGTGTGTCCCATTATCGTCAAGCTAGAGAAGAAAGCTACTCTCATAATTGCATTATAATCCATCATTTTGAAGCATCTGATTCGATGGGGGGCTGCAGTTTTCAATCACCATGAACAAAACATCTTTTCAACCGAATCACCTGAATGATGATACTGGAATACCATGTGGACTCATGTAAATCAGTGGTGCATAAACCAGCACATGTGAAACAGGGCCGCATAGAAACATATGCTTTAACACTGCTGTAATATCATATTATGAGTTCAAAGTAATTTTCTTCATCCAAACATTAGAGAGAATCTCTTAGTATGGAAAAAAGGCAGAGGAGCTAAGTGAAAGCAACTATAATGCTTAGGACAATATCCATGTTAGAGTCGGATATTGAATAGGAAAGATGTACTATTATTCTCCAGATAAAGCTTCTGATAAAAAGAAACTGGTACAAAATAAAAAGTTTGCAGAACTGGTAAGTGGTGAGTACTAAGAAGGCTGCCACCAAGTTGTACCAAAAACAGAACTATTTTTTAATAACTTGTTAGAACATAGAGAAAATACAACAATCAACCGCTTTGTATGATTATCAGGAACATCATGCAAAAGAATTACAGGTACAAGCTAAGCACAAAAAAAGCCATTTCTTTCATCTAGGCAAGTTTCTATGCTCAACTGAAAGTTAAGCAAAGTGTACCATTTTATTATGTTTTTATACATTTCTAGCTCTTCATCAATCTCCAATTGCAGGGCTGCAAGGGTAAACCATCAACAGACAAGCAGAATTTCAGGGAAAAAATGTTTATACTCAAGCACAAGCTCCGGTGGCATCAATGGCAGTCCAAAGGCCTTGTATGTGGTAAGGTTCAGACAAATTGGCAATGCACTGTTAATTACATGCACGCTGACAACATCTACTGCTTCGATTCTTATGTTCTGTCATTGCCAGATCCCCTAATTGTACCTAAAGGTTGAGTCTGGTTGACTTCCATTTGTTTTGCCTCCTCAGTTGACTTACATGCTTCAACCGTATCTTTCTCTTTACTAGGCTCCCGCTTGTCTTCAAACAACTTCCCCGACTTTGCAATCGCAAGGATTAACTCAAGTTGTTTTTGTTGTTGCTCCTATAGAATAGAATACATCATCATTAATCACATGTTGAGAATCCAATGAAAATCCATGAGTTGAATCAATCATTAATGACAAGTTGAGAATCCAAAAGCCACAAGCTTGACTGTTCTTACTGATTACCAGTTGCCAATGAAGACAACAAGTTTTCTATTGGCGCAATGATTATGGAACAAAATGCAAGCAATTCAATTTTAGAGAGGCTTAAAGCTTCGCTAAATCCAAGCGACACTCTATTTCTATCATTCAAAATCACTGTAAAAGACAGAATAAAGCTTGGGATATTTGATCTCTGAAAACCCTTTGGACCAACAAGAGTACAAGACTGTAAATCTTTAGCTAATTTCAGAACTGCAAATTTAACTTCACTTAAAGTGCCATCATGGAACTTCTACAGCAACGGAGCATCATGTACTAACAAGTTCAGAAAATTAAAAGAATTATTCAGTGCAAAAATGTTACCTGCATTGCCAGCAAAACTTTCTGAATTTCCTCAAGCTCCTTTTCCAGGATTTCTTCTTGAGCTGCTAACGCTCTAGTAGCCTCGGAATTCTTTTGAGCCAAAGCTGCAGTCTTTAGATACAGCAAAATGCTTAGGAAGTTATAAATACAAAAATTCACAACAAATTAGTAAATATAATCTGTTATCATCAGCTTGCCTTCCCATTTATTCATAATAGAAGCAGCAAGGGGAATAAGATCTTCATTATTATCAAATTGGAGCCATAGCTAATGCTAGTTTAGTCATATATATAAAGTCCCAGCATCAAAAGCTGGGATACATAGACTAAAGATGGCACAATCAAATAGAACTGCAAGGCAAATATTTTGCCTTCATTACTCTTAGCCTTTAACAAAACAATCATTTTGCTGAACATCAAAATGCATATAATTTTCGACTACCCTCTGCTATTTCTTCGACTCCATTAATTCTCTAATTCACAACTTATAGCTTTAAGCAGCAAGAATTAATCAACTCCTTTAATTATATAAGTAAAAGATTTAACATTTATGAACAAGAATTACAACAAATGACTATGTTTTTTCTACTGTTACCTCTTCAATAGGCTGTTTCAAACCATTCCTTGTTACTCGAAATCGAATCCCCAACTTCTCAAGTTGCCTAGACAAAACACGAATAATGGCAACGGAACTCTTTAAATCCTCCTCTAATTTCTCAATCCTGTCAACCAAATTCAACCTTTTTCCACCAGCCTTTGCTGTTTCCACACAAATTCTCCGCCACTGGCGACTTCTAATCCACGCCCCGATGGCAATCCCACTCACCAAGCCTAAGACATTCCAGGCCATAACCCTCCTCCAAACCCCACCCAAAACGACACCTTTCCAATCCGAAACAACATAAACAACCGAAACAACAGCCGAAGAAAAAATGCAAAAAAGTTCAGCAGCTGAGAGAAAAGAATCTAAATTGATGGAATCAAAAGTAGGGTTTTGGTCTGATGAGGTGGCAATTGAAGAATCGGAATCGTAGGCTTTGAGAAAGGAATGGGAAGAAGGATGGCGAGAGTTGAGACTGAGAAAATTTCGGGTCCGGAAATGTAGAACAGTGGGGGGGAAGGTGAGATGGGGGGTGGTGATTGGAGGGAAAGAATTAGGGGTTTTGAGATAAGGGTTTAAACGGGAAGGTGAAGGGGTAAGGAGGTTTTGAAACGCGATTGACATTGTTCGTGTTTGGGTTTCTGATTAGGGTTTAGGGGGAGGATTTGAATTGACAGGGGAAGACATTGTTAGGGGTAATTTTCTTGGTGAGAGATATGGAGATGGCGATGCACCCAATGGTTTCGGGCGCCTAGGTCTCCCTGCGTATGTTAGCTTAGCAAAGTTCAAATGACTTTAAATTGCGCCCGAAGGATTTATATTTTTATAATGATAACTAACCAATTTTATATAAAAATAATTTAATAAATTCAACTCAAAATTAATATATTACTAAATTTTAATTAAAATTAAATATATTTTATGAAAGACTTCACATATATTAATTTTATAATACTTCAATATGTTATTGATTTTTTATTATTTTTAATTTAATCCTTTCTTATTTCTAATTTTACACTATTGCCCTAATACTTCTCTCACTTTTACAATTTAGTCTATTCCTCAAATTAATTTCCCTAAATTCAAAAGTCTTTTTAATTTCTTACAACATCCAACTATCCTCTCCATTAATAATAATAATCACTATTTTATCTACTTTGAAAATTTTGACACATGCCAACTTCAATTGACACTATTCAGATGTTAGGGATGTTACATACGAAATATTATTATGAGTTGTATTAATACACCATCAATGAGAGTTTTGTTTAATGGCTCATACTCTGAGGACTTCAGACCATCTAGGGGTATAAGGTAGGTCGACCCTTTATCACCATATGTTTTTGTATTGTGTATGGAAAAACTTGGACAAGCCATTAATATAAAAGTGGCAATAAGTCCGTTCTTGACATTTTTGGACCCCAAGTAAAATAATAAATTGGATCCTTTTTAAAAAAAGAATAATGACAAAACTAGCCCCTAACGTTTGGGTGTTTGGTCACTTTGGCTCTTATGGGTTTTTTTTTGGTTCACTTTGGCCCCTAACCTTTTTTTTTGGTAAAATTGATCATTTTTTAACGATCTTGCTGACGTGACCGTTAAGAGACTAAAAGCGCTGATGTGGCAATATTTTTTCCACGTGGACACTACCATGCATGCAACTGCTAACGTGGCATATAAGACAAAATATGCCACGTTAGCGAAAAATTGTAAAATATATTTTTTAAAAAAATATTTTAAAATTAATTTAAAATTATTTTTAAATGTAAAATTATTAAAATCATAATCATTAAGTTATTCTAGGTTTTTTCTGCTCTCCTTCCCCTTCCCCTTCCAAGAAATGAATTTAATTCTTCAAACAATCAATCTCATTTTCCTTACAATCAAAAGCTTCAACTTACAATCAATTCCATGCTTTAGACGATAATATGTATAACCTAGAAACCAAAGAAGAATAAAAGGTTGAAAATTTATTACTTCCATTGCCCTTCTTTATCGTAGTTTTTACACAATACAGTCATGATTTTCTTCTTCAAAAAAAATAAACCCATTTCAAAAGAAATAAAAATTTTGTTGAAGAACAGAACAAATTAAAAATTTTGTTGAAGAACATGGATAAAAAAGATGAAGCTTTTCTATTTGTTTGTTTACCTTTCTATTGGTAACCCACCAATGTTTCTTGTGATCAGTAGCAATGGAAGATGGAGAAACAATCATGATTGATTTTCTTTTTTGCAGTAAAAACTTGTTGAAGAAGAATCAAAATCAATCAACCATAACCCCCCCCTCTCTCTCTCTCTCTCTCTCTCTCTCTCTCTCTCTCTCTCTCTCTCTCTCTCTCTCTCTCTCTTGCTCTCAAAGCTTGGACCTTTTCTTTTTTTGCCTCACCTAATAAATAAAGAGAAGAAAGAATTTGTGTGTATATACATTGGAGAAAATGGGATACAGGGGAGAGTTTGAACAACAAGAACTTGATATAAAATGGGATACAATTAACCGCCGTTGATTTCAAAAAGTTTATGGAATTACAGATGAAGAAGCATGGGATTATGTAAGAAAAATAATTTTTTTTGGATGTTTGGTTGATGAGAAAATGTAAAAAAATCTGAAATTTCTTTTTGTTGAAAAAGAATAGGAAGAAAATTGAAATTAAAATTATTTAATAATTTTATTATTTCAAAAAATAATTTAAATAATTTATTATTTTTTAAAAAATTATATTAAATTTTTTTGTTGACGTGACATATTTTGTCTTATATGCCACGTCAGCAGTTGCATGCGTGACAGTGTCCACGTGAAAAAAATTGTCACGTCAGCACCGTTAATCCCTTAACGGCCACGTCAGCAAAACCGTTAAAAATGATCAATTTAATAAAAAAAAGGTTAGGGCCAAAGTGAGCAAAAAAAAAATCATAATGGCCAAATTAACCAAACACCCAAACGTTAGGAACTAATTTTGTCATTATGCCTTAAAAAAATTATAAAATGTAATACAATAAAAGTTGAAATATTTTTGGGCCGTAAGAGATAAAGCATTTATGGTGAAAAATTGAAAGTTGCAGGCATTTAATTAATTTATTTTAGTATGAATTTTTTCTCACATTAAAGGCTGAAAAAAATCTATGGGTCCCTTTTAACCTTACGTCCTGGACGACTGCACTTTCAAACAATCCCAAAGCCAGACTTGGATGATAAACAGGAATAGAAAGCCTATTAAACTGAATCGAAGTGATCCAACAATTTCACACCTGTTTTTTCAGACAACCTAATTTTGTTCATGGAAGCCTCTAAAGAGCAAATGTAAGTTGTTAACACCGTTCTAAATGACTTGTAAATTCTTCGCGCATACATTTTTTTCTCAGCTAATACTAATGGAGTTTTAAAAGATAAAATTAGTAGAGGGTTGGGCGTCTCGGTTGTTGAGGACCTTGGTCGATATGTAGAGGTCCCTCTACAACATAGTCGAGTCAAAAAAGAAACTATGGCTATATGGTGGGGAAAATGCAAGAGAGATTAGTAGGGTGGAAAGCACATTCTTTATCATTAGCAGGGCGTATTATGCTTGCAAAACCAGTTCTTTCATCCATTCCTACTTATGCTATGCAGATATCTGGCAGTCCTTCTAGTGTTTGTCTAGAAATGGAGAGGAAGGATTATCCGCGACCTTGTTTGGGGCCACTCGGATCAAAAGAGGGGAGTAAATTTAATGAATTGGAAACAGGTTTGCAATGGTAAAAAGGTTGATTTTTGGCGACACAATTTGCTCGGCTTAGAGTCTCCTCTAGCTGATATGTGTTTACTTCCACGGGCTCTTCCTAATCATTGTTGATGTGTAGCTAGTATGGTAAATCGGGTTGGCGAGTGGAACTGGGATCGATTTGTTGACATTATTCCTACCGATGCTTTAAGAAGAATAGCAGCGACATTACCTCATTGTAAGATGGATGTTGAGGATACTCCAAGGTGGCTTTGGCACGGTAAGACGGTAAGCGTTGTCATCACAAATAGTTGCTGCTACTGGTGAAGGGGATTTATGGCGGAAAGGGTGCGCATGTTTTTGTGGCTAGTTTGTAATGACAAACTCCTCACGAATGAAGAACACTTGAACACATAAAATATGTATGATATTAAAAATATTGATTAAATTATAATTATAAATGTGTGGTTAAAGATAACATAGAATAATTAATGAATCGAGCATGTTTGAAATTGATTAATCATAATAACAAATGAAACATGTACACTATCAAAGTAACAAAAAATAATTTAAATTATGATTTAAACGAAATTTAAACACATAAATACATCATACTAATAATACTAAGCACTACAATTATTTATCATGATGTTATCATCAATTTTGAGTTAGCATCGAATTGACGTGTGACACCAATTCAATTAACAACATTATTAATATAAATAACTAATAGAGATAATAAAATATACATATTAAAATGAAAATATATAAAATATAATAAAATAAAACTTTGATTGAATAGTAAATTTAAAATTTTATTCATTTATGAGTTCAAAATTTATGATATACATATTTTTAATTTTAATTAAAATAAAAAGTCCAAAATACCTTCAAATAATGTAACTTATATTAATCACAACAAAAGTATTTTAATAATTTCTCTAAATTGAACACTCAAAGTTACACTACTTCAATAAAACACGTAATAAATAATATAAATATATAATTCACCTCAATATTTATATATAAAAAACCACATCAAACTTTTCAAACAAAGTAAACAATAAAAATAACGTTAGGACTGATGCTTTAAATTTCAAAAAATACTATTAAATTTGAGCAAAATGGAGTAGAAGTACCACGTACAAAGTCAGCTTTTTTTTTAAGAACCAAATTAAATTATATATTCTTATAATAATAAAAATACGATTTTACTATTTTAATTATCTATATTTTCTTAGAAAATTAAATTAAATTTTTATAATTTTAAAAAATCAAAATATAATTTTACCATTATTAATTTAAAATTTTATAACTATGAAAAACTTAAATGAAAACATTGAAAAAGCTTAAATAAAAAATTTTCATTTTTGAGAGGCCGAGCCCCTGCCGCCCCCAGATTCGCCACTGAAAGGCACTAATTCCAAAAGTTTTGCGTAGTTCAGGTGTTAAATGCAAAATTTGACCGTTAGAAATAGAAAAAACACCTAACTAAATTTCACTCATTTTTTTTACAAAAATAAAGTCATAAATTACATCAACAACAAGATTTAGACCCTATTTATTGATAATTAGTGTCAATAAGGTAACTTAACCACTGCTCACTATTTAAACTTCACTTGGATTAATTACACCAGACATTCAAATTATGGTCTAAATTCTAAATGATTTCAAACTTCAAAAGAATTCTCAAAATATCAATATCAATCCTTCCATTAGCTTTGAAAAAAAAGAGAGAGAAAAAAGAGCATTTAATGCATGTATAATACCACATGAACAACTTGAATCTAACATGCAACAAAAAAAGAAATAATCTTCTTAATGACTATATTTAAGCATGTTTAAAATTCCATACATGTTCCATCAAAACAAAATTCCATGCGTGTTCTAAATATACTATGCATTAATGCTCAAGCTAACTAGACTGATACTACTAATTTGAGGTCTCAATTAGAATTTTTTTGAAACTTAGGAAATAATTTAGAATCTAGACCACCATAGTTTTGGGATGAATGGTTCAATTAACCCTCAAACAAATAAGCAACAAATAAATGGAAAAAGAACTAGATAAAATTTTATAGGACCTTTCAGAATCTTCATACACTGAAAACCTTAAGCACCGAAAATGAGGGATGGAAATTTCACGGCTTAACCCTACACATATTAATCGTCTAATAATTCCACTGAACAGACAATTTCAGGCCTCTGCTAAACAATTCAACTAGGATATCATGATTCATGAAAGTATGACATCAATTTCAATTAATTAGAAACATGCAAAAGATGAGAAACAGTACCATCCATAATCATATATCGTCCAGTTTATTAAACATAAATAACTCGAAAACGTTTGCAATGTCATACAGCAGATAGTACATGATTCAAATTGCATATAGCAAATAGAAATGCCTAGTTATATCCTCTAAGCAGAATGGCTTACATGAGATTATATTTTCTCTATCAAACCATCCATACTCGGTAATTAAGTCATGACATGCTCAGTCTTCTAGTAGTAGGGCATATACCGCATCGGCCTCCTAAATCTAGGAATCTTCCTGCAGAGAGTTAATGAAGGCGGGTAAGAAAAAAAGAATCCAATTAATGAATGGGAGGAAGAGAATCCAAGCATTCGAAAAACACACCCGTATCCATAAGGAGAATAGAAATAAGGCGGAATATAGGGCCTCCTGGGCCGGTAGCCCATGTAAGGATTGAATCGCCTTGGACGGTACTGCTTCATCCCAGGAACATTAGTCCTTTTTGGCATAACCTGAATATCACAAGGAATACCAGAAATTTGTTTTAGTGAGGCTTTATTAATTGCTAAATAAAGCACAAATCCTTAATTATAAGGATCACCAGGCTCCATTTTTAAGAAACAAAAGACCAAGCTTCTTGATATTTAATAAAGACAACACATAACCTTCAACTGGCGGCCATGTAATTCAGATTCATTAAGCACAAGAGCCTCTTGAACAGCTTCTGCTTCCAGGAACTCTACATAAGCAAATCCTTTCGGTTGACCATACTTGTCTGTCAGAATGGTTACTCTATTTACAGTGCCACAAGATTGAAAATGCTGCTGCACTTCTTCAGGTGTGCACGCATAATCAACCTGCAGGATAAAATTCAACCCAAGGATTTCAAGGAGAAATGTGAGTCAGACAGCAGTACCGAAGAAAAGCTACACCATTAATGCTTGGTTATCATGATACTTTCACCTTAGACCTTGTGCAGCTTCGGAAATGAGGACACAATATATACCTCTTAAGGGAAGGGGAGCTCAAAAATACAAGGGCTTTTTTTACTGTTGACAAAACTCTAATTAAACAAAATGTTTACATGATTACTTAGGGGTATAGGTCATATCACATTCAATTCGGCTTAACAAAGTATATCAATCTTCTGGCACTCAAAATTTTCTCTAAGCAATGCCACCATTCAACTCCTATTACTCAAACTCCTTGAAATGCTAACTGAAATATGATTCAATGCTTTTACTAAATTCTATTTCATGACGTCTAATGGACACCACAATGCGAAGGCCAAATTTGGCACCTTTCAAACTGCAGTAAAACAAATTTTTACAGTGAAATATCTGGAGAGAGACAGTAACTCAAACATTTCCCATCTTGTTATCAATGTTGGTTATAAATTTTATGCATAATATGCAGTACCTACTACATATTCTAATAATTTTAAATCTAAACTTTGCATTTATTTATAACATGCAATTATTTATCAATATTCGATGAACTTAAAGCAGTCAAAACATGAAGACAGTTGTAGACTTCAAAAAAAAGGGTAACTCAAATAAGAAACGTCTTCAGAAGCATGGTACTGAGAAGTAGAAGTTTGATTAACACCTTATATTGGGATATAACAACCAAAGTACAAAAGGGAGAACAGACAGTTTGATGGAAACCAGACATTTATCGAAAAATAAATGATTTGGAAAGGGTTTTCTTTAACTATAGAATACAATTTCCGACGACTAGGATCCACCAGAAGAAGAAAAAAGTAAATTAAGAGTCAATTCTTAAAGGAAATCCAGAAAGAGAATTCATGCAGCCAGTTCTTAAAAGGACAGTTTTGCAGGATGCATTTCCTCAGTAGGGAAAAAAATATTAAAAGGGCAAAAGATTCACAGCAACAACTAATCAAGAGAAATAAGAACAAATTTATTTCCACAAACAGGCAACAAGAGATTAAGGCTACAAAGAAGCAAACAAACGCCTCTCACCGCATCAGCCAAAATGACCACAAATATCTGAGGTTCATACTCCAATGACCACCACGACCACCAGCAATGATGTTCTTGCAACTTAGATTGCATATGTTGACTTGGCTTAGCTCTTCAAAAGAAGCAAACTAAATCCCTTGCAAGAAGTTGAAGCATGTTAAATAACATGCTACTTCCATCCATCCATCCAGTCCAAACAAGCCCAGTTACACTTTTCAGGGACTGGTATATAATGCCTTTATCTCCCTGATTTTTACACTATAAATTTTATACAATCATCATACATAACTAATCAAAATTTCCATCATATTGATACTTTTTTTCTCCTTTTTTCACATACAATTTCTTTCAATTTTTTTCCTCTTTTTTTCTCTCTATATTTTTCTCATTCAACATGTTCTTCCATCACTTTTCTTTTTCTTTTTTTCCATGAAATATTTGAAGAATTTTACCCCTCATTTTCTCACTTTTTTTTTTCTCTTATTTGCTTTTTTGAAATTTAGCATATATAGAAATCATTTTCACCATCTTTAAGTACAATGTTATCTAAAGGAAAAATAGCTTTTGGCCAACCCTCGAAAACATTGTAACTATTCCAGCGATAACACAAAGGCAGGTCGAGGAAAATTAACAACCCTGCGATCATAGTAAGACATTAAGGTCAAACCATGATTCTATTGTGGAGAAGTACCCACATCCAATCCAAAGTCACCCAGAAATTAATAGAAAATGTCTTCTGAAGCCATTTAGTTAAGCCCTAGAAGAAGGAAAGGTAGAAAGATACAAAATACAGAAGTCATGAATAACTATTACTATAGGTAACATATTTATACATTAATGGCCTATAAGAAAAGAGATAACTCAAAAGGGATAAACGAAAAGGTTACGGATGCAGGAAAAACAACCGAAGACTAAGAACTGAGTAGTGTATCCATTCCACATTTTTGAGTTTGCAGCCAAAAAGGAATGTCTTTCAAAGAAAATGTTTAGACATCAGCTCATGCACAGATTTTTTTATTCCACTCCGCTCTTTAGAGTGCCTTGCTGATCTAAATCTAAAAAATCTAGGAGTTTTAGTAGTTCCACATCCTCCCTAAGCCCTTGGAATTTATCCCATAAATTAAAGGTAATACTTTTAAAACAAAAATCATGCCAAATGACGTAATTCATATGAATGATAATATATCTGGAAGATCTTATCCAGAACAACCGTGTATTGGATGATGTCTCAAGTCCTTTTATAAGTTCAGGGACACAACTTATACCGAACAAAATAATCCTATGGTGCAATTCAGAAAACATGTACTAAATGTCAATAGTAGGATGGGAAACATATAAGACAGGGTAAAAATACCAGCACATAAATGGATGTTAAAAAGTTAAATAGAAAAGATAGTAAAACCAACCACCCCAATTTCAAGAAATATCAAAGCAGTTAATAATGCAAGATTCACCATGTAGGTGTCATATCTACAAAAACAACATGCTACAAGTCTTAAGGTAAAAACTAAAAAGAAAATAGACATTATTTATCTCACATTGCCAACAAAAACTGATCGTGAATCTGCTTCCTCTTTGCTCGCCTGATTAGCTGCTGCACTAGCAGGATCTGTGATAAAAAGGGTAAAGGATTTGTTTTCGAACAAATGTCAAATTTAGGTTAAATTTATATTAATATTAGACAAAAATGGTTAAAAAATCTAAACATATCTCACACCTTGAAATACAGATAGATCTGACAAACATCCAGGCTATAACTACCGGTTAGAACTCTCCACTAAAATCTATAAACTATTAATACGATAAAACCAGTTGAAAAAATAAATAATATTCAATTATCATTTTAAAAAAATAACTTTAAAGTTTCAGATTCGATAGATTATCTTAAACCCTAACATCATAACTTAACAAGAAAATTCAGATCATATAAATATCCCAATAAAAACACTAAAAAAAGGTAAGAAAAGAAAAGAAAAACCTTGAACAGCACCCATTTCCTTCTCGACTTTGGCCTGCATTTCACGGAGTGCCGCCGCTTCATCTTCCATTTCCTTCAACCGTTTCTTCATCTCGTCCAATTCCTACCACAATCAAACAACAAGAGTAACAAAAAAAGGCAAAGTACAGCCTTGAGTTAGGGTTTTAATTCCTTTTTTTTTTAAATAATTACCTTGACAGCGTCTTCGTCGGCGGCGGACATGTCGACGTCGGCGTTCTGAGGGTCCAATTCGCCCTCCATCTCTCCTTCGTCGGGGATTTCCCCTCCGTACACCTCATGCTCCTCTTCATCCATTTTTTTCTTTATTGTTTTTTACCCTTTCTCTGTTTATTTTCCAATTCTTCTAGAAAGAGTCTCCCAAGTCTGTTTGTACTTTCTTCGGTGGATAAACTTCTATTAGAAACGAAGGATTTCGGCTCATGCGATCATAGCCGTACGATGATGGATGATCAATGGTAATCAGTGGCCCAGGGTTATTTTATGTTTGCAATTTTTTCTTTTATCTTATAATCTCATATATAATGGTAAAATTAATTTTTCTAATTACGTAAATTTTAAATTAAGTTGTTTTTGAATTGGAACAGTTGACGTAAATTATTTTATTTATTTATTTCATACATAAAAATATTTTTTAAAATAATTAATTTACACAATCACTTACAATTAATTCAAGATCAGCATACAATTCACTTTCAAAATATATTTTTTAAAATAATTAATCCACGTGCTAGCTCATTAGTCAATTTAAGATTAATATATCATAAATTATCATAATAAATTAAAGTTCGAATTTTTAAAAATAATTATCATTTAAAAAATAATTTTATATTAACCAATTACATTTAATTAAATAAAATATAAAAAAAATTGAAACCACACTAAATCAAAGTTTAAAGAGCACAATACTTGAACACCATGTAATGAACTGATGATCAAAGCTATTCACCGTTTCATATGTGACCTAAGTTCGAATTGTACTAATCGCGTTATTATTGTTTGAGTTTTATCCTTTTGTTATAATTCACCAAAAAAAAACACAATAATTAGGGATAGAATTAATTCATTAATTCTTTTATTTTTTATTAATACATATATATATTTTTTTTTTATAATAAACAACACAAACATGTGAATATATGCTAACACCATGTAAAACCTTATCAAAAGAAGTACCGCTTACGCTAAACATATATTTTTTTTTTCCATTTTAGGTTTACATTTTACTATATATATTATAAATATATATTTTTAATATAATTAATGTAAAAAAATTTAAAAAGTCCAAAAACATATATTTAAGACGATATATTTTAATATAGAGATGCCGAAATTTTAATTATTTTCAAGACTATCAAAAGCTTTATTTTTTTTAAAAAAATACTTTATAAGTGTATGTGTTTTCTTTATATTTATGTTATCTTAAAAATTCAATAATAATGGATGGGACAACTTTTACCATATAAAAATCATGTTAATGTTATTGTTATTGTCAAAAATGTAAAAGCTGTCTTTCTAAGAATATGTACTTTATGATCAATCGATTACACTAAAAATAATTGGAAATGCACCAAAAAAGGAATAATAAGAAGAATCATTAGTATTTTTTTTAATATAGCATGAAAAATATTAAAGGATAATATGATGTAAAAATGATTAATAAATTATCTAATCAATTCGCATGAATCTCAAGTGAATTGGACTAAACTGAAATGTGGCGTTTGGACGTGTAAAATATGCCCATGTGAATTTAGTAAAGATTAGAATACGATTGGCATGTCAATAGGGTTTTGTGTGTGCTTGTATAAGATTTATTACAAATGTTATTGAGGTCTAGCATTTGTTACAGATTTTAAAGTGAATGTGACACAAATTTAGCTCGGATGAGTAGCTTGATGTGTCGTTATAAAAGTTTAGTCCGAATGGGTAACCTAATATGTATATATTCAGCTTGGATGAGCAATTGATGTAATGTAAATACCTGTGTATCCGAATCCGTTTACTAGGGTTCATTAGGCGAAACGGTTTATATGAAAATGAGAAATTTAAATGAATGAAATGAACTTGATATTCAAATGGAAAGTTATTGAATGAATTGAGCTTGAAAATTTGATTGGATTAATGCCTTTTAACATGTATGTAATTTTATTATCCCTTGATGAAATGTGAATTCAAGATTGTTACCTAATGTGACATGAATTGGTATGTTAAGTACTTGCGGTATCATATGGTATTGATTTTTAGTAAATGCTTACAATGTTGGTGTTTTTTATTGTCATGTCTAGCCAAATGTTGTCCTAAGCTTGGAAATTAAAAATCTTAGGCATGAATAAGGTAAGCTTTGTTTAACACATATGAACTTATAAAGTATCTTATATGCTTATCTTGTTCGTTTTTTTTCCTTGTAGATCGTTACCTTACGGAACACATCAAGCCAAATCATCACGAAGCTCACAATATTACTGAATTGATAGTAATATGTTTATTTTAGTTTTGGGATTGTGGCATTATATAGAGATAAGATGTGTCACTTTCTTTTTCATATGGTACTTTTGATGTTTGTGGCAAGTGTTGAGTTGTATGTAAAGTGATATGTGACAAATGGTGTATGATTTAGCTATGGTTGAAGTTGTTTAGTTGAAGATTAAACTTGAATATGTCACATAGGTATGCTAAGTATTGCATATAAAAGGAATGGTAAGTTGAATGAGTAGATGGATTGAATGTGTTTTGGTTTTGACTATATATATATGATGCCATTTGAATGGTCATATACTTGATGTCTTATTGACATTGTTTTAGGTTAAACAAACATATTGTGGTGTAAGTGAATATGATATATGAATATGTGTATTGAAAGGTTTGGTTGGAATTTTTTGATTAGGTACCAAATTGTGCAGTTTTATCAAAAACAGGGTTCACATCACGACCACGGTTGTCCAACGTCGCAATGTGGTGCCAACAATGAGTGACGTCGCAACGTCAAAATGCTCAAGGTCACGACATGACTTACTATTTCGGCGACATCACGACATGGAGGATGTGAAGTTGCGACGTCAACTCTGAATTTTCCAAACCTTACAATTTGGTCCTAATTCAAGCTTGAATTGACAAAAGAGCTTTCATAAGCTCATTTAAGACCTCGAAATGAGTGTTTAACATAAATTGAATATGATCGATGTTTAATCGCATGTGTAATTGATTAATTATTTTTGTATTTGACATAGTTGCTCCGACAACGAATGTAGCATTCCATAACTTGAACCTGACGATCGAATTGAGCAAGGGGTGTTACAACTTATCTTGTTACTTATTTCTATTTGATTTTGTTATGTTTTCAATTGAATTCAAATTATGTTACCACCATTGAGTAACCATTACTCAATGTACTAATTAGTTTGTTTCCATGTTCAAGTTTCGAATAAAAGCTATAAAAGTTTCCAGGTCAAGCATCCAACTCTCAAGCTCAGCTTAGAAACCATTATGATCCTATTTTGTATGTATGTGTATGCTTGAAGTCATATGGCATGTACCTAGGTTGATATGTTTGCATTTATGGTAAGTAACCTAATGGTTGAATTTTGTCTTTTGATTACTAGTTAATTAAGTTTGATTATGTGAGTTGGAATGTGCAAATTGGTTGGTTTAGTACTGTTATATTGGAGGTCATGATTTGGAAATGTTTGAACATGTTTAGATATATTAATTGGATGAATATGTTTTGTGGTATATTTTAAGTATGTTTAGGTTCATTTGATTAAGTCTTTGAAAACTTAAAAGTGCATAATTTAAACCATTTGGACACAGAGTCTTGAGACAGAAAGAACATGTCTCGAGACTACTAGAACAAAATTCATTTAAATTTTACATTTAAGTTCCTGAGGTCTCAAGATAATTATTCTTAATTCTCGAGACAAGTAGTCTTTGCCTCAAGATAAAAGAACATAAAAGCTAAATAGATTTTGCCTTGCTCTAGGACTCAAGACAAGAACCTCTTATCTTAAGACTTTCAAACATCAAACAAAAATAAGAAAATAGAGGAGGTTGGTCTCAAAACTAGGTCTCGAGACATAAAAAACATCGAGACACAATTTGTAGTGTCTTGAGACATAAGTTGTAGTGTCTTGAAATATGTTAACTTCGAAACTAAAAATCCCAAAATAATTTATGGCCTGTTTCGAGACATAAATTTGAAATTTAACTTTTGAATTTGGATTCTAAATTTCTTTTATTCTTTCTATTAATAATTCAGACATACTAAATATTGTTTTTTGTTGTGAATTACAAGATACCAAATATTGTTTTTATTTAGAGCTATAAATGAACGAGTTCTAAATAATAGATTTATATTTATTTTCATTTGTGTATTTTCACGTGTTGATTAAGAATTTTAAAATTATTTTTATATTTAATTATTTAAAATTATATTTATTCATGTTTATTTGAATATTATTTATAAATATGTTTACAAATATATAATTAGATATATTTTTTTAATACTAAAAGAGACGTTTTATAGCTTTAAATTAAATAGAGAGTACAATAAAAATATTCATAGAGTCATTTAGAAATAGCTATTGAGCATGTTCATCAAGAATATCAATTATCCGGATATTAGCATCCGTAATCACACGTCTTAGCAAGCCAGTCAACAAGCATATTACTTCTTTGCAAAAAAATTGAACATAATTCTTGTCGAAACGTCGTGTCGTTTCCTTAATTAGATATTTTCACACAAAACAATTATACAAGAAGCTCAAAATTTTATTCCTGTCTATTTATTTAACTTATTTAACGAAAATAAACAACAAAAATCCAACTGTTCATCAGACATCAAAATCTTTACACTGTATTGCGAATTAACTCTTGGCTATACAGGTACATATTATATATATATGATATTGGAGGGGGAGAAAGCAAATGAAAAGTTGAAAACAAGAGAAGATCAAGTGGAAAAAGAAAGCAGAACAAGAAAATGGCAAATGCAGACCCAAGCCAGAAGGTTGACTACGTTTTCAAAGTAGTATTGATTGGTGATTCAGGTGTGGGTAAGTCTCAAATTCTTGCACGCTTTTCTAGAAACGACTTCAGCTTAGATTCCAAGTCTACCATCGGAGTAGAATTTCAGACTAGAACCCTCCTCATTGAGCACAAGAGTGTTAAGGCTCAGATCTGGGACACTGCCGGTCAAGAACGGTAACTTTTCATGCAGATTCATAACTTTTTCCTTGCTTTTTTTTTTTTTTCCTTCTGGGTTTTCGTTTTATGTGCATTTGCATCTTTTTTCTTGTTCTTTCTTACACTTGCAGTTTGTTTTGTGGAAAGAAATGAAAAAAAGATTTGTTTTGGTGAAATTTTTTCTGGGTTTTTCGTCTTATTTGCAGTTACATCTTTCTTCTTGTTCGTTCATAGATCTGTATGTTTGTAGATAGAATTATTTTGTTTTGCTAGTTTTACTGTGAACTGATAAGACATGTGTTGATTGTATTTAGCTTGTCTAGATGGATGGTTGGTGAGATGTTTGCCATTTCAATCAGGAGTGGATTGGTTTGGATGTTATGATGGATGAATTGTATAGTTACTGTTGATCATAGATATATATACATTTTCATGGATCTCGATCACAATCTTGACATATGAGTTGAACCTTGGTGTCACCTTTATTGCAAAGAATTGTATTGTATTAGATCCTTGATCTCATAAATTTGCAACAGATCTCTGGCATACACATTTAAAAACATGTGCTTCCAGTAGCTTGCATCTTAATAAACAGCTCTGTATTAAGAATCTAAGCATGCCATTCTGGTGAGAGTTGCAACCGATGTCATCCTTGAACTTGAGCCATTAAGTTGCAGCCATTTAGATATTTATCATATTACCTTGAAAATGAATGTTCAGTAAGGTATATAATGGCTTTGGTCCTGTCTGATCCGCTGGTCTCGTCCAGACATTGGCTATTTGGTTATGGGGATTCTTTTGGTTGTATTATTTTCCTGGTTTGTATACAGTTTTAAGATTAGTCGGTGATTTTGCTTCTTTTCTTATGTTATATTGGAACAGATACAGGGCTGTTACGAGTGCATACTATAGGGGTGCTGCCGGGGCAATGCTGGTTTATGATATAACGAAACGGCAGACCTTCAATCACATCGCACGCTGGCTTGAAGAGTTGCGTGGTCATGCTGACAAGAACATTGTTATAATGCTGGTTGGGAACAAAAGTGACCTCGAAAACCAGCGGGAAGTTTCAACAGAGGATGCCACCGAATTTGCTCAAAAGGAAGGACTATTTTTCTTGGAGACCTCAGCTCTTGCAGTGAAAAATGTTGAGACCGCATTCTTAACTGTGCTTACCGAGATCTTCAACATCGTGAACAAGAAAAACCTGGTTGCTGGTGGGAATCAAGGGAACGGCAATGGCAATCCCACGTCACTAGCGGGCAAGAAAATCATCATCCCAGGTCCGGCTCAAGAAATCCCAACAAAGAGCAGCATGTGCTGTAGATCATGATGCAATTGGATTTATCTCTCATAATGTCAGTTTCTTTCTTTCACATTTTTATCTGCGTGTATATTTACATTGCTACAGCTTTAAGGGCAGCTAATTAATTGAATGTTTTTGAGATTGAGGAATAATATGAAACCAAAATTTTGAAGCTTCAATAATAGCTTCCATTTATTTTGCATTTTTGTTTCACTCTAGTTCTTAGCATCACCTTTTTCATATATACAATGTTAAGGATTCCCGCTAATTACATAGGGTAAACTACAAAAATTAATCACTTCTGTTTTTAGTATCTCCTTTTTTATTTTTTATTTTTTTTCCTTTTTAATTAAAAAATTTATTTTCATCTTAGTTGATATTTAATTATTCATATTAATTGTCACGTAAGACTATCGCTAGGGAGGTAACAAAACTTAACTGCAAAATGATTACTTCTTAACAAAACGATAATGTAAATAACTAAAACATAACATTTCAAACATAAATAACTAAAATGTAATCTGAAGCAAACAAAAATAACTATTTTAATAATTTACCCGATTACATAATATTCAAACAGGCAAATGGCCAGATAAAATTGCATTTGACAACTTTGACAGCATGAACCAAAAACCAAATTGTTTGTTAAACTGTTATGTTCCATTATACCTACGGAGACAATAAATAAACCTTCAAATTTCTCAGTAATAATCAAAGCTTTTTAATGTTTCTTCGATCTAGCAGTCAGTAAGTAAGACCTTCAAATTACTGGAGTATCTATAGAACCTTGAAACTGTTTCATGTGAAGTCCTATCCACTAGCATTGGTATCCTGTATTTTCATTGCTTCAACATTGTGATCCTCCAGTGGGGGTTCCATTTTCACCACTGATATCTTGTTTCTTATCTAGCGTGCCAAGGCTTTCGGGTGCCAAAGTTCCATTCTTTTCGGTCTCCATGCGTGCTGAAAGCCTTTCCAGCAGTTCCTGGCAGTCCATCGCTGTAACCATCACACTCAAACTCGACCGACCTTTCCAGCAGCCAATGGCTATTGCCGATGCATCTGCTTGGATATGGTCTGACAATAATTTGTCACCTGCCAAGAAAAGGTTAGGAAGGGAATCATGGAAACCGATTGTTCTGGCAGGAATGGCAGATCAAATGAAGTTACTTACCTTCTCTCAAAACAATCACACAGCAGCCTAACATCAGGTCTGCTGCCTTCCGACCGAAATCAACATCGACAAAGTCTGCAAATTTGATTGATTTATATTGCAAAAGATGCTTGAAATCTGCTGGGGAAGCATATAGTATTTGTTTGGTAATGTATGGGAGAACCACAGGCAACCCTTCTGATGATATCCTGAATAAGCATGGTGCCGAGGAACCTTCTCTAGATGTTTGGCGCTCCTATTTTTAGAACAAAATCAAATAAAATGAGAAAAAGAATCCTCAGTGACTCAGAAGCAAACCAGGCTATTGATAAAATGAAAATTTCCTTACAGAAAAATAAATAGGGCAATTAAAAGAAAAAAAAAATACTCACAAACATCTTCAGGCCAATGGAAGTTATCTTCAGTTGCTGTCCAACTCGAAAGTTCAGGTCCAAAACATCCTTAACTGATTTTGAAACATAATAAATTCTCTTCACATGGTTAGCATCCTTGTTTCTTGTAACAAGGTGGCCAGTGAATGGGAAGGATTCATCAATCCCATAAAATGTCTTAATGCTATTTATTACAGTTTCATCTTGGAAGAAAAGAACAGGGTCGATGCCTTTCCACTTGCCCTGAATCTGCAATTTCCTCTTCTCTCCTGTTTTTGCAGAATCGGATTTCTTATCAGCTGCTTCAGAAGAATTGCTCTCTGGAGCACCTCCAGCTGGTTCATCATCAACTAAATCCGCTTCTAAAGCCACCTCTGAGATCTTTTCATCAACCTCTGAAGTCTCTTCTAAGATCTTTTCATCAGCCTCCAAAGCCATCTCAGAGATATTTTCATCAACCTTTGAAGCTACTTCAGAGATCTTTTCATCTGCCCCATCCACAGAACTAACTTCTAATCCATTAATTTCTTCAGTAGCTTGGTCTGACAACTTTTCATGCAGTTCACTTCTAGTTGATAATTTTCCTTGTGAAGTAGCAGGCTTGTCAAGAATTGCTGCAGCAATAATTATGAAACCAATTTGTAAAAGCCCAATGAGGCAAGCTAAATGAAAGAGAAAGGCTAGGGAATCAAAATTGATAGTTTTAATTTACCTGGCAAATGAGAAACTTTGTGGAGGACAGCAATGAAAAAGGCTCCTGTGTTCTGATCATGAGGCACTATCCTCATGCAGCGATGTAGTGGGAGATCAGAAACTTCTTCCTCCAAATCATCAATCGAAGAAATGGTATCATCAGGCTGAACTACATCTTCACAATTTACACTTTCACCACTCTCACTCTTCTGGTTGTTGTTAGTTAGATCCGCATAATTTTTGCCAGAAGGGAACATACTAGGAACAATCCCATTTCTTTGCAACTTGCGAGCATCCTTGTATGATGGTAACCAGACTCCCTTATCACGTACCTGATGAACATGTAAAACCTTGTCATCACATGAAAAGAAGAAAATGGAATGTTGAAAAGCAAAATCTTCATGAGAAGTATCATATTATTGTTGTTAGTTGGTAGTTACACTATCTTATCGGGAGAGCATTTCGAACATAAATATCCAGACCTTCCCTTAGGGAATAAATATGGCACATTTGGTTCATAGATGAGGCACCATATACTAACCTTCCATTTAGTTAGACCTGGTCGGCGAATTAATTGAGGCAGTTCCTTTGAGACATCAACCAGTTCAACAGACCCTCCACATCTTCGTAAAATCTGAAGCAAAAAGGGGAGACAAAGAACTTGTTTAAACACGATTTAACAAAACCAGCAAAATTGAATGATGAGGAAAGAGTAAGATGAAGAAACTAAGGAAAAAAAAATTCATATATATATGGATAGTAAAACTTAACATCAAAGTTAATCTAAAAAAATACTTTAATTTAAATATAAAACCACAAAATACATGTTTAATAGCAAACATCTTATCAACTACCTGAACTTAAACTGAACAACCAATTGATGCTTTAGTGTACTGACCAGTTCGTAAATGTTAACGTTTTACCATATCACTGGCAAGACTCTATCAATAAGCTTCCATCAAGATTCATCTTGGAGGGTTGAATTACACTAATTTACTTTAATCAGCTTTTCAAATTCACATGACAATTAGAAGTTGCGTTGTTTCATCTTTCCTAAAATTCATCTGGCTTTGACATGATTGGTTACCTTCACAAATTAGGATCCTTCTAGGGAACTTTCATCTTAATGCAACTCAACACATTATATTTCAATGGGTGTTATTCTTTTCCAAAGAGGAGATGATATTCTAAATCTCTGATGCAATTAGCATCCCTATATATTACATTATTGACCACGAAAATAAAGAGATAAACATACCATCTCTTTCTCTCTCCCCCCTCCCTCTCTTTTTTAAAAAGGTAACTCCATTTTCTAAAAGACATAAAAGTAAAAACAACCAAAGAAGTTACTTCGGCTTAGTGATTTTGTCTCTTGGGTAGTATAAATTACCTCAGCAACCACAGCTTCATTTTCAACTGGATTCATGGAGCAGGTTGAGTAAACCATTCTTCCACCAACTTTCAACAAAGATAGACCTGCCATAAAGCAACAAATTAGAGACCGGAACATCCACTAATTAAAAATCTAAGGTCTTCTATAATTGATAACATCCACTAATTAAAAGTCTAAGTTCTATAATTGATACCTCGCATGGCAATGAGAATCTGTAGGCAGTGAAGACCATTACCCATTCCTCCATTCCTGTATGAATGCACATAAATAAGATCTTATGAAATGTGATATAGCAAGTGAAGGGATGCAAAAGAAGAGAAGGGAAGAGCAAGAAATGACAAACCAACCATTTACGCCAGATATCAGGAGCCTTGCGGAGAGTGCCATCACCACTGCAGGGCACATCACATAATACACGATCAAAGAGAAGTTGAGTAATGCTCTGCTCCAAGTTATTTGTTGTTTCTGAACCATTTGAGATATTTTTGTGGGAACAGCAGCCAGGGAAGTGTTGACCTTCATGATTTGTGACTATCAGGTTAGCAGTGCACATTCTTTTTGTTTGGTGGATGAGAAGGTTACATCTTTGTACATCAAGATCATTTGCTAGAACCTAAAGCAAAATACAATGAAAATTTATTATATATGTCTATGTATATAACAATTAATTCAGCATATGAAATAACGGGTAAGAGTAGTTATCCGAGCAGGCCAAGAGGCTACCCAAGCAATGCATGATTATATGGTGACAATGGGCAGACCAACTAAAACCCAAAGTTCAGAGAAAAAAAAAAGTAAACAAACCATGCCATCTGGTAAAAATGGTCCTTTAGCTGAGTGGTGTATAATTTCAAGCAACTGAAAAGTTTTTGAACCAGGTGCTGCGCACACTGCACAAGGGAACAGCAGAATATAGTAACTATATTTCCACCATAGATCAGATACAGTTTCTTAATTAAAATTGCACAAAACAAGGGGGTGATGTTTAGAAAGAAGATAAAAAACAATGAAAGTTGCTTACCATCAAGTACAAAATGATTGGGACGTACATCAAGGAATAGAGGAGGCACCTACATCATGAACAAGTGGAGAATACCAGTCAAAGAAAACAGTCAGAAACTTGCCGAATATTTAATGGCAAAGTACTTGCAAGTGACATCCACCTACCATGCTGACAGCCTCCTGTCTACTGATGTTCCCAATTTCAGTTTCAAGTTTTAAAAACTCATGAAACCTGAAAGTTATTTAACCAAATCATGAATCGCCTAAGGACCATAAAATAATAATAAAAAAAGAACACATAACTTGAGCATGGAAACCATTTAAAATCATACTAGGGAGCTTGGACATAACATATATGCTTAGTATATGAAAAGCAACAAGGCACTAACAAGACAAAACCAGCACTTTTAAATCACATAATTGATATACAAGTAAAATCTAGAAGACATTGAGATGTCTCAAATGCATCATATCAGTCTTCCTCTTTGCTGAAATAGAAAAGATATAACCCAGATAAGATAAGCATTAACTTACATATACAAGTAAAATTCAAGAACATGCAAATACCTCAACCCGACGAGTAAGGCAATATTCACACTGTGCAATCACATAGGATTGCCGAATACATGATCATGTAGAATGACTTACCTCTCAAGAGTTTGGTTTTTCCTAATCTGCATGCGTGAAAAATTCGATTGCCAAGCAAGATTATCAGGGTACCAAGGCAAAGGTTTTATAGGCTCTAAGTCACCCCCTTCAATAGCCTGCAAAAAAAAAGAGCAAGCAACAAGGCCAAAAGACAGTTACTTACAATACCATTTAATTAAGATATCTTAGCACAAGGAAAATTCAGCAACGCACTTCAGCTTGAAGAGATTTCATAAATTCATTCTCTAACTGTGAACGAATATCCTCACAAAATTGGCTACTGCAAAAGATAAGTAAAGATATTACTAAGCAGAGAAATGATTGTTTCACGAACAATCCTCAAACCCCAAATCTTCAACAAGAAAAAAAAGAAAAGAAAAACATACGTGGCATTAATTCTGAAAGCAGCAGGTAATGGTTTTCTAAGCATTTCCATGAAAGCATCCCATTCTTCAGGAGAAACAATCCCTTGTTCCTGCCAGAAAAAGGAATTACATAAAACACTTCCATCTTTCACATATAGATGAAATAAGAAAAAAAAAAGTATAAAAATTACTTTGTAATATTCATCAAAGGAAGGGTTTTGAGTAGCAAAAGGCTGCCAAGCATGGTTATTAGAGTTGGGGTTATTGGGATCGGATGAAGACTCGGTTTTGGATCGTTTCCAAACATTTTCTCTGCTTTGTTTAAAATGTTTCCTTTGAGTACGAGACCCTCTTCGACCTCCCATTGTTTTTGCTTCTTCAGTTGTTCAGTGAGATGGTGGCCGCCGCCGAGGTCTACAGAGGGGGGGAGATTGAAATTGAGATTGAGAGTGGGATTTGTTTTTTGATCTAAGATATTTAGTTACAAAAGAACATGGGCTTACTACTGTTTATTTTTACATGGCCCATCTGGTATTCTTCAACTGCCAGAAACGGCTGAAAGGCAGTTTTTGAAGGATGTATACATTGGTCCTCTCCTGTCTGAAACCTAATCCAGTAATTGGTTGCTGTTGGATGGTTAGCGACATTGATGGTTAGCTAACAGGCAACCTTTGAAGTTCGCCCAGGCCCAATAGTTAGAAATTAGTCAAACAGGGAATTGGAGCTCGCCTATCCATGTTACGATCCATGTTCGAGATTCATGATTACCTCTCCCAATAATACTGTTTTCAAAATTCGAACCTAAATTTTTCCCTTGAAAGTGTAATGTGTCATACCATTGCACCCAACTACTTATCGGTGAATAATGCAATTTTGCCATAAAAGTATTTCTACTTCTCTTTAGCTTAGCAAATAATTCTTTAAGATTGATAGCTAGTTTAGTAGATTTTGGAAAGCATTTTTCAAAATTTTGGATTAAGGTTTCGAGAAATAAAGTGTTTAATATTGTTGTCAAAATATATTTTTTAAAAATAAGATATCTGTTTTAGATATGATATAAAAAAGTAAAAAAAAATATTTTATTACGGTTTAAATTTGTTAATATTATGATATTTCAATAAAATATAAAAAAAATTTATTGTAACTTATTATTGTTTGATATGTGAAATACAAATTTTGAATATTTTTAACCAATCAATATTAAAATTTGTAAAATTCAATATGAATATATATATATATATATATTATATTTTAATATAACATAATAATTACAAATTTAAATATATAAAATTTATATATTTGAAATAAATTTTAATAGATAAATACTTTTTCATCCAATATAAATATTATATAGAATACATTGAATTATAAATAATGGTTAAAAATGTCAATTAATTTTAAAAAAAAAATCCCAAATGCAAAAGCACGTTTGAACAAATATTAATCAGTAATTAAGTCCACTTTTTAAAATGAAAATGATACAATTTTAAAATATCACTTCATCAAATTTTTACATTTTTATAGGTTTAAAGGCTAAAATAACCTAAAAGCCAAATTCAAGTAAGAAAATATTGCCAAGTTCACGGGGCTAAAATTATATTAACCCTACTTTTTATCACCATTCTTAAAATACCCAGTGCTGCATTGGATGAATGATGAATCTGTGCAGGTATTACGAAAATTCCTTCTTGGCTTATCTTTCACTTCCTTAATCAAGCAGGGGTGTGCCAAATCAATCAATGATCTACAAAGTTACTCATATTTTCTGTCATATTCTTATCCCATTTTTCTTTGAAATAATCTCACTGACAAAGAAGTCATGGAACAAAAATGGTTTAGAAGAAAGCTGGACAAGCTTTGTCTACTTGGTAGAGATGAGATGAAGATGTAACCCAAGGACTAGTGAATTGGAATCAATAGCCTTTTTCACATTCTCTCAGACTCTACATAAAGCTTTCCTTTGCTGTCTATGTAAGTGTGTCATGATGTAATCTAATCAGTAAAACAACCATTCATAAAGTAATTGAGTAGGTAAACATCCAAAACATAGTCATAACACATTCAAAACATGTTGTTCATGTGATACTGATACACTAAAAAAACAATACCCCAAAAAACCATCGTCGGACTCTAGAAAATTGAATAATCAAAATGACCTCGACATATAAAAACGGTTTTAGAATCAAACATTCAACTACTGACCAAAATGCCAAACCACAGTTAAGCTGCAATGGAAGGCTTAGAAGCAGCAGAGAGCCTGGATCTCTTCTTGGCTAAGCTCTCACTCCTGCGCTCGCGCTGCTCCTTCAACCTCAGGGCAAGCAGCTTCTGGTACTCCGCAGCATCAGACTTAGCCTTTGCAACTCTCTTCTTCTTCTCTGCAATTCTGCCACGCTTCCTCTGCAGGGTCAAAGGAGTCACCAACCTCTGAATTTTGGGAGCCTTGCTCACTTTCTTACCTGCATTCCAATAAAGCGATTGTTATTTCCAACTCAATTGCAGCTTCTGCCATAAACTCAAATATTATGAACAGGAACTCCTCCACCTGCAAACTTAAGCTCAAATGTATCACTTAGAACTCACCAGATTTGGTTGTAAAGGTTCGGCGATAAGTATTAACATACTTCCGAACATCATCCTCCTTAGACAGGTTGAACAATTTCCTGATTTTAGATGCTCTCTTTGGACCCCTCATTCTTGGCTTCTCGGTGTCGGTCAGTCCAGGAAGATCATTTTCACCCTTTTTCACAATGACCAAGTTCAAAACAGAAAGATCCTGACTAACGATGCATCCGCGAACTGACTTCCTCCTACGCTCTCCGTTTCTCCTACCATACCCACGGAAGCAGGGAGTACCTGTTCAAAAAATTAGAAAAGCAGGCATTTAATTAACCAAAAAACATTTCTACACAAATAAGAACAAGGAAAAATATTTCAGAGTCCACAGACCCCTGTGAAGCAAAAGACGAACACGTCCAGGAGTGAGAACTCCTTGCTTCATTGGAAAACCTTGCTTGTCGCAACCTCCCATGATCTTGAATACATAGCCCTTAAACTCCTGTTGAAAGATATTTAATGGGTGAGCAAATTGCAGTTATGAAGTCCAGATGCACCAGCAGATATTTGAGGCAGTGAACGAAAAGCTAAAGGTAGCTTGGAAACATACCTCACCGAGGGCATCACCACTGACTTCCTGTGAGATCCTCTTGTCAAAAAAGGCTCGACTGCATTTTCGAATGTCAATGTGAAATATTTTCTTCTTAATACAAAGTAACAACTACCAACTCGCATTGATGCAAGAAACTAAATAGATGCTTACAAATACAACCAAGCCTAAAAGAAACTATCATCATATAAGGTATATTTGAGGCACCTATTAGATACAAGTGAATAATATACAGCAGGCTAATCCACCATAATATTATAAGTTCCACTTCCTATCTAAATGAAAAAAGAAAAGACCTATAAATCAAATCCATTTGTTGATTTTGTGTTGCAAGATAAACGAGAAGACCATTAGATTTTTTTTAATTTCTTTCTCACAGTTGCATAAAATTATGCCTCAAATAGAAAATATCCAAACTTCGTTAGCAAATAATATACATTTTAATTTGCTTCAACATAATTGACTTTTCACATTCTATAAATACTCAACAAATTTGAATCCCACCCAAACAAAATATAATTGAAACCTGAATATATATATATGGACAACATGACCAAAAAGAGACCCTATCCTTCATATGGGTCTTTTCACGGTTAAGACAAGCAGCATTGAATTCAACACGAAATACTGAAAATAAATCAATAAATTCAACTTAAACCCAACTATTTCATGAGACAGAGAGAGAAGAAAATTACAGTTTCTGGTCATCATCGATTTCCAGCTTTTTTTGACAACCAGTAGTCGGATTTGCAATGTTGAACTGAGAAAAAAAAAGAAAAAAAAATCAGCATAATGAAAAGAATAAACAAACCCCAAAAAAGGATTGAAATCTATTTATATTTAGTTAAAAGAAGAAGAAGAAAAAACCTTCATTTTTGTTTGATGGGGCTTCTGAGGAAGAAATGCCGCAGCTCTGCTCTTGCTAGCTTTAAGCCTTAAGGTTAGGGTTTCGCTTCTGTTAAAGGGTTTTTATTTGTGGATATTTATATATATAAAAGGGAATAATTGGGTGTTGCTAGTGAACACCATAACTTTTATCTGAGTCAAATTAGATTCATCCGTGTGGACATTTGATGGGTCCAGAATTCTAATTTGGGCTTTGGGTTAATTGGTTAAATGGGCTTACTTGGACCCACTATAATCGCTTTACTGTAAAAATTAAAAAGAAAATAATTTATATTAGAATTATCTTAAAAATATATACTTTTAGGTGCCAATTAAAAAATATTAGCTTTGTTTGAATTTAAGAAATTAAAGTAATTTTCGTTTCGTTTTATTGGAAAATTGAAAACATTGCAAATTTTTAATTAGTTGAAAGTTTTTAAAAATAAATTTGAAAATTAAAAATGAAAGTATTTAAAAATTAAAAAAAATATAATAGGTTGTTTTTATTGTTTTAAGTAAAAATATTTTTATAAAACTGAAAAAGATGAAAACAATATTTTTTTTAATATATTGGTGTGATTACATTATGTATTTATTCATACTTTCTTAATCTTTTGACAAGGCACACACATCTTGCACACACAAGTGCTCGAACCCAATTTTCTTAGGATGAACAACATCCTCTTTACCATTGGAACAACTCATTGGGTTCTGAAAACAATATTTAAATGAATTGATTTTTGTTCAAACTCATATAAAAGTAATTTTTTTTCAAAAAATTTAAATATCGAATTTGCCACTCTTGCTCAAATTTATATAAATATGATAATTTTTTTATTTTATTTTTGATGTTTCTATTATTAAAAAACGATGCAAAACATGTTTTCATATTTTCATTATTAAAAATATTTTTTATTTTTATTTTTATTTTTATTTTTCAAAAAAAAATTTCAATTAAAAATAAAATATTATATATTTAAAAATAATAATATCATAATAAACAATTGTAATGTATTTAATTTTGTTAATCTAATGAATTTATATATTTAAAAATGAAAACAAATTTATTTGCAGGATTACTAGTCAAATTTAAAAAAACTAACCTCAAGTAAAACATTTATAATTTATAATTAGTGAGTTGTAATGAATCAAATGTAATTAGAGTATCTTAATTATACTTTTCATTTTGTTTAGAATTGAGGTTTAAAATATTAAGTGGATAATTTATTTTTATTTCTCAATGTATCTATCGAAGAGAGCTTAGTAACTAATCCTTTGTATTCTGTAGGCTTATTAAAGGGTAGATGTTGTTCATGAATTTTAAAGCTTCTCCATACTCAAGACGAGGACCCAACCATCGATCACTAGTTAAGATAAGAGAAGTGGATAATTTTAAGATGTAATTAGAATATGTGAAACAAACATCCCTATGAAATTAAAATTTTTCCTAATTATATGGTATTATATTTTTTTAATACAATACCTAAAGTTATCCATAGTTACTTTTCAATTCATAAATAAAAATAATAATACGTTTTAACGCACTCGAATTCACGTATTCTTGCATCTGTAACAATACCTATACCAATCGAATTAAAACTCAATCGATAATTATAATATCAATCGAGCTAAAACTCAATCGGCAATTATATGATGTGATACTACAATAATTACACTTTTGTAAGAAATACATTATCAAAGAAAATGAAAAAATGTACAAACAAATTGAACATTATATACACACTTCATCTTATTTTTCTCCTTGATCTAAAGGTTGTTCCTTTTTGGGAAGATTTTTTCTCCTTATAAGATCACCAAACCTTTTTAATAAAGCTTTCTTCTTTCTGGTGCTCCTATCACCTTCTTCATCAATTGCCTCAAACTCCTCCCCATTCATTCCTTCATCATCCGTCGACGCAGAAGATGACTTTTTCCTTTGATGGGTTCCACCACCTGGTGTTGAACCAGCAGCAGGAGCAGACTTTGGGGTTTCAGCCACATCAAAAATGGATCCTTTAAGTGGATCATCAGAGTAATCCGAACCCGAATCTTCATCACTTGCTCGCACTGGGAATGTCGAGCTCAAAGGACCACTATTGCGTTTATGATAATGCTTTACTTTCTTACTATGATAACTATTATTGACTGGTTTTTGTTTCGTAGCTTGTTCATGATGATCTTCAGTTTCCCAATTTGCTTCACAAAACAGTAGTTTCAAATCCCTAATGTTTTCAACTGCTGCTGCTTCATTGATCTTAAGACTTTCATTCTCTTGTGAAAGGATATTCAAAGCTTCTTCTTTTTTAGCAATGGTGTCTTTGAGTTGGGAATTCTCTTCCCTGGCAATACTAGCTGCTTCTTTAGCTACATTAGCTTCATTTATGGCTTGTTTCATTATATCCCTTAGTTTCTGATTCTCTTCCTTGGCTATTCTATACATGTTTTCAGATTCCTTGAGTAATTCAAGCAATGCTTTGTTCTCTTCTTGAGCTGCATTCCTTTCATCTTCGGCTTTTCGAATACATTCAACGAATCCCTTCTCTTTTCCATTCCATCCTAAAAGGGTTTCTTCAGCTTCAAGTCTCAATCTCTCTGAAGTATTGTTCAATCTATTTGCTTCTCTCTTTGCTTCCATGTGTTGTTCTTCGACCTTCTTCAGTTGCAGATTCCAGTTCTCGGCTTCCTCTTTCGATTTCTCGAGCTCTTGGATCGTTAAACAATGCTTCTCTTTTGTTTCATTTGCTTCTGATTTCACTTCCTTCAATGCTAAGGCTAAATCATCCATGGCCCTTTTGTTGTTTTCTTCAGCTACAATGGTGGATCTTAGTTGACTCTTTAACGACTTCACTTCTTCAGCTAATCTCTTTGCTTTCAGTGACGAAGCTCGTTCATCTTCAAGGGCACGAGCTAAGTTAGCTTTAGTCAATTGAAGCTTGAATTCAAGTCTCTCTAAATGATCATCCCCCACTGAACTCAGTGATGCAACCTCTGATGAACCTTCAGATTTATCCAGATTTTCCAACAAAAGCTTGATTTCTTGCTTGGATCTTTCTAAAGAAATCTGGGTTTGTCTATGTTCATTTGATTGAGCAACGAACGAATCATGCATCTTCTTCTCCGATTCTTTCCTTCTCTCAATCTCTTCCTCTAATTCCTGGATTCTCTTCTTCCCTTGAGACAACAAATTCATGGCTTCGGACTCGAATAATCTTGATTTTACCAACTCTTGTTTTAGCTTACGAAACAACGCTTCTTTTTCAGCCAATTTCACTTCCAATTCTTTAGCTTTCCCAAGTTCAGTTTTCAAGGATTGGATGTACCTTTCCTTGTTCTTAAGTTCTGTATGAATGTCTGCAACTTTCCCAGACGCCATTGATGTATGCCTTTGATTGACATCTTCACTCAACTTCATCCCATTTTCATCTTCATATCCATGCAATGACCCCTTCATTGATTCCTCCATTTCTGATCATTAAAAAAAAACAAACATGAAAAGTTTCAGAGATTGATGATCATTGAAAAAAAACATACTAACATGATAACATTGATATACCTTTGATTGACATGAAAATATTTATGTTGAAGCCTTTTTTTATTTGTTGGGATAAAATCAAGGAAGGGGTTCTTCTTTTTGAAACAGCACCAATGGGGAGGGGGAACAATTCTAAAAATAAACAAGATTTGGTGATTGAGATTATACTGACTCCATTGTTTTCTAATAACAGATACAAGTGAAAACAAACAAAAGCTTGAAAACAAACCAGTTTAAGCAATGTTAAAATGTTTAAAAATGGTTAAATTTAATGATGAACAAGAAAAATCCTATTGGAGAAAAACTAGGGGACCAGAATCTGAAAGGATAAAATTGGTTAAATAAAATGTTCCAAATCTAGAGGGAAAGAAAATGGGTGGTTTTGGAAGAAAATCCGAAGTTGGTGGGGGTAACAGTTAAAACCAATGCTAAGAATGTTAAGAGTACTACCACAAGTAAAATATCTTTTTGATATCAACCATTTGTGTTGGTGTTAATCATTTCAAATATAGTCGGGGTTCTAATCACGTTGGTGTTAGAGTTTTACCCTTTCTTATAATTTTTCAAAAAAAAAAAATCATTCTCATAAGGGTGATCGAATCTTTGTCAAAACGATAAAGCTGTAACAATCAAACAAGGTGGTTCAAATGGTAGATAAAAAATGTTTAAAATAATGGTTTAGAAAATTGGTGGGTTAGGCCTTATTAGCCAGCCGGCTGAGATGGGTCTCCAAAGATTGTGTTTTAGTGGTTTGGGAAAGAATAGAATGAACGTTATATGGTGAGTTTGATAGAGTTTTCAAAGTGTTTTTGGTGATTAGTGGAGAGGGTATGTACAACTTTTGAAGTGGGTCCTTTTAGATTATTTTGTTTGGCTAAAGCTTAAATTCTACTGTTAGTACCTGTACTTTGAGAAAATTGTAGATTTAGTCCTTATACTTTAATTTGATGAATGTTAGTCCTTTTACTTTTCGAATTTTAAAATTTTAGTCTTGACCCAGACAATATTAGTTATATCCGTTTGGTTAAATTCAATTACTAGTCTTGTACTATACGTACTACTGTAAATTTGATCCACATTCTCCAATTGGATAATTTTAAGTTCCTATACTTTTCAAATTTTAAAAATTTAGTTTGATGGAAATGACAATCATTAATCCATTAACCGGGTTTTTAATAATTACTATGTAAAAATAATAAGCTAATATGATACTACACAAATAATAATATGTTTGGTGCATCGAATTTTGAAAATAGTGTAACTTAGTGAATTTAAAAATATCGTATGGTAAAGATTGATATTTTAAAAATTGAAAAGTATAAGGAATAAGAATGACCAAATTAAAGTAGAAAGATTAAATCCACAAATTTCGTAAAACATAGGGACTAATAATACAATTGAACCTTGGCTAAAGAGAACAAATAATTGAGTCATGGAATATGTATACTTGGCTGTAATCGGAGGACTTACTGTCTTGCTATGGAACCCTAAGCGTGTTTGATCTTATTTGAAGCGTTATCCACAAGCTGAAAATGTTGCAAACAAATATTGCAAAAAGACGTAGTTTGAGTATGATGATCGTGGGGCGTCTAGTGAGCCCCTCGACTACAAGTAGAGCGAGCTTCTCCTTCTTCTCTTCTCTTGTCTTGGTCAAAGTAGTTGATTTGAACAAAGTGGTCACATGTAACACAAGCTATTCCAATTGCTCCATTCTTTCATCATTCATCTTTAACATGATTTACAATGAAAACCATAATCTCATTTTCTTTTCAACTTTCTACCATATACAACAGATTGAAGGAATAGGAATTAAACAAAGCCATGACAAATGGTGTGAACAGATCCTTAATTTTTACTGATGTCCTTCAAGCAAATGTAGTGGATACCGGCTTTCGTGTTCTCAGTTGCATGGAGGTATATCATTCAGTTAGTCCCATCTCTTCCGATGATTCTGCACAGGTATGCAAGAGATACATAGTAATCCCTACCAATTCCATCCCTGCGAAGATAAGGTAAAATGCAACAAATGAAGCCAGAATCCAATGGAAGAACCAGCCACCAGCACCACCTGCCAGATCATAATCCACCCTACCTAATGTAGATGATGATAACTAATTTCCAGAGTTATGAGCCAATGCAATTGAAGGCCAAACAAAGCGGTGTCCCTTCATTGATCAGACAATTTTTAAGACATTGGTCACAGTCACTCACAGGTAAGAAATAACTAAGGTAGAACACGCTCACACTATCTTTTAGCATGAATTCCACCATAAATTCCGTTCCCTATCTGATAATATGCAAGGTGGAACTATGCCAACATAGTATCTAAGTATATGAGTAGAAGGCTGAAGATCAATTTCTTCCCTATCACCAAATTTGTGGCATAGACCGAAATAATCAGCAATTGTCACCACTGCTGTCGGTCACAAACAGAGCAGTCAAGGAGTTGATAGCAGATAAGTAGAACAACAATGTTAACAACTTGTCTTCACAAGTTCCTACCAACAGTCGTGGTTTCCCTGTTTCTCCTGAAATTCTATGACTAGAGAGACAGTGAAATGTGTTTTTCCCCCTTGGCATAATAAATCCTTGTTGGTTTGTAATCAAATGAATGCACATTTTTTATCTGGAATCACAACTCACATTGAGATATATGTCAATCAAAACTACTCCACAACAAATCAATTTCTGCAATATTAACCAGTGCTTTCATTTGTAAGCTAATACTCATAATCTCTAAATGAATCTTATTGGTGTCCGGATGAGAGATATCCCCTCCAAGGAAATGGTGCACCTTTTTACCAATCTCCATCCAACTATATGCACATTGCTTTTTCACTCCTTGCTCTTTCATCTGTAGCCTCACTCTTGTGACTTCATCCCACATGCCAGCCGCAGCATATATATTAGACAAAACAACATAAGCGCCAGAATGATGTGGATTCCATTCCACAATTTTCTTAGCTGCTAATTCGCCTAATTCTAGATTCAAGTAAACACTGCAGGCAGCTAAAAGAGCACCCCAGACTCCAGCATCAGGTTCAAAAGGCATCGATCGTATTATCTTTGATGCCTTTGCCAGCTGACCTGCTCGACTCAGTATATCAACCAAGCAAGAATAATGTTCAGGTCCAGGACAAATCCCATATTCTTTTACCATTAGGTCAAAAAAGTCCATACTTTCATTTACTTTCCCTGCATGACCACAAGCTGATAATAAACTCAGAAAAGTTACCCCATCTGGTTTAACAGCAACCACTTCCATCTGGTTGAAGAAATCAACAGCCTTTTCATAGAGACCGTGCTGCGCAAATGCAGAAATGATTGTATTCCATGAAACAAGGCATGCTCCATTCATTTGTCCAAAAGCTTGCTCAGCATCAAGAATGCTACCACATTTACTGTACATTGTAATCAAGGAATGACACAAAGAAACATGCACTTCAAAGCCATATTTTATAACAAGCACGTGCATTTGCCTGCCTCCCTTAACTGATGCAAGACCAGAACAAGCAGTGAAAACAGAAACAAGGGTGAAAATATCCGGTTGGATAGCCAGCTTAACCATTTCTGAACACAACTTAAGTGCTTCCTCTCCGATCCCGTTTTGTGCATAACCTGCACCATATATTACAATCACCTTAGCCTTCAAACATTTGAAAAAAAAAAAAAAAAAGAAAGTAATCTTCCTTCTAAAACAAGAAAGGATCTTTAGCTTTTCAATATCTAAAGCAATATTTCCAAAGTCAACAACCACGACTCTTTTTTGTCTGAGATGTTTGCAAAGCAATTGTAAACTATATTCTGCATCAACTAGTACATACTAAGCATTCCCCCCCCCCCCCCCCCCCTCCCCCAAGAAATGAAAGGAACACAGTGCAGCTACTCTACATCTTCTGATTCAGATCAAAGTACGATTACTAAAGTTTATTCCAATTTCGTCATTATATGATCATCAAACATAGCAAAACAGACACTCTATTGTAGATAAAGAAGCAAACGGACCTGTTATCATTGCATTCCAACAGGGTAGATCTTTGCACCAAATTCCATCAAACAAGGTCCTAGCATGCTCCACCTTCCCTTCCTTAAAATACCCAGTTATCATAGCCGTCATAGCAACAACATTCGTATTGGGCATCCGCTCATACAACTCCTTGGCTTCATCAAACCTGCCATTATCAACATACCCACTAATCATCACCGTCCAAGAAACAACATTTTTATACGGCATCTCATCAAACAAAGCCCTCGCCTTCTCAAATTCCCCTACCTTCATATACCCATCAATCATTGCTGTATAAGAAATCACATTCTTTCTAGGCATTTCTTGGAAAAGCATTTCAGCTTCCTTTACTCTATCCCATCTTATAAAACCCGACACCATCGCATTGTACGACTCGGTATTCCTCTCAGGCATTGCTTTAAAATACTGGAAAGCTTCATCTAAGTATCCATTTCCGACACAACCGGCGATCATGGAGTTCCAGGAGAGTATATTTCTATTAGGCATTGAAATAAAAAGTTTCTTCGATTCCTGAAGAAACCCATTCTGCCAGTAGCCGGTAATGATAGAGTTCCAGGAGACGATGTCGGGAGTTAGCATATTATCGAACAGTTGGCGGGCAGCTTTAATGTTACCGGCCCGCGAAAGTTCTCGGATCCTAACGTTGCAATCATAGACACAGGGAGCAGAGGAGTGGTGCTTAGCTGGGTGTAGAAGAGCTTTGAAAGCGAAAGGAATCTGAAATATGGGGAGAAGAGAGGGAGAGATGATGGGTGTGGATTGGAGGGAAAAGCGAAGGAGCATGACAGCAAAATACTCTATTATTATTACATGAAGAAGAAATAGAAATTGGAATTGAGTAGGCCTAGTTTTTGTGCAAGAAAGATGGGTTTAATTAAACAATTAAATAAAAGAAAAATGTTTATATAAAAATGTATACTTAAAAAGATATAATCAACCAAAAATAATAATATGAACAAGTTTAAACTAATTTAAGCTAATAATTTACATATATAGACGAATTTAAGTCTAGTTTAAACGATTAAGTATACTATCAATGACATGCATACGTTCAATGTGAACCTCACCTTTTTAAAATGTTTCTGATATGATAAGATTACTTACGATTTCGATATAAGCTTAATACTCCTTAGGTTCCAATAAAAACAATTAATTTGAAAATTTTGGATTCAGATTTTACTTGAGATCAAAATATATAAAATATAATTTATTTGATAAATGATTTTAAAAAGGTTCTGGTAAAAAAATAATAAATCAATCAATCAGTGTAAAAAATGTGCATCCAATTGAGTTCTTGACGGCAAAAAAAATAATTATTAAGCCTTTTCATTAACAAAACTATCATTAACTAATTTGACAATTAATCAACGCTGACATATCTAATAAAAACAATGAAAAGTTAACACATGTCATGAGATATAAACATATATTTTTAAAAAAAAAAGTATTTAAAATTATAATATCGTACGTCTAGAATGAATTTGAACAAATAAATGTCTAAGCTTATTTAAATATGGGTATAAATTCATTTAAGTTTATTTTGAACATTTTTCCATATTATAAAAAATAGTAAGAATAACAATTATTATAAAAAAATTAGAAAATCATGAAATTCTTAAAAGAATATGAAAGTAAAAATGTGTTTCTAACAAAATGGTGGCATGAAATATCAACACTAATTTGGCACAAATATATATATATATATATATATATTTATTGCACATATATTTGTGTCAAATTTCGTTTTAGTCTTCAATAACATTTGATATTTTGATTCATAATCGATTATTTAATCCTTCTTTAATAATTATTTATAATTTCCCAATTTCTTTAGAATTTAAAAATGTTATAAAGAAGTTTATGATTCTAATGAAGTTTCATAATTTTGTAGAATTTGTTATAATTTTATTAATTGTAATTTTGTATAATCTTTTACAGTTTTTAATACTTTTACAATGTTATACACATTTTTATAATTTAATAATGTTATTAATTACTTATAACTAGAAAAATGGATGTTGACATTGATACGAACATATATGTCAAACATTTACCTAGATTCATCCTATATATACATTTATAGTAAAATAAAAATTTTATATTGCATGTTCATTTTATTAGCAAAATAACCCACTTCTATTTCCACTAGGGACTCGATTAGGTTCATTTTATTTCTTGGAGCTCTTTTGATTCTCTATTAAAAAACCCTAATTTTGTTTTTAATACTAAATTTAAACCATCCATCCACCTTGGGAAGACAATAGTGCTCCCGAAAGATAATCAAATTATTGAATGAAAATTCAAGTAATATAAATCAATTAGAAATTAAATATTATTTTGCATTTTATATTTTAGAAGTTTTCATTTGGACTTCCACACCATTACGGATTTACTTGATGTTCACTTACAAGCTCAAAACATCGTGTCTAAATACAAAAATGTACCAACAATATATATTTATTTTTAACCTATCCACAATGAGCAATATAATAGATTTGTGATTGCGGCCACTAAATAAAAGCTGCCAACATTCCAAAAGGTCACATTTTTTTTTGTCTAATTAGTTCAGGTAATGGCCATTTGGGTAATCACTGAAGGAAATTCTGAGCCAACTCACTAAGAGGCTCACGAACTCAGACAAATCATCAATTTTGTACCCTCCAGAAGATTTTCATGCCGAGCCACCAAATCAAGAACTAACACTATTAAGCAAGTTCTGACTCGCAACAATTAAACCACCAAAGCCACTAGTGTGTGGCAAAAGCATGTTTCGATTACGCAAAAACACATTTAGACAGACTATACCAGACATGAGTTATTGTCCATTAACATATTAGACGCCCCACTTCATCATCACATCACATTGAACCTACCACTACCATCATGGCCTAAAAGATGATTTGAAAATACAAAAAACCAATACATTTGCCTAAAAATAAACAATAGTTTCTTCTTAGTGAGTGATCCACACACTTCGAAATTAAGCACGCTCTCCTCTGATCCTACGAGCCAACTGTATGTCCTTGGGCATGATTGTGACACGCTTGGCATGGATCGCGCAAAGGTTGGTGTCTTCAAAAAGACCCACAAGGTATGCCTCTGCAGCTTCCTGAAGAGCCAGAACAGCATGGCTCTGGAAACGCAAATCAGTCTGCAAACATGGTCCATATCAGGGAATGTTAATCAAAAGTACAGAGCATTATAAGTCAAGGAATAGACACAAGAACAGAGATATTTTGTACCTTGAAGTCCTGGGCAATTTCACGAACAAGCCTCTGGAAAGGCAATTTCCTGATAAGAAGCTCAGTACTCTTCTGGTATTTACGAATTTCACTGTACAAAGAAATTATAATAGGTCAAAACCCCATAAAACAAAACACCAACACTCTGAATAATAAGATATATGTTAAGAAAATATGAAAGAATACCGAAGAGCAACAGTTCCAGGACGGTAGCGATGAGGCTTCTTCACACCACCAGTGGTTGGGGCAGATTTACGGGCAGCCTGTTATACAACAGAACAAGAAAATTAAAATTTTGTAAACCTTATTTATGTTCTCAATGAAATAAATTGAGTCACCTTGGTAGCAAGCTGCTTCCTAGGAGCCTTCCCACCTGTGGACTTACGGGCGGTTTGCTTCGTACGGGCCATCTCTGCAAAGATATGAATAATTTCAGAAGACATTAAAAAAGAAACCTAAATAAATTTTCTCATGAACCAAGCATAACACAGAAAAGCAAGATCTTAGATAATTACTGTCTAATTCCCAAGAGTCCTAAATTTCAAACTAGAAAAATTCTAAGACAAAAAAGAAAAACAGAATAAGAATTAAAACAGAAGTCGAAGGTCCTAAATGAAATCAGAACCGAAAATAAGTACCCTAACTATAAATAAATTCAAACCAATACTACCTTAACTCCCCTATTTCCCTAATTCAACTTACACTACATGAAATACAAAAACAATTTAGAAGATTAAGAAATTACAAACGCTAATTATTATAAAAATAAACAAATAAACAGAGCTAAGAGAGCGAGAGAAGGTGACTAACACTGAGATCTGAGAAAAACGCTTTATTTTCTTCTGGTTCAAACGTTTGGAAAGGATTGCAATAAAGAGGTATTTATAGAAGGTTAGGGGTTGTTAATGAAGTTGATCAGACGGTTAGGATTTGCTATCCGTGTGTTTCTTTTGTATGAAATCTGACGGTAAAAACTATCACAAGTTGTGTTTTCTGAGAGGAAAACGACGGTTGGGATTATATTATAGAGGGAAGACGCGGATTGTGTTGGTTTGAGTGCTTGATTCTTATTGGTCGACGAAAAATGCTTTTAGCTCTAATGTTTTTAAGGTTGCAAAAGGTTACCAAGACGTTATGTGGATTTACCACGCAAACACCGAATTAGTGAATTAAGAAGCATGGGTTAAATTCTGATATAAGTACCTACACTTTATGAAAGTTGTGGTAAATTAGTTTTAGTCCTTAGTGAAAGAATTTTGAATATTTTGAATTTAGATTTTATTATAATTTTGATATTAAAATTATAAGATTATTTAAATTTATAAAAGCCATAATATTTTTGGCAAAAGATATTAAAAAACTCTTAATAAAAAATTAATAAATCAATTGACATCTTGAAAAAATATGCACTCAATTGAAGTCCAAATAGCAAAAAAAAAAAAAAGTTCTTTGATTGACAAAAATTAGATTTGTTCATGGGTTGAGTTATCCGCTTAAGCCCGAAGGTTCGTTCGAAATTTAAGAGAGTTTGGACAAAAAATATTAAGCCTGAAATATGGGTTTAGATAAAAAAATTAAGCTCATTTAAAATATGGATCAGGCACAAGCATGAACATTCAAAGCCCGACCCCGACCCGATCCGTTTTTAAGTTTATAATATTTTATATTATGTTATTTTTATATATTATGTAATTTAGAACACATTAAAAAATAAATTTATATTAAATATATAATACTACTCTACTGTTAACATTAAAATAATGTTAAGATAATTATATAAAAAATTTAATAAATAAAAAACATATAAATTATTAAATATTAAAATAATATAATATAAATATTTGTTAAAAATAAATAAAATAACATGAGTGAGCCTGAAATGAGTTTGGATTTATTTTTTACAAATATGAGTGAGTTTGGATAAAATTTTAATCTCATCTTTTGAGTCGAACCGAACTTAAACAATTATAAAATATGTTAATATCATATTTAGATCTGACCTGAACTCAATCAAGCTCGATTCATGAACACCTCTAGAGAAAACATAGGTTTAGCGATATAACTATTAATGAATACTAACATTACTAATAAAAATAATTAAAAGCTTACATATGACATAAGACGTCGATATATAGTTTTTCAAAAATAAAAGAATCATTAAAAATAGTACATCATCAGTCACTCGATTTTGATATGGAAAAACAAAAAGTCACCTGATTTACATTTCAATCACTCAACTTTGAAAACGTGACAAAACAGTCCTTTTTCAACGTTTTCCGTCACAAATGTCACTGAACAGTGACATGGCAATTGACGACGTCGGTGGAGTGTGGAAAACGACTAGCTAGTCGATTACATTTAACACAACAGTCACTCAACTTTGAAAATATGACAAAATAGTCACTAACGTTATCGAAAACTGACAAAACAGTCACTGATTAACAGTTTCTATTAGGGGCTTAGCGGGGACGATGACGCTAACCAAAATAACCCTAAACCAAAATATTTGAATTACAAAATCAAACAAAAATTTAAATAACCTTAAATCTCAAATAGTAACAACCAGAATTCAATTAAAATCGAAATAACTCTAAATCGAAAATGAAAATGAAAATAAAAAAAACCCTACATCAAAAATCACAATCAATATCGACATCAAATTCAAATAAACACAAAATGATAACATAGTCTGGTATACTAATAAATTTAACCTTTAATATTTAATTATTTTGTTAATTTAATCCTGATTTTAAAATTTTCAACAAATTTAACCATCCATATTTAAATATTCTGTCAATTTAATCTTAATTTTAAAAATTAAAAATTGAAAATGGAATTTTTTAAAAACACATAAAATTCAAAAAAATATATAGAAAATGTTTATGAGAATTTTTGAATCTATATATGGCTTGCTTTCGACTATATGTTTTGTTTGGTTTAATTTTATCTTTTTTTAAAGAGTAATTAATTCGAATTTGATGTCGATATTGATTGTGATTTTTGATTTAGGGTTTATTCGATTTTGATTTTGATTTTCTTTTTCATTTTCGATTTAAGGTTATTTCGATTTTGATTGGATTCTGATTGATACTGTTTGAGATATAAGGTTATTTAAATTTTTGTTTGATTTGTGATTCACATATTATTGTTAATATATTTTGGTTTAGGGTTATTTTGGTTAATGTCATCGTTCCCGTTAAACCCTTAGCAGAAACTGTTAATCAGTGGTTGTTTTGTCACTTTTTGATAATGTTAATGACTGTTTTGTCATATTTTCAAAGTTGAGTGACTGTTGTGCTAAATGTAACCGGTCAGCTAGACGTTTTCCACACTCCACCGATGCCGTCAACTGCCATGTCACTGTTCGTTACATCTGTGACGAAAAGAGTTGAAAAAAGATTGTTTTGTCACATTTTCAAAGTTGAGTAATTGAAATGTAAACCAAGTGACCATTTATTTTCTCATATCAAAGTTGAGTGACTGTTTGTGTAATTTACCCTTAAAAATATAAAAATGCACGTCCATAATACAAAGGAGAAATAGACATCTAAGCTCCTTTTGATGTAGATATAAATTTGTTTCGGTTCATTTCGAACACAATTCAAAATATATATTATAAAAAATGGTAAAATTTTATAATAATTAATAGTAAAAATAAAATATAAAAATTATTAAAAAATAAAGTTAATAGTTTTTGAAGAAAATTTTTATTCTAGTCCTTATAACATGTGATATTTTTATTTATAATTGACTGTTTTAACAAACCTTCTAATAGTTAACTATTATAAAATAATCAAATAAAAAAACACTTAAAGTAAGCAATAAATCAAATAGATAAAGAATTTTCTCTTCTACTACTTTCATTTTAAGGAGCTTTATTTAGAAGCTTATTTGCATTCAATTACTTTCATTTTAAGGAGCTTTATTTAAAAGCTTATTTGCATTCAATGAAATACATGTAATGAAATCTCTTTAGTTTTTTAATAGAAACATCTATTTTACTCTCATGATCATAAATGAACCAAAAAATTTCATCTCATTACTTTAATGAAAATTTAAAAGTATTAAACATCCATTTAATGTATTTATAAATTAACAATATTTATAATCTTTATTAATATTTTTTATAATTTTATACAAGTTTTTAATATATTATAATATTTCCAATTAAGTCTAAAATAAATATAAACAGAATTACGAATTAAATCCCGAAATTATTATTATTTTAAAATTATTTTAATTTTCGTTGAATGAAAAGCAATTTTCTTATTTTCAAAGTTAATGACCTAAAATATTATTTAAGCCAATTTGATATTGTGAAATTCAACTCAAATCAACACATTTGAATAACTTAATTGGATTAAGTCAACTTTTTCGCATTTCACATGGACAAATTTTTATTATCGACCAGATCGGGTAATCGCTCTATAAGGCCCATAAGTTATCGCTTAAACAACACGACAAAACAACATTTGCAATACATGAATAAGTATTAGAAGTCTCTAATTTTGATTAGGAAGCACATTTAAACAAACTGTACCAGACATGAGCTCTTATCCATCAAAATATCAGACATCACACTCCCCACCATAACCTCATTTCATCATAACATTGAACCTAAGCACTAAGATAAACCTATACTTTAATCTTGGCCTAAAAGAGGATTAAAAATAAACATTAAAAAAAAATAGTACAATACATTTGCCTAACAACAAACAATAGTTTCTCCATTCTAACCGAGCGATCAACATACTAGGAAATTAAGCACGCTCGCCCCTGATCCTACGAGCCAGCTGTATGTCTTTGGGCATTATAGTAACACGCTTGGCGTGGATCGCACAAAGGTTGGTGTCTTCGAAGAGACCCACAAGGTATGCTTCTGCAGCTTCCTGAAGAGCAAGAACGGCATGGCTCTGGAAACGCAAATCAGTCTGCAAACAAAGATCATATCAATGATTGTCAAGCAAATGTCAATACCATCAATTGCCAAGGAATTGACACAATAATAGACATATTCTGGACCTTGAAATCCTGGGCAATTTCACGAACAAGCCTCTGGAAAGGCAATTTCCTGATAAGAAGCTCAGTACTCTTCTGGTACTTGCGAATTTCACTGTAAAAATAAATTATAATAGGTCAAAACCCCATAAAACGAAATACCAACACTCAGAATAATAAGATAAATGTTAAGAAAATATAAAAGAATACCGAAGAGCAACAGTTCCAGGACGGTATCGATGAGGCTTCTTCACACCACCAGTGGTTGGGGCAGATTTACGGGCGGCCTGATAATGCAACAGAGAGATATAGATCAGAAGTCGATAACCGAGCAAAAAAGCTAAAATTGGGTAAACAGTATTATGTTTTGAATGCAATAGAATGAATCACCTTGGTAGCAAGTTGCTTCCTTGGAGCCTTCCCTCCAGTTGACTTACGAGCAGTTTGCTTGGTACGAGCCATCTCTGCAAAGATACGAAAACTTTTAGAAGACAGAAAAAAACTATCTACATTTTCTCATCGACCAATCATTACACAGAAACACCAGATCTTAGATAATTATTCAGTCTAATTGAATTAGGCCAAATTATAAATTCAAACTAATTGCAGCTTACCTCACCTATTCCTTAATTCAATATACACTACATCAAATACAAAAACAAACTAGATGTATCCACAATTACAAACCTAACTTACTATAAAAATTCAATAATTAAATATAAAAACTAAGAGAACGAGAGAAAGAGACGAACCTTGAGATTTTTGATTGAAGCTCTAATTTCTTCTGGTTCAAAGGTTTGAAAAGTAGAGCGGTTAAGAGGTATTTATAGAAGATTGGGGGGATTTGTTAATAAAGTGGATCGGACGGTTGAGATTTACTATCCGTGTGTTTCTTTGGTAAGAAATCTGACGGTGAAAACGGTGACAAGTTGTGTTTTCTGAGAGAAAATGGACGGTTGCGATTAGTTTAAAGAGGGAAGACGCGGATTATTATTGTTGAGTGCTTGATTGTTATTGGTCGACGAAAATTCTTTTTAGCTCTAAATTTAGAAAAGGCTACGAAGATATTATGAGAGGACTTAACGTAAATTTTTTTTAATATATTGATTTGATTACATAATAATATTTGTTTATAATTTTTTAATTTTTTTTGATAATGTATACATATTTTACATATATAGATATTCAAAATCGAAAGTCTTAAGATAAATAATATCTTATTTTTTACTTAAGTAACTTGTTAAGTTTGATTTAACTCAAAATTAAAAGTAACAAATTTTGATTTAGCATCGATATATTTAGCATTTGCTTAAGAATAGGTCAACGTAACTGTCAAAGATGGGATTCGAATGGTAAAAACTGTTTTTTTGGTTCCTCTAAATTTTAATATTGAACAATTTAGTCTCTCTTAAAATTTTAAAACAATTTAATCTCTTTCAATTTCGAAAATGAGCATTTAAGGACAATTAAGCATGATTTTAATATTTTCCGTCAATTGTACATAATTTTTCTTTATATAATAACAATTTTTAGCCCTCAATGTTTCTATGTTTTACGTAAATGTTAGAAACTAAATTTGTTAAATCAAGACTAAATTGATAGAGTGTGTAAATATCGCAGGCTAAATTTATCAAATAAACACCAAATTAATAGAATGCGTAAACTTTGAGGGATAAATTTATTATTATATCAACAAAATTATGTACATTTGACAAAAAAACTATTATAGTTATGATTAATTGTTCTTGATTTTTAATTTTCGAAATTGTGAGAGATTAAATTATTTTCATTTTTTAAATGAATCAATTTATTTAATATCAAAATCAAGAGAAATCAGAAAAAATTTACTATCGATTAGAAAATATATCTTTTTAAACTTTCTGGTATTGTTACCAACACCATGCTTTAATTAAATTTAAAATTGAGCCGGATTGAATATCAAAATTGTGTTCTCCAACTACAATATTCAAATCTATAACCTTATTAAAGGTTATTGAACTTCTTACCACTCAACACAATATATGTTGATTATTTTTGTTTGTTTCAACATGACTCATTTGTGGATAAATTAAAGGTTAAATGGTATCATAAGCCCCTGAACTATTTCAAAATATTAATTAAATCCTTCAAAACCTTTTGCACCCAATTAAACCATTGAACTTACAATTTGACTAAACCAATCATTCGGTTGGTATATTAAATCGTATCATTTTTTATTTTTTTAAAAGAATTTAATTATTTTATTTTAATTTCTAATAAATTTATACAATTTTTTATTTATTAAAAAATTTTATACAGTCACCTTAATAATATTTTTTAATGTTAATTTACATTAGACTAGTATTATATATTTAGTATATGTTTTTTTAATATGTTCTAAATTACATAATATATAAAAATGACATAATATAAAGTATTATAAACTTAAAACGAGTTGGGTCGAGCCTTGAATGTTCGAGCCCGACCCATATTTTAAACAAATTTATTTTTTTGTTGAAGCCCATTTTTCGAGTTAAATATTTTCGCCTAAACCCTCTCGAATTTCGGGCGGACCTTCGGACCTAGATAGATAACCCGACCTATAAAAAGGTCTAAACACACCCTATAGTACTTCCCTATTACAAAGTTCTACTCACCAACAAATTCAATAATATATTTAGTAATCGCATAGTCCTAAATTTCTTTTATTTCCTTGTACAAAGAGTAGACGTCAACAATTTCATTTGAAAGTGTGGAAACAACAGTGTGCCTACATTCTATATTAGCATGGACCCATAGGTTGAATCGCTTAATTGAGGAATTGGTTGGTTTGCATTTTGTGAGCACAAAGGCAACTCTATGCATATCTAGGATTGAGAAGATCTACTCCTTCCATCTCCATGAAATTACCCCCATCGAATATCAGGTAACATTGGCATTGCCACAGTATTGGCAACAACATCGATAGCAGAGATGACAGTAGCATTGGATGTAACAGGAGGAACAACAACATCAACAATGACAATGGGATCCATAAGTATCCTGAATATTGTGGAAAATAGAACCGAAGAACATAAAAATTCGAATAATAGTGCACGAGGTGTGTAGAACATTTTATCATTTAAGATTCCCCAAGCTCTTCTGTTTCAACAACGAGTAGGAAAAAAGGAAGAAGAAGAAAATCTCAACTAAGGCTAAAGCTTGTAATATTTATAGGCAATCAAATTGATAGCTAGTTCAGAAAATTAGGGGAAGAACCAGTACTGAAAATACTGTTGGATGTAAAGAGAAATGTAAGCAGTAATAGGTAATTAGACTTGATTATAGTATATCAGTTATTCGTTTAAAAAAATGGAAGGGTTTAAGTAAAAATATAGGTCCAAAAAATATGTTTGGACAAAAAAATAAGCACTGTTTTCTAAATGGGTTGAGTTGGATTTTTTGGCCCAGGCCTAATCAGATCCCAATCAATTATTCTACTGTTGTTTTGCTATCATCTCACTATTATATTATCATTATTTTGTTGTTATTGTTTGAATATTGTATAACTCTCGTTTTATTGTTAATTTTGTTATTATTTTAGAGGCATTTGATTGCTGAGTTGCAATTATCTTAATGTCATTTAAGTATAAAAAAAAATTTAGTCTATTTTCAATTTATTTTGACACATTTATTTTAATGTTTTTAGTGTATTTAATTTATTATATTTTTAAAAATTGTTTTTATATAAAAAATAATCTAAAAAATTTAATACAGGCGGACAGAGTCATACTCAAGTTTAGTATTTTTTATCTGGGTCGGGATTAGGTAGAATTTTACATCAGCCCGATACGACTCAGCCTATGATCAAGCCTACGAGCAGCCAATGTTGTATGAAGAGAAAATAGAGGTAGGTCAAATGTTTTTTTAACATTAATCTCATATTGTCATATCTGTTCTTTTTTATACAATGACTATAATTACCCATAACTCCTCCCTAACTCTTAAATAAGAAGATAATACACTTCAGTACACGTGAATCCATATCTTCTTGCACTGACAATAATATCGATGCTAATTGAGCTAATACTCAATCAACAAATATTTTTAAGTCTAAATGGGTTTTTGAGGATTAATCTCTTAGACTATAAAAAGAAGACTAAGCTTCATCATATTCTTGCACATAAAATAATAAAAAAAACCACTTATTAACTTTTAAATTCAATTCTAATGCGTCATTGTGTTGGGTGACTTCTGATGGTTAAGTGTAGGTTTGGATCTGTAGTGAGATACATCTAATTTATTTTTTATCTCACATTACAATATTAAATGCACCGGCTATTCAAACTCACTTTAAAATTAATTATCAATATAACTTTAACTATGACTTGTGACTTCTACATAGTACAAAATACTTGTACGTTTAACTTCACTAACTGAGGAAGGTTATGATCATGCCTTATTTGGCCTTGTCTTTTGGTTTTCTACTCAATTTCTTTTTTTCTTATATTATTGATTTACTTGATTCTTTTTTTTTTTTTATCTTCTTTTGTATGGAACTAACGATTTATTTGTTGAAATATGAAATTATTTTCAGCATACCACACGTGTGCAAACGATTCGACAAAAACTGGTCAATGATAAATGTCGGAATCCGCACGTTTAACAGACAAATATGGAATTGTTAAAAGTAGGAAGCATTTGACTAGGACTGTCTTGGAGATTATTTCAAACTTTTCAACGAAATTGGCTATAATCTTTTTGGGAATTTTGAACCCATTTTATAATACAAACATTTTTGTCTCTTGAATCCACAGCATCTATAATCATGTGTTCTTCACAAGACCCACACGTGACCAAATTTATATATATGATTTACACATACTGAAACTCAAATTTAAATATTTATATTTTCAAGATTTCAATTTTATCAACGTTATTGAAGTCTTGTTGCTAGCAACAAATTATGTATGATTTTTTAATCTTTGCAAAAATAAAAAAATATTTTTTATATAATATTTAAAATTATCTATAATTTATTCTTAATTTTTAATCGAAAGGATAAGTGCACTTTTAATCCTATCCTCCTGAGTTAAGGTTCAATTTGGCAAAAAGAATTTCAATATTTTAATCTTAGAAATGAATAATATCTATATTTCATTCAATCATTTCTCTCTATTTAACAATAAAATTGACATTTTATAAGATTTTAGATTAGATAGATTCTCACTATGAGATCTCTCCATGTATAATCTTTATCTAAATTTATTCTAATTTGCATATTTTAATTACAAATTCGATTGTAAGTCGTAATATTTTTTTTGATGAATTATAATAATAAAGTAAAACTCTAATAATAATACGATTAATACAATTCGAATCTAAGTTACAATTGAGAGGATGAGTAGAAACTTTTAAAATAGGTATATGTTGTGAGTTATAATAATTGAATAAAAATATGATGGATGAAAAGTCAACATTCAAGATATGCATGGAAAATGGAAAAAGACATCAGCATGAACAAAAGACAACACCTACCTAAAACCTAATTTTGTGTTTCTTGGAAGAAATTGAAACACCCATAATCAAAAGGGTTTTTATATTGATTCAAGCTTTGTTAATTACAAAAGCATTCAATTCAATCCCCATGATAACAAAAAAAAAAACAATTAATTCACTTTTCCAATAACAAATCTCATACTTGATGAATGGGTAAGAAGATCCTTATCATTCTTCCCTTTGAAACGAAGCAACTTTGACCAAAACCCTCTCTTCTTCTTCCCGGCCCCGTTGTTAATAACTTCTTCATGCTTTCTTGCAATCAAAGCAACCGACCTACTCTTCTTCAAACCATTCGTTTCCACGTTTACCGTGAAAGAAGAAGAATCCCATCGGTTTTCAACCGGAGAAAAGGACGACGACGGAGCGATTCGTAAGCTAGAATCTTTATATGAAGAAGATGAAGAACAAAGACGAGATAATCTTTCCCTTAAACATGAGGGACAAACCCCTTGGTTTTCTTGGTGATCTGGGTGCTTGTTGCATTTATAGCTTGATTTAGAGAACCCCATAATAATCTCTTCTTTTTTTCTTTTTGGAGTTTTCGACTGTTGATGTCTTTTGGTTTGGTTTTGGTGGATATATATATATATATAGACAACTTGGGGGGTGGGAAACAAATTTCCAGTCGGTTTCCGGGAAAGTTCATTCTATGAAGAAAACAGGGTTGGATTACAGGTTGGTGAGCTAGGATAACAAGTGTTTGTTATATCACCGTTGGATCAGTGTGGAGATAATGTACGTTGAAATGTTTTCTGTAGGCCGTGACGTTAGCTTTTACAATCCCCACACGTGCATCGAGAAATAAAAAATAGAAAAACTTAAAATTAAAAAACAGCCATATGAAAATACAGTTTTATTAAGTTTTTTTATTTTATTTTACTTTCACTTACATTATTCAGAAATCAGATGTCCACATGGAGGTGTTGAATTTAAAATTAAGGTAAATTTTAAAAATAGTCATTTTTATTCGTCTCAGATAATATTTTAGTCATTTATGTTTGAAATGTTACGTTTTAGTCACTTTGCAATTAAACTCCGTTACCTCCTTAACAACATTTCTACGTGATAGTCCAAATGAGTTTTAAATGTCAACTTGGATGTTCAATTGGAATGAAAATATTTTTTTCAGTCAAAATGGAAAAGAAAACTAAAAGAAAAAGGAAACGAACAATTTTTATTTTCTAATTCAAAGTATAATTAATTTAAAATTTTCAATTAGTTAAATTTATGTAATTGAAAACCTATTCTTGTCTCAGTTGGACATCTAAGTTGACATTTAAAACTCATTTGGATTACAGCGTAGCATTGCTGTTAGGGAGGTAACAGAGCTTAATGGCAGAATGACCACTTTGTAACAAAACTATAATATAAGTGACTAAAGCGTAATATTTCAAATATAAGTGATTAAAATGTAATATCGACAAATAAAGCTAACTATTTTTATAATTTACACTTAAAATTAACTTTGTATCTTCTTCTTCTTCTTATTATTATTATTAAATTATGCTTGAAGTACATTTATTTTTCATATATTTAAAATTTAATTTATATATTTTTATATCGGAAACTATAAATTTTTTTTATTATATCGGATCATGCAGCATTTAAAAAAACATAGTTGTATGGCCAATTTCAAGCCACGTAAGTAAAAATTGTATGGACATTTCCTCCGAAACAATTTTAAAGAATTTTACAGTTCCAAATTTATAATCGGAAACTTTATAATTCTAAACTCTACATTTTTATTTGCTAATGTGGCCTTCCATGCATGTAGCTTTGGCTACGAACTATTTTCTATTTTAAAAATGTCACATATTCCAATTTAATGAAATATCTTTGGTGGTATCATCAATTGGAATCCAATTATTATATAAACATATTTTAAATATTAAAATAACCTATAAACATAATTCTTTATAAATCAATAAAAGATTATAAGCGATAAAATAATTGATATTTTAATTAATTTTTATAAATAATTTATATTAATTGCTTTAAAATATTTAAAATTGATATTTTATGTATCATAACATGAATGAATTTGGGTATCATTTAAATTAGCTTATGTTTTACTTTAAAAAACTATATCTGTAATGAATATTTTTACAACGTTTTCTTACAGTAATGTTAAACACTTCAAATCTTAAGTTATGTTTTTCAAAAATATTGTTAAAGTTGTTGGATTTGGTATTCTAAATGTAGTATTTCCATTTATGTACATTTGTATTTTTCAAACAAATTGGTACATATAAAATATACAATTTTAAATAATTTTTGAGAAATTAATATAAATTATTTGTAGCACTTAATTTGAATATATAATTCGCATTCATAATTTTCAATTAATATAAACAAGGGACAATTTGACACCCGGAATAGTTTTTGATAAGTAAGAACTTTCAACTTTTCTTATTGACTTGGAAAAACAGATCGAAAAATATCCAATTGTATAAATATACATGTCCGAGGTTCGCTCAGAATGTCAGTCTCATGAATAATGGGATCAAGTCATGAACAATAGTATTATGTATAAATATCCAATTGTCCCCTTTACATGCGGTAAAGGACCTATGCATGTGTTCACTCCTCATTTTGGGTCCTCGTATTTGTACGGATTATTAAATAAACTTTTAAAATCTTTTTTAATTGGAGTCATACAATTCCGATAATCTTTACTAAGTAAAATAGAAGAACAAAATGATTTGGTATGAGACACGAGGTGTCATACATGTTTTGATAATGAGTCATTCACCTTCTCCACATAATTCCATGAATTTCTACTCGGATAAACTTTGCTAAGTAAAGCAAAATAACAAAATAATTCAGGATATGCCCGGGCCGGATTGGGCCTGCATAGAAATTTAGTTTATTTTTTAAGTTTTGATTCTAACCTGGTTTGAAAAATAGATTTAAAATTTTGTCACGTCCTGTTCAGATTATAAATCTTAAACTTGAACTCAATTCAGTCCGACCTGATTTATATTAAATTTTTTTAAGATTATTTTATTATATAAAACAAAATTTAAAAACATAATATATCAAATGCACATGTTAAAACAAACATTGAAATAACAAACAAATTAAAAACCATATTAAAACCAATGTGACCTTTCTCTCTCCATCTTTGGGAAGATAAGCAGCGCAAAACAAAGGGTTAACTGCAGTGTAAAGATTGCTATATGCAGTTTTCTATCCATTCAGTCATCATATTTTAGTGTTTAGCCAACAATTTTAAGGCAGCTTATAGAATAGATAGGTTGGTTTTTCCAAAACACGAAGTAATGTCTACAACTGCATCAATAAATACCACAAGTATTAGCTCAAATGCAAAAGAAATTTGGAACAAAAGTCAAAAATCTGATTTGGGGGAGGAAATGAAAAGCAAGGGAAGCATGGTATCCAGGCTGGGCTCGGGTTGAAAAAGCTTACCCCAAACTCAACCCGTTTGGAAAACGGGTATTTTTTTTATCCAAGTTTATTTTTAAGCCTATATTTTTGTTCAAATTTTCTCATTTTTAGCTCTAACATAATTTTTTTCCCCATGGAATGTTTTTCTAGAATTTGCATCCACAATCAAAGTTGATAGGTCTTGGCACACACGAAATTGAGTAAATATGGTGAAATTGGGTTTTCTTGTCTTAAACCCTTAATTCGAACGATCAAATCCAAAAGTTGATCATTCACATCAATACGTTAGGAGACCAAATAAAGATAATAATGGTATCATCCATTAAACCTATCGAACATCATGTAAATGTTGATGGAAAATTTTGAAGTCATCTAATATTGAAATTTTGAAGTTCATAGAAGTATTTTAACAAGCTACATTATTTAAGCCCTTGATTGAATTAGTGTCACAAGTCAATCAAATGCTAACTCGATTAAGAAAATTAAAAAAATATTATTTCGAATTTAAAATAAGATATATTATTTGAAAATATTTTAATATTTTTTATTTTAAAAAATAAAAAAAATATGCATAAGAAGAAATTTGAACCAACTCTAATTGTATTGGTAAAATTTTAAACCAACTCTAATATCATCATCTCAATCAACAATTATATATAATATTGTTGATTGAGATGATGTCATAAATTAACTCAACGTTAACTTAGGTTTAATGACAACACCATGATAAACTATCATATTCATTTAGTATTCTTAATATGATGTATTCATGCGTTTAAATTTCGTTTTACTTACAATTTAATTTTTTTTTATTTTCAGACCGTACATACTTCATGTGTTATTATTAATTAATTTTAAATTATACATTTCATTATTTATTATATATTATTTTAAAAAATAAATCTATATTCTAAATATGTGATCACCACACAGATGCACGTGTAAAGATCGAATTATCTATTTGCATGGATTAGACATTCAGCAGAATATGTTTTACCAAACAAAAAAAAAAAACACATTCTGTTATTTATTTTAAATTTTGAATCGGCTTAATTTGTAATCAAATAAGATGTTGATACTTTAAAAATTATAAAGGTATATAAATATTAATTAGAATTTTTATCATACGCGTATCATGTAGAAATCATGTATTTAGAATACATATTTACATTTAAAAATTACATATAAATAATAAAATGTAAGATTTGAAACTAATAATAACACATATTCAATAGGTAAAAAATAAAAAGTAATTTAAATTATGAATAAAAAATTTTAAAAAATATATTAGATTAAAAATTATAAAGGTATATAAATATTAATTAGAATTTTTATCATACGCGTATCATGTAGAAATCATGTATTTAGAATACATATTTACATTTAAAAATTACATATAAATAATAAAATGTAAGATTTGAAACTAATAATAACACATATTCAATAGGTAAAAAATAAAAAGTAATTTAAATTATGAATAAAAAATTTTAAAAAATATATTAGATTAAAAATATTGAATGTGGTTCAAATATTTTATAATAATCAACCATAAAAAATTTATCACCAAATTGGACTGAACTATTCAGATTTGGACATAGGACCATAATCAGGCCCAGGATATGGTTGGATCCACTTCAGCCTTGCATAAAGGTGAAGAAATATAGAAGGTAGCCAATTAGATAACCAGTAATCTCGAATTTTATTGTCGAATTTGATTTAAAATCCAAATTTATTTATTATTTGCATTAAATCTGATATTTATCGTCTGAATTTGAATTAACTAAATTATTTATCAAATATCTAAATCCCTTAAAATATCGACATTTAACAAGTGTAATTTTTAAAAAAAAATAAATCGAAAATAATGACTAATGGATTTAAACATTAAAAATCCGTATTTATTATTTAAAAAGTAAAAAATAAAATAATCTGAATCCAAAAAAGTAAAACAAATTTAAATAATAAATATTCGAACATCTTTGAATATGTTACAAAGTATTTGAATTTAAATATTATTTAAATTCGGAAATAAAAAATAAGTTGATTTTTTTTGAATAATTTTATTAAAGTTTTTGATCATATATATATTTTTTGACATAATGTTTTAAATTACTTATAGTTCCTTCTCGACCCATAAATAGGAGGATAATGCGGTTAGAGGTAAGCATTCGATCGGATTGAGTTGAGTTGAATTGAGTCAAAAAAATTCGAGCTGGTCTAATTGACAAATCCTATTTTAACAACCGAACTCAATTTTAAATTTTTTCAAATCGAGCCAAAAAATTTTGAGTCAAGTCGAGTCGGGATAACGAATCCTATTATTTATACTAAACGTTACGTTTACATGGACAAATTATTTAACTAGTAGACGTAATATAATATTATTTAACTACATAAACAATATAATGATTTTACCTTTTAATTTAATGAGCAATCATTTATCAAAAAGACGTAATTTTACTTTTTTTTATTCACTCGAATTGTGTAATTCACATTCGAGTTTAACCGAAAAATTTGATTTTTTTATTCGAGTTGATTCGAATAACTCAAACTATTTAATTCAAAATTTAATTTTTTTATCGAATTTTTTGAACCGAATTGAATTTTGCTCATCATTGAATGCGCTTCAATGTACTCGAACCACGTCCTATCGCATTAATAATAATATCTATATCAATTGAATTAAAATTTAATCGGAAAAATAAATTGATTCTCAAATTTAATAAAAAAAATGGGGGGGGGGGGGGGAATAAGGATGAAGGAGAGTTAGGCTTGGTTGGGGTGGGGTTGGCTTGGCTTGGCTTGGCTTGGTGGGTGAAAGGAGTGGGTAAAATGAGTAGAGATGAAGATGAACCCCAAAGCCCAAACAAACAAAAGGGTGGGGCACAAAATTCAAGGGGCTATGCTATTAGATGCTTTTATAGGGATCTGTGCACTGCCTTTTTTTTCTTTATTTATTCATCCATTTGGGAAAGCCAACAGTTTATGTGTGTGTGAGTGTAACTTAATACCAGTGTGGGTCCCTCTCCCACTGGCTGAGTCAAAAGCTCACTCCCCCCCCCCCCTTTCTTCCATATTTATTATCCTCCTCCTCAATATAAAACTTTATTTTTATTTTTCAAAAACTTTTTACAATAATACCAAATTAGCATAATTTTATTTGTCTACTTTATAAAAATTGAAAATTAACTCAATTGAGTGACCCCCTTAAATATTGATGATAAAATGGGGATTAGCAAAAAAAAAAAAAATACATAATTTATAGACAGCACATGAATAAAATCCTACTTTTAAAGTTCATGTATTTATCACAATTAAGTAAAATTTTCAGTTATTATAAATTACGAAAACTAAATTTTGATTAATCAAAATTGAGAGACAATTTTCTTTATTTTCGTAGAATGAGAAGATGAAATTTAGAGTTGAATATTAATTTTATTGACATCGAAATTGTTATCAGTATAGAAGAATATGAGTCGAGTATACTTAAACGTATTATTCTTTTATTTAAGAACTGATAATGAATTATGAATAATTTTAAGTATTATATTAAAAAAAGTAAATATGGTAACGAGATTAATATTAAATTAAAAAAAATAAATAAATTGCACAATTTTCCTAAATTATAAACACATTAATTGAAGAGCCTTTGGTTTATTGGTAAAATTAAGACATGGGGATCTTAAATATAGTATGTCTGCTTGTCATATAAATTTATTGATTTTGAGTTAAATTCTGGATCATGATTTATTTTGATTTCTATATATTAATGGTTTAATTTGTTTGTGCAATTTTAAGGATGTATTTATCTATATTACATTTAAACTTCTAACTCGGTGTTCGTGGCATAATTAAAATATTTATTTCTTTTACAAAATAATAAATATAACCATGAGAAATGTTTTTGTTGTTTTTTCCAAAATATATTTACAAAAATAACCACATACTAAGATTTTTTAAACATGAAAAATAAAGGATTTTACCTTTTTAACCAAAAGCACAATTAACTTTTATATTACATTTTCATATATATGATAAATATATTTTATCCACATCGAAATTGATGTCATTATTTAATATTAATTTTCAATCGTATTTGTAATAGTAGTACAAGCTAAATTAGTTATGTATTTTATTTTTGTTCTTTAATTAATTAAGTAGACTCTTTTTTTCAAGATTTTAAAAAAATAAAGTATGAAAAGCGCGTCCAACAAAATGTATTTTTTTATACAGTTGTCAATAAAATGCATCCAGTTAAATACGTTTTTTTTGAAATTTTTAGAAAACGCTTGCAGTTGAACGCGCTTTCCTAATATATCAACAAAAGCTAATTCAATTAGACGCGTTTTTACACACATTCTCTCTTTAAAATCGGCTTATTTCTTTAAATCTTGAAAAAATAACTTATTTAATCAATTAATAAAAAAACATATATGAGTAATTTAACATTTAATACAATATATACACAATGAACCCTATATATTTTTACCAAAATGGAGATTTTATCAATGAGATCATTACTATCATCTAAGGATGTTTTAGTGAGAAAATAGATCAAGGTGACATGAAAATTTCAGTAATTTTACATACAAACAAGATTGTAGAACAAGAGTTTGTTTGGATGGAGAGAAAAAAAGAACCCACAGAGTTTCCGAATCCATAAGAAAGAGAAAAAAAAAGAACAAATGGTTGGGTGGATCCAAAGGGCAGTTTATTTAATTAATAAAAATTAAATTTATGGGATTGTGATATTTTTTTTGGTTTGATGTGACATAAGACGTGTGGCACATTGTGGAGAGTGGGGTCTACTTCCCACCAACCATGTGATAGCTTATTTCTCCCCTACCTCTCTCACGCGCCTCTCTTTTGCTTTACTTATCAACACTTTTTCCCTGAAATCAACCTCTCCTTATGTATTTTCTTTTTTATTACGATTTTCTTTTTTAATTTTTTTAATGAAATTATATGAGATTTAACAGAGTTGGGGTGATCGGATTTAAGAGGAAACTAAATATTTTATTATTATTATCATTTATTTTGTTACATTTGCGGTAAGATAAATTAGATTGGATGCACGCGCTGTTCTACTGCGGTGGAGTTGAAAATATCGAGGCGGAAGACGGGCTGTCAGGTGTTGCTATCAAAGGGGCCCAATTGTCCGGGCTCCTTGGGGGTCAGGGGCCCACTAAACAGTCTAATTTCTTTTATAGGACCCACCTATAAGACACCCTTTCTGAATAAACAATGTTTTCCCATGGGCTAGGCCCAGCTTCCTTTTGCATTTACACTTATACCCCCCTCCTCTCTCTTCACTTTATACATTTAATTTTAACACTTCATTTTTCAACAACTTCATCATTTCGAGTCTTTTTAATACATTTATTAATTTTATAGAATTTTTTTGAGAAAGTAGTGTCTTTAGATATGTCTAATGAAATGCGATAGATATTCGTTCATCTCCGTTTAAAATTAAAATATTTTTATATATTTTAATTTTATTATCTACATATTATTATTTAACTCCATCGATTATATATATATATATATATTAATTAGTTTGTAGATTATGATAAATAATTTTGCTTAAGTTTGTGTAACACTCTTTATCCATCTCCGTTGTTGGGATCAAATTATAAAATGATACAATACAAAATGGAACAGTTATAAATAACTAATAGACAAAATTTAATAACTTTAATCACTTTAATAATTTAATACAATTAAAAAAAAATTCGAGTCTTCTACGAGCTTAGTTGAGCTCTAAAGTCACCTGAGAACAAACATGGATCAAACTGCAACATTTTCAAAAGATAAGGACATTAATTCAAAATAGCGGACACATAACCGTTTGCCTAGGCCGTGTGACATAAAAACGGCCATGTCCTCTAATAGTCACATGACCGTGTGGCTAACCGGCTCGTGTAACAAACAGGAGCCGTGTGGCCGTAAATGTTCCTTTTTACCAAAAAATCAAAAGGTCGTGCTACTAGCCCCTGTCTGATACGCGACCGTGTGGCCAACCCATGTGGTGCAAAACCTACACTCGAATCCAATGTATTCGTTCAACTATTCGAAGCTGTTGTTAAGTCAGCCAAGAATAAGTCCACATGCTAATAGCATAACCTATACTCGAATCCAATGTATGGCCAGATTCTTTTTGGGATGGGACAAGAGTATTCCCCACGCTCTCGAAACGGCTGAACTGTTTACTCAATCAAGTGCGTGGCTTGAAACACTGTACGAAATATTGGTGTCCAACTATGTAGTTGAAATTAAGGATCCATCTACTAGAGTTCGTTAGACCCGACATTAATGAAGATTGTGGTTGAAGGTATTCATCAGGATCTAGCCTTCAACGTAAGTGGACACGAGAAATATGCACGATTATCCTTCATAAGTAGACAAGTGATAACCAACAAACATGATCTCATAAAGAAGTAACTGCAAAAGAGTCCACAAGGGGAAATATTGAAAGAAGGATTGGCGGAAACTACCGACCAAATATCAACGCCTCTATATGTTTACCAATTATCAATTTATTAGCTTTAGGTTGATACCAAGTTTGGGCTACTCACTAGGTTCAAATGAACTTACTAATTCTAGGAATCAAGGTGAGACTAAGGCAGAATTCACCAAGCTCAAGCAACTTATGGTGTAGTCATGGTAATATGTATATAGTGGGGTGACCTAGAGGCGAGGTCTCAGGGTTCAAGTCAATTTGTGCAAGGTCTAAAACAATTTTCGATTTTTCAAGTCTAGTAATTCCTTTGATATAGTAGAACTTCTATATAAATAAGTTCTCACCTAGAATTAGGAAATTTGGTAAATCCATTAAGTTATGTGTCTTAACATTGTAAAAAATCCTTTAAGCTAAACCAGTTAATTATCCAGATTGTCGATGTTTATTATATTGTTTTCATTTTGTATGTTGAGAGTATTAAATTAAAGATTTGTGAATATTAGTTAGCATGTTGTCAAATTAAGTTGCGATATTATTTTAAATGAACGTTTTAGGAAATTGTTACTAAAGTGTAGCACCTTGTAGTTCAAATCTGATCATTGGGTCAGCATGGGGTGTTACAAAATGTCTCATTTCCATTTGAACATAAAATTCGTAACATTTAATTGTCGTTTCTCTTTTCCATTTATCATTTAGCCCGATGAACTATAATAAATAGATTCAGATACACGGGTAATTACACTATACCAGAAAGCACTATAGTGCTAAACAGAGAGCGCTAAAGTGCTGAACAAAGAGTGCAAAAGTGCTAAACCCGTACAAGCACAAAAATAACCATATTGGCATGCCAATCGTATCATAATCGTTTACTATGTTTACATGGGTATTAATACTATATTCGTAACACTTAAAATCATTGTAGCGTCGTCATATACATATCATCCCATCATAAAACATTTTGTATCCTCTTATGCATATATAACACATATTATCATTTATTTACAATTTAGTCCATACCTCACCTTTTCGTACCAAATCATAACCAATTCAAAATTTAAATTTACATACAAACAATTTCATAATTCAAACATATTTACATTACTATTACATATAATACACCAAATGAACTTACTTGGCAAAAAATGCAATAACAAGATGTTAAGGACTAATCTATAATTTTCCCCTTTTCTTGATTATCTTTCGATTAGTTCGTTTCCCGATCTATAGTAACAATTCATTTCAATTATCAATCCAAATACTTTATAACATCTATTTTATGCATATGAAAATTAAATGCACTTTTTTCTAATGTTCCTAAAATTTTACATTTTATTTAATTTAGTCCCTAAAATAAAAATTTGTATAACTTTCAAATTTGAGCTTCAATTTTGAAACCTATCTCAATTCCATCCTTTTATATCCCTTTAATATCTATAATTATAAAAATTTCATACCAATTTTGGATTCTTTACACAGTAGCCCCTATGTTCAAAATTAACAAGTTCACTTTACAAATTAGTTTTTTTTTTTTTCACTTCTAAGCTTAAAATCTAGCAATTTCGTACCAAAAGCTTCAAGAAATCATCAATAGAAACTTTCAAAAACTTTAACAATTTTTCAAAATATTACATGAGTTAGCTAAATTAATCTCCCGGGATCTCAAAAACATAAAAATTACAAGAAAAGAACTCAATTGAACTCACCAATTAAGGGACCTAAGCTTGAAACCCAAGGGCCGATTCTCTCTTCTTCAACAATGGTGTTTCGGTGCATGAAATAGGAAATGGAAGATGTTCTCTTTCTTTTCATGTTTTATGTTTATTTTTATTTTATAACTTTAATATAATTACAATTTGAATATTATTTATAAAAACCATTAAACTAAACTGTCCACTATCATTTTAAAAAAGGATTAATTTCCATTCTAGGCCCTATTTTAAATTCCTATATAAGTACTTAAACAATTAAAATCTATAGCGATTAACTATATTACTTTTACAATTTAATCCTTGTATCTTAATTAACTACCCGTTTTACAAATTTTAAGAGCCAAAATTTAATTAAACCTTGTAGTAACCTCGTAAATATTTAATAATAATATTGATAGACTCACTTATCGGAATGGGGTTTTGAAACCATCGTTTCTGACACCATTGAAAAATGAGTTATTATAGTTTTATGAATTGCAATTGGATTGAATGTATGTAAATTCTATAAATTTGTATTGTTTTAGTTTGAATCATGGAAATACCATTGAGCATATTTGCTTAGTGTACGGTTTGTTTTCTTCGTGAGCTAGTATAACAGATTCCCGGTAGTTCGAGCAATTGATCTAGCATCCCGAAAACAGTCCCCGACTCAACAAAGTTTGCATAAGTTTTGCTTGGGTGTCAACTATGGCATATACCTAGGTTGAGTCAAATTTGATACAAAACTATGTTTATATATACTTTTGGTTTAGAAGGTTAATGTATGAACTTGATTAATAGAATGCAAATTGTAAATGGATTCAAATATGGTTTGAAAATGGAATGAAATGCTGTAAATGCCAATGACCTTGGTAATAAGTATGTGTGTTGAAGGTTTGGAATGAATTATACTAATTAGTTAACTTATAGGTAACATATTATTTGTACACCATTGTCAAATGTGTTTTTTCATGTTTGAGACTTAGAGATCCTATGTTTTGGTTGAAAATGTGGTTTGATTTTGCATATGTATTGATTTGGAAAGTGCAGGTTGAAGTTTCATTTGGAAATTGTAGAAATAAGATGTCAACTCGTGACGTCGGGTATGTGTCATCGCGACGAGATTAGGCCACTATGCCTCGATGTGACGTCGAGCATGTGTTACTGCGACGAGACTAGTTAGTATGTTGCGTTGCGACGAGGAACTCCCTGACGTCGCGGCGTCAACCTGAAACTTTGTAATTATTACGGTTTAGTCCTAATTTGATTTCGGGTTAGCATTAGAGCTTTTGTAAGCTCATATTAGAAAAAAGAAGTACAACACTTATATACTTAAAATGAATGCTTAATAATGTCAACTAGTTTATAAATTGTTCATAGTTGCTCCGAGAACGAGTGTGACACTTTATAGTTCGAATCCGACGATCGAATAAGATATGGGGTGTTATAGTTTCCACATGCATACATGTGTGATAGGATTTCTAGTTGTTCTTTAGATATGTCTAATAAGATGCAATTGATATTCATTTATATCCTTAAAAATATTTATTGTCAATCCGAGGTGAGATTAATGCATTTTGAATATATATTTTTAGAATGGATTGTGAGAAATTCTCACTCACTTTTTTTTCATAACGGTCTCGTCACGGGCTTTTATCACTTTACCTACCTAGTTTTAGGGTTCAATATGAATCACCATTAACTCATCCCATCTTTTTTTTTGAATCAAGTTTTTTTCTATGTTCGTTTTATGGCCAATGCAGTTATCCTTTCAGGGTTCATGTTAGCCCTTTTCAAAATTGTTGTCTCTAAAATTTAAACTCGTGTTCTTCCTTAAAGGTGCAATATGCCTTATCATTACACCCAACACTTATTGGTGTATGATTAATTTTAATACTCACTTACTACAAGATAATTACTCTCCTTTCAAAATTACTGAAAATATTTTAATAACTAAGGCGGGTGAAATATTAATATGATAATTTTTTTGATACATTATTAGTATGATGGTTTTAAAGTGATGTTAAGACACATATGTTAGTGGAGCTAAGCCTAAAATAAATTGACAAGCTATAAGTTATAATCCGAAGAAAAGGTTTATTAGATTAAATTATTTTTTTGGTGAATTATAAGAGGAGGACAAAGTCTTAACAGCAACGCGATTAGCGCGACCCGAACTCAAGTCACACCCGAGATAGTTAACACCCTAACCATCATACCAACACATCAAATTCTTAGACTAAACTATTGTACACAAAGGATATTAACAATTACGATCATCCACTTAAAGTGTTAATCAAAGTTTTTAAAAAGCCAACTTGGAAAAAGAAAACTAGCCTTTTAATTTTATGTTATCATATAAATATATAAAAGGGGAGATAATTAATTCTATTAATTAGTTGTAAGTAACTGAAATGCAATCATAAAATTTTAGATGCCCAAAAAATTGGAAATTTATGTGTCATTATCCGATAAAGACATTATCTATATCTTTCATGTTTATATGACCTTATCCATTCCTTTAATGAGCTGAAATAATAGCCATTCCTCAACTTTTCATGTATCTTCAACGTCATAATGTGTGCATCTATGTATACATCGAATCAATATATATTTTAAGCTTATTTTACGGTTTCTAAAAATTAATTTTTTTAAAGTTTGCATTTATAAAATTTATTTACATCATATTTATTAGTAACGAATTCGTATTAGACATGCTAAATAGTTTTTGTCGATCTGTTCATGTTGGAAATAGAATTTAGTTTCGAAAATGAACTTAAATAAAAAAAAATTGAAATTATTTCTTTTTATTAATAAAAAATTTGAGAGTATGAGATCGAAAGAAGTTCATATGAAGTGTTGACAATCAATAGGGGACGTTAAGAGTGTTTGGTGTGGAGATGTTTGAGTAAGTTCTTTCTTGGAGATGGATGAGATTTATATAGTGGAGGAGCTTGTCATGGGTCACCTAAATAGAAGCGAAATTGGTTTAAATCAATTGAACTTTTTCTAGATATTTTAAACTGTTCATAATAATTTAGTTCAGTTTGATGCTCGATTTTTAATATTAATAACAAGTTTTATTTTATGAATTAAATTTGTTTTATGGGTTCTAAGTACTTATATAAGGTTAAATTTGTTTTATTGTCAGTTTTGATAAGAGTAGTGAGACCTATTACTAGTAATAGAAATGGAATTTGAATTATGAATTTAAAAATGTAATTGCTTTGAAAACACAAGGGAAGGACGAATGTGACGTTGAGATTATCGACCGACATGCTAGATGTGGTTCACATGCATAAATTGGTGCATGGGTAGCACCAAGTTGGCATATAGACAAAGAGTGTTTAAATCTATAAAATGTTAGGTAATGTCTATCATTAAAAAGAAATTATATAATTCATAAAACCATGAATTAATTCAATGAGTTGTTATCTAAAAACAGCCAATATTAGTGTTGGAATTAGTAAATGAAACAACCGGCAAAAATACCATTTCACTTGGACCATACTAAATTAATTATAGACATATATGTACCAAGATTTGTACTAAAATTTGTTTGTCATAATCCTAGTTTGTTCTTAAAAGAAGAATCCAAAGCAGCTTCCTTCTTTTTTGGCCCTATGACACATACAAATTTAATTTTTTTTCTTGTTTTTACCAGTTGTATATAACACCAATATTATTATCTTCATTGTATTCATGAAAAATTCTAAATTAAGTGTGAACTATGTGATTTATTTTTGGTACACAAATTTATAGGTTAGTAGTTGATGTATTGATAGTTATAATTCTATATATCATTCATGAATCATATGATGATGAAGGCACAACATTTAAATGAATATTCAAAGAAGCCCATGTATTTTAAAAAAAAATTCAATCAGGTTTCTTTGCAAAAATACGTTTGTTGAGTAATTTTGTCTCATATCTTATTAATGAGAACATTCGGGTATTTATAATGTTGGAAACGTGTTTCACTCTGAGTTACCTGCCAGACCATGCGATCTCCCCTTGGTTCGTGCGAGCTAGATCCGCAAGCTTCCCTTGCTGTCCTCTCTCGTTTGTCTCACACTCAATTGTCTAGTAGAACTTATCCGAATCACGGATAGATGACCTGGATCTACTTGAAATTCGGGATGGTGACCACTGATGTATAACAACGCTCAATTAACCTTTGAATGTTATAAACGCTAATTAATGTTTTTAATGTTTGAGAGTAAAGATGAATCTAGAATTTTTTTAAGAGTCGAAATTGAATGCATAATTTTATAATGTATTAATGTATATATAGGTGGATAGATTAGGCTGCAAAGAAAGAAAGAAAAGTAGTGATTTTTATGTTGGAAAAAGAAATTCTCCCCCCAAGTTGAAATTTTGATTGTCAAGTTGTTTTTTTTTATCGAAAAGGACACTATAAATGGTGACATTTGAGGTCATTTGTTGTCCCTAAAATTTTCTGAAATGAAATTTAAAATTTTTTAATCATAAATACTGTGTGGTGAAACAGTGAGTCTCCATTTATTTATCATACACATTTTTCTTTCGATATAACTTAAGGTAACAATGAAGTTTGTAATTTTTTAGTGGAAGTCAGAATTAAATTATATATTTTTATGATATGAAAATAAAATTTTATTATTTTTATAATTTACGTATTTATAATTTTTAAAAAATTAAATTAAATTTTAAAATTTATTAAATATTAATTTAAAATTTTATAAATTATAGAAAGGGACTAAAACTTAAGGGGCAAGTTTATTTTTGACTATTGAATAACTTTTTTTTTTAACAAAAAGTTGATTGCATTACCCCATCGACGGGCGAGTTAAATGTTTATAGTAGGTTTAATTTAAATTGAACTAAATTTCAAATATAATACTTTAGGTTTGGATTGAATTTGATTATATAAAAAATATGTTATAAGATTATATGAATAATTTAGGTGAAGTTGAAGAGCTTTGTCATCACATTTCAATTTTGGGTTGATTTTAGCTTTACATCGATACTGTAAATTATTCAAGCTTGTAAAGACGAGAAAAAAAAGAGATTTAGAGTGCTCGACATCAATTCAATAATTATTATTTTTAGATTATTTATTTTTACTTTTTATCAATGTAGGTTTTATTTTGAATATCTTTTTGAGTGGTTTTCAAAAATCGGACTAATTAAATAATATTATGATATCTATATTATAGAATTAATTTTACTTTGTTGCAAGTGAGAAAGTATAAAGGTAGTTGGCTCGGGATGTAAAAATGGTAGAAGAAACCACGTCCATAACTACAGAAGGAGTACACAATCACCAATTTTAATTTTTTTGTGATTGCATCGCCCGACTCATTTCTCGATACAACGTCATCAATATAGCTAACCCCTAACTAAGTCGGCCATCTTATTTCAAGTCGATGAGTTATAGTAGCCACTTTAAATGTAAAAGAGTTTGAGATTTATTGGGCATTAGATCACCTCTGATTAACCTCAGAATGTACGCTCGGGCGTGTTGTTCTCTTTCAAGGAGACTTGAACTCCCATGGAGATTTTAGAAATTTTCTTGCATCCATTTCATCTCTATTTGGCTATCGAAAAACTTTTCCGGCGCATTGTCTAACAGTTTCTTGCAAATGCCACTCCAATCGCCAACGACCATTGATCCTGTAATGACTGGCCCATCCATTGGTAAACCGAGCTGTAATTGAATGTCCTCGAGTGTGATTGCACACTCACCGCATGGAAGATGAAATGTGTGTGTCTCGGGTCTCCTTCTTTCCAGTAATGCGCTGATAAGTGTGGGGTCCAATTAAATCAAAATTGAATTAAAACAAATAAAAAAAATTGAATTAAATCAAGACAAACTTGAGAGAATTTTAATTAAAATTTTAGAACTAAATTCTTGATAGAATTGAGAGAATTGGATTTGAATGAAAAAATAAGATAAAATTAGAGTTTATTAGAAAAAAAACTAATCATTTTTTCATGACCTTTAACAATTCGACCGTGGAAGAATTTGACCGTTGGGTGAAAATGTATTCCGTCTTTCTTTAAAATTGATTTATTTCAATAAATATATCAAATCGAGCTAATCACTCAATTATGTTTTTAATAAACATTTTTACATAATTTATCCATGTTTTAGTATAATATTATAGGTGAAAAAGAAAATTGGTGAAAGGTTGGTGTCATTGTCGGTCATTTTCTGAACAGTAATTTGTCGTGAACGGCGACGCCTCGTTCGACTTTCCGAATCTGTTGACCATTTACTGTCGCTGTCAATGGCTGTACCCTTCTTCTACGCCACCTCCGGTCAAATTTGGCCGTTGATTTTCCCCTTTTTTTTAATTTATTTTCTTTCTTTCGAAAAAGAATTACTAAATTATTATATTAATTATATACAATTAATTTCACGAGGATCATTCCGTTCTATACTTTTATAGATGCTTCGATGCAATTCCTGGCGAAAGTATGAATATTATTATTTTTGTTATGATGTAATTGTTGTTGTTTTTCTATTCAAAAATTAATATTTTATACATTTTTTATTGGTAAAGTTCTTTAATTTTGTCACGGAATCTAACACTATTTCATATCTTTTATTTATATTATGTTAATTGATTAATTAATTTCAATATTTTAGCTCAAAATTAAATTATTTTTTGTGTGTGATAACAATGTTGCATTTGTTTTTTTGATTAATTTGTCATCAATTGTTATTTTTCTTTTACCTTTTTAATGCTGTTTTACTTTTATTATTATATAGAATTCAATGGTTAAAAATGAAAATGAAAAAAAGTCGGCTTAAGACATAAAAGAAACCTCTAAGCTCTCCTTACTTTTTAATTTACTATTTAAAGACATCATTGCTTAAATTTTTTTTGAAGGGTTAAATTTGTTGGATTTTTTAAATTTAGGATTAAATTAATAAAATATATAAATATTAGATGGTTAAAATTGTTAGTAAGTTAATAAAAAGAGTTCATGTCAATTTTTTGTTATTCATCTAACGACAATTAACGGGAAGGTAATTAAAATATTTAATTTAAAAAAATGATTAAACAGAAAAAATTAATAATTGAGTGACCAAAATGAATTTAGAAACATGGATAAACTGTTTTTATGGTTTATCCTAATTTAAATAAATTGTATCCACTTCCTGAATTTAATTCATGTGGAAATTAATTAATTAAAGTGATTAGTGACGACGGCCAACACCAATACTAGCTAGAAAAGTTTGTTGGTTAATACTAGAAGATTTTGTGATTCTGAAGCAAGTACTAAAAGTTATATAACCTTTGATTTGGCAATTCTTAAGGATATTATTAAAATTATAAATTATATCAAGAAGGTTAAAAGCCTTTAATTTTGACTAAACTAAAAATATTTTTAGAGAAATCTGAATACTCAAAGTTACAATAATGTGAATTTCGATTAAATATTTTATAAATTTTGAATAGATTTAGGCTTTGAATACTTAATTGAAGGTTTTGTTCTACTCGAGAATTTTATCTTTTTTAGGGAGCATATCGATTGTTATCTTTAACTTAGCGACTAGTAAGAGATGTAGAGAGTCTATTGTGTGTTGGTTTGTGATATAAACATGAGATGAGTTTGTAAGAGAATTGTGAGATTTGAGTATAGTAATTGAGGTAAGGATTAAATTAAACAGTGACATTACATCATATGTATTCTTTTTCTAATAGTTTAATGTCACATCAGTTTTTTCATCTTGAAAAAAAATCAAATCCAAATGAAAATCCTGAAATTCAAGATAAATTTACTGATGTAACATTAAACTATTGGAAATGGATAATATTACTATTTCATACAATCTTTTCTCATAGTAATTGAGACCGGAAGATAGACCTAGATATTTTATAAGAATGGGTGAGTATCACTTTTTTTATTCCACGAGAAGTATTAAAAAATTGATATGTGTCTTTTTTTAATATTTTTACTATAGCCTTATAAGACATTTGCTAACTCTCAGACACTGATAGTGGAGTCCAAAAACTCATGTACCAAATAATTTCCCTTTTATAATGTCAATAATATTTTATTATTTTTTAATTTGTTGACATTGTCATGTCAACATATTAATTGATGTGGTGTGCCATGTGTCAAGATGTTAGCGATTTTATTTGTCACATTAGTATCAATTAATGGTCAAAACCAATAAAAAATTATTTTCATTAATAGAGGGACTCAATTGATTTAATTTTTTATTAATGATTTTTGGGCTTGATTAGTGCAATTTTTCCCAAGAGCTTAATTTTTATTTATTTTTTTACTAAGGTCTTTTTAGACCTTTAAAATATATGTAATTTATAAAATTAAAATACAATTTAGAATTTGTTTATGTAATTTGTAAATATTAAAAAAAAAGATATATTTTTGTAAACAAAAAATTAAAAATACTGTGTGGAGTATGCCTCACATTTCGATCAAATTAAGACACAGACAAAGAGCGATGTCACGACGACATAATGACAAAATAGGGGAGAAGTAAAAATGATGTCATGACGTGGCAACATGTAATGTAATTTTTTCGGCTTTCTTCTTCCATTCAAGTTCTGATTATTTTTCATAGTCATACTCTGATTAGTGTATATTATTTTAAAGATTATTTGATCGACGAATTTAGTCTATAAATATGTCATTTTCTACCTAGAATGATTAACCCATAACACATTTAAGTATTAACTTTTACAAGCTTTTAGGAAATTTTGTGTTTAAGTTTTGAAGGTTTTTATTTTCAAATTTTGGGATTTTATTTTTATCTCCATCTTTATGCTCTTCGTTTTTTCAATTTAGTGAAATTATCTTTACTTGTGGTTTTTATCTTTTTCGGAGGGTTTTTCCACGTAAAATTTGTGTGTTCATTTTTTTCAATTTCTTTGTTATTTTTATTGTTCGTTGCTTACATGGTTTTATCTCCAACAAATTGATATCAGAGCTTGGTTCAATTTTCGCATTCAACCAGTTCAAATATGGAAACAATAAGGTTTGACATTGAGAAGTTTGATGACATCACAAATTTCAATCTATGTTAAGTTAAGATTACGATAATTCTAGTTCAGAACGGTCTGAAAAGGTCTTTACCGGGAAAAAGTCCGATAATCTATATTAGTCAGAATGGGAAAAGCTTGATGAGAATGTCCTGTCTGCAATTCAGTTGTGCCTCATGAATAATGTATTGCAGGAGGTGTTGACGTTGAAAACGACATCGCCTTGTGGAAGAGGTTAGAAACCCTTTATGCGACAAAGTCTCTAGCTAACCGATTGGTGTTGAAATAACGACTATACACGTTCCGTATAGACGAATGTGAGCACCTTAGAGGTCACATTAGTCAATTTATTACTCTTTTGAATGATTTAAAGAACATTAAGATTTATATTGATAAAGATCAAATTATGCTATTATTATGCTTTTTACCCTTTTTTATAAGTCTTTCAAGGGAACTCTGATTTATGATAGAGATAAACATTTGTTCGAGGATGTGATCAGTTGTTGAGCAAATAGAAACTCGATAAAGAGTATGGTTCGGATAGCAAGTTAGATAAGTAAGCCTCGATTTTGGTAGCATCAAGGAATCAAGACAAGAGATGTTGCTACAGTAAGAAGTTAGGTCACGTTAAGGCAGATTATTACAAACTGCGAAATAAGAGGGCTGCTGAGAGCAACAAGTAAGAATTAGCTGATGCTAATTTGGCCGACAACAACGGTGATGATTGGTTGTTGGTGTCTTTGACCAAAAGGTCTAAGTTTATGTTCGAATGTATCTTGGATTCGGGTGTTCTTTCCACATGTGTCCCAACATAGACTGGTTCTTCACATACAATTCAGTTAAAGGTGGAGTTGTGCGTATGGGAAACGATTCATCTAGTAAGATAATCGGTGTAGGTACCGTTCAGATTAGGATACACGACGGGACAATTAAGACACTGTTAGATGTCAGACATGTACCTTATTTAAGGAAGAATTTCATCTCCTTAAGTATGCTTGATTCGAAGGGTTGTAGAATTAACGTCGAGTCAAGCAATATTAAAGTGTCTCGTAGGGCTTTCGTTCAGATGAAAGGTCGAAAGACGTGTAATATTTATGTTCTGCAAGGTTCAACAGTGATTGGTAAAAAGCAAATCCCTCGCCTATTGAGTCTATAAATAGGCCCTTTTCTACCCTAGAAAGATTAGCCCATAACACATTTAAGTATTAACTTTTACAAGCTTTTATGGAATTTTTTGTTTAGGTTTTGAGGGTTTTTATTTTTTGGTTTCATGGTTTAGTTTTTATCTCCATGTTTGTACACTTCGTTTTTTGTCAATTTAGTAAAATTATCTTTGTCATAGTTTTTTATCCTATTCGTAAGGGTTTTTTCACGTAAATTTTGTGTGTTTGATCTTTTCAATTTCGTCGTTATTTTTATTGTTCGTTGCTTACATGGGTTTATCCCAACACTATGTGTGGGTTTATACAAACTTGGATTAGTTACAAACATGAGTGGATTTGGACAAATTTTCTTACTAATATTCTGGGTTTGACTAGATTTAAACAATTATGCATGATATTGATGTCATGAATGAACCTAGTTGGAGCTCCGCTCATGAAAACCTCTTACATCAATGCATCAAAATTTATGTATCAATACATGAAAAAGTTATATAAATATGAACAAATAAACGAAAATTAATATAATCATGAAATCAATACACAAGTCATTTGAAATAATCTTAAATTTAAAATGTGAATAATTATTTGATGCATCTGTAGTGAAAAACTATAACTTTACAAGCGAAGTTGAAATTTTACCATATATCTTTAAATTATATTTAAAATATTAAAATAAATAAATAAAACAACTTGTGGAATTAGAAATTTCCACCTTATATATTACCTAATAATACCCTTAAAATATTATTAATATATAAACTAACTAGCTTACCTTATCTAGCTATATTAAATGAATAAATAAACAATTTGATACTAATTATATATTTTACAGGTTTGCTCCAAAGTTAAAGCTAAGAGCTATAAGCATCTCGATTCTCTAGGGCGCATCTTAGAAAGATATATTAATTTTCATTCTTCTCATATAAAATTAAACCCTAATGACATTATTAACTAAAAATTTAATTAATTTTCTCATTTATAAAGCAAAACCCATAAAATATATATCCACCAAACACCCACATCATCATCTTCGTTTCCATAATCTGTCTTCTAGTTGAGCCATAAATTAAATAAATTCTTGGGGATAAAAATAAGTTCAGAAAAATGGGTTTTAGTGGCTATGTAACAAGCTAGGCCAAGGGTGTGGCAAATATCTTAATTGATGATGATAGATACTGGGGTCCATTTAGTGGTTATCTTATGCAAAATGATGTTAAATGAAATGATGTAAAAGGGTACTTGATTTTTGATATGATGCCAAACTTTCGTCTCATCAATGTAATATGTACACTAGACTCTCTCTCTCTCTCTCTTTCTCCTATATCCATTCAATGTTTAATTTTTTTCTAATTTATATTTTACTTCAATTACTATTTTTATGAGATTGATCTTATACATTTTAAGGTGAGTTTGAATTGACGGTAAGGTAAGGTACGGTACGATGCATTTAATTTATTTTTTGTATCGAATTTCATCATCACTGTTATTTTTATATAATAGCAGATAAACGTATTGTCCATCCAAATTTACTCTTATTTTTGAATTTAATCAAATAATTTAAATGTTAATTAACCAAACCTAAAACCCTAAGTAAGGATATATGTATCATTGATAATCTTTGCTATATATGCATGCATGGTTGATATATGTTAATAAAGTACTTGGATTCGAGCAATGAGAGGTTGAGAAAAATAAAGAAAAAGAATAATAGCAAAAGCAAAACACCAAAACCTAGGGCGATTTGATTATTATTTATAAAGAGCCCAAACCTAGTATTCTTTGTGTGAACAAAGTGGAGCATGCCACCTCCTGTGTTAGCTGCTCCAAAGAAACCCCGAAATTGTAAAATATAAATTAAAAAGAAAAGGAAAGAGTGATTCAAGGATAAACCACTTGATAATTGAATTAGAAAGATAATAAACAAAATCAGAGGAGAGCAAAAGCATAATATAAAAAAAAAATAAGAAGAAGGGAAAGAGTGGGGGTAAAAGAGGTGTATTAAAATAATCTAACGTGAAGCACCTGAAATGGAGAAAGAGGCAACAAAAAGATTCCATTTTACCCATTTTTTTAAATGTTTGTGCTGCTTTCATATGTTGTCATCCATGCAAATTGCAATTGCCCTCATAAGTGGCCAAAGGGTCTTTAAGAAATTGTTTTTTCTTTTTTTTGTAATCCTTAGTAGTTTTTACATTGTTTAACTTGTACCATATAATCGAACTGCCTTCTTCGTTATTCTTGTACCTTGAATTGCTTTGAGTGTGGACTCGCACGAATACGAATAAAACACATAACCAAAAATTGTTTATTTCACTTTCAGTGGGAAAGCAAATCTCTCTTAATAAAAACCGGTAGAATTGCTATTATGAAAAATAAGATTTATATTTAGAAAATAAATTCTCACTATTTTTTGGTAGAATAACAATATATCAAAATTTTGTATTTAGCTTTATCGGTTCTATCTATTTATAGAGAGAAGTGAAACTCTTGTTTAATTGTAGAAGTTTATTTCAATAGAAAAACAAACTCTTAATCTAACTATGCTTAGGGGGCAGCAACCCTAGTTAATTATACTAAGATTTGTCGTCCCTAGCAATTTTTAGTATGTAAAACAAGTGAGTCAATTAGTTTTACAAACTAAACTTTCAGTGGGAGAACTTAGTGGATGAAAACTTAATGGAGAGATTTAGATCTTTCGTGCAAAGGTGAAATTGCTATAATAGTAAGTGATAGGACTCAAATCTTTTTTTGAACAAAGTTAAAGATAATTGATTATCTCTCTGGACAAGACCTTACATACGTATAGGTGATTATTGAATTGCATAACCAATTGTTTTTATGTTCTGTTCTTCAGTTGTTATGCTTAGCAGTTACAAGCTCAAACTATTCTTGCAAAAATCAATTATTTCTTCACCATAGATGGATAAATTTCTAATGATGAAAATACTTATGCGACAATGCGCCTAAAGATCATCCTCTTGATCAAGCCAAACCACACACTGAGGCATGTGAGGATGTTTTGTTAACCACAATTGCACCTATAGTTGCAAAGAAGAGTGGAAAAAGACTAGCTCAGCCTCTCAATGATAAAGAGAAATTGAAAAAGATTAAGAAAGGTTAATTAAAAAGTCTTGCACCAAAACATCTCAATTATTAAAGGATAAATGCAAGAAGAGGATGAAAAAGTTGATTGATGGTAAACACATCCATATGGATGAGTTTCAGAGTGTATAGGTGTGACTACACTGTTACAAACTCATCAACTTCCACCATCTGCCTTATATGTGAAACCTTATGTAAGGGTAATTGCCCTTAAGTTTAACTAATAAGAAACAAGAAGTGACAACTGAAGTGGACACTTTTGGTTAAACTAAAACAACAATAATAAAATAGGAAACAACAAAATTGTTTACAGAATTCGATTTCCCTATATTTACGGAGCTTAACTCAGCGAGATGAATACATTATCTATGAAATCAATACAACTAGTGATTCTAGTTCCAACCCACCCCAATGAAAAATCTTCACTTGTACTTCAAAAAACTAGACCTCTCACAACAAAATTTCTTAAGAACTTAAACTCGTAAAATTAAAGACAAAAAAAGGTTTTACAATCAAAATGTACTCTTACAAATAATGTTCCTCACTGAATAGATATCTGCTATTAATAATCAGTACATCGATCTATACAAGTCTCTCGAATATATAAAGATTTTCGAGACATGCTAACATATTAAAGATCAATCAAAATCCCTTCTAAGCAATAGCTAAAATAGCTAAAATACAGCAGAATATTAAGGATCAAAGTAAAATAGATTGTTTGCATGTAAGTTCTTCAAATTTTGATTTAATCCAATTTCCTCGATCTAAGAAATTTGATATAATCAATTTGATCGGATCCTCAAGATATGTTCCCCTAGATGAATCGATCTTCATTTATGGGTTTGAATCATCCCACGATATTAGTACAGCCCAAAAATTTGTTTCAATATATTATTAATCTTCTAAATATGACAAGTTGTTGTTTTATCATAGTGGTGATAGAAGTGGACATTTCCATTGACACATTACAACTTCAAATATATCCAAAAAAAAAAAAAAACCCTAAGGCCAGCATGTCAATGAGGCTACACATTTTGGTGATGACAATGAAACTACTATAAAATCCGAGACACTTGCCACAATTGATCATGTTACTTTTAATATGTGACAAATATTCCTTCGTAGAACCAATTTTAGTAAACTCTTAAAATTTTCGATGTACATTTGTTTTTTTGTTCATCATTCATGGTTATTTTGATTGTTGCAACAATTCATACAATAATTAGTGTAACAATTCGACACCCAAACAATATATTTTGTTAAACAATTAGCTATTAGTATAGCTAATAATATTTTTATAGTAATCTTTTTAGAATGGTAATGAGTGAATGAAATATAATATATTTATAGAACAAATGATGTCACTCTACTTAAACTTTCAATTTAAATACTTAAGTGCATCTATTGGCAAAGAGAAAGAATAATTTCCCTAGACCCTAAAGCCTTTAGAAAACAAAATTAGAGAGAAATAATAAATTAATCTCTCTTAAATAAAATTTTGAGTTTAAATCTTTGGTGAAAAGAATTTATTTTTTATTTATTTTGATTTAAGAATTTATATTTTTATAAATTTTAAAGAATTAAATTTTTAAGAGATGTCCCCAAACAAAGAAAAAAGAAAAGAAGAAAGGAGGTTTAGTAATATAAATTTAATTTACTAGTAATATCTGATAAAGACATTCCTATCGATCTCGCCTACCCCAGCTTTGCTGCAAATTTTTACGTGGATAGTGACCCATTGATGAAAACGACGTTGCTTTGATGTAAATAAAAACAAAAGGGACCCACATCACATGCCTTCAACCAATACCTGCATTTCATAAAAGTGCTACGAACAAAATGGGACCCATTTCAGCATGTAGGGGGGAGGGGACCCTGATTTTTTTTCTTCTACTACATTTGATTAAATTTTAATTTCATATTACAAAATGGGTTTAAATTTATTATTTAAAATTTTAATAGTAATGGTTGCAACTGCAATTGTTTTCTGTCCCCCACGATGTACATTTCCAAAAGGTGTAAGAATCTCTAAAATACAATACGCATAATTATTTATTATTAAGTTAATAATAATACGTAGCACACATAATAAAAATGTAACCAATAGAAAGTGAACAGGTGATGATGTGAGAAAGTAGCACAGTAGGTACGCCCACAGTCTTTTCTAGCGGGACAGTAAGGACTAGCTCTATAGCTGCCATTTTATTTTATTTATTATTTAAAATTGCTGGCTCTGCACTTAAATTCTGCACTACCCTACCTTTGTTTGCTACCAGACAAAGGTGAACCTACCAAATGCTTCCCATCCCATGGAGTTAAAAAATAAATTTGGATCAATTGTTTAATATTCCCTATTTTATTTTAATTGGGTTATTTTTTGTTGTCTTGAAATTTTTAAAAAAATATGGAAATTATTATAGTACACAACTTTTGGATTTTGGCTTTACCACTATTACATAGGGGTTTTATGAATTATGATTCTGTCCTACCTTACCTTAATCATCATTTTGGGGATCTTTTTAAGGTTCGGCTGCTAGTTTTATTCCATAATGCCCAAGCTACCATATTTTTAATACGTATGTTATTTCATAAAGCATGATTAAAAAATAAATAATATTTTTATTTGAGTTTTAGTTCAGTTAGTATTGATATTGTTATCCGTGTAAAAAAATATTGATTTAAGTGTGTTGAAGCGTATTATCATCATATTTAAGGGTTAGAAAGAGTTATAAGAAATTTTAGCCATTGTGTCTAAAACAAATACAAGAAATCGTGATGTTACGCTCATATAAAAAGAACAAAAAAATTCATGATTGCCCCTCCCAATAATTATTTCCAAGGTTGAAACTTATGTTCTTTCATCGAGAATGTGATCTGTCTTTCCACTGCACCAAACATTTACTGAACTTGAATTTTTAGATGTGAACAAAAATGAGCCCTAAAAAAATCTCCCTAAGGATTGAATATTTTATAGGTTAGATAGTAATAAGCTAATATTCGAGATTCATAATTGTCTCTTCCAATAATATCATCTTGAAAATTCAAACTTACTTGCTTTTCTTAATAATGTAACGTGTCTTATCATACTGCATCCAACATTTTTTTTTGTGCTTTATTGGAAAGTTAATCATATATACCACCATACAATTTTTGTGGTTTGAACCAAAAGGGAGTTCATAGGGTCCCGACCCCTTACTATCGTTTTCTCATTCCATATATACAAGAGATATCGGCATAGGTAACAGGAAAGGACTAACTTTGGTGTGACGCTTAACTCATATGTAAACACGGGAAGGCAGAAATGGTGGTTGCGAGAAAAACACCAAGCAATTACCTCACCCTATCCATGTGACACTCGCATTAGACTTACTGTTGCCCTTTCCCTCACTATTTCACTACGCTGGCCCCAAGTTTCAAATTAAAAACCAGCTACTACACTACAAAAGCAAACAAAAGCTAAGTTTTTTAATAATAATGAAAAAATGAAGAAAAAGATAGTTTGCTTTTGGGTGGGGGAGGGATCAACGTGGCACAATCACTTGATTGGTGCTTGTAGTGGATATTTGTTTTTTAGCTTTTTTATAATATTTACAACCTTTATTGTGCTGCTTTGGTGAAAAGATGAAACAAGAAAATGGGTTTTTGTTGACGAAAGGTATGGGTGGGAAGGCAACTTTAGTAGCGAAAAAGGGTGCGGCTCCCCAGTCCCAACGTACACGTATATTTGGGTAATTTATATAAGTAACTCAAAATTTTTTATTATTTACGAAAATAATCCAAGTTAAAAAATATACACTAAAATAACTTAAAATAAACAGTAAAAATTGATATTGATTATCTAATGGCCGACACTACCTGCCCAATGATTGGTGTCAGACATAAAATTTATGTTTTTTGGTGTTGGCCATGCAATGGCCGACACCTATGTATTTTTTTAATACAATATTTTATTGATATACCAAAATACGAGAATTTGAAGAAAAAAATTTGGTATTGTTCATTGCATGGCCGACCCACTTTTAATCTGATAAAAAAAATCAAATTTTTGGGTGTTGGCCGTGCAATGATCGACACCCCTTTTTATCAGATAAAAAATTCAATTTTTTTGGTGTTGGCCATGCCATGGTCGACACTCTTATTTACTGATAAAAAATCAAATTTTTTTGTGTTGGCCATGCAATGGCCGACACCTCTTTTTTCAGATAAATAATTTTAAATTTTTTTAGTGTTAGCCATTGCATGGCCGACACCCCTTTTTATTTGAATAAAAATTTAAATTTTTGGGTGTTGGCCATGCCCTTTTTGTCAGATAAAAAATTCGAATTTTTTTTATGTTGACCATGCCATGGTCGACATCCCTTTTTTTCTGGTAAAAAAATCAATTTTTTTTTGTGTTGGTCATGCAATGCCGACACCCATTTTTGTCAGACAAAAAATTTTAATTTTTGGTGTAAGCCATTGCATGACCGACACCCTCTTTTTTATCCGGTAAAAAATTAATTTTTTTCTATATTGGCATGGCCGACACCAATTTTCCCTCATTTTTTTTATATATAGGGTTTAGTTTTTTGATTTTAAAATTGTAAGTAAGAAATATTTCTCTTAAAATAATAATAAAATGAGAGTTTTTTTTATTTATCATTATATGAATGTTTTGTTTTGGGGAAAAGTTGTGAAGTATACAATTGAATTTCGGGGTTGAGTTATATATTGTCATGTATTGTCGGAGTTGAATTATATACTGTCATGTGAAGCGACAAATATATGTCTTTAGTGGTCAGACGATTTTCTGCGCCATTGAAGACTATCCTAAATGTAGATGATAAAATTGTCGCTAAATGTAACTATATAGTATAACCGTAAAGGTTATGCTATCAAATGTCAGTTGACCGAATTCTGTCATCGAACGGCCGACCGAGATGACTTGGTCGAGTATTCAAGCAAATGGTCCCGTATTGCTTGAGGGTTAAAAGAATTTATTAAAACTGGCCAGGTATTCAAGCAGATGGACATTATCTAACCGAGACGATTTGCGCAAGTTTAAGGTATTGTAGGTTATTTTGTATTATTGTTAAAAATTTAAAATTTCGTGTATTAATATTAACAATTATTTATAATTAATGTGTTGATTTTTTACCAGATAAAAAAAAGGGTGTTGGTTATGCAATAGCCAACACCAAAAATTCGAATTTTTATATGACAAAAAGGGTGTCAGCCATTGCATGGCCAACACAAAAAAAATTAATTTTTTACCAAAAAAAAGGAGGTGTCAACCATGGCATGACCAACACAAAAAAAATTCAAATTTTTTATCTGACAAAATGAGAGTGTCGACCATGGCATGACTAACACGAAAAAAATTTAAAATTTTTTTATCTGAAAAAGGAGGGTGTCAGCCATTGCATGGCTAACACCAAAAAATTTGATTTTTTATTAGTAAATAGGAGTGTGGACCATGGCATGACCAACAAAAAAAAATTTATCTGACAAAAAGGTAATTTGATTTTTTTATCAGATTAAAAGGGGTGTCAACCATGCAATGGCTAATACCAAATTTTTTTTCTGTCAGATAAAAAATGGGTGTCGAGCATGCAATGACCAACATCAATTTTTTTTAAATTCTCGTATTTTTGTTTATCAATAAAATATCGTATTAAAAAAATACATAGGTGTCGGCCATTGCATGGGCAACACCAAAAAACACAAATTTTTATGTTTGACACCAATCATTGGACAGGTGATGTTGGCCATTATGTGGCCAATATCAATTTTTATTATTCATTTTAGATCATTTTAATGTATATTTTTAAACTTGAGTTATTTTCGTAAATAATAAAATTTTTTAGGTTACTTAAATAAATTACTCAGTATATTTTGTGATCCAATCATGTGGCGCTGCTTTTTATGGATCCTTTCTCCTTTTTTATTATTACATCATCAGATTTGAAATTATGTTATTTACATGTGATATAGAAGTTAATGTTATATAAATCAAGTTCGATTATATCGAAAATTAGTAGATACAAGTATTAAATTGGTTTCCAAGTGAATTGTTTGAAATTGATGTTGAATCGTGAATCAAAAACTAACTAAGAATCTATTTCTTTATATTTTTCTCTATTTTTTTAATTTTTAAATCAATTGATCGCTATTAAATTTCTAAAATTTTTTATTTACCATTAGAATTTGGTCATATAAAATCATAAACTTATTCTTATAGATAAATTTTAAAAAATTTATCATTTTAATCGATTGAGTCTTAGTTCGATTGATATCGACATTATTGTCAATGTAGGAGGATGTGGATTCGAGTGCGTTGAAGCGCATTATTCTCCTACTTGAGGGTTGGAAAGGGGTTATAGATAATTCTAAGCATTGTATTAAAAAGAACAGATATGATAAGAACTAACTTCGCCTAACCCAGGGTGCATTTGGTAAAAACCTAAAGTTAAGACTCTAAACCCTTAAACCCAATATCCTAAATCCGAGAGTTTTTAATATTTAGTTATAATATTTACGATTAATGCTTAATTATGTTTAAATAAAATTATTAGATTTATTTAATAGTCTTTCATTTTTTTTATTTAATTAAATGATGATGTGTCATGTTATTATTCATTGATAGTGCATGAAATTTATAAACCAATGGTACATCAAATATTATTAATTAATTTAATAGAGAAATGCATTCATTTATCAGTAAAAGGAAATACTATAACTTCAACTTTTATGTAATAAAAAGAAGAAGCAAATTCTACCAAGATAATTTTGTAAAATATGCTTTTAGGTAATTTTACATTTTATCAATCAAACAATAAAATTTTACAATTTACTCAAATAAACCAGACAATATAATGTGTTAAATAATCATACATTTCATGATCCGTATATATATTGTTTTTGAGTGCAAACATTGTTAATTTGTGTTCATAATTATGGACATTCATGAAAGGTTTTAGGCTAATTGCTCTTCAAATTAATTTGAGGCTTACATTCACATGGTTCCAACCCCTAAAACAGGACCTCACTATTGTCAACTCCTACATCGGTTCCAACCCCCCAAATTGAGCCTCCCTTCACCACCAACCCAAAAACAAACCATTATATCACAATAAGAAAAATATATCATTTTTTATTTTTAATAATTCTTTTTTTAAAATTAATTTTAATTATTTATTGATATCACATAATGTATGTTATGGCATTTGTTAAAAGATTTATTTGACGCAAATTGAAAGACTGAGGAGTTTTCTTTTAACAGGATTTGATTGGTTTTTTTTTTTTTTTAAAGTTAAATGTAATTTTCTGTCCTAAATTTGACAACTAAGTAGATTTTTATCATTATCAGAAAATTAAAAAAATAATTTAAAATTCAAGTTTAGTGATTAAAATAGATTTAATTATTAAATTTAAGTATTAAAATGGATAAAAAATACATGCGCCAATTAAATTTAATTATAAATTTACAGACCAAAAATTAACCCTCTCTTTCAAAAAATACAAGAATTTTTTTTTGAATAAAAAAAAGTAAAAAGAAATTAAAAGATAAACTACATATAAATGTAAGTCTTCTTCTTTATCAAAAACCAACTTAATAATTTAATAAACTTTCATGTTGTTTTTTCTAGAAACATAATTTATGGATCAATTTATCTTCTTTCATAAAAGTTGATTAATTTAATTGATCTATTGGTGTGAAAGGATGACTTTTGAATGATGCCACAATGTGAAATTAATGTAATATGTCGGCATAAAAGTCATGTATTTGAATTTTAAAAAATATATATTTTATGAAGGTAATTAAAAAGGTTCATTTAAGAATCTCGTGTATTGATCTAGTGATCAATGGTGTTTATTGTTTCAGGTGTAACTTGAATTTGAATTGTACTAATCGTTGTTTGTAATTTATCAAAAAAAATTAGCTTAACTTTTTTTTGGCAAATTGTATTTACGGTTATGAAGTTTGTTGTTAGATGTCAACTTTTAGTAAAACTTTGGAAAAATGAAGGTTGCAAGGTGGATGTTATGATAACATAAAATATATAAAATTACGTGTTTGAATTTATGAATTTTTTTATTATATTATTAAATTAATTTTAAAAATAATTATAATTTAATTTAAAGTAATTAATTTAAAAAGTTGTATTAATTCTAAATATAAAATATAGAATTTTTTTATAATTATAATTATAATTATCATTTATAAATTATTAGTTAAAAAATTGACAAAAAAGTTGCTGTTAATTTTTTTAAATTTATGTTAATTTATTGATATAAAATAGAATTATTATTTGAATAAAACTCTAAGCATATTAATTATCACTTAATAATTAAATTTTAATAATTATGCATATTCAATTAAACAGGATCTAAGAAAAATTACCATTGAAAAAATAGAGAAGTAAAGCCACGATTCTTTGAAGATATAATATCAAATCATATTCGAACAACAATGACATGAAAGAGTGATAGAAGATTATGGTAATTGATGATGAGGTAATATAATATTAAGATATTATTTTTAAAATTTTTTTTATCTGTTAATTGTTTGGTGTAGGAGAAAAAAAATTTATGGGTTTGTTTTGAAAAGAAAGTGAAATTTGAACAATTATTTTTAATAATTATTATTAAATATGTTTATTAATTTCCAGCAACGTGATTAGCGAGACTTAAATTCAGATCACACTTAAAACGGTGAACACTTTAACCATCATGCAACACACGGGGTTAAAATATTTATTTATTTTAAAATATTGTAACAAAATAACCATATAATGATAGTGCTATCTTTGGCGGTTAATGGTTGATTAAGGGTTAATTATGCCACTCATGCGACCCGACAGGTTCGGCAACGTATTGAATTGGATTGCTTGTAATTTTTATAAATTTGAGTTGATTCAATCCAACTTAAATTATTATTTATTGATTAATTTTTAACTAAAATTTAATTATATAAATATATTAATATTTATTCTGAATGATGATATGGGCTTTCAAATTAATCTGAGTTTAAATAAGGAAAATAAAGAAAATGATTTGTAATCCACCGAACTAGGAATAAATCTAGTATACTCTCATTTTATCTAAAAACAAAGTGCATATAATGTGGCGAAATATAGGAAAATATTATTAAAAGTGTAAAAAAAACAAAAATAATATTTTCGAAAAAAAAGGATAGAGAGAGAAAAAGTAAAATATATTTAGTTTTGTTGCAAGTAATTTAGGGGATTACCCTTTACAAGCATGTGTTTCAATGGTACGGGGTGGTTGTTATGAAATTCTCATTAAATTAAGAAATCTAAATTTGGGGATTAAAAAAGAATTTGCACATAAGAATGTAGCAACAATTATAAGCATAATAGAAGCTGAGCAAATGGGTTAAATATAACATTAGTATTTGAATTTGTCCATTTCTCTCAGATTGATACTTAAATTTTTTTTTATGTCCCAGATTGGTACTAAAATTATTTTTCGATCAACTAACTTGGTACTTGGACCTTACGGTGTTAAATTTTTGCTGATATGATAGCATTGACCACTCACACCTTGCCACGTGTCACTTTCTATTGGGCTTAAAAAACTATTCTCCTTTAATTATTTTCCATTTCATTTTATATTTTAAAAAATTCTTTCATTTATTTTTTCTTTATTTTGTTCCTTTGAAATTTCTTTTTTCCATCCTCTTCTTTTACCTTTTGGCTACGGCAATTTTTTTCATTTCTTTTTCCTTTGAAGTTTGATGTTTAATGTTTCAAGTAAGGAACTGGATGATCTATGGTTATTGATCTATTTCCCGTTTGATTTTGATTTTGTTTTTGTTCCATATTTTTATGGATTTGAATTCAAATTGAAATCCAAACTTAGAACACCGTTAGAAAAAAAATTCAAACTTAAAACACCCATCAATCCATTAAAAAAACCAGAAACTTAACATTACAAATAAAACCCTAAAAATTAACATATCAAACATCCAAACTTAGAACACCCATTAGAAAAAAATCCAGACTTAGAACACCCATCAATCCATTAAAAAAACAAAAACATAACATCACAAATAAAACTCTAAAAATTAACATATCAAACAAAACCCATCAATCCATAATAACACAAAACCAAACAAAAAAGAAAATGATGAGAAGCAAATTAAAATCAAGATTCATTTCGAGCTTTTGAGTTCTTGAAATTAAGAAGCAAAGGCAAAAACTTTATTTTGTGGTGTTGGAATTGACTGAACAAATAGAGTTGCTCTGTCACTCTAGAGAACTAATTGAAGAGGGGGTTTGTTTTACTAAACCTAAAACCATTTTTTACAGAGCAGTGATAGTGAAGTTGCGATAGTAAAGAGCAGCGAAGAGCAAAGACAGTGAATGGCTTTGAGAACAAAAATAAAGTAGAAAGAAGAGGAGAAGAAGCGTGAGAGAGAGAAATGAAAGGTGGATCGTTTGGTGCTTCTCCAATCGGTGACGACATCAGAGTGGAAGTAATGTGACTGATGATGGTGCATGCTGATGGCGACTAGGGTTGGGAAAGAGAGGTGGAGAGAAAAGGAAAAAAGTAAATGGAAATGGGAAAAAATAAAAAAGGAAGGGAAAAAGGGAAAAGAAAATAATAAAAGAGAAGGAAAAATGGGAAAAAAAGGAAACGACATCATCATGATGTCATTAAGCCACTTGTCACAATCATACTCTGCCACCTGTCACAAACTCAACGCTGTTAGATTTAGGTACCAATTTAGTTAACGAAAAAAAAGTTTGAGTACCAATCTGGGATAAAAAAAACTTTTAAGTACTAATATGGAAGAAGTGGACAAGTTCAGGTACTAATTTTATATTTAACCCATGAGCAAATTAACTTTTGCTCTCCTTATATATATTATAGAATACATCTCAACCTTGCCCGAAATCCAATCCACTCTGGTGATTTGGAATCTGACCTGATTAGGGAAGGACAACACCACCTTGCAACTCTTTGCTAGCTCGCCTCCTCATTAGCTCGTCGCTTTGCTAGCTCGCAGGGATAACTCTAAGATAAATGTCGAGCCTAAAGGGGTAACGTGTCATTATGCGTGACATCTAGTTATCCCTAGCATGTCACATCAAGGAACCATACCTTATAAATATGAAGGATAACTTCCATGAGAAGGGATCGAAAACCATCAACAATTTGGTGCGGTGAGCGTAAATTGAACCCACCAAAATAATCATTACTTTCCTCTATCAACCACTAAAACCCCATAGGGACTCATCCTCATTAACCACTGAAAATCCCACGGGAACTCATCCTCATCCACCCTCTAAGGTTGACCTCCCACCCTCACAAATTTGAAATAAACAAAAACCAAAATAAAACCCTCATCCATGTGCTGTGGAGTCAAACATGCAGTGGTAAATGGCAATACTTGAGTTACTTCTTCAAAACAGAGGTTGGTACTTGGTAGTTAATAATTTTGTAAATCAATCATGTCAATTTTCTTTTTAAGTTGGGTTTGTTTAGAAATGTTAATCTTTTCATTGACTGTTTTTTGGGGTTTTTTTCATTGCCTCAACTACATATTTCTAATCAGTTCCTCGATTAACTCATTGAAATAAAAAATGAATTGCGTGTTTGGAACAGAAATGAATGGAATGAATAGAAAAAGAGAAATGGAAAACATTTAAGAATAATTATGGTTTTCTCTGAAATGGAGAAATGGAATCATTTAGAAATTAATGTAGGTTTCCAAAAATGAAAATGTAAATGGAAATATGCAACCTTATATGGATTACTTAAAAATTGACCGAAAGAATGAGTTTATATTTTTTGACTATTTTGAAGCTCGAAAATGAAAATATACTATTCGGTATAGTGAAAATGTTGAGTTGTGAAATATTGAACATATTTTCTCGAAATTTTACTAAGGGTAAAATCATCAAAATTGTTTTATATAAATATTAAAATTTATTTTGGGAAATAGAAAAATTGAATCGGGTTGGATCATATTACAGAGTACTGGGTCAAAAAGGTCCAAGAAATATTCGTAATTGGACCCAATGTGAGACGCCCAAAACCTCTCATGTAACATGAAGGGGGCGGCGACCCTAGTAGGAATACTAGGGTGTGCCCTCCACCTTTCTCCTACTCTAAGTAGAAAGGTTTTTTTTTTTTTTTTTTTTTTATTTGAAATAAACCATGACAACTCAACAAGGGTTCTATCTTTTCTTCTTATAAATATATGGCACCGGTAGAACTATTGAGACATTTTTTTAAGAGATTGCTATTCTGCCGAAAAACAGAGAGAATTAATTCTCAACTATTAAATATATATTTCTAGAATAACAATTCTACTGATTTTTATAAAGAAGAGAGATTTTCGGTTTCACCTCAAAAGGAGAATAAACTTTTTCTAATTTTGTGTTTCGATTCAATTGATTTGAGCCCACACTTGAAATAGTTTGTGGTACGGGAATAACAAAGAAGATCGTTTGGTTGAAAGTCAGAAAACATCAAGGATCCACTTACCCGAAAAAACAAATACGATTTCAGTCCAAGGTTTATTATTATAAATATCACAAACTGGGTCAATTTTCAAAATTTTAATTTTTTGCTGTGCAAGAAAATCTTTTTCAAATCTGATTTTTCCCAACATTAATTGTCTTGAGTGCTTTTGTATGTAGTTAATATGATTGTATAGAATGTGTATATAACTTTGCCTGTTATAGAAAGATGGGTGGTTGTTATACACATATAACATATTGTTATAGAGAGATAATCATTATAAACTTACCGTAGAATTCATATGGTGAATTTTCATCAAATAAAAAAGTGAGAATTATTTCGAAAAAGAAATAAAGTGGAAATCAAATCAACAAAATTAAAAAACATATAACAAGTACATGCATTATCGGTTTTATACATATTTTATTTTACATTCTTTCACATGATTAGTTATAAAGTTCATAAATATAACAAGTATAATTAATCAAAATGAGTTATCAAAATAAATAAATGAATTAATCATGAGTTACTAAATTCAAGTGATCAATTTATAAGTTTATGATGTTCCAAATTCATATTAGAATATTTAATTAGAAAACTTAATAGTTTATTGAATTGATATTTTTAATTCCACTCATTGAAGATTATTTTCATTTAATAAAATATGATTAATAGATTTCTCCATGTGAAATTTAATCATTTTATTGAAATAATATTTTAACTGAGATAATTTTTCGTTTAACAAATGATAATTAATAGGCTTACTTATATGAAATAACTATACTTTTACTTAAAATTTTAAACCATATTTAATTTAATAAACAATGTAGTTCATAACTATGGATATTGTTCAATGGCGAAGCTTAGTAGAGACTAAGGGAGACCATGGCCTCTCAAGGTTTAAATTTTTTACAATTTAGTCATTTGTAGATATACTATGATCCTTCCAATAATATAAGTAAGCCCCTTAAGATTTAAGATTTTTGTAATTTTCTCCTTTGTATATCTATTATAGTCTTTTAAAAAATTAATTATTTATATATTTAAATTAATTGTTATAGTGGAATACTGTTTTTTCTATTTTTAAATTAATTGTTATGTAGCACATCTAATTTTTATTTAGCCTTTTAAGAAAAATTATTACAATAATAAAAATAAAATAAAAAAATATTTTATTCAAAAAAAAAGAAACCATCTAAAATTAAATCGACCAAAACGATACTTTTGTCAAAACAAGCACTCCTTTTCATGTAAAGCAAATATTCCGCAACATTAGAATTTTGGGTAAAACCAATCACTTTAACCAATTTTCCCCCCGCTAGGATGATTGTTTTTTTCAAATAGACATTCGTTTCTTTGAAAAAGAAAAATTCTACTCTCTATACACTTCTACTTTAAAAATTTATTCTCTCTAACGGCATACGAATTAGATGAAATAGTAAAAGATTTCTTCTTCTTTAATTAATGATCGAGGATATAAAATAATTTTAAAACTCGTAGTATAATAATGCTATAAGCTGAGCTTTAGTTTTCAAATAAGATAAGTAGGGTGATTAAATTGAATTAAATTTTAATACTTGATAAGGCACAAGGACTCAGAAAATGCTAGGAAAAACTACAATTATTTTCTTTGACTACCAGGTGAATATCATGTCTTAAAGATCCCTCCATTTTCTGGGTTCTGCACAAAGAAACGAAGAAAGAAAAGATAAAAAAAAAAAAAAAAAAAGGCGCGAAGGAACAATGATGATTAATGTTCATTATTAATAATAATATTATTATGGGTTCAGCTTCTCTCCATTAAAGGAAGTTTCACTTTCCACCAATGGATTATGGAGAATTTTCCATTTACAGCAGAAGAGAGAAAAATTAAAAGGTTCCAATTACGATCTAATCATTCCCGCACGCCCCTCCTTTTTGGTGTTTGTTACCTTTTGCCCCCATCCCACGTGAACCCCCCCCCCCCCCCAACCCTCCCCTCTTCTTCTTCTTCTCCATATTCCCTTCTTTTCTTTTCTGCATTATTGACTTCCATCACAGGCTGAAGATCATGGTATTGGGTACTAGTTTTAACTTCTTACATAATTCCCATCTTACAAAAATCTTGGAGCTTCATTTTAGTTCCATTGTTCAGGAGAATACCAATGAAGACTCGGAGCTTGTTCATCTGAAAAGAAATTACAAGCTTCATCTGCAGTGAAGAAATTATGTTCTTCCATCTTCACGTACTGGTGGGGTTGATAGCTTGTTTTTGTGAAATTGAAACAATCCATGGAGGATGTTGGTGAAGAAGAAGATGATATCAAAAGGTGGTGTTGGCTGTCTAACTCTAACACCCCAGATGATGAAATAGCCGCGTTGTTAGGGCTATTGTCCTTGTTGGTGTTGGTGTTGATGATGATGTCTTCATTTAAGATAGCACTGGAATCACTGTCCGATGATCCATCTTTCATGTCTGGAAAAAGGGTTGCACCAACAACAAGTGATCCATAGTTGAGATCTGCAGCTGGTTCACTTTGTTCAAGTGTTTTGTTATCAGTATTTTCAGATACAATCACTTCTTCTTTCACTGAAACATTGCTCTCTGTCTCAGTGCTTTCACCACTTTGCTTTGCCTGCAACTCTCTTATCTGCAACAAATCATTCCATGTTCAAAGGAGATGTATGAAAATCGAACACTTTGGTTATTGATTATTAACTATTAATTATTACCTCTTTCAGAAGAGCTTCATTGTCATGTTGTAGGGCTTCATAATTGGCCTTAAGTGTTTCGTAACTGGTTTTAAGAAGGCCATAATCCCTTTCCAATTGCTTGGTCTTCCACCTAGCACGTCGGTTTTGGAACCAGACAGCAACTTGTCTTGGTTGCAAACCAAGCTCTTGAGCTAACTTCACTTTCCTTTCAGGTTCAAGCTTGTTTTCAACCTCGAAATTCTTTTCCAAGGCCTTAACTTGATCTACACTTAATCTTCTCTTCTTCTCAGCAACATGACCTGATTCTTCTAAACACCCCTCCTCATCTAGTCCATCTAACATCGACTGAAACTCCCTGCTGTAAACATGGTTGTTCCTAGGACTATGTTCATCTGCACCAAAACACAACTCATTCATACGAGTAAATCGAAGAGAAAAAACATAAAGTTTCAAAATTGGGATTTGTATTAGACCTGTTGTGGGACAGATAGACATCAAAGCACCCAAAGAATCTGAGCTGCCAAGTGATCTCTTCATGGTTGAATCAACCTTTAGATAAATTTCAAACAGATTAAAGAAAAAAAAAAGAAGCCTTAATTGTTTTGGGACAGATGTTTTGTTTTTATACAAGATTTAAGAGATGCAAGATGGTTGTAGTATCACTTGTAAAAAGAGTAACACCCTTGTCTAAAACAAGACCAACTTGTACAAGGTTGTAGAAATTTACAACTGCACAACAACAACCATTGCCCTCTCTCACTTCCTCCACCATTATATTTCTTCTCTTTCTTCAACACAGTTTCTTCACTTCTCTCAGTTCCCATCCAAAAACAAAACACAAAACCCAACAAGACAAAGCTTTCAAGAAAACCCAAAAAACATGTAATATGAACAACTCCCCACAATAAGTTTTGTTTTTTCGTTCTTTTTTTTTTTTTTTACATCATATTACACCATCTCAAAATTAGAATATAGTTTGAGAGTGCTGAAATAGAGAAAGTATCCGAGTAATGAGAAAGGAGAAGAACCCAGCGGGGGTCATAACCAGTTCCCATCACTTTAAATAAAACAAAAGAGGGGTCACATTGGGGTTAGAATTTGACTGGGGTTAGGTACCCACAACACAACACAAAGGTTGGCCAAAATGCAAATTAACATAAAATTCATTCCAAATGCAATTTTGTTCTTGTCTACCGGTTATTTCCATACCCGGTTTTTCGACCGTTTATTTATTTTGGTGGGTAAAAAGTAAAAAAAAAAAAAAAAACTACTACGAAATTGGAAAGCGGTGGTACGGCTCGGCTCATATTACGGCTTGGCGCTATATATATTTTTTTGAGCTTAAAAGATTTGGTTGGTGTCAGCGTATCATGGCCCTCACTGCTCGGGTCGGTGCGATTAATCGCCGATCCTTTCAATAGTTTCTTTTTACCATCTTTTTTTTCATAAATAAATGATTATTTCTCACTTATCATAAAGATATTTCAGAAATAAAATTTTAATTTCATGGAAAACTTGTGCAACATTTTTTATTTTTATTTTCAAATTAGACATTTTATGTAATATTTTATTAATGGTAAGGGCCATACATTGAATTCAAATCTATCTCAAATTAACATTTTTTTTGGTCCAATTATGAATTCCACTCTTTAATTTTACAAATATTGAGAAATTATATATTTACTCTAATTTATTAGAAAATTTTCTTATATGTAAATTGAGAAGTAAATGAGAAAATATGTGCACTTGAAATATTGTTATTTTTGCAAATTTATTGCATATAATTTGTTAAAGGACTTATTTTAAATAATTGTTTATTTCAAATTAATGATGAAGTTTAATAGTGTTATTTAATTTGACTAATTTTTCAATTTTTATAAAATAAAAAAATCAAATTATAATAAATTAAAATTGAAAGACTAACTTTTTGAATATATAGAAAGATAGACTTCATAATTTTATATATACTGGAATGAAGAATATTTAAGCCAAAAGAAAACTACGGCACAATTATAAATATCAACAATTTCTAGAGGACAAAGAAAAAAATCACCACATAAGGGCGTAGCCAGAATTTTTTTGGGACGGGGACTAAGTTTCAAGTTTTTTTTAGAGTTAAATTGTTATTTCACTTATTTTATTGGCTTATAATTTTATTTTTTAAAAAATTAAAAAATATCATTCTATAAAATTTATAGGGCCAAACATGCAATTATCCATTTTAAGGGAACGAAGGCATTTGTTAACCTGGCAATGCCCCTAACACTACGATAGGTATTTACAATAAAATTATTGATACAAGAGAGAGTAAGTGATAGAGAAACTTATTGAGGATAGAGTGGAAACTCATGCAATTATCCATTTTAAGGGAACCAAGGCATTTGTTAACCTCCGACAATACCCCTGACACTAAGATAGGTACTTATAATAAAATTGTTGATACATGGGAGACTTATTGAGGATAGAGTGGAGACTTATTGAATAAGGTAATCGGATTAAAAAGAGAGGAGGATATGAAGATGCTAGAAGTAAGTTGGGAGGATAAGAAGGGCAACTTGCTTAGTCTTATATATATATATATATACACATAGGTAATCTCTTATCTCAAAGTGCCACGTGTCGAGTTGTTATTGTTGGATTAGAGGTAAATGATTTAGTGTCATAGGTTTAGGGAGAGTGAGGCTATGATGTGCGTTGGATTATCTTAGATGGGATGTAGTAATTGAGACCTGATGTAGTGATTATTGAATAAATCCATTTATCAGGCAAGCTGTAAATCCAAAGGTTCATATGAAAGATTTGTTTATTCTGCTTGTGAACTTGGCCACTTGAGCTATCGTATCTAGGTGTAAAATAAAAAAAATTTAAAATGATATACAATATTTTCTAATTTACTTGGATGGCTTTTTAAGATAGAACAAAACTTCTGAAATTACATTTCCGATATCATTTGCACAATTCAACACTTTATTATATACATTTTGTTGCATATATCTTTGTTGAAATGTCATCTTCATTTGATACAAAATAAATTAAAGTTTATCTATTGTTTTTTCCATTGCAACTATTTTTAATTTCTAAATTCATTTTCCATAATTTACAAGTAATATATATATATATATATTCATTCTTATTCTTGGAAGCAAGTAGTCAATATGTTTGTGCAACGTGTTTCTTGCCCATTGCCATGAAGTCATCAATCTTATAGCTTAACTGCAAGCAGGAGATTCTCCAGAAGATTTGGGTCTCATTTTTTTCTTAATTAATTCATTTGAAATGTATGTCTTTGAAAATTTATATAACATTTATATTTTTATATTTAGATAAATTTTCATATATTAATATTTTATCTTATCAAGATTTTAAAAGATTTATGCTTCCATACCATGTTTAGAATATTTTTTTAGGAAAAATAGAGTTGAATTATAAAATTATGGGAGATCAAAATGTAATTTCTATCACATAATTTTTTTTTATTATTTCAATCGTTTTTTTTGTATAATTAAAACATTTTTTATGTTCATTTTATGATATATGACCATTAATTCTTTTAAAGTTCGTGATTATTTTTATCAATAATATTATTTATAAAATTTAAATTTGAATTCCCTTTTTAAAAAATATACGTTATTATTCCACACAACTCACTGATATTTAATATTATTATCCTAATCACCAGCTGTTTATATCTTAGTTTTCATTTTTTGGGCTCAAGTTTTGGAGAAAGGATGATATGAAACAGGGATATTATCCATTTTCAATAGTTTTATGATACATCAACAATTTCATCCTAAATTTCAAGATTTTAATTGTAATTTAATTTTTTTCAGGATGAAAATGTTGAAATTAAGAATGAAAATACTGATGTGACATAAAACTATTGGAAAAAGAATACAAATGACGTGGTGTCACTGTTTCATTCAATCCTTTTCCCAAGTTTTGAACCCTTAATTATCAAATTTCTTTTAAGAAATTAATGAAACTGTTTTTTCCCCTCAAATTTATCACATTGGCCATTTTATTATGCTCCCAAACTCTAACCTACAATATGGCAAATCAATATTTTCAGCATTAAATTAAATGTCCCACAAGAATTACTAACTATATTGTTTTAATGTCGACTTTACAATTTATATTTCGAAGTTGTAATTGTTTTTTTTATAATGTGATTTTTAAAATTCAAATCCATATTCTCTCTTCAAAGGTAGGTTTGGATAGACGGTGCAGTATGGTGCGTTTAGCTTACTTTTTATCTTACGCTACCATATTTAATCTCATTGTCACCGTAATTTTTAAACTAACCGTAAATAAATATATCGTCCATTCAAACCCACCCTAAGAATGTAATATGTCTTACCGTCCTTGTTTATTGGTAAAATTACTAGTTATATTTGTTTTGTCATGACTCGAATTAGCCATTAGCCATGGAGCTGGTGTCATAAAAGTTTAAGTTAGAATTGTTAATTTTAGATGCCCATAGATCTTTCAAGGTTTTACTATTATTAGATGCACTTTCAAAGATTTAAACTCAGCATACAAATGAGTGCAATCTGCTGAATTAATACTTGTTTATTATTATTATTATAATTCATAAACATTAATTCTTTCAAAAGTTGATCCCTATAGATGGAGCAAAAGAAGAATTACAGCAATGAACACACAAAAACTCAGATTTGTTTCACCATAGGGCCACCAAAAGAAATCAAAATCATGAGACTGCACTCACTGAGTTAAAGTGAAGCCAAAAGCTAGGCCCTGATTCATAATAAAAAGCTGACGAGACTTGCAGAATTGTTGGATATTTTATCATTTATCATCAATTTCAGAGCATAATATCTGATTCATAATAAAAACCCTTTTCTTCATTGGTGAAAACAGCAATAAGATCTCAATTCACATACAGGGTCTGAACTGAATCAAAGCAGAAAATTTAAAAAGGGGATATGTCTTGAATCCAATTGATCCATTTGCTAGACTCCTTTGTGGTGAAGATGAATTGATGAGTTATTGTCCTGAAAGGCACTTGTTCCGTCAATTTTTTCACTATGTATATCAGCTTTCCCACCCCCTAAAATAAATTTTTTGAAAAGACCATGATGGTCATCTATGAAAAACCATGAAAAAGAAAAGTGGGGACGAAGGAATTATTTCTTTGATGACAACAACACGTGTGAGTTGGGTTTTTATATTTTCTTGGGTGCTCAAGGAAACCCACACAAAGAAGAAAAAATGATGAGTTGTGTGCATGTGAGAACTACAAAAAAAAAAAAGTTGGAATTTTTGGTGTGAAAAAAACCAAAAAATTCCCTGTTTCCAGGGAAACAAAAGCATATCAGAAAAGAAAGGCTGTCTGCTATGATGCTATAAGATGGTTCTTCGTCATCTATACAACCCCTCTCTGTTTTCAAAGATTTAATCAAAGTGTTGAAGGAAACCTTGATGAAGAAAATAATGAGAAATCCTATGTCAAACAAGAAATGATATGTTTTTGACACTTCTTTTTCTATATATTTAGATGCCAGTATGGGGAAAGATTAAGGTATTGGGCACATTGATTGGTGTGGGTGACTGGTGTAAAAATAATAATAAAATTCAGAGAATTTTGTTGGGATTCATACACTCATCATTGATGTATGGACATTATGACAACAAGGAGCTGTTGTTGAAAAGCTTCTTGATTTGGGTAATGAGGACTCCTTTGAAGAAAGTTACAAAAAGGGGGGAGGAAAAAGATGACTGGTGATGTTGATTAAATTTGCCCCTTTAAGAGAATATGGTACCTGTGCAAGTGACCGTAACTTGCAGTCTAGTCATATGAGTCATTTGAGTTATCAGTGCATATCCAAAACAGGAACACATGAGAATGGAGGCATCTACTTGCTCATGTTTTGGCCCAACCTTATCGCCCTAAACAGCTCAACCTTATAAGCATATGGAACAATGTCAATGTGGAACTGTTTTAGAACTGAAGATCCTGCAATGATCTCCGGTTTTTTTCAATTAAGTTTGAAACCTGTAAAAAGGGTTCATGTTTGTTTGGGAAACAGGATGTTGAAGATTTATAATAGCAGATACAATGAATTAGCCTTTTCTCCTACTGTGCATGGTGACACCTTTTTGGTTTGCCCTTGCAAACTTGATCACTTTGATCTAGACCAAAAAGTCACTCGGCCAAAGGTTCACTTGCTTAGGGAACTTACTATCACATTCTCTGAGTCCCATCATATGCATCTCAAAAACTTTATGATTGACTGCCTATAGCAAGGTCAATCGCATTTTAAGAGAATTTGATTACATCTTATCACATCCTAACCGAGCACCTCGTTTGACTCTATAAACAACTCTTTGTTGAGATCCACGATCAGCTCACCACTAAAACCATTGCTCATACAAGGCTCTCCTCATCACCAAAAGAAGGGAAGTCTTGTTTTCCTACTTCAACCACTAGAATATCCTTAGGGATCCCAAACCTACATATTAGTCAATCACATTTTAAGAAGATCTGGTCATATCTTATCACATCCTAATTGGATACCTCATTTAATTCCCTACAAATATCTATTTGTCGAGATCCACGATCAACTCACCACTAAAACCACTGCTCATACAAAGCTCTCTTCATCACCAAAAGAAACAAGTTTTTTCTTCCCACTTCAACCACTAAGATATCATTAGCGACCTCCAAAAACCTCACGGCATTGGTGTTCCCGCATAATAGATTACTTACGACATAATCAATCACATTCTAAGAGGATATGGTCACATCCTATCATATCCTAACCAAACACCTCATTTGACTCTACCACCTCTTCTATATAGTAAAACAACTATTCATTGAGACCCACGACCAGCTCACCACTAAAACCACCACCTGTACAAGGCCCCCTCACGACCAAACCTTGCAACAACATAGTCATGAACAAAAAACTAAGAGAATTAACCCAAAACTCAAATGCGACCATGCCCACATGGCCTTTTGTGATAGATAACCAAGTTGAATAAGATGTTCTAAAAGTGACAGGAAAGAGGCACTTGAATTCTTTGCATACTTTAGAGAGTAGTAGGAAAGAGAGACGTCTTTTTGTCTTTGGATAGCTACCTATAAAGTCCAAAGGGGCTATGTGAACAACTGTATACAGAATCTAACAGGGGAAAAAATTTAAAAATAAAAGGAAAAGGAATATGAGGGGCCAAAGATGGAAGAAAAGGTTGAATGGGTGGATGAGCTTTTTAGAAATTAAGAGGGTAGAGTACCCTTAATGGTAGGCAGCTTTTCCTCTTTTGCTTTCTTTTATGTTTTGTGGGTGCTCTCTAAAAGCTAACTTGATAAAAGTTTGGGAAAGTGAATTTCTACTTACTTAAGTGGAAAAGGCTAATTTTGAAATTCAAATATCAATTTCTATAATTTTTCTTTTGTGATTATATTTTTCCCAGTATTAAAAGGAACGAGAATGTGTTATATTAGTCTAGAAAAGAAGATTGTGAACCCAACAAAAATTAGCGTTTTGAACTCCATGAACATTTAATTAGTGTAACATGAAGTGTAAAATTTACAACTTTTAACCCTCAAAAATCGTATAAAAATATCTACTTATACTTTCCTTCACATTCATCTTCTTTTTCATTTTATCGTTATTCTATTGAAGTCTCTTTTTGCTCTTGATAATTATTATTCTTTCTCTCACTAATTTTAGAATCGAAGAATGTCAGAACGTACAAACTCCAATGTTTCCATGGTTTACCCTCCATTTTGCCAGATATCTTTATCTCTCAAACTCGAGATACAATGGCCAACTAATCTGAAATGATAAAATGAATCCACTTTTGTAGCTAAATTTAGATTTTAAATATTTGATAACAAACAATAAATCCATGCACTGATAGATCTTGAGATCATGTTTGATTACTTCCAACAGTCCAGTAACATCATAGAATTTCACAGACAATTTGATTCGCAGAAAAAAAGTGCTTGTTTTAATGGAGTCCCATGTTAGGTTTAAGATTAGGGTTTTTGTTTTTTTGTTTTTTGCGATCATAAGATAGGGGTTTTTGACCTTTCAATTGTTTTCTAATCCATATGTTATATCTTATTCTTAATCAATAATTTATGTTGACTTCGATATTCGATACACATACATCGACTTTTATGATCCAGTAAATATATGGAAAAATAGTTAATATACTTATACAATATACATATCCATATTGAAGATGGATGAAATAAAAGCTTTGAACATGCAATTGTTTAGCTATTCAGATTGGTTTTTAGGAAGTTGGAGTCAAAGGAGGAAAAGTTGCTTATACACACTCAGAGTGCCTTACATATTAGCAATGAAACAAATTGAGGCAGCTCCCATCTTGAATAAGGCTAAAGCCCAACATTGAGAACAGCCCAAAAATAAATAAAAAGAATTACTAGATTGCATTAAAAAAATTGAATAAATTGGTCTTCCTCGAAAGAATTAGAGTAATTTAATCTATCAATTTTAAAATTGAGTAATTAAAGATAATTAATCAAAGCATTGACATTTTTCTGTCAATTGTACATTATTTTTATATGTATAATCACAAATTTAACTCTTGACGTTTATATATTCTGTAAACGTTGCAAGTTAAATTTGTTAAACAATAACCAAGTTGACATAATGTATAAATGTTACGGGTTAAATTTATTAAATCAAGATCAAATTGATAAAATGTGTAAATTTTGAAAGCTACATTTGACATTATACCAAAAAAAATATGTACAATTGACAAAAAAATATTAACGTTGTGATTAATTGTCTTTAGTTACGTACTTTCGAAATTAACAGAAATTAAATTACTTTTATTTTTTAGAGGGAGAATTTTATTCAATGTCGAATTTAGAATGACCAAAAAAGTCTTTTTCGTCAAATTATTAGTATTTTTTTCACCAACTATAAAAAATTAAAATAAAATAAAAGGCTAGCCATTGGCCCATGGCTATGTTCGCTGGTCTATGGCTGGCAAACTCTTTGGGCTTATTCAGATAGAATTGTCTTTCATTGTAGGCTCCCAAGCTGCCCAATACATTTAGGATTGGTCCTCTCACATAATCATTAATGGCCGACAAAATCCAATAATAAAAATAAGTTTAAAATTAACCAAATTAATCCAAAATGGGCCAAATAATCCTACCCCAAAACATATTATTAATTTGTTGTCAATGTGAGTTCGAGTGCACTAAAATACATTATTTTTTTATTTACGAGTTAGGGAGAAATTATGATTAGTTCTAAGTATTGTGCAAAAAAAAATATGATCAGAGATTGTTTCAAAAAAAGTAATTGGGAGAGGAGAATGAAGTTGCTTTGATTGAGCGCAAACTTTTATGCCTACATCATAATGATTTATTTTTACACATGTTTTAGTATATGAGTTAGTAATAAGTTAATTCAATTGGTAATACTTAGTCACTCTCAACTTATTTTTAGTAAAAAATTTCGTTTATTTTGAAAAGATTTTATTTTTTACAAAAATTATTACTCATCATTTTTCTAATTTCAAATTTAAACTCATACTAATTTTTTTTTTAATTTTATGCGTAACTATCGTAATACATATGTAATAAATAAATTTTTTTCTCATAGTATTACACCAATAACCAAGCAACGACTTTTCTGTGTGCATAGAATGAAAATTTCTTGCAAGAAATAATCCCAAAGTTTCGAAAATAAAAATTACCTAAAAATAAAGTTTAAAGAAAACTAAAATTAATGAAAATTCCAAAAAAAAAATAGAAAATACTAAAAATTGGTAGCTTCTTAAAAAGAAACTCTTCCACAATTCTGAAATACATCTTCACATTTTTGGCCGCGCTATTAAGTGCCTGCAAATTTTGAATTAGACAAATTGAGCCATAGCTTTCAATTTTTTTTATTTAGATTTTTTAAATTTCAATAAATAAAAAAATAATATATTTTAACGTATTCAAATTTACGTCTTTTTATTTTATCAATAATATTTATGGTACCGTTTCAAATTTTAATTGTGCATTATATGGTTACTTTGTACTAGCCGCAATTCGTATTAAAAGGTAAAATTAGAGTTAAGAGAGGATTGAAAATTGAGTGAAAATTTAGAGTAAATTGAAAAAGTAAGAAATTAGGGGTTTAAATAGGAAAAAAATAGCCCCCGGGGGGGGGAGTTGTTGGATTCCAACTGTTGACGGGTAGCTGTTAGACAAAACGTGTCTAGCTGGATGCATTTTTTTCTCTTTCTCCAAAATCGACTTAATCCAATAAATTTCGAAAAAAGGGTCTAATTAGGTAATTCTCCATAATTTTCGATATTTTTGATAATTCACCCATAGATCGACACACATCGATATAATCCAGTATTGATCAAAACATATCAATAAATACATATTTTGAGATGCGAGAATGATTTTTGTTCTTTGCATTTTTCCATCTTTATTTTTTTTAATTTTGAAAGATGTTTCACATCATTTTATATTGTTGTATTTGGTGCTGCTGCTAAGAGATCTTGGTGTTCATGCTGCATGGAAGATAGAATGTGTGTGACTCAGGTCTTTATCTTTCCACCAACGCGTTTACAAGTGTGGGTCCAATTTTCACCCCCTACCCATACGGGCCCTGTGAAAAAATCTCGCATCTCTGAAGTATGGTTCTATTAAAAACGATGGAGAAGCGGATAGATTGTAAATATATGTCTCCAAAATTTGATCTTCCGACTAATTATAAGAAAACATACAAAATCTTAAAATTTAATATAATAACAAAATAATTAAATTATATTATATTAAATATAATAAAAAATTATTACCATTTGCAATTGAACGGTCGAAATGTGCTTGTCATTCAAATGAATTAGAGAATTTGCCATTGCTAATTTCAATAAATACGAAAAAATCGTTATACAAAATTTATTAAAAAACCTTAATACAATTTTTATAAAAAGTTAAAGTTGAGAGAGGATTGAAAATTGAGTAAGAATTAAGAGAGCAACAAGAAGAGCAATGTTCAAAGCTTAAAGATCAATCAAAACAACTTAGAGCTTAATTCTTTCATACTTTTTCTTGTAAATACTTGTGAGCTTTCATTGTATTCATTTAGTTCAAGTGTTTTTCATTGTATTTATGTTTAATTGGCAAACATCCTAATTTTGTAATAATTGTTTCTTTGTTTGCTTGTTTGTTTCTCTTTGAGAAAAAGTTTATACTTAAGGTTTGGGTAGAAAACTGAAGAGAGTTCTATCTTAAGATTTTGGGATATAAATCTTAAGAGAAATTGTAAGGTTAAACCTTGTCCTCAAAAGTTATACAAATCTAGTAGATTGGAAAAAATCCTTAGTTGTTGAAAGCTAAGGTAGCAGGGTAAGCATTTGGGGCCGAACCACTATAAATCTTTGTGTTATTTGTTGCAAATTTTTATTGTTTTCACCACAACATCTCAAAGGTCAATTTAACCTCTCTTACCGGTATTATCGAGTTGATCCATCGAGCTAACAAATTGAGAGTGACTTGAAAAAGTAAGAAATTAGGGGTTTAGATAGGGAAAAATAGCCTGGGGGGCTTTGGAATTCGATTGTTGGGGGTAGCCATTAGAGAAAAAGCGTTTAGCTCTCTCTCCAAAATCCGTCTAATCCAATAAATTTTGGAAAAAAAATGCCCTAATCCAGTAATTTTCCATAATTTTTTTTTTATTTTTGGGTAATTCACCCACAAATCGATACACATCGATCTAAACCGAAATTGATCAAAACATATCAATAAATACATATCTGGAGATATAAGAATGATTTTTGTTCTCCGTATTTTCCCATTATTTTTTTGTTGTGAAAGATGTTTTTCATCATTTCATATTGTTGAATTTGGAGTTGCATTTGGTGCAGTTGCTAAGAGATCCCGATGTTCATGCAATGAGGCTAATGACAAACAACCATATTGAAAAATGCTGGTTTACCTTACCATATGCATTTCATGACATGTTTTTATTTTTTTGCTAATAAAATTTTATAGATATATTCTCTATGATCATATTTAACAACAAAATAATTAAATTAAATATAAAAAATTATTACTATGTGCAATTGAATGATCGAAATGTGCTTGTCATCCAAACGAATTAGAGAATTTATCATTACTAATTTTAATAAATATAAAAAAAATTTAATACAAAATTAATTAAAAAATCTTAATGCATTTTTAATAAAAATGAGAGTTGAAAGAAAATTGAAATTTGAGTGAGAATTAAGAGTGAAATGAAAAAGTAAGAAATTAGGGGTTTAAATAGGGAAAAAAATAACGGTGGGGGGGGGGAGAGTCATTGGAATTCGACAGTTGGGAGTAGTCGTTGCAGGATGGCCGTTAGAGAAAATGCGTTCAATTGGGAAGTGTTTTCTTGTCAAATCCGCTAAAAACGCGTGCAGTTTCAAAATTGGTTTAATCAATAATTTTGCATAATTTTTGATATTTTTAAGTAATTCACCCACAAATCGATACACATCGATATAAACCGGTATTGATCAAAACATATCAATAAATACATATATTGAGATACGAGAATAATTTTTGTTCTTTGCATTTTCTTATTATTATTTTTTATTTTGAAAGATGTTTCCCATCATTTCATATTGTTGAATTTGGAGTTGTATTTGGTGCAACTGCTAAGAGATCTTGATGTTCATGCAATGAGGCTAATGATAAACAACCAAGCTGAAAAATGCTGGTTTACCATATGTATTTCATGTTTTTGTTTTTTTGTGAATAAAATTATATATATTCTCTATTATCATATTTTAACAACAAAATAATTAAAATAAATCAGATTTAATATAAATTTTTTTTATTATCATGTGCAATTGAATAGTCGAAATGTGCTTGTCATCTAAACAAATTAAAAAATTTGTCATTACTAATTTCAATAAATACAAAAAAATTGTAATACAAAATTAATTAAAAAACTTAATGCAATTTTAATAAAAAATGAGAGTTGAGAGAAGATTGAAATTTGAGTGAGAATTAAGAGAGAATTGAAAAAGTAAAAAATTAGGGGTTTAAATAGAGAAAAAAAAATAACCGGGGGGGGGGGGGGAGAGTCATTGAAATTCGACCGTTGGGGGTAATCGTTGCGGAATTGCCGTTAGAGAAAACGTGTCCAACCGGGAAGTGTTTTCCTACCAAATCTGTTAAAAACGAATCTAGTTCCAAAATTGGCTTAATCCAATAATTTTCCATAATTTTCGATATTGTTGGATAATTCACCCACAGATCTATACACACCGATACAAATCGGTATTGATAAAAGCATATCAATAAATATATATCTCGAGATACGAAAATGATTTTTGTTGTCCGCATTTTCTCAATATTTGTTTATTTTGAAAGATGTTTCGCATCATTTTATATTGTTGAATTTGGGGTTGTATTTGGTGCAACTATTAAGAGATGTTGATGTTCATGCAATAAGGGTAATGACAAATAGGCATGCTGAAAAATATTGGTTTACCATATGTATTTCATGACATGTTTGCTAATAAAATCCTATAGATATATATTCTATCCACTTTTTTTGGTAGGTTGATTCATAAAGGAAGTTTACAAATAGGGCCAATATATATCATACATGGCAAGTCCAGCCTTATCACCATTAATAAAATTAATCTTTTAGAAAGTTCATAAAAAGCAATAAACTCAAGGAGAAAGAAAGTTTTGAAGATGGTAGGGGTTCTTCACCTTGCGCGCAACAATTTCCTTCACGAATCAATCGATTATAGCGGAAGACCGTTAATATAATCTTGCAATCCGCAACAACTGGTTGGAGTGAGAGATTTGAATAACAAGTTGTTAAAATCAAAGAAAATGACATTAGTGGCATCTACTTCGACAATGATACTATCAACACTTAAATCTCCAGCTAAAGATAGACCATCGTCAAGCTCCACAATCATATTCGTTGTATAACCGAGAAAGCGAAGGCAGCTAACAATCCAATTTCCTTCATGATCACGTATAAGAGCTCCCGCACCAGCCGAGTCGGGGTTTTCGATAGGGGTGTTTAAATATTCGGTTCGGTTTTTAACCAAACTAAATTACTATTAATGAAATTGCTCGAAAAGTAAAAATATTTAATTGTTAATTGAATCAATTTTTTGTCAATTACATTAATTAAACCGAAACATTTCGGTTAATTCAATCAGATAACTAAATTAACGGAAATTTATATATTTTTGCTTTTTTAATTAAAATAAGTATAAAATAATATAATCATAATCAGAAATACACGTAGCAACTGAACTAAACCTACACATAGCAATTAAGCATGGTGGAACTAAAAACCCACCAATAGAAATTACAAAATCCACCCACTGAACTAAACCTACACATAGCAATTAAGCATGGTGGAACTAAAAACCCACCAACAGAAATTGTCCGATGAAAGTTGAACTTGTGTATTCAAGACTCAAATATTTAATATTTTCCGATAATACTAATATTTTATTATTAGGATAAATATCAAATTTATATATGAACTTTAATTTTGTATAATTTTACACTTAAAACTTTAATTTGATTAAATTTTCACAAATCACTAATATAATCGAATTAACACCATTTTAAGTTAATATATTAAATAATAACAAATAAAATTTGGTAATTGTTCCATAAATCATCCAATTATATTTAATTTTTTTAAACATTCAACTAAAAAATACAAAATATTGATTAATTTTTTTAAAAAATTAAAACTAAATTGATATAATATATAATTATCAAGGTTAAATTTATTATCAATTCAAATTAAAAAAAAAATACGACTAAATGGGTAAGTATTTTAAATGGAAAAAACCTAAACATTACTTGCGGTGGAAGTTACCTTTTAAAGTTCAAACACTAATATAAAATTGTAAAAGCTTATAACAGAAATAAACAAGAACTCGCTCCGTTGAATGTTCTCTACACTTCTACTTGCTCAGCCTCTCTTTCACTCTTCTTCTCTGCTTTGCTCTGCTCTGCTCTGCTCTGCTTTGCATCCAGTTATTTTCTTTTTGTCCTTTAAAATTTTATTAATCTCTCTATGCCATGAAGAATTTCACTTCATCCTCCAACCACCGCTACCCGTCGCCTCCATCGGGTGGCCATAAATCCTTCCAGCCCCACAGCTCCCATCAGAAACCCACATGTCCGGCTGTCAATAACCGATACCACCACCGTGGATACCCTCCTTCGCCATCAACTGCCGTTTATTCCACCGGTAAGAACACTCTCCGACTCCCAAACTTCATTATTCAACTCTTGAATGACTCTCCCCCCTACCGATCAGAACCCAGCAACCTACGAACTCTACTTTCTCAACTCAACCCATCCCCGGAAAAGTTCTACATTAACCCTATTGGAAAAATCGCCGCTTTCTTACATTTCCAGGAATGGACTACAACCCTCTCTTCAATCATTTCACTCTGGCGTTCCCGCCTTGATGGGTCTCACAATTATACTCCCAAACTTATTTCCAACGTCTTCGTAAATTCCGATATTCTGGAACTCCGACAAGAACTAAAAACCCTTTTCTCGAACCATATAAAGGGATTGATGGAAGGGGAATTGGTTAAGGAATGGCAGAAAAAAATCGATGAGAAGTCTGAACAGATTGCTGAAGTATCGGGACAAATGGGTAGGAGGCATTATTCAGTGGGAAGGTTTTTCATGCTGAATGACATGAAGAAAGCTTTAAAGGAAGAGAGCCTGATGATCTCGAAGCGGTTGAATGAGTTTAAGGGAGGGATGAGGAGTTTGCTGCGGTGTTTGGAAAATGAGGAAACCGGGAAGGAGGAACAAGAGGAAAGTATCGATGTTTTCAGGGTTGATGGAGAGCTTGATTGGGAGAGAATTCATCGGTTGATTTTGAGGGAATGTAGGAGATTGGCCGATGGTTTGCCTATTTATGCTCACAGGCAAGAGATTCTCACTAGAATACATGGTGAACAGGTGAATTTTTTCCCCTAAAACCCCTCCGTTTGTGTTCTATATTCAGCTCCTTTTAGGGTTTTATGATGTAGTTTAGAAGATGAGTTTAATCTTATATATTGGAGTTGCAGTATAGAAACTTGGTAATACAAGTCGAAAACTTGAAAAGTTGGTTATACTCGTATATCTTGGAGATTAAAAGCACTACGTTTATATGCATGAGATGCTGGCATTTAAAGGATTATCATATTATATATTGAGACCATGTAGTTTAGAGTTAAACAACTTGAAGAGAGTGAAAGTAAGTTCATATGCTCGCCTTGTAAAACCATGGAAGAATTATTATCTTATCATTGACTATGCATTTTTAAAAGAGAAATTTTAAATACACAGTTGGTGGAGCTTTTAGAGTCTGCAATAAGGGTTAACAGGTGATACACACCTGACCATAGTTGGGTTATAATAAGTACTGTGTTCCATGGGTGAAGCCAGAAATTTTTTTTAGCGGTCGAAATTAAATTGTAATTTTTCGATAATAAAAATGCTATTTCACCATTTCAATAGCTTATATCTTTATAATATTTAAAGGGTTAATTTAATTTTTTTATCATTTTTAGGGGCCAAAGTGCAGTTTTACCTTTACTAATTTAGAAAAGGGACTAAATGGAAAATTTTCCATTTTAGGGGGCCGGGCTCCTGCCAGCCCCCCTAGCTACGCCCCTATTGCCTTCATTTAATTGCAAGTAAAGAAATTTACAACCTTTTGATAGGCTTTGTCTAACTATCTTTCTCCCTAGTGTTTCGAGAAATTAGTGAGGATCTCAGTACTAAGTAGCTGACTCCTAGGATCATCTTCAGAGGATAGTATGGAGAGGCTGTTCAATTGCTTGAAATGGGATTTAGGATAAAGTGGATTTGAACATTGAGATACCATAAAGGTTGAAAGTTAACATAGGGTAGTAGTTGCAAATGAGCAAGTAGGGAGCTGCAGCTAAATTGGTAGAGTCCTAAACTAAATCCGATGGTTGTTATATACCTTAGAAAGAAATAAAAAAGACTCTTTCATCGTCCCATGCAATTAGTATATAGTAGCTGCAAGATGATTAGGAAATTCTCTTTGCTATTTTATTTATTTTGTTCCTATACTACTTGAGTGTTTAACTTTAATTACAGTGTAGTATTTTTCAATGTGTCTCTAATAACTATTAAATGAACAGATAATTGTATTGATTGGAGAGACTGGTTCTGGAAAGAGTACGCAGCTGGTTCAGTTTCTTGCTGATTCAGGAATTGCTGCTAATGAGTCTATTGTATGTACTCAGCCAAGGAAGATTGCCACCATCTCATTAGCACAAAGAGTCGCAGAAGAAAGCTCTGGGTGTTATGATTATAATTCTGTAACATGTTATCCAACATTTTCATCTGCTCAGAAGTTTGATTCCAAGTTAATATATATGACCGACCATTGTTTACTGCAGCATTATATGAATGATAGAAATTTGTCAGGAATTTCTTGCATCATTGTTGATGAGGCCCATGAAAGAAGTTTGAATACTGATCTTCTTTTGGCATTGGTTAAAGATTTACTTGGTCGAAGACTTGATTTAAGGCTCATAATAATGTCTGCAACGGCTAATGCAGATAAACTGTCAGACTACTTTTTTGGTTGTCGAATATTTCATGTGATTGGGAGAAACTTTCCTGTTGATGTTAAATATGTTCCTTGTGCAACTGAGGGAACTTCTGGTTCTGGTATGGTTGCTCCGTATGTTTCTGATGTCTTGAGGATGGCTGCTGAGGTTCATAAAACAGAGAAAGAGGGGAACATTCTTGCCTTTTTGACATCACAGATTGAAGTTGAATGGGCTTCCGAGAATTTTGAAGCTCCAAAAGCAGTTGCTTTACCATTGCATGGAAAGCTATCCTTTGAAGAACAATTTCGTGTTTTCCAGAACTACCCTGGGAAACGGAAAGTTGTATTTGCAACAAATATAGCAGAGACATCACTTACTATTCCTGGGATAAAGTATGTGATTGATTCTGGTTTGGTGAAGGAGAGTAAATTTGAACCTGGCACTGGAATGAATGTTCTCAAAGTGTGCTGGATCAGCCAGAGTTCCGCCAATCAGAGGGCTGGACGAGCTGGGAGGACAGAGCCTGGAAGATGCTACAGACTATATGCAGCGAGTGATTTTGAGTCAATGCCTTCTAATCAAGAGCCTGAGATTCGCAGAGTTCATCTTGGTGTTGCAGTTCTGCGGATCCTTTCTTTGGGAGTCGAAAAGGTTCAGAGTTTTGATTTTGTTGATGCACCTAGTTCTAAAGCCATTGACATGGCCACTAGGAATCTTATCCAATTGGGAGCCATTGTGGAAAATAATGTAGTTTTTGAATTAACTGAGGAAGGGCAGTCCTTGGTAAAGTTGGGGATTGAGCCTCGTCTTGGTAAACTGATTCTCAGTTGCTTCCGTTATGGTCTTTGTAGAGAGGGTCTTGTTCTAGCTGCTGTTATGGCAAATGCTAGTAGCATATTTTGCAGGGTGGGTAATGATCATGATAAGGTAAAAGCTGATTCTCTTAAGGTGCAATTTTGCCACAGAGATGGTGATCTCTTTACTCTGCTCTCGGTGTACAAGGAATGGGAAGCCCTTCCGGCCAATAGAAAAAATAAATGGTGCTGGGAGAACAGTATAAATGCTAAATCAATGCGGCGATGCCAAGACACAGTCACTGAATTGGCAATTTGTCTGCAAAAGGAGCTTGCTGTTGTTATTCCAAGTTACTGGTTATGGGATCCTCTTAAGACTACTGAGCATGATAAGTGCTTGAAGGCAATTATACTTTCTTCCCTTTCCGAAAATGTAGCCATGTATTCTGGATATGACCAACTTGGTTATGAAGTGGCAATGACTGGACAACATGTTAAGTTACATCCTTCATGCTCATTGTTGATATTTGGTCAGAAACCACGTTGGGTTGTTTTTGGTGAACTTTTATCAATAACCAATCAGTACTTGGTTTGTGTAACAGCTTTTGATTTTGAATCTTTAGCCATTCTCCACCCTCCACCCATGTTTGATGCATCTAAGATGGAAAGCCGGAAGCTGCAAGTAAAGGCAATGGCTGGTTTTCGAAGTACTCTGCTAAAAAATTTTTGTGGGAAATCCAACCATAATCTTCGATCACTTCTGTCACGGATTAGGACTGCCTGTATGGATGAAAGGATTGGTATTGAAGTCAATGTTGATCAGAATGAGATTCGACTGTTTGCCGTGTCAGTGGACATGCAGAAGGTTCTGGCTTTTGTAAATGAGGTGCTGGAATGTGAAAGGAAATGGTTGTTTAATGAATGCATGGAGAAATGTTTATATCTTGGACCGAATGCCTCATCATCTATGGCACTTTTTGGAGCAGGAGCTGAGATTAAGCATCTTGAAGTTGATAAGAGATGTTTGACCATTGATGTTTTCCATTCAAATGTTAATACCCTGGATGATAAGGAGCTTTTGATGTTCTTTGAGAGATATTCAAATGGCAGTATTTGTTCTGTTCATAAATCTCAAGCCAATGGACAGGAGGGTGATGCCAAAGAAAAATGGGGCAAGATAACATTCCTAACTCCTGATGCTGCCCAAAAGCGGCTGAGCTGGATGGAGTTGAGTTTGCTGGCTCTGCACTAAAGGTACTTCCTTCAAGAACACCCTTCGGAGGTGATCATAATATGATTTCCTTCCCCGCTGTCAAAGCAAAAGTTTATTGGCCTCGCAGACAGAGTAAAGGGTTTGGAGTTGTTAAGTGTGATCTACTTGATGTTGGTTTCATTATTTATGATTTCGATACTCTGGTAGTAGGGGGAAAAACTATTCGTTGTGAAGTTAGCTCGAAATCTGATGATGCCATTGTGATACATGGAATTGATAAAGAGCTTTCTGAAGCTGAAATTTGGGATACCCTACAGGGGGCAACAAACAGGAAAATCCATGATTTTTTCCTGGTGAGAGGAGATGCTGTGGAAAATCCAAGTTGTAGAGCTCTTGAAGAAGCACTCCACAGAGAAATATCCCACTTTATGCCTAAAAGGAATCCCCATACAAATTGTTGCTGGGTTCAGGTTTTCCAGCCTGAACCAAAGGAGACTTTTATGAAGGCCTTGATCACCTTTGATGGAAGACTACATTTGGAAGCTGCAAAAGCTTTAGAGCAGTTAGAGGGGAAAGTTTTACGAGGATGTCTGTCATGGCAAAAGATAAGGTGCCAGCGACTGTTTCATAGCTCTATATCCTGCTCCTCGTTTGTGTATGCTGTTATTAAGCAGCAGCTAGATTCATTACTAGCAAGCTTCAAACGTGTTAAAGGTACTCATACTGACAGCACTATTATTTGTTTATTTATTTAAAAATTTTCATTTAACATCTATGTACAAGTTCATCTTGGCCATATTTGCATGCCTCTGCTTGTGCTGGGGTCTCTAGATATGTGTGTTGGTGGCCAGAGCTCGTCATTGAAATGCTTATTCTTCATTTCATGTTCCGGTTATATTATTTTATGTTTCCTTCCACTTTCTACAAAGTGGTAACACAGATATATATGTGCGATTGTTTACGAGTCTCTAGTTATAAGTACTAATTCAAGCTTGGATAAAAGATACAATGCTGACATGAGCAACTGTGTCATGACATAGGTGACAACCAAAGCAAAAACTGGTCGTGTTAGTGTCAAATGTTGGTCCTCCTGTTAATGGTGACCAACAGAAGTACTTAATCATATTACTTTGTGTACGTTTAATGATTTAATTGGTTATTGTCAATCCCATAAACTTTAGGATTGTTACTGCTGTTGTGCTGATTTTATACTCTTTAAGCAGTTAATTAAGAGGTGCATTATATCGTAAAACGGATTAGTGATCTTATTACAAATGATGAAAGGGTTATTTTTAAAACTTTTAAGCTCTTCCCTCCAATAACGGTAACAGACTCGAGGTTGCATGTTCCCTGTGACAACTAAGTATTTCAGCAGTATAATTAAGGAGTTTGTTTGTTTTCTTCTGAAATTGTTAAAGGCTGATGGGCATGAAATACATCTTTTACAGGTGCAGGTTGCTCTTTAGAGGCAAATGGAAATGGTTCCTATCGGGTGAGAATTTCTGCCAATGCCACCAAAACTGTTGCAGAGTTGAGAAGGCCACTTGAAGAGCTAATGAATGGTAGAACCATAAAACATGCCAGCCTCACCCATTCTATATTGCAGCATTTGTTCTCTAGAGATGGCATTCATCTTATGAGGTCATTGCAACGGGAGACTAGAACCTACATTTCTTTCGACAGGCATAGTCTGGGTGTAAGAATCTTTGGCTCTCCAGATGCTGCTGCTGTAGCGGAGCAAAAATTGATTCAATCTCTTTTGTCGTACCATGAGAGCAAGCAGCTTGAGGTCCGCCTTTGTGGTCGGGGTCTGCCACCTGACTTGATGAAGGAAGTGGTTAAGAAATTCGGGCCAGACCTTCATGGGCTGAAAGAGAAGATACCTGGGTCCGAGTTTACACTTAACTCCAGGAATCATGTTATTTCAATCCATGGGGACAAAGAAACAAAGAGAAAGGTTGAAGTGATTGTCCTTGACATTGCAGAGACAGTTGAAGATTTAGCCAAGGAATCTGATGGCGAAACTACCTGCCCCATTTGCTTGTGTGAAGTAGAAGATGGCTACTGGCTTGAAGGTTGTTCACATTTCTTCTGCCATTCGTGTTTGGTGGAGCAATGCGAGTCTGCTATCAGAAACTTGGATAGTTTCCCTATATGCTGTGCACGCCAAGGGTGTAATGTTCCCATATTGCTTGCTGATTTGAAGTCTCTCCTTTTGACGGAGATGTTGGAGCAACTCTTTCGGGCTTCTTTACAGGCATATGTTGCATCCAGTAAAGGCACGTACAGGTTTTGCCCATCTCCTGATTGCCCTTCAGTTTATCGTGTTGCTGATCCCAAGACTCCTGGCGAGCTATTTGTCTGTGGAGCATGTTACACAGAGACTTGTACTAGGTGCCATCGGGAGTATCATCCTTATCTGTCATGTGAGAAGTACCGGGAGTTCAAGGAAGATCCAGATTCATCTTTGAAAGAGTGGTGCAAAGGGAAAGAGCAGGTAAAAACTTGCCCGGTCTGCGGATATACAATCGAGAAGATCGATGGGTGTAACCATATCGAATGCAAGTGTGGAAGACATGTTTGCTGGGCCTGTTTAGAGTTCTTTAGTAGCAGTGATGATTGTTATGACCATTTGAGGGCTGTTCACATGGCCATCATCTAAAACTCTGTTACAGTAATCCAATGTAAACTACAGATACATCTAGATACAGACAAACAGATCTTTTTTAAGGTTTTACAGATTGGTGCCGGAACCGGCTCCATTAATTGATTTAGACCATTTCACAGTTCCTACCCATGCCTGCATCTCTGTTATTATGTTATTATAAACTCTATATCATAGAAGTTCACTTTCCAAATGATGTTCTTTCTACAATGGGATTGTCACATATATATGTAAATGACAAAAAAAAAAGAAAAAGAAGAAGAGAAAAACAGATGAAAATGCCCATTTTCTTCCTTCATCATTCAAAACAAATATCTACAACCAAATGCTAAACCAACACTGGCAATCCCAAGGCAAATAGCCAAAGCAACAATCAACGAAATTTCATCCCCATTACTATTTCCACCCCCAATTCCCTCTTCTACCACTCTTTGTCTCTCTGTTTTATCACAAAAATTCTTTTCTTTCTCCACCATTTGTGATTTCAGAACCCAGACTTGAATCTCAAGCAATCTCACCCATTGCCGATAAGCAAACAACTGCAACGATTCTTTCATAAAAGCATCCGATACCCGTTGTTTCTCATCCGCCAAGTCCGCCGCCTTCCTTTCCGCTTCCCTCGCACGCGTTTGCGACAACCTTAACGCCTTGAAAATCTCCAACTTCCCATCATCGTTTTTATCGTCCTCTTGTTCCATGATGCTATAACCCGCCCTGTTGTTCAACGACATCAACTCCACCGCCTTATCCAACCCAGCAAACACCTTGAGAGGTGGAGGGAGATCACAGTTTTGCATCAAATCAATACCAGACTTTTTAGAAATTAGACCACCTATCATCATCATATCATTCTCTTCACCAACCATGGAACAATTCAATTTCTGATTAAGTCTTGGTGCCTGCGTAGCCATTGCGGGTGTCTCCATGCAGGCAATACACAAACCTCTATCAATCTCACTTGCGATTCCTTTAACTGGTTTCAATCAGAATTCAGAAGGAATAGCTGTGGACCAAAAAAAGAAAGTTGGTGAAAGAGAGAGAGAACCGCAAGAAAGGGGAAATATATATAACTTTTTTGTTGTTGAAATTCGTTCCTTGCCTTACGCTGCAATATATGTTATGTATGTATGCAGTGTTTTGGGGTTGGTGAAGCCTCCACTCCACCAATTTCCCAATATTATAATTCACTAATACAAAAGCAATCTTGCGAATTACACTTGAATGTTTAGCTTAAAATATGCCATTACTAATTTAGCTTCTTTTACTTTTTAAATTTTAATATTTAAATCCCACTATTCATATTATTTTATTTTATTTTATTTTATTATCTAATGAGTATTTTTTTTATTTTAAAATATCACATTAATCAATTTAATAATAATTAAATATAAATTTTAAAATCTAAAAAATAAATAAAAATTTAAAAATAAAAATATAATCACTAAATTTTAACTTTGTAAAGGGTATAAAAACATATAACATAATGTGACATTTATTTTACTTTTCCATTGGAGTTATACCAATTTTTAATCGTTCCATTGTTTATTCTTTTGTTGGTGCTAAAATTTTGTGCTTAGGTAAGATGAATAATGTTTGAATCGGATTCAACCGTGAATAAGTGGAGGTATTGATTTGGAGAAAATCAATAGATTAATTGATTCGAGAACCAATACAAATCAGTTGAACTAGATAAAAATCGATTGAATCGAATTTTGTACTTAGGAAAAGATCCATGGATAAAGATAGAAAAGTGTATTTCTAATCGTAACTTTGGGTTACTAGAGACATTTACATTTTGTTTTAGCTTGGCGGAAACAAAATGCTTTTCCTAAGGATTTTCTCAAATAGAAAATAGAGAACGAAATAACTAGAAAAATTGTTCTATTTTAATCCCATTCTTCTAGAAGGATCATCTAGAAAGCGAATTGTTTTGAATGCATTTAGACAGAAAAGCTAACATAGATGTTATGGATCGAATTCTTATTTCATTTCATTCTTGCCTTATCCTTATCTTATTTATATTTTATTTTATTTATTTATTTATTTTTATTTATCCATCTTCCATAAATGAGCCGAATAAAACCAAAATTTCATGTTCGGTTTTGAATTAGAGACGCTAAAAATAATGAATCAACGTCGACTATAACCCCTAACCTTCCAAGCTAACGATGCAGGTTCGATTCCCGCTACCCGCTCGATATTCAAATTCTATCTATTTGAATATTTATTAATTCAATTCAATGAAGATCAGCCTGTTATCCTTAGAGTAACTTTTATCCATTGAGCGACGGCCTTTCCACTCGGCACCGTCGGATCACTAAGGCCGACTTTCGTCCCTGCTCGACTGGTGGGTCTTGCAGTCAAGCTCCTTTCTGCCTTTACACTCGAGGGCCAATCTTCGTCCGGCCCGAGGAAACCTTTGCACGCCTCTGTTACCTTTTGAGAGGCCTATGCCCCATAGAAACTATCTACCTGAGATCGTCCCTTGGCCCGTAGGTCCTGACACAAGGTTAGAATTCTAGCTCTTCCAGAGTGGTATCTCGCTGATGGCTCGGGTCCCCCCGGAAGGAGGCCTTTTTCGCCTTCCACCTAAGCTGCGCATGAAAAGCCCAAAGCCAATCCCAGGGAATAGTGAAGCTTCATAAGGTCTTTCTGTCCAGGTGCAGGTAGTCCGCATCTTCACAGACATGTCTATTTCACTGAGCCTCTCTCCGAGACAGTACCCAGATCGTTACGTCTTTTGTGCAGGTCGAAACTTACCCGAAAAGGAATTTCGCTACCTTAAGACCGTTATAGTTACGATCGCTGGCTCTCCTGTTATCAGGTCACCAACTTCCTTGGCCTTCCGGTATTGGACAGGTGTCAGCCCTCATACGTGGTCTTACGACTTTGCAGAGACTTGTGTTTTTGGTAAACAGTAACCCGAGCCTGGTCACTGCGACCCCCTTTGTGAGAAGGCACCCCTTCTCCCGAAGTTACGGGGTTATTTTATCGAGTTCCTTAGAGAGAGTTGTCTCGCGCCTCTAGGTATTCTCTACCTACCCATCTGTGTCGGTTTTGGGTACAGGTACCCTTTTGTTGAAGGTCGTTCAAGCTTTTCCTGGAAGTATAGCATGGGTTACTTCAGCATCGTAGCACCTGGTACTCGAACATTGGCTCGGGGCATTTTTTCTACCCCTTTTTACCCTGAAAAAGTAGAGGCACCTTGCGTCCTTGAACCGATAATCATTTTTCGGCTAACCTAGCCTCCTCTGTCCCTCGAGACCAACAAGGGGTAGTACAAGAATATTCACTTGTTGCCCATCGACTCCGCCTTTCGGCCTGATCTTAGGCCCTGACTCACCCTCCGTGGACGAACCTTGTGGAGGAACCTTTGGGTTTTCGGGGCATTGGATTCTCACCAATGTTTGGTTATTCAAGCCGACATTCTCGCTTCCGCTTCATCTACTCCCGCTCACGCGGGTGCTTCCTCCTAAGGCAGAACACCCCCTACCGATGCATTTTTATGTCCCACAGCTTCGACAGATCGCTTAGCCCCGTTCATCTTCGGCACAAGAGCGCTAAATCAGTGAGCTATTACGCACTCTTTCAAGGGTGGCTGCTTCTAGGCAAACCTCCTGGCTGTCTCTGCACCCCTACCTCCTTTATCACTGGCGATCATTTAGAGGCCTTAGCTGGTGATCCGGGTTGTTTCCCTCTTGACAATGAAGCTTATCCCCCATCGTCTCATTGGTCGACCTTGACTCCTGTTATTTTGAGGTCATATCTAGTATTCAGAGTTTGCCTCGATTTGGTATCGCTCTTGCGACCCGTACCGAAATAGTGCTTTACCCCTAGATGTCCAGTCAACTGCTACGCCTCAACGCATTTCGGGGAGAACCAGCTAGCTCTAGGTTCGAGTGGCATTTCACCCCTAACCACAACTCATCCGCTGATTCTTCAACATCAGTCAGTTCGGAGCATCGTTGAATTGAATTAATAAATACGCAATTTCTAACAATACAATTTTTCACACGTTCTTTAGTTTTTCCAACCAAGGAAAAGAAAAAATCGAACAAGAGAAAAAAAGTCAAAAAGTCAAAAAATCATAATGAAAAGAGTCCATTGTCTAATAGATAGGACAGAGGTTTTCTAAACCTTTGGTATAGGTTCAAATCCTATTGGACGTAATTTAGAATCGTTTTCTCTATATTCCATTAAGTTTGAATTTTCTATTTATAATTGTTCCTAAAGTCGAAAACGTTCCATTTGTTCCTGAATAGCATCTTTCAAAAGGGTTTCTGCTTCTTCAGTGAATGTCTTGGTAAAAGATATGATTTATTGGAACTGAGGTTTATTCGTTTTTAAGTAAGTACGTAACTCAACGAGAAATTTCCTTACTTGTCCAATTTCTAATGAACCAAGATAACCATTCGTTTCGATATAAATAGTACTTATCTGTTCTGCCACCGTAAGAGGAGCTGATTGGGATTGTTTAAGCAACTCACGTAATCGTTGATCTCATGCCAATTGATTCTGAGTAGCTTTATCGAGATCAGAAGCAAATTGTGCAAAGGCTTCTAATTCGACAAATTGGGCCAATTCCAATTTTGATTTACCAGCGACTTGTTTCATAGCTTTAATTTGAGCCGCGGATCCTACTCTGGAGACGGAAATCCCCACATTAATAGCGGGTCTGATTCCAGCATTGAATAGATCGGCGGATAAGAATATTTGTCCATCTGTAATGGAAATCACATTAGTAGGAATATACTTCGAAACGTCTCCCGACTGGGTCTCAACTATTGGTAAAGCAGTCATACTTCCTTCACCTAACTAAGAACTTGATTTAGCGGCTCTTTCTAAAAGGTACGAATGCAAATGAAAAAATCTGCTGGATAAACTTTACGACCCGACGGTCTTCGTAATAGAAGAGACATTTGGCGATAAGCCTGTGCTTGCTTGGAAAGATCATCATAGATGTTTAAGGTGTGTTGTTCACTATACATAAAATATTCAGCCAAAGCAGCTCCTGTATAAGGAGCAAGGTATTGTAATGTAGCTAAGGAATCCGTCGTTTCGGCTACCACAATGGTATACTCCATCGTTCCCCTTTCTTGGAAAGTGGTCACTACCTGAGCCACAGAATATACTTTTTGACCAATAGCTACATAAACACATATTACATTTTGCCCTTGCTGATTGAGAATTGTATTCGTGGCTACTGCTATTTTATCGGTCTGTCTATCCCCAATAATTAATTCTCACTGACCACGTCCTATAGGGATCATCGAATCAATAGCAATAAGTCTCGTTTGAAGAGGCTCATAAACAGAACGTCTCGAAATAATACCTGGGGCAGGAAATTTAATTAACCGAGATTCAGAAGCTGAAATTTCACCTCAACCGTCAATAGGCTTAGCCAAGGCATTTATAACACAACCCAAATAAGCTTCACTCGCAAGTATCTGAGCAATTTTTCCTGTTGCTTTTACAGAACTTCCATCTTGTATCATCAAACCGTCACCTATTAATACAACACCAACATTATTTGATTCCAAATTTAAGGCAATGCCTATAGTACCCTCTTCAAATTCTACTAATTCACCTGTCATTACTTCATCAAGACCATGAATACGAGCAATGTCGTCACCCACTTGAAGGACGATATCAATATTTACAATCTTTACTTCTCTATTATATTGCTCAATACGTTCACGGATAATATTACTAATTTCGTCGGCTCTAATAGCTACCATGAGTATTTCCTAATTATTTTTTGGAAGAAAAAAAATAATGCCTACAATTTACAATAAAGTAAAAGGTAAAAAAGAAGAAGGGCTAATCAGTTATTTCTTTTATCACCCCAAACAAGCCAATATTAGCGCTAATGGTGCGTAAATGTAACTCGTTGTTTAAAGAACTATTCAGAGTTCCTAGAGCTCCTTGTAAAGCTTGTTGGAAAACCCGTTGTCGGGCTTGATTAATCACTCTTTGTTGTTCAAAATAAATGGTTTCATTTTTGTAATTTTCTAATTTTTCCAAAACCTTATGAGTTGAATTAATCAAATTCAATTTTTCTCGTTCTATCTCAGAGTATCCATTCACTTGAAACTGGTCCGCCTCCATTTCTACTTTTCGTAAGCGGGTTCGAGCCTTTTCCAACCGTTCAATAACCCCTCCGTGTAGTTCTTCTGAATTTTGAATAGTATTCAAGATCCTCTCTTTTCGATTATTTAATAAATCACTTAATGAAAGTAGATTATCTTTCCATTCATTTTTTTTATTTGAAAAATTCCATGATCCCTTCCCGAACCAAACATGAACCTTTCGATTCATTTGGCTCTCACACTCAATTATTTCTTATTTATTGGGAATTAATTCCCAATATCTTTTTTTTTCTAATGTAATGAGCTTACCCTCTCCCTCTCGTCTCTATTCATATTCCAAAATATCGAAACTGATTACTAATCCAAGACCAAAATATTCAGAGGATTCTTCTGACCAAAATAGAAAATATATCAAAAAATTAAAAAGTATAATAAAAAATAAAAAATAAAAAATTTACATATAATTTGAAATTTCTAATTGTACTTAGAATTGTATAATATATAATTGTAATTTGTCAGCAAAGTTGTTTCTCTTTTTTCTTCAAATTCAAAGAATTCTTCTCCCTTTATACATAGGTCATCGATTCAGCATTGGAAAAGGAGGGCTCAAATCGTTTTATCTACATAAGTGTTTTATATCGAAAAACATTTTTGTTTTGAAAATATTTCTGTATTTAGTAACATAGTAGTAGAAAGAGTACCCTGCTGCATCTGAACTTCAAACAGGTTTAGCCTTAACCATGTTAATGGTCCCAAATTATTGGTTAATAGAGAATCAAAAATCGATGTACCAATGAATCACGAAATGCTATGGTTCTAAAATATGATTTTAAAAATTTATTTAGAAGTAATTTGCGGGATCATGCACTCTTTTCTTTCCTAGCTATAATGAAACAAAGTACAACTGAGTGAATCCAGCCTATTCTTGAAATAAATAACTCGCACACACTCCCTTTCCAAAAAAGATCAATACACCAAGGACTACACTTAGATTTATTGGATTTGTTGTTAAAATATTGGTATTAACCCCAAAACTCCTGGCGGATGGCCAGTGACCCAAGGAAACGAAAGAATCGGTTACATTTTTCATATGATCTCCTATTTTAATTTAGATAGACTAAAAAAAAAGAACTCGGTTCTTTTTTTTTGTATTATATCGCTTTGGCTCCTTTTCCATTTATTCTATTGTATCATATTTATATTATTCTAATTATTCTAATTCTATTTATTTCTTTTTTTGTTTTAATAAATTATTCATTATTATGATTATGAATTTTGATTTTCCTATGTCTAAACGGAGTAAAAAATATATCCTATTTATCTAGTTAGCTAGAAATGTATTTTTTTTTCAATTGAAAATTCCCAATAGTAATAATTCTTATTAGAATTAGGGGCAGGTTTCATGTCAATGGCAAAATACCTCATTTGTTGCAACACTCCTTTAAACAATAAATAAGGGGTTCTCTTGAACTAAAAAGGGGAAGGAAGAAAGGGAGTCGGTATGATAATTCCTCATCCTCAAATTAATCCTTCCCATGGATTATTGTCCCAACGAATAATTAATTGTAGGGGTGAAATCTTGATAGAATTCGAAAAAGCGAGGAGTAAGTCCCAAGCCATAAAATAAAATAAAATACAAAATTTGATAATGCTTAAATATGACATACTTTTGGATATTAAATATATATATTTTTAGAGTATGATCCTATTAAATTGGGCTATTTATTGTATTTTTATTTTGTAGGGACTCAAGTGGTGATAGAAGATAAATTGGAAATAAAAAACATAATTTTAGAGGAGAATTTGAAGTTGTGTGAAGATGGAATGCTAAAAGAGAGAGTTTATAGGACAAAAAAAATTGGTTTTATTTTATTTTATTTTTTTATATTAGGATTTAATATTTAAGATATTATTTATTATTTAAATTTGTATTTAATTTATGTTTATCTTTTTGTATTTATTTTTTAGAGTTTAAATTGGATCCAACTAGTGGAATTAAATGTTAGATATAATTCTAATTATCTTTTAGAATTTAGATTGGATTCAACTAGGAATATTATGTACTATAAATAGGGGGTGGAGTGACTGAATTATTCATTCCCCATTCATTGAAAAATCCTCCATCTCCTTAAATCTCTAGTTCAATAAAAGCTTTATTTTATTATCTTGTGTTCTTTCTCAAAATCATGAGTAACTAAAAAACCCCTCTAGCCAAAGGTTATGAAATATTTCTCCAAGGTTCATGAGGCTTAGAATCCGCGCTTAATTTTTTTCAACCCCTAGTATTCATAAATTATTTGTAATACGGGATTGACGCTTCCGTCCAAAATCCCTACAAAGTAATCTTTTCATCTTGTACAAAGACGGCTGCTTTGTGTGTTTTGAGAAGGTTTCACAGTCGGTTCGTTAACTTACTGCGTCAAAGGTTACCGAGCCAAAAGAGACAAAATGGCGTGACATTCGTCGTTGGGAAAAGGTGATCTAGTGTAAGATAGTCCTATTGGAGCAACAGTTGGCCAGAGTTAGGTTCCACTAAAAACTATATCCGGAGCTGGTGGTCATAGGCGTCCTCTTCCACTATAACTGGCTTAGTCGGGCATGAGAAGAACCATCCAAAGTCTATGATTGAATCGAGGAAGAATCAAGATATCTGGAGGCTGGATCTCTAAATATCGATAAAACCCTTCTTCTTTCAACTTGTTTATTTTATGTTATTTATATTTACTTCAACTTATTTATTTTCTATTTCTTTTAATTATACTTTCTTTTATTTTTAATTCTATTTCTTCTATTTTTTCTCAGACCGCAACGCTTTTCTTGGGCACGATTTGGTCCACGATCTCGACAGACAAGACTTTTACGACTCTCTAGTCCCTGAGGATTAGACCCTACTTCTCTTTTACTATTATTTACTTTAATTTTCGGAATAGGTTATATTTGGTGTTCCGACGACAATCAAATTTTGGCGCCGTTGTCGGGAGACTGGTAACGTACTAATCTTGTTCTCTTTTTTCTGCTTATGACTAGATCTGCTCCAGGTAATCTTGCATAATCGTACGATCCCGAGATTGAAAAGACTGCAAAAGCCAATCGCAAGGAAGCAAAGTTACGAAAAAGGCAGTCAGAAGTTGTAGGAGTTAAGCATAGGTCACCTTCAGAAGTAGAAGAAGGCGACGAAGGTGAATCTAGGGTAAACAAAAACCCTAATCCAACACTGAAAAACCAAGGAGTTGATCCCTCGGCGGAAGTGTCGATTGCTAGGGTTGACGAAAATCAAGATCCACCACCACCTATGGATCAAACAATTCGGTAATTAGCCGAGGCTCCTGATGATCAACCACCGTTGTGCATTGCGTATCCTACTGTGGATGCTAATTTTGAGCTTAAATCAGGTTTAATCCAATTATTACCGATTTTTCGTGGGTTGCAGAATGAGAATCCACATAAACATCTGAAGGAATTTCATATGGTTTGTTTGAGTATGAAACCTTAGGGGGTAACTGAAGATCAAATTAAATTACGCGCTTTTCCTTTTTCTTTAGTTGACACCGCTAGAGAATGGTTATTCTATTTACCTCCTGAATCTATTACAACTTGGGCTGATCTTTCTCATTTGTTTCTTAACAAGTTTTTTCCAACCTCTCGTGCTGCTGAATTAAGAAGAGAAATTATGAGGATTTGGCAAAAAGATGTGGAGTCTCTTTACTACTATTGGGAACGATTTAAGAAGTTGTGTGCAAGTTGTCCACAACATGGTATAACTGAATAGTCTCTTCTTCAATATTTCTATGAAGGCTTGAAACCTATGGAGATGAATATGATAGATGCAACCAGTGGAGGAGCATTGGTTAATATGACTCCTCAACGAGCAAGAGACTTGATTTCTACAATGGCCGCAAATATTCAACAATTTCGAGCCAACCCTGAACCTACTTGAAGGGTTCATCAGCTAAGTAAATCCTCCTTAGAAGATAAAGTTGAAAAACTTACTAATGTTGTGAGTTCTCTTATTATAGGAAAATTAGGGCCAACCCGTCAATGTGGAATTTGTGGTGAATTCGAGCATACAACTGATGCATGCCCTAGTTTGTATGATGATTTTGTGGGCCAATTAGATGCTGTGGGAAACTTTCCTGGACCACCTCAAAGGCGATATGATCCTTATGCAAATACATACAATACTGGGTGGAAGGATCATCCTAACTTGCGATATGGGACAAATTCACGTTATTACCAACCATTCCAAAATCGAGCTCCACAACAAACGCAAAATTCAGGTACTTCTTTAGAAACTATGGTAAATAAATTAGCAGCTGATGTTCTTGAATTTCAGCAGCACTCTATAGATTTCCAAAAGCAAACTGTGGATTTTCAAAAGAAAACTGAGGCATCTATTAAGGAGTTGACCACACAAATGGAGAAAATAAATGCACAGGGTAGGTTACCATCACAAACAGAACCTAACCCAAGACAAAACGCGAATGAAGTGACTCTACGAAGTGGGAAAGTATTGGAATCAATTCATGGTAAAAATCATGCCCAAGAATCTACCCATGAAAATCAAAAAGACGACGAACAAGTTCGATCGAAACCTCCATTACCTAGAATTCAACTTCCGTTTCCTGGACGACTAAGGCAAAACCAGAAAGGTAATGAGGAAAAAGAGATCTTGAAACATTTAGAAAAGTCGAGGTAAATATACCATTATTAGATGCTATTAAACAGATTCCACGGTATGCTAAATTTCTGAAAGAACTTTGCACCTACAAAAGAAAATTGACTGGAAACGAAAAGGTAAATGTTGGTGAGAATGTGTCTGCGGTTTTGCAACGAAGGATGCCAACAAAATGTAAGGATAGAGGTATGTTTGCTATACCATGCAAAATAGGTCACTTTGGATTTAAGAAAGCTATGTGTGACTTAGGAGCTTTTATAAATGTAATGCCTTTTTCTATTTATGAATCACTTAACGTGGGTTCTTTGAAGGAAACAGGTGTTATAATTCAGTTGGCGGACAGGTCTATTGTACATCCCAAAAGAGTCCTTAAGGATGTGTTAGTGAAAGTCAATGAACTAATTTTTGCTGTAGATTTTTATGTGGTAGAGATGGAAGAGGATAAAACTCCTGGGTCTTCCGAGATCTTGTTAGGGCGACCTTTCCTTAGTACTGCAAATAGTAAGATCGATGTGCGAAGTGGAACCCTCACAATGGAGTTTGATGGGGAGATCGTGAAGTTCAATGTTTATGACGCAATCAGTCATCCTAGTGAAATCTTGAATGTAAACCGTGTCGATATAGTGGAACCCTTAGTAGATGAGACTTTCAAATCACTTCATGAGATTGAGCTCGAAACATTATTTGATGATGATCTTAATGTTGATTTTGATTCTACTTTAAATTGTGAATTTGTTAATGAATTATTGCCTTCTATGAATACTAAACTTTTACCTTCTATTGTGCAGGCATCGGAGTTGGAGTTGAAACCACTTCCCGAGCATCTCAAGTATACATTTTTAGGGGATGGTGAGACTCTACCTATTATAATTTCGAATAAACTCTCTAAGTGTGAGGAAGCAAATTTAATTCAGGTACTAAAGAGCCATAAGGAAGCCATCGGTTGGACCATTGCCGATTTAAAAGGGTTAAGTCTGTTGACATGCACTCATAAAATCTTTTTGGAGAAAAACACAAAATCGAGACGGGAAGCGCAAAGACGGTTAAACCCAAAAATGATGGACGTAGTAAAAAAGGAGATTATAAAGCTGTTGGATGCTGACATAATTTACCCTATTTTCGACAGCAGTTGGGTAAGTCCTGTATAAATCGTGCTTAAGAAAACTGGTGTGACAGTAAAGAAAAATCCTGAGGGCGATTTGGTACCTGTTCGAGTGTAGAATGAGTGACGTGTCTGCATTGATTACAGGAAGTTGAACTCTTATACTAGAAAAGATCATTTCCTTCTTCCTTTTATAGATCAAATGCTTGAACGTTTAGCTGGAAAAACTCATTATTGTTGTCTTGATAGATATTCAGGTTTTTTTAGATTCCAGTTGCATCCGAGGACCAAGAAAAGACCACTTTTACATGTCCATTTGGCACGTTTGCATATAGGAGGATGTCATTCGGACTTTGCAATGCACCGGCTACTTTTCAGAGATGCATGTAAGTATATTCTCAGAATACATAGAAAATATCATTGAAGTTTTTATGGATGATTTTACTATGTATGGGGAATCTTTTGATAAATGCCTTAGGAATCTCACGAAAATTTTAAGTAGATGCATAGAATTTAATCTTGTCTTGAATTATGAAAAGTGTCATTTTATGGTAGATAAAGGTTTAATTCTAGGTCATATAGTTTCATCTAAAGGGATTGAGGTTGATAAAGTTAATACTGATATTATAAGTTCTTTACCATACCCCTTAATTGTGAGGAAAATTCATTCTTTCCTTGGTCATGCAGGATTTTACAGGCGCTTTATAAAAAACTTCTCGAAAGTAGCTGAACCATTATGCGAGTTATTGCAAAAAGACAAAAAATTTGAGTTCGGCCCAAAATGCAAAGAGGCTTTTGACACGTTGAAACAAAAGTTGGTTTCTGCTCTTATAATCCAAGCCTCAAACTGGAAATACCCTTTTGAGATCATGTGTGCTGCCAGTGACCGAAGTGTAGAGGCTGTGTTGGGGCAAAAGATAGATCGAGAGCCCCATGTCATTTGTTATGCTTCAAAAACCCTTGATGCTGCGCAAAGCAATTACACTACCATAGAAAAAGAACTTTTAGCCATTGTATTTGCTTTAGATAAATTTTGATCTTATTTATTGGGATCTAAAGTAATAATTTTTTCTGACCATGCAACTCTTAGGTATTTGATTGCAAAGAAGGAAGCAAAGCCGAGGTTTATGAGATGGATTTTATTGCTACAAGAATTCGATATCGAGATTCGAGATAAAAAAGGATGCGAAGACTTGGTGTCTGGTCACTTGAGTAGGGTAAAAATGTCTTATGACGATATTTCTATAAGAGATGAATTCCCTGATGAGGGCCTATTTTCGGCCCAAGAGTATTTTCCATGGTATGCGGATATGGTAAACTTTCTAACTACAGGTTCTTTACTTATTGAATTATCTCGTTCTAGGAAAGAAAAACTTAAAAGAGAAGCTCGATATTATATTTGGGATAATCCATACTTATGGAAACATTGCTTAGATCAGGTAATACGATAATGTGTTCCGGAAACCGAGGTAACATCTATACTTACTTTTTGTCATTCGCATGCATGTGGAGGCCATTTTGGACCTAAACGAACTGCTCATAAGGTATTAGAATGTGGATTATATTGGCCCACAATTTTTCGTGATGCATATGAATTCTGTAAATCTTGTGATAGATGTCAACAGGTAGGAAACATTACTAGGCGAAATCAAATGCCCCAATCCCCAATCCATGTATGTGAAATTTTTGATGTGTGGGATATTGATTTTATGGGCTCATTTATCTCTTCATTTGGAAATTTATATATACTTCTAGCAGTAGACTGTGTTTCTAAATGGATAGAGGCAATTCCTACTCGAAATGATAATGCTCAAACCGTGGTAGAATTTCTAAAACGTTGTATTTTTTCCAGGTTTGGCACACCTCGGGCCTTGATCAGTGACCGTGGAACTCTTTTTTGCAATAAAGTAATGGAAGCACTCATGAAGAAATATGGGGTTCATCATCGTATAGCTACATCTTATCACCTTCAAACAAACGGCCAAACGGAGGTTTCATACCGAGAAATCAAGACTATTTTGGAGAAAACAGTTCAACCTAACCGAAAGGATTGGAGTCTTCGATTGAATGATGCTCTCTAGGCTTATCGAACAGCATATAAAGGCCCAATAGGTATGTCTCCATTTCGACTTGTTTTTGGCAAAGCTTGTCACCTTCCTGTTGAACTAGAACATAAAGCTTATTGGGCTGTAAGGCAATGTAATATGAAATTAGAGCCCGCAGGAAAAGCTAGGAAATTAGACATCCAAGAGTTGGAAGAGATTCGAAATGACGCCTATGAGAATGCTCGTATATACAAGGATAAAACAAAACTGTTTCATGATAGAATGATATCCCGAAAGCAATTCTCAATAGGGCAAAAAGTGTTACTTTACAACTCAATTCTAAAATTATTTCCCGGTAAGCTTCAGTCTCGATGGTTAGGACCTTTTATTGTTACTAAATTATTTACCCATGGTACAGTAGAAATAGAAAGTGAGGAGACAGGGAAGCGTTTCACAGTTAATGGTCAAAGGTTGAAACCGTTCTATGAAAATTTTCAAGCTCAAACTGTCGAGAAAATTCATCTTCAACAGCCTCAGTACTGATTCGGGTCGTCGAGCTAACGACGTTAAACAAGCGCTTGTTGGGAGGCAACCCAATTATTTTTATTTTTATTTTTATTTTTTATTTTTCTATCTTATTTTATTTATTTATTCATTTATTTTGTCCAGGAAACTCGAGGAATTTATTTCAAAAAAAATTAATGATGGAAACTCCAACACTATGAGAGCAACGATAACATGAGGAGTATTCTAAACCCTTTTCTTTTCGTATTTATCTTCACATTGAGGGCAATGCGTTTTAAGTGGGGGGAAGACATTCCTCATTGTTTTTACTATTTCATGCTCATGATTTTACCCATGAAATGCCCACTGTTTTGTCTATCAGTATGATTCTTGTTTACTGAGTTAATTTTGATTTTGCTATGATTAAATTTGTCTCCACTATTTTATTTCTATTAGGCTCACAAGATTATGATTAATGAAGAAAACTCTATCTTGCTTATGGTAAAATTGATTGAGTCTAAATATAAGAGAACAATTAATTCTGATGCATGCTAAAATTGTTTTTTCTTGATTGTTAGTTAATTGCTAAATTTATTTTTGATACTTGTTTGTTTTTACTAGTCCTCCTAAATTAAAGTTCTCTATCCGAAAAAATAGAAAAAAAAATCCTTTGATGATTCCGCGGTTATGAGCATAGTTTAAAACGTGACTAACTGAGTAACCGGGGTTGGGTGCTTGGGTTGTCATCCTACTTCGCATAAAAAGGTTGTGTGACGTGTTAAGCAAAACTCCGCTAACCCGAATAAAAAAATGAAAATAATAAATAAATTCGAAATTTGTTAGACTGAGTAACCGGGGTGGAGTGCTTGGTTGTCATTTCACTTCGCGTCAAAAGGGCTAATGCATTGTACAAAAAAAAAGAGAAGAAAAAAATTGAGAGTATGTTGGGCTGAGTAACCGGGATGGAGTGCTTAGGTGTCATTTCATTTCGCATCAAAAGGTCCAATGTATTCTTAAAGAAAAAAAGGAAAAAAATCACAAAATAAAGAGAAGAGAACTAAATTTGGAAATAAGGGTGAACAAATAGGTGTCTTGGTAAGTTTAATAAATTATCTAACTCTCATGAAATAATTCAAGATGATTTAATTATTGTATGTTTTAATTGGATTACTTTTTCGATTTTACCTACAGTAAGCTAAATGTTCTTTTTATTTTTCGTAAGCATTAAGTCTAATTGTTTGTAGAACTTTGGGGTATTATTTTTTATGGTGGAATTTTAATTACTTAGTGGATTATGTGTCATACTTGAGGGCAAGCATGGGCTAAGTAGGGGGAATATGATAATGTTTAAATATGACATACTTTTGGATGTTAAATATATACATTTTTAGACTATGATCCTATTAAATTGAGCTATTTATTGTCTTTTTATTTTGTAGGAACTCAAGTGATGATAGAAGATAAATTGGAGACAAAAAGCATAATTTTAGAGGAGAATTTGAAGTTGTGTGAAGACGGAATGCTAAAAGAGAGAGTTTATAGGACAAAAAGACATGGTTTTATTTTATTTTATTTTTTATATTAGGATTTAATATTTAAGATATTATTTATTATTTAAATTTGTATTTAATTTATGTTTATCTTTTAGAGTTTAAATTGGATCTAACTAGGGGAATTAAATGTTAGATATAATTCTAATTATCTTTTAAAATTTAGATTGGATTCAACTAGGAATATTATGTACTATAAATAGGGGGTGGAATGATTGAATTATCCATTCCCCATTCATTGAAAAATCCTCCATCTCCCTAAATCTCTAGTTCAATAAATGCTTTATTTTATTATCTTGTGTTCTTTCCCAAAATCATGAGTAACTAAAAAACCCTTCTAGCCAAAGGTTATCAAATATTTCTCCAAGGTTCGTGAGGCTTAGAATCCGCGCTTAATTCTTTTCAACCCGAGTATTTATCAATTCTCTGTAATACGAGATTGATGCTTCCGTCCAAAATCCCTACAAAAGTAATCTTTTCATCTTGTGCAAAGACGGCCGCTTTGTGTGTTTTGAGAAGGTTTCACAGTCAGTTTGTTAACTTATTGCGTCAAAGGTTGTCGAGCCAAAAGAGACAAAACGGCGGGGCATTTGTCGTTGGGAAAAGGTGATCTAGTGTAAGACAGTCCCATTGGAGCGACGGTTGGCTAGAGTCAGGTTCCACTAAAAACTATATCTGTAGCTGGTGGTTGTAGGCGTCCTTTTCCACTATAACTGGCTTATTCGGGCATGAGAAGAACCATCCAAAGTCTATGATTGAATCGAGGAAGAATCAAGATAACCGGAGGCTGGATCTCTAAATATAGATAAAACCCTTCTTCTTTCAACTTGTTTATTTTATGCTATTTATTTTTACTTCAACTTCTTTATTTTCTATTTCTTTTAATTATACTTTCTTTTATTTTTAATTCTATTTCTTCTATTTTTCCTCAGATTGCAACATTTTTCTTGGGCACGATTTGGTCCACGATCTCGACAGACAAGACTTTTACGACTCTTCAATCCCTGAGGATTAGACCCTACTTCCCTTTTACTATTATTTACTTTAATTTTCGGAATAGGTTATATTTGATGTTCCCGACGACACATAAAAATTCTCATGTTTATAAGATTAAACAAAGGGGTTTGCAAATAAGAGTGCCAATGTTACAACCAGCTCATAAATTGTTAAAGCTTCCATAAAAGCCAAACTAAGCAATAAAGCACCTCGTATTTTTCCCTCCGCCTCAGGTTGTCTCGCGATACCTTCTATAGCTTGGCCCGTAGCAGTACCTTGACCAACTCCAGGTCTAATAGAAGCAAGCCCGACAACCAACCTAGCAGCAAAAACGGAAACGACAGAAATCAGTGGATTCATGATAAGTTCCTCGCACCAAAAATAAAGAAATGGTTAATGATACAATCATCCAATGAATTTTGACTTAATTATATTATTCCATTGCTAAGATTCAACCTGCCGAAGTAATTAAGAACTCCGAATGGAAGTGAGAAGCTTATTGAACCGTCAGAACTGTTTCGATATCTTTTTTTTAGGTCCTATCCGCTAGATTTTTTTGAATCCGCACATACTTTGTTCTTCCCTTTCTTTTTTTCAACCCATTCTTTGCTTTGAATTCTTCATTTTTGTCTTTATCTTATCTCTTTATTCATTCAATTCAGAGTCAAAGACGAAACAGAGGAACTTCTATTCTTCTATTGGAATACATATCTAAATCCACAGTAGTAGGTTGGAGTAGATATATTTTGAGTTCGCATATAACTAGTCCATACCTAAATCCCATATACATGTGTTTCTTACATAACGTAAACTAACTATTCATGTCTTAGATTCAATTGGATTCTAGAATTATTCCTCAAAGGATAGACAAGAGCTATCACCTTATGTATAATATTTTCACTCTCAATAATTACATACAAGTCCATATAACATAAAAAAGTAGGATGCCTGTGACGTGTGCGTGTAGGATGAACCAAATCCTCATTGAATTTTATTTTTTCATTAAAAAGGGTTCGTACATGTTCTGTAGTACCCCTTGTAAATACTCCGTCGGTATGAAAAGTTCTTAATGTTAGTTGCGTTCCCAATTCTCCAATGGATTGCCCCGCAATAATACCTATAGCTTCTTCCAATTCAACTAGGTTACCATGAGTGGGGCTCCGACCATAACATAATCGACAAATCCAAGATGTACTCCTACAAGTAAAAGGAGTTCTAATAGATATTGGTTGTGTTCGAAAGGCTCTAAATTGATCGACAAGCCCGAGCCCAGTATCTTGATTTTGAATGGAAATGCACCGCGGACCTATATATATATCTTCCGCTAATACACGACCAATTAATGTTTGGTTAAAAATTCTTTCCGAAAGCATCCTTTTTTGAGGACTCACAGAAATCCCTCGGGTGGTGCCAAAATCTGTTCTACGTACAACAATGTGTTGAACTACTTCAACATGTCTACGCGTAAGATATCCAGCATCTGATGTTCGTTCGGCAGTATCCATAACCCCTTTTTGGGCTCCGTAGCAAGAAATGATATATTCTGTTAAAACAGTCCTTCGCGTAAATTGCTTTGAATGGGTAAATCGATCATTTGTCCTTAGGGATCCGGCATTAATCCTCTTATACCTACTAATTGGTGCACTTGAGATGCATTTCCTCTAGCTCCTGAAAAAGACATTATATGGACTGGGTTAAACGGGTCAGTCATCCTAAAATTAAGATTCATTTCTTGTCGCAAATATTCACTTGTAGCATACCATATCTTAATAGATTGGCGTAATTTTTCTACCACGTGTACATTCCCAAAATGATGGTATTTTTCCAAAATCAAACTTTGTTGTTTAGCATCTTGGACCTTAGCAAGTATTGTTAAAAGATCATCAATTCCTAATGAAATGGATGTAGCAGTGGCTTGCTGGAAACTTAGAGCTTTTACTTGATCTAGGATGTGTGATGTATATGCCATTCCGAAGTGATTTATTAATCTGCTAATAAGTCATTTAATGGCAGTTCCATCTATCACTTTATTGTAAAATACCAGATTGGCCCGTTCTGCCATAAATACCCCCTTATTTCGCTGAGTGGACTCTGCCAATGGGTTTGAGTCAATGATTGGAAAACTTCTTTTCTCGATCTTGGTTTTGGTAGAAAGTTAGGTCAGGAACTAGGGTCCTAGTTGAACCGGAGAGACCCGAATTCATATTGGTGTCATAGAATTTTTTAGCTTAGATACAATATGATTGGGTATCATATGAGTAGGCCCGAAAAAACCCTTGTATAGCTTCTTTAATTTCTCGGTAAAGAGAAATATGACCAACAGTGGTTTGAATGTATATACAAAGAATTTTTTTTAAACTTCTTACTATTAGATAATGTTCATAAATCTCATGATAGGTACCTAAAGATTCATAGTGAACTTCGATGGGAGCTTCTCTTGAAGCAATAATGCATTGCTCTAGTCGCCACCGGAGCCACAAAGGACTATCTAAATTGATTCTTTTCTGCCTATAAGCTCCAATCGCATCATAGGAATTACAAAAAAAGGCTTCATTGTAGAGTTATATTTATTATCATCAATTCTTTCATTTTGATAGCTCTTTCGACTTCACGGATTATACCTATTCGCACAAATACCTCGACGATTCCCACTCGTTAATACATAGAGCCCAATAAGCATATCTTGAGTCGGTACAAAAATGGGATCCCCAATAGCTGAAGACAAGAGATTCATATGAGAAAACATAAGTAAATGAGCCTCTGTTTGCGCCTCTAAAGATAAAGGTACATGAACAGCCATTTGATCCCCATCAAAATCTGCATTGAATCCCTTACAAACTAATGGATGTAAACAAATAGTACGTCCTTCCACTAAAATAGGTTGGAATGCCTGTATACCTAATCTATGCAGAGTAGGCACTCTATTCAGCAATTCAGGATGTCCCCGCATAACTTATTGTAGTATTTCCCATACAATCGACCCTTTTTCCCGAATTTTACTCTTAGCAACTCCTATGTTCGGAGCAAGATGTTGTCTAATTAGACCGTGAATTACAAATGACTAGAAAAGCCCTATTGCTATTTCGCGAGGCAATCCACGGTGATGTAATGAAAGTGAGGGACTAACAACAATGACAGAACATCCCGAATAATCGACTCGTTTGCCAAGCAAAGTCTCGCAAAATCTTCCCTCTTTGCCTTCAATTACATCTGAAAACGACTTGTAAACCTTATTATGACCATCCCTCATTGGTTGTCCACGGATTCCATTATCAAAAAGTGTATCCACGGCTTCTTGTACCAATTTTTCTTGACACATTACTAATTCCCCTAGCGTAGATCTACTTGTTGTTAGTAGATCGGTAAGAGTATTATTTCGAAAGATAACTCTTCTATAGAGTTCATTAATATTTGAACTCATTAGTTTACCCCTATCTATTTGAATGATCGGTCTCAACTCGGGAGAAAGAACCAATAATAAACATAAAACTATCCATTCTGGTTCTATATTTGTTCAAATAAAATGCTTAGCCAATTCCATGCGTCTAACCAAAAAATCCTTTCTTCTTCCAATTTTTCGATCTTTCCATTCATTACCCGTGAAGCCTTCTTCTCCTAATTCTTTCCATTCTACCACTGAATAATCGATAAGAATTCACAAATATAGATCGCTAATTGTTCTCGAATAGCACCTGCTTCGGTAGAAATTTTGCGACTTCGAAATGTATCGAAACCTTGGGTAGTAAAAAAAAGTGGGATACTATATTTCCAAGATTGAATTTCATATTCAAATGAACCTCGTAATCATAAGAAAGTAGATTTTTTAGCGATGGGCCTAGCAAAAGAAAAATTAGGATATGGCCCTGCGGGATCCCCCTCTCAAAATTGGACATGAGAGTTTCCTCTCATCCAGCTCAAGTAGTTACACCAAATAAAGATAAAGTAAAGGAGTTCTCGCTTTCAAATTCTATAACCCCCCTAAAAGGTCTACTCTTTACTCAAGTTCTAAGAAACATTTCATTGATTGATTCTTCTTTTATTGATTTAGATTTTCTTAAATCTTTATTCAAAATTAGGACATAAATGAAATGTGAAATTCTTGAGTAGTCTACTTCCCCCCGAATGCTGAATCCTCTTAAATTAAAATTAAAGGAGTGTCATAAGGGATTTACTTGTCTATGTACCCTTCCATTCGATCTCTTAGGTCCTATGGTACCTCGACGATTATACCACGATGCCCTTAACTTAAAGCTTAAGCCTATATCCGATGTATAGACTCCTGCAACCATGACATATTTGTTTCCTTGAACAGAATTTCATTTCTTTCTAAAAGAACTAAAAGAAATGAGAACGGTTAATTCCACAAAAAAAGAAGTCTTTTTTTCACGAGGTATAACTCAAAATTCCTAGTTATTTATTTTTATTGACTCGACCATAAACCAATTCCCTTTTTATTTGGGCGTATTGAATACGCCCATAATTCTGAGCTTCATGTTACTCTTCCTATGAGACATGTCAGATCCAGGGCATCCCAATTCGATTGAATGGGATGAAAGTTTCTCATTCCTAATCTGTAAAATAATAATTTCGATCAAATCACACATCGCAATATACTAGACCCTCTAATTCTTTAAGAAGTTTGTCTAAAAGATTGGCGATATAACTAGGAAGACGTTTCAAATACCATACATGAGTTACTGGATATGCCAGCCTTATGTATCCCATTTGATATCTTCGTATCTGAGAATTAACAAATTCAACTTCGCATTGTTCACAAAATTTAGGGCCCTTCTTTTTATTTTCAATTACTCGATAATTTTTACAAGCGGAAATTCCACTTTTTATAGGTCCAAAAATTCTTTCACAAAATAATCCATCCCTTTCCGGTTTATTGGTTTTGTAATGAAAAGTATAGGGTTTTGTCACCTCTCCAACGATTTCTCCATTAGGTAGGATTTTCTTGGGCCAAGCACTTATTTGTTGTGGAGAAATTGATCCAATTCAGAGTTGTTGATGTTTATATCGATCGATCATAGAAGAAAAATTCTGATTCATTTCGATTAAGCTTCCTTCCTATTAATCTGGAAGTTCTTCTCAGATACAAGGAAATGATTCAGTTCCAAAGCCGAAGATTGTAATACTCGGACGAGCAATCGAAAAGATGTTGGAGCATCTTTGGGTTTAGGTATTGTTCCTCTAATGATCGTAGTCCCAAGTACTTCTTGGCGAGCTCTAATATGATTAGATTTATAAGTAAGCATTTCTTGTAAAATATGAGCAATACCAAATCCCTCTAAAGCCCAAACCTCCATTTCTCCTATCCATTGTCCTCCTTGCTTGGACCTTCCTCTAAGTAGTTGTTATGTAACAAGTGCATAATGTCCACTGGAACGCCCATGTATTTTATCATCAACTTGATGAATTAATTTCAAGATATAAGGTTTTCCTATTATAACAGGTTGCTCAAAGGGGCCTCCCGTTCTTCTATCAAATATTCTGCTTTTTCCTGGACAATCGGGTTCAAATACCCATGGATTCGCTGTTTGCTTACTGGCTTGATATAATTCAGAAAACACTAGTTTTCTCGAAGCCTCTTGTTCATATCTCTCGTCAAATGGTGCTATTCGATAATGTCTATCTAGTAGACTCCCTGCTAACCCAAGCGAGCATTCAAATAGTTGTCCTACATTCATTTGTGAGGGTACTCTTAATGGGTTGAAGACCATATCAATAGGTCTTCCGTCTTGCAAATAAGGCATATCATGTCTAGGTAAAATTTTTAAAATGATCCCTTTATTTCCATGCCTTCCGGCTACTTTATCGCCTACTTTGATTTCGCATTTCTGTGAAATATATACACGAATTGTTTTCGGATTATAACTAGAACCCCCTTTTTTTTGGACTTATCTCACATTGATGACTCGACCCCTCCCACCTAGAGGTAATTTTAGACAAGTTTCCTTTAAAGTGGATACCTGAATCCTAAGTATGGCCCGTAATAATCTATCTTCTGGAGCATATGATGATTCTTTCACCACCTGAGGGGTTAATTTACCTACTAAAATATCCCAGCATCACAATTCCATTTTTGTCTAAATTGCGGAGTAAATAGGCTTCTAGGTGCAGTATTTCATTAGTGATTCTTTCAGGACCTTGGCTTGTCATATGAGTCTGAATTTCATATTTTCGTATGTGAAAAGAAGTATAAATATCTTCATATACTAGACGCTCGCTAATGAGTACCGTATCCTCAAAATTGTAACCTTTCCATGACATATAAGCTACTAGTACGTTTTTGCCCAAAGCAAGTTCGCCACCAACCGTAGCGGCACCGTCCGCTAAAATTTGTCCCTTTTTAATGCATTTACCCCTTCGAACCCAGGCAGTTTGATGCATACAAGTATTTTTGTTGGAACGTTGATACATAACTAATGAAATGCCTAGAGCATCTCCATTGCCCGATAAAACAATCTTGTCAATATCGATAGAAATGATCTTTCCCTCGTGATCGGTTATAGCGGGAACTCCTGAATCTAGAGCCACTTGGCGTTCCAACCCAGTTCCAACAATGCACTTCTCGAAACGAGAAAACGGAACTACTTAGTTGCATATTAGAACTCATTAAAGCCTGTTTCGCGTCATTATGCTCGATAAAAGGAATGAGAGAAACTCCAATAAAAAAATATTGAAAAGGAAAAATACTTTGAAGATGAACTTGTTCCCAAGCAATAGTCAGGAATTCTTGGCGGTATCGAGTCGGAACAACCTGTTCTTCCTCAATACCCTGATTCAAGGCCAAAGAATTTCCTGTCGCTACCATATAATATTCATCTCTACTTGAGAATAAATAAAGCATATGTGCTTTTTTTTATCTCTTAAAGATTTTATAAAATGGACTTTCTAGAAACCCCCAATGACTAATCCTGGCATGAATTGCTAAGGATCCAATAAGTCCAACATTGATCCCCTCAGACGTGTCAATTAGGCAAATGCATCCATAATGACTAGGATGGATATCTCGTATCCGAAAATTAGCAGTTCGCCCGGTCAATCCTCCAGGGCCCAAATAACTCAATTTTCTCCCATGCACTATTTGTGTCAATGGATTTGTTTGATCCAAAACTTAAGACAATGGGTGTAATCCGAAAAAGGATTCATAAGTGGTTGTTAATGGAGTCGAAGTTACCAAATTCTAACGAGTCGGTATCAATTTATGCCAAATTGCTCCGCATATAGTTCCTCTAACTACATTTTCTAAACAAACTAAAGTCAATCCGAATTGATCTTGTAAGAGATTCGCTACAGAACAAATACGCTTATCAAATGATTCATATCGTTAAGTGTACCCATTCCAAATTTCATTCCAATCAAATGATCCGCAGCTCCCAATATATCTCGCAGTAACAAAAATGTATTGTTCTGAGGTATATTAAGATTCAATTTCTGGTTCATATTTCGTCGACCAATCCTTCCTAATTCACATCTTTGCTGAAAGAATTTCTTTTGTAATTCCTTACACAAGGATTCAGAAAATACCGGATCCCCGCCTACACAAGAAAATTATTGATAAAACTCCAAAATGGCATTTTCTTTTGACCCGATTTTTTTTCCTTATCGGTCAGGAAAGACAAGAAAATCTCAGGGTAGCAAACATTCTCTAGAATTTCTCTTAGATTCGAACCCATTGCTGATGATAGAACTAGAATAGATATTTTCTGTTTCCTACTTACACGAGCCCATATCCTTGCTTTTCTATCAATCTCTATTTCTAACCTCCCCCCCCCCAATCTGATATTATGGTACCAGTATAGACCAAAATTTCGTTATGATCCAATTCTGATCGATAATAGATACCGGGGCTTTGCAATATTTGATTGATCACAATTCTGTATATTCCATTTACTATAGAAGTTTCGAGGGAGTTCATCAAAGGAATGTTTCCAATAAAAATTGTTTGTTTTTTTTTATTTTTTTTAAATTACTTAATTGAACTAAATAAATCAATCAAACTGACGAATTGGTGGTCAAATCAATCTATTATTGAAAACCTTGGGTAAGATTGTTATAAAAATAGCTATATCAAGATTATCTCTTATAAATTATAATTTTTTTATTTGTTACAAGTCAAAACTTTAAATATAAGATTACTATCCAATACATCATGAGTGAAGAAAAAAATCTACAAACAAATTTAGATTGATCCCATTTGTTTTTTAGGTGTAACAATAATAGTAAAATAATTAAAAGTAATTATGACATCATCTTTTATCTAGTTATGGGTCTATTGTTGTCCATAAAAATATGTATATGTTATACCCTTACAAGAGAACATGTGGTAGAACCTTTATTGAAAATAGTCCACACAATTTTTCATCAGGAACCATTTGTAATGACCCCTCGCTTAGGATGATATATAGGAACCCTTCGCATATCCTAATTGAATCATCTCAAAAATGATTTGCGAGATTTCTCTTATGGGGACCATTGAGATACAATAATCTCGTACAATCTCATGGGAGAGAACGTTAGAACAGGACCACACATTACATCATATGGCAACAATTGACTTGTAATGATTTTGCCACTTGGTTGACCACACGATTATGCCTACCCTCATATTGTCGGCTACTGGTACTACAAGACAAGGGTTAATCCCCCTATATATGCCCCAGAGCACGAGAGACTAAGGATCTCCTTCCTCCCTAAGAAAAACCTAAGTATCAACCTAAGCTCCTCATTTTCCTTCCCCTTCTTCTCTTTCCTCTCATTTAACACCTTAATCCCAACTCTTTGTTTGTCATAGGTGAACCAATATTCCTATCTTTGTCACATTTTCTTCATTGTTGAGAATTAATATCAACAATTGGTGCGGTGAGAAGAGTAAAGTCACTTTATAATTCTCTCTTCGATTGAGAGAAGACAATTGCTATACATAAATATCTTGGCCACAATGTAGATTTCACCAAAAACCCTTTGATATATACTTATAGAATTCTTCCTTTACTCCATTCTTTAGTCACATTAATACATATCTCTTTAGCTTTTTCTTTCACTATGAGAGTTCTCCATTACTTCTTCCTTTTATGTCAATAATTGATGGCTCTTCTTTGTACACATGTGAATTGTTTCAAACCTCCTACCACTTTTTATTCATTGTAATATTTTTTTTATTGAAATCTCGTATCAATAATATTAAACCTGCTTATCATATTTAAAATAAGATTTTTTTTTCAGTTTTTTTTTCTAAAATTCAAATATATTTTAAGGGATACATATTATTATCTTAAATATGCTTATGAATGTGATGGCTTGATGGTCAAGATGTTCATCGCTCCAGGTGTGACTTGAATTCGAATTGCGTTAATTGCATTTGTTATTCGAGCTTTACCTTATTATTGTAATTCAAAAAATATATATATGTTTATGAAATTGATCACTTGCAATATAGCAAATAATAATCCATTTAAATATTTTATATATATTATAATCACAGGTGAACTCATTAAAATCTCACAAACCCAAGCTGGGGGCTTTGGAAAGTGAGGAGATGAAGGGCTACAACCCTGGTTTGGGTTGCAACATAATCAGCAATTAACCAGGTTTTCTCCACCTCACCATACTCATGTTGCTGTCCACAAATTCCCCATTGTCGATTGCAGTGTTCCCCTATATCCCATGCAAGTGAGAGCTGATTCAATTCATGACAGTACCCATCGTTGAGGATTTCCACTGCCATCCCACCATCACCCTTCTATGTCATCCAAATTTGTCATCTATCTGCATTAATTCAAAAATAAATTAAACTGCAAAAAAAAATACACAATATATAAATATTGAGTATTAAATTGATATAATATATAAATATTGAAGGTTAAAGTTATTATTATGCTAATCTTAAAAATTATACCAAAAAACATGAATTTATAATAATTATCAGAGTACTCACGGGTTGGATCTATTCCTAGGATTTTAGGGTTTGGTTTTAACGAACTTTTATATTAATTGGTAGGAATACAATTTTGGATTTAATGTAGAATAAATTTAAATAAATATATATATATATATATATATATATATATATATATATATATATCAAAATAATGCTTCACATATTATGATCTTCGAAACAAAATATATATGACGATCTTAATTGATTATCTGAAAATTATGTATAATTTTGGTTAATTTCAATCGAGTCATATTATACAATTTGTATTTTGATTCTGATTGAAACTATTAATATAATTAATTCATCAATTTAATCACGAGTTAACTTATCCATTTAAATATATATATATATTAAAATCTGTTGGCATGGTTTCTTGGTCATTGACTGGTACAACCAATGATTCAATTACCTCCTTTTCCACATCCTTCACCGAATTAAATAAGAAAGGTAATCAACATGTCATTCATAATTTACAACCATGTAAATTATCTAACCAAAATACATGGTCTCAACTAAAGATTTTCAAACTTTAAGCTTAAAGAATAAATTGGAATTCGAAGTCCAAAATGTCATGCACATTATCTAAAACTTGCTCTATATATAATATTGGGCTTAGTGCAAAGAACCCAAATAAATGTTGGATGGTTCCAATTCATAGATTTTGCTATTGGCCTAATGACATTATTAATTAGTCCATGCTTGATTGGCTCCATGTTACAACTACTTTAAGCAATGCTAAATGTTACCACCAATGACTTGATGAGGATAGAGAGCACAAGTAACAAGCTTCCCATGAATACAACATGTCATTGTCTCTACCATGCTGTCCCTAATAGATAATATTTGAAAATTAAAAATAATTAAAATATGGGATATTATTTGGTCCACTAAGCAAGGGTGAAATGTTGCCATGTGCCATTTTGGTTTCTAATCTTTATTTGTGGAGTTAAAAAACCCCATTCACAGTAGATAGAATATTAAACCTTAAAATATAGCTATTGTTGTCAATGTAAGAAGACATAGATTCGAGTGTACTGAAATGCATTATCCTTTTATTTATAGACTGAAGAGGGACTATAAATAATTTTAAACATTCTATAAAAAAAACACAACATTTACTCAATTAAAAACATTCCCAATCGGAAATTAGATGTTAAGAAAATGTAGTGTATCACAACTTTTTGACCTACTCAAAAAGGAAAAATAACTAAAGTTTTAGATAATATGTTTTTTTTAATTTCACTTGTATAATAATAATAATAATAATAATAATAATAATAATAATAATAAATTAAAATTTGATTATAAATTTCTTAAATATTAATATAAAAATAATTTTATCTTTTAGATTTTTGGACTAATCTTTATCCTTGTTATGGTATTCATTATTATCAATCCACTACCCGCTTAATCGATTGAGACAGACCCAACTCTCTTTACTTCAGTAGTGATCGTTTGCATAGTTCACATCACATGAGTTCGCACGTGGTGGGTTCGCACCATCATGCAAACAAACCCACACTTAGAGAATAAGTGTTAAACTTAAAATAGAATACGTATTGACATGTATGAAAATATAATTCTAAAAACCATATCATATAAATAAGGAAGTTAACCTACTTAAAGGATAGACGCACAAAAACACTCAACAATCCGAGTCCGAGCCATAGGTACTTCTACCTATATTCCACCAAATAATATTAATTATCCAAAATTTAACGTAAAATAATCAAGAAACTACAAACAAACTCAGACTTTATGGTGAAAACCTAAAACTTGATTGAACATGAATTAAGCAGCTGCCTTTTCTTGAAACTTATCCACCATTTCATAAACTGCGGCTGCAATTTCATTCACCGTATTTAGCTGACAATTCTCCTCAACCTGTTCTCCACATAACAATTAAAATCTTAAAAAATTGCTCCATTTGAAAATGGCGAACAAACTGACAATGAATTACGATTTCAAATAAAAAGATTTACCTTGACACTCAAGGAATAAAGGACCCTATTTTCAACAGATGTGACGTTAAGGTGAAGGACGAAGAGGCCTAGAGAGTGAAGCCCGGATACCATGTTGAAGAGCTGTTTTGGGTGTTTTCTTGATAGTATTTTCACGTTTGCATGGCTATCCACCATTGTTACTTCAACATCTGCAACTGATGATGATGATGATGATGATGATGAACACGACGGAAACGACCCTTTCTCCGCCGTGGACTCGCTGTGGATACTGGTTGAGTACTGAGGAAAGGAAAAGAAATCCGAGAAGAGAGATGAAAAAGTGTTGTCTGATCTTTTTTCCATCCTTTTTCGAGCTTTTAAAGATTGAAGAATCTGCTCTAACACCTTTACGAAATTAATTGCTCCCCCTATGATTGATGCTTGGTCCCCCTATGAAGAAAAAATAGACACTTCCAAATCATTAAATTAATCTTTTATCAAACCACTTTTTCAAAGAAGAGAAGAAAAAAGGGTACCCTTTGAACGTAAGAGTTAGGCATCATAGTCCTAAGAACAGCAAGATAATCATTCATTTGTCTCCTCCTATTTCTTTCCACAGCAATATGAATCATCCTTTGATTCTCTATTTCTTCTTTGTTCTTGACACTTTTGGGTCGCCGTCTCCTCCGTCGGCAAGACCGGGTGTCGATTGCTGGTGCTTCCGTCGGAGAGAATATCGGTCCACCGGTGGTAAAGCCAATATCTGTGGAAGAAGAAGAGTTGAAATCCCATGGCCATTCCTTTAAGGTTTGGTGCACCATGAAAGAAGACAATGGAGACCCCCTAGTTCCTCCTCCTCCATTTTTGGAAACTATTTCTTCATTGTTACTGTAAATACCTTTTTCTTGATGTTGTTGAAAACCAACGCCATAGGTGTTGCAGGGTCCACTTCCCCCATAGCAGAAAGGGTCTTGCTGAAACACTACAGCTTCTAACGCCATGATAAAAATTTTCTTTCTTGCCAAACACACTGTTTTCAATTTGGCTATGCTCTCAACAAAGGATTTAGAAGCATTTAACCACGAAATTTTTAGGGTGTTTCGTATGATCCGAGTGAGAATCCCTTGCTAATTTCTTCCCTTTATAAAGGGTTTTAATCTGGTAATAATAATATTCATTACGAAACCAAGTTGCACCAGACGGATCTTGTGAGAGGCTGAAGTGAGAGAGAAATAGAGACAAAAGACAGTGAGACAGAGAGATTCTCTAAATTATTGTTTTTTTTTTTATTTCTTTGTTGTAATCATTATTGAAAGGTTAACTGAGAAAATAATTTTCTTATTTTTCAGACTCCACGATAAATATATTCTTTTAATTTTACCATTAATTTTAATTGTTTAAATTAATCCATTCATTTTTCATGGGTAACAATGAATATATAATTCAGGGCAGGTGCAGGCAGGGTCTCGAGAATGTTGCATAGCATGTTGCTGCCTTTGTTTGATTTCGTCATAAATGACAAAGGGAGGAAAACCCTGGGGAAAAGACTACAGTTGTTGTTGTACGTGGCAAATAGTGGCAGCTTTTTTTTTTAAGACACAAGTGAGAGATGTGTTTTAAGAGTGTGGCAGGGTTTGGGAGAATCACTGCACGACCATCACCATGTGACCTTTCACTAACCCATTTGTTTACACAGACAGCTTCTGCAATCATATACCTTAAAGACTAACTTCCAATAACATCCCTTCTTTTTCATTTTTTTCATTTTTATTTATTAATATGTTTGAGTTGTAATTTAATAATAGAAAAAGAATGTTACGTTAGTTTAATTATTTTTATAATTTAAATTAATATTGAATGTATTTTTTCTTAATAATTTTTTGCACGTAAAGTAAAATCAATAAGTAAATATTGACTCATTGATTACCTAAAATTTAACTAATAATAATGATCATATCATAATGTGAGAAGACAACTTATATTAATAGGTAATTTAAAAAGTTCATTGATAAGTACTAAAAGTAACATGTTTTTAATATGTTTTTGAATGATTAGTTGATGTAAAATGGTAAATTTTATGTTCGTAATCCTTTAAATTCTTGTTTCTATACTTAAGAGAGCATTTGGGAGTAAAATGAGTGAAAATCGAAAAATCAGAGCAGGTTTTAGGAGCCACACGGGTTGGGTCAATCTACACGGGCTATCACATGGTCATATGCTAGACCGTGTGGAAATCACGAATTGCACTCAAAACACGCGGAAAAAAATGTAATTTTTAGGTTTTTCGGGTATTCTAAAACCTAGATATAGCATATATAAGAAGAGGGGAGGGGTCGTTAGAGAAAATTGAAAAAAACAACTCGAAAAACACTATTGAAGCGGACTCTGAAGCAAATTTCCTTTAAGATTGAAGATCTCCTTTTGATTTCTTTGAAGTTTATTATGAGTTTCTTTGTTTCTTGTGGATTTATTGTCTTTTGGATGTTTTTATTTACGATTATGAACTAACTTTCTAAATACTTGGAGAAGATGAACCCTAAGATGAATTCTATCTTTTGATTTTTGTTTTACGTAATAAATACTTGGATATTATTTTTAATTATGTGTGCTTAATTATTGGTTTAATATTTTCGGACTATTAATCCATGTTTGATGTGCTTAAATCAGAGGAGAAATAGACTCTGTTTAAGAGTAGATTTAGCATAATTGAGTGGAGTTGCATGCAATCCTAGAAATAGGACGATATAAATCTATCGGATTAGAGTCAAATCTAATAGGGAGCTCCAAAGATGGAGTTAATGCGATAATAGAGGTTTTAATTAGAAAGAAAATTCAATTAATCAACTTAGAGTCAATTGCTCTTAGTCTTGAAGAGAGATATTAGCATAATTTAGGCATTTTTACATATCAAGATACTAAGTGAAGAAATTGTTTGATTCATATTGATAATGACAGATGAAATCTAGATAGATTCTTTTCTAGGTATTGATTCGCTTCTTGGTTGTTTACTCGATTATTTTCCTAGTTTTTTCTTGGTCGTGTTCTTTAGTTAATTTTAGTTTTTAATCAATCATTTCAATTATTCGGTTAAATAATAAAAAGACGGTAATTACTAGTACTTTTAGTCCTCGTGAGAACAATATCTTTGCTCACCGTAATCATACTATTAATTGATAGGAGCATTTGCATTAGCCAGATTTTTAATTAGTTTACGACTGCATCATCCATAGCCTAATCGGAATTGAGTAAATTGATTAAAAGACTAATATGACATCTATCAAGTCCAAATAGAAGATTTCTTGTCTTAGGTGTTAGAGCAGATGACTTCTTGAAGATAAAAACATAGATGTTATTGTTTGGATTGACAGTATATTGGATAAGATTTAAGTAGAATAAGGTTCGGATTCGTTTATGAATTTATTTACTTTTGAATTCATAGTATGACTTACCTCAATTATGAGTTTGTGGCAGACTATTTATGTGTGACTCGATGTATTGAAAGTCTAAGGTCAATTGGTAATAGAGCCGGAAGGTGGTACGTTGAGTATACGATTTCTGCATAACAAAGTTTCATTTACGATAGTGGAATTCATATCCCAATAAAGGATAAATAATATCCTCTCAGTGACATTACATTATAGATTAAGGGTGAGTGCTCGATTGAATAGAGTGAAAAAATTTCGAGTTGACAAGTCCTATTTTATCATCTTAACTCGATTTGAATTTTTTTTAATCCAGTCGAATAAATTTGTTCTAGTTAAATTTAAAAAATTAAATCGATCATATTGAAAAGTTGTTAACAGTATGACTAAGTTCCGAGTTAAAGAACAAATATATATATATATAAACTCCTTTAAAGCAAAATAAGAGAAAAATAATTACTATGATAAACTTGAATTGATAATTTACTTATTTAATGCCTCAAATTTATCATCTTGAAATTTTTAATATATAAATTAAACATTTTTATATTTTTTTTTTAAATTTAATATTTTTTTTATTTTTTGAATTTATATATATTTATAAAATTTTGGAAAAAAAACTATTTATAAATATTTTGAATTTTAGAATTGATTTTTAAGGGACCAATTTGCACATTTTTAAAATTGTCAAGGACCCAAGGGGTATTTACATGAATATGTTATTCGAGTTATTTAAATTATTAGAGTTATAAATTTCAACTTGACTCGAACTCAAAAATTTGAATTACATATTCGAGTTTATTTGAAAAATTATCCCGAAAATCGAATAAAATTTTGATTTTTTTAATCGAATGGAGTTTTGCTCATCTCTATGATAGATGAAAAAGTAGCGTGGTCGCGGGTCTTTTGTTTAGGACACATGATTTAATTACTATTTGTTAGTAATTGACTTTTTCATGAAAGAAGATGTAATGGTTATCATAAGAGGAAATAGAATCATATTGAGTGAACAAATTTAACTCAATGAAATTAAAGATAGTCTATGAGGGTAACATATATATGACAAGATCATTGGACGAGCACTTGATAAGTAGCTTTTGGAATGGTATATAATAAGGAGAGCTCAGTCACAGTACTTTAATGGAATGACTCCATGACTAAATAATATTGTAACTAATAGACGAAGAGTAGAATTTAATTATAGATTATTTGAGCCATAATTATAGCTAAATATGTTATTAGACCTATAAAAAAAGCCGACGATAGTTTTTTGTCAGTCATCTAACAACAACTAATAGGAGAGTGACTAAAATATTTAATTTCAAAAAAATAGTGATTAAATTGAAAAAATTAATAGTTGGATGATCAAAATAAAACCAATGACATAATTAGGTGACTATTTCTGTAGTTTACTTGTACTATTTCTATATATTTAGAATTTAATTCCTAATTCTTCATTTTCAAAAATTTGGTCCATTTATTTTTCAAATTTAAAAATTCAGGTCCAATTGTTAACACTATTCAAATTCTCCTGTTAAATTTGTTGGTGTGACGCTAAAATTTTAAAAAATATTTAAAACAATTAATGATATTATAAACATTGAGGTATCAAATTATATAAAATATTCAAATATAAATATTAAATCTCAAATTTTAACATAATAAAAGAAAAATGATTTTTTTTCACATTATTTTATATTAGCATAGTTTTTTTTCATTTATTGAATGATTGAAAATTAGCAGCTTGATTTATCTTATAATTTCTTTCTTTTTCATTTTTTAATTAAATAATTTTAGCATGTCAAGGAAATATATTAATTAATTTCGTGGCTTGCAAACTACCCTCAGGAACTATTTGGGTTGTCCACTGGGGTAATCTCTCAATATTTAATTGAAATCATTGAATTATTTAAAATTTAAGTTTTTAAATTATTAAAAATGATCTTATATGATTTTTTATGTTTGTATTATTTGTTCCAATTGGAAGTTCTCTTTCCTCTTCGTTTTTATAATTTAGTTTTTTTTCATGAAACAATTTTGGATATCATGAATCTACGAACTAAAATTCAAATATTTTTTTCTTCGATCTCCGATATCGATCATCAAATCAAATTAGATATAAGGTATTTTTTTACTCATCGATAGGTATTGATCTACCGTATCGATTGTTGAATTATTACTTGGAGCTCGCTAACGAAACTTAAAAAAAAACAAACTTAATAGTCTAGTAACATAAATAAAAACTTTCGAATAATTCAATAATTAAATTATAATTTTTTTAATTAAGTGACCAAAACGAAAATTTACTCATATGATTAATAATATAATTTAGTAATTTTAATTACATAGTTAAATTATATGTTATAGATAGTATAATAGGCATATTAATTAACCTTAAAAATATCATTAAAGTAAAACCCCTAACATAAAACTGAGAAGTGGTATTGTCTGTTTAAGCCTCCTTTTTTATGCCCCCAAAGAAAATTGGTTTTGTCATCACATCATGCCATTATGACCACGTCATGGCATTTGTCCTCTGCCATTTGCCCCAGATGTGCAACTCGTTTTATTGTTTCTTGACTTTTGTGTCAATGAACAACCAGAAAATAATTTTCAAATTCAACATTCAACGGAATTGAATAAAAAAATTTCGAATTAATAAATTTTATTTTAATAATATAATTTAATTTAAATTTTTATTTTAATTGAATCAAATTGAGTTCAAAAATTTTAAATCAGATCTAGTTGAATTAACGAATTTTATTATTTACATGGATCGATTATTTAACTTAATGCGTTCACAATATAATGGTTTTGACTTTTAATTTAATGGGTAAATATTTATCAAATTGACGTAGTTTTGTGTTTTTTATTCGAATTTTCAGATAATTAAAAATTGTATAATTCATATTCGAATTAAATCGAAAATTTTAATTTTTTATTCGAGTTGATCCGAATAAATCGAACTATTTAATTCAAAATTTAAATTTTTTATTAAAATTTTCAAATCGATTCGAATTTTGCTCACTCATACTCACTAGCATGTGCCTTGGATTGGGATATTTCCATACCCTAATTTAGTGGGGGTGGGGACTAATTTGTACAAAAAAATTTCATGCACGGTGGGAGAGGGGTTTGGGTTGGATTTTTCCTACAAAGGCAAACTATCAACCTGCTTTTTTTGGATTTTCTTTTATCCTTTTTAGCACTAAAACTATATAGCTACATGTGATGAAAAGATAGTTCAGTGGCATTAAGAAAAGAAAAAAAAGAGAGAGCAAAAAGTGACTGAATTTGAAGATCGAGAGAAGCAGTTGATAGATTCTATTACTAAGACTACTTTGATTAAATATAAGAAGGTGGAGCCATGCATGCATTATCTAATCTTTCACCCAAATTAAACAACCATCCATTTCATTTCAACTTATAATGTGTATATATTTGATGGAAGAAATCTAAGCATCCATATATTTAGGGTACGTTTGTTTCATTGAAAATGATTTTAGAAAAATAATTTATTTTTTTTGGAAAAGTTAATATTTTTTAGTATTTGAATGAATCCGTGTAAGATATTTTCTGTTGTTTGACAAATTTCTCGAAAATATTTTATAAAAGCTGTTTTCAATGACACAAACATACATTTGAGATTTTTTTTAATCTTTTCATTGTTTAATTGAGTTAATTTTATATCTATAAATTTATATTTTATATTGTTTTTGCATATATTTAAAAAATTTTTGTTAAATTCAGGTTCATTACAAGTCATTTTTTAGTTACATGACTACTAAGTGAGTATTTTTTATTTTAAAATGTGACATCAACAAAATTAACAACAAAATTTAACAATGTCAACAATTGGACTTGATTTTCAAATCTGAAAAAACAGATGGACTAAATTCTTAAAAATAAAAGTACAGAGACTAAATTGCAAATTTGTGAAGAGTATATAGATTTATAATATATTTTAACCTTTATACTAGAAAACATTTATTAATAATATATTTATTATTAAAATAAAATTGAAATATTAAATAATTTTTAAAATAACTTATTATATGACTAAATATAAATAGTTAAATATGTATGTTTAATAATATTAATATTGAAAAATATAATATTTTATATTAATAGTTTAATAGTTCTAAATATTTTTAAAAATAAAAATAAGACTTATTATCAATATAATAATATTAAGCTTGATTTAAGTTAATTTTTATATAAAAATAAAATTAACTATGGAGGAGTTTTTTTCCGGAAAATGACTTACGCTTTTCAAAAGGGCAAGTAATTTTACAGGAAAAAGGCTTATTTTACGTTGACCTGTAAGTCATTTTCCATTGACCAAGCTATTTTTTGCGAAACAAACACAGAAAAATGCACAAAACATTTTCCGTAAAACATTTTACATGTAAACAAACGGACCCTTAGCCAACAATTTTTTATTGGAGGCCAAAAGAAAATTATAGAACTTTGAAGGTGTTGATACATGATATCAACGAGGGTGGAGAAAGTAAAGAGGAGGTGGTGTTGAGGAAGTCGATTCATCCACACTGGGGTCAAGAGTCGAAAAAGTAGGAGAATGGAGAGTTAGTTCTATTAGGATTTGTTGAGAAGGAAGGAGCCCCCTTTTAATGTTGTGTTTTAGGGGTATTTATAAGTAAGTCATGGTTCTTGGGTGGTCTCCTCTTGAGGAGAACACATCTGTTAATAGCAAGTGGCCTAACGGAGGATCCAATCGAGTGATTAAGAATGGATAGGGGAGAAGCTCTTCCAGTATTGCTTTTTCCGATCACAAGACTCGAATAAGAAACTTTTATTAAGGGACATCAAGCTCCTTACTACTTGACCCAACAAGCAAGGGTGAACTCAAAAATTTTGTATTAGGAGGCTGAAATAAAATTATAAAGTTTTGGGTGTCCAAAACTTAAAATTTAATGCTAAAAGAGTTTAAATTAATTTATTAACTTTTAGAAGGATAAAAATGTAATTATTTTATTTAACAATTTAATAACACAATTCAGGTTGGTATCTTTGGTTATAATAAAGAAATATTGTATTTGTTAGATATTGATGCAAATTTGATTAACAACTCATAAATAGAAGCATAATGCGCTTCAGCGCACTCGAATTTACGTTCTCCTACATTGACAATAATATTAATACCAATCGAACTAAAATTCAATCAACAATAAAAATGGATGAGTTTTGACAAAATTTTAAACTCATATTTCGAGTTGGGTCGAGTTGAACTTGAACAAACATAATATATTAATATCATGCTTAAATCAATTTAAATCCGACCCAATCCGTAAACACCTCTAGATCCAACCCCATTCAATATTCTCTCTTTTATCTCGCATTGTTTGCGTTTTCACTTACAAATTTGTGACACCATTGGACCTACCAACCCAACACGGAAGAGTTAAAAAATGGAGTCGGAGTTTTAAGTTGAAACTCGAAGGTAGGGGCCTCTTTTTGAAACTAGCCTCGAATTGCCCATCACCTATCCAAATGAGTAGGCTCTACAAGAATTTACTGCTGCTTTATCGATTAGGCGCAGTACATCTCCAGTACATGTGAAAATAAAAAAAACGCCGTTTTACGAGAATCTTGGTGGGGGCTGATATTTGCATGGATATGGCAACTAGCTCTACTTATTGCTTCGATATGTTATCAAATCATTGATGCTGTAGCTGGAGATTTGACCTTTGTAGGGTTCCTTTGTCTGCTTTTGGTTAAGACAAAGCATCTCCTACCACTTCTTCCTAGCCGCACATTATGTTGCGGATATGAAACCCACACCATGACATCAACCAAATCCATCTTTCATTATAGGTAACCATGGGCCATCAACAAAACCAGCGGCCTCCACCTAGCTGGATTTTAATGTTGTGGAAGGAAGCCATTGACGTAGCTCCAATGTATCTGCCAACGAAGTCACAGTTGCATTGATAAGATTGTTGTATATTGGTATCGTAAATCAGGATTAAGTCCAGTGTAATTTATTTTCTTTAAATATGTTTTTTTTTATAAAATACTTAATTCTACCCATAATTCTTCTCAACTCGTAGTATAGAGGAGAATGCGATTAAATGCCCTTAAACCTAGGGACGAAGCCAAAAAGGTTTTTTGGAGATCAGGATTAAATTGTATATTTTTATGAGAGTTAAGATATAATTTTAAAATTTTAATAGATTATATCTTTATAATTTTTAAAAGACTAAAATCAAATTTGATAATTAAAGTGTAATTTTATTTTTTACTAAATTAAAATCTTGTAAAACTTACATAGCTAAAGTGAAATTTTACATTTTTAGGAGATCAATCCCCTTGCTAGCTCTTAGCACCGCCCCTGCTCAAGTCCACATTCTCCTAATTATTGCAATAGTAATTATACCAATTGAATTAAACCTCAATCAACTTTTTTAAATATAGTGTGAGAAAAGAAAAAGTGCAACATGTCTGACATCTCAACACATCTTTCCAAATAGGAGTGTATTAAAGTTCAATCAACCTCTCTAAATATGTTGTGAAAAAGAAAAACTGCAACATTTTCGGATATCCCAACACTTCTTCTTGGACAGGAGTGTGAAGCTTGTTTTTCAATAATTAAATGAATCTAGGATGAGTTTAAAAAAACAAGATATTATGCTGGCAATAGAATCATTTAAATATCATGGTTGCAATTATAAAGTGTGGCAATGTTTAATTATCATGATGTAGATATGAATTCAGGATATATTTGGAAAATCTTATAATAATTTTGTCCCCTCCAAAGAAAAGCCCTTTTATTTATTGGCTTCTCAAAATAAGGATATAAGATCCTTTAAATAGGTTAAGATTAAATTCTGATCATACTAAAATATCCTTAGAATAATCAGAGTTTAACTGAAAAAAGATAGTAAAATTTAACTGAGAGAATAATACGAAGCACACCCCACAATTCTCTTAACAATGCCTAATTTTGAGTATATCAAATTAAATAGGTATTTTAACTTTTTATCGAGCCTATCTAATTGAATATAGTAACTTAAATCAAAGATATTTCATTTTGAAAAATATTATAAGTATAGATAAAACTACAAATACAATACATTTGCAAATACTAATTTAAACAATAACAAAATAAAATCAAACAAATATTGCAATTTTAGCCCAAAACCTTAGTAACAAATTGCTAGTTATAAAGTAGGCAATGCTACTCATTTGGGCCTATTGATCCCAACTAGACAAATAGGCCTGACCAACATTATTTTTTTCTTTTTTCCAATTAATATCATCCAAAGGAAAAGAGCACATTCATTTTATTTTATTATTTAATAAAATTTTTTGATACATGACTAGATCTAAAATTATTTGGGTTAGTTATTAAAAAATTGAATGAATTTAAATAAAATTTAAAACTCATATTTCAAATTGACTCGAACTTAAATAAATATAAATTGTGTTAATACTATATAATATCTAAACTCAAACTTGATCAGATCTGATCATGAACACCTCTATTTAGAGTGTGTTTAATATTAAGGTTAAAAAATATTTTTCAAATCAAACCAACTTTTTAAGTCAAAAATAATTGTAAATAGATGGCTTTCAAGTTAAACTAATTTTTCAAATTGACTTTAAAGTTAAAAATATTTGGATTTTGATTTTTCAAGAGCTAGTTTGGAGTGTTAAATTATACATTTATTCATCATTTGTATAAATTATAAATATGATTTTTTTGAAAAAAATTGTAAATATGATTTATATATTCAAATTAAATTTTATAAATAATTTATATTAAATTTTTAAATATATTGAAAATTTATATTTCATTTTATAAAATTAATAATGAGTTGACATAACTTATCAACACCAAAATAATAATAACATAACACCACAGTAATAATAGTAATAAAGATATGAGAAAATATAAATACTTTATACTTGAGTAAATTATTCCATCACTTATTGGATAAAGAAATATTATTCACACATTCAAATTAAAATTTATAAATAATTTATACTAATTGTTTAAAATATTTAAAATTAAATTTTATATATCATATTATTAATTCATGTTTTTTTAAAGAAAATGAAGCAATTTAATTATATAAAACTGAGCCAATCCAAAAAAAAATCTTCAAACAACTGTAATCTTTCTCTTGTATCGTGGATCATTTTGATCAAGTCATTATTATCTTATCTAAAGATATAACATAAACTCCGATATTCTACATTTGTCAAAAACTAATGAATTCTCTTAATTAAAACGGAATTAAAGCCACAAATTTGTAAACACATAAAATTTTATATCAAAAGCATTTTCTAATAATTCATATAAAATCTTTTAATAGTATCCAAAATTGTCATTTCCAAAAAAAAGATGTGCCGAGAGCCTTAAAAGGATGACAAGAGATATGCCATATTATCGACATAATTGGGTGTCAAAAAAGGTCGGTTCCGTAAGATTCCTTTTGCTCTTCAATCCATCAATTATTCAACCTTTTTCTTTCCCCCCTTTAAGAAAGTATAATTATAGGTATACATAATATATTTTAAATAATTATAATTATAATTAAATATTATAATGATGAAGGAATTGAAAATTAAAATACGGTAAATTATCTCGTTAATCATTCTAAATGTGGATGTTTCCTATTTCAATCATTCTAATTTTTTTGTTAATTTGGTCACTCAAAAAAATTGATCAGATTGATCACTCCACCAATTAATGTTAACGAAATATTAACAGTGTATTTTCATGTTAGTTACTCTAAATAGAAATTGTTCCTATTTTGATCACCTTAAAACAATATATAAAAACACACACGATTACTATTTAGAGTGAGTAATGCGGTAGTTTACGCATTAAAATATTTTCAAACATAAATCATAATAATTATATGAATAACTATGACATAAGAAACATTAATGCCTTGTTAGGTTAATAGTGTAATAACATGAGGAAGAAACTTATTTATTACACATGTATTATAATAATTAGGTATAAAAAAAGAATAGTTAATACAATTTTAAACTTGAAATTAAAAATACGAGTAAAAATTTGTGTAAAAAATAAGACCTCTTCAAACTAAAACGAAATTTTTTTTCTTTTCTTTGCTAAAAGTAAATTATGGAAGTGACTAAATATTACGAATTGAATTAATTTATTGCTAACTTATATATTAATATATGCATAAAAAATAATACAAACTAAAAAAAAATACGAAAAGTATCACTTATAATTTACATCAAATTAAATTTAAATCCGAAATTTCTTCTAAGTAAGCAAATTTAAGGGTAGGGACCTTATCCTCTAAAAAATAAGATATTTAATTTTTAATTTCTTAAATAAAAAGATAATACTTTTAATGAACACTCAAATTTACATTTTTTTTATTCAGATAATAATATTTATACTAATTGATTTAAAATGCTTTGTCTCTATTAAAAAAAAGGAATGAAAAGAATATAACTTGAAAACAGTTAAGACAGGGGTTTAAAGACTCTGGGCAACAACAGGAAGAGAAGAAAACATAAATGTAGAAAATAGGAACTCTTCCTTTCCATGTGAATGTATAACGGGAAGTGGTGGGAACCAACTGCCTTATCTTTTTGCTCTTTTAAAGGCGTTTTCAACTTCAAACTGTAATCTTTTGTGCTTAAAAGACCAACCTTTTTTCTTAACTCCAAATCTAAGCAAAGGGTGCTTCCTTTCTAGCCCCTTTTTCTTGGGTTTCGTACCTTTAAAAAATGTGATATCAAGAGAAGCTTTCAGGTTCCCCTTCTTTTTTTTATTCATTGGCAACTGTAGTAAATTGTTCCTTTTTTTTTTTTCTACTTCTTCTGTTAAATATTTTTAATGGGGTTCCTTCTTCTTCTTTTTTTGTTTTTTTTTGTCTTGATATTGACAGAAGAGTTTTTGACACCAATGCAATAGATTTATGCAAACCCCATGTTAAATAATTAAATATTATGGTTTACAAGGTTGAATTTTGTATAGATTGGTTGATAGGAAGGAATTATTATATATTCTCTCCCAAGTGGATGGTTTTTTTTTCCAGGAAGAGGGAGGTTTTTGCTTAATCTCTCACTCTCTCTTCCTTTTTCCTTTTTTTATTTCTGTTGGATTTAATGGATTCCATGTTTTAGCTTTTGTTTGATGCAGTTAAGAGGCTGCATTCTTCATGGAACTTGTCTTTAGCAAATGGGTATTTGTATTCTCACTCTGTTGTTGGCTAATCTTCTCTGTAGCAGTTGCAGGTCAGCTTAAAGCTTGGCTTTCTTTTCCTTGGATTACTTTTTGTATCTTAAAAAAAAAAAGAAAATGCTTAATTGTGTAGAAGACCAAAATTGATAAAGAAATTCTCTTTTAATTTTGTAAGTGGAGGGAGTGCATGGAGGTTCTAAAGTGAGAGGGGTGAACTTAGGAGGGTGGTTGGTTATAGAAGGTTGGATCAAACCTTCTCTATTTGATGGCATTCCCAATGGAGACATGCTTGTGAGTATTAAACTTTTCTCTTTTGATGATTCATGGGGTTTTCTTAGAATTTTCCATGAAAATTCTAATCATAAGTTAATGGATATTGAAATGTAGGATGGAACACAGGTTCAATTCAAGTCGGTGACGTTGCAGAAATATGTTTCTGCCGAGAATGGAGGTGGGATGGACATTTCAGTTGATAGAGATGATGCGTCTTCATGGGAAACCTTTACGGTAAGAAGCCGATCAAATTTGGTGGCCTTTATCTCACAATTTGATCATGTTTTGTATGTTAAACTTGAGCTTGATTGACTTTTTGGACCTACTGGTCTTATGCTTGCTTATGGATATTATAGTAAGTGAAACCATTATCTATTCCTGTTTACTTAGCAATGTCTAATGCAGGCTATTACATTGTTTTATTCTGGTTTAATGTGTAGAGTGAGGCTTTTCAATACTTTCATATACTAAAACTCATCTATGTCTTATCCTAACAAATTGGTTTCCTGGTTACCTGGATGAATGAAAGTCCATTACAATTTACAACTGCATGCCTTCATCTTCCTCATTCTCTATGAATGTAGTGGAAAGTTATTTTTGTGAAACAGATAGTTGGGCATCATTTTTGTTATTTTTCTTAATAAGTTAAGCATTGTAGAGTTTTATGTCTTTTATCAGTCACGATTAATGATTGTGAAAATGGCCATTCTTGTTTTTTGACTGGTACCATAAGAGTCTGCAATGAAATTTATCATCTAAACAATTTTCTTGTCATGCAGTTATGGAGAGTTTCTGATTCGGAATTTCAGTTCCGCACCACACAAGGTCAATTCCTTTCATGTTATGGTAATGGATGCTCTGTATCTGCAACAGCAAAATCAGCTTCTTCAACTGAAACATTTCAAATTGAAAGAAATAATAATGGTAAAGTTCACATCAAAATAAAGAGTGGAACCTATCTGCAGGTATGATACCAATGCTCTTCATGTTTGTCTTGATGAATCAACGATTACCCTTCAGTATGTTGGCTGCAAATAATGCTGGAAACAGTTTTTTTGCCATGCCTCTTGAATAATATGGTTAAAATATTCTAACACCCAATTTTTTAGCCTATATTGCTGGTTAATCACAGGATTAAGGTCTCAGTATTGCTTGTAGTGGGTGTGTATTGAGCCAGGTTTAATTGTCACATTAGAAAGATTAAGGCAAACTTCTTTAATCGCGGTTTTGCTATGGAGAATAAAGCTATCAAATTGTAGCAGGACCAAAATGTGTGCATTGCCATATGACATATAAGATTACTCAGTGTGTCTTTCCCGGGTTCATGATGCCAAAATTTGAAGCAGTAAAACTTGATGAAAATGTTTTTATATTGTAGGCCACCATGGATAATCAGCTGACAGCAGATTATCCAGGAACCCCAGGATGGGATGATAATGCAGCCACATTTGAAATGACAATTGTAGCTAATAACTTGCATGGAGATTATCAGCTTGCAAATGGATATGGACATAATAAGGCAAAACAGGTTCTTGAGGTAACGTGAACACTTTTTCTTTTCTTTTTTCTCTTTTTTCATGGGAGCGGGTGGAGGCACAGCTAAAACTTATTACATTCATCAATCACTCTGAATCATGTCCAATTGGTTTAGCACTCAAGTATGTCAGATAAATATCATTTGGTATTATACTACCATCGTTTATTCATTTATTCTTAAGGGTTGCAGAAACTATATGCACTAGGCTCAAATTCAATCTTTTGTTTCCTTAACTATTGCTTGTTGGGTGAAACTGCAGAAGCACAGAAATACTTTTCTCAACGTAGGGGATTTTGAATTTCTATATAGACATGGAATAAATACTGTAAGGATCCCTGTTGGTTGGTGGATTGCTTACGATCCTGATCCTCCAGCCCCATTCATTGGAGGGACATTAGAAGCTCTTGATAATGCATTCTCATGGGCAGAGTAAGTCCTTTGTTTTTCGTTTCATTATTATTTGTTAAGAGTGCTATGATTTTAGCTCTTCATTTCATTTGATAAGTACGTAAATATGTTTATGCAGAGACTACAGCATAAAGTGTATCATTGACCTTCATGCAGCACCTGGCTCCCAAAATGGAATGGAACATAGTGCTAGTCGAGATGGCACAACGGGCTGGCCTACATCCTCTGATTACATTTCACAGACATTGCATGTTATAGATTTTCTAGCTTCCAGGTAACTGCCACAAATTATAGGATTTGCGTCTGAAAGTGATATTAGCCATAGCGAGGGTTGAAAAGAAATGTTCTAGTGATATTAGCTTCCATTGAAATGTTCTAGTATCTGATCAAGAAAATCCTTCCAATCCTAACAAGCCAACCGTTATCCTTTGACTCTTTTAGGATTTGTGGCAAGTTTATTCCATTGAATCATCTTGTTTATTGCAGGTATGCAAAACATCCTGCCTTCCTGGGAATCGAGCTATTAAACGAACCCTCTGCTGCAGAAGTTCCATTGGACACGTTAGTTTCATATTACAAACAAGGCTATGAAGTGGTACGAAAATACTCTCCATCAGCGTATGTGATAATTTGCCAAAGAATTGGCAGTGCAGATCCACTGGAACTTTATCAAGCTGATATAGGCTCCCAAAACCTAGTTGTGGATTTGCATTACTACAATCTCTTTGATACTTTCTTTGTTAACTTGAGTGCTATAGATAATATCCAATTCATATTTAAGAGCAGGGAAGCTCAGCTACAAGCTTTGAATGGTGCCAATGGTCCCCTCGTTTTTATCGGTAACTAAGTTCCATTTCTTTTCCCAACTAAACAGTGTTTGACATAAAACATTATGTTCTATGATTAGGGTTTTGTTTGTTTCAGGTGAGTGGGTGAATGAGTGGAATGTTACAAGTGGTACTCAATCAGAGTATCAAGACTTTGGAAGGGCACAGTTAGAGGTGTATAATGCAGCTTCCTTTGGGTGGGCTTATTGGACTCTCAAAAATGATAGAAAGCACTGGGATTTTGAATGGAACATTAGGAACAATTATCTCCAATTAAGTAACATTCTAAACCCATCTCCATTTTGTTTTCAAACATGGATGTCAAATCACTTGGTTCTATGGCCTTTCACGTTGACATACATTCTTCATGCAGGTAGTTCAGAGAAGAAAGTCTTCAATAGCCTAAGATGGCTTTTACTTGTATCGATTTGCTTCCATCTGTGTCAAATATTGGAGTTGGTTGAGAACTGGATATGAACCTGCTGAAGATGAAGATCAAGTGCGGCTTTTTGTTTTCTTTCTTTTTCAGAAACCCTATCTTAAGCTAGCTCTTTGCTACTCTATTAGTCATGTCATTTCATTCATTTTGGCAAAAGTGCAAGTCCAATAATATTTTCCCCCGTAATTTGCTCTTCGTAGACATCACCTTCCTCACGTAACCAACAGCTGGTTACCGGCGATAACCTCGGCGCTTTCAGAAATGTACCCCACTCCAGCAATAATTCCTTCTTACCATGTATTGCACGTACATGACAAAAACTTTCTGCATAAGTCTGTCATAGAGAAACCAAGCATATGCCTGAGACCCCGAGGCCAGCAAAATCTTCTTTCTCCTCTTCAACAGAACTTGAACATCTATAGCTACCCAGATACGTATAAACCCCCTATTACCAGCTTTAGCATTATAACTTACGAACCTCCCCCACAAAATTACTGAAGTGAGTTACCATTTTCTCGGACATTAATCCCTTTTTGAGGATCACCACCTTCCTTCACTCTGGAAAACAAGGAGGTGATTGTTAAAGGTCCAAGAATCCCCATCAGTCATTCTATCCAAACCTTGTAATAGAACTTAAAGAGGAACTGATTCCAATATTGTAACCCCTCCAATCGGATGCCTTGCTGTCGGAAAACAACCAACCAAATTATATTCAACCGAGATCGGCGTACCCTCATCTCCGGTATTTATTTTCCATGGTTCCTCCTCACCCTCATCGGCTATCCCTTCCTCCATGAACCACCACTCTGAAAGCAAAGTCAAGGAATAGGCCAAAACAAAGAAAATAATCAAAACATGCCGCTAAGAGCAGACAGACAATTAAAATTAATAAAATTTGTATTTTATCTTATGAGATAATTTTAAAATTTATGTGTGTTTAGTGAACCAGTTTTTGTAGTATTTCTTATTTTTGGACCGGTTTAACCGACAATTAGACCAATTAAATTGTTGGACTGAAAATCAGTGGAGTCTGATTTTGGAAGATCATAATATAATTCTCATTACTCATATTGATACTGCTAATGTTCCAAGTATTAAAGTCTTCCTTTAAACTTTTCAATACTTCAATAAAACAAAATCTCGTTTCTGTTTTCCAGTTTTATAAGGGCAACTGAACATCTATTGAATTTTTTCCTTTAAATTTTTTAGCGAAGAATCTAATTTCATGAAAGCAATTCATTTCTGGTGAAAGTAAGGACGGACTCTACCTTCTCCTTACTCATACTTTGTTGCCGACAAGTGTTCCCTTTCCCTTTGGCATTAAAGATTTGGGAATTGGATTTCTCCAAACAATTGATGGCTTGTTCTTAACCCAATCCAAGCTTTCTTGATTTGTTAAATGAAACAAAGACTGCAAAGGACTGCACTCTCGAATTGCCTCTTCGCTGCAACTGGCTCTTCACGAAGGGATCAATCTTACATGCGAATGATGGGAAAACTCCAATATTTTTCCTTCACTCACCTGGATATTTTATACTTTGTAAGTAAGCTTTCTCAATTTATGCACTCTTCTACAGAAACTCATTGGAAAGCATTTAAAACAGATCCTCTGGTATTTGAAAAAATTGCACATTATGGCATACAAATCGATCATCACTTAGAGATGCAGATTGGGATAGGGACAGGGACAGGGACCCAACAAATCATGCTTTCACCACTGCCTACATTCTCTTCTTCAAACATACTCCCATCATCATCTAGTCGTTAAAAAAAGAAAAGGCAAATGTAGCCGAGTCCTCCACTGAAGTTGAAGGCTTTTTCCTCATATAACCCCAAAATATAATTATTTACAAAAATAACCCTACTTCTAAAACATTTACCAGCATGACTTAAAATAAACAGTGCATTTGAGTTTTGGTCACCTAATGATCGACATACCCTCAAAATTACATCCAATCATTGTCTGATAATTGTGTCACGTATTAAAAAATTAATTTTTTTGGGTTTTAGCCACGTGATGGCCGACATCAATATATTTTTTTATCTCGTATTATATTGATATATGATTATATCAATATTTGAAAAAAATTTGAGTGTTGGCTTTTCGGGATCCGAGGAATTTTTTTTTGGCCTAAAAATAAGACACCAACTTTTTCAAATCGCTAAATTTATTTTTTTGATATTTTGATACACTAATTTACTAATTCATTCGGAACCAATAATTCATAATATAAGTGCTTTGTTGTTTTAATAAATAAAACCCCCAACTAATAACTAAGCTACTGACATTGAATTGATCTCCAATCCCTTTTGAATCAATTGTTTATTTATTAGTTTGGAGTTTATTTATTATACTAAAATCAACTTTTTAGACAGATATTCCCCATTTCAAATAAAGTATTAGTTTGGTTTATGGATATATACTATATATTTATTAATTGGGGTTTTAAGTCTATATAAAATTAAAATTTTAAAGTTTATTTAAAATTAAATAAATTTTAAGTCTATTTAAAAAAATTCATGATTCTTATAATTAATGTTTGTAAATCAATTTTGTATCCATACATCATTTGTTCGTCTAATAATAAAAAAATTTTAAAATATGATTGTAAAATTATATAAATTAAGAACTCAAATAGTAACAAAAAATTTAATTACAATATATTTTAAATCAAAATAGTAACAAAATAAAAAAATTGAAATCAATTTTAAACCGAAATAATAATAAAATTAAAAAAATTTAAAACAAAAATAAAAAAATTGAAACAAAGGGTCTTGGGTAATAAATGTTTCCATTCCAATAAACTACGCTTTAATGCATGAGTTGGATGGGATTTTCTTTTTTATTTGAAAATTTTATTTCAGCCATCTTCACTTATTTTTAAATGAATTATCATATTCTTTAATTTGATACTTGTTGAAACCCAATTTTGATTTGGCCTAACACCTAAACCACAATTGAGTCCAAATTTCAATCTTAATTTTTAAATAAGTTTAAATTTATTCTAAATTCAAATTCATTTGGAGATTAAATTTACTTTAAATTTAAATTTAATTAAAATTAAAAGTCCAAAATTACAAAAGCACAAGGGCCCAATTACACGAGCCTAAAATAACCCAAAACAGAAGACCCAAAATCTGCTCCCACTTGCACCTGCTGCCGGTCATCCATGACCAATCAAAGACCACCAACACCAGTTCTAACTTGCATTGCTCCTACCATCCTCAGGCACTCAGGGTGTGCCACGTCAGCTCTAACAGTGCCATCAGCTTCAACTTGCTCTACACTAACCGCCACTGCTACAAGCCACCATAGCTGACCTGCAAAAAGGAAAACAAGACATGCATTAATGTGAGAAATACAAAATAGTATGATTGTAAAAAGAACTATAAAAGCCAAATTAAAATGTATGTAATGGGTTACGAACCCTTGTGAAGAAGAATCAATATACGAAACCTTTCTTTCAGATTCGAAAATTAATAGCAAACAGTACTCCAAACCAATACATAAAAACAGAGTAGTCAATAGAAACCATCAAAGAAGCCAGGAGCATTTAATACCAAGCAGAGAGCAAAGCACAAGCCTTTTCATAATCTGCATTGACCAGGTACAGTGTGAATACATGCATGTTTACTATTTGATTGAACATTAAAGTTCTCTAAATCCCTTTGTTATCCTGCGTTAATGCCTTATTTATTATGTTACTATTGCTACTATTAGTTTATTCTGCACATACATTTGGTAAATAAATAATAAATTTATATTGATGCTATTAATAGTCATTAATAATAAAGAAGGCATTAAATATGTTTTTTTAATAAATATTAATGGCATTAATAAATTAAAAGTGTTTTATTTAATAATAATATTTATTTTTCTAAAAAAGAAATAATAATAAAAAGAATACAAAGGGACTGAAGCACCCCCTATTTTGCGACACTGTCGCCGAAGCTTTGCACCGGGGCCATCTCCGAACACCGCCACGCTTCATGCCGTGCGAATCTGCAAAGAAAAACACAAGAAAGGACTAACATGGCTTTCAAAGACTTAAAATATGAAAACAAATAAAAACAAAAGTATGAAGCCACCGAAATAGTTTTGCACTAAACAACTAAAATCTCTTTGAGTTTTAAACTAAAAAAAATGGGGGCTTTGAAAAAGAAAAAGAAAAAGTTTTAAAGTGAAAAAGAAAAGAAAAGGAAAAGACAGTTACCTGAGCGACGGCGCGTGAAAGAGGGGTGTGTGCGTGTGGCGGACGACGAGGACTGAAGGCAACGTACGCGAGAAGGAGCACCGGCGCGTGGCTGCGGACGCGTAGCAGGCCAACGGCCAGAGCTCGACCGGGCGTGGGTCGTTGTTTGGATGAAGGAGAGAGGAGAGAAGCTTTTTTGAAATTGTTTGAAAATGAAGTGAATAAACAAAAAAAGGGGTTTAAAACAGGTTTTTATATACAAATAAAACGACGCCATTTTCAAGAGGGTACCTTCATACCAAAAATGACGCCGTTTTGTTTGTCAGAACCCATGTTCGACCCGATTCGACCCAACCTGCCTTAGGATCCCATTTTTTGAAAAATGAGATATTTCTTCACTTGGTCCTTCTTATTTTTTAATTTTTTCAATTTAATCCTTTTGGCACTTTTAATTTATTATAAATTAGCCCAATAATTTTAAATTATTTTCAATTTAATCCCTTGCTTTTTAAATGATCAGAGGTTGTCACGTGTCAATATTTTGGTTTATTTATGCAAGTAATCCCTCATATTTTCAATTTGTTTTGATTTCACACTTAAATCAACTTCTGTTTAATTACAAAATTGGCCTAGAAATTTTTCATGTTTTCAAATTTGTCTCTTGCCTTTAAGATGCTTGTGAGGCTGCCACGTGTCACTTATTTTTGGTTTTATTACATCGAAGGTCCCTAAACTATCCAAAAATTATATTTTGACCCCATACTTCTCCAAAATTACATTTTTGACCCTAAGACTTCCAAAATTTACATTTTTATCCCTAAACTTCCAAAATTCCACTTTTACCCCAAAACTTCCAAAAATTATTATTTTACCCCTGGATGTTCAAAAGTTCTATTTTTGATCACGATTTTTTCTAAAAATTACCATTTTACCCCCGAATATTCAAAATATCATTTTTAGCCCTCAAATTTTGCCAAATTTGTCATTTTTACCCTCAAGAGTCTAAAATTACCATTTTACCCCCAATTATCCAAAAAGTCTCATTTTCAACCCCGATTGCATCATTTTTCTTCCTTATCAATATTTGCATTTATTATGCACCCGTATTTTATATTTTTGCATACCATTTATCTGCTTATTATATTACTTCGTGTTATTTAATTTCCTTTATTAATTGCTTATTCGTATTTAAAGATTATACGTTCATTTTCAAAATTATTTTAAAGCCAAGGCAATGTTCTCTTCGTATGGAAACTTCGAGAAATCATGCCCCAATGTGTCGGGTGTGATTTTTCGTATAACTCATACGAATCGAATATCCTTTTTTCAAGTTTTTATGCCTGTTAACTTCGAGATTCCGAGAACGTCGTGTCTTAATGTGTTGGTCATGACTTTAATTCTTTGCGAAAATCGAAGTAAACAAGCATTTCATATGCAAATTTTCCAAGTCATGTGTCCGAGGATTGCATTTTAAATTCAACACGAAATTTTCAAGTTCTCAATATATATATATATACGAATGATTTTAAAACAAAACGAGGCAATGTCCTTTCATGTGAAAACCTCGAAAAATCGCGCTCTAACGTGCTGAGTGTGATTTTCGTAATTCATGCAAATCGAATATCTTTTTCAAAATCTTTCAAAACGTCCTTCAATTTTAGAACTTCGAGAACATAGTGTCCTAACGTGTTGGACACGACTTCTAGTTTTCATGGAGATTCGAAACACGAGGACGGGTTTTCTCAAAAGGCTTTCCTTGAAATCTTGCAAAGTTTTTCTAAAGACAAAAATTGTATTTTAAACTTTCCTCGAGTTTTCAACGTTTTCACAAAAACAAGACCCGAAAGTAATCATGTGGTACCAATTTTGGGCGTATGAGGGTGCTAATCTTTCTTCATGCGTAACTGACTCCCGAACCCGTTTTCTGGATTTCGAAGACCTACATATTTTTCAAAACGGCTTTTAAACGTTTTGTGATGTTCCAATCACACCTAATAAAAAATTGATGACGACTCCTATTTTTTTAAATTTTAAAATAATTTTCGAAACTTCGTTTTAAAAATGGTTTCGACAATACTAATTTCTTACATTTTTTTCCTTTTTTCAATTACCCATTTCTTCTATTTCTCTCTGGGTATTCTTTTTTCTTTTTTAAAATTTGAAAATTTTATTTCAGCCATCTTCACGAATGATGCCGACCATTAGCAGGGGTCTGATGCCGGCCATATTAAGGATGTGGCCCACTGCTCGAGACCTCTTTTGTTTCATTTTTTTATTTTCGTTTTTTAATTAATTTTTAAATTTGATTTGATTTAGATTTTTTTTTATTTTGTTACTATTTCGGTTTAAAATCGATTTTTATTTTTTTTATTTTTTTACTATTTCAGTTTAAAATCGATTTTAATTAAAATTTTTGTTATTATTTGGGGTTCTTAATTTATATAATTTTACAGTCATATTTAATTTTTTTTATTAGACAAAAATATGATTTATAGATACAAAATTTACTTACAGACATGAATTATAAGAATGATGATTTTTTTTTAAATAGACTTAAAATAAATTTAATTTTAAATAAACTTAAAATCCTTAACTAATAAATATATAGTATATATCAATAAATCCAGATAATACTTTGTTTAAAACGGGAATTATCTATCTAAAAGAATTTGATTTTAGTATAATAAATAAACTATAAACTAATAAATAAAATCCCATTTCAATAAATAAAAAATTGATTAAAAAAAGGACGAGAGATCAAATCAATGTCATGAGCTTATTTATTAGTTGAGAGTTTTATTTATTAAAACAACAAAATACTCATTCTCTGGTCTATTAGTTACGAATGAATTAATAAATCAATATTTCAAAATATTAGAAAAAAATTTGCATTTTGAAAAAATTGATGCCTACCATTTATAGACCAAAACAAAAAGAAAATCCTCGGGTCGTAAAAAAGGTGGTATTGACTATCTAATAGTCAGCACTCAAAATTTTCTTTTATCTGTGACTCAAAAAAAATTCTTTTTATTCTGTGCTTTTTGATTTTGGTCAAAACTCAATTTTTTTAAACAATGGTATAATAATATATCAATATAATACGAGATAAAAAAATAATCTATTATCGATCATCACATGACCAAAATTCAATAAATTAATTTTTTAATTTCTGACACAATAATCAATTGATAATTGAATGTAATTTTGATGGGATGCTGTTTATTGGATGACCAATACTCAAATGTGCTGTTTATTTTAGATTATTTTAATGAATTTTTTAGAATCAGAATATTTTTATAAATAATTATTTTTTTGGATTATATGGGTAAAAAAATAGTTGCTACTACAAAAAGACTTTATGTGTTGCGTATCTTGCAAGAACTCCAGCTCCCTCTCTCATTTTGAAATTTTTTGTGATAATCTTTAAGTCACGTATCGTTGTCATCACCTTCTTCTACAAGACAAGATGAACCGACTCCAAGTTGATCTTCACTTTGTCTAAGATCACATTAAACGAAAAACTTTCAAAATCAATCACGTTTTGATTGGAATCCAGATTATTTATACTTTTGATTCGTGCTGTATACGTTCCTCTTACATAGGCACTACTCTGTGGAAAATCTGACAATTTTATTTTTTATTTAATATTAAAAAAGATTTTTTATCCAAATCGTCGAAACCATTTTTTGTATACGTTTCGAAAATTATTTTTTAAAATTTGAAAATGGGAGTCGCCACCAATCATTTTCATCTGGCGTGATTGGATCATCTTAAAACGTTTGAAATTCATTTTAATAAAAGTTTTGGTCTTCAAAATCCAGAAAAATAGGCTCGGACCCTCACACGCTTGAAATCGGTACCTAGTTGATTATCTTTGGTAGTTGAAAATCCAAAATTCGAGTAAAAATTTAAATTGTCTTCCATGAATTAGACGTTAGAACAAGATATTCAAATATTTAAGTTCAAAACAAAATCGCACCCAATACGTTAGGGCACAATTTTGAATCTCTTAAAACAAAAGAACATCGAACAACTATAATTTTTGAGCAAGATACTCAATTATTTAAGTTCGGAGAGAGATCACAACCCGATACGTTGGGGCATGATCTCTCAATTCCTCTTAAATAAAAGAGCGTTGCCTTTTAAAACAATTTATAACTAAAACAAATGATATACATTTTATCTCTTTTTAGAGAGAAAATTCGCAAAAGGATGAGTGAAATGTACAGTATTGTAAATAAAATAGTAATTATCGATTTAAGGGATTTATTCAGCATTTTAAGTTTGAAAGGAAATAATATTCAACTCGTTAGGACACTACATTCCTAATTTTCCAAAATAAAAAAACTTTCCCTTAAAAAGGATAATTATAAAGATGCACCATCTAGCTAAACCATTTTACAAAAAAATGTTTGAACAAATATATCCTTTATTTATAAATTAATAGGGAGAAAGTGGCTAAAACAATGAAATAAAATGCATGAGATAAACAGCATGATAAAACAATGATGCAGAAAATAACAATATAGTATGAATAAATAAAAGAACAAGTAGAAATTATATTAAATAAAATAAATTTAAAAACTTAGGATACATCAAAACACATAATTATCGATACTTGCAATTCAACTACTGATACAACCCAAGTCAGTGAACAACCTCTCTCCTACCCTGTACTTCTACTAATACAAGCATAAGTTCTACAAGAACAAGTATGCAGAATCTCAAAAATTATGTCAAAACACAAGTTTGATAACTCAAACATACACAACTTTATGCATTAGGCCATCATACAACATACATAATTTCCAAGTCTTTACATAGCATCTTAAGTTTATACTCTAAATTGCACTTCATGCATAACCACATTCAACATAATAAGTCTATATCATCTCTAATACAAACAAAAGATAATATCATCCTAGTACATCTATATCATCTTTAATACAAACAAAAGATAATATCATCCTAGTACATGCCATAAGATCGAGTGATGCAAAATCTACTAACAAACTCCGCGATAGTGTGACTTCAAAAAGATGACGATGATTCGATCTTCAATCAGCAAAACAAACTACAAAACAGCAACAATAACTGTGGTAAGCTTCATAGCTTAGTAAGTTCGATAGTTTAAGTAGTTACCAATATTGTAATAAGCAACGATAGCTCAATCGAGTCATGATAATCCCATTATTCTTTGAGTTAAATACGACTCCACTTCCTTATCTATAACTTTCTGTTACCAGTACTCGATGCTGCTCACACGAGCTATCGAGGACTCGCAACATATGTGAAAATCTCAGCCATCGGTACGGTGTCTGTCTGTACTATAAATTGTTCCCTAACGATGCTGCTCACATGAGCTGTCGGGAGTATACATAAAGCATAAGTCTCAGCCATTGAAGGGTCTATAATCCATTTAGGATTCATATCACTTTTCTGAATCACGATACTGTTCACACGAGCTGTCAAGGACTCGCAACATATACGGTACCCTAACTATTGCGTCGATACTTTTCAATGGCATAAAGCCTACTATCTTTTTCGTTTCGTTTCGTTTCTCCACTCTCTTCAATGTCAAATACTTCCAATTTCATGAACATTGATAATATACAAACAAGAAATTTCTAAGTAAAATTTACATTACGAACTTATTGGACTGGATTGCAGTTGAGGAAGGACTTTAGGAACTACTCCGCTAATTTTCATTTTTTGTGATCAGAAACACGTTCATAGTCTATATCCAAAGTCATCCAATTCTTACATTAAGTCACATAATTGTTTCATTCAACGTAATTTAGTCCTTTTAGGAAAATTATAGTTTTACTCCTAATATTTTCCTTTTATTCAATCTAATCCTTTCAACACAAAGCATGCAAAATAACCATTCTCTCACACTACCAACCTTAGCTGAATTTTCTAGGTGTTTATCCCACCCCTTCACACATTTATTTTCACAACAATACATGTAATTTCATCATTTTCACATTTTAGTCCTTAAACCCTAATTTTATCATAAATCTCTATACAAAAAGATTTAATCCAAGCATCAAACATTCAAAAATATATCAAAAGATTCTAAGAACAAGAATTTTCAACAATGGTAAGTTTCATAACATTTGACAGATTCACAAATTAGTCCTTGTATAAGCTAGATTAAGTTAATACGGATTCAAAAACATAAAAATTACTAAAAACAGGTGAGATTTCACTCACCAAATTGAGAACCTAGCTTGGCCGAATATGGATATTCTCTTTTAGGGTTTCTTCAAGTTTTTTTCAAGGAAGAAGATGAAAGAAAATCCCTTTTTATTTCTCTTTTCTTTCATTTTAATTTGTTTATTAAAGAATTATTAATTTACCCTTAATGAATCAAATGAATTTTCACCATCTAATTGTCTCAAACTGTCCTCTCAAATACTTAATGTATAATTACATTTAAAGTACCTTAAATTACCATACAGTTTATCTCTAGTGCTTCTAATTTACTAGAATTCTACTTTTGTCATTTTTACGATTTAATCCTTCTTATTTGATTAACTATCTAAACGTCGAAATTTTATAACCAAAACCTAATACGATGCTGATGACATCATAAATATTAAACAACTAACATTTATAACATGACTTGTCAAAATTGTGGTCTCGAAATCACTGTTTCTGACATCACTGAAAATCGGGCTGTTATAAGTGATGCCTATTTGACAAGCATCACCACAAAAAAATATGTTTATGTTTATGTTTATATTTAATTAATTATATTTATATTTATGTTTGTATTTAATTAATTATGTTCATGTTTACGTTTATGTTTGTATTTAGTTAATTATATTTATGCTTATGTTTATGTTTGGGGTATAAGGTTTATGGTTCATGATTTAAGGTTTAAGATTTAAAGTTTTGAATTTAGGGTTTAGGGTATAAGGTTTGAGATTTAATTATATAGTAACTCAAAACCCTAAACCTAAAACCTTAAACCTTATATCCTAATCTTGGACCCTAAACCCTATACCTTAAACATAAACATAAGCATAAATATAATTAATTAAATACAAACAGAAACATAAACATAATTAATTAAATACAAACATAAACATAAACATAATCAATTAAATACAAACATAAACATATTTTTTTGTGGTGATGCCTGTTAGGTAGGCACTATTGGAGGTGTCTGTCAGGTAGGCACCATTCTTTTATACTATGCTCGTATTATCAGGTTTATACCAGACCCGTATTTTTTTGAATTTTTTAATATTAAATAATAAAAAATTAAAAAAAATTGTCAGATTTTCCACAGAGTGGTGCCTATCTAAGAGGCACCACTCTCCCAAATATACCATTTTGATAAATAATGGGGGGAGTGTATTATTTTGGTAGATAATTATTTTTTTGTATTATTTGAGTAAAAAATCCTCTTTTCTGAATTGAGTGAAGCTAAAAATCTATGTTTTTTTTTAATAACAATTTACAAAGCTAAGTTACATAAAAGTTTATAAATTACAAAAATTCTTTCTTTTATCAGCTCTGATGAAGGCTAAAATCACTTCTGGGGTATTTCAATCAATTGGAGATATTCCTTGCTTCCAAGGGCAGGCTATAAAGTCAACGCTTTGATTTTTCTCTATAGGGATGTAGCATAGTACGCAACTTCTTTGTTGGGATAAGATAGTCTGAATCCTTTTGATTAATGCTGAGTGCGATGTCTTCGAGACGTTTCCATGGATAGCTTTGACTACCTCCAGGCAGTCTGATTCGATTACAACCTTAGCATGTCCTCTTCTTTGGATGATTTTTAGTCTATCAAGGATGCCCCAAAGTTTCACATAAAAATCCGAGCATTTGCTAAGGTACTTCTTGTAGCTAAGGATCCATTCCCCATTTGCATCACGTACCACTCCCTCGACCGCTGCGTTTCCTGAATCTACTTGCACCGCTCCATCAGTGTTGAGAACGATCCACCCTTCTATCGAAATGTCATCGCCAGTTGAGCCGAGATGGCATTCGTAGCTCGATTGCTTGACAAGGAGAGATGTTTGGCCCAACACATCGAGGTGTTGATTATCTCAGTAGGGCTCTAAGATTTTCCTTGGAAAATGAGAAGGTTCCGATTCTTCCAAAGACGCCAAGCCAAGATCCCGAGGAGGCATGCCTAGCTAAGTTCCCCCGTGCAGGCTCCAGAATTGTCCTGCAAATTCAAAGACAACCATTCGTGCAGAGTGTTACAGAAAAAATTAAACTTAAGAGTTCTCAAGGTTACCTGTTGCCAAACTTCCTTGGCCAATGTGCAGTCACGGTTGATGTGTAAAATGTCCTCTGAGTGGTGTCCACAAGTTGGGCAAAAGGGGTCAACTGTTAATCTGCGCCTAACTATAATTTTTTTTAATTTAAGCACTAATGTTTAAATTGTTTCTATTTTAGTTACCCTGATAAAAGTGATCTCAATTTTTTTTTTAAAATTGGTATAATAACATATTTAATTCTCAACACTTATACATTTTAACAATTTAATCTTAATTCTAAACAATTAGATAAATTATTTTTGGAAGGTCGAAATTAAATTGTATATTTTTATAATAATAAAAATGTAATTTCAATATTTTAATAGTCTATATCTTTATAATTTTTAAGGATTAAATCAAAATTTTATCATTTTTTAGAATAAAATGTAATTTTATTATTATTAATTTAAAATTTTATAAATTATAGATGAACTAATGAAAAATTTTCCAAGACCACAGGATGGAGCCAAAGTTGGTTTTTTTTTATAAAACAAACCCAAAAAAATTAATTAATTACGTAAATGACTCATTTTTTTATTAAATACATAAATGACCTAAAATCTACAGTAAAAATTAGTGGAGCCAAATAATATACCATGAAAATATTGAAATTTCTAAAAAATAAAGAGACTTTAAAAATAATTTCTTTATTCAGATGAAGCATTTTAAAATGACACAACCAATTCCCAATTATGTACTTTGTTTTTCTTTTTGTTTATTATTTAATTTTTAAAAATTTAAATTTATTTTTTTAGAAACATTCTAAATGACGTCATTTAATTGACTTTTTAAATTATTTATTATCTAATAGGCCAAAAATAATCCAAGTAAAAGAAAAATGTATTCATCAACGTTATTATCGGAAGACAAAAGTTTCAATGTTGTTTTGTCAGAGAAGGACGACAAGACATCCTTGTCGAAATAGCAATAATTGAAACTAACAATTGAAGAAAATTAAAATTAAATTAAAAATTAATGAAAAAACAAGTTTGTTTGTAAGGAAAACTTAAAATTAAAACTAAGAATTGAAGAAAATTAAATTGAAAATTAGGAAAGAAAAAAATAATTAAATTTGGGGAAAATCATAAGATGCAGCTTAATATTTTTTTTTACCTTTTCATAATTAAGACAATTGTCATTCTAATTTAGTTATTATTTCACACTACTACAATTTAATCCATTCCTTATTTTAATTTTCCCTAAAGTCAAAAGTCTTTTTAATTTTTTATATTACACAACTTCCTTCTCCACTTATATTAATAATTTTATTTTACCTACTCTGAAAATTTTAAACACAAGTTAATTTGAATTGACACGGTTCACTTCTCAAGAAATCTCAAATTTTATCAAAGTGCTTAGACTAACCACATATTTTAACCATGTATTGTATCTTAATCTTCAAATTGACAAATTTTGGGGGGAAGCACGGATTTGAGAAGGGAGTATAGCTTTGTTTTGGGTCAGATGCTGTGCATTGATGAGGAATACTTTGGGACGGTGACACATCTCTTCTGATTGGGTATCTTAAGCGGTGCTTTTGTTATTGGTGTCTTTTACTCTTCTTCTGATTGTTTTTGTCGTTTTTTCATTTCTTTTTTTTGAACCTGAGCGTTGGACTTAAGTTTGGGTCTTCATTTTGCTGGTTTTTGTTCTTGTGGACTGTAACTTTAGCACCTCAGAAATAAAATAACCCAATCTGAATTATTCAAATAAAAAAACCCCCACTTGATGCTGCTATACGCAACGTGCAGCGTTGCGATTCCCAATTTTAGTCAAATAAAACGGATCATTTGCAAATCCTTCTTGCAAGATCTGTAGAAAATTAGTTGCTCTACTTTGCCATCTTCCCAATGGAGGCTTCAAAATTTTTTCCGTTCGCAGAGACAGAAGATGAAGGTTACCAGAAGACATTCAAAAACTGCGCTGAACTGGTGCCAACTCTCCCTCAAAGCAAAGGCTGGTGGTTAGACCAGCTTCTCCAATACCAAGGCTTCTGGATGCCTAGTTTTGCCATCGGAGGAAGCATGTTGATCAATGACCACTTCAAGCCTCAACCCACTGACATCATCGTCGCAACATCCCCTAAATGCGGCACCACCTGGCTCAGAGCCCTTGTTTTCTCCATTATCAACAGACATTCCTTTGATTTCAACGACCATCCTTTATGCAAACTAAACCCTCAAGAGTTGGTCGTCTTTTTTGAAGGACATATTCATAAAGGTGGGTCAACTTCCTTCCTTGATCAGCTTCCTCCGCCTCGCCTTCTTTCAACTCACCTTCCTTACTCTTTGTTCCCAAAACGCATGACCGATGATACCTCAGCTTGCCGTTTCGTTTACATCTGCCGAGACCCCAAAGATGTTTTGGTCTCAAAGTGGCATTTCTCCAACAAGTTGAGACCCAAAGAAGTACCACCACTTTCACTAGAGGAAGCCTTTGATTTGTTTTGTAAAGGGGCTTCTCACTATGGACCGTTTTGGGATCATGTTTTGGGGTATTGGAAAGCTAGTGTGGAGTCACCGAAGAAGGTGTTGTTCTTGAAATATGAAGATGTGCAGCAGGAGCCTTTGGGGTGTGTGAGGGAACTTGCAGAGTTTTTGGGAGTACCCTTTTCACCAGAGGAAGAAAACAATAAGACTGTGGAAGAAATAGTGAAGTTGTGTAGTTTCGAGAGCTTGAGCAATCTAGAGGTGAATAAAAGTGTTGCCAAACATTCGGAACGTCCTATTAGCAACTCTGATTTCTTCAGGAAAGGTGAAGTAGGAGATTGGGTTAACCATTTGTCACCTGAAATGGTTGAAAAATTGAATCAAATTACAGAACAAAAGCTTCAAGGTACTGGATTCAACTTTCATTGACTCCTACTACTTCATGCTGTTAGAATGATGTTGCTATTAGAGTCTATAAACTGGTTCACCGTCTCAGTGAATCTGGTCTATAAAACTAAATAAGAGAAATCTTTGTTTTTAATTATGTGGTTTGAGTGGCCAATAATGTTTTTACTTGTTGGTAATTTGGGTCTTTGGGTGGCACCTTCAAATTTTATTATGCTAAATGATGATACGTGGATCCTATTATGTCTACGTTTTGAGTGGGTTTTGTTTAATTTTTTTTATTTAGTCCAGTTTGGCATATCATGTGATTTCTATCTTATGAATAAATGAAATTATAGTATTAATTATTTTTGTTATTATTAGAAATACTTGAATATTTGTACAATAAAAATATTATATGTTCCATTGGAAATATAAGGTGTTGTCGATTAAATTAATTAATAAATTGATTTAGGTAAGTGTATTTATTAGTTTGTAGTATAGTTATAGTGAGTATAGATATCGTTCCTTCGAGGATTACAATTACTAGTAATTATCACCTTTCTACTATTTAATCTAATAATTCAAGGATTTAATTAAAATTAAATTAAACTATTTAACATTAACTAATGAAAGCACCAAAGAATAAAACACAAAAATAGTTAAATATCAACCATCTGACAAAACAATACCTAGATAAGAATCCACCTAAATTTTATCTATAATTTCAATCTAATGTATGCAATTTCTTTTCTTAGCTTTTTGATCCGTAAAAACCTTTATTTTATGCTAATATCTCTTTCGAGCATAAGAGCAATTAACTCTAGGTTGACTAATTGATTTTTTTCTAATTAAAATCACTATTATTACATAATTAATTAAATACAAACATAAACATATTTTTTTTTGTGGTGATGCCTGTTAGGTAGGTATTATTGGAGGTGTCTGTCAGGTAGGCACCATTCTTTTATACTATACTCGTATTATCGGATTTATATCAGACCCGTATTTTTTTAAATTTTTTAATATTAAATAATAAAAAATTAAAAAAAAATTGTTAGATTTTCCACAGAGTGGTGCCTATCTAAGAGGCACCACTCTCCCAAATATACCATTTTGATAAATAATGGGGAGAGTGTATTATTTTGGTAGATAATTATTTTTTTGTATTATTTGGGTAAAAAATCCTCTTTTCTAAATTGAGTGAAGCTAAAAATCTATGTTTTTTTTTAATAACAATTTACAAAGCTAAGTTACATAAAAGTTTATAAATTACAAATTTTTTTTCTTTTATCAGCTCTGATAAAGGCTAAAATCACTTCTGGGGTATTTCAATCAATTGGAGATATTCCTTGCTTCCAAGGGCAGGCTATAAAGTCAACGCTTTGATTTTTCTCTATAGGGATGTAGCATAGTACGCAACTTCTTTGTTGGGATAAGATAGTCTGAATCCTTTTGATTAATGCTGAGTGCGATGTCTTCGAGGCGTTTTCATGGATAGCTTTGACTACCTCCAGGCAGTCTGATTCGATTACAACCTTAGCATGTCCTCTTCTTTGGATGATTTTTAGTCTATCAAGGATGCCCCAAAGTTTCACATAAAAATCCGAGCATTTGCTAAGATACTTCTTGTAGCTAAGGATCCATTCCCCATTTGCATCAAATTTTTAAGCATAAAAATCTCAAATTTTATCAAAGTGCTTAGACTAACCACATATTTTAACCATGTATTGTATCTTAATCTTCAAATTGACAAATTTTTTTTTATTTCATCTGCACCCTCGTGACCTCTGGACTATCTTTTCTGGATGGGGGGGGGGTGAAAGCACGGATTTGAGAAGGGAGTATAGCTTTGTTTTGGGTCAGATGCTGTGCATTGATGAGGAATACTTTGGGACGGTGACACATCTCTTCTGATTGGGTATCTTAAGCGGTGCTTTTGTTATTGGTGTCTTTTACTCTTCTTCTGATTGTTTTTGTCGTTTTTTCATTTCTTTTTTTTGAACCTGAGCGTTGGACTTAAGTTTGGGTCTTCATTTTGCTGGTTTTTGTTCTTGTGGACTGTAACTTTAGCACCTCAGAAATAAAATAACCCAATCTGAATTATTCAAATAAAAAAACCCCCACTTGATGCTGCTATACGCAACGTGCAGCGTTGCGATTCCCAATTTTAGTCAAATAAAACGGATCATTTGCAAATCCTTCTTGCAAGATCTGTAGAAAATTAGTTGCTCTACTTTGCCATCTTCCCAATGGAGGCTTCAAAATTTTTTCCGTTCGCAGAGACAGAAGATGAAGGTTACCAGAAGACATTCAAAAACTGCGCTGAACTGGTGCCAACTCTCCCTCAAAGCAAAGGCTGGTGGTTAGACCAGCTTCTCCAATACCAAGGCTTCTGGATGCCTAGTTTTGCCATCGGAGGAAGCATGTTGATCAATGACCACTTCAAGCCTCAACCCACTGACATCATCGTCGCAACATCCCCTAAATGCGGCACCACCTGGCTCAGAGCCCTTGTTTTCTCCATTATCAACAGACATTCCTTTGATTTCAACGACCATCCTTTATGCAAACTAAACCCTCAAGAGTTGGTCGTCTTTTTTGAAGGACATATTCATAAAGGTGGGTCAACTTCCTTCCTTGATCAGCTTCCTCCGCCTCGCCTTCTTTCAACTCACCTTCCTTACTCTTTGTTCCCAAAACGCATGACCGATGATACCTCAGCTTGCCGTTTCGTTTACATCTGCCGAGACCCCAAAGATGTTTTGGTCTCAAAGTGGCATTTCTCCAACAAGTTGAGACCCAAAGAAGTACCACCACTTTCACTAGAGGAAGCCTTTGATTTGTTTTGTAAAGGGGCTTCTCACTATGGACCGTTTTGGGATCATGTTTTGGGGTATTGGAAAGCTAGTGTGGAGTCACCGAAGAAGGTGTTGTTCTTGAAATATGAAGATGTGCAGCAGGAGCCTTTGGGGTGTGTGAGGGAACTTGCAGAGTTTTTGGGAGTACCCTTTTCACCAGAGGAAGAAAACAATAAGACTGTGGAAGAAATAGTGAAGTTGTGTAGTTTCGAGAGCTTGAGCAATCTAGAGGTGAATAAAAGTGTTGCCAAACATTCGGAACGTCCTATTAGCAACTCTGATTTCTTCAGGAAAGGTGAAGTAGGAGATTGGGTTAACCATTTGTCACCTGAAATGGTTGAAAAATTGAATCAAATTACAGAACAAAAGCTTCAAGGTACTGGATTCAACTTTCATTGACTCCTACTACTTCATGCTGTTAGAATGATGTTGCTATTAGAGTCTATAAACTGGTTCACCGTCTCAGTGAATCTGGTCTATAAAACTAAATAAGAGAAATCTTTGTTTTTAATTATGTGGTTTGAGTGGCCAATAATGTTTTTACTTGTTGGTAATTTGGGTCTTTGGGTGGCACCTTCAAATTTTATTATGCTAAATGATGATACGTGGATCCTATTATGTCTACGTTTTGAGTGGGTTTTGTTTAATTTTTTTTATTTAGTCCAGTTTGGCATATCATGTGATTTCTATCTTATGAATAAATGAAATTATAGTATTAATTATTTTTGTTATTATTAGAAATACTTGAATATTTGTACAATAAAAATATTATATGTTCCATTGGAAATATAAGGTGTTGTCGATTAAATTAATTAATAAATTGATTTAGGTAAGTGTATTTATTAGTTTGTAGTATAGTTATAGTGAGTATAGATATCGTTCCTTCGAGGATTACAATTACTAGTAATTATCACCTTTCTACTATTTAATCTAATAATTCAAGGATTTAATTAAAATTAAATTAAACTATTTAACATTAACTAATGAAAGCACCAAAGAATAAAACACAAAAATAGTTAAATATCAACCATCTGACAAAACAATACCTAGATAAGAATCCACCTAAATTTTATCTATAATTTCAATCTAATGTATGCAATTTCTTTTCTTAGCTTTTTGATCCGTAAAAACCTTTATTTTATGCTAATATCTCTTTCGAGCATAAGAGCAATTAACTCTAGGTTGACTAATTGATTTTTTTCTAATTAAAATCACTATTATTACATAATTAATTAAATACAAACATAAACATATTTTTTTTTGTGGTGATGCCTGTTAGGTAGGTATTATTGGAGGTGTCTGTCAGGTAGGCACCATTCTTTTATACTATACTCGTATTATCGGATTTATATCAGACCCGTATTTTTTTAAATTTTTTAATATTAAATAATAAAAAATTAAAAAAAAATTGTTAGATTTTCCACAGAGTGGTGCCTATCTAAGAGGCACCACTCTCCCAAATATACCATTTTGATAAATAATGGGGAGAGTGTATTATTTTGGTAGATAATTATTTTTTTGTATTATTTGGGTAAAAAATCCTCTTTTCTAAATTGAGTGAAGCTAAAAATCTATGTTTTTTTTTAATAACAATTTACAAAGCTAAGTTACATAAAAGTTTATAAATTACAAAATTTTTTTCTTTTATCAGCTCTGATAAAGGCTAAAATCACTTCTGGGGTATTTCAATCAATTGGAGATATTCCTTGCTTCCAAGGGCAGGCTATAAAGTCAACGCTTTGATTTTTCTCTATAGGGATGTAGCATAGTACGCAACTTCTTTGTTGGGATAAGATAGTCTGAATCCTTTTGATTAATGCTGAGTGCGATGTCTTCGAGGCGTTTCCATGGATAGCTTTGACTACCTCCAGGCAGTCTGATTCGATTACAACCTTAGCATGTCCTCTTCTTTGGATGATTTTTAGTCTATCAAGGATGCCCCAAAGTTTCACATAAAAATCCGAGCATTTGCTAAGATACTTCTTGTAGCTAAGGATCCATTCCCCATTTGCATCAAATTTTTAAGCATAAAAATCTCAAATTTTATCAAAGTGCTTAGACTAACCACATATTTTAACCATGTATTGTATCTTAATCTTCAAATTGACAAATTTTTTTTTATTTCATCTGCACCCTCGTGACCTCTGGACTATCTTTTCTGGATGGGGGGGGGGGTGAAAGCACGGATTTGAGAAGGGAGTATAGCTTTGTTTTGGGTCAGATGCTGTGCATTGATGAGGAATACTTTGGGACGGTGACACATCTCTTCTGATTGGGTATCTTAAGCGGTGCTTTTGTTATTGGTGTCTTTTACTCTTCTTCTGATTGTTTTTGTCGTTTTTTCATTTCTTTTTTTTGAACCTGAGCGTTGGACTTAAGTTTGGGTCTTCATTTTGCTGGTTTTTGTTCTTGTGGACTGTAACTTTAGCACCTCAGAAATAAAATAACCCAATCTGAATTATTCAAATAAAAAAACCCCCACTTGATGCTGCTATACGCAACGTGCAGCGTTGCGATTCCCAATTTTAGTCAAATAAAACGGATCATTTGCAAATCCTTCTTGCAAGATCTGTAGAAAATTAGTTGCTCTACTTTGCCATCTTCCCAATGGAGGCTTCAAAATTTTTTCCGTTCGTAGAGACAGAAGATGAAGGTTACCAGAAGACATTCAAAAACTGCGCTGAACTGGTGCCAACTCTCCCTCAAAGCAAAGGCTGGTGGTTAGACCAGCTTCTCCAATACCAAGGCTTCTGGATGTCTAGTTTTGCCATCAGAGGAAGCATGTTGATCAATGACCACTTCAAGCCTCAACCCACTGACATCATCGTCGCAACATCCCCTAAATGCGGCACCACCTGGCTCAGAGCCCTTGTTTTCTCCATTATCAACAGACATTCCTTTGATTTCAACGACCATCCTTTATGCAAACTAAACCCTCAAGAGTTGGTCGTCTTTTTTGAAGGACATGTTCATAAAGATGGGTCAACTTCCTTCCTTGATCAGCTTCCTCCGCCTCGCCTTCTTTCAACTCACCTTCCTTACTCTTTGTTCCCAAAACGCATGACCGATGATACCTCAGCTTGCCGTTTCGTTTACATCTACCGAGACCCCAAAGATGTTTTGGTCTCAAAGTGGCATTTCTCCAACAAGTTGAGACCCAAAGAAGTACCACCACTTTCACTAGAGGAAGCCTTTGATTTGTTTTGTAAAGGGGCTTCGCACTATGGACCGTTTTGGGATCATGTTTTGGGGTATTGGAAAGCTAGTGTGGAGTCACCGAAGAAGGTGTTGTTCTTGAAATATGAAGATGTGCAGCAGGAGCCTTTGGGGTGTGTGAGGGAACTTGCAGAGTTTTTGGGAGTACCCTTTTCACCAGAGGAAGAAAACAATAAGACTGTGGAAGAAATAGTGAAGTTGTGTAGTTTCGAGAGCTTGAGCAATCTAGAGGTGAATAAAAGTGTTGCCAAACATTCGGAACGTCCTATTAGCAACTCTGATTTCTTCAGGAAAGGTGAAGTAGGAGATTGGGTTAACCATTTGTCACCTGAAATGGTTGAAAAATTGAATCAAATTACAGAACAAAAGCTTCAAGGTACTGGATTCAACTTTCATTGACTCCTACTACTTCATGCTGTTAGAATGATGTTGCTATTAGAGTCTATAAACTGGTTCACCGTCTCAGTGAATCTGGTCTATAAAACTAAATAAGAGAAATCTTTGTTTTTAATTATGTGGTTTGAGTGGCCAATAATGTTTTTACTTGTTGATAATTTGGGTCTTTGGGTGGCACCTTCAAATTTTATTATGCTAAATGATGATACGTGGATCCTATTATGTCTACGTTTTGAGTGGGTTTTGTTTAATTTTTTTTATTTAGTCCAGTTTGGCATATCCTGTGATTTCTATCGTATGAATAAATGAAATTATAGTATTAATTATTTTTGTTATTATTAGAAATACTTGAATATTTGTACAATAAAAATATTATATGTTCCATTGGAAATATAAGGTGTTGTCGATTAAATTAATTAATAAATTGATTGAGGTAAATGTATTTATTAGTTTGTAGTATAGTTATAGTGAGTATAGATATCGTTCCTTCGAGGATTACAATTACTAGTAATTATCACCTTTCTACTATTTAATCTAATAATTCAAGGATTTAATTAAAATTAAATTAAACTATTTAAAATTAACTAATGAAAGCACCAAAGAATAAAACACAAAAATAGTTAAATATCAACCATCTGACAAAACAATACCTAAATAAGAATCCACCTAAATTTTATCTATAATTTCAATCTAATGTATGCAATTTCTTTTCTTAGCTTTTTGATCCGTAAAAACCTTTATTTTATGCTAATATCTCTTTCGAGCATAAGAGCAATTAACTCTAGGTTGACTAATTGATTTTTTTCTAATTAAAATCACTATTATTACATTAATTCACTCTATGGATCCCCCTATTAGATTTGACTCTAATACGTGAGATTTGTATCGTCCTATTTCTAAAATTGCATGCAACTCAATTCAATTATGCAAGATTTAATCACTAGAGTCTATTCAACTCAGACTTATGCACATCAAATATGGATCAACACTCTAGAATTATCAATCCAAGAACAATTAAGCATTCATAATTAAAAACAAAGAAACTAAGCTTTTATTGCATAAAACTAAAAATCAAACAATAAAATTCATCCTATAGGGTTCACCTCCCTCAGGTATTAAGAGAATTAATTCATACTCGCAAGAATAAACACTAAAAATATAATATGACCACTAAAATAAAAGAAATCCGTGATAAGTCCCTTGGAAATCAGCTTGGACTCTTGAATCTTTGATGGAAAATTGCTTGAAAATCAACTTCAATGGTGTTCGTTGGGTAATTTTCATGCTATCTCTTGATGATCACTTATTTTCTCTTTTATTTCCTTATTTATACTTTCTTAAAGTGCCAAAGAAACTAAAAATCATGACTTCCATCTATTATGCACATGGTTCTTGAAATCGACACACCCGAGGCACACAACATGTGGATCACATGGTCGTGTGGATTGCTTGTGTGAAACTCTGCTGCATGTGTACAACTTTCGGAATGCTTCATTGTTTTAATTTCAACCGTTTTTTCACTCCTATTGCTTCCACCTTAGTAGGCATCAAAACATGAATATAAAAGATTAGGAGTATATAATATTTCATTATTAATGTCACATAATCACCTAAAAATACACTAAAAATGAGGCTAAAATAGGTTACTATTGACATATATACATGTATATATTTGTTGAGGATAAACCCAATTAAGTAACGAACAAATAAAATAAAAAAGAAATTAAAAAATTAAATAAAAATATTTTAGGTGCAAAAAATTCCTTTAAAGAAAATAAAAAAATGATGAACAAATATAATTTAATTGAAACGAAAAAAACGAAAAATGCAAACGATGGATATAAAACTAAAACGGCAAAAACTAAACCCCTCCTGCACTGGCGGTCGAGTTAAAGACTTAATCCATATATATATATATATATATATATATATTAACTTATTTATTTATTTCTTTACTTTCCTTCCCTGATTAATTGTTCACTGTGCAAGATCTTCCATTATTTCAAATAACGGAGAAAAAGTTTATTACAACGATATTAATTGGTCTTCCCAGACATTTCTTACACTAACTACAATCAAATAGACATGGTTTCAGTGAAACTAAAAAAAGAAAAGAAAAAGAGGAAAGTTAAAAGAGAATACCAAAGTTAATTGAAAATAAAGGGATTAACTATACAATTAAAACATTATAGTTGGAATTATTGTATCATATCAACTTAGCATTATACTTTAATAAATGTTAATAGATTAGAAATCATAATATAATAAATCGATGACACTAGCCAACATATAAAAAGTTTATTGGATGCCCCCAACACTTTCCCAGAAACCATAGTCATTCTTTATTCAAAATACGACAACTCAATTAGTTGATATTTGAATGAGCTGGCCGCAATTAGCTTTTATTCTATGTTGAGATACCTACCACGCTTGAATAAATAATTTTTTAATTTGCAATTAAAAATTGCCTTTTACTGTCACTTGAGTAAAATAAAAATGGATCATTTTGCAAATCCTTTTTCCATGATATCTACCAAATTACTATCTTCCTTTCCCCATGGAGAATTCAAACTTTTTTGCCATTGAGAAAGAATTAAAGCTCGATGAAGGGTACCAAAAGACATACAAGAACGTCGATGAACTGCTGCCCACTCTCCCTCGAAGTAAGGGCTGGTGGTTACACCAGGTTCTTCAATACCAAGGCTTCTGGTTATCAACTTACGGCATTCGAGGAAGCATGTTGATCGATGACCACTTCAACCCTCGTCCCACTGATATCATCGTCGCAACATCTCCTAAATGCGGCACCACGTGGCTTCGAGCCCTCGTTTTCTCTATTATCAACAGGAATTCTTTTGATTTCAACGACCATCCTTTGCGCAAGGCAAACCCTCGAGACTTGGTCCACTTTCTCGAATCAAATATTCGTGGAGATGGGTCAACTGCTTCCATTGATGGGCTTCCTTCACCTCGGCTTCTCTCAACTCACCTTCCTTACTCTTTGTTACCAAAATGCATGACCGACGATACCTCGGCTTGCCGTTTCGTTTATATCTGTCGAGACCCCAAGGATGTTTTAGTCTCGAAGTGGCAGTTCGCTAACAAGTTGAGACCAAAAGAAGTTCCCCCACTTTCACTAGAGGAAGCCTTTGACTTGTTTTGCAAAGGGGTATCGCACTATGGACCGTTTTGGGATCACGTTTTGGGGTATTGGAAAGCTAGTTTAGAATCACCCAAAAAAGTGTTGTGCTTGAAGTATGAAGATGTGAAGAAGGAGCCTTTGGGGTGTGTGAGGAACGTGGCCAAGTTCTTGGGGGTGCCCTTTACACCAGAGGAAGAAAACAAAGAGATCGTGGAAGAAATAGTGAAGTTGTGCAGTTTTGAGAATATGAGCAATCAATATGTAAATAAAAGTGACACCAGAAGTCGGGAAAATCCTATTTCCAATTCTGATTTCTTTAGAAAAGGTGAAGTTGGAGATTGGGTTAACCATTTATCACCTCAAATGTCCGAGATATTGGATCAAATTACAGAACAAAAGTTTCAAGGTACTAGGTTCAGCTTTCACTGATTCCTAGTGGTATCATCAACCTATTATCTATGTCCGCTATGCTGCTCCACCTCTGAATTTTCTTCTTCAAACTACGATATGTATTATCATTACACTTAATGATGGTTGATCTTTTGATTTTCTATTTTAATAATGTAATTTTATCAAAATAGCCTAAATTGTTAAATTTATATCTATATATTAAATATATATATGTAAAAGGATGAGTTTTAAAAAAAAATTTAAATTAACAAGTATATTCTTTATTTTTCATAATATTATTAAATTGACATTTAAAAATAAAAAAATTGAAGTAAAAATAAAAATTGGGATAATTATACTTTCAAAAATAACTATAATGTAATAGAAGTCGTAATGATTACACATTTAAAAAATAATTATAATTTAATTTACAATTATTAATTAAAAAGTTGTGTTAATTTTTTTTAAATATACTGGTGTGATTACATGGTAGTATTTGTTCATACTTTCTTAATCCTTTAACAACGCATACACACCTTGCACACACAAGTGCTCGAACCCGAGACCCCTAGGATGAACTATATCTTCTAGATAGTATAGGATGAACAATATACAAATGGTAGTATAGGGAGTAAGGTCGATCCCACAAAGATTAAGATGTCTCAAATTGTTGTTCAGTTCAACCAGGTTGAGGATCTAGATAGTTGTCATGCCCACGACGTGTGGTGATCTGAATAAAAGTAAGAAAGAAATTTAATTAATATAAAAGTAAAAATAATAAAATAATTGAAACAGAAATAACAATAAAAATAGGCAAAATGAAATTTAAATAAATAAATAAACCGATATTGAAATTCCAACTTCATATTGGATGTTGCTCCGATTTCAAATCAATCGTTACTAATAAATATTCTCTTCAATCGATAAGTTAATTATAATGATGAAAGACGCCTCATACCACCAATACTTTTATATATAAATTAATCGTGAGAATTCTCAACAACTAATTTTTACGGACTCAACAACTATAAAACATTGGTCCACCATTTAACTCTCTAATAATCTTATGAACTAGATGGGCACAACGCAAACCAACCTCCTCAATAAGCTATGAAAATTTAATTGAAAGCCTAACCGACTTTGGAATTATTTATAGGCAATAATGTAATCTTATTTCTAGAAGTTCAAATTTAATATCTTAGCCGATTCGCTTCAGCCAAAATGGATTACCATTACTATTGGAATAAGTTCCGGCAATGATTAATTAATCATTTTTAAACAATACATAATTCACCATCTTTAACATTTATAACACGGGAATACATGATGCAGGGTTTGTTTTATTTCAAAAATAAATATTAAAATATATTATGTTTTCTATAATTAAATTTAATAAAAATAGTTTTATTGTTTTTAACAATAAAATGGATTATTTTGGGATAATGGTTTCAGGTTTAATTTTTTTTTGAACATTAATATCATTATAATATATATTCTATTTTGAGATAATACCTAAAATTATTTATAATTTCTTTTCAACTCACGTCATCAACAATATTGAAATTAGTAGAACTTAAACACAATCGAAGACTTAAATTTTTTTTTTAAATCGAATTTAAGCTTCTTCTTATCCATAAACGCTTCCAATGCATAGTGGAAATTAAGCCTACATTTAGTGAAATGTGACAATTTAGTTTGGTTTGACTGGGGTTGGTCAGGGAGGAAATTTGGGAAGGAAGAAAAGGAAAGAAAGAGGCAAAGAAAGAATGCTGGCCACTCTCCCTCGACGGGAAGGCTGGTGGTTTGACCAGCTTCTCCAATTCAATTGCTTCTGGCTATCAAGCTATTCCCTCCGGGGATGCCTATTGATCAATGACCATTTCAGGCCTCGACCCATAGACATCATCGTCTCGACATCCCCTAAGTGCGGCATGACGTGGTTAACAACCCTCGTTTTCGCCATTATCAACAGGAATTCCTATGATGTCCCCAACCCTCCTTTGTACAAAACAAACCTCAAGACTTGGTTCTGTGCCTCGACGGATGACCGATGATGGGTCGACTTCCTTCATCGAAGGGCTTCCTTCACCTCGGCTTCGTTCAACTCACCTTCCTTACTCTTTGCTCCCAAAACGCATGACCGACGATGGCTCGGCTTTCCGTTTCATTTAAATAGTGAAATTGTTTAGTTTTGAGAATTTGAGCAATCAGGATGTGAATAAAAGTGAGGTCCTATTAGCAACTCTGATTTTTTCAGGAAAGGTGAAGTTGGAGATTGGGTTAATCATTTATCACCTCAAATGACACAAATATTGGATCAGATTACAGAACAAAAGTTTCAAGCTACTGTATTCAACTTTCATTGATCCACTATGGGTCGAGTCAGCGCATGCACAACCGACATACAATCCGGCATGATGATGACATGGTCAAGATGCCAAGATTTCAGCCACGACAAAGCCTCCCTGACAACAAAAGCCTCTACTATCCTAGGACTGAACGACGCCCTTTCAAACCCCGCGAGGCCCTTTACCATGTGACCGCGATTGTCGCAAATAACCATCCACAACCTCGACAGCATGTTTGTCTTCAAAAATTGAGGCATCAACGTTGAATTCGATAAAAGCATGAGCAGGTGGCAGCCAACATGTTGCCCCATACGAACAAGGAACGAGTATCACCACCTAAGCCATCTCCCTCCCGCTCATCGGCCTAACCCACACCCACCATACCCGAGGCTAACGGCAGAAGTATCAACCATGTTGGCTACCATCCAATCTTGCACTAAACAGTCAGCATTATAGATAACCCAAGACGGAGAAAGCTCGCAATGCTGCCATTGAACGAGATTCTGGGCTAACCAATTTTACCACAGAAGCACAAGCCCTCAGCGCATGGCCATGCCGTTTGACAAGCCAACAGTCCCAACAAAAAATCATTCCATGTAACATTATCGGTAGGGACATTTGCAGGCCACCGAACTGCTTGCGCTTTACAACAATGCAACAGAACATGTTCAACATCCTCATCGGCATCGCCCTTGTAACATTCTGCCGACACCGCAATACCAGTCTCAAGTAGCCGCATTTTAACAGGAAGAAAATGGTGTAGGCAACGCCATATATATTCCTTCACACGAGGGGGAACTTACACTTGCCAAACTTGTTGCCAAGGTCTATCCCGAGCCAATCCATTCACGTTTGAGTACATGCTCATCGCTGTTATGTAGGCTGACTTAACACTATGCTAACCGCCGGCTCGACTATTAACATTAATTCAGTCAAAAATTTAAACTATAGCTTAATAATAAAAACTTCAAATTTTAAGAGCCTCAAATAAACATTAAAAAATTCTAATAAAATAACAAACAAAAATTAATAAAGATACACAAATATCTAAGTTATTCTTATATATATATATATATATATATATATGAAATTAAGAGGTGAATAAGACACCTCAAAAAATTAATTTTTATTGACACCTAAACGAATCAACTTCAAAATCGACACCTAAAGATTTACTATAAAAATAAATAAATAAATTTTTAAAAATATTTTGAATTTGAATTACATGTTTATTTTATTAAAAATAATTTTCTTCAAACTATTTAAATACTACAAAATATCAGTTTTTTTAAATAAAAAAATCAATCTAGCTTCTAAAATTTATTTTTTTGTGAGTTGTTTTAACCTAAAATGGGTAAAGTTATAATGAAGCACTAAATACAGAAACTAATATAATAAATTAACCAAATATGTAACTTAAAAACAAAATTTAAAGATAAAATAGATTCCTGGATGAAATTAGACCTATTAATTGGATTTTAGGACAAGGCCGTAAGACTTGACGCTTTAAATAACAGTCTCCGCTTTCACCAAAAAAAAAAAAAAAAAAAAACAGTCTCCGCTCCTGCTAAACTTCTAGCAAACGATCCCTCACGCCACTTTACGCGCGTCCTGCTTTTCCTCGAACATTCTAGAGCAATGGAGCAACCGAAGTCCAGCTCAACTCCGATCCGAGAACCGAACCTGAAAGACTCGGATCCCGCAATGGATGCGGAGGGCTTTGTTGTGGTTCCAACATCAGAGCCACAGGAAAAGGAAGAGAAAGAGACTCAGAATCCGAAAGTGAGTCAGATTCAAAGCGAGCAATCACCGGTTCAGTCACCATCCGGATCGAGGAAATCAGTCCATTGGAGTCCGGAATTGATCAGCGAATCGCGTGCTGTGGATCACAGTTCCACCATGTCAGCTCCTGACGGATCCAATCCTTACGTTACTCATGCTCCGCCTACGGAATCTTCTTCCGCTTCCTTCAAAGGCAAGCCATTACACATTTTATTTCTACTTTGATTTTTTTAATTACTTATTAAATTATTTGTTTTCTGAACTTGGAAACAGAGAAGATGGACACAGTGAAGGATGTCTTAGGGAGATGGGGGAGGAAGGTGGCAGAAGCAACGAGGAAAGCGGAGGATCTGGCCGGGAACACGTGGCAGCACTGTATTTTTTTCTGTTTTCTTTTAGAATTTCAATTGCTTTGTAGTTCATTTTTAATTTTTGGTGCTTCCCCTCTTGGTTGGATTTGTCTCTTGTATGAATCCGATTGCGATTGGGTTTTTAGGGTTAGAATTGATATCGAGTGCTTGGTCATTTTGGATGGTTGATATTACTGAAAACTGAAATCACAGATACTGAATTAGGGTTTAATATCTGGATTAAGGCTCGGGTGCACTATAGTTTTTTTTGGTAGGGTTCGTGTTTTGTATAGCTCGCTAGTTCTAAGAGTACGATAGGATATTAGGGAAGCATCATTTTGGCAATGATTGGACAACTTTAGATATTGTGATTAAGGGAGAGGACGTAATAAACTTCATTTTTTTTTCTTGTTTTTAACATGCTTTTAGGAAATGTAGTATTAATTTGTCAAGTGTTGGCTGGAGTTAGCATTTGTGTCTTAAATATTTACTTGGGTAAGAATAGATTTGGTGTAAGATTTAAGGGTACTGCAGTTTCCTCAATTGGCATGTTCAATTCTTATAAAACAAAACAGGCTTAAGATTTTAGTTATAGACTTGCATTTAATCAAACGAAAGACTTGAGCTGATAAAATATTTGACAAAGCAAACTGTGACTTATTTACACCATAGCCAAGGGAGGTAATCAGGGGTGAGAGAACCTGGTGGAGCTTCTGTACAAACATCTACCCAAACATAGAGTTAGTGTTATGAATGGCTCAGTAAAAGGGGGGCATGACATAGCTTTATTTCCAGCGATTTAGTGGTTATTGCTTCCATATCTCTCAATGGTTAGTAAGAGCTTTCTAGTCTGTTGTGGTTGACCTTGGATCAGAAGCAAGCTAGTTGTTCCTTTATTCTGCATTTAGTCATATAGCTAATTATTTAAAGTTTAACTGTTTTAGTTTTCTTAACTCATGGGTATCATCTGATTTATCCTTGGGGATGCTCAAAACTTACCCATATATTAAATATGACTGAACGTATATTCTTGTTTCTTCTAATCGATAGAATTATTATTATCCAAACCATGTTTGCTATTTCTTTGTTGAGATGTCCCGTGGACATTTGCTGATGACAACTCTTGCACTATAAATGTCTCCTAAACTTTGTCCAACTTTGGGGTCTCTTATTTTTTTTCTTTCCTTATATTTCTCACCTTCTGTCTCTAACATTAGAACTCTATTCATCCACCTAATTGCTTTCTTTAAGAGCACACTACAATCATGTAAATTGTGCATCACTTTCTTAATGCTTACATTGTTTCTTGAGCAGTCTGTAACACAATTGCACATCCCTTTCGTACTTAAAGGCCATCTCTAAGTCCTTATTCGCTACATTATCGCCACTTTTTTTGTCATTATTCATTACATTAACTCAACTTAGTCATACACAGAATGATCACAAAGTAATGATCTTATGCATCCTTCATCATGCCTGGATTCTTTTCTATTGGTCTTGTATGGCGCCTTTTAGAATCATACTGTTGCTTCTGTTTGGACATAGGCCATTGTCAAAGTTTCAATTTTATAAAAGACAGAAACATGGAAAATTTTGTGGACACTTTCAAATTAAAATAATATGCTATTTCTGATTTTTTCCCCTTTTGCTCTCACCCCGTGTCTTCTGTTTTGCTTATGAAGTAGTATGACATACATAAAATTACTGAAAATATGTTTTTCGGTTTTCTTTATCAGTAAAAACAAGTCCTAGTTTTGCTGAGGCTGCCATGGGAAGAATTGCTCAGGGAACAAAGGTTTTAGCAGAAGGTGGCTATGAGAAAATTTTTAGACAAACTTTTGAGACGGTTCCCGAAGAGCAACTTCAAAATTCTTTTGCATGTTACTTGTCCACATCGGCTGGTCCTGTCATGGGAGTTTTATATGTATCTACAGCAAAGCTTGCGTATTGCAGTGACAGTCCTCTTTCCTATCAAAATGGTAGCAAGACTGAATGGAGCTACTACAAGGTTTGTTTGCATTAGCCTTAACATGCTTCCATTTTAAAAGAACTGGTCCAATGAGATCCTATTTCCTCCACTTTATTCTGTTGAAGACACATCGCATCAGTAACTTTTTTGCATCAAAACATTTGGGTGCAGGTTTACAGTATAGGAACTTACTGACTTACGGTTCTTGCATTTCTTCTGTCTGCTTAAACAGGTAGTTATCCCATTACATCAACTTAAAGCAATTAATCCTTCAACAAGCAGAGTCAATCCTTCTGAAAAGTACATCCAAGTTAGCTCTGTTGATGGTCATGAATTTTGGTTCATGGGCTTCTTAAATTACGAGGGTGCAGTTAAATGCCTACAGGAAGCTTTGCAACAGCATAGCTTACAATCTGTGTGATCATGATTTGACCAGTATATCGGTTGCAACATGTTGTCATGCAAGCATTTGGTCTGCTGCTTCAAGGCATTTGATAGTAAATGCTCCTTCGGAAGCTCTTCGATATTCTATGGCAATGAAAAATAGGTAAAAAACATACAGTTATATCTGGATATTATATGTCAATTAGAAGAAAAGAATACAATGAATCTGTTCTGTTTTAAACTCATCTGGTTGTAGTTTACTATAATCCTTCCAATAACTTATAGCATGCCGAAGGTTTCCGGTGAATCTAGTTGCTGCATTTCCTTCTCCTTCTTCCATTGATTTTTGTTGTTGCATTTCCATTACCTTTCTGGGTAGTTTCAACATCTTTTCCTATATGAAACTGCTGTGTCGAATAGGTTTTGATTAACAGGGTGAAGACGGAATCCTTGAAATCTGATTCGATCCATAGTGTAGTTGAATATCTGCGTAGTGCTTTGTCTTTTTTGGTTCTTGAACTTTGAGTTTACGGTTGTAGGAACAACTTTTCAAGCTTATGAATTTCCCATAGTAGCAACGCCCAGAATCATTGGTATAATTTAATTTGTGATTAAGCCTCCTAATGATAAGTGATTGGTTGCACCAAGGAGCACTAGGTTAGATTTGGTAATTCGTAATGTGTACATGTATCCTAATGTGTTTATATATAAATTAAGAAAAATAAATAAATTTATAATTTTAAATCAGTTAATAGCAGTATTAGGCGGGGGAGTAAAGTGTAAGCAAATTCAGGGTGTTTGAAGTCCTTAATATTCACAAAGAAAATGACGCTGTTAATAACTATATACTTCTTACCAACAAGAGACAAGATATGATTTCCCTTATGGGTAACACAGTAGTTGGTGAGAATAGAGGGGATAATCAATTATGATGATGAGTTATCCCATGAAACATCAATCGATGGCTATATTAGACTAAACTAATGCCTTTACAAAAGCAAGTGGGTTGCTATTGTGCCCCTAATCACAAAGGGCATTCATTGAGGTGGTGACTATGGAAAATGGGTCACTTTTTTTATACCTGCTATTTTCATACACATTGATTACCCATTATTTCTCTCAATGTATTTTCATTTTCATGTAATACTCATTAAAAATTATATAAAATATTTTCCTATATATCACCTCAACCAACGTTTATTGTCACCCTTTATCCTTTTTCTTGATTTCCCTGGTCCTCCTCCCTCGTTCGCCTATAAATACTAAATAGGGTTGTCTCAAGTCGAAGGCTGAGCCCTTGTAGCTTGATTAATTAGTAAAATTATAGTACTAACTTTTCTTAGAGTTTTTTTTTTATTTGAGTTCCTTTTAACTTTTTTTATTGATTTACTCGGACACCAATTCGTATCAGAAAGTATAACAGAAACACAAACAATCTTGATTATTATTCATACTCACACCTGCACAAACTACACAACTACTTATAGAAGCCTTTTAGCAGCTAACAACAACTTTAACTAACGTTAGTTAGTAACTAACAATTGACTAACTGACATTAACTGATATTCCCCCTACTTATCCCAAAAATTGAACCAAAGAAATTACATTAAGCTTGTCACGACAACGAGTAAAACTACCAACAGTTAATGGCTTGGTAAAGGTGTCAGCAACTTGTTCTTGTCCAGGAACATGATTGACCTGTAGAAAACCACTTAACACCTTATCACGAATAAAATGTAAATCCAACTCCACATGTTTTAAATGACCATGCAACACCGAATTTGCAGCCAAGGAGACAGTACTAAAGTTATCACACCAAACAACAGGTATGCCTGAAGACTGAATACCTACTTCACTTAACAAAGATGTGAACCAAGTCACCTCAGATACCACATTAGCAAGGCTTCGATACTCAGCTTCTGTGGTAGAACGAGAAACAATACTTTGCTTCTTAGATGTCCAGCTGACTAAATTATCCCCAAGATAAACACAAAATCCAGAAGTTGACTTGCGATCTTCAAGACAGCTAGCCCAATCAGCATCAGAAAAACCAGTTAATTTGACTTTAGAAGGCTGAAATACTATTCCATAATCCAAAGTCCCTTTAACATATCGAAGGATACGTTTAACTGCACTTCAATGACAATAATGTGGTTGATGCATATACTGACTTATCTTGTTCACAAAAAAAGTAATATCAGGCCTGGTTAGACACAAATATTGCAGACTACCAACCATCTGTCTATACAACTTAACATCATCTAGATCAGTACCAACTAAAGAAGTCAATGTGGGTGCTCACCATAGGTGTTGGAACAGAATTAGCATCTGTCATTTTTGCCTTTTCTAATAATTCTCTAGCATACTTGGTCTGTGACATATGCACACAATCCCCCTTTCGAGTGACCTCCAGTCCTAGGAAGAAATTAAGTTCACCTAAATCCTTCAATGAAAATCGATTATGCAAACATTTAACCAGCTGATCAACAGCCACATCTGAACTACCAGTAACTATTATATCATCAACATACACCAAAATAAACACACATCCATCAGAAGTTGTTTTAAAGAATAAGGAAGGATCAGCTTGTGAGGCTCGAAACAACTGATCTTGCGCTAGAAATTCTTTTAACTTGATGAACCAAGCCCTTGGAGCTTGCTTAAGGCCATATAGAGCCTTGTTCAACTTGCATGCTAAGACAACTCCATCCTTGTTGCATACCTCAAAACCAAGAGGTTGTCTCATGTATACCTCCTCAACTAGATCTCCATTCAAAAAGGCATTGTTGACATCAACTTGCCTAAGCTTCCACCTTTGAGAAACTGCCAACCCAATCATAGTTCTGACTGTATTTGCTTTAACCACTGGGCTAAAAGTCTCATGATAATCTACCCCAGCAGGTTGAGAATATCCCTGAGCTACAAGCCTGGCCTTGTGTCTGGCTACAGTACCATCAGAATTCCTCTTCAACTTAGAAATCCACTTACAACCAACAAGAATCCTATCAACAGGTGGAACCACAAGTGTCCAGGTGTTATTCTTGTATAAAACTCTAAGCTCATCATGCACTGCAGCTTGCCAAGCTGACTCACTCATAGCCTAATGTATATTAGATGGCTCAACTTCAGAAACAACAGCACTAAACAGTTTTAGCTTAAAAATACCAGCTTTACTCCTGGTCACCATGTGATGTATATTAGACACACCAACAATAGATGAGGATTGAATTTCACCTGATCCAACAACCACATGGTCTGACTCAACAGGAACCTGAACCTCAGCTGCACCACAACCATCAGAATTAACAGTCACAGACACTGTAGATGAATTATGTGAGCCAAAAGTAGGAGAAGCAGCAGTTGATGACACCACATGCTGATCTTGGAGACACACATTAGAAACAGCAGAAGCAAACGATTGAAGAACAGGTAATGTTGTTACTGACTGAGCTGAAGGAACAGAACTAGAAACAGGATTTTTAAAAAATTTCCCAGTAGCAAAAGGAAACTGTTCTTCATCAAATCTAACTCTTGAAACATAAATTCTACCTGTGTTATCAACACATTTATACCCTTTGTGATTTGTAGCATACCCAAGAAAAATACATGGAGAAGACCTATATTGCAGCTTGTGTCTGTTATATGGCCTCAACAAAGGATAGCACAAACACCCAAACACCCTCAAAAACTTGTAATCTAGTGTATTACCAAAAGTTTCTCAACTGGCGACATTCCCTCTAGAACCTTTGTTGGCAACAAATTCATTAAATTTACAGCAGATTGAAAAGCATCAGTCCAATATAATAATGGCAAAGATGAATGAGCAAGCAAAGACAACCCTGTTTCAACAATCTGCCTATGTCTTCTCTCTACCAAACCATTTTGTTCTGAAGTATGAGGACAAGAGAACCTATGAACTATCCCATTTTGCTTGAGATAAGACTCAAAACATCTAAACTCACCCCCATTATCAGTTTGAAGTTGTCTGAGCTTAGTATTCATCTGCAACTGAACCTGACTTTTAAAGGACAAAAATATTCGAAAAGCATCTGATTTATGCTTGAGAAAATAAATCCATGTATAGCGTGTATAAGAATCAACAAATGACAAATAGTATTGACACCCTGATGAAAAACAAGCAGCAGGACCCCACAAATCAGCAAACACAAGCTCCAAAGGAGCAGAATACACTGTATCAGAAGGTACAAATGGCAGCTTATGACTCTTTCCCATTTCACAAGCATGGCACAAAGAAGAACTCTTGGATTTAGAAATCCTAAGATTACAAGATTTCAAAACTTGGCCAATAATACCAACTGCAGGATGTCCCAATCGCTGATGCCAAAGTTAAAAATCATCATGTGTCACAAAATCAGCTTCAACATCACCTTCACATGCAGCACTATAAGCCTGAACATTTGTTGCTTGAAGAAACTTATACAGGCCTCCAGAATCAGTTCCTTGAAGGAGAACCTTGTGTGTGACTAGATCCTTAACATAACAACAATGTGGATAAAATTCAAAATAAACTTTGTTATCTTGAGCAAACTTAGAAACAGATAACAAGTTCTTATGTATGTCAGGTACAAACAAAAGATCTTTTAGCAATAAATCACCAGAACAAGTAGACAAAGAAGTTGAACCTGTATGAGAAATATTTACAAGATTACCATTACCTACTATCACTTTACCTAAACCAGCATAGGTGTTACATTCAGACATCTTTGCTATGTCATTTGTTATATGTGCTGTTGCCACACTATTAGGATACCAGGCAGTATCAACCCCTCGTGAAGATGTTGAACCAAAAGCTACATTTGCTTGAGGACCTGTCTATCCACAAGAACCTGAATGACAGCACATCTCCAAGAACTGTGGCTTGTGCCTCAAACACCCAGCAGTCTCTTGATTACAACACATATATGCAGTATGTGAATGCTGTCCTGATGAATTAACAACTGACCGTTTGAAATTATTACTGTCAACACCATTATCAGCACCTTCATATCTATAATAACATCTTTTAGCCACATACCTTATTTTACCACAAATCTGACATTGTGGTCTAGAATTATTAGAAAACCTTCCTCTGCCTCGACCACGATTAAAACTCCCCATTCTTCCTGTGTAAAACATTTGAGGAAGTGACTGGCCCATATAAGGAGCCACATTCTCATTTACCACAGTCTTTTCTACAAGATTCACAGAAGCTGTCACCCCATGCGATTGTTGCCTAGCCTCAGTATCTAATAAAGCTGTGATTATTCCCTATAGATCAAAAGGCACTCTACTAGTGGTTATAATAGAGACCACATTATCAAACTCAGATGGTAAATCATTAATAATAGCAGACTTACGCTCCTCTTCAGAAACAACTTGCCTACAACCAGACAAAGAATCACAAAGATGCTTAATACTTGCCAAGTAATCCATCATAGAAAGATCATTCTTCTTGAAGTTATGAAGAAGAGATCTGTACCTCATCGCCTTTATTGTAGATTGAGCACCAAAAATTCTTGTCAAGGCCTCCCACAAAGTAAATGCAGAAGACAAAGAACCAATCAACTGATTATGCAATCCTGGACTAACAATAGAAAGTAACCAAGCAGCCAAGGCTGAATCTTGCTGCTCATACAACACATACGCCGGATTCTCAACAGATGTACCATCTTCTGCAACAAGAACTCTGGTAGGAACTGACACTGTCCCATCAATATATGGTTGCAACCTCTGAGTCTTCAAGACCAGCAAAACATATTGCTTCCAGGCAAGAAAATTGCCTTCATCAACAAGTACAGCAACCTTCTGAGAGGTAAGTGCAAGGGAATTAAACCCTCTTTCAGTAACTTTTGACGCCATACACACCACACTCAACTCACTCTGATACCATATCAGAAAGTATAACAGAAACACAAACAATCTTGACTATTATTCATACTCACACCTGCACAAACTACACAACTACTTATAAAAGCCTTTTAGCAGCTAACAACAACTTTAACTAACATTAGTTAGTAACTAACAATTGACTAACTGATATTAATTGATAATTCGTAATTAGTGTTTGTAAACCAAAAACACATCAAATTTTATTTGGTAAAAAATATATATGGGAAATGAATACGTTAATTTATCGGGAGCTGGCTTTGGTTTCATTGGATTTTTTTAAAATTTTTTTTACTCGTTCATAATAATTCGATTCAATTCTCTATTTTTATATTAATTTTGAATTTTAAAATTTTGAATTTATTGTTGGATTTTTTTTTATAATTTTCGATCATTATTCTGTAAAACTTCGAAGTCTTATAATAAATATTTATAAAAATATATTTTTCAAGTATTAAAAAAATTTATAATTGAAAATATTTTTATATAAAAATTTTAAATTATTTTCACTCTTTTAAATATAAAATATTTATTTTAGTGAATTACAATAACAAGACAAAACTTGAACAATAACACGATTAGCGTGACTTGAACCCAGGTCACACCTAAGACGATGAACATTTGACCATCAAGCCATCACATTAAGTTAAAAAAATATAAAATATTTATTTTAATATCATAAAAATTAGAATTAATTATAAATTAAAAAAACTTCTACCATAGTTTGTTAATTTGTATTCCCAAAATTATCCAAAAACCTTGGTTAAGATCGTTTATCAAATTTACAAGTTAGTACAAAAGCAAAATTGTATTTTAATTCCTATAATTTATAATTCAAATTTGAGATTTTCAAAAATGGTGAACCGTCAATTTTGTCAATCCATAAAATTTAAGTTGTAAGTTAATATAATGATAAACTTTCCTTTTAACACTTCATCAAATTTAAATTTAGTTCAATCAAAGAAAAAGTTTTGACTTCGAATAAGTTGCAAGTATTAAGATATGAACTCAGATTAAGCGAAGGAATGAAATTAAACATAATCAGAAAATGGTAAAACATTTCATTTGAATGGTTGCAGGGACCAAAGACGAAGAATTTGTTTTACAGATAGGCCGGTGATTGTTACCCTAAAATTCCTAGTATAAAATATTACGAAGTGGGGGTCATGGAAAATAAGGGCAAATTTGGGCCCTCCCATTTGTTTCTCTTTAATTAAAATAATATATTTTCATTGTCGGCGTATACCTAATCTTAATTACATTATGTTAATTATGACCCTATAAGAATGTCAAAATCATTCAGTTTTGTAATAAAAGTGTATGAGAAAAACTCAAAAAATTTTGATTAATTAGGTCACCCAACGACTATCAATAATATAGAATATATATTTTTTTTATTTTGTTCGCTTGGATGTTATTTTACTAATACATCATTCAAATTAATCAGATATTAATTTAATTAAAAAATAATTAAAGAATCTTTATTTTTACGAAGTAATATATGAAGATTTTTTTATATTTTTATAAAATGTTATTATTATTGTAAGATTTGAATTCAAGACACCATGCATTATCTTTAAAGCTTCAACTTAATCATTTCAATCATATTTTTGTTCAGATGCAATTGAATTTACTAACAATTATAAATTAAGAGATGAACACTAAAGTTTGGTTACGCGGTTTGAAATTTTTTTACATGTGCAAGCTTTGTGAAAGAGTAATCCGCTATATGCCGACAAGTTCATGACATGATTTGAGTCCAACTCACTCATCAAATTGCAACTTCACTCCTATATTCAATTTAAATCACTCTCCCCACTTAGGTCTAGTTTGTGAATGCTTCTCAAAAATGTTTTTGGGAAAAAACACTTTTGAGAAGAAGTTAAAATTTTCAGCTTTTGAAAAAAGTATTTTTGAGCCAATTTTCGACTTGAGAGAAGCATTTTTTCTCTTAAAGAACAGTTTTTTTAAGAATATTTTCGTCTCAAAAGTGTTTTTTCCAAAAATATTTCTTACAAGCAATACTAAACAGACCCTAAAACTTTTTCTTTAAAAGCTTAGTCAACATGGGCATTTTACTTGCAATGAATTTGCACTAAAAATAAGTTCCCAACAAGAAAAGAATAAGTGCTCTCTTAACTATAATAAAGCCTTCTGTTTCATAGGTGTTTAATGACTTGCAAAAGTACAATCAACTTGAAGCTCTACCACCTCAACAATAACATTTGGTAATGTCTTCAATATGGAATAAAGTCGTCGAAATCTTCTCAAGATAATCTTCATTGCAAATCAAATCTTTTTAGATCATGAAATTTTGATTATATTGAAAGTTTTCATAGCGTTCGTCTGACTTGATTTTCACATTAAAGTGTTGGTCAAAATATGTCAATTACATATGACAAGTTACATTGACTTACCAGATGCAAGTTAAGTTACAACTACAGTCACATTTGGCTCTTGTGATTAACACTAATATTATGTACATAATACAATAAATCTCAAAATTATATATGAATATATGAATTTTGATTTAATACAATTATACACAAAAATTTAATTTTAACTTAATATTACGTGTTTAGAAAAATAAATAAATCCAAATTATTTTCATATTGAGTAAAGATAATTGTTTGTATATGCAAAAAGCAAGCTTTAAATGGCACCACGTTAGTTAAAATGTTAATAATTTATGAAAATTAAACTAAACTAAAATTTCATGTAAACAATTACATACATTTGAAATTCATATATCACACTATACATATAATCGAAATTTATGTATAATTTTAAGATTTATCTATTTTATTATTTGATTTTACATTCCAATCAAAACAAAGCCAAATTTTATATTATATGTTAGTTTATACAAAACAAAATATTTATACTTGATGCCCTAACAACGCGAAATTCTATATATAATTAGAGAATCAAATGATGATATATATCCAAAACTATTAAAAAAGAATTTGCTTGATGATGCCTCATTATTTGATTTCTTGATGATTTATAAAATTATACATTAAATATTAATCCGAAAAACTAATGAATGGTTACTTTTTTATTACATTATTTAACCAAACAACTACTATTAATATTCATTTTTTTCTTTTATTATTTTTTGTTAAAGTCTATCCAAATATAACACCAATGCTAATCATATTGGGTGAAGCATATTTCAACTTTAAACATTACATTAAAAAAGAAAGTCATGATTATTAGGTGTTTTAAAACAAATTATCTTCACAACGTATTGGAATTTGACTGTTAGGCAAATAATTTTAATTAATTCTATTATATAATTATAATAAAATAATTTGATCCGAGGTTCAGTTCGAAATCCGATTCGAAAGACTCATGATTTAAGTAATTTTAAACACTCCATTTAGGGGAGAGAAGAGTTTATGGTTTATCTTCTTCTTCTCTAGAAAGTCTTTATCTCCTTACTCCAAAACTTTTTTCAAGATCATCTCGTCTTTCCTTTTTTCACGCCGTTGATACTGTGTATCAACAACTGGTGTGGTGAACGTGGATTGAACACCCGACCTTCGAAAAATTTCAAAACTTTCTTCAAGATCATTATATCTTCCCTTTTTTCACTTCTGTTGATACTGCGTATCAACAAATTCGATATGATGATAAAGATGCATATTTTTTAGAATGGATAGCTGCTCTTAATCTTTAGTTTACTTCTCAATCAATCCAACATCATCAATTTTCAGCAATGTCGGTTACCTTCTAAGAATTTTTTTTAAAGCTTAGGCCATCATTGCCTCTAACATTAAGATTTCACATTCTTTGCTTACCTATTCCAATATCTTCTCATTTCTTTGGCCCCATCTTACTAAGTTCACTAAAAAGGAAAAAAAAAGATTATTGTAATTTAAAAGAAAAAAAAGTTACTTCAAGTAGTTTATAAATTTATTGAAAATGTTTTTGAAAAAAATGTTATTACGGAATCTCGTGTATTGATTTGTTGGTCAAGGGTATTTATTGTTTTAAGTGTGACTTGGATTCGAGTCACGTTAATCGTTATTTGTAATTCAACAAAAAAATATTATTACGTTTTTTTTTTAGATTTTAAATGTTTGGGATTGTTATCGGAAATTGTTATGAAATATTAAACTGTTCATTTTAAACATAATTTTTTTGTACATCAATGATTTAAATTCAATCTATTTCTGGGATAGGTAAACGCCTAACTAATAAGTCACAACTTGATGTTCATTTTAAACATGATTTTGAAAATTAAAAAGAAAGAGTTAATTTAATCGATAGTCAAATAATTTAATGTTATCGTAAATGAATATAAATTTTAAATAATTTTTAAGCAATTAATATAAATTATTTATAAATTTTATATTGAATATATAAATTATATTTTAGATATTAAAATCATATATAAATACAACCCTTACAAAATGTGTTATATTTTAAACAAATTTCAAATAAGAAAATGATAGTATACCCTAAACCCTAGTTTATTAAGCTACAATCTATGAGGAAGATAGATCAATGTGGGTATATTATAATTTTCCTTCAAAGTAAATTTTTTCGTCCAAGTAGCCAAGTTCTTAGTTTTGTTTTTATAGTAAAATTATTTTTGTTTAGTTTTATTTTTTCATCAGTAAGGTTTTAGTTTAATTGGTAAAGATGAAGGCTTTGAATCTTGAGTATTCAAGTTCGAGCCCTGCTATGCACAATTTTATGTGTAGGCCTTCGAGTCTCATTATGTACGATAATCGTGTGTGAGTTTTAATCCAATTAATCTAAATTAGATGAGCTTCATTCTCATGCCTATACCGGCACAAAACCATCGATATAGGTAGTGAATCAATTTTGTTTACGGTAATTTTACTCATAGTTTTACTTTAGTGATGCCTAAACCATTTATATCGGCCCTTTGACCTAATCTCTTTTATATCTCAAAATTTGTGGAAGCACCAAATCTCCACCAGCAATTGGCATCTCATTGCAGCAAATCTCCTCTTACATTTTTCTCAACTTGCAAACACAATTTGCATCATCATGAGTTTTGAATCATTGCTTTGATACTGATGAAAATTTTAATGTGACATTAAATTAGATGATGTGGTGTCTTTGTTTCATAAAATATTTTCCTTATAAAAAATTCCGTAAGAATACATCTCTCGTCTTTATACTTTTAAAGGCTTCTTATTCTCTATATAAGAGTATACTACTTGATCACCAAATCTATTTATTAAGTGATAAACTTAATTTAATCTTCGGCGAATAAAAGTAAATCAAAATCCAAACTATATATTTTCAATTACAATTTGCTTGATATCTAACATAAAAATATATACATAATAAAATTTAATTAAGTTAGCAAGTTACTTGACTCAAGTATTAAGATACTTGAGTTATTCATAGCTCGAATTTATCTCTAACTCAACAATGTTTTATTCGGGTTTAAGATTTTCTCGAATTAAACTTGAGCAACTTTTAAGTAAAAATATCCGATTCTCCCTAAATTCGATATGTATTTTTTTTTTAAAAAAATTTATAATTAATCATTTGAAATTAATAGTAATGGGCTTTTTTCTCCTCAATTGATTTCTTTTTCAAAACTCCTAATCATTTCCAAATTCCACCTACCTAAGAATCAAAATGTTTGCTTTGCTCATCCTTTATTGTTCAAAGGTACTTGGCTAATTAAGTTGCAAAGACAAGCATAATAATAATAAGACCTAAAAGCAAGATAAATCATGTCAATTGTTTCACTCTTCTACTCACCATTGTTCTTCCCTTTTTACTGTTTCAAGGTCAAATATTTTCCTTTATTTGCAAGGTGAAACAGGGTATGTTTTCGCCTATATGAAATAGGAAAATCCCATGTCTTTCTAGCTTAGGTGAAACAGGAACAAGCGTGCAAATTAAAACTATAGTCTATAGTATGATCAGAAGTGTGAATTTCAAGATACTTTTAGGAAATCAAACCAAAATTAAATCTTACATTTAACCTATTGATTTTATAGAATTTGACCAAATCCAAACATGACAACATCATATGGTGGATTTGAAGAACACATAATATTATCGTGTGGTAAGAAGCAAACTCTGGTACTCAAAGATTCAAATTTTTAACATTTGCCAACAACATGATAGCAACATTACTATTGAATACACACCATGTAGAGGGACTTTTTGATAATGGAAACTAACAACCAAAACCAAGTATTTACATACAAATCAATAAAAAGTTGAACCATGAACATGAGGCCTAAATCGTTTAAGAAGTCTTGATTGTGATTGGGATGATATATAAGAGTTGGTTGAACACCAAAAGTTTTGCAGAAATGGATGCAATTGGGATTGAAACAAATTGTACAAGAGTAGAAGGGCAGGTGATGCAATTGTCATAAATTAATTAGATTTCCCTCCCTCCTATCATTGTTGCAAAGAAGGGATGGGGGTACGCAAGAATTTATGTACAATCTCAACTCTCGACTCTCAAAAGAGAATATCTTCCATTTAGGTGAAGGCAGGGACGGTAGTGGAGAGAACCCATTGGTGTTTGTCAGCACAATTTTAGTAGGTAATTGATTAAATTTCTTACCCTACCTTTTTTACTTTTCTCTATTCCTCCCCCCCCCCCCCCCCCCCCCCCCATATTCTCATTATTGAATACCCGCCACAAGTCTTGTCTTCCCTCACTTGCAATCACCATTTGATACAAAATTCAACAATTTGTTTTCGATTCTTTACATTTATTCTCTTGCATTCAAGTATTGCTTAGTATTTATCTAATTATATATATATACACCAAAGCTTAGTTAACTAGAAATATATTTAGTATGAAGAAAGTTTCAGTTGAACACCGTGTGTTGACCTGATGGTCAAAGTATTCACCATCTCAAGTGTGGTATGGGTTCGAATCGGGTTAATTGTGTTGTTATTTTTGCCCTCCTCTTATAATTCACCAAAAAAATCACTTGAACAATAAATTTTTTTTATAGATGTTAAGATTTTAATCACAACTTTATAAATGTTTTCTTTTAATAATTTTTGCATTAATTGTTGGTTTTTTTTATTAAGGGGTAAAGAGTAGGAGTTGTACGAAATTAGAGTCAATTAAATTTGAACACAAATGATGTTTCACTTCAATTGTGATTGTTATTAATTTATAGATAATAAGAATGTTATTTTTTTAACAATCTCATTATAGGTTCTGATCATATACAATGCTTAGAACTACTCATAGCCCCTCCCCAACCCATAAATAAGGGAATAATGCGTTTTAGCGCACTCGAACCCACATCCTCCTACATTGGCAACTATGCCAATGCCAATCGAGTTAAAGACTCATCCGATAAGAATGCTAATTTTAAAACCACAAGCAATAATATCACTTGAACCCAAAATAAAATTGTTGAGAAGAATTCTAGTTTGTATTTTTGAAAGACATTTATTGTTAGATGGAACTACAAAATACCCAACATGGTTGGAAAAAAACCATAAAATATCCAACAAAATTCAGACATATAAAACATGACCCGAACGTTGTATCAACCATATTCAAGTGAGTGTATAAATCCATCCAACGCAACACAAATACATTTAATTCAAAAATTGACTCGACATAGATCCTGTTGGGAGTACATATCTAAAAATTGAACTTGAGACACAGACAGACATGAAGTTGAATGGTTAACTTGTCCATATACATAGGCTTAGTTTCAATGTTCACTATTCACACATTTATGGAAGATATTCAATTGGTAATTTTATTGTTAAATTTAAAAGTAAAAATCTCAACAAGTGGGTGCAATAGCATTCCAATGTTGGAACTTAAATTCTTTTCCTCAAAACGACATTCTTGAGAGAAATAACTACAAACCTCAAAAAGATTAATTTTTATAAATCGTAAAATAAAATGAATGATACGTTAATCAGATTCTAAGGGTCAAAATGATGTTAAAAGCTACATTAAATTCTAGCACTTAACTATTCAAAATTGTTGAGATTTCTCAAAATTAACGGTTGGTGTGATTGTATTTGGTTGGTTGAATGTCCAAGTTTTAATTTTTAAATTTTAAACCCTAAATAGGATAGGGTTTATATTAATGCCTTTTCGAGATATTTAAGGTTTGAAATTAAATTTTTAACCTTCTATCAACAGATGCCATTGAATCTTAGAATTAAATCAATGTAAAAAAAATTCAAAACATTACATGCTTCAATTTGAAACATGTAATTTAGGTTTGACGAAAAATTAATTATAAAATTGTATTACTAGTTTCATTTTGTCCCAATAAAAGTTAATATCAATTTCTATCTTTTCAAGGAAAATAAAGAGAAAATAATCCCAGTGCCTTATATTAGAACCGTAAAATTTTTATACAAAATTTTATAAATCAAGATCTATCATGTAAAATCATCAAGAATAAATCGAAAACAAAACTAAATACGGAAGTGTATTTCAATCCATCGATTTCTTGAAATTTTTCGAATCTTACAGTTTTTTATCTTCCAAGAAATAATTTTTCTCTTTTGTATGGAAAAGATATACGAGATAACCCTATTTCTTGAGATCACTACCTCTTTAAATAACTGATTACTAAAACAATTTTGGATTTTTATAATTTGACCCCTCATCAAATTATAAATACAACTTATGGTATCTATACATTATTTTTATAACACTTTAATACCTATGACACTTATAAGATAATTGGTCACTTAATTTTGTATCACACTTTATTATAACATTAAACATTATACATATGTGTCCATAATTGAGGATTTTAATCCAACACTTTATTAATGGACTGAAAGGAAATAGAAATAAACCTTGGAAGAAGTGGAGAAAATAATGATTAAAAAGAAAGCAATGATATATATATATATTTGGTCTAAGATATTTTGATATTCAAAAATTATATTGGATTTTAATTAAATTTTTAAAAAATTAAATCAAATCCTTAAATAGAGATATTTTTTTAATGATGTTTCTTCTAATCACAAGACTCAAAATTGAATCTTACTTGTAAAATATCAAAATTTTTCACTCAATTTAACATGCATTATTTTATATTTTTTTTGTGAGTGACCTATGAGATTTAAGGTTTTGTTTATCGAGTTGTTTTTTGAGATTTTGAGTTTTGTATTCGGGTTTGGGTAATGTACATTTAGGTTTATTTTTTTCATATATTATACTCTCGTTTTTTTTCTCTTTGAGGATTTTTCAAATAAAATATTTTTGTACGTTTTTTTTCACGTTTATTATCTCGTTATTTATACGGATCGATCCCTAACACATTATATAGATGTGTAGGGAGTTAGAAAATAAAAGGGAGTTAACTTTATATAGGTATACCAAATGTTGTAACCTTTTGATCGTATCAAAAGAAGTGGTCTTCATTATGACTATCTCTGAACTAGACATTGATATGTTCCTTAAATCATTTCAAAGTATACAGTCCAAGCATATTTGAAGTTTAAATATATTTCAATACCAAAGAAAAAGAAGAGAAGAAAGTACTGAAAAATACTGATCATAAGCACATTGAAGGAATATATAAAATATTATGGGGAAAATGAGAGATGATGATATAAGAAGCAAAAGAAAACAAATGAGATGGGGTTTTGTTTCTTTGTTTGTTTCTTCATTTTTTATTTTTGCTTTTTGGTAGGGAAATAGTGGTGCCATTCGAACCAAGCCTGGGGGCCACTGTCTTGTTATTTATTTTATTCTTCTTTGTTTTGGGGAAGAAAAGAAAAGAGGAGGGAAAAAGGAAAGAAAGGCTGCCAAAGAATATGGAAAATGGAAATGAAGGTCGTCCCACTCTTTCTCTCGTCCTGTCACCATCCACCCCCCTTTTCCCCGCAATTCCCTCCTTCCCCTCCCTCTCTCTCTCTCTCTCTAAAACTATGCTCATTTTTTATGTAACCTCCCTATACTATGCATCTTTTGTGCATTTAGTCCATCTTGCTTTCTTCTTATCATTACATTTTAAGGGATGGGATGATAGGGTTTGAACCCGGATCATCTAGGCGTCAAATGGGAACTCCAACTATTACTCCAAGCAAGTTTGGGCAATCTCTCTTGATTTGTTTTGTATCATCCATGTATATTTTACTGTTCATATTTGAGGTTCGTCGCTATCTTTCTCGACAATATTGTTTTCAAGTTTTGAACCTTTGTTCTCTCTTTAAGCTATCGTTTGGTACTTTTTCAAGTCATGATTCAAATGGAATGTGATTGCTAAAAATATACGTTTAGTTAACTAAGTACTTTCTAAGGAATGTAATGATACTTTACAAATTTACTTTTTTTAAAATAAAAGATGATATTCATGTATTTAATTTTTATAATAAACTTAATTCTTAACAAATATTTGAATTAAATATTTAATAATAAAATTTAATTGATAATTCTTAAATTATTATTTTTAATTTATAGTTTTGATTGGTACAGAAAAATTATAATTTTCATTGAAATAAATTAAAATAATCATGTTGATTCCAAGTATATACAAAATCATAATTAAAAATTATAATTTATAATGTATATACAAAATCATGGATATATATAAAAAAAAAACACTTGAAATCACGTTTTATTTAGCTAAAGGCTAACTCATTACGTCTATAAAAAAAATTAGTTGATTCCAAGTATTGATATGTGTAAAATTATAAATAATTAAATCATAGTAATGTAAAATCATAGGCACTTTAACCCATAATTCTTATACAACTTAAATGAAATATTTCTACTCATTTTTTACAAAAAAAAAAATTCCATACAAATAAAGTGCTAAATCAAATTTGTAGCTAAAAAAAACTTATTTACGAAAAATCCATTGAAATGATAAAAAAAAAATCAAGCAATAGGAAGAAAGGAGGCAATAGTTATTTCTTCACTCTTTTTTTTACATTTATTTCTAGACTAAAACCTTAAAGAAAGCAATATAATATAGGGTTGATTTTGTTTTAATTTTTTTTTATGAATTACAAAAAGATTCAAACTCAGGTCACATTTGGGTCGATGAACACCTTTAACCATCAGGTCAATACATAAGGATCAATATTTTTTTAACTTTTTATCATGTGAATCACATTGTCATGGTTATGAGAAAGTTAGATTCTAAAAAAATAAATAAAATTTGACATACCAAACATTAGAATAACTTTTCAACTAATTAAATTTCTAAGAAAGTGATTATTTTCCATCATACCGAACACTATTTAAAAGTGCAATGTGTCTTATCACTGCATTCAATACTTTTCAAAATATGTGTTTTCAATTCTTATACAAACTTTTTTTGAAATATATATTTCAAATAATTTGATGTATCTTCTTTTTAAATATATATATATATATAATGACATAATTGAAAATGCATTTCAAAAAGTAGAATCTTAGAAATGATAAAATTATAATAGAGGGACTATATCCACTAAAAATGTATAGTACAAGGACATAACATAGAATTTGACCAAAAAAAAAAACTTTCTTTCTCCTTCAATCTTTTGCCTTGCTAGGGAGCTCTCCGTCCCGTTATTGCTCCTCCCTGGAATCCCCGTTTCCCGTTTCAAAATGCAGGCAGTAGATAGGGCAGAGTAGCATTTTATGTATTAACTTAAAAAAAACAACAACAAAAAACACTGAATTTTTAAAAAAATTTATTTGGGTTTTGGTTCTGTGTTTGGTTGGTGGGAAAAAGACAGAGAGGAAACGTGTGAGAGCAAGAAAGTGGGATAGCAAATAACTATAATATTATATATAATATATAATCTGTCTGTATTGGCTTTAGCGGTTTCCCTCCAGCTGACAAATCCCCACAACATCAAAACATTTATATATAACATATATACTTACACTCCCCACAGTACATACATTTTGTATATCTTTTCATAGATTTACTGTTTACTTGAAAAAAGTATAGTTTGTGAGTGGGTTTCGGGGTTGGGGTTTTTTATTTTTACTTTCATTTTCATATTTGTTTTTCTGGGGAGTACTGTCTCTGTCCCTTGTCTCTGCATTTGTCAGTATGTCCCATCAGATGTCTTTCCTTGCCCTGTTGGTTGTTTTGGGGATCACATGGAAACCCCAAAGAGAACACACGCTCAGACTCCACCCTCTTCTCTTTGCTACACAAACATGAACCCTAATCTCTCTCTCTCTCTCTCTATATATATATTTTCTTTTTGTTGCTAACTTGTTATCAATGTGTTTATCAGTTTCCTTATTGCTGTGTATTCATATATATATATATTAATGTGAGTGGAGAAAATACAGAATAAGTTTTCATTTTAGAAACGTCAGAGTTGAGCAGAGTTTTCTGCACTTCCATTGTGTAATTCAGAAGTAAAAAATTTGTCATTCAAACAGGTTTTGGATATCTCCAATATCTCCATGCAGTAATTATTTTCCTGGAAAAAGAATGAAGTGTTAAAATTGGTAGTCGCAATTAAGAGGAGGAGGAGGGGGGTGGTGCAACATAAAATTTTGGGTTCAGTAAGTATGAAACGACATCTGACAGTTCATGAAGTGACGATTATTTTAACGCTGTCCCCCTCCACTCAAAATCAACGCTCCTATCCCCCTTCTTATTTTTATTTAATCTTCTCTAACCATCTTCCTTTTTTGTCACAAAAATAATAAAAAGAATTAATACATTATCATAATTTCGATCAATTAAAAAAGTCAGTTCATATAAAATACTTCACAATTTCTCAAATATCTGTTAAACTCAAGCAATCATTTCCAATTTCAATCCAGCACAAATCCCCCTGTGCAACAAAACCAGCTTTCATGTATAATTAAATTTTATATAATCATTTTTCCGAAAACTAGCTTGACATTTTTTTTATTACCAAAACTGCATAATATATTTATAGTAATAATATTTGTTGGGAAGAAGAAAAAAGAGAAAGCGTCGATATGAACAGGGGCAGTGGATCGTAGGGTAAGGGAGTCAATCATTGTCACTTCATGTGTCCATTAGAATAGTGGGATTCTTTCACAGTATATATGACTAGAATTATGAGGACATTTATTTTTGTATGATTAGACTGCCCATCACTATTATGCAGAATTTTATGATAAGTATAAGGATGAGAATTATTGAGTTATGAGACAATTTCTATTCTCTTTCTCTTTCTCTTTCTCTTTCTTTCTTTTTTTTTAATTCACAGCTCATTAAAAATATTAAATTAAATATTATTAGGTTAAATTAAAATCACAATAACAAAATAAAGGGAGGAGTATTTAAGCCTTTTAATTTTGAATAAATAAGAATATTAATTTTATGCACTTTTTATTAATTAAATTTTCTTTCTAAATTTTTTTCTCCTCATATAATTAATCTATACTAGTATTTAAATCCCTAATTAAAATAATATCATAAGTGAAGCTTTAATTCAATTAAAAAATTACTAAATAATCAAACTTGTAGAACAGAAACTAGAAAGATTATATAGGTAATTTAATTTATTTAAAAAACAAAAAATAAAATAAAAATCACTATTTTAATATTAGGATTTGAACTTTACATGCATAAAGTTCTAAGATTTTTACCTTTATCAAATCACTATTTTTTTCTGATTAAAAAAATTATTATTCAAAAAAAAATCATTGCCCAAATATCTTTATATTATATTTTTTTTGTTATATACTATAATAAATTTTTTTATTGAATTTGGTGTCGCGAGTCAATTTGACGCAAATTCAATTAGAGAATTTACATATAAATCATGTTCTAAGAAAATAATAATAATATTATAATTTTGTTTTTTTCTTTTACTATTTTTATATGAAATGTTTAAATTAAAAAAATTAAAAAAACACAATTTTAAAAAAAACAAATGTCTAAAGATGTATTCATAATTACTTTATCACCTTACCTATGATTCACCTGTTTTTTTATACAATTCTCGTTTCTACTAATAACTATCTTCAACCTTTAAATTGGTGAAAAAAATGCTTAATCGTGCTCAAACTCATACCTTCTTCATTGTTGTAATAACAACAGTGCCAATTGAACTAAGGCTCAATCAGTTTATGATTTAGTTGTTAAATAAATCATTTATAAATATATTATTAATATAAAGTTTTTATTTTGCCCATGATTGTGAATAATCTAATTATTATTAGAATCTCTTATTGAATTGATGTCACAATTAACCTAATACCAACTTAATTATGTAAATTATTAAAACCCAAAAGAAAAATCTAATTATTTTAGTAAATTCACAAAATATAACTAATTTAAATTTTTTTTTAAAAACCCTAAAATTTTAAAAATAAATAACATTCTAAAATCCACCCATTAATAAATAAAATTAATCATTGGGTTAAAAAATTATTTTTTGTTTTTTAATTTTATTTATATTTAAAATATAATTATTTTTATAAAAAGTATTATTTAAAAGGAATTCTTCTTTACCCACAAAATAAGTGTCATGAATACTAGTATTCATAAAAATGATATTTTTATTTAATCTTGAGAAGCCTTTCAATAATAAAATCTTGAGTGTATCAAATTGATATGATTTTAGTTTTCTAAAATGAGATTAAATCCAAATAAAATTTGCAAATACTTTTAATAATAATAATAATAATAATAATAATAATAATAATAATAAGAAGAAGAAGAAGAAGAAGAAGAAGAAGAAGAAGAAGAAGATGTTTAGAAGGATCATATATAGATTATCACATTCATGGTGTGGGTAAAAACATGTAAAAAAAATATTTATTAAATGCTTATGTAAAAATAAAACGAAATTTTGGTTGAAATAGTAAATTTGAAATTTAAAAAATTATAATGTCTTGAGTTCAAATTATACTGTAGTTTTTTTCATTTATTTTATTAAAAATATAAAAAGATAAAAATATTCTCATAATAACATAACTTTGTAAAAATATTATTTTTTAATCATTTTCCAATTAATTTAGATGCTCAATTAACTTATAACATTAATTTATATCATGAATGATTTATTCAAATATCGTCACTTAGTTTGAGCATGAATATTAAGATGAAAACTTAGAGTGGGTTTGGACGAGCGATGCGTTTACCTGTGACTAATGTAAAAACAACAATGTCAATAATATTATATATTGTAACAATATTATAGCGTGAAATAAAAAGTAAACTAAATGCAGCACATTGCATCGCCCATCTGAACCCATACTTAGGATTCATCTTTTTATCTTACAATAGAAGGTCTAAGCAGAACCTTTTGTTGGTAAGATTCAAGACAATTTCGCTAATCACTAAATTGAAATGCTTCTTAATTTTAAAAATCAAATCATAAATTTACAAAACATCACCTTTGAATATAATTACATGAATCTATTAGACTAAGTCCTAACTTCATTGTTATACCTTTTTTATGTATTCAAATAATTACATCTACTTTATATGAAATTAGCTAACTAATTGAAACCTTTTAGTAAATGTAAATTGAGCCCTTTTTTTATTATCTCATTTTCCCCTAATGGATTCTTTTTATTAATGAATTGTTGGAAGAAGTGGAAGTGGATTTCTTTCCTAATATTTTGCACCAAGTTTATTTACCTAAATACTATCCTGACCCAACAAAATCAATCTCAAACCATAAAACGGATAAAAACATATGTAATTATACAAAAAAAAAATCTAACTTTTGATGTTAATAGTTAATTAAGATCCAGGGACTAAATTGAAAAAATCTAATTACTATAGAATTTAAATTGACAAGAATAGTTGAGGACCTAAATAGCAATTAGCTAAAAGTCCAAAATGGTAATAAACTATTTCCAAATAGGAGTTAGTGGATGATGATGGTATATTCCATTATATGTGATTAAATGATAACTTATAGTAATGAAAACATGATTAAACTAATTAATCTAGGTTAATTAAAAGTTAATTAAAGTATAGAGGTTAAAGATAGTGGAAAATTCACCATCTTTCTTCATCCTACAACTGTCCACCATTGTTAAAGCCAAAGAAAAACCCTTCAACCTTTGACAAACATTCGACTACAAATTAGGTTGTAATTCAAGACTTTTTCTTATAATTTTTTATAGATTTGAGGTCATTGAAGCTTAATTTAGCTAGTCCATAACAATTTTTGCAATTTTTAAAGTTTTAGAAAGTTGTCATTGTTGATTCCTTGAAGAATTAGGCTTGAAGTTGATAAATTTTAAGCTTAGATTATGAAAAGGACTAGATTGTAAAATTAATTTAGCTAATTGTTAACTTTGTTACATGAGGAACAAATTGAGTAAATGTAAAACTTTTTATGAAATTATGTTATAAATAGAAAGTATAATGTCCTAATGAGAATATATGAAATTGAATTTTAAACCAAAGCTAAGCATCGAAAGTTATATTTATCTCGAGTTTAGGGACTAAATTGAATAAAATGTAAAATATGGAGAAAATTGAAAAATGGAATGCATATCAATTAGTATGAAAATGTTTGGTATTGATTAGTTATACAAAACAATTGTATAGATCAAGGTTTGGATCGAAGTGGAGTTAATTGAGGAAAAGCTAAATTTGTTTATTAGTCCTTGAAGAATTAACTCGTTTTGGTATTTCAAATAGGTAAGCTCACATTGAACTTACTAACTCATTTTTTGTGGTATTTATGCTTGTATTTAATAAGTTGATATATAAATGTAAATGTATGTTTGAGTATATAGCAATATACTAGTAGTTTGGCACATATGGTTAGAAAGGATTGAATTGAAACATGTGAATAACTACAACGTATATGTATGAAAATGATTGATTGAATTATATGTAATTGATGCCCATGCGAACATAGTAAAAGCTTAGGATACGGTTGGAATGCTAATGGGGTTATATGCGCACTTGATCAACGATTTCACAATTTATAAAGAGATCTAGCATTTGTTGTAGATTCTCGGGTTACTTAACAAGATCTAGCCTTGTTGTAGATTCTCGAGTGATTTAACGAGATCAAGCCTTGTTGTAGATTCTCGGGTTATAAGTAATATAGGTTTAGCCTGAACGAGTAACCTGATGTAATTTCAGCTTGGACGAGTAACTTAGTTCGCCCAGGTATCCAAGTCTATTTTATTAGAGTTCCATCGAGTAATATTTATCTTAATATGGGAAAGCTTGAAAGTGTATTGAATATGAAATGGTATATGTTTATAAGTTGATATGTGGTATGAAATTGCTAGTATTAAGTGATGTTATTCATGATATGTAAGTATGCTTAACCTATTTCGGTGTTAATGTTGGCAAGTGAATAGTTATGACATATTGTGCTAGGGATAGCCAATTTGTATGCCAAAATGTTTGATAGTTGTCATACTTATAAGTGATCAAGGTAAGCATAGTATTTCCCATTTGAACTTACTAAGGATACTAAATGCTTACTTTAGTTGTTTTCTTCTCTTGTAGATCATTACCTTGAGGAACTTGCCTAGCCAGATTAACACGAAGCACACACTATCAACAAGACGGCAGAATTATGTTCATTTTGATTCTAAATTTGGTACCATTAAGAATGATGATCTTTAACTTGTAAGGATTAATATGTTAAATGTTGCAAGTGAGCTAGTTGAAATAGTTAGGTTGATGGATGATTAAAAATGATAAAATTAAATGTTAAGCATGATTCATAACTTAGTGTATACTTTGGTTAGTTCATGTCAAGTTCCTTGAATTGCTTAGTTTCCAAATTGCATAATGAATCATGCTTGAATTGGTACTTGAAGTGCTTTGGATATGGATAGTTAAAATGGAAATGAATATGCCTAAATGATAAATATTTGAATTGCATGTTATTGAATGGTTGATTTTGATGATTATATGCTTGAATTGGTTTAGATTGGCATGGTATAATAGTATTACACTTGTGTAAAGTTGAATGAATACATCTAGGTGTTGGTTTGAGAACAAGTGAATTGGTACCAAATGAGATTTTTGCCAAAATAAGGGTAACATCGTGACGTTGATACACCTGTAGTCGCGACATGACTCGCTGAGTTGGCGATGTCGCGATGTGGAAACCATGAAGTCATGACGTCGGCTCGAGATTTTAAAAACTTTATTATTTGGTCCTAATTCACCTTTGAGTTAACAAAAGAATTTTTGTAAACTCGTGTAGGATCCGAAAATGATTGTGTAACTTAATATGAATGTGATTTACACTTAATTACAAGCATAAATGATTGAACGATTTTATGGATCAAATAGCTCATTAATAAATGTGGTTTAAGTTGAAATAGTGAAAACCATAATGCTTTAGATTCAAAACTTATAGTTCACATCATATGAATTTTTTAAAAAAATAAATGACGGTAAAATTTAAATAACAAATACTTAAAAATTACTTTTTTTCTCACAAAAAATAGCATATTTATATTATTTTGTGTATTTTACTGTTTATATTCGAAATTCATGATTTCTTTTCTCAATTATACCTCTTTTAAATTTCGAACTTATATTCTTTTATTGAAAATTCAATGTTTTATTATTGCATCCAAGCATTGGACATTTTAAGATTATGCCAAAACAAAATTTGTGAAGTGCTTTGCTTGGCGCGTGAAGAGTTTGGAATCCATTTTCATGTCCGATCTGCAGACTGTAGCCAATAATGGCCAAACCCCAAACCCAATCCCTGCTATAATCACTGTAGCCACACTCTTGTTCGCTCCACAGTAAAAAAAAAAAAGTTTACAGCGCAGTAAAAATCAAATGAGAGAAGCAGCTATCAAGTGATTTGATTTCGGAGGAACGGGGAAGTCTTATATCAAGACGGGGTCTCAACGCCCCCCTCTGAAACCAAAACACTCACACACACAGAAACAGCTTTCTTTTTGCAGATAGAAAGGGAAGCAATACCCAAAAAAAAAAATTATGGCCACGCTCTCTTATTCCTCTTATCTTCGTCTTCTTCTTCTCTATTAGAAAAAAAAGTTGAATTTTTTTTATTAAAATTATATACTTGCTGTTGAAGGGAGGGGAAATGGAGTTTGAGGATCAAGAAGAGCAGGAAGAAGAGATGGGTTTGACACCGAGTTATGACTCGCTGGGGAACTCGTCTAGACTCAAAATGTCAGGTGTTGAACCTGGTTCAGTAACCCCAACGGGTCAGCAGCAGCAGAGGAAGCCTAGGTATAGGGAGTGTTTGAAGAACCATGCCGTGGGGATCGGCGGTCACGCTCTCGACGGTTGCGGTGAGTTCATGCCGGCTGGAACTGAAGGCACCCTCGACGCTCTCAAATGCGCGGCTTGTAACTGCCACCGTAACTTCCACCGCAAGGAATCTGAGCTTGGCTCCCCAAACTCCGTCCACACCACGGACCTCTACTTCCATCACCACCACCACCACCAGCCACCGCAATTCGCGCCTTACTTTAGAGCACCAACTGGGTACCTCCACGTTGCCGGACAACAAAGGCCATTAGCTTTACCATCAATCTCAGGAGGAGGACACAGCAGAGAAGATCAAGAGGATGCTTCGAATCAAGGGAGCTCAAGGAAGAGGTTTAGAACAAAGTTTACGCAGGAACAAAAGGAGAAGATGCTGAGTTTGGCTGAGAGACTAGGGTGGCGGATTCAGAAACATGATGAAGAGATTGTTCAACAGTTCTGCAACGAAACTGGGGTCAAAAGGCATGTTTTGAAAGTTTGGATGCATAATAACAAGCACACTCTTGGTAAGAAACCCTAGAAACAGATTATGAGGGAACTTTAGATGTGTACATTTTTTAGGGTTGACCATCTGGGGAGGGAAGGGTACTTTGATAGTGATTGTGATGCTGGGAATGGACTACTTAACAGTGTTATTATGTTGGGTTTAAATTAGGTTATCACGTAATGTTAATGGGAACTTAAGTTATTGTAGTTCTAATCTATTTCCCTTCTTGTTGCATTTCCAAAAAAGCTCTATTTTAATTCCAAAATGGGTTTACATAATGAAGCATTGAAGCAAAGTGGAGACATGCAATGCAATGCAATGCAAGAGGCATGATGAAAATGGAAGAGCATTGAGACAAAAGAAGGATGAACCGGTGAAGCATGATCTCCCTTTGGAGACCGGGATTATATATTACAATATATATAAACATTTTCCTCTACGTGTGTGTCTCTGCATTTTTTTCAAGTTAATGTTCCTTTTCTATCAGTCTTTATTTCATCAAATCCTGAATGGGAGCGGTGGAGCTTGTTGTTTGAGGTATCATGGATGGCGTCATGGCATTTAATGTATGCGGTTCTTTTCTTGCTTGCTTTTTTCAACATTGATTCTCCTTCTTCCATTCAATGTAGACACCCTCTAAGCCCTTTCTTTTTTCTTTTTCTTCACAGCACTTTGCTTTCCTTGTTGCACTTCTTCTTCTTCTTCTTCAGTCTTCACTTTCTTTTTCTGCAGTTTCTTTTTTCCCTAAGGCATGGGTACAGTTTGCCTTTAATGTTGAAGCAAACAATGGTTTATAATCATGGGGCCTCCTTTTGTTTTTCCTGGTAACGCATTTACTTTTTCAGTCTTTGAGTACTGAAGTTGATCTTTGTTTTTTCTTCTTATATATATATATATATTAAAACATCTGCTCATTCTTTCAGCAATACTAATTATTGTGGTAGTGTCACTACAGGAAAACAGGTCCTTTTTGCAACAATATTTCATTAATATTACAGGAAACAGGAAAATATGTAAAATAATGAGATTCTCAAACTTGTTCATATAATAAATAAATAATATTTATAGAGGGAAACAGGTCCTTTTTGCAACAATATTTCATGTTGTTGTGTAATAACGGAACGATAGATCCAAAGCTTGGGTCTTTCTAACTTCATCTCCTTATTTCTTTGTTTCTTCTTCCTCCAAATCCTTCTAAAGGAAACATGTGGGCTCTCCTAGCAGCAAGGAGCAGAAAAAAGAAAACACTCACAAGATTCATGTTCTTTTCTTTGCAACTCTCAGGTCTTAAATCTATATTAATTCCATGTAATCCTGACCTTTAGAATTCAACTAACTAGAAACATTTGTGTCTTCAAAGGCGACCACATACATGTTTGTAATAAAACAAGCTTTTCATGTCTTAAGGGTGATTAATTAAAAGATTATTTATTTATTGTTGGGAAGGTAATTAATACTACCACCAATGAGTGAAGTCAGAATACAACTACATTGCAGGTAAAAGAGGGACCTGTTTCTCTCTATAAGGTAAGATTTTCAGATGGCTCGTATGCTGATTTTTTGACCCTGTTGCTACCATATACATACATATGGGATAATTTGCTTGCTCTAGTGTCCAAAGTAGTAGCTGCAAGATATAAATATGCACTTGTTGTTGAGGATAGTTTGCTTGATTGGGGAAATTAAACCACACTAGGGGAGCAGGTAAAGGTGCATAGGGAAATGCATGGTGTGTTGTGGTCCTGTTGGGGAATCTTGTTCCGAAGTTAATTTCATCAGATAGTGATTGATCATCTTCTTCCTTACCTGTATTACTTAATATGGCACCATTGTCTTTATTAGTCTTGCTTTGGCTTAATTATATATATGAGGGGGTAGAGTTTATCAGTAAACTAAAAACAGCAATTACCCATTTTTCTTTAAGGGTTAAAACTGCTTATTTCCATATTAGTGAATCTGAGGTCTTAGTTTCCCATATATAAATTCCCTCCATTTGAATTCGTCAGACCCTTTTTCTTTTTATGTGTATGTCACTTTGATCCTCAATCCATTATATCTTCCAATTCCATGTACCCATAATGCATAGTTTTATACATAATCCGAAAATAAGATAATGATACATCATTAAAAAAAAATTTAAAACTAAATTCACTAACTTCCTTTTTATTATACAATAACAACCGATTGAGTTTTAGTTCGATTGACATCAATTGTCAATGTAAAAGAATGTGGATTCGAGTGCGCTGATGTTTATTATCCTTTTACTGTATATAGAACCAATGCCAAATGTTTCATTCAGGAATGAAAAATCGGATTCTTGCATAAGTATGTAGGACCAAAGTTGTCACAATATAATACCGCTTGTAGCTTAGAAAAAGGGTCTAACTCTCCAAGCAAGAAACAACCCAATTAACTTCGACGGTCGTGGTGGCAATGGCACGATACTCAGCCTCAGTAGAGGACTGAGTTATAGTTCTTTGGTGTTTCGAAGCCCACGAAATCAGAGTGCCACCAAGATAAACAATAAAGGCACTAGTAGAGAGAAACCCAGTTGGAATCCGGAAATGTAGTGACCTTCAAGGACTCAAAAGGTCAAATGAACAAGTCAAAAGAAATAGTGTTTTTCAAAACTGAAGAAGCCGTTTGACTTTATTCCAATGTTCTTGAGATGTACTGAGACAACTTATTCACTGCAAAAGATATGACAGGTCAAGTTAAAGACAAATGTTGCAAGTCACCAATAGTGCTACGATATAGTCTACCATCTATGAAGGGGCAACCATCATTAAGTAGAAGAGATAAAAAAAGTGGACAAAGGAGACTCAATAGGCTTGGCGTCAACCATAGTCATTTGTTGAAGATGATTCCTGATATACTTGTTTTTAGATAGAAATAGGCCATTAAATATTGGAGCGGTTGTGACTTCAATGAAGTGATGAATGTTACCAAGATCCTTTTATCAAAAATTGTTGAGAGGGGCTTAGAATGAAATTGGTAATAAGATGTTGATTATTGCCAGATACAAGCAAATCATCAACATACAGCAAAAACTACATTATAGAACCACTATCATCATGATAAATAAAAAGAGATGCATTCAGTTTAGAACCAACAAAACCAAAGGAAAAGAGAAACTGTTGAAGTACTGCAATGTTCCACCTACGGGGAGCTTATTTGAGTCAATATAAAGACTTATTTAAACACCCTGAGTACAACAAATTTACGTTAACAAAGCTTGAAGGCTAGACCGTGTAAACATTCTCATGTAATGGTCAATGTACAAAGGCATTATTGATATCCATTTGATGAATGTACAAAGGCATTATTCACAATTCATAACAATCGTGCTCTTATTTGTAATGGATAGATACAAAATAATCTCTACTTTATCAAACTTAAGATGTACTCACTGCTTCCAACTAAATGCATGAATAAGAAACTTAAAATTTCTTACTCTAATAAGCTGTACTTACGATATTTAATATTTGGTTATATTAACCAAGAAAGAATCATTAGACTTGTGAAAAATGAAACTTTAAGTTCACTTAATCCACAATGTGAAGCTTGCTTGGAAGGTAAAATGGTCAAGCGATCTTTTAATGCAAAAGGTACAAGGATCGTTCAACCCTTAGAACTTGTGCACCCTGACATATGTGGTTCCATGAACATCAATGTAAGAGGTGGTTGTGATTACTACGTAACTTTTATAAATGATTATTCTAGATATTAAGTTGCTTTCATAATGGTATATAATAAGGGAGAATCCAATCATGCTACATTAGTGGAATGAATGCAAGATTAAATAATGTTATAATTAATAGACGGAGAGTGGAACTTAATTACAAATTATTTGAGCCATGATTATATATTTTCAATCGATCCATCCGCTAACTCAATATAACCCAAAATAGATTGCATGTAGAATCAATAATATCGAATGAATGAAAATGATTATTAAAAGAAAAAGATTGTTTGTATCACTATCCATAGTGATACGTTTTCTTGTTAAATACAAAAGATGACTTAAAAATTAAATTAATTTCTTTAAACTATTATTTAATTGATTGCAATTAACTAACTGAAATTTGAACTAAAAATTAAATTAATTAATTATTATAATTTTATTTAATGAGGAAATTAAATATATTTCATTCCCCACAAATTCTAATTTGGTAAAGTTCTTATGACTTTAAAGGTATTAAAATTGGGTTGCAAAAATAATTTAATTGAATAAACAAATAAATTTAATTAATAAAAATTTCGAGAAATAGGAAAATAATTATTAAGTTGGATAGATTATAAGTATTGGTTAAAAATTCACATAACATATATAATTGTATCCAATACATGAGAGAGGGACAGTAAATCCTAGTGCAGAATAGGGTTGCCACCACCATCAAGGAAATTGTATTTTTCTTATTCAAATATTATTATTTAATTACCTTTTGTTGAAGTAAAATTGTTGTACCTTTTTCTTATAAATAACAACTAGGTAATGACTTAAAACTACACTACACAAAACACAAGTTATTGAACATGATTACTCTGTTAAAAAATAATGGTTATTTATTTATAAGAATAAATTTTATTTTTTGAAAAGCTCAAAATATTTTATTTTCTTAGCAAAACATTGCATTTAATAGGAAATATTATTATAAGTAGTAATTTAATTTAATTTATTTTTAAATTTCTACATTAATTGAGATGCGACTATACACACAAGACTGCTGGCCCTCTATGTATTGATCTGATGTCTCCAATGTAACGGGCAACAAAATTAAATATTGAGTATAGTTTGTTATCAGCAATTAAGCCATTGTAACAACACAGGGAACCATATATAAAAAGGGTAAATATACCTCTCCATTCCCTCTAAATTTCAAATTTTAGCAAATTGGTTTTTCTCAAAAAAAATTGAAGCAATTTAATTCCTATCAATTTTGATACTGAGCAACTAAAAATAATTAATCACAGCGTTAATTTCTTCCATCAATTGTACATGATTTTGATTGGTATAGTGACAAATTTAGCTTTCGATGTTTACATATTTATTATTTTGGCCTTGATTCTAAAAAATTTAATAAATTCAGCCTCATCATTCACATATTTACACAAATATTGCAAGACAAATTTGTTAAATTAGGACTAAATTGATAAAATGTGTAAACTTTAAGGTTAAATTTATTATTATACCAATCAAAATCATGTACGATTGATGGAAAACATTAATCGTGATTGATAGTCTTTAGTTGTTAACTTTCGAAATTAATAAAAATTAAAATACTTTAATTTTTTTTAGAAGGATCAATTTACTAAATTTCAAATTTAAGAGGAATCGAAGAAATTTTTTTATCTTTAAAACAGGCTTAATTCCAATAGCATTAATTCTATCAACTTCTAATTCAACATGATATAAATGTAGACATCTCTAAACAAAATGATTAATATATATACTAAAAATATTAATTTGAAAAATAATTGTAGATAATATATAATTAATTTTTTTATTTAAGTTAAATTAAAATATAAGTACACCATGTGTCGCATGTATGTACAGTAATTTAAACTTCCTTTAAGCATTTAATGACACGAATTTAGACCATGCCATTCTCCTCACCTTCCATATTTTATTGATAATATTTATACTAACTTCTTATTACGTGCGATACATAGTTGATCATATTATTTAATAATTAAAACAAAATAATTAACAAATTAAATTTTCAAAAAATATAATTGATATTAGAATGAATATAACATTATTTAAAAGTTATATATTACCTACATAAAAATTATTAGTAGTTGTAAAATAAAACAACATATAAATAATTAAAAATCAATTTAATAATCGTTGCAAAATAAATAACATTATTAAAATTTTAAGCAAATATTAGTGAAAAAAACTTTTTAACATTTTTATATGTTTTAAAGAATATTTTAATATTACAAAATATTTATTATTAGAAAAAATTAATAACTTTAATATTTAAACTTTTGATGGGTTTTTAATAGTTAATTTAAACTAAATTACTTTTTTTTCTAAATTTCATACAAAATAGTTTTCTAAAAAAAAATAATTTTAGCTAAATAATATTTTCTAAATAAATCTACGTTATTATTTGGCTCTATTTTTTAACTTATTAATTTTTTTTAGTTGACTTATTATATGTATTTACTTATTATTTTTATTATATATGATTCTTTAACAATAGTTAAAATATTAATTGTACAAAAATATACGAAAGAATGTAAAATCATTTAAGTTTTAAGGATCTAACCATTATATTTATTACTTCATTCATATCAATCATGCATATCAAATTTGATATAAATTAAATTTTTTAACTATTTCTTTTATGTAAAGAATTTTCAACCGTTCAATAAGTATTTTTGTATACAGTATTTTAGATCAATATGATAATGATATCAAATTGGTTCAAAAATTTACATGCATGATTAGCATAATTATATCTATAAATTCAATGGGTAGACCATTAAAATATTAAACGTAGAAAAAATATATGAAATGGTGTAAAATTAATAGTTTTATACCGGTGTAAGTAGACTCCTCCTTTTATTTTTTTATAAGTAGACTCCTCCTTTTATTTTTTTATATATATAAAAGGAGGAGTCTACTTACACCGGTGTAAAACTATTAATTTTAGAAGTGATTGAGAGACTATTACTTAGATTAATATTTAGTATAATGTCAGTGGAATATTTAATTCCATAAACAAAATTTAAATATTGTTATTTAATTATTGAATTTTTATTTTTTATGCCTTAAATGAACATATATTATATTTAAAATCTCATTTGTGAAATGTAATATCAATCAGTGACACAGTTGTTAAAATCAAAGACTCTGAGTCCTAAATATTTATATTCAAAATCCATCATGCACAATTAAATATGTGGGTCTCTTAGTCTCACCATGAATTGTTGTGATGTGTGGGTTTTAGCCCAATTAGTCAATTCGTAGTTTGAATTGTTTTGGTTCATAATTGGTTTAAGCTATAATAGTTTAATTTTCTTTATTTTAATCCTTAGCCCGTTTGTGTTGTAATTAAATACATGTATTTGTATATTATTTGTCCTATACTTGTAAACTTTAAAAAAAAAAAAACTTAATCTTAATATGGCAATGGTACAACCATTATTAAAAAAACTATGTAAAAATATATTTATAAAAATTGTATATTAAAATCAAGAAAAAAATTAGTTGAAATGGTTTTATTAAAAGCTTAAAATTCATTTTCTCAAGTTTGAATCATATTATATTATTAATTTATTTAAAAAATACAAACATTATGAATAGATTTAAATAAGTTCAAGTAAATCATTTATAAATATGAATAAACTTGACTAAAATTTAGTATTCATATTTCAAACTAAACTAAAATTAAACAATTATATATGATATTAATTTCATACATAAATCGTTTTGATGTCATTCCGATTCATCAACACTTCTAATATGAGCCGAGACTGTAAGAAGAAGTGGGTGAAAGATGTGAGAGAGATTGGGTCCCTAGAAATGCAAATGAGACAGAAGAAGGGAAGGCAAAGGAGAGGGTCCTATTAAGATTCGTTTGGATTGTTTATGTTACCTTTTGGAAAGCAATGAAAATTGAAATGAGGAATCTGAAAAGAAGTTTTGGCTTTTGCACCATACATGGTGGGAGATAGATTGATACCCTTTTTCTTTTTGAGCCTTTCAATTTATAGTTGAACCGACTATGACACTTCCTTACCATTAAAACCCCATCTCTCTCCTCCAATCCTATACTCATAATGTGTGGGATGCCACATTCGACACCAAGTGGTCATCAATATGGTCAAATCCAGGGAATTTTTGGTCCAATGGATTGGATTGGAGAAAGGCTTTTTAAGATGTTGTCTCTTGGACATACAAGCAATCGAAAGGTGTGTTGGACTCCAAAAGATTCACGACAGGGGTAAACTGCACCGAAGGTCATTAAACTATTCGTAAGCTTACGTTTTGGTCATTCAACTTCAAAAGGTTATAAAATGATCATTAAACTATTCGAAAGTTTTCATTTAAGTTAATGGGTTGTTAAAATCGTTGTTGTATGGTCTATTTTGTTTGCACCCCCTACACCAATTGAAAGCTCTCCTTTTCTTTCTATCCTACAGTTCATTTTTTTTTTCATGAAACAACATTAGACATCACGAATCTACAAATCAAATCCAAGCAACTTTCTTCTCTAATCTCTGACACTGATTGTAAGATTTACTTGGATCTAAGGTATTCTCTTTTACTTGTCAATGGGTATTAAATCATTGTATTGATTATCAGATCGTCAATTGGAGCTCGCTAGTTGGACTTTTAAAAAGACATACTCAACAACCCAGTTACTTAAATAAAAACTTTCAAGTAGTTTAATAACTTAAATGAAAACTTACAAATATTGCAATAATCATTTTGTAACTTTTTGAAATTAAGTGACTAAAACTTACTAATAAATTAATGATCTTATATGCAATTTACCCAAAAAAAATAAAAATAAAAAGATGAGTATGATTGAATTTCTCTTTCTTAATTTGGGCTTAAATTTATTTGGGTTAAGTTAGATTTGACCCCAAACAATAGAAGTCTTGTCCCTCTTGGTAGAAATGATTAAATTGTTGTTTGATATTTAAAAAAAAAAGTATAATTCAAGTCTTTTGATGCAAAAAATATGATATTGATCCTTCAAAACTTTTTAATTTTATTTTGACTTCTTCTAAGTCAAATAGCCATCGGTAGTATATATGTGATTTAGCTTGCAAAACATTTTGTTGGAATCTTATTTTATATAAAATATGTAAATTCTCTCTTAATTAATTATCAATTCAGTGGTTATAACTTAAAAAAAATTATATCATAATCTGAAATTTTAGTTTAATGGGTTGGTAAAAAGAGGTGAGGGTTATAAATAGATGGGAATAAATGGTAATTGATTGCGTTGGACCAAATCCAACTTGAAAAAGATGGCAAAGTCCGGTGGTCTTCTGTCCTTTGACCTTGTGCTCTAATCTTGGGCATTGAAGCCATTGGGACACCTTTGGTAGCATACCATGAACTGAAGGTTGTTGGATGAATTAATTACTTGTTTTATTTTAGATGCAATGTCGGTTGGAGTTTGATTCCTATGTCCAACACATATTTCATCAAAGAGTTATACCTTCTAACTACTATATCCCAATACCATTTAATAAAAGGATTAAGACTTGTCGATTGAGTCTTAACTCGATTGGTATGAGTATTGTCATTAATGCGGAAGGACGTGAGTTCAAGTGCGCTGAAACGCAAAATTAACATATCACATTATATTGTTTCATTAATTTGTATAGTTCATGTGTACTTTTGACATTAGGATGAGTACTTATTTTGTTGTTATGGAAATGCTATGTAAAGGGCTTATAGTCCTTCTCTTTACTCAATCTAAATTTGAGAGTTTTTCATATAACTTTAAAAACAAGGTTTAAATGTCAAAAAAAATCTTTTAAAAAATAATTAATTTTTTTTATAGAAAAATCACTCAATGAAACTTTTCAAATTGTGAATTGTACTTAATTAAACCCTTAAAATATAGTTTTCTATTAAAACCCCTGAAGAGTCATTAAGTGATGACGTGGTAATTGATGTAGACAAGGCTAATGTGGTGTTTGATGTGGAAATGATAATGTAGTAAAATGACTTAATTTTTTTTAATTATTTTATGAAAGTTTAATTTATTTTTTTATTATTTATGAGGATTTTTTATTAACCCTAAAATTATAAAAGAAATTATAAAATATTAAATAATTAAATAATATAAAAATTTAGCAACTATAAAAGCATATAAAAAGATTAAAAAAAGTTATAGAAAATAATATGAAATTATTCAAATTAATAAAAGAATGTAGAATTTTTTTTCTTATTTTGCAAAACTAGAGAGTCTTTGGTTTCATTATTAAGAAAACGTAGAGCTTAAAGTGTGATGGTGATCGAATTTGTTTGAGGTGTTTAGCAAGCAGTTTGAGTAACAATGAATTTAGTATTTGGTGACTTAAGTTTTAAGGTTAGTGATAGGTAATGATTTTGGTTGAGTAGAAGTGATGTATAGTCGTGATGAGGGAAAATAAATAGTAATTTTTTATTTTTAATAATCTTTTTAATATAATTTTATATTTTTATAAATGAAATTAGAAAATTAGAATTTTTTTATATTTTTTAATTTTGAATTATTAAAATATTTTAATAATTTTAATAACTTTTTTTTTTAAATTAATATTTTTTCTATAGTTATTTTTTGGTGAATTACAAACCGCAATTAACATGATTTTTCTTATAATTTTTATAAGTTTCTAAAATCTTAATAATAATTTAATATTTTAATAAATATTTAATAATATTTATAATGTTTATAAATTTTAATAAGATTTAATAATTTGTTATATTTATTGTTTTTTTTTTATTTTTCTACATCAACATTTTCACTTCAATTGTCACATCATCCGAACTATTAAAATTTTAACAAAAATTATATTTCAAAAAATTGATTTAGTGAAATTCATATTTTTTTTCAATTAAAAACATAATTCAAAAGTTTAAAATAAACATTAAATTTATATTGTTTTGAATTCGGCGAGCACTCCGTGAAATTAAAATTAATTATTTAATTATTTAGAGTTTTTTAGGTTTTATTTATTTATAAAATAATTGTTTTACATCGTAAAATTTATAAAGATAAAAGTATTGTATGAATTAAAAAACATTAATTAATTTATTAATAAAATATTTTTTTACATTGCAAAATTTACAATAAAAAACATCAATCGAGTCGTCGAGGAGAATGCGTGCCACAAGGAGTGGACGACGGTCGCGTGAAGGATTTCTGTGTACCACGAGTCGTACAATCGCAAGGTAATCCGGAGGAGAAATTGGAGGTGCATTTGAAGGTGTATTCGGAAGTGCGGGCCTGTAAACTTATTCGTCGTCGTCATCAATTGAATATGACCTTTGCACGGCCCCTTGAGCAGCGTCATTATCTTCTTCGTTTGTCGATTGTTGTGTCATCCTTGCTTGCCATCGTGTATCTGCCACTCCCTCGTCCAATTGTTGCGACGATGATCCACTAACATAAACCAGCGACGCGCCGATGTTTGGCCCACTACAGGGCTGTAACCATGAGGTACTCCAACCCCCCAGATACGTCGAAAAGGTACTGAGCATCGACATCGTCATCGACTGCTGGGTCGTCATTTGCATCGGTATCGTTGCCTATGATGGTGCATACGTCGGCATCGGCATTTGCATTTGCATTTGCATGGGGGTGTAGTATGTGGAGGATGTTGGTGGCACGAAATATGTATTTGCATGAATGGAAGAACCGACCACTTGCAGTAGTGCCACGTGCAGCGGTGCTTCGTAGTACGGTGGTGCTTGTGAAAAAAACATTGTATTAGGTATTTGAACGGGAATAAGTGGAGGTAACTGACTCGGATATGCCATGGACACAGGCGGCGCATCTTCTATTAGAGCGGATGACGAACTCATCGTGCGACCACGTCCCCTTCTATGATGCTGTGGCGGTCGACGTTGCCTCTTCTGTCGAATTTGTTGAGTCCTCTGCTCCGGTGTTAGCATCCACGTAGCTCGGCCCATGGTTCCACCGATACAAGCGATGTATTAGATGAAGCGTATAATAAAAAATATTTTACGTTCTACGTATATGTTAAGAAATGATGTTTACCTCGTCCCCAACGAAAAAATGTATGGATCGGTCACCTTGGGACGTAGAAACGGTAGTCGCCACTAGGCCCACGACTACAGCAGTAGCAGGTAACCACCGATTGACGCAACTTCTAGATTCATGGCTCGACGCATCTCTCTATATAATATCGCTAATACAACATATCCCCAACTGAATTTGCAGCTCTCCTTGAAGTTCACTAGGTGTAGAAGCCATCTTATGTGCACCAAATTACGAAATTTGTTGGGAATTAAAATACCCTCGATTAACCTCAGAATGTACGCTAGGGTGTATTATTGTATGGCCTCCTCCGTTGCATCTTCAAAAAGCACGTTGAAATTTATCTTCAACTAGTTCATTGAGATTCAACCACCTTCAAACTACTCCTGGACCTTCTCCAACAGCATATTGCAGAGGGCCACTTTACTGGCAACGATCGATGCTCCCGTGACGACTGACCCATCCACTGACAGATCGAGTTACAACGCTACATCCTCGAGTGTGATTGTACACTCGTCGCATGGAAGGTGGAAAGTGTGTGTTTCGAGGCTCTATCTCTCCACCAACGTGCTGATTAGTTGGAGATCGAGTTTTCAACCCCCAGACATGCGAGATGCTTGTAAGAATCCAATCGCTTACAAGTAGCTGCGAATCTTAAGGATCAGAGGCTTTCCCATATTATGAATGAAACCCTCCAAAACACGACCTTCGGTCTGTTTGCAAATAAATATATATTAAAATTAATAAAAATAAATTTAACAGTATTCAAATTAATGAAATTTAAATTTCCTATTACCATTGATAATTGGGCATCAGAAATATGCGGGATGTTGGATCGGAGTACAGAAGCGGTCATTTTTAAAAAAATCAAGTTAAAAAATTGAGATATTTAAAAAATATATATATTTTTAAATGAAAATATCGAAAATAATTAAAACGAGAAAATCAAAAAATTGTTAGTGTATTTGAGAGAGTTTGAGAGAGCTGATGGGGATTTGAGTGAAAAAGAATGAAAAATGAGGGTATTTATAGGTTTTTATTTTTTTGCTGGAAAGTGAATTCAACTAGGCGAGCTTTACCTACACATGTCAAAAAAGCTTACCCAACTAGACGTTTTTTTTTCAAAAATGGTCCATTCCACTAAATATTTTTAAAACTAGCTTAAAAACTCTAAATAACTATCAAAATCGGCATATATTGCCTTATTTTTCCCAAAAAAAGCTGTTATATAGAAGAAAAAATAAGACTGTTTGCATTATTGCTTTTTGTTTACATGGATTATTATAAGCTAAAAATTACTTATACCACTACATGAGGTTTTTTCTTCTTCTTTTTGCCTTTAATTTAGACCACAATTAAAAATTATAAAATAATTTAAAAATATAAAAAAATTAAAATTTAAAAAAAATCAAAATAATAATTTTCAGGACCTAATTAATGATTCAAATTTATCTTATTTAAGTATCTTTTTTTTATAATTTTATTTTAATTTTTTTTCAAATATATATTATTTTAAATTTATGTTTTCTAATATGAAATTAGTTATATTTTACTAAAAAAAATAAAATTAGTTATACCATAATAATATTTTTATTTGACATGTTTAATTTTTTTTAATTTCATTTCACTCGATTTGAAAATTTTCAAATTAAATTAGAATGATAAAATAAAACTTATAAAATTACTTAACTCGAAATTTTTTCACTCAATCGAAGGATGACCCTAATTATCATAACAGGGCCTTGAAATTTATGTGCCCTTTTCTTTCTAGATGTTTTCAAGGGATGATGGATTGGATATACTAATACGGATTACTTTGATGGCCCATTAATATGTTTCATTGACATTCAGGCTGGAGTACAGTCCAAAAACTTTTTTCATTTCTTTTATCTAAATTTGAATCCATTCTATTCTAATTTCCTGTTTATAAATTAATAAAATATTTGTATATGTTATAATTAAATTAAATAACAATTTTAGCTAAAAAGTCTCTACAACTACAATTAAACATATTCTAAAATAACAAACCATATTTTTTCACAACATTTTTCAAAAGTTATTTTGAATCAAAACAACAATATCAAAAATTGACGTTAAGTTGATGTTATCATCAATCCAATCTCATCATAATCATGAAATTACAAAAAAAAAAAAAACATTATTTTGAGAAATTTTTTATCTTTTTTATATTTATATAAAATTTAGAAAAATATATACACATATGAGATTTGAATCCAAAGTATTATACTCTTTAATATATTCTCTTTACTATTTCAACTAAAACCACAATATATTTTTATATCAATTTTTTTTATATTTTTACTCAATTTTTTACAAATTTTTTATATAATTATTTTTATCCGCATCGTGAGTATGATTAAACTAGCTATTTATAAAGAGGCTGTCAAAGTTTGGTACCACTTAACTAGATATCAATTTAATTGTGAAATTATAAAAAAAAAATTATTTTTTTGGTACAAGAATAGAGATTCAAAGGAGTCTTAACAAGATTCATATTAGCATTATATGGCTTAGTTTAGCATTGCTTCTCAAGAGTATTTTTGAGTAAAAAAAATACTTTTGAGCAAAAGTTAAAATCTGCTTCAACTTTGGGATAAAATAAAGCTTTTGCAAAGTATTTTTTTTCTCAAAAACACTATTGAAAAGCTCGAAAACATATTATTTAATAATTTTTTTGTCCTAAAAATGCTTTTTAAAAGCAATGGTGCTAAGTGAGACGTAGCTCTGCCGTAGGCCCGTGCCAAAGCTAGCAACACCATCCCTAGAGGATGATTGAACACGAACAAATAGAACGAGCCACCTCTGCTCATTTTTGCCAAGCCATCGGCACATCTATTGGAGTCCCAACTAATATGTCTAAACTTGAGCTGCCATGGTCTACGGCATAAATCTCTAATTTGCTGCACCTCAATAATGGACGTTGATGCATCCCGGCCAGTGCATATCAAGTTAATCGGGAACGAATTATCAGACTCAACATCTACCTGACCGAAGCCTCTATTCCATGCTGGTACCAAGCCCTCGAGAAGTGCCTTCGCCTCTGCCCGAAAAATTCCAGCAACATTTATCCCTTTATTGTATCCAAAAATCCAAACACCTTCATTTCCTCTTAGCACACCACCTATGGGCGATTCGGCAGTCACAACACTCGTGGAAGCATTCGAGTTTAGCTTTGACCCACCCATCCTGTAGAGGGCACCAGGTAGCAGAGAGCTCATAATCCATAAATACATGCAGTTGTTGCACTTTGTGATTCAACAAGCTGGGAGTCCATGCCAGGCTGGTCACTACTACGTCCCTACTACTGCCATGACCCTCATTAAAGGCTGGATAATTCCTATTCTTCCATACCTTCCAGCACATAATAGCAAAAAGCGAGCACCAGTCTGCATCATCAATAACATAATTATTCTCATTTTCTAAGTTGTGCAACAACCATTGTTGTAGGGGCAAAGTAAAGCAAGCCGAAGGAATTGCCTCACTCGTTATAGCACAGCAAATTTCCATATATCGGTCCTCCACTCCCCAATTGGTAATCCAGCGTCTTGTATGTCTTCGAGGCTGAGCACCCACCATGCTTCTACCAACTCCAAGTAAGCACATCTTCCCCCCTCCCACTTGCTGGCAACACCAACCCAAAATCTTACGCATGACGGATTTCACTTGCTGGCAACACCAACCCTAAACCCTAAACCTCCATACCCCAATTCTGCAAGCTTTCCATTTGCTATTGTCAATGGTATAAGGTTACCACCTACACACCCTCGAATGACAGCTAAAACTGTAATCATCACGTTATATATTGAAGATGAAAAGAGAAATTGGTAGTAGATCAAATATTCAACAACACAGAATTATCCCTTCTTTTATCCCATGAACATAAGAGATACAACATGAGACAGTCGATAAAAGTTGGGATGATAAGGAACAAGATGTTTGATCTCAGCTCATTACTAAATAAGCCTCAGCCTGTGGGTTAATCTAAATAAAACTACATGCTACTCAAACAACAATATACTTCCCAAATTTAGTTTATTAAGAACCATAGTCAATGGAAAAAAGGCCTGTGTATGTCACCAATCATACTCCTTTGTATGCATCTTACAGACAGCTTTAGTGTCCGGAGTTACCAATCAACATCTCATCAGATACGGGCTGTTGGACTGGTGAGCTCTGGAAGTTGTTTGAACCTGCCATTTTTTGAGAGCTAAAGTCATGGTTTTCAGCTATCAAATTCTTTGTTTTCTGCAAGTTGTCTGGACCAATATTTTGTAGTGAAGTGGGGCTGATGTTATTCTCGGCTACAATGGTATTGGATTTCAGGCTATCTGCTTTCATAATAACTGCTACTGGGGTGGTGAAGTATACTTATCATGGTCTTTTGCCATTGCAGTAACTTGATTAATGGGAGCATTCACCGTTTCTGAACTGGCAAAAATGTTGGCTGATGCTGAAGTTCCTCCACAATACTTCCTTCGGATTTCCCGACCGATGTTTTGCTTGAAACTGGCGACAATTAGCTGATAAACCCAAAGAGAACATCAAATGGGTACAATCAGAAGATAGATATAGTGTTGCAATCACCATTTTTAAGCCAAACCAACAAACCCAACCTATAAACTTAATAAAGTAGATCTAATTAAGTGATAATTCATGATCAAGCGAATGAAGAACAGTGTTGTCACGAATATCTATACCTATATCTATATCTATATATCTATAAGACTCGGGTAAACATTGTGGTTGAGAGAACTAAAGGGTCATACTTGGATAGGTCCAGGGCCAGCTGCAATCAGTGGACCTTCCACACTTCCACCAAAAACTCGTCCATCAGGATTAGCCAATGAAACACTCAAAAGAACGGTTCTCCGACGAGTCCCCGGTTCACCAGACACAACAAAGGAACCACTAAGAGTAAGAATTTCAAAGCGTCCCTGCATTAATAAGTAAAATTTAGTGTTCAGTTTCAGCCCTTCTTGTTGAACGCCATTTCAGAAACAGCAAATACATGCATGGATTATGTATATATAAATATATGTGAAAGCATATAGCATGTAATGTAATAAAATATGTGAAAGATCAAATCGACCCCACCTCATATGTCAAAGTACCAACAGAAGAACCAGGCGCACATAGGGTGACACTGGAGACAGCACCACTAGCAGTAAGAACGCAAACTGAACGAGAAGCCCTTCCACAAAATGATACCATCGTATTAACAAGATCCTGCTTCAGCAACAGAGAATTTAGAGCAACTTCTTGAAGGACATATTTACAGAAAACTCAGAAACTAGCTTCCTTTATTTTATATACAATTACCTCTCCTTCGTACACTGGCAGTACGTGAGGTGTAAAGCTTCCTCCAGCAGTGTCCATATATTCACCTTAATGAAACAAGTTCAAGTATCCATAGAAAAATACAGCCATATTGTAAAATCATAAGCTTTTATAATATGCCAAACATGAATCTAACGTTACAAAAGCAAAATTATGATAAAAAGATACGTAATTCCAAAGTATAGCATTAACTAAAACTTAACTACATCATTCTTATACCAACAACAACTCACCAACAGAAGCCAAAGCCTGAAACTTGCCAGTACCCTTGGGCCGTCCCCGAGGTCTTTTTGTCGAACAATAGGCCTCCGTTGGTAGTGGGAAAGCTTCCAATGAGCCATTAATGATTGGAATACCATGCTCGTACTTCCTAGGCCTCCCCCTTCCTCTCTTATTAACTAGTTCTTTACTGGTTGCAGCCCAACCTGACCCTTCCCCGGACCCTAAAGCATTCGCTTGAACTTCCGGTGGATCCATTGATGACTTGTTTTGGATTTGGTCATTTGCATTAGCAGCAGAGTCGGGAGAGAGCGTCACTGTTTTCTCTTCCATGAACTGTTTTCAATGCAAAAGCTGGAGAAGAAAAAAACAAAAAATTTAAAGCACAAAAAGAAAGAAAATAACATTGAAACGAACGTAAAGATATGAATATTTACAAAGGGTTTAACTGAAAAAACTTACAAAAGATGACGGAGGAGAGATTTTTGTGCAGTGTTTGCAGTATTTTTTATATCATCAAAAAGAAATTAAGGGAGAAAAAGATGCGGAGAATGTAATAAGTATATACATATTTATATTTGGTAGGTTTTTATTATTTATTAGGTTTTTTAAGAGTGAGTAAGAAAATAAAATTTTATAATGTAATTAATTTTATTTACTAATTAATGGTTTATCTTTTTTTTATTATTTATGAATAGATTTAAAAACATCTTAATTATTTAGTGATTTTTATGATTTTATTAGATTTTTTTTATAATTTCGTGATATCATTTCCAAATATATTAATTGAATATTGGAAATTTATTTGTTAGTAGTCGGTTGTTAGTTGTTTTTAGAATTTTGATTTTAAATTTTAAAGAGTAATTTTTTTTCTAAGATTTAAAAAGTAATTTTTTACATTTATGGTAATAAAAAAATTTAAGATACGGATTTATCTCCTAAAATACATAAGATTTAAATTTTGTTGAAATCCGTTTATTATTCATAAATGGATAATTCCATTTCATTAAAACTATTCATACTATGTTTTTCTTTTTCAAAATTTTGTAATTTTTTAAAATTTAATTAGTGAATTTTAAAAAGAAATTAAAATAAATAATATATTATAAAATAATATATATTATCTGTTAAGACTTAATTGAAATAATAGTTTAGAGATTCATCAATAACATACTCATTTCTCTTTTCTAATATCATATCATCAAACATATTACAATAAAAAAGTTTATGTCAGACCAAATCAAGCCTTGAATGCTGGAATCAACACTTCAAATATTTTAGGTTGCATTTTCTTTTTTCTATTTCCTTATTAAAACAGCCTGAAAATGGTGTGTTTGAATTAGAAAATTAATGGAGCCGAAGAATATTAAATATATCATCGCTCAACAGTTGATATGTCATGTTCCATCATTCATTTTGTTTCACTGTAGATGTATATTTTTTAAAATTATTATTACTTCCATAGATTTTAGTTGTATTCATCATTACCTCATCTTATCTTGTTTCTCTCCAATTTAATTTTTGTTACTTATATTTAATATATTCAATATTTTTAAAGTTAAGTAAATATTTAAATATAAATTTTCAGAAAAATATCTAAACATAAAATTTATGGATTTTTTCTATAATATATTTTTACATTTTTATCCTTTTAATAGTTATATATATATATAAAGATAAAATGTTAGTTTTATATATCGAGGTAAACAAATAGTATAATTGCTCCATACCACAATCCAAAAAAATGGATAAATTATAAATATAGTCACTTTTGTTTATCTCAGATTACATTTTAGTCATTTACGTTTGAAATGTTACATTTTAGTCACTTACGTTATAATTTTGTTACAAAGTGATCACTCTAATGTTAACCTTCATTACCTCTCTAACGGCAATCCTACATGGTAATCCAAATGAGTTTTAAATGTCAATTTGAATGTCCAACTGGGATGAGAATAGTTTTTTCAGTCAAAATGGAAAAGAAAACTAAAAGAAAAAGGAGACGAACAGTTTTTCTTTTCCAGTTCAATGTGTAATTAATTTAAAATTTTTAATTAATTAAATTTATTTAATTAAAAACCTATTCTTATCCCAATTGAACATCCAAGTTAGCATTGAAAACTCATTTGAATTGTCACGTAAGATTGCTATTAGGGAGGTAACGGAGCTTAACGGTAGAATGACCACTTTCTAACAAAATGATAATGTAAGTGACTAAAACGTAACATTTTCAAATATAAGTGACTAGAATGTATTCTGAGACAAATAAAAGTGGCTACTTTTGTAGTTTACCCAAAAAAATTGTTCCAGCTGCATCCACTTTTCAAAAAATATCTATTCCATTTGAAACAGATTCGTTTGAAATCATCGAGTGATTCAGATTTTGCTGTCCATAGTTTAGACACCCAAGAATAATCGAATGAAATTATAATTATTAGGATAATAATTACACTCTCTTGTCATTATAAAGCCTACAATCAAAACATCGTATATAATACGATAGTCTCAAAAATGGATTTGATAATATAATTACTAATAAAAATAGACATCATATGCAATTTTATCTAATTACTCTAGCAATCCATATTGTTGAGTTATTCTCTCTCTAACATTAAATATTTACCTATTATTATCATCGATTGATCAAGTAAAAATAATTAATAGTAAATACTATCTAATTTAGTTAAATTTAGCATAAATAATTTAGGCATAATGACAAAATTAGCTCCTTTGGGTGTTTTGTCACTTTGGCCCTTATCGTTTTTTTTTTGTTCACTTTCATACATAACCTTTCTTTTTTTGGTCAAATTGATCATTTTTTAATGGTCTTACTGATGTGGCCGTTAGTTGACTAACGGTGCTGATGTGATAAAATTTTTTCCACCTTGGCAAGTCTACATATGCAGTTACTGATGTGGTTAGTTGACTAACGGTGCTGATGTGACAAATTTTTTTCCACCTTGGCAAGTCTACATATGCAGTTACTGATGTGGCACTATTTTGTCTTATATGCCACGTCAGCAAATGATTTTAAAATTATTAAAATTATTTTTTAAAAAATATAAAATTATTAAAATTATTTTAAAATTAATTTAAAATTATTTTTTAAAATATAAAATTATTCAAATTATTTTAATATTTTAATCATCATCATCCTGTTCTTCTGGGTTTTTCTGTTTGTTCCCCTTCCCCTTATTTTCCTTCTTTGGTGGTCGTTTACCGGAGTTGTTCCGGTGAGTTCCTTCTTTGGTGGTCGTTTATCGGAATTGTTCCGATGGATTGCTCCCCGATGAACTCCAGTCTGTTCTGGGCAAAATTGATTAAAAGTAAAAAATTTGTTCTCTAAGATCCAGAACACCCATGAACCAATTCTTCCAACAGATCTTATATAAAACAGGACAGCAAAAGGGGGGAAGAAAATAAATAGTGGAGCTTGAAGAACAAAGAAGTACCAATTTGTAACTAAAAGAAATGTAAGTAAGAGAGGGAAAGGAAAGAGCGTCTTTCACAGATCAAAACCATGGCCATAATACCCATGGCTTTGCTGGAAATGTCAATATCATGGTGGACTTGCTTCAGCACCTTGAAAATATAAATTAATTGCTTACCTCAATAAAAAAAAAAGAATCTTGGCTTAAACAAGAAAACCCATATCAGAATAAGCAAAGTATGTTGAAATCTATCCAGAAAAGGCAAATAAGAAGAAGGAAAATAAAAAGGGGAAGGGGAATAGAAAAAAAAAACCCAAAAAAAAACCCACCGAAAGGAAAATAAGAAGAAGGGGAAGGGGGAGAGGGAAGGGGAACAGAAAAAACCCAGAAAAAAAACCCATCGAAAGGAAAATAAGAGGAAGGGGAAGGAGAAGAGGGGAAGGGGAAAAGGGGATGATGATATTTTAATAATTTTATATTTTAAAAAAATAATTTTAAAATCATTTGCTGACGTGGCATATAAGACAAAATAGTGTCACATCAGCAGCTGCATATGTGGACTTGCCAAGGTGGAAAAAAAATTGCCACATCAACACCGTTAGTCAACTAACGACCACATCAACAAAACCATTAAAAAATGACCAATTTGACAAAAAAAAAAAAGAAAGGTTATGTATGAAAGTGAGCAAAAAAAACGATAAGGGCCAAAGTGACAAAACACTCAAACGTTAAGGGCTAATTTTGTCATTATGCCAATAATTTATAATAAATACTATGTATTGTAGTTAATTATTTAGTTGGTAAAAAAATATAAGAGATTGTCTATCATCAATAAAATTTTAAATTATTTAATTTTTTTGAAAAAATAATATATATTTATATATTTAAAATATATGTAAAAATAAAATATTATTATTATATAAATATAACATTTAAACTCAAATAATGTACAAACATGTTTTAAAAGACATATGGTAATTGGATCTGAGTGTAGTTATTAGCAATTATTTGTGTAGTTACTTTAATTCTTATTCCTCCCCTAAGAATTGAAATGTATAATTAGGTGCTTTAATTATTTAATATGACCTACTAATTACAGTGGTTACTCAAACATGTTGCAAGTGTATAATTACAAACAATTTCTGGCTTTGCCCCTGTTGCAAGTCGTATCTCCGCCAATCAAGACACTTTCGGTTTATGAACTAGGCCAAGGGATGTTCAAACAATAACTGTATAATCCTTTAACCGTTAATCGAACCGAAATTTTTTCAAAAAATTAATCGATTCAAATTTTTTAAAAAACTTAACCAAACAGAAATATTTGGTTAATTCAGTTGGTTAACCGAAATTTATATGTTTCTCTGTCTTTTGGTTAAAACAAGTATAAAATATATATAAAAAATACATTGAAATTAATCGAAATATATGTTTTTTGTCTTGAAAGTTAACCGAATTAATCGAAATTTTATGTCTTGAAACACTACATAAGCCTTAAAATTAACACATAATATTAATTATTAAGTTCAGTTAATTTGGTTAATTACTCGATTTAGAACTGAATTAATCGATAATCGAAATTCCAAAAAAAAAACCATTAATTAACCTATGACGAACTAAGTTTGGCCACCAACTGATTAACTAAATTAGATCGGTTCCATCGATTAATTTAGTTTTAACCGATGTTTGAAGACCCCTAACTAGACCTCTTTAGGCAACATTGTAAACCCCCACCAAGGGACAATACTTGCAAGTATATGTGTTATATGCCTTAGGGTAGTTCTCCTCACATGCAAGTAACATCCTTAGTTATTACTACATATTAAACTAACACGTTTCCCTTGACCCTTGCAAGTCATATCTCCACCAGCTAAGGTGCTCCCGATTTTGTAAACCAAGCCTCTTTAAATAACCTCTTAAGGCATGTTGGCTCTCGATAGAGTATGAGGCTAAAACCCCTAATTAGAATTTTTTAGAAAATTAAGGACTAAATTAGAATTTTTATGAATTTAAGGACTAATTTGTAATTTTAGTGAATTTTGGGGGTTATTTTAAACATTAATTAAAATTCTATGGGTAAATTAGGATTTTTAGGATAATTTTAGGGTCTAATTGGAAAACTCTAGTTATTTTGACGCCTTTTACGCAATTTACCCAATTTGTTTAGTTTAAAAACCCCTTATTCTTCTTTCAACAACCCTTCACCTCCTTTTTTTTTAATTTTCCTTTTCTTCCTCTCAACCCTCTCCCTTTTTCTTTTTCCGACAAGGCTCCAACGATCGACCTACCGCCGTCTGTGTGCCACATCGTCACTGTCAATAGCTTTCCCGTCGCCTTGCAATCTTAACCTCACTCTCTTCTTCTCTCTAGCCGTCACTATTCGTGGGAATCGATGTTAGACCGATTCGAATCTCCCTCTTTCGCCTCTCCTCCGTCGTGCTTCGTCGCTTCTTTGCCCTTTTTGGGTGTTGGTATGTGTTGGGGCTGATTTCTTGCTCTTTTATCTCCGTCGTCGGCGAGCATGCACCGCTCATCGGAGTTCTTGCTCTGGCACCGTCAAGGGGGGTTTGGAAACCCTAGAATTTGTTGCTGCAACAAAGTGTGTAGATTAGGCCTCTAAAATACAACCCAAAACTTAAGACTCAACCTTAACCCCATTTGCAAGACCAATTTGTAAGCCCAAATCAAATACCCAAACCGCCCAATACCATGAACCAACCAAAAACCAAACCTTATACCCAAATCAGTGACTCGACTCAACCCAAGCCTTGACCCATTACTCGACTGAAACCCGTGAGCCTGACCCGACTCAAGAACCCATGACCTGAATCCGACCCGTTGATCGTTGACTATTAACTGTTGATTTGACTATGACCATTAACTTTTTCAACCAACTTTGACTTGACATTTTTTTACGTCTTAATTCCGAATTCGCAGTTCGTTTCATCAAATTTGAACTCAAAAGCCCCGTTTTTGTAACACCCCTATACTCGGTTCATATGTATCAACCCAGTATAGAAGTATTACATTAAAGCTCAATACAGAAAAACCGAGTCATATAAATTTTTTTTATCAAACGATGCATTTTTAGGCTTCTTGATTCAAAATATCGTAAATTAATCATGTATAATTAACATTGAGACTTAAAACCGATTTAAAAGAAATAAAATATGATTTTCAGTCCAAAACAAAATTTCAACCAAAATTCATCATTTCATTTCATCAACTCAAAGCATCCCAAATCAATATTTTTCATCCATTAGGGTCACATGTAAGCATCATTTGTACATGTCATTTTACTTCAAAGTAAATTACCTAAAATTGAGCTTCAAGAGTGATGTGATGTGATGAGAGGTCCTTTGCTCGACTCTAGCTTTCCGTAGCTTTTGTACCTACGCATTAAAATAAACGCGTTAAGCCGGTGAAGGCTTAGTAAGCACTACAAAAGTAATATAAAAATCATTTAAATACTTTTACTTATAAGCTTTTACTTTACTCACTTGTATCATATAACTTACTACCATGGCACATTTCATACTTAATTTCACTTTTCACCATTGAGCCCATTGTAGACTACCATAGAATCCATCGGATAAACGGAACTAACAAAAAGTACCGAAGTACTTAACAGAAGCGCATAAGCCCTGGGGAAACAGAAGCGCATAAGTGCTGGAGAAACAAAAGCACATAAGTGCTGGGAAACAGTAGGCACACACAGTGCTGAACAGAAGCACACACAGTGCTGATCAGAAACACACACAGTGCTGAACAGTAAGCGCGCTAGCGTTCCTTAATGGCATGCTACTAATATCACAATGATTCTAAGTCTACATGGGCATAATCTCATTTAACATCATTATTCACAATTTATACATCACATTTATATTTCTCTTCACATATACATATAATCATGTATTTCTCACCTTTATTTTCTCAAATAAATCCACAATTTCACCAATTAATCACACAATCAATCTTTATAATTAACCACATAATATTTCACACATATATTTTTCTAACATATTCATCATCATATGCCTCTTACTTTTATTTTCACATTAATTTTCAAAGCTGTCCACTTGCATCATAGTCACTAAATTATTTATATATTGAGCTACAGAATTCGAAATTATAATCCGCTTAATGTTTCTGAAATTAGACTCAAATATATTTTTACCATAAAAATTTCAAAATTTTTACTTTAGCCAATTAGTACAGTAAATTCTTCAAATTTACCCCTTCTCTGCTACCTGATAGTTTCAACCTTTCTTCACTAAAAATTATCTACCTTTTAGTACAGAGATCAAATGATGTTACCGTCTATTTATTTTGAAAATAGACTAATTAAGAAATTAACCATATAAATTTCAGTCTCTAATAATCTTTCTATATTTTTCTATGAATTTTCAAAGTCAGAATAGGGGAACTTGAACCTATTCTAACCTTGTTACACAAAATTAGATATATCTCAGAATATATAGATCCATTTCCATCACCGTTTCTTCCATATGAAACTAAACTCAATAAAATTTAATTACATATTTTATTCGACACTTAAATCTTTATATACAATTTTTGGTGAATTTTCAAAGTTAGTCCTCTTATTCTGTCCAAACTATTTTAATGAGAACATTTCCTTTCTCATGTTCCTTTGCACTAAACTCCATTCAATCACACATAATTGTCATACTTATAATTAAACATATCATTTTTAACATGATTAATCATATATATAAAAATTATAAACACTTTAACCTAATTGTTACTAAGTCTTTTAATACTTGTAGTACTTACCTCACTTGTAGACAATTTCTTCTCACACCTTAGCTTTCTCCTTTCCTTTTTATTCAATTTGGTCCTTCTCCTTCTTCCCTCTTTCTTCAATTTCATACAAACACATATAAGCTTAAGACTAAAATTCAATACTTTTTCATGCTAGATTATGTAAATATACATGTATGTCATGAAAATTGAATCATCTCTTACCTTAGTTATTGAAATCCCATAATTCTAATTCAATCCCTATACTCTTTAACACTTCAAAAGAAACTCTACAAGAAAATTAAGGTGCCTACTAGCTTCCCTCTATGCCTTTCTTAAGGAAATTTCAAAGAAAATGGTGGATTTTGACGCTTGGAAGGTTTAACAATGGTGGAAGAACTTAATTGAAATAAAAGGAAAAGTTGGGTGAAAGGAGACATGCATGTGACGGTTGTGAAATGAGAAGAAAAGATGATATTTTCATCTTTTAATTCTTTTTCCCTTTCTCTAATTCTCTAGATTTCTCCACTAAAAATATCTCTCTTATAAAAATGGTAAAATTGCACTTTTAGTCCTTGAGCCTTCCAACTTTACACTTTGGCCCAAAACATTGCCTCCGAAAATATCTTCCACCAAATTACTCTTTTTCCCCTCCTTAATCAATCTAATTCCCATGATGACTCATAATTCAATTTAGATAAATTACTATTTAGTCCTTCCTCCTTTCCCACAATTACTAATTAATCCTTAATTTTCTAACTTTTTCTTATTTTAGCTACATAGTCTAATTCTCAATTCTACTCTATTACTGTTACAAATTCGGTTCAAGAATGCGGATGTTATAGTTTTCCTATTTGCAAATTTATTGTACTTAGTAATTTCTAAGAAAGTTAGTTAAGGGATTTGACTAGGGTTATTTTGTGTTTAAGTGATCACAATTTTAAGATCGATGAGTTACCTCCTCCCCCACCTATGCAAACTGCCCCTACACAAGCTCTGATAGTTGCACGTGAGTGTTTTGGTTTCTGTTTAGTACGTGGCATAGTGATAGTTTTAATTAAGAGTTATTCTCGTAGGTTCTAATTCAGCTAGACTCAGAGTTAGAGCTAAGCATGAGAGACGTTCCCCACGACGTTAGAGCTTTTGCTCGCTTGAGGTATGTCTCTGTCCGTGCTACATAATTGTTGTGTGTCTCTGTCTGTGGTATATTTTTTATGTGTGATGGTGTTCTACACCTTGTGATGATATTATTTTGAGATGTGTTATTTGTATGACTTTATCTGTGTTGTGTTATATCGCATGTTGATGTTCCCTGCATACTATCAGATTGTGAATACTATCATGATTTTCATGGGTTGGATTGTACGGTGGAAGACGTGGTTATCACCTCTTCAAACGACTGATACTAAAACCACTGGGATTGGTGACAATTGGATGGGGAGGGGTTTTGGGGAACCTCCCCACTATGTTGGTGTGCTGGACATTGGATGAATTGCATTGTGTATGTGATTTCGTTACATCTGAATTGTGACATACTATGTGCCTTTTAAAATGTTTCGTAAAAATATCTATGATATTTATGTTGTGTTTGTATGCACTTTAAAGACACACAGGACTTTTTAGCTCATTCCCCCTCAGTTTTCCCTTTCAGATATTCTTAAACATAATAAACGACTTGATACTCTTAGGATCTTACATTTTTATACCTTTATTTCGCTATTTAGATTAATTTGTTATCAAATATTTGGGAATTGTGATGTAAATTCAAATTTTGGATTTTTATATTTTGGATATATTTTTCACTTGCATTTATAGATTTGATACACATTATTTTTAATAAATTGTTTTATTACGTTCAAACTTATAAACTTTTGAGTTTCTTTAAAATAATGGAAGATGATTTGCTTTACTGTTACGATATTACAAAATATAATGTTTTTAAGTTTCAAATGGTTTCTTTGAGGGTGAAATTACAATTATGATCTTGTAGATCCGATCATATCTTCTAGATCAAATATAAGGGGTTACATTAACATTATTGGGACTCAATCAACTATCCGACAAACGATATTTTGAATACTTATCTTGAAAGAATTAATCCCTCAACAAATATATTAATTTTTTAACACAACTTTATCACAACTTCATCACAACTTCATCACAATGTAAACTTTCAACAATATGTATATAACTTGTCAACTGCTTATAGTTTCCACAATTATCTGTATATAAGAATTGTTTCCCTTGATGTGCTTTGCATTTTTATTTCTTTGGTAATTGAGAGTATAAAAGTCATACTTGACATTTTTGGGTCCTAGGTAAAACAATAAAAATGAAGTTTTAGATTCCTAAGTTGGAAAAAAAAATTTAGGTACCTTAAAAGTTGATAAAAAAAATTTTGAGCTTTTAAAAGCTAAAAAAAATAAAATTTGGGGCACTTAAAAGCTGGTAAAAAAAAATTGGCCTTTAAAAGTTAAAAAAAAAAAATTTGAGGCCCTTAAAAACTGAAATACAATATTTTGGACCCTTTTCAACCTTGACCCTAGGCGACCGCAATTCCGAACGACCCCTAGGGCTGGGCTTGAGGATAGAGGTCAGTAGCTAAGATTTGATCTCAAACTTTCACGTCATAATATATTTTTTTTTGTCATAAGTTAAGAGATTATTGACGATGCCCTTTGTATTAATAATTAGCAAAATTATATATTTGATATTTTACTACAAATTTATATATGGTAAATGAATCATATGAAATCACTTTTGATATATGTAAATTTTCTATTTTGATTGATTGCTAAAAGTAGCATTTAGAGTGTCATCTATAGTATGACTACACCAAACTTCAAAAAGAGTAAATTGCTTCATAAATTCTTTTTATTTATTATTTTATTTTATTCCCCTTCAATACAAAAAATAGAGAGGTTTATTACCAATTAGTTCAAAAAAATTTATACCAAAAAATATTTTTGAAAAAAGTCATTTCCAACTAAAAATAAAAATAATTCTTTTTGTTCGAAAAATTATTCCAATTGGAATAAAAGAATTTGAATTTTTTTAAAATATAAATAAAATTTATTTTCAGTTGGAATCGATTTTTTTACAAAAATACTTTTTGGTAGAAAAAACTTTTTGTACTAACTGATAATAATAGACTTATTTATTTTTAATGTTGAAGGGAATAAATAAATAAATAAGAAGGAGTTATGAAGCAATTTATCTTTTTTGAAGTTTGGTGTCATGATAGTAAAGCTTTTCAATTAAACTAAAACTAAGAATTTAAGTAAAGTTAATTATATTTTAATTGAGAGTAATTTATGCTTTGACAATTATTGGTGACATACTAACTATATTAGAATTTAAAATTTCCTTTTTATAATTGTATGCTATATTAATGTTCAGAGGTAAAAATATCATGGAGATATTTATATTAGAAGAAAGATTTCATTTTATTTCTTTAAAAAAATGAACAAATTAGTCATTGTACATTGGATTGAATAGTAAATTGATAAATTCTTTTAAATATTCCATCTATTTGTATTGTTAAAAACTGATATGATTGACAAAATAACTAGATAATGACATTGTGATATGTCACATGTACCTCATGTTGACATACATGGACCAATTTTTAATAGCAGAAATGGATAACATTTTGAACTAAATGATCAATTTGCTCTTTAGTCTAATGTATATGAACTAAATTATCTAATTTTAGAATAAAATGAGTAAAATACAATCTGACTCTTAGTATAAGTATAAGAAGAACTTTCATTATACTTTTACTTAAATTTAGACTTTTTGAGGTTTAAATTAAATTTGTTTCAAGCATTAATCATATCGATTTTAAACTTCAATCGACACGAGTTGAGGTTTTTTTCAAAGTCAAAATTTTTTAAATTAAATAATTACAAATAAAAAAAACTCAAAATTCGAATAATTACAAATTTTTTAAAACGAAATTTGAGACTTTTTACCAGCTCTAATGATTATGTTAAATTATCTGCTAAAAAAACTTGTAAATTGGCTAATTGACTGAAAAACGAAATTTGGGCGTCCAAACAAGAACGGTGTCGTGTTGAAAAAGCTCCAGATCCAACATCACAAATTCAAATCCACAATTTTCATTTTTTTTAAAAAAATATAGATAAAAATTTCAAACTGTGTTTTCGTTTCCTCTCTAACGGTCACATTTCTGAGTTTGTTTTTTTGCTTTCTCTCCATCTCTCTCGCTTCCTTGCCCTAAATCTTCTCCCCCCCCCCCCCCTTTTCTTTCCCTTTTTCCTCTCTTTTCCTTTCTGTCCAAACAGAGTAAAAAGGAAAGAAATATGAAGCATTTCATGTTACCAAGAAACACGATCTTGAGAGAGCCGATGGAGAACACCCGTTCTTCCCCAAACCCAACCCCTTCTAAACCCTTCAAAGAAAACGCTCCGCCGCCCGATCCCAACTCTCAACCTTCCCCGGACGCAACCTCCAAGTTCAAGTCTCAGTTGCCTCCCCGCCCGCCCTCCTCCAACCCTCTCAAGCGCAAACTTTATACCGAAACCCTCCCCGACAATGCCTCCCTCTCTGCAATTTCCGATTCCGGTGTCAAGGTTTTTCTTTTCTGAATCAATTTAATTTAATTTCTTGGATTTCAATTTTTTAACTTCCTTTTTCTTTATTATTGTTTTTTTTAGGTGGTTGTACGGATGTGACCACCAATTAAAGAAGAGGAAGAAGGGGACACGATTGTTCAGAAAGTTACTAGTGATTCTTCGAGTATCAATGGGCAAAAACCTTAACGTTTGACTCAGTTGCCAGGTCAGATGCAAATTAGGTACTGACGCCCCTTTTGTTTCTTTAGTTTTCATTTGTTTGATTATTTCTGAAATACCCTAAACTTAGTTTCCTCTTAAAAATGCAGCAAGATATATCTTCCAGCTTGTAGGAGCAACTCTGTTCGAAAATTGTCTTGCCGGGTTTAACAGTGCGTTGTTTGCTTACGGCCAGGTACGTGTTTCTTCATTTTCTTTCATTTATAATCTTTACTCTTGGATGGACTTATAACCTTTTTATTTGTGTGTGTGAATTAATTGTGATTGTCATAAGACTGGAAGCGGAAAGACTTACACCATTTGGGGTCCAGCCAACGCCTTGTTGGAAGAAAATTTATCAAGTCATCAAGAAGGCTTAACTCCCCGTATGTTTGAGCGACTTTTTGCTCGTATAAATGAGGTAAAACTGTAAAATTTTCAACTATTTTCATCAATATTTATGTTTTGAAGGACTATTTTCAATAGTTTGTTTTTTGATCTTCTATGTTATCGGAGCAAATTAAGCATGCTGATAAACAACTCAAGCACCAATGTCGCTGTTCTTTTCTTGAGGTAGAGTTAATTTACATGTTGTGATACTGAATTTTGATAATAATCGAAGTCTTTAGCTTTTTTCATTGTTCTTATTTCCATACCACTAGTTTTTTTCACTTTTCTTTTGCAGATCTATAATGAGCAAACCAACGATTTATTGGATCCAAATCAAAGAAACTTGCAGGTAGAATGGATCATCATATATTAACTTTTCAAATACTCTTTCCTAGGATGAAAACTTTTTGTTTCCTTAGACTGTTTTATGATTTTCATCCAGATAAGGGAAGATGTAAAATCTGGTGTTTATGTCGAGAATTTGACAGAGTGTATGTAACGATGTAGGACGTGACCCAGCTGTTGATAAAGGTTGTTTTTTGTGTGTTTTATACTTTTCCAATGTTTTGGCTGGTATTGGTTTTTTTTTTTTGCTTTGTAGAACTTCTCTTTATGTAAAGAACAATAGCATTAAACTTTTTTTATATAGAAAGGAACGTTTGTATGTATTTCTTATTATCTTAATCAGTTTATTCCAATTTGGTAAAAGCAAAAACTTGACTGTTAAATTTCAAACAAATAATTATGTTTACAAGCTTCACTACAAAAACAATGCAGGGATTATCAAATACGACAGGTGCGACTAGTATCATCAATACTTGAAGCACTCTCTCTGCTTGCAGAGTGTGGCCAATGGTGTAAGCAGCTTTAAAACAAACCAAATAAATCTTGTTGATCTAGCAAGCTTAGAGCGACAAAAACTAACTGGTACTACAAGGGAACGCTTAAAGGAGGTAGGAAATAACCGTTCACTCTCACAGCTTGGGTATATGCTTTTTCTATCTTTTCTTTCATGTGCATATGTCTTCTTTCAGGTCAACTTTTATTGAAACTATAGATTCAACTTCTAGCTCTTACCTTAATGTTCAAAAAGGGTAGATCTTTCAACTTTTGACTGGCATTTTTTGAATCTTTAATTTCAAATCGTTGTCAAATATAGTACCGAGCATTGTTGCACAAAATGTAAAAATGCAATAAAAATAAGTTATAGTAAGAAAATGTATGTCCAAAATTTTCAAGAAAACTATTTAGCATATATTTGGTTGAAAGGATATTTTCTGTAGTAAAAAATTGAGATTGTAGAAAAATAGGTGATAGTTTGATACATAAAAGGTCTATGTGATATGAGGTATGGGGACAATTGCTCAATGCAAATCTAATTATGCCATGTTTTCCTGCTTCTTTGTATCATAAGCATGTTTTCATGGATCAAGAGGCCCAGACTCCTAAATTTTTGATAATTTTATTTAATTTTGGAGTTCAGGAACTTGATAAACATCCTCGCTGAAGTTTCCCGAACCGGAACGCAAAAGGCATATCCCCTAAAGAGACTCCAAATTGACATTTTTATTGCAGGAATCTATTGTGGTGACAACGCAAAATTAGCCATGGTCTGTGCAATTTCTCCAGCACAGAGGTAATGTGATAGCTGCCCTTATTTTATTTAAGACTCCCCCCTTTTTGTGCGAGTGAAGTTTACATGAGTCAGTAACGCAACTGTAAGAGCGAAACATTCAGCACACTACAATTTGCTCAGCGTGCAATGGCAATCAAGAACAATGGCAATCAGCACACCATGATGTAAATTTGCAAGAAGTGATTCGGCAACTGTTGATAAAGGTTGTTTTTCTGTGTGTGTTTTTTATACTTTTCCAATGTTTTGGCTACTACTATTGGTTTTTTTTTGCTTTGTGGAACTTCTCCTAGCATTAAACTCTTTCTTATATAGAAAGGAACGTTTGTGTATGTATTTCTTATTATCTTGATCAGCTTATTCCAATTTGGTAAGCAAATTGAAACTTGACTCTTAAAATTCAATCAAATAATTATTATACTTACAAAAAAAAAATGGAGGGATTATCAAAATAGAAAGACAGGTGCGACTAGTATCAATGCTGAAAGTTCCCGTTCACATAGTGTCTTTACTTGTGTTTTTGAGTCTCAATGTAAGGTAATTACTCTTGAATGGATTTATATAACCTTTTGATTTGTATGTGTGAATTAATAATTGTGATTGTCACCAGACTAGACTTACACCATTCGGGGTCCAGCCAACACCTTGATGGAAGAAAATTTATCAAGTGATCAAGAAGGCTTAACTCCCCGTTTGTTTGAGCTACTACTTTTTGCTCGTATAAATGAGGTAAAACTGTCAAAGTTTAAACTATTTTCATCGATATTTATGTTTTGAAAGACTATTTTCAATTGTTTGTTTTTTTACCTTCTTCTATATAGGAGCAAATTAAGCATGCTGATAAACAACTCAAGCACCAAGGTCGCTGTTCTTTTCTTGAGGTAGAGTTAATTTACTTGTTGTGGTACTGAATTTTGATAATAATCAAACTGTTTTTAGCTTTTCATTGTTCTTATTCCTTACCACTTGTTTTTTCACTTTTCTTTTGCTATAAATGAGCAACCCAAGGATTTATTGGATCCAAATCAAAGAAACTTGCAGGTAGAATGGATCATCATAAATTAACTTTTCAAATACTCTTTCCTAGGTTGAAAACTTTTTGTTTTCTTAGACTGTTTTATGATTTTCATCCAGATAAGGGAAGATGTAAAATCTGGTATGTGTAGAACTTGACAGAAGAGTATGAAAGTTCGATGAAGGACGTGACCCAGCTGTTATAATAAAGGTTGTTTTTTGTGTGTGTTTTTTTTTATACTTTCCCAATTGTTTTGGCTGCTGGGTTTTTTTATACTTTCCCAATTTTTTTTGCTTTGTATAATTTCAGTCAAATAATTATATTTACAAGCTTCACTACAAAAACAATGCAGGGATTATCAATGCTGAAAGTTCTCGTTCACATAGCGTCTTTATTTGTGTTGTTGAGTCTCGATGTAAGGTAATAATAATGCTTTGAATTTCACATGATTTGTCGATTTTTTTATTGTTATGTTTGAGCAAAATATACATCTTGTTAGGTTACAAAGTTTGTCAATCATGGCATCAATCTCTCTAATTTGTGCATTTTGTTAATTCTGTAAATAATAAAATTACAAGGATCTAAGGATCTGCAGAACAATTAGGTCGTTTAAATTTTCAGATTTTAAACTCATGAAATCAAAAACAGATTAAGAAGTTGACGAAAAATCAACTACTTTTCAGGAAAAAACTACAAGTAATCGATGGAGTTTTACCGAACGACGGGCATCGTTTATCGCAACTTGTGAAGACAAAAAAGATATCCATAAAAGAGAACATAATTTGTCATAATTTAATTTGGACACTGTTTATTCACAAATTGTCATGCATAATATGATGGTTAATTTTTAGGGTTTGATTTTTAGGGTTTTAAGGTTTTGTGATATATGATCTATTTAAGGGTTTATGGATTTAGTATATTTAGGGTTTTAAGTTTGGTTTTTTTGTTTGATTTTAAGTTTTAGGATTATGATTTAAGGGTTTAGATTTAGGGGTTTTAAAGGTTAAAAAGGTTAAATGCGAATAGGCGTTATCGAAAAGGCGTTATCGAGGATACTTGCATGCCTGATCGGTGACGCCTCATCAATAATGTCGTACTGGAAACACCTCACCAGTAAATGAATGCCACACCGGTAATGCCACACCGGTAACGCCACACCGATAACGCCACACCGGTAACGCCACACCGGTAACGCCTCACCGGTAACACCACACCGATAACACCACACCAGTAACGCCACACCGATAATACCACACTGGTAACGCCACACCGGTAACACCACACACCGGTAACCCCATAACGATAAACGCCTCACCGATAACGCTACACCGGTAACACCACACCGATAACGCCACACTGGTAACGCCTCACCGGTAACGCCACACCGATAACGTCACACCGATAACGCCACACAAAAAACCCTAAATCAACCCCATAAACCTAAAACATTTAACCTCCTTACCTTTTAAATCTTAAATCAACCCAACATCTTAAACCACCAGTCGCATGATAATTTGTGATAAATTAAAAATTAAAAATTATGGGGTATTTTTTTTTTTTTTTCACAAGTTGTGATAATGATGCCTGTCGTTTGTTAAAAAACTCCACCGACTATTTGTAGTTTTTTCTTAGAAAGTGAGTGGTTCTTCATCAACTTCTTAAATCTGTTTTTGATTTCATAAGTTTAAAATCTGAAAATTTAAAAATCAAATTATTATAAATTAAAATATATAGGGACCTAATTGTTCTGCAGATCATTAGATCCTTGTAATTTTATTATTTACAGAATTAACAAAAATGCACAAATTAGACATTGACAAGATCTATATTTGCTCAAACATAACAATAAAAAAAATCGAAAAAATCATGTGAAATTCAAAGCAATTATACCTTTACATCCAGACTCAACGACACAAACAAATGAAGACGCTATGTGAACGGGAACTTTCAGCATTGATACTTGTCGCACCTGTCCTTATATTTGATAATCCCTGCATTGTTTTTGTAGTGACGCTGGTAAATATAATTATTTGCTTGAAATTTAACAGTCAAGTTTCAATTTGCTTTTACCAAATTGGACTAAACTGATCAAGATAATAAGAAATACATACAAACGTTCCTTCCTTTCTATAAGAAAAGGTTTAAATGCTTTTTATTCTAAACATAAGAAGTTCTACAAAGCAAAAAAACCCAGCAGCCAAAACATTGGAAAAGTATAAAAAAAAACAACCTTTATCAACAGCTGGGTCACGTCCTTCATCGAACTTACATACTCCTCTGTCAAATTCTCGACATAAAACACCAGATTTTACATCTTCCCTTATCTGGATGAAAATCATAAAAACAGTCTAAGGAAACAAAAAGTTTTCAATCCTAGGAAAGAGTATTAGAAAAGTTAATTTATGATGATCCATTCTACCTGCAAGTTTCTTTGATTTGGATCCAATAAATCCTTGATTTGTGCTCATTATAGATGTGCAAAAGAAAAGTTAAAAAACAAGTGGTAAGGAATAAGAAAAATGAAAAGCTAAACAGTTCGATTATTATTAAAATTCAGTATCACAAGAAGTAAATTAACTCTACCTCAAGAAAAGAACAGCAACATTGGTGCTTGAGTTGTTTATCAGCATGCTTAATTTGAACATAGAAGGTCAAAAAACAAACTATTGAAAATAGTCCTTCACAACATAAATATTGATGAAAATAGTTGAAACTTTTTACAGTTTTACCTCATTTATACGAGCAAAAAGCCACTCAAACAAACGGGGAGTTAAGCCTTCTTGATCACTTGATAAAATTTCTTCCAACAAGGCGTTGGCTGGACCCCGAATGTAAGTCTTTCCACTTCCAGTCTAGTGACAATCACATTAATTCACAGACACAAATCAAAAGATTATAAATGAAAAAAAATGAAGAAGCACGTACTTGGCCGTAAGCATTATGACCTTACATTTAGACTCAACAACACAAGTAAAGACACTATGTGAACCGGAACATTCAGCATTGATACTAGTCGCACCTGTCCTTCTATTGATAATCCTTGCATTGTTTTTGTAGTGAAGCTTGTAAATATAATTATTTGATTGAAATTTAACAGAATTTGCTTTTACCAAATTGGAATAAAAAGAAATACAAACAAACGTTCCTTTCTATATAAGAATAAGTATAATGCTATTATTCTAAACATAAAGAGAAGTTCTACAAAGCAAAAAAAAAAACCAATAGCAGCCAAAACATTGGAAAAGTATAAAAGAAAACACAAAAAAAAACCTTTATTTTATCGACAGCTGCCGAATCACTTCTCGCAAAAAATTTACATCATCCTGCATTACTTCGTTAACAATTGCCTTGTTCTTGATTGCCATTGCACGCTGAGCAAATCGTAGTGTGCTGAATGTTTTGCTCTTACAGTTGCATTAATGACTAATGTAAACTTCCCTCGCACAAAAAGGGAGGAGTCTTAAATAAAATAAGGGAAGAAGGGCAGCTATATATATCACATTACCTCTGTGCTGGAGAAATTGCACAGACCATGGCTAATTTTGCATTGCCACCAACAGATTCCTGCAATAAAAATGTCAATTTGAAGACTCTGTAGAGGATATGCCTTTTGCTTTCTAGTTCGGGAAACTTCAGCGAGGATGTTTATCAAGTTCCTGAACTCCAAAATTAAATAAAATTATCAAAAATCTAGGAGTCTGGGCCTCTTGATCCATGAAAACATGCTTATGCAACAAAGAATCAAGAAAACATGGCATAAATTATTAGATTTTGAATTCAGCAATTGCCCCCATACATCATACCACATAGACCTTTTATGTATCAAACTATCACCTATTTTCAAAAACTAATCCACAATCTCAATTTTTTTTCTACGGACTATTTATTGTATATATGCTAAAAATGGTTTTCTTTAAAATTATGGACATACATTTTCTTAATATAACTTATTTGTATTGCATTTTTATATTTTGTGCAACAATGCTTTGTACTATATTTGACAACTATTTGAAATTAAAGATTCAAAAAATGCCGGTCAAAAGTTGAAAGATCTACCTTTTTGAACAATAAGGTAAGAGCAAGAAGTTGAATCTAGAGTTTCAATAAAAGTTGATCTGAAAGAAGACATGCACCTGATAGAAAAAGCATACCCAAGTTGTGAGAGTGAACGGTTAATATTTCCTACCTCCTTTGAGCGTTCCCTTGTAGTACCAGTTAGTTTTTGTCGCTCTAAGCTTGCTAGATCAACAAGACCTATTCGGTTTGTTTGAAAGCTGCTTACACCATTGGCCACACTCTGCAAGAAAAGAGAGTTCTTCAGAATCCTCAAGTATAATTGAGAGAGAAAACCACAAGAAAAATTGGAGATATTCTCCAATTGTTCTGCAGATGATTATATCCTTGTAATTTTTATTTACAGAATTAACAAATGCACAAATTAGAGATTGATGCCATGATTTGGTTCGACAAACTTGTAATCTAACAAGATGTGTATATTTGCTCAAATATAACAATAAAAAAATCGACAAATCATATGAAATTCAGCGCATTACCTTACATTGAGACCCAACAAAACAAGTAAAGACACTATGTGAAAAGGGAACTTTCAGCATTGATACTAGTCGCACCTGTCCTTCTATGTGATAATCCCTGCATTGTTTTTGTAGTGAAGCTTGTAAATTTAATTATTTGATTGAAATTTAACAGTCAAGTTTCAACTTTCATTTACCAAATTGGAATAAACTCATCAAGTTAATTAAGAAATATACATACAAGCGTTCCTTTCTATATAAGAAAAAGTCTAATGCTATTATTCTAAAAATAAAGAGAAGTTCTACAAAGCAAAAAAAAAAAAAACCAAAACATTGGAAAAGTATAAAAAAACACACAAAAAAAAAACAACCTTTATCAACAGCTGGTCACATCCTTCATCAAACTTACATACTCTTTTCTGTCAAATTCTCGACATAAACACCAAATTTTACATTGTCCCTTATCTGGATGAAAATCATAAAACAGTCTAAGGAAAGAAAAAGTTTTCATCCTAGGAAAGAGTATTAGAAAAGTTAATATATGATGATCCATTCTACCTGCAAGTTTCTTTGATTTGGATCCAATAAATCCTCGGTTTGCTCATTATAGATCTACAAAAGAAAAGTGAAAAAACAAGTGGTAAGGAATAAGAACAATGAAAAGCTAAACAGTTCGATTATTATTAAAATTCAGTATCACAAGAAGTAAATTAACTCTACCTCAAGAAAAGAACAGCAACATTGGTGCTTGAGTTGTTTATCAGCATGCTTAATTTGAACATAGAAGGTCAAAAAACAAACTATTGAAAATAGTCCTTCACAACATAAATATTGATGAAAATAGTTGAAACTTTTTACAGTTTTACCTCATTTATACGAGCAAAAAGTCACTCAAACAAACGGGGAGTTAAGCCTTCTTGATCACTTGATAACTTTTCTTCCAACAAGGCGTTGGCTGGACCCCAAATGGTGTAAGTCTTTCCGCTTCCAGTCTAGTGACAATCACAATTAATTCACACATACAAATCAAAAGGTTATAAATCCATTCAAGAGTAATTCGAAGATTATAAATGAAAGAAAATGAAGAAGCCAGTACTTGGCCGTAAGCATTATTACCTTACATTGACACTCAACAACACAAGTAAAGACACTATGTGAACAGGAACTTTCAGCATTAATACTAGTCGCACCTGTACTTCTATTTGATAATCCCTCCATTTATTTTGTAGTGAAGCTTGTAAAAATAATTATTTGATTTTTAACAGTCAAGTTTCTTTGCTTTTACCAAATTGGAATAAACTGATCAAGATAATAAGAAATACATACAAACGTTCCTTTCTATATAAGAAAAAGTTTAATGCTATTATTCTAAACATAAAGATAAGTTCTACAAAGCAAAAAAAAAAAAAACCAATAGCAGCCAAAACATTGGAAAAGTACAAAAAACACACAAAAAAACAACCTTTATCAACAGGTGCCGAATCACTTCGCGCAGAAAATTTACATCATCCTGCATTACTTCGTTAACAATTGCCTTGTTCTTGATTGCCATTGCACGCTGAGCAAATCGTAGTGTGCTGAATGTTTCGCTCTTACAGTTGCATTACTGACTCATGTAAACTTCCCTCGCACAAAAAGGGGGGAGTCTTAAATAAAATAAGGGCAGCTATCACATTACCTCTGTGCTGGAGAAATTGCACAGACCATGGCTAATTTTGCATTGCCACCAATAGATTCCTGCAATAAAAATGTCAATTTGGAGTCTCTGTAGAGGATATGCCTTTGCTTTTTCTACTTCGGGAAACTTCAGCGAGGATGTTTATCAAGTTCCAGAACTACAAAATTAAATAAAATTATCAAAATAGAGTCTGCTTATGCAACAAAGAATCAAGAAAACATGGCATAATTAGATTTGAATTGAGCAACTGTCCCCATACATCATACCAGATAGACCTTTTATGAATCAAACTATCACCTATTTTCAAAAACTAATCCACAATCTCAATTTTTTTTCTACGGACTATTGTATATATGCTAAAAATAGTTTTCTTTAAAATTTTGGACATACATTTCCTTACTATAACTTATTTTTATTGCATTTTTATATTTTGTGCAACAATGCTCTGTACTATATTTGACAACTATTTGAAATTAAAGATTCAAAAAATTCCGATGCCTACTATTACACTTAAAAGTTGAAATATCTACCTTTTTGAACAATAAGGTAAGAGCTCGAAGTTGAATCTAGAGTTTCAATAAAAGATGATCTGAAAGAAGACATGCACATGAAAGAAAAGATAGAAAAAGCATACCCAAGCTGTGAGAGTGAATGGTTAATATTTCCTACTTCCTTTAAGCGTTCCCCTGTAGCACCAGTTAGTTTTTTTCACTCTAAGCTGCTTACACCATTGGCCACACTCTGCAAGAAAAGAGATTTCTTCAGAATCCTCAAGTATAATTGAGAGAGAAATCCCCATGAAAACTTGGAGATATTCTCCAATTTTTCTCCAGATGATTAGATCCTTGTAATTTTATTATTTACAGAATTAACAAATCCACAAATTAGAGATTGATGCCATGATTTGGTTCGAAAAACTTGTAAATCTAACAAGATGTTTGTTTGCTCAAACATAACAATAAAAAAATCCACAAATCATGCGAAATTCAATGCATTATTACCTTACATTGAGACTCAACAACACAAGTAAAGACACTATGTGAAATGGAACTTTCAGCATTGATACTAGTCGCACCTGTCCTTCTATTTGAAAATCCCTGCATTGTTTTTGTAGTGAAGCTTGTAAATATAATTATTTGATTTTTAACAGTCAAGTTTCAATTTGCTTTTACCAAATTGGAATAAACTGATCAAGATAATAAGAAATACATACAAACGTTCCTTTCTATATAAAAAAAAGTTTAATGCTCTTATTCTAAACATAAAGAGAAGTTCTACAAAGCAAAAAAAAAAAAAACCAATAGCAGCCAAAACATTGGAAAAGTATAAAAAAACACACAAAAAACAACCTTTTATCAACAGCTGGGTCACGTCCTTCAGCGAACTTACATACTCTTTTCTGTCAAATTCTCGACATAAACACCAGATTTTACATCTTCCCTTATCTGGATGAAAATCATAAAACAGTCTAAGGAAACAAAAAGTTTTCATCCTAGGAAGAGTATTTGAAAAGTTAATTTATGATGATCCATTCTACCGGCAAGTTTCTTTGATTTGGATCCAATAAATCCTTGGTTTGCTCATTATAGATCAGCAAAAGAAAAGTGAAAAAACAAGTGGTAAGGAATAAGAACAATGAAAAGCTAAACAGATCGATTATTATCAAAATTCAGTATCACAACAAGTAAATTAACTCTACCTCAAGAAAAGAACAGCGACATTGGTGCTTGAGTTGTTTATCAGCATGCTTAATTTGCTCCTATAACATAGAAGGTCAAAAAACAAACTATTGAAAATAGTCCTTCACAACATAAATATTGACGAAAATAGTTGAAACTTTTACAGTTTTAGCTCAGTTATACGAGCAAAAAGTCGCTCAAACATACGGGGACTTGATCACTTGATGAATTTTCTTCCAACAAGGCATTGGCTGGACCCCAAATGGTGTAAGTCTTTCCGCTTCTAGTCTAGTGACAATCACAGTTAATTCACACACAAATAAAAAGGTTATAAATCTATTCAAGAGTAATTCGAAGATTATAAATGAAAGAAAATGAAGAAGCAAGTACTTGGCCGTAAGCATTATTACCTTACATTGAGACTCAACAACACAAGTAAAGACACTATGTGAATGGGAACTTTCAGCATTGATACTAGACGCACCTGTCCTTCTATTTGATAATCCCTGCATTGTTTTCGTAGTGAAGCTTGTAAATATAATTATTTGATTGAAATTTAACAGTCAAGTTTCAATTTGCTTTTACCAAATTGGAATAAACTGATCAAGATAATAAGAAATACATACAAACGTTCCTTTCTATATAAGAAAAAGTTTAATGCTATTATTCTAAACATAAAGAGAAGTTCTACAAAGCAAAAAAAAAACAATAGCAGCCAAAACATTGGAAAAGTATAAAAACACACACAAAAAAACAACCTTTATCAACAGTTGGGTCACGTCCTTTATCGAACTTACTTACTCTTCTGTCAAATTCTCGACATAAACACCAGATTTTACATCTTCCCTTATATGGATGAAAATCATAAAACAGTCTAAGGAAACAAAAAGTTTTCATCCTAGGAAAGAGTATTAGAAAAGTTAATTTATGATGATCCATTCTACCTGCAAGTTTCTTTGATTTGGATCCAATAAATCCTCGGTTTGCTCATTATCGATCTGCAAAAGAAAAGTGAAAAAACAAGTGGTAAGGAATAAGAACAATGAAAAGCTAAACAGTTCGATTATTATCAAAATTCAGTATCACAAAAAGTAAATTAACTCTACCTGAAGAAAAGAACAGCGACATTGGTGCTTGAGTTGTTTATCAGCATGCTTAATTTTCTCGGATAAAATAGAAGGTCAAAAAACAAACTATTGAAAATAGTCCTTCACAACATAAATATTGATGAAAATAGTTGAAAATTTTACAGTTTTACCTCATTTATACGAGCAAAAAGTCACTCAAACATACGGGGAGTTAAGCCTTCTTGATGACTTGATAAATTTTCTTCCAACAAAGCGTTGGCTGGACCCCAAATGGTGTAAGTCTTTCCGCTTCCAGTCTAGTGACAATCACAATTAATTCACACACACAAATCAAAAGGTTATAAATCCATTCAAGAGTAATTCGAAGATTATAAATGAAAGAAAATGAAGAAGCAAGTACCTGGCCGTAAGCAAACACCGAACTGTTAAACCCGGCAAGACAATTTTCGAACAGAGTTGCTCCTACAAGCTGGAAGATATCTTGCTGCATTTTTAAGAGGAAACAAAATTTAGGGTATTTCAGAAATAATCAAACAAATGAAAACTAAAGAAACAAAAGGGGCGTCAGTACCTAATTTGTATCTGACCTGGCAACTGAGTCAAACGTGAAGGTTTTTTCCCATTGATACTCGAAGAATCACTAGTAACTTTCTGAACAATCGTGTCCGCTTCTTCCTCTTCTTTAATTGGTGGTCACATCCGTACAACCACCTAAAAGAAACAATAATAAAGAAAAAGGAAGTTAAAAAATTGAAATCCAAGAAATTAAATTAAATTGATTCAGAAAAGAAAAACCTTGACACCGGAATCGGAAATTGCAGAGAGGGAGGCATTGTCGGGGAGGGTTTCGGTATAAAGTTTGCGCTTGAGAGGGTTGGAGGAGGGCGGGCGGGGAGGCAACTGAGACTTGAACTTGGAGGTTGCGTCCGGGAAAGGTTGGGAGTTGGGATCGGGCGGCGGAGCGTTTTCTTTGAAGGGTTTAGGGTGTTTATGTTTGGATTTAGAAGGGGTTGGGTTTGGGGAAAGAACGGGTGTTCTCTATCGGCTCTCTCAAGATCGTGTTTCTTAGTAACATGAAATGCTTCATGTTTCTTTCCTTTTTACTCTGTTTGGACAGAAAGGAAAAGAGAGGAAAAAGGGAAAGAAAGAGGGGGGGGGGGGGGAAGATTTAGGGCAAGGAAGCGAGAGAGATGGAGAGAAAGCAAAAAAACAAACTCAGAAATGTGACCGTTAGACAGGAAACGAAAACACAGTTTGAAATTTTTATCTATATTTTTTTAAAAAAAATGAAAATTGTGGATTTGAATTTGTGATGTTGGATCTGGAGCTTTTTCAATACGACACCGTTCTTTTTTGGACGCCCAAATTTCGTTTTTCAGTCAATTAGCCAATTTACAAGTTCTTTTAGCAGATAATTTAAAATAATCATTAGAGCTGGTAAAAATTCCCAAATTTCGTTTTAAAAAATTTGTAATTATTCGAATTTTGAGTTTTAAAAAATTTTGAGTTTTCACATTGGTAATTATTTAGTCTAAAAAAATTTGAATTTGAGAAAACTTCAACTCATGTCGGTTGGAGCTTAAAATTGATATGATTAATGTTTGAATAAATTTAATTTAAATCTCAAAAGTTTAAATTTAAATAAAAGTATCATGAAAACCCTTATACTAAGAGTCAGATTGTATTTTACTCTTTTTACTTTAAAATTGGACAATTTAGTTCATATACATTAGATCAAAAAGTAAATTGGTCCTTCTGTTCAAAATTTCATCCATTTCTGCTATTAAAAATTGGTTCATGTATGTCAACATGAGGTACATGTGGCACATCACATGTCATTGTCTGATTATTTTGTCAGCCACATCAGTTTTTAACAATATAAATAAATGGAATATTTAAAAAGGACTTATCAATTTGCTCTTTAATCCAATATATAAGAACTAGTTTATCCATTTTTTTAAAAAAAAAAAGTAAAATGGAATCTTATTTCTAGTACAAGGATCCTCATGATATTTTTACCTCTAGATTTATAAACCAATAATTGTCAAAGTATAAATTACACTCAATTAAAATATCATTAACTTTATTTAATTCTTAGCTTTAGTTTAATTGAAAAGCTTTACTGTCGAGGACACCAAACTTTTAAAAAGATAATTGCTTTATAACCCTTTCTTATTTATTGTTTTTTATTTTCCTTCAACACCAAAAATAGATAAGCCTATCACCAATTAATATAAAAAAATTTCTACCAAAAAGTATTTTTGTAAAAAAGTTGAATCCAACTGAAAAAAAAATTTATTTATATTTTAACAAATTCAATTTATTTTATTCCAATTGAAATAATTTTTCAAACAAAAAGATTTATTTTTTGAAAAATAAATAAATTTTATTGTTGGAAACGATTTTTTTTAAATATTTTTTGGTATAAATTTTTTTTGGACTAATTGGTAATAAACCCCTCTATTTTTAGTGTTGAAGGGGAATAAAATGAAATAATAAATAAAAGAGTTTATGAAATAATTTACTCTTTTTAAGTTTGGTGCAGCCATACTATCAGACGGCACTCTAAAAGCTATTTTCATCAATCAATTAAAATAAAAAATTTACATATCAAGTCCTTGAATATTTTAGGTCATCACATTTCAGTCTAGTGCAGCCAATTTGTCAGGCAACACGAGCAAAACATTGTAGCAAACTTACCATTTTCATAAACAATCTAATGAGCATATTGTAATAAGCCCAATTTGTCCGGGCCCAATTTGAACCAAAAATTGAATTTTAAATTTAATTTTATTAAGTTTAAAATATCCAATTACAATTGAGCCCAATTACAAACCTCAAAATTTAAGCCAAAACCCGATATATGACCTAACAACCCGCACAAGACCCAAAAGGCCCAAATTCTAAAATTTTCAGAAACCCTAGTGACAGCAACTTGTACTGCCAGCCACCCTGCCTTGCCCACTCAGATGTTGCCACATCACCAACTGCCACCATCATCTACCCCCACCGTCACCAAGTTGCATCATCACCATACTACCTGCAGAAGGAAGAAACAATAAACAAATAACTTGTAAATGGCTATAAAAGCCATGAATTTTCATTGTAATTTATTGGACCCGCGATTAATACCAAAAAAAAAATTCAAAACAGAAACTTCAGTTTAAAGTCACGCACTTACGCTCTTACGCATTCACGCACTCATAAATCATTCACAAGTATTTTACAAAGTGAAAGTATTCACAAAAAAGGGCAGAATACATTCGAATACAAAAGAAATTCAAGGAAGTGATATTCGCAGAAGGTATACTACTTTGTATGTGTATATATGTTTTATATATTTATCTCGCATGCAATCTCCTTTTTTATTTTAGTTCGAAACCAAATGTTTTAAATAAAAATTATAAAAATCGGATTAAAAGTCAGGAAGAAAAAAGACGATTTGATTTCGAGCCAAAACCTTTCATTTTTCAAATCTATAAACCGATTTTAAAAGAGAAATCAAACTTTGATCCCTAAAAAAGTGAATAAAAACCAAAATACCAAATAGATTTAAAATAAAAAAATCAAAAAAACACAAAAACCCCTTTTAGATCTGGGCTAAATTGGTTTCGATCTAGACTCAAATCTGCTTTTAAAAATGATAATAATAAAGGAAGATAGAATACTCACCTGAGCCACCACGGACGGCATTGAGCCAACGATCGGAAAAGGAGAGGGAAGAGAGAGAATAGAGAAAATAGGAGAGGGGTTTTGATTTTTTTTTAAAATAAGAAAAGTCTGATTTTTTTTAGAGATTTTTAGCCTTTTACAGGCTATTGAAACGGTGCAGTTTTAGGATCCGAATTTCTATTTGTTCCAATTTAATTCTTATTGCAATTTTCAATTTATTTTAAATATGCCCAATAGTTTTAAATAATTTTTTAATTTAGTCCTCAGATTTTTTGAGGCACAGAATGCTACCACGTGTCTAAATTTTTGGGTTATTTACGCGTTAGACACCTAAACTTTTCTATAATCATATTTTGACCCTCAAACTTTTTTAAAATTATATTTTTACCTTCGAACTTCCCAAAAAATTATATTTTGACCCTCAAACATCTCAAAAATTACATTTTAGCCCCCTAACTTCTCAAAAATTATATTTTGACCCCCTAACTTCTTAAAAATTACATTTTGTGCCCCCGAACATCTAAAAAATACCATTTTGCCCCCGAACTTCCAAAAATCACATTTTTTACCCTCGAACATCTAAAAATTACCATTTTGCCCCTGAGCATCCAAAAATTACCATTTTGCCCTCAAATTTCCAAAAGTCACATTTTCAACTTCAAATTTTCCAAAAGTTCGATTTTAATCCCGAATTTTCTAAAAATTTTAACTTTGATCCCCAAATTCCTCAAAAATTACATTTTCATCCCGAATTCCTCGAAACTTCGTTTTTGACCCCATTTGTTTTGTTTTTCTTTTTTCTTCAATGTTCATACATAGAATTTAATTATTATTTTTTCGTATTTTGTATTCTATTAATTTTGTGTTTAATTTTTTGTGCATTTATTTATCTGCTTAATTATTTAGTTTCGTGTTATTTAATTTCTGCTATCAACTGCCCATTCATATTTAATTTATACGTTCAATTTCGAAATTATTTTTACATTCTAACAAATCTTTAAAATCGAGACAATAATCCTTTCGTGTAAAAATCTCGAAAAATCGTGCCCTAACGTGTTGGGTGTGATTTTTCGTATAATTTGCACAATCGAATGTCCTCTTCCAAACTTTTCAAATGCCTTTTATTTTCGAGATTCCGAGAACGTCGTGCCCTAACGTATTGGTCACGACTCCAATTCTCTAAGGAATTCGAAGCACATTTTTCTTCAAATTGGATTTTCGAAAATCACGCTAAATTAATTATGCATACACGGATCGTATTTTAAACTTAATTTGAAATTTCAAGTTCTCAAAAATATACAAATGATTTTAAATGAAAAACGAGACAATGATCCATTCGTGTGGAAATCTCAGAAAATCATGCCCTAACGGACTGGTGTGATTTTTCATATAATCTGCACAATCGAATATCTTCTTCCAAACTTTCAAAATGTCTTTCAATTTCGAAATTCCGAGAACGTAGTGCCCTAACGTGTTGGACACGACTTCAATTCTACGGGAAATTGAAACGCACTGACGATTTTTCTCAAATATGATTTTTCAAAAATCATGCGAAGTTTTCTGAGAACAAAGATCATATTTTAAGTTTTATTCGAGTTTTCAAACCTTTAACAAATCAAGACCCGAAAATAATCGATGTGGTACCAATTTTGGGCGTGTGAGGGTATTAATCCTTCCTCATACGTAACCGACTCCCGAACCCATTTTTTGGATTTCGAAGACCAACATATTTTTCAAAACGAATTTTAAATGTTTTGTGGTGATCCAATCACACCAAATAAAAGATTGGTGGCGACTCCAATTTTTTCAATTTTAAAAAATTTTCGAGACTTGTTTGTTTTTCAAAAATAAACGTTTCGACAGCTTGGTGACCCCGTTGGGGAGTTTTTTAAATAGAGTCAAACAAAAAATCGATTATTTTCGGGTCTTTTGGTTAAAATTTTTAAACCTTCGGTTTTGTTTAATATACTATCCTTTGCATTTTGTGTGATGCTATTACTAGTATAAGTTTGCATTCATATGCATTTGTTACTACCCTTTAAGTGGAAGTGTGAAACTACTTCTTCGTAAGGTTTTCACCTCCGTGCAGGATAGTGGATCGCTTTCGAGATTACATCCTCTACCCATGTTTTCGTGAAGTTTTTACTTCCGTGTAAATATGTGGGAAATGTGTCCCCCTAAATCGACCTCATCCGTATGAGCCTGTAATGGGTGAGAATCGAGGAATCTGCTAGTTTGGGTACCCTTTACTCTAGAGCCTAAACCACATATAATGAGCCATAAGCACTTGCTTAAGAATGAGTTATACCGAACTTTTTAGTAACTATCTAAGACAAGTTTTTAGGTTCTTTGTTCTATACTTGTATCGATGTTTTTGCTAACTCTTTCTTTTTTGTCTCTTTTCTTTTACTTGCATTTGCATCATCATACAAGAAAAGGTGTTGATTTAAATTCGGTTACCAAATAGGCAGTTTCATCATGGGGGATGTATTTATTAATAAAGTGGAAGATAACATGGCTTTGCGCTTATGGTCGAAGGAAAGCACAAAGTCGAAGAAGATTTGGGAGACTTGAAGAAAGATTACGCAAATTCAGATCAAGATCCTTGAAAGGAATCAAGAAGCAAGTGAGGGGCACTTTCGACAAGCTCCGAGACATGTTCGAGATAAAGATTATGCAAATAATGAAAAAGCGGCTGATCACATGCGAGCATTAGTCATAGAAACTGATATGTTGGGCATGCAATATGAATCAAGATCAGAGCGGGGACGAAAATTGGCCAGACTTCTAGGAAGATCAAAGCCCTAGGCCATAAGGCAAAGCCGTTTATGTAATCCGTTTTATGTGGAGAATTTTGTCTTCTAGAGAAGTTGTTCTAATGGGATTTAATTCAAAGTCAATTCCTTTTCTTATGCATACACGCATTCATGAGTTGTACATTTTAACTTGCATTTAATCCCATGAGAGCCTACCTTAAACGGAGCTGTGCCAAACCTTTAGTGGTTACTCGAATAAGGTAAGAGACACGGTTATATTTTTACTTTTAATTGTAATATATTTTGCATTGCATTTTCATTAAAAAAGGTGTTGATTCATGTTCTACTGCCAAATAGAGAACTGGTTATAAGGAAACAGATTCCTTGACAATGTAGAAGTCAACATGGCCGTGCGTATATGGTCAAGGAAAAACAAAAACAAAAAGGGTGATTGCCTATCAAAGGGGAACATATCAGAGTTTTGAGATTACACCCAAATAAATGAAACTCATAACAATTTACAAGAGCTGAAAGAAGTATGAAAGACAAAATGAGGCAGATGCTCGAATTCGAATATGTTAATTCGCCTTACTCACTCAAGCTTAGTTGCTTCACTTTTAGAAACATGAACATGAGATAGAAGAATACGATACGTCACTTCATCTAGAATAATAAGGCCTATTCTAGATGAGCAAGCATTGGGTTGCAGCCCTGATCAAGGAAAAGGGAATAATGAGATATAGTACACTCAGATGCAAGAAAGAGTGTTGACATTTTCGCCTCAAACACATAGGAATTAGTCGTCTTAATGTTAGGACACGTAGAGGGCACGGTTGTAGATTTGTTTGACCAATTTGACAAGAGAATCACTCATGTTCTAGCAATCTTAGCCACTAAACACCTGTCAAAGAATAGGTAAAAGAGGGTGTATCGATGCACAACCTTTGCTAATATGGTTTCGTGGCCAAGTTCTAGAAAGTTGAAAAAGTCTCTTATCGAGTATTCTCTAACGACTACCCTCTGTTGAAGGAATTTATGGCTATCCAAAGGCAAGGTGATTGGAAATAAATGAGGAATGACTCTAACGCTCTTAAGGGTAAGTCTGATATAGGGACCATGTCGCAAGCAAGAACTCAACCAAGTGCAAGAAACGGCTAACCATTTGTAAACTTTAGCCATTCAAGACCGACATTTTAAACTTGAAATCGGGGTCAAATCAAAGCAAAAAAATTAGCTTGGAAGATTAGGACTCTGAGCATTAAGGCACGACCATACATGCATCTGCTTTATGTAAAAGAATTTGCTTTCTAGTAAAGTTGTCTAATGGAATGGAACCAAAAATCAACGCCATGTTGCATGCATTTTATCATTTCATGTGCATTTGCATTTCATGCATTAAATTTTAATAAGATTCCATATATCTGAAACATTTGTGTGTGTGTGAGTCACCAACCCTACTTGAACGTTGAGAGGGAACATGATAAATCAAGGTAAGGAATGCTGAAAGGTTGAGCAAAAATCGTGTAGAGAGTGGAACCTATTGAGAGTTCGTCCCTACACCCTTAGAAGTGTTTTGGACAACTAGACTGTGGAGGAGCTTCTTGTAGTTTTTAGGACTTTTCCAAGAAAATATTCAAAACACACTTATCGCTCTAAGCCCGAGAGTAATAAGGATCTTTTTATAAAGGGCACATGACCACTGTCTTTTATTTCAATGAAAATGATGTATTTATTGTGTCTCACTTGGCAAACATCTTGCATTTCTTTTTCAGACATACTCATACCAAATGGTTGTTCATTCTTAAATTCATTCTTTTACCCTCCAGAAGAACTTTGACACCTTGAAAATGATCAAGGATGTGACTTGTCTCCCGATCTACTACGAATGTTTGAGCAAGACTAGAAACGAATATCACCTCAAAGAGTTGTAATTTTAAGTGAGAATCGAGACATGTGCCTTTGCGAAAACAAGACAAGCTGCCTCGAGAATCCAAAGGTCTTTGCATGGTCCTATCAAAGCATGTCAGGTTTAAAGAACTGATGTCGTGACACACAAGTTCTCATAAAGGAAGAATGCAATCCAATTCAACAGAAACTTGAAAAATTGAGGCTCGACGTGTTATCAAAAAGTTAATAAAAAAAAGAAGAGAAAAAAGAAGAAAAGATGAGTCAAAAAATTCACAAAGGGCATTTTTAAAACCCAATAAAAAAAGAAAAAAGAAAGAAAGTCAAGACAAAAACCCGCAAAGGGCATCTTGAAAATTTATTATTCTCCTTCATATTTCCACGTCGTGACCTTTTTTCTATGTGAAGCATAGAAACCATCGAGCCAACCTTGCAAAAGAGTTTCTAATGTGCATCAATTCGTCCTCATGATCATTGATTACTACTTCCTATGACAATCGACGGTTAAGTAGATTACTGAAAATGAGAGATTATATGTCGATATGGGATGCCAAAAAGGATCATATCTGACGATGACTTGAAGTTGAGCAACAGCACCATAACGAAAGTTTACAGCTAATTCAAGAACAAGTATTACGACTCAATACCACATCGAAGGAAAAAATGAATGAGGCATTGGAGGTGACCAATAAGAACATCAAAAAGATTCATAGCAGAGACCTACAAAGGTTCGACATGAGAAATCACCATTTGCCCTCGAGGTTTATCGGGTTTTTATTAGAACAGCCACTAGGACAACACCTTCTCACTAGAATGGAAGTCGTCCTACCCATTGAAGTCAATTTCTTTCCCTCTAGATTTTGTTAGAATTGATGGAGCAGAATGGATTCAATCCAGATATAGTCAGCTAAACTTGATGGAAGAAAAGATACTAAAAGACATCCGCCATGATTCAGATGACATGGGTTTATGATAAAGAAGGATCCGCTCTAGAAAATTCCACGAGAGAGCTCTTGTTTTGAAAAGAATCTTACTTGCAAAAGACTTCAAACGAAAATTGATGTCGAATTGGAAAAGCCTTATGAGGTAAAGAAAGTCTTTTTTGGAGAAGCTTTGATTTTGATCGAAATGGACGGCAAAGACTTGCCCAACTTCGTGAACTCGGAATCGATGAAGAAAAATAAATAAAAAAGATAATAAAAAAAGAGAAGAAAAAGAAAAAATAAATAAAAAAAGAAGAAGAAAAAGAACAAAAACAAGAACAAAAAAGAGAAAAAAGAAAAGGAAATGTTGAGGTGAAAACTCGTAAAGGGCATCTTGAAACCTAAGGAGACTTGAGTTGAAAATCTGAAAGGGCGGCTCAATTTCGAAGAAAAGAGCGTGAAATGGTCTTCTCTCTCAAAGGTAGCAAAGTAGAGAAACTTTACACCTTGAAGCATTGACGAAGTACTCCAAGTTTCATGAACACATGTCAAGCTCAGAATGGTCCTCATCAAGTTTGCTCAGTGAAGCTTATACTTTGATATCTGGGGCACTAACTCCATTCTTTGGTCACTTATGTTTGGCAACTCTTTGACCAATATGGGTCATTTTTAATCTTTTCATTTATGTAAGCTTTGCCTCCAATAAAGTTTCATTCGCCTTGCGACCATGTTCAAGCAATTCTGCATCGAAATAGCGATTAATGAACCAAACGATCTTTTCATTCATGCGACCTTTGTTTTCAATCAAATTCAAATTCATCCGCCTTATAACCTTGATTCAAGCATCTTTGCATTTGAAATAACGGTTAATGGTCTAACGGTATAAGGAATAAAAGGATTTCTACATATCATTCTGGAAAATTCCTAAATAGTACAAGGACCTGAAACAAAACCACTAGTTGGAAATAACCAAACCCGAGGTTTAGAAGGGTCTTAAAACAAATGACGATTACCTCTTTAGGTTTCACAACAGAGATACCATACCAAAAGAAGAACATAATAGGACTTAGACAGACGACGATCGATGTCGGCTAAGGACTAAGAATAAAATCATTTCTCAAAGATAACTTTTTTACATTCATCATTCATATTCATCTATTTAAGAGCTTTTGATTCAATTTGATCATGGCATCCTAATGATTTGGCCTACATAGAGGCCCATTAAAACATATTCTACAAGTTTCATTACCGCGAAATGACGAGATGAGTCACGGTACCATGAAGATTTGAAAGGAAAAGTTGAGGTCGCAATAGCAAACCCTATACCATAAAGATTTGAAGGGAAAGTTTGACGCCGTAATGACGAACTCGGTACCATGAAGAGTTGAAGGAAAAGGTTGAGGTCACAAAGAAGAACCTAGTACCTTAGAATCATGACGGAGCAGATTGAGGCCGTAACGACAAATCTTTTACCTCGAAATTGCAGTGAAGCAGATTAAAACTACCACGCCAAGTCTTTATCTCTCTGAAGTTGCAGTAAGATCAAGATGAAGTTTCGACATCAAATCCTATCTTCCTGAATTGCAGTAGAGTTGGATTCAAACTACGTCATTCCAATTTTTTTACCCTTAAACAAGAAGGGCAAATTGAAGATTCCGATCTCTTACAAATTGAAGATTCTGATCTCCTACCCCGATCATGGGGCAGATTGCAGCCATCCGATCTTTTATCCCAAGCCTAGGGCAAATCACCATCAGCCAATCTCTTACCTCGAGCCTAGGGTAGATCACCATCAGCCAATCTCTTACCCCGAGATAGGGGCAGATTGTAACCATCCGATCTTTTACCCCGACCATGGGGTAGATCACAACCATCCAATCTCTTACCCCGATCATGGGGCAGATTGCAGTTATCCAAAACAAACGAGGCGGTCATCTTCCTGATGAGATACTGAAAAGTAGACCAAATTAAGGAAACAAAGCTCAAAGTGAGCAAATCTTCGAACCCTAGCTTCCTAATGAGATACTAAGAAGCATGTCGAAGCAATAAAGCAGTTACCTTCCTGATGAGATACAGAGAAGTGAACCAAATCTATCTTCCTGATGAAATACAAAGAAGTGGATCAAAATAACGAGGCGGTCATTTTCCTGATGAAATACTGAGAAGTAAACCAAATCAATGAAACAAAGCTCAAAGTGAGCAAATCTTTGAACCCCAGCTTTTTGATTAGATATTGAGAAGCAGGTCAAAGTAATAAAGCGGTTACCTTCCTGATGAGATACAGAGAAGTGAACCAAATCCGTCTTCCTGATGAGATACAGAGAAGCGAATTGAAACAATGAGGTGGTCATCTTCCTGATGAGATACAAAGAAGTAGACCAAATACATAAAGCGAAGCTCAATACGAATGAGACTTCAAACCCCATCTTCCTGATGAGATATAGAGAAGTGGATCGAACCAATAAGTGGTCATCTTCCTGACGAGATGCAGAGAAGTGAACCAAATCCGTCTTCCTGATGAGATACAAAAAAGTGGATTGAAATAATAAGGCGGTCATCTTTCTGACGAGATACAGAGAAGTAGACCAAATCGATAAAACGAAGCTCAATGTGAGTGAAACTTCGAACCCCCATCTTCCTGATGAGATACTGAGAAGTGGGTCAAAGCAATAAAACGGTCGTCTTCCCGATGAGATACAGAAAAGTGGACCAAATCCGTCTTCCTGATGAGATACAGAGAAGTGAATTAAAACAAATGAGGCGGTTATCTTCCTGATGAGATACAGAGAAGTAGACCAAATCGATGAAGCGAAGCTCAAAGTGAGTGAAACTTGAAACCCCTATCTGCTTGATGAGATACAGAGAAATAGATCAAGAGATGAAACCACAACTCCAAACACCTAAAGTGTCAGTCGATTGAATCAAAGACTACGATGACAAACCTCAATCTCCTTGAAGTTACAAGTGAATTGAGTGAAAACACAGTAGCAAATTTTGTCTTTTTGAAATTACCTTAAGGCAAGATGGAATCACAACACCGAAGATGTAGAGAAGTAGATGCAGTGACAATGAACGACTAATAAAGCGAAGGGTGGACCAATTGAAGAAATGAGACCTGACGAAATTAGGCTTCTTTTTAGTCTTTTCTCCATTCCTGTTACACAGTAATGAGCAAAGAGGGGTAGCTATAGTAAGCCCAATTTGTCCGGGCCCAATTTGAACCAAAAAATGAATTTTAAATTTAATTTTATTAAGTTTAAGATGTCCAATTACAATTGAGCCCAATTACAAACCCCAAAATTTAATCCAAAACCCAAACACTAAAACTCAATACAAGACCCAAAAGGCCCAAATTCTAAAATTTTCAAAAACCCTAGTGGCAGCAACTTGTATTGCCAGCCGCGCTGCCTTGTCCACTCAGATGTTGCCACATCACCAACTGCCACCACCATATGCCACCACCGTTACCAAGTTGCACCATCGCCATACTGCCTGCAGAGGGAAGAAACAATAAACAAATAACTTGTAAATGGCTATAAAAGCCATGAATTTTCATTGTAATTTTTTGGACCCGCGATTAATACAAAAAAAATATTCGAAACAGAAACTTCAGTTCAAAGTCACGCACTTACGCTCTTACGCATTCACGAACTCACAAATCATTCACAAGTATTTTACAAAGTGAAAGCATTCACAAAAAAGAGCAGAATACATTCGAATACAAAAGAAATTCAAGGAAGTGATATTCGCAAAAGGTATACTACTTTGTATGTGTATGTATGTTTTATATATTTATCTCGCATGCAATCTCCTTTTTATTTTAGTTTGAAACCAAATGTTTTAAATAAATATTATAAAAATCAGATTAAAAGTTAGGAAGAAAAAAGACGATTTGATTTCAAGCCAAAACCTTTCATTTTTCAGATTTATAAACCGATTTTAAAAGAGAATAAAAACCAAAATACCAAATAGATTTAAAACAAAAAAAACAAAAAACCCCTTTTAGATCTGGGCTAGATTGGTTTCGATCTAGACCCAGATCTGCTTTTAAAAATGATAATAAAAAAGGAAGATAGAATACTTACCTGAGCCACCACGGAAGGCGTTGAGCCAACAATCGGAGAAGGAGAGGGAAGAGAGAGAATAGAGAAAATAGGAGAGGGGTTTTGATTTTTTTAAAAGGGAAGGAAAGTCTGATTTTTTTTAGGGATTTTTAGCCTTTTACAGGCTATTGAAACGGTGTAGTTTTGGGAAAGAAATATTGGGTTATTTTTAAAATATTAGGTTATTTCCCCCTTTAGTCTTTTTGAATTTCTATTTGTTCCAATTTAATCCTTATTGTAATTTTCAATTTATTTTAAATTTGCACAATAGTTTTACACGATTTTTAATTTAGTCCTCAGATTTTTGGAGGCACAGAATGCTCTCACGTATCCAAATTTTTGGGTTCTTTGCACGTTAGACCCCTAAACTTTTTTATAATTATATTTTAACCTACAAACTTTTCTAAAATTATATTTTTACCTTCGAACTTTTAAAAATTATATTTTGACCCTTAAACTTCTAAAAAATTACATTTTAACCCCATAACTTCTCAAAAATTACATTTTGACCCCTTAACTTCTTAAAAATTATATTTTTACCCTCAAACATCCAAAAATCACATTTTTTATCCTCGAACATCCAAAAAATTACCATTTTAACCTTGAACTTTAACAAAATTACCATTTTGCCCCCGAGCATCCAAAAATTACCATTTTGCCCTCAAAATTCCAAAATTCACATTTTCAACTTCAAATTTTCCAAAAGTTTGATTTTAATCCTGAATTTTCCAAAAATTTCAAGGTTGATCCCCAAATTCCTCGAAAATTACGTTTTCATCCCGAATTCCCCGAAACTCCTTTTTTACCCCGTTTGTTTTGTTTTTCTTTTTTATTCAATGTTCATGCATAGAATTTAATTATTATTTTTTCGTATTTTGTATTCTATTCATTTTGTGTTTAATTTTTTGTGCATTTATATATCTACTTAATTTTTTAGTTTCATGTTATTTAATTTCTGCTATCAACTGCCAATTCATATTTAATTTATACATTCGATTTCGAAATTATTTTTACATACAAACAAATCTTTAAAATCGAGGCAATAATCCTTTCGTGTGGAAATCTCGAAAAATCGTGCCCTAACGTGTTGGGTGTGATTTTTCGTATAATTTACATAATCGAATATCCTCTTCCAAACTTTTCAAATGTCTTTTAATTTCGAGATTTCGAGAACGTCGTGCCCTAACGTGTTGGTCACGACTCCAATTCTCCGAGGAATTCGAAGCACATGGGCATTTTTCTTCAAATTAGATTTTCGAAAATCATGCTAAATTAATTATGCATACAGGGATCATATTTTAAACTTAATTCAAAATTTCAAGTTCTCAAAAATATACAAATGATTTTAAACGAAAAACGAGGCAATGATCTTTTTGTGTGGAAATCTCGAAAAATCATGCTTTAACGGGCTGGGTGTGATTTTTCGTATAATCTGCACAATCGAATATTCTCTTCCAAACTTTCAAAATGTCCTTCAATTTCGAAATTCCGAGAACGTAGTGCCCTAACGTGTTAGACACGATTTCAATTCTTCGGGAAATTCGAAACGCACTGACGGTTTTTCTCAAATATGATTTTTGAAAAATCATACGAAGTTTTCTGAGAACAAAGATCATATTTTAAGTTTTATTCGAGTTTTCAAACCTTTAACAAATCAAGACCAGAAAATAATTGATGTGGTACCAATTTTGGGCGTGTGAGGATGCTAATCCTTCCTCATATATAACCGACTCCCGAACCCGTTTTCTGGATTTTGAAGACCAACATATTTTTCAAAACGGATTTTAAACGTTTTGTGGTGATCCAATCACACCAAATAAAAAATTGATGGCGACTCCCATTTTTTCAATTTTAAAATATTTTCGAGACTTGTTTGTTTTTCATAAATAAACGTTTCGACACATATCATTTGAGTTATTAAACTTTTTTTATTATTGGGGTAAAAAAAGCCTTTAAATAGTTTTATTTATTAAAGTAATAGTTTTATTTTGGTTTTTTACTTAAATAATACAAAAAAAAAATTAATTACGAAAAAAGTATGGAAAATAAATTATTTACGAAAATAGGCATTTGTTACAGTGTTTTGACGGTGTCGCCTGACATATTGGCGACACCAGACTAAAATGGAATGACCTAAAATATTTAGAGACCTGATATTAAAATTTCTTATTTTGGTTGACAGCCGAAAAAAAAACTTTAAGGATGTTGCCTGACGGTGTGACAGTGACAAACTTTAAATGTGTAAATTGCTTCATAAACCCCTTTGATTATTATTTTATTTTATTCCCTTTTTAACACTAAAAAAATTATTTATCTTTTGAAAAATATTTTTCCTCACTGTTCTGTTATTCAAAACTCACTCTTTTTCTTTTTCTTTTTGCTTATAAGGTATAGTATCTCATTTCTCAATTTAACTCAACATAAAGTAATTTTATTTTTATTTAATTTTTGTTTGCTTGTAATTTATTTATATTTGATTATATATCTTAAAAAAATTATCTTTGTATTTACCTCATTTGATCACTCTCACTAATCCTACCTTAACCTCATTCTGTTTATCTCAATATTTTTTTGTTCGAGTTTTCTTCCCTGATAGCATATTAATTTTGCATGTTTTATGTGTTTAAATCGATTAATTCTTGAACTAAATCCTGTTAAATTGGTGATTCTAAGTTTAAATTTTGTTAGGAACACATTTGAGATGTTTTAAGTAAAAAAAAACAGAATCGAGTTAAATCGGAGCACAACCAATCCCTGTAAATTTAACCCTATTGCTCTATACTACTATTTAATATTATTTTGACGTAAGAATTTATATTTGGTGCTCTGCACACATCATTCCCCAATCTTTTTCATTGATGACTTTTAGTATTTTTTTAATTGATAATAGGTGCAACAAAGCAGATTTTTAATCGAGCAAATAAAAAAGGAAATGGTGAATATCGACATTGATTGGATCTTAAAGGAGATTCAGATGATGGTCGTATCGCCAAAACCAAAATCGTTTCCACTCTAGGTCTGACATCGCGATTGGTACCCATGATCAAGAAGCTGCTGAAGGCCGACATGAACGTTGCTCGCTTCAATTTCTCCCATGGCAACCATGAATATCACCAAGAGACCTTGAACAATCTCGAAAAAATTTATTATTTTACTTATTTTTTTGTGTTAAAGGGTAATAAAAAAAATAATAGACAATTGAGGTTTATGAAATAATTTATCCATTTAAAGTTTGGTGTCGCTGCACCTTAAAGCTTTTTTTTCAGCTACCAACCAAAATGAGAAGTTTACATATTTGATCCCTGAATATTTTAAGTCATCACATTTTAGTCTAATACAGCCAATTTGTCAGGTGATATTATCAGAACACTGTAACAAATACCTATTTTCTAATTAATTTGTTTTTCATACTTTTTTCTTAATTATTTATTTTTATATTATTTAGGTAAAAAAAAATTCGAAAAGTTAAACGTTAAAATCAGTAAAAATGGTGGTTGACTGGAAAATTTGATAAATAAGCAGTTGAAATGATTTTTCATATATACAACTTTTATTCAATTCATACAAACCAAAAATAATAACAAAACCCCTACCTATGACTAGCAACAAAGCCCCCCCTTGTAATCTTGCCCTTTAAACAAAAGATAAATATTTTTTGGATAAACTACAAAAAAAGTCATCTTTATTTGTCTCATATTATATTTTAGTCACTTATGTTTGAAATATTATATTTTAGTCACTTACGTTGTCGTTTTATTAGGAAGTGGTCACTCTGACGTTAAACTATGTTACCTTCCTAACGACAATCCTATGTGGCAGTCCAAATGGGTTTTAAATGCCAATTTAAATGTCCAGCTGAGCTTTTATTTTACAGTTGTAATTAATTTAAAATTTTTAATTAATTAAATTTATTTAATTAAAAATTTATTCTCATCCCAGCTGGACATTCAAATTGTCATTTAAATCCGATTTGGACTACCACATAAGATTGCCGTTAGGAAGGTAACGAAGCTTAACAACAGAGTGACCACTTCATAATAAAACGATAATGTAAGTGACTAAAACGTAACATTTCAAATATAACTGACTAAAATATAATCTAAAACAAATAAAAGTGACTATTTTTATAGTTTACTCATATATTTTTTACTTTGTGACATACTATCTTGCTCCTGCTCCCAAAACAGACAGTTGTGTTGCTTCTCTCCAGTTCTTGCCTTAAAGCTCGTTGTTGTCATCTCCACTTGTCGCTATCAGTGTCAAATTCAACTCAAGAAACTTTGCTTTATTTTTTTATTGTGAAAACCAAAATACATGAAATACATTAAATTAACTCCTACAAGAAGGAATCTTCGAACAATCGTAATTTTATTCTCCTATTAGAAACTATCTTAACAAGATTATCCGTAATTTTATTTTTTTCTCGAAGAATATATTAAATTTTCTAAAATTTTACCATTTCAAAAATTGATAAATTTGTTTAACTAAAACAAACTTGAAATTTTCGAAACATCCATCCTACAAAAGATGGAATGTTTTTTCCTATTTGGAAAGGGATTTTAATTTTCTCTTTTATTTTATTATTTCAAGGCAAGAGGAATTAATATTTTTTTATGGTTTAATTAAGTAAATATATCGATTTTAAAATGAAATGAAGGTTTTAAACTGCTTTTTCTCGAAATTTAGAGAAATATGTTGTTTTTTAAGATAAAAATCGAAAACGCATATTGGGAAAACCGCTTTCTGAAAAACACGTTTTTTTTTACACATCAATTCTTTTGATTAGATGGTTAAATAATAGTGATTTTATCATTGTCTCAAGTTTGATTATTCTTCTAAGCACATTTTTATTTCATATTGTTTCAAATTTTTTATTAATAAATATATTATTTGAAAGTTTTTTATTTTTAATTCATCTTTTTAATTAATAACTATTTTATTTATAAAAATAAAATAATAAATATGTAATTATATAATAAAAATGTATATAATATATATATATATCATTATGTTAAAAATATTTTTAATTAATAATTCCTTTATTTATATAAATAAAATAATAATTATAATATTCAAAAAAATAAATTAATAATTATATGATAAAATATATATTTTAGATTGAAAATAAATATTTCACATATAAAAATTGTATATAAAGAAAAATATATAAAAAAATTAGTTGATGTTTTTAAAAAATAAAATATATTTAAAATAATGATAAATATAAAAATATATATTTTATTATATGATTAAATATTTATTATTTTATTTATATAAATAAAAAGTTATTGATTAAAATGATGAATTAAAAATAAAAAAACTTCAACAAATATTATTAATTAAAAAAACTTAAAACAATATAAAATATAAAGTATAAAATAGAAATATGGTTAGAAAAGAAATTAAATTTGAAAATAAAAAATGAAATCACAATTATTTAATCACTTAACCAGAGAAATTAATGTGTCAAAAAAATGCTTTTTGTAAAAAACGTTTTTCAAAAGGTGTTTTTCTCAAACGCATTTTTGATTTCTCTTTCCAAAAATGCTTCCAAAAATAATATATTTCTCTAAATTTCGAAAAAAACGATTTAACCCTCATTTCATTTTAAAATCAACATATTTACCTAATTAAACCACCTTTTTATGAATTTGTTTCCTTTTTTACCAAATGAGTTCGATTGCGTTTTATTATTTTATTTCTATTTTTAAAAATTTATACTTGTGTTTTATTTTGATTTAAGGGTGTAAAAAAAATTTAAATTTTTTTTAAAACGTAATTAAATCCTTACTTTTTTTTTTGCATTCAATTGAGTACTTGAACTATCAAAATGCATCAAAAAGACCCTCAAACTTTTTAAAAAAAAATTAAACCCATGCCTTTTTTGCACTCATTGGGTAAATGAACTTTCAAAAGGCATAAAAAAATCTCAAACTTTAAAAAAAAAAACAATTAAGCCTTTGATCATTTTCACTCAATTGAATACTTGAACGGTCAAATGAATTAAAAAATCTTTTTAATCGTTAACTTTAACAGTTGACCGTTAAAATTAATTAACGTTAATTTTTTGAATTAGAGGATCTTCATCGACCCAAAACAAAATAATTAAAAAAAATTAAAGAACCCAACAAGTGGTTCCAGTGAAAAAGATGTTGTTCATCCTAAAAATCTCGAGTTCAAGCGCCTGTGTGTGCAAGGTGTGTGTACGTTGTCAAAAGGTTAAGAAAATATAAACAAATACTACCACATAATCACACCTGTATATTCAAAAAAAACTAAAAACATTAAAAGAAAATATAAAATATTAAAAGCAACTGTAACCCCCAAAACCCGGCCCAAAAGATACGATCGGATCTAGAGGATTATTTAAGTAATTTACCCACACTCTGACTTGACAACTCAAACACATCCTCAGAAATACATATAAATATTCATAAATAAAACTTTAAATCTATAATTAATAATAAAATAAATTAATTAAACCTCAAAGAACAAAATACCAAAAATTCCCAAAACAAATTATATTTACATCCCAAAATAATAATAATAATAATATTATTAATAAATTAGAATAGAATATTCTAAATTTTGTAATTAAGCCTCCGGGTACCAAGTCACCTAATATCCGAAAACCTGAAATGAAACTGTGGAGGTATGAGCTATAAAGCCCAGTGTGTCTCTAAAGTAAATACAACCTAATGCTAGAATACATCAACATATCAATTTTAAACACGAAAGAGTAACCACAAATCATACTGCACACACAAGCACAATGCAATGTACCCATACTCCATCACACCAACACAATGAAAAGGTCCCCAAGAACCCTTTCCCAGCCAACGTCACCAATCGCAGTGTGGTTTTAGTATCAACCTTAAAAGGAATGATAACCACTTCTTCCACCTTACAATCCCACCCCATGAACACACAATGGTATGATCACATGCTTATCAGATATTCATATTTTTCCCAATCTCAAGCTCAATTAATATTGCACAACTTAATTAATCATACCATTAATTATTTTTATCACAGCACAATCATCTCAATCAGCATAAAATCACATAACCTCAGTATCATCACAAACATTAGAGTAAATTACAATTAGAAACACACCTCGAGCAATTAAAACTCTAGCGACGAGGAGGTCGTCCACCACGCACAGTACGAGTTCCCGGTCTAACGGAATTAGATCCTACGAATACAACTAAAAATTATTACAATCTAGCCACCACTTAAACACAAAATTAAACTAAAATAACTTACGAGTAGCTCTCGGAACCGATGCAGGAACGGGTTGAACAGTAGGAAGAGGTAAATCGTCTGCCTCGGACTCGTGATCACCTAAATACGAATACTTAATACCAGTACCACTCAAATTAAAACTCTAAAATAATTTAAAGTACACAATTTAAATTAAGACATCAAAAACGAGACTTTCGGGTCAAAATTTGGCAAAACGGATAGCGAAAACGGACTCAGGACGTCGAAAAATGGCAAGATAGGGTTTTTCGAAAAAATCAACGGTCAACGATCAACGATCAAAGTCAATGGTCAACGGTCAAAGTTAACGGTCAACAATCAACGGTCAATCAAAACCAGTCAACGATCGGTCAACATCGCGGTCAACACCAGTCAATGTCGATCAATGATTTGACTTGGTTTGGGTTGAACTTGGTTCAAATGGGTTTGGTTTAAATGAATGTGAGTTTGGTTTAAATAGAATTTGGGCTTAATGGGTTTTTAAGGAAATAAAGTTATTGGGTTGGTTTGTGTAATAAGGGATTGGATAAAGTTTGGCAAAAGAATTGAGCCACCAGATTTGCAACAATGCCCACAAAGAAGCAAGGCAAAAATTGAGGGCTGCAACAACCCCCATTTTCCCGATTCCGGCGCCGCCCACTCCCCGACTTCGCAAGGGACGTCCGACCACCATGAACAACACACCAACAACTCCAAAACAGTCCACAATCATAATTTTCCAAACTTACCAAGGTTCTAAACGACAAAACGCAACGAAGCAAAGGGGAACAAAAGCTGAAAGTCCCTTGTTAACACGCACGAATGGCGACGGTAGATTTGAAGACTTAAAAGTGTGATTAAAAGAGGAAGAAAATAAAAAAGAAAAGAGAAAGAAATAAGAGATGAATGAGAAAAAGAAAAGAGAAAGGAAAGATGAGAGGCTTAAGGGAGAAGCAAAACGGTAGATCCAAAAAAATAAAGAAGAAAGGGTTCAAAAAGTGCAATTAAGGTGCTTAAATACCCAAACAATTTGGGTTATTTCACCAAAGGTCTTTATGTCTACTAGGGTTTCAAAAAATTAACCAAAAATTTAACACTTACCACACTTTAATCCCTAAACAAAATTCCTAGGGTGTTACAGTAACGCTAAAGCCAGCCCATTCCCTCAGACTTTCAACTGTTAATCTGTGTGTGAGTTGATTAGCATGAACATGTGAGGGCTTCTACTGCGAATGTTAAGCCCACATTTGAGTGTAGTACTGAGCGTGATGCAATCACTTTTCCTTGCGCATTCCTGGCTACTATCCCCGCCCAGATTTGAAAACATTCTTATCAAAGGCTGCGTCGAAATAAAGTTTGATGCATGTTCCTGAAAGGGGCTTCCATTTTGTGCAAATCACATTCCTGGTAACTCCCTTCTCCTTAACACCTATTTATTTAATATATCCTTCAATGAACCTTGATATATCACCTGTCGATTTAGCAGAATGTTCATGTATATACTTGTTTCTTGCAGTCCACAGACTACAATAGAAGAATTTGCGTTGAAGTACTGAGCTAGTGGTGAAAACCCAAGTAAGCCACTCGAACATATCCTGTGTCGAATTAGATAAAACCCCAGAACACCCAACTAGCAGCCACACCTCCTTTGCATCAGGACAACTTCTAAACACATGGTTGACAGTTTCAGTAGCCTCCTCATATCTGGGACACATCACATTGGCAACTAGTCTTTTGTAATGCATGTTTAATAGTGTAGGAATAAAGTGTTTTGAAATACGCCATATTGTAATCTTGATTTTAGAAGGTAGATTTAAGCCCCATAGTTGCTTGTAAAATTCTCTAGATTCAGTTTGTAATTCATCTAGGATAGGAGTAGGAATACCTGTCCGTAATACTTTGTAAGCACTTCTAACGGAGAATAATGCACTTCAACATATTGAAATCCATATTTTCCTATATCGACGATAATTCTCATATCAATTGAGTTAAGATTCAATCGACATATTTTATGTTTTTAGAATTCTTTCATATTCTATGTTTTACGAATTACTTAATTTATTAAGAATATTTTCATGTTTTAAGTAATTTTTTTGGATAATGTCAAAAATAGCTCTTAATGTTCGATTGTTTGGTTACTTGAGCCCTTAACATTTTTTTATCACTTTCATATCTAACGTTTTTTTGATCAAATTGGTCTATTTTTAATGGAGAGGCTGACGTGATCGTTAGTTGACTAATGGTCAACATTAACCACTAACATGACGGTTCAAATGTATTTAAATGTAGACGTGAAACTATTTTGTTTTATATGTCACGTCAGCAAGTGGTTTTAAAATTATTAAAAATAATTTTTTGAAATATAAAATTATTATATTATTATTTTGAAATATAAAATTATTAAAATAGAACGTTATTCATTCTCTCTTTTCTTAATTGGTAAGTTTCTCTCTTCAAATCCTTTTATTTCTTTATTTAATCCATCACATATCATCCGCAAATCTGTTTTTGAGTTTTTTTTTCTCTCTTCAAATATTTTTATTTTTTTATTGAATCCATCACATATCATCTGCAAATTGATTTTTGTACAGTTTGTTTGTTGAGTTTTTTTTTAGCTTTTTTTCTCGATTTAAATGGAAGATTCTTGTCGCATTTGAAGAGTTCTTAAAAATTTTAGGGTTTTCTTAAATCTTTCTCAACACCACATATGCGTATAAATTTCGTTCATAGAGACTATTTATCATGTTTGTGTGTTTTGTCTCTTGAGGTTGAGTTGTTTTTTTTTCAAAAATAAATATTTACTTTCTTTTGCTTTTATTTTTAAATATCGTCATCAATTGTTTATGATTGTCGAATTTGGGGATTTTGAGTTGTTGAATTTGGGGATTTTGGGTTTTGGATAGTTAAATTTGAGAGTTTCGGGTAAGGGTTTTGATTTGGAGATTATTGTTTAGGATTTTTTATTTTGGAGATTTTGGGGATTGCTCACACCTCATCACTTTCAGAGCTAATAAATCCACATCTAAGCTCATGCAAAAAATTGTTAGAACCCATCGTTTGAAACCTTGGGTTAGTGCTCTTCAAACTTGAGTTAGTGCTACTCTGACGGATGAATATATTTGCATGGATGAATTCTCAAGCAGGGTTATGAATGGGTATGTGAAGATGATGGTGAGGAAACAAATTGTTAAGATCACACATTTGCCGAGCAATACTTTGACTCTCATCAATAACTATGCTTTATCTCAAATCCTTCATTGATTTTCTCGTTTAAAATTTGATGACAAGAAAAGCTTTGTGTTTCATGGGTTTATATTCAATATGAGATAAGAATCATGGAAAAAAAAGAAGGCATTTTATGTCTTCAAATTCGTGGGTTTTATTTTTCAGTTTACTAGGTTCAATTGTTTTTTTAGATAAGAAAGAATGTTTGATTTTTTTGTCTTTAAGAATCAAATGGAAAGGAAAACTAATATTGATTGAAGATACGGTGATGAAGATGATTAAAAATAAACCTTAAAAATATATTTTAATATAATAATTTTATATTTCAAAATATAATACAATAATTTTATATTTCAAAGAAATAATTTTAATAATTTTAAAATCATTTATTGATATGACATAAAAAAATAGTGTTATGTCAACATTTAATTACATTTAGATCGTCACGTCAACAGTTAATGTGGATCGTTAATCAATTAACAATCACGTCATCATGTCAATTAAAAATAGATTAATTTGACCAAAAAATAAAATATTAAGTGTGAAAGTGCTCAAAAAAATTAAGGATCAAAGTGAACCAATACTCAAACGTTGGAGCTATTTTTATCATTATGCTTAATTTTTTTTATGCTATATTTAATTTTTTATGTATTATGAAATATTTAATTTCTTAGAATACTTTTAGGATTAAATTATTCTTTAATCTAATATAAATTACTTAATCTCTTAAAATCCTTTCACATTTTATTTAATTCTTTCATGCTTTATGAATTACAAAATTTCTTTGAAACTTTTTTATGTTTTAAGTAATTCTTTCTTGAATCAGAACTTAATCAACTCTGAGATCTCTTTCATGATTTATGAATTACTTAATTTTTTAAAAACATTTTATGTATTAAGTAATTCTTTCATCTATCAAAAATTAATTTTTTTAGAACTCTTTCATGTTTTACGAATTACTTAATATCTTAGAAACTGTCATATTTTAAATAATTCTTTTATACTTTACGAATTACTTAATTTTGTAAAAACGTTTTCATGTTTTAAGTAACTATTTTATATTTTACGAATTATTAATAATCCTTTCATGTTTAAAGTAATTATTACACTCATTAGTTAGTTAAATTATTGAAATATGTTGTTTTTGTATAAAATTTAAGAAGTTAGGATTATCTGGTGTGGGGGCAGGAGGCATCGGGTGAGTATTATTACAAGGCAGTATTTGGAATCCTAACGCTTATGGGTTACATACCAATACTAATAATTTTTACATATCTCTCTGGAATTTAAATATTCCAAGCAAGGTAAAAATTACTCTATGGCAATTTTCCTGAAATTATGTACCTACTCTAGCTAACTTAAAGATAAAAAAGCTAGTAGGAGATGCTCGATGTCCCTAGTGTGGTGGTGATAACGAAACAGTGGACCATGTCATGCGTAAATGTCAAAAAAACAAAAGATATATGGTCAGATCTCCAATTTGTACAGATCCTCAATAACCAACATTTAGATACTACCAGTGGCTTACCTGGGTTTTCCAGAATAGCTCTACTCATCAGCAAGGACTCTTTTGCTGTGCGATTTGGGGTATTTGGAAGGACAAAAATCTGTTTGTTCATGAAAAGAAACAGATAGTAAGTAAAGACACTGTCACTTTTATTCGCAGATATGTTGCAGAAGTAGATGGTTTGGAGTCTAGGGCCCTTACCCGTGGCACAGAAAAGGTCACTTGGCAATGCCCATCGTCCTTTACAGTTAAACTCAACTTTGATGGGGCTTGTGATAATCAGGGCTTTACGACTGCTTTGGGGGTTATTGCAAGAGATGATAGTGGCTCGGCCTTGTTGGAGCGTTTGGTCTTACAGAATCATGTAGCCTCGGCATTCACAGCGGAAGCGTTGGCTTGTCAGTTAGCGGTCCGAATAGGGCTTGAGAACAGGTGGAGAAGGGTTATTGTGGAAGGGGATTCTTTGTCCATTGTGCGTAAATGTCAGTTCCCCGGGTCTAATAACTCTCTGATCGGACCTCTGATTACAAATATTAAAACCATGGGTAAGAACTTTCAAGAAATCACTTTTGCTTTTGTTCCCAGATCGAGCAATGGAATAGCGCATAATCTGGCGAATCTGAAATTGAAGGAGTGGAAGCAGATTTACCTGGCACAAAGGGAGTTCTCGGCGTTGTCTTTGGGAGGATCGGCGATTCGGCTTCCGGATGGTTGAATTGGTGAAGATGAAAGTGTCTTTGCAGAGGGGAAATTGATTTTTGATGGTTTTTTGGGACGTCTCTTGGTTTCGTGAAGAGTCTAGAGCTTTCATTGATTAATGCTTCTTTGGAAAGTGACGATAGGCTTCTTGATTGGGCATCTAAACGACGCTTCCACATATTGCTTGGAATCAGCTTTGCTTGATTTCTTTTCTTTTCTTTTCTTTTCTTTTCTTTTTACAGTCGTTTTATTTGCATTTGGGTTCTTTGTATAGGCCCTATCTTTGTTTTTCTAGTTTTGTACTCTAATTTTGAAAGCAATATAAAGCCCAATTTGAAGTATTTTTCAAAAAAAAAGAAAAGAAATCAGGCTAATTTTTTATATTTACTAATATAGGCCGCTATTTGAGAAAGAACTAAAAATGTGCTGCGTTTTCAAGGCAACGGTAACTTCCCCTTCAATGGTCACAATTTCAATGGCTACATCCTCGAACAATCATATTTTTTTCTTATATAAATTTTATTCTTTTCCATCCAAACTTATTCTCTCAATAATTTCGTTTTAAATCTTTTTCTCGATCTTATTCTCTTCGATTTTATTTTATTTCTTATAATTTGTAAAACGATAAATCAACTTATTCATTTAGATGACAAGCACATCTATGGCATTCAATTACAAACTGTAAGAAAATATTATTAAATTATTAAATTTTAATTAGTTAATTATTATGTTGTTAACATTATTAATTTTTTATGTTTATATACTCAGGCCGAATATCGAATTTTGGAGACATACACACACAATTTAAGTGTGAGTGTGTAATATCCCAAACTCAATCTAGACATTATGGCTGAATCTAAAAGAATTACATTAGTTTGTTTAAAAACCCAAAAGTTATAATAATAGCTTTAAAAACCGTGAATTCTGAAAATATTATTTTCAGCAAAACATTTACGTGTTATTTTGATAATTACTCATGAGCAACAAGACTTATCCATTTCACAAAAAAACTTAATTTGATCGCATTTAATAAGTTATGTTTTCGACGCATATTTCGAAAATATTAATGTGGCAAATTATCCTTTATTTTACATCCTACCCGCCTATGAAACGATTTCATGTTTAACAGATGTTGTTGGAGTTCTAGAGTTCTAGTGCCTGAAAATTATCTTGGGATTCTCGGGTTGAGTTACACAATTAGGGTTAGGGTTAGAGTTGAAATGGTTAGGGAGAAAATGCTCCTCGCAGGATGACCTGTCTAACTGTGTACATCAGAACATGAGAATCCCTAGATAATTTTCAAACACTGGAACTCTAGAATCCCGGGATAAAATTGCATGCCAAAATTTTTTCCTTCCCACCCCTTTGCCTATATAAAGGGGAGTTTCCATCCCCTTACTCCATATCTGTCACCCACCATCTCCTTTAAATTATTTTTTTTCTTTTTCTTACATGTTGAAGTTTCCGGGTTTAAAGATTTATTTCCCTTTTTCTTTGAGAGAGACATAGTTATAGTTTTAAGTTTTGTTTGGGTTCATGGTGATGCCATGGAGATCGTTGACCTAAAATTTTTATCTGTTGTGTGAAGATGGAGTCATCACCTAAGAAGCCATGATCATATTGCAACTTAAGGACCCAGTTGGCGGTGATTATACAGTCATGAGTTGAAGTGTAACTAGGGCTTCAAGTTTACAAAGGTTATGCTATCAAGGGACGAAGCATAACTGGGCCCTAGTTGGCAGTGGTTATGTCGGCACGACAACGAGTTTCACCTTATTAGAGGAGGATGTTTTATAAATCCTATACAAAAGTCTATGACAAAAAACACAGAGGCCTTCCAATATAATGAAGTAATTCATTTTATCCATCTCCACCAAAGGCGGTGACTCTGTTGCTATAACTTGTGATAGAGTTGAGGGTAACAAAATCTCCAGCGGGGACTAGTTATTGTGCAGTGCAAAAAAAATAAAACGGGAATCGGGGTGGCAATGGTTGTTTTGCATTTAATCTTTTTTACACCTCATAATAACTCGTCCCTATTGGAAATCTTGTTGCCCCCAACTTCGTCATAGGTTACAGTAACAGGCTCACCATCTTTGGTGGAAATGGATAAAATGAATTACTTGATTATATTGGAACGCCTCTGTGTTTTTCGTCTTAGACTTCTGCATGAGTTTTATAAAGCATCTTCTTCTGATGAGGTGAAACTCATTGCCGTGTCCGCATAACCAATATTAACTAGGAGCCCAAGTTATGCTCCATCCCTCAACAACATAACCTTTGTAAACTTGAAACCCTAATTACACTTCAACCCATGACCGTATATTCACTGCCAATTGGGACCTTGAGTTGCAATGCGATCCGGCTTCTCAAGTGATGACTCCATACTCACATATTAGATGAAATTTGTAGGTCATCGAGTTCTACGACATCACCGTAAATTCAAACATATCTTAAAACTACAACAATGTTTATCTCCAACACAGACAAAAATAAATCCATAACTTCTCATTTCCATCCAAAAAAAAAAAGAAAAAAAATAAGTTTATAAAAACATTCTATATTGATAAATATAAAAAAACGACCTAATTTCTTAAGTTTTATACTAAAACAACATATTTCATTAATTTAACCCTCATCGGTTACAGTTCTTTACTGTTATACTTATTTCTTTCTTTTATTTAAATTTTGAATAATTCAAATTAAAAGTCCAAGATCAAAACTTTATCTGTCTATTTTCTTAGGAGCTCAATCTCATACTAGTGAACTTAGGGACGTCAATTAGGTAGGGCGGGTGCGAGGGTGCTCCCTCCACACCTGTCCCCGCAAAAAAAAATCATCCTTATCCCCGCCCCGCGACTTACTGCGAGTACAAAACCCAAAATCATCTCTGTCATACAACTCGCAAGAGTAAAACCATCACTGCCCCACCACCCATGTGGGTCCCTAAACCCACCTAATCCCCAGAATACCCGCCCCATGACTCACATCCTATAATATATTTATAAGTATCAATTAAATCAATATAAACAAATTTTTTTATGAAAAAAATATGAAATATATGTCTTCCGAACTCCCATCACATATATGACATTATTCCAACTATCACCATTTAAAAAAAATTTGTCGTGACTTTTTAATTGGTAAATAAAATATAACTTCAACACGAGTTTAAAAAATTCAAAAAAATAATTCCTTACATAATATCCAAATACAAATAATGTCACAAATACATCATAAATGACTTCTAATGCAACACAAGTGCAAAAATTCCAAAAATCAATCAATACATGTCACTCCTGTATTAGATTAAACTATCAAAGACTCTCTTTATATAGAGAGAGTTTAGAGAGTTTAACTATGATTAAACTTAATCGTTTTAATATTAAATTAATATAATATTAAATTAAATTTAATATTAAATTTAATTAAATTAATAGAATATTTATCTACAAGATAAACATTAAATTAAATTTAATATTAAGATAATCACTTTAATATTAAATTAATAAAATACTATTAAGATAATTATTAAATTAAATTTTTATAAATGTTTATTTTTTTTAAATATGCTTATTACATTATGCGGGGCGGATGGGGACGGGGCGAGGCGGGTGGGGCGGGTATAAGATCAGATCCACGCCTGTCCCATCACCTACAGCGGGTCTAATTTTTGTCTCCATTCTCACCCCATCACTCGTGAAACTTGCACCTATCCCCACTCGATTAGGTACAAAGTGGGGTAAGATCCCGTGAAATCCGCCCCACTAACATCCCTAAGCGAACTTATTAAGTTTCTATTTATATCCTTTCTTCACAATGAAATCCTGTAGCAATTAAAGTAGTTCGATGAATTTAAATATCATTATTTAGTAGCTATAAAATAGTTTTTAAAATCGAATTGATAATCAAATTAGTTAAATTATTGATTATTGATCCGATTGATTAAACGTTTAATTTTTAATTAATTTTTTTATCTTAATTATATGTCAATCAATTCTTTCCCTTGTTCCTAATTGAAATAAAGATGGCTTCTATCGATACATTGTAAAATGTATAAATTATTGGTTTAACAATTTATATTATTTAACATTTATAAAATTTTAATAAAAAAAAAAGGTTAATATGGTCAAAGAAATGGTAACTCCCTTGAATTTTAAGCCTCCTCGGTTTTATAAGCCAAAACACTTTGTAGTTCGTACGGCCAAAACCGGCTGCCGTTTTCGATTTGTCTGCTTTCTCTGTCTCCTCTTATTTTTCCTCCCTCCCTCCAAATACCCCGCTTTCCCAAATAAAAAAAAAAACAAAAAAAATTAAAAAGCTTTGAATCTTTGATCATAGACTCTGCAATTACCAAAACAAAAAGGGGAAAAAAGAAAGCTAAAAACTCAACTTTACCTGTCGTTTAATGGAAACTCTTTCCCATACGATCACCGCTTCCCCTTCTCCGAAACTCCGCCTCCCTCGAAACGACAACGTTCACCGTCGTCTCATCCGTTTCCGTCATGGATTTAGTTCCTTGAATCTCGGTACACTGAGATCGCAGAGGAGTAGTAGTGGTTTCTTCAAGGTTGAATGTAGTCAACAGAGCTCGAAAAATTGTATCGATTTTAGTGATCCTGATTGGAAGTCAAAGTTCCAGCAAGATTTCGAAAGACGCTTTAATATTCCTCACCTCACCGATATTTTACCCGATGCTCATTCGTTTCCTTCCACATTCTGTCTCAGAATGAGGTAAAAAAAAAGACAGTTCCTTTTTCCCTTTTTTTTTAAAATTGTTTTCAGCTGATTTTTACTTCTTGTAAGTGTTCCTTTTTTTTTTTACTCCCGAGAGTGAGAAAATTCTAAAATATTGTAGTTATTTGGAGTTTAATGAATTTGATCGCATTTATCTTTTTAATTATTAATTTCTTTTGTAAAGTAATTATTTATTTTGAGCTTAGCAAATAGAACTTAAATGATTTTTTTTTACAGAACTCCGGTAACTGAGGATTTTGCGGAAGGTTATCCGTCGGATGAGGAATGGCATGGTTATATTAATAATAACGATAGAGTGCTTCTTAAGGTAATATCTTTTCTATATATGTATTTAAATTTCACTAATGTTTCCTTAGTATATGCCAAGTTGCTGAATTGTGATATGGAGAATTGAAATTCTTACATGAGCTTATCGTTTAGAGCTTGGAGATCATGTTCAAAATTGATAATTTCCATGTATTGAGTATCTGTTTGAAATGTGAATTCAAAATCACCTGAAATGGCTTAAATAAATTCAGGAAAGAAATTTAATTGTCTTGCTCCTTTAGAAGTAAATTCTGGTTTGGTTGTCTCTCTGTTTTTATCTTTATATCTTGAATCAAGATATTGGTTAAATTTTTCGAGCTCTGCAGAAATAATCTTTCATTTGTTTCGGTTAATTGTCTGCATTTAGACTAGATTGGTCAAGATTCTGATCTTTAAATATTTCAGGTCATACATTACTCGTCTCCTACATCTGCTGGTGCGGAGTGCATTGATCCTAACTGTACTTGGGTTGAACAATGGTAAGCATAATTCTCTACTTATTTATGGGTTTCCATAGACTCATGCATTCAATTGCATTCACTACAATACTTTATAATATGTGGTAAAATAATTTTATATTGCTTTTAATATTGTTTCCCAACTTTTGTATTGATCTAGTAGATTTTGTAACTTATATGTCCAATGTCATCATGTGTCCACATTTGTTACCGTTTTTTATATTTCCATATCACTGTCTTTGTTTAATGTATGGAACTTTGTAGTTTATTCGGCAGTTATGATATTATGTAACATTACATATCATCTTAGGGTTCATCGTGCTGGGCCTCGAGAGAAAATATATTTCAAACCAGAAGAAGTGAAGGCTGCAATTGTTACTTGTGGTGGGCTTTGCCCTGGTCTTAATGATGTCATTAGACAGGTCAGCACCATACTTAAATTTCAATTTGCTGCTGGCATGATTATGATTACCAACAACTGCTATGCTATTTGATTCAGCTCAGTGCTTTCATTGTTTGGTTAAGTAGCTTTTAACTGGTTTTTAATTTGTATTTCATGCTAAAATAAAAAAAATTCATGTTCAGTGTCTACTGACTGAGATTCAGGACATGAAATGTCTCTTATTGTTATCTTGGTCAATAGATTTCAGTTTAACTTCAAAATACCATGTACCAAAGTTTTTCTTCTACTTTAGATGCGTTCGTACAAAATTCATGAATGTACTGTTTTGTGTTATGAAAGAAAAGTATTTACAGTAAATTAATTACATTATGGTAGTTAAAGTCTCACTTTCATGCTAAACTGATAAAGTAGGATGAAGTAATGATGATTGGATTTTAACACCATAAATATAATGTTAGATTAAAGTTTCATGTTTAGTCTGACACCTGAATGCTTTAGTGTTTATTGACCAATTCATTCTTAAATTAATGAACTAGTGCAGATTGTCATCACACTGGAAATATATGGTGTAAAAAACATTGTGGGGATTCCTTTCGGTTATCGTGGATTCTCAGACAAAGGCCTGGCTGAAATGCCGGTAAGCAATGTTTCTTTCCTAACAATAGTTTGTTAGAATATCAAGCTCCACCCTAGATTTTATATTGTTCATTTGGCTTGATTTTCAGCTATCGCGGAAAGTAGTCCAAAATATTCACCTTTCAGGTGGAAGCTTGTTAGGAGTTTCACGCGGAGGACCCTCTGTCAGTGATATTGTCACTAGTATGGAGGTACTCTTAACTTTTCTACTATTTGTCAGATTAACTTAGTCTTCCGGGAATTGTAAATTTTGAATTAAAATAGCCAAACTTAAAGAGGCCAAATATGTAGTGTTTTTCTTATATGTTTCCAAAATTGATGTCAGGAAAGAGGAATCAACATGCTTTTTGTGCTAGGTGGAAACGGTACTCATGCTGGGGCTAATGCTATTCACAATGAGGTTCGTATCAGATACTTATTTTATAGTCTGTATCTATAGCACAATTGATTAATCCTGAATTTGGTATTTCCTTTTTTTTTTTACCATCTTAAATTCAAAAATAGAACTCAGAGAAACTAAGGTGGTTTCTTTTTTATCCCTTGATGTCTTAAGCAGTGTTTATAAATTTTGTTTAACCATTGGATTTAACTTCAAGGCAGTACAATGATTATGGGTAACTGAAAGATTCAGATTTATTTTTCATATTTTGTATTTCTAAGCTCTGTTTTTTATTTAAAATCCACATGTATGAATAATATATCAGATCAGGAGGGATATTAAAGGATCTTCTGTGATTAAGAATTTCTGAGAGTTGTCAAAATCTTCTGTCACAAATAGGGTTTGGCTTTATGTTTTGCTAAATCTATATGTTTGTACACTTTTGCTTTCAGTGCCGCAAAAGAAAGTTGAAAGTGGCTGTAGTTGGTGTGCCAAAAACTATTGACAATGACATTCTGTTGATGGACAAAACCTTTGGTTTTGATACTGCTGTTGAAGAAGCACAACGAGCAATCAACTCTGCATACATTGAGGTATATCAGCTTTGATTACTGTTGTTGATATAAAAAAAATTGTTCATTGACTTTCAGAATTCATGCATTGTGCAATTCTTTTCTACTTAAATGTATGTGCAAAACCTCCCTCCTGTCACTTACTATTATTTTTTCTCCTTCAATCGATTACCAGGCACATAGTGCTTACCATGGAATTGGTGTCGTGAAATTGATGGGTCGTAGTAGTGGTTTCATAGCCATGCAGTCATCCTTAGCTAGTGGACAAGTTGACATATGCTTGATTCCAGAGGTAACAATTAATTACAATCAGCTATGCCCATCACAGTCTTTAAATGCATGTTATTAATGCTTCCAAATTATGCATTCTCTAGGTACCTTTCAATTTGCATGGGCCTCATGGTCTATTAAGGCATCTGAAATACTTAATAGAGACAAAGGGATCGGCTGTGGTCTGTGTGGCAGAAGGAGCTGGACAGGTGACTTATATATATAGCTATTTGAGCCTTCTTGGAAGTGATAATTGTTCACAAGTTTGAAGTTTTAATGGTGTCTTGGAGTGGGCAAGTAACTTTCCCTTAGGATGTCTGACTCAATGGCTATCTATATTGATGAAGATGATTTCCTTTTTAGTTTAACAATGTCTCCATTGTAATTTTTAGGCTTTTACTTGCTGCTGGTTTGGTTTATTATTGCTTTCATGTTTCATTTTTTAATCTGTTGTCTATTCTATTCTATTTGCAAGTTTCGGATCTTATTCGAATTATAACTTATGGAGAATTCACTTGCTTTACTGCAGAGAATTTTTTTCTATATTCATTTGGCAATTTTGCAATGATGTTCCTTCTAAAATAAATTTTGGTATTTTCTCAATCGTGTTATGTTTTGTCTATGTAAATGTTTTGAGTCTGGTATGAAATCCATAGGTATTTAGTTGAAGGGTAAAAGCACCTATTATTGAGCTTTATTTCCCTTTCTAAAATCAGTATTTTCAAAAATAGGGATAATACCAGAATATTTGTTTGAGAAATTGTTCATCTGCTTTTTTCCCTCTTTGGAGACTGAAGTGTCAATTTTTAGAGATGTTCAAACTTAATAATATGATACACGTGACAAAATGTAAGTTGAGCATCTCTAAGATGCTGCTTTTTTGTGCAGAATCTCGTTGAGAAAACTAATGCTACTGATGCTTCTGGAAACATTGTACTTGGAGATATTGGTGTGCACATCCAACAAGCGGTATTTCATTTTCTTTTTGTAGTTTGCACTATTTCTTACATTTGTTTGTTTGTAAACTCCTGGCTGAAGAAGTAAAGATGTGTTAAGACATTTTTTTTATTATGTTAATCACTTAGTTCAGTTATTTGAATATGTCCTCATAATTAACTTAGCATGTTCAAAAGGTGAGAGTGGTTGCAGATTGCATGTACCATGTCCCAGAGAGATTTGCTGTCCTTTTCAAGTTATGAATCATACCTTATTTAGTTGACTTGAATGAGGATTGGGATTTGGTATATATGAAGCTTTGTTTGTAACAAATTCTTGAAGTATCTCCAAATTGTTCTTTGAGTCTGATACCTTCCTTTTGGATCGAAAATTCAATTTCCTTACACTAGATTGCTTTGCAACATAGTAATGGATTGCTTTTGGTTTGATTATGATTATTTATGTATCAGTGCTGTGCATGTCTTACGGAGTAAATCAAACAGTTCACCAATAAAATGCATTACTGATTGTCATCAGTTTATTGATGTTGGTTACCTTAATGTATTGATTTTTACTGCATTTATATGTAAGGATCTTCTCTATTGTGGCTATTTTAAGGCAATTGAAACCTTGTTGGTTGGTACTACCTCTTTTTAACTTTTGTGGTAGTAAGAGATAGCAAAAGAAATCACTTTCTATGTTCTTCCATTGGATGATTTATTTAAATTTTATTATACTTGATGAACATTATGGGGTACTAAATGTTATTTCAATACCTTCCTACCAGACAAAGAAATACTTTAAGGAAATTGGCATCCCTGCTGATGTGAAATATATTGATCCAACATACATGATCCGTGCATGCCGTGCAAATGCTTCTGATGGAATTCTCTGCACTGTTCTGGGACAAAATGCAGTAAGTATCCATTTCTTTTATTCCCCTCCACTGTCCATGAGTTCACACACAGTATGATTTGTTTGAACTGCTTGCTGAACTTTCTTCTCCTTTTGATACGAAAAGATCGCATGGTTACAAACCAGTATTGCTTAGATGCAGACTGGTAAATGAGCTAAGATACTGGAAACCAGCAGTTATAAAATAAATTCTGTCAAGTAGTCTTGATACTAGAAACCAGACAGTCCAGAAATATTAAACATTTATCTTAATTTTGCCACTTGGGGTATGCTTGGTTGAGCGGAAAAGTGGAAAGAAAATAAATTTTGAGTTTCATTTAAAAAGCCACCTTCACATTGAAGTCTAATTTTGGCCAACCAATTGCAAGCGTGCAACTTAACTGGCCTTTGCAAGAGTCTTCTAGCATGTCACATCCTCTTCGATGCATATTGATATAGGGTTGTGCAAGTTTGCCCGTTTGAAATTGGTTTTTGACTCCCTTGTATTGCAGGGCTCTATATTATTCACATTTTACGTTTATCACTGATCTCCAGAACTGTAAAATATGATGGATGCATCCATGTACGTATTTGCAGGTCCATGGTGCATTTGCTGGATATAGCGGCATTACAGTTGGTATATGCAACACCCACTACGTTTACTTTCCCATTCCTGAGGTCATTTCTCATCCCCGGGCAGTAGATCCAAACAGCCGTATGTGGCATCGATGCTTGACTTCTACAGGCCAGCCTGACTTCATCTAAAAGCGGTTAGTTTAATCAAAAGAGTGAACAAATTTAAGTTTTGAAATTGTTCATTGACGGTGTGAACTAGCTTTTAGAATATTTCCTTTTAGGCTGTAAAAGAAATAAAACCATGATAGCAATTGGTTAAAGATAAAAAAAACGAACATGGGTAATAAAGCATTAGGGGGGATTTCCCTATCATTTTGTTTTGAGGGTACCATTTTTGGCTGTTGCGGTCAGTCAAACAGGGAATTGTTTCATATTGTTTCACAAACAATAGCAGTTGTAATTTATTGATTTCAGAACATTAAGATTTGTTTCATATTCTGCTCCATTTATCACACTTTCCTACAGAGCTTAGATTTTTTTATTAGATTATGCAATTCGTGTATTCTTATCGTATTAGTATAGTATCATCTCTTAATCATATTTGAGGCATTAATAAGTCATGTTAGTGTGAAGTATATAGAAAAAGTCACATAAGCTGTCATGTCAATACTATTAAAATTTTAATAGCTTGGTCAATTTTTCTGTTCAAAAACAAATAATTTGACTATATTTTAAAGGTTGAGGGTCAAAATGATCTTAAAAAAAAAATAAAGATCAAAATGATAAAATAAGTGAACCTTAAGAGTTTTTGATCCGTGTTTGTTAGAAGTTAAGGAATAAAAGGTAAACCAACATCTTTTAAAAACAATGTCACTAAATTATTAATGAGTTTATATTTTGATTCTTCAACTTTAAAAAGTTACAACATGGTCATTAAGCTATTCAAAAATTTTCATTTAAGTTATTGAATTATGCGGATGTTTTTATTTAAGTCATTGGATTGTCAATTTTTCTTTTAAAAAGTTTGATTAGCGAGCTTTAAGGGATGATTTGATAATTGGTACGACGGATCAGTATTTATCAACAAGTAAAAAAACATACATTAAATCTAAGTCGATTTGACGATTAGTGTCGGAGATTGGAAAAAAAAATAATTTCAAGAGTTTCAGGTCCCAAAAGTGTATGATAAATATCGCTCAATACAGTAGAAGAAATTAAGTAAAGTATTCCAGATATAAAGTATAGAAAAGTATAGAAAAGTGTCTATAACTTCATCGCCAAGACCTACCCCCAGCTTAGAGTAGTTAGGTGGGAAAGTAAAATTAATCTTTGTTCGTACATGGGTTTTTTTGAGACAAAATGAGCCACTTCAAATAGGTTCATTGCTCCAGTCCAAAATACGATTAATTCGAAATGGACTACATGACATGAGCCTCCAATAGTTTATTGGATAAATTGATAAGCCGGGCATTCTTGGCCCACCAAGCAGATATTGGTTCACAAATTAATAATGTTCAAAATTGTTTCACGAAAAAAATTAAATTGTAAAGAAGGAGAGCTTTCAATCGATACAAGCAATACGAACATTAGATATTAGACATTTAACATTGGAGTTTTAATTTTAAAAACTAAAATATAGGTTGCCTTTGTTTCATTGAAAACTTTTTTTTTTTTGGTGATAAAAAACATTTTCTTTGTTTCCTCATATTTGGTATTTGGTTGTGAAAAATAACATTGGTAAAAATAACTTCAGGTGAACGGAAAAACTCAAGTTTTGATCGTAAAGTTTCTTACTTCAGCACTTGTAGGCCTTTAACCATCACCTTTATTCCAACTCTTGTCATGTACTATCTATCACCTGCGCCTTTCTCTCTTCAATGGTTATTTCTCCTTTCTTCTTCCTTCTTCTTTACTACCTTTTTTTCTCTTAGTTTTTGCACATCTCTACTTCAATACCCTTCCTCCCCTCTCCCCTCCCAAAATACAGAAGAAAAACCTATAAATATGGTTTGCAACAGATACCCTATTCCATGTTCAAGTTTTCCCATTTATCCTCCACAAATTACGTATTTTTTCAAATATACCTATTTCTCTTCTTTATTTGTGTGTGTGTGTTTTTGTATGTTTTATCTGTTAACCTATCCATTCAGATTTTGTTTAGAATTGATTTTGAAAAGTAGTATTTTCCAATCAATAAATAATAACAACTCAATCAAATCTTCAAATATTAATATAGATATCATGCTTTACTTTTAAAAATATTTTAAATTTAAGAATTTATTTAAAAATCTACTAATTATTCAACAAAATAAAAGCAAAGGATTCAACCAAATAAAGGAGAACCCTAAGAGCAAGGCCGCAGCATATGTACACAGTTTTCCAGCGTCCATTTTCTTCTAAGTCCATATTTCGCTCTTCACTCCAAACACATGGAGCTCTCTAGAAGCCTCACCCAACCCATTTCCCCGCTCCCTACCATCACCTTCTTCACCCCACATCCCTCTTTCCGGCCCCATCTCCGCCCACTCCCCCCGTCTCGCACCACCGCCTACCGCCTCCATTCACGTACGATATCCAAAACCCTACCCCATTTTCATTGTTTATTTTCTTTTTGAGTTACTTGTTATTTTCATTTACTTCTTCACTTATAATCGTCGGTTCATGTTATCTACTTCATTGTTAAACAGTAGAAACTTTTCTTTTCTTTGTAGGGGTTTTGTGTTTTAATAACTACCCGTTGCTTAAAGCAAAAGCATCGGAAGAAAACTCGGACGGCGATGAAAAGCTGACGGTGGAAGAACTTAAAGAAGAGCCTTTGGCGTTTCAGTTTTCAGAGAAACTTAATATAAAGGTTAATTTCAGTTGTTTTCTTTTCCCTTAATTTTATTTCTATAGGTTTCATTGATGTGTTTTTGCTGCACTGATTCGACTACAATAATAATGGTTACTATGATGAGTATCAGACTTGGTGACACTGGTAGATCATAAATTCTTGATGAAGCATATTGACAAATATATGTCGATCTGAGCGGTTGCCTGAGCTACATGATTTGCTAATATCCGATCAACTGATATTGAGTACAGTAGGTATTGATTGATTAAAATTTGGTTAAAAGTATTTTACAAAAGAGTAGCAACTATTGTACATTGAGAATCAGTGGTGGTCACATGCAATGGCCATTTGTACATTGAGAATTGTTTTATAGTTTGCATTTGTGTACTAAATAATTGCAGCTGGACCCTGAGGATGCATATTCAATTACCTTATACGGAGGTGGTAAAGTGGTTGCTTTATGGCTAGGTTCAGCTCTTGTCGGTGCTGTTGATTCAATTCCATTGGTGAGTTTTGAATGTATAATCTGAGTTTCTTTTGGACAATCACTTTATATTCCTTTATTTGACGATTTCCATGGTAACATTCAGTTCCCAAAGTTGATGGAAATTGTGGGTCTTGGCTACACATGCTGGGTTAGCTCTCGTTATCTGTTATTCAAGGTAGCTAGCTAATTGAGTGTGCTTTGCGATTCTAAATAATCGCCAAGGGAAAAAAAATATTAACAGTTCTTCTTTTTACTTATTGCATTTGGCAGAAAAACAGGGAGGAGTTGGCTGCTCAAGTTCAAGACCTCAAGCAACAGCTTGTTGGCTTAAATGATGAGCTTAGAGATCGTATTTCGTCTGGGTCTAATATGGACTTTTAAGTTCGGTTTTAATGGATTTATTTTTGGTTTGATTTTAATATTTAAGTTTCAGATGTTTGTAGTTATTATATTATTTATATCATCTTTTATTATTATCTAAAAGGAATATAAAAAAAAAATCGGTTTAGGGTTTCTTAATCATTAGCATTCAAGTTGTTTCTTAAACAATCATAGTAATACAATGAACAAAAAAAAATTGTATAAAACTGTGATTTCATGTCAACAAAAATTACGAGCTTGAAAAATGTATTTGAGAAGGCTCAGTAGAGAGGTTATAGGTGGTGACACCCCTAAAAAATAGAATGGTTAATGACATGGATAAAAGCTTCAATGGATCGAAGGTAGCAAATGTTAGGTGAGGCATTAACATAAGTGGATCATTGATGTTGTTAAAGCCTAGCAATATAATATAGGCGTCAGACAAAGTAGACATGATCCTATCAGGATAAATCAAGGAGCCAGATCATTTCCTTCACGCTTATCGACAATGCTGCGATGAAAATGAAAATGAGAAAGGTGTTGATGATGCTGGAGTTCATGCCGCTACTGTTGTCGAATGTGAAATCCTTTTAAAATCATGGAGAGAAATTCCAACATTCTTGTGATAGGCCTAGTTGCTTCAGATGATGAGGATGTCTTAAGACATACCCTTTTGAATATTTTATTTGAATTTTGAGGAACTTAGAGACATTATGGTTTTAACACAAACAGCTCTGGTGTGTGTTTAAAGTTTACCATCCATTGTCTCTTTGTATTTTATCCTTGTAGGAAGCTCCTCTAGCAAAGGATCATTGGGTGACCCACCAGAAGATAACCCCTAGAAAGCAACATGGACATACTCAGCGAAGAGTATATTAAGAGAGAAAAAGGTCTAAGAGTAGTGGCTCGAATCCTGCAATGAACCCTCTCAAAAAGCAGAAGTAGCTAGTGTTGAGAGTCAAAATGAATCCTATAAAGAGCCTAGCTCACAAGAACAAGGGGGCACAACCGCAAGAAGTAAGAGAATCCCACTCTCAAGACAAAAGGGATTATCCTCAAAAGGTTATAATAGCCTGTTTTTTAATGGTGTTGAAATCAGTGATTTTGAAATCTCATTTCTTGACGAGTGAGTCCGTGAGATTAGTATAACTTTTAATTAAATTTCAGTTCTTCAATTTTGTCAATTGGATAGTTGATTAAGGTATAATGACTAAATTGTAAAAGTGATAAATGTTAATTGCGATGAGTTTTTAATTACTTAAAAGGACATTGAGCAGTTAGACCCTTCCAATTATGTTAAACGGTAGCGGGGATGAATATCAAAAGTGTTAAATGAGCTTAATGTTAGTTAATTAAGAAGAACAACTAGGGTTTCAAACATTTCAATCTCTAGTCCATCGATTGCTAAGCAATCTGAAGTTGGATTCTTGGAAATCTATATTGCCTGAAAGGTGAAATATTTTCATAAGGGTGGAGCATATGAGTTGTCCATCTAGGCAAGCCGATATGCACCAAAGCCAATCTTTTTAACCACCTTTTAGGGCCTTCTTGATTAGGGACCATTTTGCGTCATTGTGTTGCTAACAAGATGACCTACCTGTGTATTTCCCATAACATTGTTGCAAACTTTGAAATTTTATCACACTCATACACACATGTATTGGTGAATCATATGGTCTTGTTTTTTTTTACCTTTAGCTCTCCACTTTCTTTCTCAAACTTTGTTGCTATGTGTCTTTCCAACTCATCTTACAGGGGATAACATAAACTGCACGCCCACACTATGCACCAAAATGGTTGGTTCGCATACGCCAAATTTCACTAAACAATAAACCCCACCTAACTTAACCATTCTAATCCTTCAATTATATATATATATCTTCTTGTTGATACACGACATCAACGGTAGCAGAGATGAAGAGAAAGAATATTCTGATGAAAGAGCAAAGGAGAAGAAAATCATCCAAATGGGATCTTTATATATATATATATATATATATATAAAGAGATTTATCGGATCGGACTTCAAACTGAATTATTATATGTATATTTTATTAATTATAATGGTATATATAATACGATCTACACCATCCAAGTTCCTATTTTTTATAACACAAAAGTGTTGGAACTATTTTATTACGATTAAAAAGAGATCCTCATATCATAATCAATATGTAGTCATACTACCTAAAACAGATTACTAAAATCATATGGCACTGAACACGCTATATCCATAGGACAAAAAGTAGGTTAATATGTGACTGGGAAATTCAAAGAGAAAAATACTTAATACCCAATAAAATTGTAATAAAATATGCATATTATAAGATCCATATTTTCAAAAGGGGATAAAATTGTTAGTCCCATTATTTAAATTGTCAAATCATAATTTTAATCATTTCGATGTTTTATTTTTTATTTTTATTAAAATTAAAATGCTTAACGTTAGTAGTAGTGACTAATCCCTTCATCATGAGTGTTTTTTAAAAAGATTATCATTGAATGCGCTTCATTTTTATTAGTGAGATCAAATCGTCAATCTTATAATTAAAAAATTAAAAGATGGAATGAGCAACTATCACACCGCATTTTATGATTATATAATTATCATTTTATTTTATCTCCCCTAAAAAAAGTTTTAAATTTATTTTGACCCCTAATAACTAAATTATTGAGTTTGGCCCTGAATCTTAGAATGATCGAGTGTCCACCCCTTTTAAATAGGCTGATCCGGACAGGTTCATGTGCAGACAATGCTCAGTCACGAGCCCCAATTCAAAACCTTATATCCTAAAAAAACCTAGAATTTTTTCTGAGTTGTTGTTTTGGTGCGTCGATATTTGGAATAATTATGGAGTTTTTCGAGAGATTGTGCCACTTTGACATTTGGCCTTTTTCTTTTCCCTCCAAGTTTGTGATGCAATTAGATTCCAAATCAAAAGAGAGTTTTAGATATTTTGAGTAAGGGTTATTTTTTTTATAACTCATAATATTAGGGTTTGAATTTAACAAATTTTTTTATATTGTCGTTTGAACCTTTTATTTTTATCTAAGTTATGTTTTGAAATTGACAATTATTCTTATATTGAGATTTATTTTATCCAAGCTAATACTTTAAAATTTTAAAGTTTAAACTCTAATATACGAACAATTGCTTAGTTTAAGTTTCAAAGTGGGGACAATTGTCAAATTCAATCTTGAAAAAATTGTCAAGTTCAAACAAAAAATAATGATTTAACCCTTCCAGTAACTAACACCCGAAAATGTTTGTAAACTGATAAAGAAAAATCAATAAATAATGCTACATGTTTTATTAATTAAAATTAGAGTTAATACGACACAAAACATAACAAATTAAAAATAAAATAAAATTTACATAAAAAGAAATTCAAAATAACCCATCCTTTTACAAACAAACAATGAATGAGATGAAGTGAAGTGGAGTGAAGTGAAGTGAAGTGAAGAAGTAGATTGAGAGTGATTGTGATATGATAGAGATGTTATGTTGGTTAAAAAGCAAATAGTTCCATTCATTCACGTAACGACTAATCAGCGGCAGTCGCCATCCAATTACTTTACACACATAAACGTGTTCCTTATGCCAAACCAAACCAAGCTGCCTGTAAAGCCTTCCATTCTTCGTACCTTATTTTCTCTATACTTTTTCAACCACCATTTCCATATAAAGAATTCACTATCTATGCATAATAAAGCCAAACCTAAACCAATATGATTCAAGAGAGGCGAAATTAGGAGGTTGGTAGGGTCGATTTTCTCAAAATGGAATTTTTTTTTATTTAAATCTTTTAAATTTTTTAATTAATAAAAATTAAAAATGATAAAAATTTGATTTAATCCTTTAAAATTTATAAAGATATGGATTATTAAAATGATGAAATTGTATTTTTACTATCGTAAAAATTACAATTTAATTTCAGCCTTCTGAAAAAATTTTCTGATTTCGTCCATGCGATTGAACTAATATGACACAAATGCAATAATAATACATGAAAATATTCAAAATTTTATATAATATTTAATTATGAGTTAATTCCATCAAATATCCTCAAACTACAATCCTTATTTTAAATTGGTTTTTAAGCTTTAAATTATTCTAATTATATTTTAAATTATTAATTTAACTGTTAAATAAGACTTGAGATCTTAAGTGACATAAATTAAATGAATATTGTAAAAATTTTAGTTTAGAAATTTTCATAACTTCTACAAAAGCTGTATTGATCACTCTTTCTTTCTTTTTTGCATTTTTTTTTTGTTTGTTTTTAGTATTAAAAGTTACAGGACTGAGCTTTATGTCATTTAACAGTTTTAGTTACGAAAGAATCTAATTAATATAAGAATAAAATTAGAAGTTAGAGTTGAGCCCTGGCTAGAAAATATCAACGTACACGTAAATAGTATAAATTGGAATAAATTCATGTAAATTGAAAGTATTGAGTGGTGAATTGGAATAATTTAGTGATATAATAGATAAAATAATATATGATGATATTTAAATATGAAAATTGCAGACATCAAAATTTTCTTACAATCAGAAGCAAAGACACAAAGTGTGTTGCTTCCAGATTCCACGGGAAACTTTATTAGTTTCATTTCTATGACGTTTATATAAAACTGAAAAACAATTAAGTAAATTAAAACATTGAATTCCTAAGATTCATTGTCGTCGTCATCATCATCTTTGTCGTCGTAAAATAGTTTAGAAACTCTTAAGCAACTTCCGTACCTGTTCCAACGTAACGAAAAGCACCACCGTGAACGGTCCTTGTCTGGAGATGGTAGGTATAAACCCTTTATACAAAGCCATCGGCCCTTCCGCCTTCACTGTTTTCATAGCACAATCCAAAGCTCCGGCATACGGTGGCCTTTGCCCAGGCACCACCTTCATGTTCATTACCCTTGTCTTGATTACGTCAACGGGATTCGATACCACCGCCGCCACAAATCCAGCCGAGAAACTCGCCACCACGTGTGTACAGAGCCCATCTTTCATCCACCCTTTTGCCAAAATCGTTTCCTTGATTTGATCGTAGGAAGCCAACTGCGACGCCGTCACCAACATGGCTCGGTTCACCGTCATCGATGAGCCACGCCACAAGGAAGTAATGCCTTCTTGTTTGGTCATGCGAGCGAGGGCGTCAACGACGCTGGTGTAGTTACGGCGTTGAGATAAAGGGAGGCGTCCGTCAGCTTGCATACGAACCATTGCAACATCGGCTGGGTTCCCGACGGCAGCGCCGATACCCCCGGCTATTAACCCAGCGAGGATTTTGCTGGCGAGAGGCATGGTATTCGTTTCCTTATCGGTCCATTTATGCTTGAGGATGTCATAGAGTCCCATCCGGGTGGTGGAATAAAGGGTCTGGCGAAGTACGGTGGCGGAAACACCTGAGAAAAGAGCTCTGAAGCCTTCGGTTTTAAAGATCCGAATCCCAGTAGCCACAGGTCCAATACGCGCCGCCGTGGCTTGTCTGAGGTGTACAGTAGAGGAGGGGGTGCTGTTGGTCTGAAAAGCTAAAGAAGGGCGGATATTTTGAGCAGCCGCGTTAGGGCCCTGGGCTTCGCCTTGAAGCTGCATTCGAACTTTGATTAAATCCAGTGGGTGGGTTGAACAACCGGCGACAATTGATGCAATGCCTCCTTCAATGAAACCTTTCACTCCTCCCATTTTTTTTTTTTTTTAAATTCTCTCAAAAACAAAAATTGATCAAGAAAGAAAAGAAAGGATTGGAATATAACTAAAGAGTGGAAATGGAATTAGGGTTCATATCACTAGAAACCAGGAAATGGGAATGAAGATGAAAAGCTAATGAACAAGAGTGAGGAACGGTAGGCCTTTGAGACATATGCTGGGGAGAATTACAAGCTTTGGTTTTTTTATAAATATAGCAAAGCAAGTGTATGGATGATTTACTTCCCATGCGAGGGAATGAGTATTTATAGCAGCGCACGAGCTTGGTCGCGTGGGGGCTTCACCCATCGCATAATCAATAAATAATACGGTCAAATTGATTTTATTCAATTAAAATAATTTTTAATTTTAAAAAAAATGTGACCAATAATTACATATGTGGAAAGTATAAAATAAACAAATAAAAATGTTCAAACTAGGACTACAAGGTTTCCAGTTTGAATATGGAGTTATAAGATTTCCAATTCTAAACCATAGAGTATAAAGTTCTTCAATAATATTTTCAGAGAAACAGAGTGGAAGTTGGGTTTTTTTATTCCTACATAACTTTTTAAGAAATTTTAAATTGACCACCTTAGGCATTGTTTAAAATACTATCACGGTCTTATCCATGAAACTTTAACTATTAAATCAAAAGTGTAGAGTGATTAAAATTTTGAAATTAGAAGTAGATAAATTAAATTTTAAGCATGAAATGAGCATAGGGATTGAGAAAATTTTAAACCTTTCTTTCTTTATTTAATGTAGGATCAAATCTATCACGAGTTTATTGGGTATTAGTGGGTTCAAGAATAAAATAAGAAGTTTGGTTTAAAATTGAAATGTATGGATTATGTGATCATGGTGGAGCTTAGGTTCAGATTGGGTTAATCTAATGTATTTAGATCAATTTTTTTAAGTTTGAGTCGAGATTGATCCAAAAAATAAGCTTAGTTTTTTGTCTAAATCTGGTTCAATTTAAGAAAAGTAAATTTAAATCCGACTCGACCCATTTTAGATCTGATCATGGGTTGAGCCACCCAACCCGACCCGAAGGGCCGCCAAAAAAATGGGAGGGTTTGGACAAAAATATAGGCTCGAAAAATGGGCTTGAACAAAAAATCAGATCCATTTTCTAAATGGGTCGGGCCTCGAGTAAGATTTTTTGGCCCGAGCCTGATCCGGCTCGACCCGAATAAATTAACCATTTTTAATAAAAATTATATTGTTGTTTTGGTTGCTATTTTTTACTGTTTTGGTTGCTATTTTTTGCTGTTTTGGTGTTGTGTTTTTATTGTTTTGGTTCTTTTTTTTACTGTTTTTGTTGCTATTTTGGTGCTATTTTTTTTACTATTTTGATGTTGTTTTTATTGTTATTTTTGATGTTATTTCTTCTATTATTTTTGTTGCTGTTTTGGTTGTTATTTTGGTTGTTTGGATTTTATTTTTATGCGTTTTTATTATTGTTTCACTGTCTTTTTTAACATTATTTGAATATTGTAGAACTTATGTTTTATTGTTAATTTTTCTACTACTTTATTTGCAACTATCTTAATATAAAGAATTTTTAATGTATTTTTAATATTTGTTTTAAAATTTTTAAGCGTATTTGATATATTATATATTTTTTAAATTTGTTGTACATAATAAAATAATCTAAAAAATTAATATGGGTCGGGTCGGGTCGGGCTTGAGCTTGATTTCTATAATTTGGGTCGGGTTTGGACAAAATTTTAGGTCCATTTTTTGGGCCGGACCAGGCCTAGGCCTAGCAATTGGGCCTAAAAGTTTGTTGAAGTTCGACCCAAACCCGACCCGACCCAGCCCACGATCAGCACCCATTTATATTTGATTTTTTAGATTAATTTTTATTTAAAAATAAAATACACTAAATGTACTAAAAAAGTTAAAACAAAATTTTTCTAACACATTAAAAAATATTAATATTAAAAAACACTATCATAAATATACTAAATGTTTTATTATATTAAAAAACACAAATAAATAAAATCAATATTTTATTGTATTAAATATAATACTTAAAATTTTATATTTTGGGTTGGATTACTTAATTGGGTAAATTTTTTTTTAGATTTTAGGTAATGAATTTAATTGTTATTGGGTTAGTGATTTAATATAAATATATATCATTATTTTTTAATATATATAATTAATATATTTATTTTATAATATAATATATTCAGGCTGAGCTCGGACAAAAATATTGCCTAAGGCCCGACCCATATAGAAAAATAGGTCTTAAATTTTACCCAATCCCATTTTCAGGTCTCATATTTTGTCCAAACCTTCCCATTTTTCAGGCAAGCTTTTGGGCCTAAGCGGGTAACCCGACCATGAGCCAGTCTAGTATAGATTGTTTTCATTTTCGATTATATATATATATATACACACACATATGACTTTATGAATATTTTTCTGGTATTTTTTATTTATATTTACTATATCAATATTGATAAAAGTACAATGGAGACCTCTGTAGTTAGAGTCAGATTGTGTTTTGCCCATCTACTTAAAAAAAATGAGTAATTAGTCCTTATACATCAAATCAAATAGTAAATTGATCATTTTATTAAAAAATTCATTTATTCTTACTGTTAAAAACTAGTCCTTATACGTCAAAATAAGGCATGTGAGGCACGCCACATGTAACTAATTGGTTATTCCATCAACCACGTTGGTATTTAACAGTAGGAATTGATGAAGTGTTTAACAAAAAGGATCGATTTATTTTTGATCTAATGTACAGGGACTAACTTTGTAACGATCCGGTTTCCAGTGGTGTCGAAAAATACAGTTTTAGAACCTTATTTTCGTAAACCAAGTCCATAAAAATTAAGTAATAATATTTACGAAGTTGTTATAAAAATATATTGAAATTCGATTAAGCAATTTAACCGAAAAAGTGGTTAATTAAAGCTCAGGGACTAAATTATAAAAGTTCAATCGTCATAAAATTTTAATTAGAAAAAGACTTAGAGACCTAGATAGCAATTATCCAAAAGACTAAAATGGTTAATAAACCAATTTGAAATAGATGTTAATGTAATGTGATTACACTTAAACTAAATTAATTACTAAAAATGAATTAATTAATGCCTTAATTGAAATAAATTAAGGTTAATAAACGAATACGAATGAGTCGACAAATTTCGAAAAGAGACCGGATTTGAGTAATATGTTAAATGGTTTATTGATGGTGAATGAACATGAAATTGAATGACGTATTGTCAAGGGTATAAATCCTTAATTCATGAATTGTATTGAAATGTTTAAGTGGTTTAAAGATGGGTATTTGACAAGTGATTTGAATTGATGAGTTATTTTGCAATGTTGAATGGATTCGTTTGTCATTGTTATATGTATTCTCATATGCTTATATGATAATAGAATTGATTGGCATTATAGGACATGAATTGGTTAGATATTGAATATATATGCATTGTGACATGTTACTAATGTTTATGTTTTATTATCCTGAATCATGAAAGTATCATTGAATTTTATCACTCAACATACGACTTGTTTATTCCGTGTGCAGGTGCAAATAATAGCTCTTTTCATTTTGTCAGGTGACATGCACCTAGGATTGATCTAGTTATAAGTTGAAAAAAGATCAAGTTTGTGTATTTGAGTTGTGAACATATGAAAGTGATAATGGTTTATGCATTAAAAAGTTTTTTGTTGATTTGGAGTTGAATATTGAACTTACCTTATGTGTTGAATTGGTCATTAGGGTCGGACCAACTATTGTTGTTATGTTAGGTTGAAAACAAATGGAAATTGGCATTGTGGTATTCTGCCGAGGAAGGCATGACACCATCCTTTGGATGTCGCGACGTCTCCTGTTTGATGTCATGACATCAATTCAAGGTAGTTTTGAAACCTTTACAATTTGGTCCTTATGTTGAGAAGCTTCTTACTGGTTTGGGGGTCACGACACCGTAACTTTAATGTCGCGACACTGGCTTAAAACATTTAAAAACCTTGCAGTTTGGTCCCAATGCGACCCTAGGTTAGCAAGTGAGCTTTCATAAGCTCGTACATGGTTCGAAAATGATTATATTTCATATTATTTGCGTGTAATATTCATATTTGAATGATTAATGATTGAACTTGTGTATAATCGATCATAGTTTCTTTGACAACGAATGTGGCATCTTATAGGTCAGACCTGACAATCAGGTCGAGTATGGGATGTTACAAATTTGCCTATTTTTTGAATAAAGAGGACAAAATGCAATCTAACTCCTAATACAAAGGCCTCTATAATACTTTTACCTATTAATATCTACCAAAAAAATAAATTAAGGATTTATATTTACTGTATTAATCATGCATATATGATTTTATTTTAAATAAAATAGTATTATGTGGCATTAAATACAAATTTTAAAATTAAAGTATTCTAATTTTTGTGAAATAAAAAAGTTATATTTAAAACTTTTATTATTGAAATAACAAAAAATAAGAAGGGCGTACTTTTTAAAGTTATAATGTTAAAAAAATATTTCTTATGTATTTAAATTATTAAATCAATACTTATAATTTTAAAATATATTATTATAATTTTAATAATTGAAAGTGAAATTATTAATACATCCCCATAAATTTACCTAAAAAAAGGTTATGGGTATTTAATATTTTCAGGTCCACAATTTATTGCAAAATTTAATTCTAACTCAATTTAATAAAAGAAATTTTGAAGGGAGAAAATGCTAAGCTGACTGGTGGCCTTTTGGGTTGGGTCAGTTTATGGGCCCACTATACATAGCACGTTCACAAAAAATTTACCTTTGCATGAGAAATTCAAACTCTCGCGGTGTACGGAAATTAAGCTTTTTAAAGTTTATATTACCTTTCCTCTTAATATTATTTTCAATATTCAAACATGAGATCGATGTAATTATTAGCTAGAAAGGATTGGATCAAGTTTTTAGTTGGAATATAAATAACATTATGTGAGTTTGGATGGATAGTGCGGTACGATACGTTTAATTTATTTTTTATCTCATGCTACAATATCATTAGACTATTTAATCTTACCGTCACCGTTGCTTTTACACTAATCGCAGATAGACGCACCCTGTCCATCCAATCCCACCCTAAATAATAAATGAAAAAAAGAGAAAATGTTTGTATGTGGTGAAATTATGAAAAAAGTATATATTCTTCCTCTCCAATTTGTTTTTTTATTCTCTTTTGGAGTCACTTTTATTCGATTCTTTTTAAGTTAGGTTGAAAAAAGCACTTGGGTAAAAAAGTGGAACAAAAAAATATTTCAAAGATTTTGAAGTTTTATTATGTCTTCTAACATATAACGAAATCGTAAACAATTAAAATCAATATAATGAAAATGACAAACGAAATTAAAATTTATGTAAGCATTAAATAATTATATATCTCTTATTAGTATAAATATTTAATAAGTCGGGTTAAGGTTAAAAATGAGTGCATATAAGATATCTATATTCAATTTTTTTTACCCACCTTTATTTTGGATCGAAATAAAAAATCAATTTTTATTCAAACTTATTTATAAATATAAATATGTGAATCTACCTTAAATCTACCTGTTTAAACATTAAATTTTACTAAATGCATACACTCAACATACATAAGAATGATATTATATATTTATATAACAAGTGACAATAAAAAAGTATATTAACGAATAAATTAAGTGGGAATAACCAAAAGAGTTCAAAGCTATAGGTCTAATATCATTTTACCATAAAAAGATAATAAAGAAGGAAAGCGCTAAATATAAATTTTTTACATCGTTTACCCAACTTCACTATTTGACAAGATTGGGAAGCTTGCTTACTGGTTTGGGGAACGCGATACCATAATCCTGATGTCGCGACACCGGCGTGAAACGCTTAAAACCTTACAATTTGGTGTGTTATTGCGACCCCAGGTTAGTAAAAGTGTACTTTCGTAAAGCAGTAAAGATAGTAAACTAATCCTTAAAAAGAGCGCAAGGCAGTGAAGTTGCAGGGGAATAAAGAAGGCATAATGATAAAATTAACACCTAATATTTGGGTATTGGATCATTTTGATCTTTAAGTTTTTTTTTGGATCACTTTTATACATAATTTCTATTTTCTTAATTAAATTGATCATTTTTTAACGGTCTTGCTGACGTGACTGTTAAGGGACTAACGACGCTGACGTGTAAAATTTTTGTTCTACCTAGGCAAGTCCACGTATGAAAATGTTGATGTGGCATATAAAACAAAAAAAAATGACACGTCAGCAAAATATTTTAAAGTTAAAAAATAATTGAAATTAAAATATTTTGGGTAAGAGTTTTGATTTGAGGATTTTTGTTTAGGGTTTTTGATTTTTGAGATTTTAGGGATTGCTCACACCTCACCACTTTCAGAGCCAACAAATCCACATTTGCCAGAACCCATCGTTTGAAACCTCGGGTTAGTGCTCTTCAAACCTGGGTTAGTGCTGCTCTGATGGATGAAGATAATTGCATGGATAGATTCTCAAGCAAGGTTATGAATGGATATGCGAAGATGATGGTGAGGAATCGAATTGTTAAGATCGCACATTTGATGAGCAATGCTTTTGGCTCTCATCAATAACTATGCTTCATCTTAGATCCATCATTGATTTTCTCAAAGAAATTTTGATGACAAGAAAAACTATGTGTTTCATGGATTTATATTCAATCTAGGATTTGTATAGTTTTCGAACAGGACATAAGTTTTTAACATATTGCAAATTGTATTCTCAAATTTGAGATAAAAATAAATAGAGAAAATGCATTTTTTGTCTTTAATTTATGGGTTTTCCTTTTCAGTTCACTAGATTCAATTATTTATGAGATAAGAATTAATAGAAAAAAAGGTTTGATTTTTTTTTGTCTTCAAAAATCAGATGAAAGGAAAAAAATAAGATTAATGGAAGAAACAACGATGAGGATGATGATTTAAAATAAACGTTAAAAATATATTTTAATATAATAATTTTAATAATTTTATATTTCAAAATATAATATAATAATTTTATATTTAAAAAATAATTTTAATAATTTTAAAATTATTTACTGACGTGACATATAAAATAAAATAGTGTTATATCAGCTTTCAATTACATTTGGACCGTCACGTTAGCGGTTAATATTGACCATTAGTCAACTAACGGCCACATCAGCAAGATCGTCAAAAAATAATCAATTTGACCAAAAAAATAAAAATTATATATGAAAGAATAAAAAAAAATAAGGACCAAAATGATCAAACACCCAAATTTTAAGGGTTATTTTTGTCATTATGCCAATAAAGAATGTGAAATTCTTTACATTTAAAAAGGTAATGGCAGTGGTGCGCTTTTGTAGACGCTCTTTCCTTTCTTGGCCAAGATGCTAGGAGAGTAGTGTGGACCGCTCGTGGAATTGTCCCATGCCCATGCCCATGCCCCATTCTCCCCTAGTTGCTACCATTTGCCTACACTTTGGCTTAATCAATTTTAAATTAAAATGGATCTTTTAGAATCTAATTATTATTACTTATTGAAGTCTTTGGTCACAAAGAAAACCCATGACATTACAAGTAAATATCCCCCACCCCAACCATGGGATTGCCTTTTGGGCACAGGAAAAATGGGGATGGTGATGAAGTTAATGTCAGATTGGACATTTGAAATGATTCTCCCCTTTTTGCCTTTGCTTTTCATGGTTGGATTTTGCAGGCAACTAAATCCAGTGTGTATTCTAACTAAAATTCAACTCTTATTATTAAAAAGAAGAAGAAGGATTCACATAAAAAAAATGTTCCTTTTAGCTGTTTCAACTAATATATGATTTTTTTTTAAAGTTGAAAGTTAGGACAGAAACCATGAACTGGAAAAAACTTGAATACATTTTTTAGTATAATTTGTAGCACTGTATCCAAACATTCCACTTATAAGTACCAATTATACAAAACGCTTGTCATCATCATTGGGGAATATGTTCAAATATGATTTAGATCTGCAATTATAATTATAAGGGCAATTAATATATATTTAAATAAATATCATCACAATCAATCATTAGTTAAATTAATAACTGAAATAATATTTGAAATGCATTAATATAGTTAAGGTATCAAAATATTGAATAACAGATAACGTGACACCTATTGAAAAGAAAATAAAAAGTAAGAGAATACTCTCTCTGAGTGTTCCAAAGAAACAGCGTGCCTGTGGTTGGATATTGAGGGGTGGTAGCTTGCTTTAGACAACAATGGAAAGAGATGAAATCTCTCTGCTTGAAGAGGAGATGGTCCAATTTTCGATAAAGAATTCAAAAATAATTCCAGATGGATGTCCAACCTTGTTATGCACAATTTCGACATTCAATCCGAACAGCTTCCGAGCCCAAATCAAGAGCCCAAATCAAGAGCATATGGAAGACGAAGCGAAAATTTGACATTCAATCTGTAGGTCCAAATTTATTTTTGATCAAATTTGATTGCGAAAAGGATTTAGATGTGATGATGGAGGGGAGGCCTTGGATGTTCCGTTGTCATCTCATAAATTTTGAAAGATTAGTTGCAACCATTGATAGAAATTGTATTAATTTGGTGCACTCTTCGTATTGGCTAAAAATAGGACCTTGTCCATCGGAGTGTGACAAAAAAGATCTGATACATGCGATGGGGTCAACTTTTGGGAGATTGATTCGATCAAAAGAAAAGGGACTGTTTTGTTGTATACGAATTCAGTTGGATGTTCAGAAGCCATTAAGGCGTGGCATTTTCATTTTAACTGAAAATAATCGAAGGTTTGGATTGCTTTCAAGTACGAAAATCTTCCTTCTTTTTGTTTTTGCTGCGGTAGGATGGGGCATGGGTTGAAGGAATGTAAAAACATAATGGAGGATATTCGAGAAAATGGAGATGATGATATGCCTTTCTCAACAGCATTGAGAGCATAATCAATGTCAATGGGGAAGGAGTGTTTATTCTTTGAAGCACAAGTTAGGAAGTCGACGGTTCAGGTGTTGTATATTGGGGAAGGGAATCGGGATCCTAGTGACTAAAATTTATTGAAGGGTGAGAAGTGGTTGACTGAGGGGACAGGAGGGTGTAAACATGGAAAGGAAAAAATTCTGGAATCAACAATGCAACCTGGGGTTGATCCCTTAATTCTAGAGCATGATTTGAGGGATACAGATATCACGATAGATCATATGGCAGTTATAAATGAGAATAATAGGGAGGATTTGCAGGGGATTATTGTGGATGTCTGTTCAAGTGACGTGGAGAAAAAACATTACTTTTTTTGGGCAAATTAGTGGACATGCAGATTCAGTTTTTTTTTCAAAACAATCCACGTGGAAAAGAATTAACCAAGCTGGTGAGGTGGATAATAAAAAGGAAAATTTAACGAGTGGAAAAAGAAAAGAGAGTTTGATTCAGATGGATATAAGTAGTAAGAGGCCAAAAAGTGCAGATTTGGGCCTTGGACAACATGACATTATGGAAACTGATACTAATTCTAGGGAACATGACATAGCCCCTGGTGACTATGGATCGACAGTAGCCTGCAGGTCTACCGATCGGGAACAATGAAACTTATATGTTGGAATGTCCGGGGACTGGGGAATCCTCGGGCATGTCGACAGCTTCGACATTTTATGAAGTTGCATAATCATCAAATTGTCTTTTTGATGGAGAAGAAAATAAATGGTAAACGTATGGAGTTGTTACGAAAGCATTATGGTTTTCGGAAGGTGTCGATGTGGATGCTGATGGTTCTCGTGGTGGCTTATGCATGGCATGGAAGTCGGGTATGCAGGTCTCTCTTCGCACTTACTCTAAAAATCATATTGATGTGGTAGTTACTGAAAATATAGGAGTTGTTACGTGGAGATTCACAGGATTCTATGAAGCGCCCGATTTGTCAGGAAAAGTGGAAACTTGGAATTTGTTGCGGCATTTAGGCAGAGATCAGGGATTTCCATGGTTGGTGAGAGGGGATTTCAACGAGATCCTCTATTCTTTTGCGAAGAAAGAGGGAGGATTGAGAGACATAAATTGTATAAAAGCTTTCAAAAGGGTTTTAGAAGATTGCAACCTGATGGATGTTGGTTTTTTGGGGGTTTAGTACACTTGGAAACGAGGAATTCTGCTCGAAACCAATATTAAGGAACGCTTGGATCGTGGGGTTGTGAATGAAAAATGGTTGAATTTGTTTCCGTACACTCATGTTCAATATTTAACTCAAAGTCTAATCATTGCCCGCTGTTAATTTCAAATAATTTCAATGCTGTACGAAAAGGCCCACGAAGGTTCAAGTTTGAAGGTTGGTGGATTTTCGAAAGCACTTTTGAAGCTGAAGTGCAGAGAGTTAGTCAGGGTAGTCAGGGATCAATTTTTGAGAAGTTAGACTATTTAGCAATTGCGATTATGGACTGGGCTAAGATTATTTAGAAGAGCCGAAAGAGATTAAAAGATGAATTGTACCATCATTTGAATGATTTAATGAGAATGGATCATACGGATGAACAATTAGAAGAGCTCATTGATACTCGAATTCAACTTAATTTAGAGATCGACAAAGAAGAAATTTTTTGGAGTAAAGGGCCCGAGTAAATTGGTTGAAACATGGTGATAAAAACACATCATTTTTTCATCGCTAAGCATTGACTAGAAGGAAGATGAATTTGATTAAAAAATTGGAGAAAGAAGATGGTCCGGAAACAAATTATATGGATGAAGTTGTAACTATCGCAATGAATTTCTTTCAAAAGCTCTTCGAATCCAATGGTTTAGAGGATTTGCAGTATATTCGTTCGGGAATTGATAGTGTTATTACCCCCACTGAAAATGATTTTCTTGTATCTCCATACACAGAAGAGGAAGTTGTTAGCTCTTTGAAGGGAATGGGTCCTATGAAAGCGCTGGGTTTTGATGGACTCTCGGTACTTTTTTTCAGCGCTTTTGGCATATAGTGGGAAATGTTGTTTTTGAGTACTGCCTTGGTGTTCTTAATGATGGTAAGATTCCTACTTAAGCCAACATTAAAGAAATTATTCTCATTCCTAAAACAATGAATCCTATCAATTTAGCTAATTTTCGGCCCATTAGCTTGTGCTCTATTATCTATAAGATTGTGGTTAAAACAGTGGCTAATCGACCTCAAGGGGTTATAGGCAGTTGTGTGGATGTTGCGCAAAATGCTTTCGTCTTGGGTAGACTTATTACTGACAATGTGCTGCTTGCTTATGAGTTTATGCATGGGTTCAAACAACATAGGTTAGGCAAGAAAGGGTATATGACACTCAAGCTTGACATGAGTAAAGCTTATGACAGGGTTGAGTGAGGCTTTATTCAGGTTGTTATGCATAAATTGGGTTTTCATGCAAAGTGGGTGGATCTGATTATGAATTGCATCTCAACTACTACGTATTCTGTCCGGATAAATGGGATTAGTGGGAAGAGTTTTACACCTACCAAGGGCCTTAGACAAGGAGATCTCCTCAGTCCTTTTTTATTCCTTTTGTGCAGTGAGGGACTTTCTTCTCTGATTAGACTGGCAATGCAGGAGGGTAGAATGAAAGGTGAAAAAGCAAGTAGATAGGGCCATACTATTTCACATCTACTTTTTACTGATGATAGCATCCTTTTCAGGTTGGCTATTGCTGAAGGTGCTAATTTTTTGAGGGATGTGTTGCATGAATATGAACACTGTATTGTGCAATGTGTGAATTTTAGTAAGTCAATTATTTTTTTAGTACCAATATAAGAATGAAGATAGGGACAATGTTTCTCAATTATTGGGTATTCGAGTATCAACAAATCTAGAAAAGTATTTTGGGCTGCCCAACATGATTGGAAGAAGCAAGAAAAGAGCCTTCCAAAATATCATTGACAGAATGCTGGCTAGAATTGATTCTTGGAGTTCAAGGACTTTGTCGCAGGATGGCAAAGAAAATTTTATAAAATCAATCTTACAAGCTTTGCCCACATATGCAATGTCCTATTTTTTAATGTCAAAATCTTTCTGTTCTAAGTTGGAAAGTATCATGGCAAGCTATTGGTGGGGGAAAGGACGAAAGGGTGTTCACTGGTGTGCTTGGAAATATATGTGTTAGCTTAAAGAAATGGGAAGGATAAGGTTCAAAGATATAGCAATGTTCAATACGGCCTTGCTTGCGAAATAGGGTTGGAGACTAATGATGAATCCTAATTCGTTGCTTGCAAAAGTTCTTAAATCAAAATATTATCCTAGTGCTGATTTTATTAATTCAGATTTGGGGAGGAATCCTTCCTATATCTGGAAAAGTCTTTGGGCTGCTAAGAAGGCGTTATAGTTAGGGTGTTGTTGGCATGTGGGTTCGGGAGAGCACATTTTTATTACTAGTGATAGGTGGATTCTTGATGACATTAGCTACAAATTAATTGATGATCGTCTCAATGTAAGTCATGTTACAATTTTGACACTTATCGATGATAACAATCGCACTTGGAAGAGGGATCAGATACTTACTACCTTTTCGATGGTTGATGCTCAACGTATCCTTAGTATCCCACTGGCCGATGTGGTGCATGATGATCAGATGGCGTGGAATGGGGAGGCATCAGGAGTTTTTACAGTACATAACTCTTATAAACTATTACATACGAATTCTCTAGCTCCTAATGATTATACACCACAACTAAGCACAAAACAATTTTTTAAAGCCCTATGGAGTCTAGACCTTCTTGGAAAGATAAAAATTACAACCTGGAGATGCTATTGGAATTATCTACCCACTTTTTCCAATCTGAAATGCAAAAAATTGATTAATACAGCTTCTTGCCCTCGATGTGGAAGGGCTGAGGAGAGCATTGATCATATTTTCCTCTCCTGTTATGTAATAAAGGATATGTGGTCAGAACTTAATTTCTTCATACGTACTAAATATGTTAACTTGGGGTGGGCGGAGTGGCTTACAAACTTTTTCAAACATAGTTTGACTCTTCAAAAAAGACTGATCTGTTGTGCTATCTGGGCAACCTGGCATGATAAAAACATTTTTGTCCATAAGAAGAAAGATAGATCTGGGAAAGACACTGCACATTTTATCCTTAGTTACATTTCTAAAACAGATGAGTCTATGAGAAGGGATCTTACCAGTATAAGAATCACCAGTGGATGAACACCCCAAACAGAAACATTATTAGGGTCAATTTTGATGGTGCTTTTGACCCTAGATTGAATCGATCAATGGGGGGTGTGGTAACCAGAGATGCGACCGAGCGTGTTCTTTTAACAGCATCAGAGATTTATGAAAACGTACCGTCTAGTTTCACAACAGAAGCTTTGGCTTGCCGGCGTGTGCTTTGTTTAAGGGTTGAAAAGCCATGGCCCGAGATTGAGATTGAGGGGGACTCGTTATCAATCATAAAAAAATGTCAGAATAGTGGGCAAGACAAATCTCAGATAGGAAGCTATATTCACGATATCCATAATCTCAAAGGTGATTTTCTTTCCATCAGATTCGTTCATGTTCCTAGATCAACTAATGGGTTATCTCATATTATTGCAACTGAATCGCTTAAAAGAGAGAAAGGGGTTTACCTGATAGAAGATGTGCCGGTCTACGTGATGAATTGTTACACAGGAGCGGCATCGAGAACTAGACTAGTTTAGGTGTGTTGGCTGCTCAGAGTCTTTGTGAAAAGCTTGAAAATTTGCTTCTTGAAGAATGGAAAGCTTTTCAGAAATGGGAATCGTCATTTTGCTGGTAAAGTTTCTTTAAGGGATGTGACAATACCCAAAGTTATCTGATTGGGCAACTAAATGGTGGCTAGACTTTATTGGTTTATTTAATGCTTTGTTGGTTTTCTTTGTTAATTTTATTTTTTTTCATTGGGTGTGGTTTTCGGACTTTATTGGTTTTTCTTTCTTGGATTATTTTGTTCTTGTAATTTTTGATGTTTTATTAATGGAAAGCTCAATTTGATGTTATTCAAAAAAAAAAGTTAAGGTATCAAAATGTTTTGATTAAATTGTACATATATGTCTTTTTTTTTGTTAATTGATTAAATAGGTCATTATTTTCAAGAATTAGGAAAATAGGTCGATTTTGAAGAAAGAGTGTGAAAGCACGTCCAACTGGACGAGCTTTTGCTGACATGTCAGGAAAGCGCGCCCAATTTGAAGCGTTTTCTGAAAATTCCAAAGAAAACGTGTCTAGCTGGGCGTGCTTTCACACTCTCTCCGGAAAGCTTATCCAGCTAGATGAGTTTTCTTGACAACTGTGTGGAAAGCTCTCCCAATTGGACGAATTTTTTTGTCAACTGTGCAAAAAGCGCACCTAACTCGACACGCTTTTCATACTCTCTCTCTCTAAAATCGATAATATTTCCCTAAATCTTAAAAAAATAACTTATTTGACCAATTAAAAAAAGACATATATGACTAATTTAACCACATATTTTTTTTAAAAAAAGAATATGATGTAAGCTGGAGTGCATTTAATCTTATATGAGATAAGTATAATAAAGAAACACATACTTTTTAATTTTTATTTGCTTTTAAAAAAATCATCATTCACAATTTGATTTAAGTGGACCGGTGATTAAAATTTTTGTTAAATCATATTATCCTCATTATCTATCTCTAATATTGTATAAAAAATCTATCATTCACGATTATAAATTCGATTTACGATAATATTTATATTTAATATTTTATCAACTTATTTTATATATTTCGAGTGAATCAACCTATTAAAATATTTAATAAAAGGGTTAAACTTTTTAATTTTTGCATTTGTATTTGAAAAAAATTGTATAATTAAATTTCAATATAATTAGTAAGAGCATTAGTTTTTTGAATTTTTATTGGAGAATTGTAAAAATTAGGCGAGATAATTAATCCTTATAACATTATTATTATTAATAATTATTATTTTCCTTGTCTAATTAAGTAAATACAAATACAATTAAATATAAGGTATAACTTAGATTTTACCCTTAGCTTAGCTAGAAAGAAGGAAAATGGAAGTGTAGACAACAAAATCCATGGTGAAGTGATAGAAACAGTTTTGTCTTTTTAACACAAGCGAAAAGAACCAAAAAAAGGAAAAAAAGCCTCCGTAAAAAACATTAATAATAGCCAAACCTCTGATTTCCTTTTCTCTATTTCAGATCCTCCCAGATGCTCAAATCCTCTTCTCACCTCAACTACTTTCTCAATTTCCCTTTTTGCCCTCCCAACCACCACCACCGTCATCGCCACCGTCGTCGTCGTCGCAGATTTCTATGTATAACCAAGCCCTTTTCATCTTAGGCTTTTCTGGTTCGGACCTCATCCTCGGCGCCGGCTAATTTTAAGTGGAGTACAGTAGAATAAAAAGTTATTGGGTAAGAAATGTTGGTTCCTGGTTCTCTAGGGTTCGACGTCGTCGTTTTGGTGTCCCTGCTTGTTGTCTTTTTGATAATCAGGCATAAATTGAGGAATGCGGCGGCGAGGAAAGAGGAAGTTACGAGGTTACTCGACATGGTCTCTCATGAAGCCACCTATGTGGAAGCTCAAGCCGCCGTGGAGTACGGTTACTATCCCAAGTTCCAGTGTGCTGTTTGCTTTGCCCCTACCACCACCCGCTGTTCTCAGTGCAAATCTGTTCGTTACTGGTTCGTTTCTATTTTTTCCCCTTTTATAGAAAGATTTATTTTTTGACCTAATTTGTGCAAATAGAAATGTAAATTGGGGGGTTTTTCTTTATGGTGGTTGTTAGAGAGTAGGAGCAACTGAATTAGTTTTGAGTATTTATAGTTAAGAGTAATTGCAGCTGTTGAAGATGAATTGAATGGTGAACATGAAAAGTTACTTCGGCTTTGAAGGGGGAATGGTGGGATAAATATTTCAAGTGAGATGTTTAAAGCTTTGAATTTTGATGGAAAATGATTGGGTTTTCAAACTGTAGTTGTCTTCTTCTAAGCATTATTGTCAGGAGTGGTAGTTTTAGTGAAGTTTTGGTCTTAAGCCTCTCAATAAGTTCTTATGGGGCTATGATTGTATGTTCGTGTTCTTATAAAATTGATTGTTCAGTTAACTAACATTTTGGGAAAAGATCAAGCTGAATACAATTTCCCAAGAAATGGTCATTATAATTTTATTTCATTTATAACCTGGATATTGTTATGGTGGCATTCTATGTTCATGGTGTTGTTTTTTGGGATTGTTTTATGGAGAAAGTGGAGCTCTCTAAACCTGGTGTTTAAATAAGCTGGTGAGAAATGAAATTCTACCTTTCCCAGGATGTACATTTTGTAGATTCATCTCAGAAATGTACATTGAATGATGTTGTCAGCAGCCATTTCTGGGCTACTTATTGGAATGCTGTTTTTTGTCCTTATACTTAATCTGTCTTGCTGATTGGGTTCTCTGGTAAATAGTTGCCTTCATTGCCCTTATATGCATATCTATTTCAACTTTGCATAATAAAACTTTACCACATAGCTCCATGATAGGAGTGCCATACAATTTAAAGATGTAGAAGAGAAAGCCTGGAATTCATTTTCGGTTTATCTTAATTAAATTTCCATTCAACTAGTGGTTGGTGATATGAATTTTTTTGCTCTTCGTAATCAAAATTTCTTCTGCTGTTCTCTTTAGAGGTTTTGGCTATGCTTTGTTGTGTTGTGGTGTGGTAAATATTTTGTTTAACAAATAGCTCATGTTTAGATTGCAACACCCTTCTCTTTGCGCGGGTGTTGTTTATCGTGGTGGCTTGAAAAGTAAGGTTATATTGTTTTTCATTCTTTTCTTGGATTTATTTGCAAAATAAAATAGAAGATGCGTGCCTTTTCTAGTGGTTGACTATATAATCCTTTTGCTCTTCTTAATCAAAATTTCTTCTACTACGCTTTCTGAAGGTTTTGGCTGTGCTTTGGTGTGTTAATATTTTGTATATAATTTGTTTACAACTTATGGCTCATGTTTAGAATATTTCTCTTTTACAAGTGGGATGTGAGTGGTGGTGTAAATCATGGTGGCTTGAAAGAAAGATTACATTGCCATTTTTTTCTTAGATTGCTTTGCAACATAAAATAGAAGATGTGTGCCTTTTCTTGTAAATGTCTAATTGCATTGGATAGCCAGCTACGTTTGTCGTGCTATTTTCATCATTTGGTATTGACTTCTTTGTTATCCTCGTATAGTTCTGGCAAGTGTCAAATAGTTCACTGGAGACAAGGCCACAAAGATGAATGTCGCCCTGCAACTGGTTTTGCAGTTAAAAAACAGTCTGGAACTCAGAGCTATGGTTCTGAGGTGGAAAGTGCATTTAAGACATCTTCCGACCCTTCATTAGTGGTTGAAAATGGTGATGGTAATCTTAAGCCTCGTGCAGATGCCATAGCAACACATAGTGCTTTTGCTCCATCCAGTTCCTCATCATTAGCTGGTGTGAGCCCATGTGGTACCAGTAGTGAGTTATCACTTGATGTTTCTCCCAGCAGGACTCTTATGTCTGGCCATAATGACAAGTTAGGTAGGCAGCTTTCTGATGATATCGTCAATGGTATACCTAAAAGCAGGGCATCTGCTAAGAACATGAAAGAAGCTATCTCACCTTCATCAGAGTCTAATAATCTGAGTAAATTAAATAAGAAGAAATCAAGTCATGAAGAAGTTGAATTCAGAAGGCAGTTGGCTAAAAGCAATAATCTCATGCCTGATGGTGCCCATCCTACAAAAGCTGCCTATAACAAGTCAACCGGTGCTGTTTCATCTGAATTCTTAGTTACTGATGCAACCAAGAAAAGTAACTTGACATCTCTGAGCGCTTCGAGGCCTAGAACAGTAATTAGTGATAGAGAAGATGACCTGCTACTTCGTGAAAGTAAACACTTCACAACTTCCTCATGTAGTACTTCTGGTAATCATTCATCTTCTGCTGCTGGAGGACATTCTGTTCACAGTTCCAACTTGGGCTTGCCTGCAAAAAGTAATGCTGCCCCTACCTTGCCTCAGACTACAAGTAATGGTTTGAAAACATCCTTGCGGAAGGTTGTACAGCAGTTTAAAACCTCCAAACAGTCTAAATCCCATCTTTTTGGTTTTGGTAACGAGGGTGACAAAAAACACAATTACAAGGTAGTTTCAATTGACAATGTGTTTTTTTGTTGTTGATAGTCTCATAGTATTGTTTTGCATATTCTGACATTTGAGCAATTTTTCTTGTGACTTAACAGATAATCTTTCCATATGAACTATTCATGGAACTGTACTCTGATGATGCAGTGGAACTACGTCCATTTGGACTTAATAATTGTGGAAACAGGTAATCTTCGTACTTAAAACTTATTTTAGCTCACAAAATAATGGTTTCAAGTAGTTTGCATTACTGGTGCTAATATGGTATGCTGTAACTTGTGCATATCTCTTCACCTCTTCACCCTCAAAATAATTATCTATGTTTGAATTATTATTATCTCCTCTACCATGATTTAAAAGGTGTGTTTTTGAGTTGCTGATTTATATTTTTCCTTTGAAAATTTCTGCAGTTGTTATGCTAATGCTGTCCTTCAGTGTTTGGCTTTTACTCGGCCACTTACTTCATACCTTGTCAAAGGACTCCACTCCAAAGCATGCAAGTTTCTGGTCATGACTTTTTCATGATTTTGCTCCTTGTTCATGCCACTCCTTTAATATGAGGTTTATTATTAATGTGCAGGTCGAAAAAAGGAGTGGTGCTTCATCTGTGAGTTTGAATGTTTAATTTTGAGGGCAAAAGAAGGGGAGTCCCCTTTGTCCCCAATCCGGATATTATCCAAAATAAAAAAAATTGGAAGCAATCTTGGTCCTGGGAAGGAAGAGGATGCCCATGAATTTTTGAGGTGAACCAACGGTTAAAACTACTTTCTTTTTGTATGCTACTTTGGTATAAGCATCTCAACTGGGAACTAGACTTCACATTAGTGAGATGACAGGTATGCAGTTGATGCAATGCAATCTGTTTGCCTCAAGGAAGCAAGGGCTGCAGGTCCACTGGCTGAAGAGACGAGTCTAATTGGACTAACTTTTGGAGGTTACCTTCATTCTAAGGTTTTTTTTTCACAATTTTGGTTATTCCATATGTTTGTGTATTCATTGAACTTGTTCTTATTCTACAGACACAAAGTAATTATAATTTTTGCTTTGTTGTTATGGTATTATCATGATTGGGTTGTCAGATAAAGTGCATGAAGTGTCTTGGTAAATCTGAGCGGTATGAGAGGATGATGGATCTAACTGTTGAGATTGATGGGGACATCGGAAGTCTGGAGGAGGCACTTGCACAGTTTACAGGTAGAGAAATCTTGGATGGAGAGAACAAGTATCATTGCATTAGGTTTGTTGCTTTTTAACTGCCATTTCATTAATGTTGTTAAGATTCTGCATATAACCGTGCTTCTTGGCCGTTATGGCTTATTGTTAGATATCTTTTATTCTAGCCATGTAATTTTGAAATCCCAGCTGATCTTAATGTGCATCATTGCTTTCTCATCCCACTTTCGATAATGAACTCTTAACTTTGGCTATTTTATTGTGATATTATTACGGTTACTATTCAAATCTCACTTTTTTGGCATATTTGTTCCTATTGTAACATTTTTACTTGGATTGGCATGTAAGTACTGCCGTATGTTCAAAGGAAATATCTAGGAGTCATAACTGTTTGAGTTTCTCATTGGTAAATTCTCTCTCTTTTAATCAGGTGCAAATCTTACGTAAAAGCAAGAAAGAAGTTGACGGTATTAGAGTCACCTAATATTCTTACCATTGTTTTAAAGAGGTTCCAGGTAATTCCAAGATGCCTGGTTTCTATTTTTGTGCTTCCATGTGCTTATTTGAATGCCAACTCACGCTTTACCATCTGTACTTTTGCAGTCTGGTAATTTCGGGAAGTTAAATAAGTCAGTTCAATTTCCTGAGGTCCTTGATTTGACGCCATATATGAGCGGATCAAGTTCGAAGGCGGTCATATACAATCTCTATGCTGTGGTAGTTCACTTGGATGTTATGAATACTGCCTTTTCAGGCCATTACGTGTGTTACGTGAAGAGTTTCCGAGGGGAATGGTTCAGGATTGATGACAGCACGGTATGCTGTTTTCTGCTTAATATATATTGAGATCATCGGATGTACTACTTACTGTACATAAACCTGACGCACGCAGCACGTTTTGTAGGTAATACCGGTGTCATTGGAGAGGGTCTTACTCGAAGGGGCATACATGCTCCTCTATGCGAGGTAAATGTGACTTTGAAAGCTTTGGTTACATGAAAATTTGGTTTATGTATATTCAGCACAAATAACAATGGTTCTTGAAAATTCCAGGCGCTCCCCAATGGCACCGGCTTTGGTGAGAAAAAATCTTGACTCTCATGGTTTTAAACATGGGAATTTGGAAGCTGTTCCTTGTAGCCAAAACACATCCAAGTCGAGATCCGACTCTAATTTTTCAAAATTGGATCCCTCAATATCACAACAGAAACATAAGTATCATCCTCCAATGCAAAGAATTCCTTCAGCTGATTCATCGAGTGAGAGTTCGTCCATTTTCAGCGGCTCCGATGCAAGCTCGTGCAGCACTGCAAGCACTAAGGACTCTTCCAGGAGTGAAGACTTCTCAGATTATTTATTCGGTGAAACGGGACCTGAATTGTACAACCAATATGGAATTTCATCCGAAACAGCTGCCTCGTCCTCCTATCATGGTTTTGACACAGATTCGGGGGTGGAGATGGATGGCCATGCACGGTCACCGACATTTTTGTACACTGACTCAAGTAGACAGCGTTGGAATAGTAATGGTAGAGCCTCGGACTTTGAGCAAGGAGGCTGGTCTAACCCATTTGATGTAAGATCATCGGGTATTTCATATAGAAGAGCAAGCGTAGACGGATCGACTCAAACGTTTTATTGAGGTTTGAGTTGACACATAATATATAAAATAAGATCCACATTTCAGTTATTAACTCTATGATTATGATTCAGTAAAATGAGTAATCATCATTCTTTGGCTTTCCCCCATAAAATTACCTTCTAAACTGGGGAGCTTGCTGGGTTGCATTCTAGCATCTAATCAGGAGTAACAGTAAATAATCGGTCTGTAAATCAGGCCAGTGCCTCATATGTTGACCTGTTCACGAGCTGGGTAATACGATCAGGTCTAAAAGTTTGTTCGAAAATTCAAAGAATTTGGATAAAAATTAAGCCTGTAAGATGGGCATGGTAAAATGATATATTCTGAAAAGTTCGAGTTTTTATTTTTTCTTCTTTTAAAATTTAAGACTAAAATGATATATTCTGAAACTTTGGGGACTCATTGTGATATTTACTCAAAATGTTCCTCTCTCATAACTGCCAATTAATTGACACAAGGTCTACGTATGCTTTCCAACTTCTTCCCAGTTTTTCTTGGTTTTCTAATCAACCAAACACAAAAGCAAAATAAGTTCTTTTATCAAATTTAATTTTTCCCTCTCCAATTCTTAAAGTTACCACTTATTCCAGGGTTTTTTCACCTCCCATTTCATTTAAAAGGCGGCGGTAAGCAAAGGGCAAGAGTTTGTTGCCTTTTTTTTTGTGAAAATTTATCGAAAGAAACAAGCCTTAGATCTTGCGGAATTGCTAAGAAGAAAATCCAAAAAATAACAAATTTTAGGAAGGGGAATGGATAAGAAGAAAATTAAAATTAGAGAGAACAAAAAAAAATTAACCATAATGTATTCGATAGAAACAAATATAAACATGGCGAATAATATGATTGAAATGGCAGCCCAAATCTAAAACATTTAAGAAATCATGTACTGATCCTCGATTTAAATAACCAAGAAAAAGTAGAAGAACATTTCCAATAGAGAAGACAGACCAGATAAAAATGATTCGAGCCAATTTTCCAAGAAGAACATTTAGGTGAACGACGATGAACCGGTGGATGTGTGGTGGAAGAAAGCCGGCGACAGAGGTGGTGAGCGACAAGCAGCTAGGATTTTTTTTGTTTGGGATTTGGGAACAAGGGCTAAGGGGAAGGGAGGACGGAAAGGTTAGTAAGTTAGTAAAAATACAATATTAAAATTTCGAGCCTGGACCAAAACAATCATACTCAAGACGGGTTAAATTTTTACCTAAATCCATTTTTTGAATTTGAATTTTTGCTTAAATTCTATCAAATTTTTTTTAATGAGCCTTCAAATATAATCAAATAACTTGACCCGTGATCAGATCTAATGATTTGTCTTATTTGACAATAAAATAATAATTTCTTGAGTTTGTCTTTTATAACATGGCTGTGTAAATTTTAAAAATAGTATCAATATCGGGTTTTTTAATTATCATGGGTTGGTTATTATTATTATTAACCATCTTATTTAAAGCAAGAACCAGCCATCCAGTGTTTTTGCGAGAAATGTTCAAAAAGATCACCCCTTCATTTGACCCAAACATGTTTCTTTCCCCTATAAAGTTACATTCTAGCAGGAATTGCTTCAGTATCTTTTGCAAGCAAGATTACATCCAAGAAGTTAAAAGAATCAAATATAAAAGAAATTAACTGAAACCTACAAGGATTAACTCAACTTCAACCATTGCCGTTCGTTTGGAAGAATGCAAGATCAGTTTCCTAGTTGCTGCATTCGCTATTGACTATCTAGTGTTGTTGGCTTGTTGCTAACCAGAGTATGGTTTCTGCTTCCGCATGACCAGTACAAAATAAGCATAAAATCCTGTTGCAGCAACAATAAAGACGCCGATATAAGTGCATACGGCTGTAGCACAAACATACAAGTACCTGGAAGAATTAGCAAAATTAGTTTTACCACAAGGTAATTGGAACTCTGATGAATCGAATACTTTGATGGTTTTTTTTAGAAATAGGTAAGATGTTATGGAAAAACAAGAACACCAGTTATTCATGCAATTTGTCATCAGTGCAACATATGAGCATGCATAGGCACATTTCAGTCATCTAAGGATTTTCGGATGAGACTCAGAACTTACTTGGGTGAGAAAACACTCCAAACAAATAAGTGGTTCTGCATTAACAGTAATACAACCGTGTATGCAGTCAAGAGAATTGAATTTATGACCAGCGGTACGAGGCATGGAAAACCCAGCATCATCATGAGATGATCTCCAGGATCTGCTTTCTCAGGAATTACAAGATGAGCCATGTTTTTCATAGAGATGTACATTACAAGGCTAAGAAGAATAAACATGGGTGACGCGTAGGTGATAATAAACATTAGAATGCCGGAAAGCAAGGTCGAGTGACTTGAGATACCCTTGCAACAAGTAAAACAATGTTGAGAAAGATAAGTATCGTCAGTATCTTAAACTTCATATGAAAAGAAAATATCAAGTTTGCATATAAGCCTTCCATTTAAAAAAGGAAAAGAAAGAAAAAGGTCTTGCATTCAAGCATATGTATTAAAAGTGAGCAAGTAAAAGAACACATACAATGAAAGCTCCAGCAACATCAATAGTAGCTAGTGTGTTGGTGTTTCCTAGAGCAAAATGACCAGCCATTCCCAAGTAGTAAAACGCTGCAATCTAAGAAAACAAAATGCCGACTTTAGTATAAGAAAGTTGTTGCTCATTTAACAACTTCTTAAAATTGCTTTCAAGACAATATTTGCTCTCTGTCCATGTATGTAGAAGTTTAATTTCTAAGATTTCGTTTTTAACAAATTTAAAAGTTCCTTTTGTGGAGAAAATTGCAAAAACACAAACTAGTGCAACAAAGGGAGAAGGTAGAGGAAAAGGTGGAGTGGGGGTTGAAAAAATGAAAATGAAGATAAGTTAAGGATTGTATTGCGCTCACTGAGAAGAATGTGTATCTTTATGAATTCAATAATGACACAACAAACCAAAAAACCTATGTGCGCAAACGAACTAATACTCTAAACTGAAACTACAAATTCAGGAACTTCTCAACCTTAGCGCCACTTTCTAAATATCCCACTTCAAAAAAGTTCAACATGACTGCAATCTGTGTTTAGGGACCATACCACACAAAATTACTTGACTTTTAACATTGAAGGAAGAAGTAAAAATCAGTCAGAAAAGTATTAGGTAGCAACTGACCTCTACCCATTCTTTATGATGTGTTCCACTTCTAGCAAAATAGAGTGTGCCGGCCAAAATTTGCAAAAGAAGCAATAATATGGGTGTTGTGTTGATTGGTTGTTGAAGTAACAGCTGCAGAAGACACCAACATAGTACGTATGCCCATCCAATCACATATAAAGAATCCCTTAATTCCACTAATGGGAATTTCTCATGAATGCTAAGAAAAAGAGGTGAAATGGTATTATCAGTTGGGCAAATCTTAGAGGTTGAGAAAGGAATAACCCATGGCAAGGCTACAACAGTCCCTATAGTCGCAGCACCAAGAATTGCATAGATTATTTGTACCAATAAGGTAGCCCCATAATTAGCGGATGAAAATGTATACTCCTGGTATTTTGTGATATGCAGTAAAACCAGCAATCCAGATATCAGAAAGCTAAGTCTGACCATCTGGAAATATTTTCCCTTGGATTCTATTGAAAATAAAGCAAATAAACCTATGCTAATCACCAGAAAGGCAGATATTAGCTGAAGTGATTTCACATGTTGGCTCCCAGCCTGTTCAAGCCATTTAGAAATGTCAGGAAGACCAGTCCAGTTTACGCCACCTTGATGCCAGCCTCTCAAAACCCTTCCAGAGGTAAGCAGCATGAAGACAAAACACATTCTAAAGTAACCTTCTCTACTTTGTCCATTTTGTGTGAAAAAAGAACTCCGCAAACGAACAGCACAAAGGGACTGTGCTGTTTTACGGAGTAATAAGAGATAGAATGTAGATATCAGAAAATACCATATGTAATGCTCTTCCTCTACCATAGAACTTGATGTCATACTTGAAACAAGGATCAAGATAACACTGAGAATGAATGTCTCATCCAAAGACCAACCATTCATGCTATCATTTAAGTTCAAAGACTGTTGCTTTCCTCCATGGTAAATTTCTCTGAGCCGACAAAACATCAGGCTTGATAATATTACAGTTGAGATGAACATTGTAGCCAGTCCAAGTGCAAGTAGTTTAACAGGTTTCTGCCCCCATTAAAAGGAAGAAAAAGAAGCAAAAAAACTGTTAAAATAAAAAGAAAAATTAATATATTTGGAAAAAAAGAAAGTCTATTGTCCACACCATATTGAATATCACCAATCAGTTTCAATTAGCTCAGAAATCTGTTGAAAAATAATATACATACATCAGTAGATCTTCGTGATAACCACTCACTTGCAGATTTGAGAAACTTGTAATATGCTGCTGCAGCGCTGCTGTAATCTTTGTTGCTAGCAGGCCTACAAATTATAAAACAACAAACTGAATTAGGAATATTTTAATAGGATATCGTTTCATGATTGGGATGTAAAATAGTCTGACACATAGAAAACCCACTCAAAGCCTCTCTTAGACTTCCAGGAGGTGTATAGAGTTGTTGCTTCCATATACAAGCAACAAAGCATATCTTCTGTCTCGTGATTGCAGTCAGTAGAACCTGAACTCTGATGATCATAAAATGCATCACAGGGGAAATTTCTGCATGGTAAACCTGATAACTGAGCTTGCAACAATCTCAGCAACTGCCAAGAATTCAACGCCAGGGCCCTCAGATGTTTGTCCTCTGAATTCATCAAAAAGGAACGGAATTAGATAATCATATCAAGTTCAGATAGCACATGGACCTAAGGAAGTAATTTATTTTCAAAATTGAAGCATCCTTCATTTCCTCCCTATTTATCACCTAGGACTAGAGTATAACAATTCGGCACAAACTCCACAAGTTCCAAATACAGACATAATTACACTTTTCCCTCTTTCATTGCACACTTTACATAGCTGTAAATGTACGATTCCCTGAGTCTTCTAATGATAGCATCTTAGGGAAGTTGAATAGAACAATGCATATTAGAAAAGCATTATCACACTCCAGACAATAAAGAGGAAAATGCATTCCACACTGTTATCATCTAGGAGCAAGGCTGAAACAATCTCAAGAAGAATTATATTTTTCCTTTTGGAAAATAATATCCACCTTTCCCCCATTTCTTTCATGAAATATCAAGATTATCATTAGCACATGGACAGTTAGACATTCACCCCGTAAAAAAGAGCAAAGCTCTATCAACTGAGGAAAGAAAAAAAGATAAACCTTTTAGAGAATCAAAAGCCTCTCTAATAAGAACACCAACATTGTTTTTAGGGATTGGCACGCCAAACAAAAGAGCCAAGGTTGGTACAACGTCAATCTGCATAAAAAATCATGTATATTAGACAACCCCATTACAAACTAAAGCACAAAAAATATATAGCACAGTAAACCAAGCTCTTGAACCCTATTCTCATATCTGAAAATCCTTGACACTGCTAAAGCCAAAAACATATTGTTCACCTATTTACAGTTTCCATTAAGATTCAAAGACTATATAGCACAGGAGAAACTTGTAAATGCTCAACTTCCCCAACTGAAGGGTAAAAGAAAGAAAATGTAGTAGGAAAATAAATGAAAATGAAAAACTTCAGCACAGTTTAGGATGGCATTCAGCACCGTTAACTTTCAGTGAAAAGAAAATCATGTTTAAGTCCCCTTTTAAGTCACTGAAGAAAATAAAAGGTGGTGCACTGTAACACCTATGCTCTCAGCAATAGATGAGGAGTTTGTGATACAGCTTGATAAAAAAATAGAACTACCAGAAACTACTAATAGCTACAATAAAATGTTGTGAAGTTCCATTAGTTCAATGACCTGGTTGATGACCGATGCATAGTCAAAGACATGATTCCTCAGACCAATAAAAAGAGCTAATGTGTCAGTTTCTTCATATGTAGAACCCCCATGATTACCATTTTCTGTCATGCCATGATCACTTACTATCATCTACATGCAGAATAAAATGAAGATATATCAGATAAATCCAAAATATCAGTTGGTTCAATTCAACTCATAAAGGCAACAATAGATCTAAATATGGCCAAGTAATTACATCATATAAAAGCAAGATGCATAGCGCCGGTGCAAATAGCTTATTGAAACAACCCAAATGCACCAGAGGTTTAAACCAAACCAGAATTTTGCCAAATATGGAAGGACGTAGCTCTGCTTTTGGAAAGCTTACATGACACTGGATGCTGCTAAAATGAGAAGGCTTGAAAAATAGAAAGCCCAAGTCCCTAAGTCATTTCACAACACAAGGTATAGATTTAATAAAGAAGTCTTGACTTCTTGAAAAAGTCAAGTTCTTAGATCCCATACATAGAAAGTTCTCCAAATCAAAGCTCTACAGGGATCTATGTGAAGAAGTGTTTGAACGCTTAGTTTGAAGATCAAGAGCTAATGAAATACCAAAATGGACCAATATTTCTATTCAAAGTTGATTAAGGATATTGATAGCTTGCTAATCACTACATTCCCATCAGCAATTGCCTTGTAAAAGATTACATATCATTCCCTTTTCTGGAACTGTTAAAGACTATAATGAACAATAACTTGCACGCATGCATATGAGCACACACATTCCCTTTAGCAATTGGATTGCAGAAGCTTCAGTATGTAATCCCCTTCGGTCTTTCCCACAAACATAATGACTGACAAGAACAAGAATTTTTATAGGCACATATATGCATGTATAAGCATTGAAACACCACATTTGTCAAATGTTAGGTTTCTTGTGGTCATATCTTAAAATTGAGCCACTCCACCTACTACCAATTACTTTAGGTTGCTTAACATGGTATCAGATCCCAGGTTTTGTTTTGTTGCTCTTCCTGTCTAACCCCCAAGTGAGGCTAACCACACCTTGTGAGGTTGTCCATTCATAGGCTGCTGTTGAGCTACAAACGAAAGGCAGCACTAAAGTGGTACCTAAAATCTGTTAAGTGTATGGTTTCTTATGGTCTTATATTAAATGTGGGCCTCTCCACTTACAAACAACTGATTTTAGGCAGCATGCTTAATAATAAAAAAGCTTGCTTAAGCATGCGCCATTTCAATGCCACTCATCGCTATCTAGCATGTATATCGTTACCCTAAATATTTATTGGCACCTCATATATCTTGCCACCAGGTATATAGAGTTTATTTCATAAAACAATAATCACAATGTGTGAATCCAGGTGCAATTGTCAAATAACAAGCATAAGAAGTAGTGGAGCTAAATCAATGATTGATGAGCCAATTTTACTATTTAAGTCTTCCAATTTATCCCTACATTTTAGGATGCTCCCAGATCATACATCAAGTTCATGATTAAGATTTTCTAAAAGTAAGGATGCAATTGTCTAGAGTTGTTTTATCAGTTTGAAATCAATAATTCAAGAAGCACTAAATAGCACAAACCAAAAGTGTCCGCCCTTGGCCATTTCCTTGGGATTGATTAATACTTGAATGGATCAACTTCACCACCTCATCCATCTCCTTCATTTTTGGGGCCATCAACACACTAAGAAAGATGAGTAAACATGTAAATGAGGCCTGTTGGTGTTATAAATCTTTTCCCACTATGGGAACCAATATGAATATCAAGTAACAAAATAGGGAAAAGTCATATAAAAAAAGAAGGGTAAATTCTACAAGCATCTTTGAGTTTTGATCACATTTAGGGATTGCAATAGAGCAGAATGGTTACATCCACCACTTGCATAGTTATTGAAAACATCCATTTCCATGGATGTTGGTTACATCCCCAACCGCTCAACACTGCTCCATGCCACTCCATTGCACTTTTTTACTTATGATTTTCATATTTATATTAGTATATAATATAATTTATTCATAAACATAATTTCAATATATATAATTCTTTAGTATAAATATGATGTATGTGTATTATTGTATATATATTATTTTAGTACATATATCTAGCACATATTTAAAATATATACAGGGTACATAGAATATTTCAAGGGGTAAAATAGTAAATTTAAAAGGTGGGGCCAGGCAGTGCAAAGGAAGAATTTACCAAAACTGCCCCGCTCCACTGCCTGTCTCCATGGCTAAAAAATAAAAATAAAAAGTAAAAACCTCCTTGTTTGGAGCAGATCGAGTTTTACCATCCTTAATCACATTACACCTCAACCATGCATTTTGCTCCAAATGGTGATATAAGGATACTGCATTGACAATTACACCGCATCCGACCCAAAACAAATAAAATATTTTACACCACAAACACAAAGCATCCTGAAAATAGCATTAATAGGAAAAGTGGAGATTGATTTTTTGAATCATCCAACATGCAGAGCTACTGGGTGAAGAGTGAATGAGAAATAATGTCCCCAAAAAAACGAAAAAGAAAGAAGCAGAAAAAGCTGCACTGATGGAAGGCATAAATTAGCCGAATACATAAATCTTATATTTACACTTCTTAGTAGTTTCTAAATATATATATTTACACTTAGTAAATAAAATTCGCCAATATGTTGACAAGCTCACATTGTAGATCATGTAATAACCCATTTCTAGATTTTTAGTTATATTGCTCTCTACTGTATGCGTCATTACTTTATCCAGCAAATATGCATGTCATCTAGATCCATAAATAAAATTTGATCCAAGTCAAACAAAGAAGAGAACTTTGAAAATGAATTAATCCGCATAGGGGAAAAATTAGAGAAAAGGATATATCTACCTATTTATCCCATAATGAAACAGGCAAAACAAAACAACAAATTGATCGTCATGTAAAACAAGACTCATGCCAAGAAGCTGCATTTTCATAATTAAATGTAGGTAGTGTAACATAACTAGTTATACATGTATAGATAGCAACAAATATCAGTCATTTAGGTTTTAATGACATGTTTCTCTATGCATGTGTCTGTTGCAACAAACATCACTCCTTTTGGTTTTCATTAAATGTCCCATGTAACTGCTGAGAATGAAAATGCATTTCAAGAATATATTGCCTTAGAATCCAGTTGTAGCCTAAATTGAAGAATAAAACTGCAATTTAGTTCAAATGAAGATAAAGGTAGAATCATATAATGTAATACCTGTTCCGCCCACCAATATGTCCAACATGATCCAATCCTAGATAGTGCAGAATCTGCAAACAGCACCAATTAAATTGTGCTACAATGGAGGTAAAGTATAACACCAAGAAAACCATAATTTAACAATCGAATTTTCAACTTAGCTTTCGGAGTAACTAAATATAGCTGATAATGCAATTTGAGAAACTTTCACATGACAATTAGCAGCTTCTAATTCTCAGAATACAAAGAGTTTAACAAGAACATTAATTTAGCAGAGAAAACAGAAAAGGCAGAAAACAAAGGCACAATCAGGCTGATGCTTAACATTATAATAACATAATAGATCTGAATCAAGGTGAGCAATGGAAGTAAAAATATTGAAGAGAATGAAACAATAAGCAGGCCCAACCTAACATAATAAATCCTATCAAATTAAAAAGAGAAAACCATACAAACAGGAAATCTACTCTCATTCTGCTCAATCTAGAGCCATTTCTTTTATGGCATTGTGAAGCCTATTTTACTGCTGTCAATATAGAATGTACAGGAACTGATGTGTAGTTATTGGAGTACTTTCATGACATCATACTACATTCATGCCCCTCTTACTCTGCATAACATAATTAATGGTTTTCAACTATGACGTTTGATCATATTGAACTCCAACATAGCACCTAAGATTGGTATGTTAAGTTAATCTTCAAAGCAGTCAATGAATAGTTTATTAATTATAATGGATTTATAACTAAGACAGCTCAGCAAACGGGATGGAGACAAATAAGAAAAAAAATCACAGAAACCAACCTAGGCAGCACCAGCACAATAGCATGAATGTAAACAGTGGTAACCACGAACATCTTAACTTAGAAAGGTAGAAACTAGAGAGTACTTGGCAACCTTTGGTGTCTTTAGTATTATGTTTCTCCAATTATAATAATAATAAAGTAAATAAAATGAGATGGGGACAAACATCAAAATAACAATATTACAAGATATTTCCTTTTAGATCATGGAAACCAAAAAAATGCTAACCAAAAGATCCCAGTCATCTTTACTAAGTTCATCTCCCAAATGTCGTGAAACATTTTGATCTACTTGCACAGTATCCTTCACCTGTATCAATAACAAATTATGTAAAGTCAGGAATCTGCTCACATAATTTTTATAGATAAAGATAAAACACTGCATGCCAAGAATGAGAAATACATAGAAGCTGCTAACACCATCATGCCTTTTGAATAACCCAGGAAACAACTTAAGCCATGTTTCATCACCGAGCATCACCATTTTCCAGCCAATCTTGAAAAACTGACCTGCCAAATGAGTGAATAATGAAGCCCCTCAATAGATCCATTAAAAGTAAAATGTACTCCTGCATTACAGAACATCAAGGTAACTTTAAACCTAACCAAGAAGATTGTCATCTGTCATAGCCTGTGTGTTAAAATTGAATGCTACATCCAAGAATCCACCAATTGCACCAGAGACCATTGCCTACAATCACAAGCTAACACCGTGAGGCCAAAACCATATTCCAGAAAAACATATACCTTCATATATTTTTAAAAGGAGTTAGATTAGTTGTTTCCATATCAGTTGCAAACTAAACAATTCGGGATGCTGGCATGACTTGTTCAAGCAAATGAAATTTTTTGGCCCCATGCATGCTGCGCTACGGCTAATGTGATAGGATGGATATATGTAACAAATTCTCCTTTAGGAACAATCAGAAAAGTCCACACCTTTAATCGAGGCATTGTTACAGTAGGAGGGGCAGCCTTAGCATGGTAACCAATAGCTGATCCATTGGCTAGCAATGACTGAGTATAAGGCATTGCCTCCTTAAATTGCTTATTAGGCGGTTTCCCATCTTTTCCAAGCACGAATTCTGCTGGAAGACCATCTACAATCTACACTAAACTAAACTCCTTGTAAATTATACAACAAAAACTCAAATTAACCCTTTAAAAAGAAACAAACTATGCAACTAGCTAACTAAAACTAACTTACCATTAAAATAAGTCTATCAAACGAAGGAGGAATCCCCGACAATTCCTAAGTCACAGAAACAAAAGAATGGTCTTCAGAATTTCAAAGCAATTGGAAAGGCACAGTTCGTTTATTTATTTATTTTCATTTATTTTAGATTAAAAACTCTATTAGAACGAACTTGATATAATGATTTGAGTTGATCGGACGGCAAGGTCGTGTCGCTTTGATTGCTAACGAGGTCGCATGCCGGCACGTAAAAACTCTCCGAACCACTGAAGATAAAGCAAAACATTTAAAACAAAAAAAAAATGAATCGTTCAGAATTTTGATCTGGTTTCAAATTGAAAATGAGATATTCTTTCGTTTTCGAATGAAACAAAGTGTTTACCTGGTGCCGGGAAGAGCCGGTTTTACCGGGAAAAAGCCGAAGACGAAAAAGGAAAGGCCGATGATTTGAGTTACGACTCCGGCTATGGTGATTAAAGACAGTTTGGTGCAGGTCAGAGGCGCCATTTTTTAGGATTTTGAATTAGGAAACGTTCAAAAACCCTAATTTCCTTAAATCAATTGAGTGGAATTCAGAAACGGAAAGGGGATGAACAGATTTCCATTAGCTGAGCCTGAGAGCCAATGCAAGATTTGAACATACTTTTATTTTAAAAGGGTTAATTCCAACAGATATCCCTCAAATTATGGTCCCGACTGTAAATTGCTATACAAACTCTGAAACGTTTTAATTGAATCCTTAAGGTATTAATAATGAATCAATTTAAGTCTTTCATCATCGATCTAGTCATTAGCTTGAGCATTATAAAGGTAAAACTACCATAACAATCCTTATATTATATCTTGAATTATATTTTGGTCCATATATTGAAAAATAGGTAAATTAGTTTATGTACATTAGACGAAGGCTAAATTACACTGCATATCATCCTAAAATAACGTCATTCTTATTTTAGTCACCCTTATTTTTTTTTCAATTTAATCACTCTAATTAAGATTGTCGAAACCACTTTGAAAACGAAATTTCGAAAAATCATTTTTAAATTTGGAAAAAAGGAATAAAAAGGGAGTCGCCATCAATCTTTTATTTCGGGTGTGATTGGATCACCATAAAACGTTTAAAAACATTTTAAAAAGTTGGTCTTCGAAATCCAGAGAAACAGGCTCGGGAGTCGGTTACGCACGAGGAAGGATTAGCACCCTCGTACGCCCAGAACTGGTACCACATGATTATTTTCGGGTCTTGTTTTATGAAAACTAATGAAAATTCGAGTAAAGTTTATAATGCGATGTTTATTTTAAAAGGCTTTGTGTAATCTTAAATGAGATCTTTTTAAGAAAAATCCGTCCCCGTATTTCGAACCTTTACGAGAACTAAAGTCGTGTCCAACACATCAGGGCACTATATTCTCGGAGTTTCAAAATTGAATGACGTTTTGGGAAATTTTGAAGAGAATATCCAATCGCATGACTTGTACGAAAATCACACCCAACACGTTAGGGCACGATTTTTCGAGGTTTTTACACAAAATGATATTGCCTCGTTTATGTCACGAAAATCATTTGTATATATTTTGAGAACTTGAAAATTTCGTATTAAGGTTAAAATGCAATCCTCGAACATATGATTTGAAGGATTTAAAGATGGATTACTCGTTTACTTCGATTTTCGCGAAGAATTAAAGTCGCGACCAACACGTTAGGATACGACATTCTCGGAATCTCGAAGTGAAAGGGCGTAAAAACTTGAAAAGGATATTCGATTCGCGCTAATTATACGAAGAAATCACACCCGACACATTAGGGCATGATTTCTCGAAGTTTACGCACGAACGAAATATTGCCTCGATTTTAAAGTTTTTATGAAAACGATTTTTGAAAATGAATATGCGAATTTAATATGAGTAAGCAATTAATGATGGATATTATGACATGAAACAAAATGATCAAATGGTAAGCAAAAATACGAATGCGTGATAATTTAAATTAAATGCAAATATTAACGAAAAAATGACATGATCGGGATTAAAAATAAGACTTTTTGGATACCCGGGGGGCAAAATGGTAATTTTAGTTAGAATCGAGGTTAAAAATGGGATTTTTAGAAGTTTGAGGGATCAAAATGTAATTTTTAGAAAGTATTGGGGTCAAAATATAATTTTTAAGAAGTTTTGAGGTCAAAATGTAATATTGGAAAAGTTTTGGGGTCAAAATGCAATATTAGAAGAGTTTTAGGGTCAAAACATAATTTTGGAAAAGTTTTGGAGTCAAAATGTAATTTTGGAAAAGTTTTAGGGTTAAAATGTAATTTTAGAAAAGTTTTGGGGTTAAAATGTAATTTCTAAAAAGTTTTGGGGTCAAAATGTAATTTTTGGACTATTTGGGGACCTATAAGCAATAAAATCAAAAATTGGGTGACACGTGGCAACCCCTCAGTCCAGAAGTCAAAGGACTAATTTACAAAACTTGAAAAATTCCTGGGCCAATTTTGTAATTAAGCAAAAGTTGATTTAAGGACTAAATTAAAACAAATTAAAAACAAGAAGGGCTAATTACAAAAATAAACCAAAATTTGATGCATTCAAAAAGTGAAAAGATTAAATTGAAAATAAAATAAAATTTATGAGAAAATTTAAAATTAATTAGAAATACAAAAAGGCTGAAATTATAGATTAAAAAAAATATTGAAGGACCAAAGGGATAATTTCTCCATTGATAAAAAAAATCCAATTCCTGTGGGCAAAACCACGTAGCAAAAGGGGGTTTATTTATTTCAAGTTTGTGAGAAAAAAAATCATTAACTCATTAAATTTCAAAAAAAATTTTCCCTTTCTTTCTTTCAATTCTTTCATCTTTCTCTCCCTCCATGGTTGACCGACCCAAGTTCCCACCGTCTGGCCAGCGCGTCACCGGTCACGCACTAAGCCGGTCGTCGCACACGGGCGTCGCGAGCCATCCCCCCCGTCACTAGCAGCTGCGCACCGGAGCCGTCTGTCCACGCGCCGTCCGTCCACGAAGGTAAACCTCCTCTTCTCTTTTTTTTATCCCTTATTTGTTCTTTATCCACTTAAAAGAGGTTTTAAAATTTCCATCCTCAACCTAGATTTGATTGCTCCAGATCTGGGGTTTTAAAACACCCTTTTCCTTGGTTTTTTTCTTATTCATTTAAAAACCTGTTTTGATATATTTTTCTATTTTTTGTTTTCAAGTTTTTGATCCCTTCTTTTGTAAAAAGTTGAGTTGTTTGAGTAAATCCATACTCGAAAAAGAATCAACGGTGGTCGGGGAGGAGTACGGCGCTACTCCGACGGCGGCAACTGCTCCGACTCCGGCAGTGGTGGCCGTTTCACTCCCAAGTAAAACGTTTCAAAAAAATATTATTAACATTATTTAATAAAAGCATTAAAATTATACCCGTTATTATTATTGGAGTACTAAATAGTTATTATTGCCAATATTAATACAAATGTTATTAATACGTTTTTGAAAAAAGAAACAATGAATGTAAAAGGGGTATTGAATACTCATATTAATTTATGCTTTGAAACCGAGTGGGGTTTTAAAAGTGATTTCTATCATAAATGAAGGTAAGCATTCATTGGAAATACCTGGATGCTTTAATAACTATGTGCTATGAATCTGACTCACCCTTGCTTTTGGAATTTTATGCCTTAACTTATTCGAATATCTCTGTTTGCTAACTTTTAGTATGAATTTATGAACACTTTGTGAATATTTTTGCTGTATTTCTCTCAAAATGGGTTGTGTATTGGTTTTTTAGTAAAGGGTTTTTTTATTGATTTTCAGAACTGGGTTCTCCTTTTACAAGTGATTTAATTCTGGCTTTTATAGCCAGATTACAACATCATGCTATTTTGTTGTTTGTCTTTAAATGCCTGTTTTATTTTTCTTTGCTTGTTCCAAGCTCTCTTTGGCAACAGCAGTAGCAGGGTATGGTGGAGCTTGGTGGTGGCAGATGGAGCTGGTGGGCAGCAGCAGCATAGGCACGTGGGGGGGCTCAGTCTTTGACTTTTGGTACTGTTGAGTTGGGCTTGAGTTTGGGCTGAAATGTAATTGGGCTTTAAGGGTTTGGGTTGGCCAATCTTAGCCCGATTGGGCTTGTAAATTTGGATTTTGAATTGGGCCCAGTTAGGTCAAAAGGTTGTAATTGGACTTTTAGACATTAAATTTATGATAATATTAAATTCAAGTTAAATTCAAATTTAAATTTAAAATTGAATTTAAAATAAATTTAAAATTAAAATAATTTTAATTTCAAAGTAGAAAAAAAAAGGGTTCGGGCCCGGTCAAAATTGGGCTCCAACAGTTGCCCCTATTTGCTTGTTGCTGTGTAACAGGAACGAAGCAAAGATTAAAAGGAGGCCCAATTTTGTCAAGTTTCGCTGAATCTCGGCTCCATCGTTGACTACTTCATATTGATAGCACTTGACTTGCAGCCCTATTCCAATCCACTGCGACTGCGGGAAAAACGGGGCCTGCTATCTGACTTGTTGCGACCTCAAAAGTAGGGTTTACTGTCGAGGTTTTATCTTGCTCTTATTCAATTTCAGAGGATAGGAAAAGATGTTGGTGCTTCATCTTACTCTTACTTCAATTTCAAAGGGACGAAAATGATGTTGGTGCTTTATCTTGCTCTTACTTCAATTTCAGATGGACGAAGGCTTGATATCCAGCTCTACTTCAATTTCAAGAGGATAGGAAAAGATGTCGGTGCTTCATCTTACTCTTACTTCAATTTCAGAGAGACAAAGGCTTGATATCCAGCTCTACTTCAATTTCAAGAGGATAGGAAAATGATGTTGGTGTTTCATCTTACTCTTACTTCAATTTCAGAGAGACAAGGGCTTGATATCCAACTCTACTTCAATTTCAAGAGGATAGGAAAATGATGTTGGTGCTTCATCTTGCTCTTACTTCAATTTCAGAGGGACGAAGGCTTGATATCCAGCTCTACTTCAATTTCAAGAGGATAGGAAAATGATGTTGGTGCTTCATCTTGCTCTTACTTCAATTTCAGAGGGACGAAGGCTTGTTATCCAGCTTTACTTCAATTTCAAGAGGATAGGAAAATGATGTTGGTGCTTCATCTTACTCTTACTTCAATTCCAGAGAGACGAAGGCTTGTTATCCAGCTCTACTTCAATTTCAAGAGGATAGGAAAATGATGTTGGTGCTTCATCTTGCTCTTACTTCAATTTCAGAGGGACGAAGGCTTGATATCCAGCTCTACTTCAATTTCAAGAGGATAGGAAAATGATGTTGGTGCTTCATCTTGCTCTTACTTCAATTTCAGAGGGACGAAGGCTTGTTATCCAGCTTTACTTCAATTTCAAGAGGATAGGAAAATGATGTTGGTGCTTCATCTCACTCTTACTTCAATTCCAGAGAGACGAAGGCTTGTTATCCAGCTTTACTTCAATTTCAAGAGGATAAAAATCTGACATTTAAAGCTTTATCTTACTCTTACTATAACTTCAGAGAGATAAAAATTCATTATCCAACTTTACTATAACTTTAAAAGGATAAAAATTTGACATTTGAAAATTCATCTTGCTCTTACTATAACTTCAGAGAGATGAAGATTCATTATCCAACTTTACTATAACTTCAAGAGGATAAAAATTTGACATTTAAAGCTTTATCTTGCTCTTACTATAACTTCAGAGAGATAAAGACTTTTCCCTTTTGTCTTTTTTCGGTACTGGATCTGCCGTTGCGGTCTTAGATCTTTCCCTTCGTGTCTGTTGAGGTACACGGTTCTCCGTTGCGACTTAGACCTTTCCCTTTTCTGTTTTTACGGTACTAGATCCATCATTGCGGTCTTAGATCTTTCTCGTCATGCTTCTGAGGTACATAGTCTGCCAGTGTGACTTAGACCTTTCCTTGTTATGTTTTGTGGTGCTAAGACCTATAAAATATGCTCAAATGGGCCTCTAAGTAGGCCAGATTGTTTAGGATGCAATGACCAGGATGAGTCAAATGCTCCTAAAATGATGAATGCAAAATGTCATTTTTGAGAAATGATTTTATTTTAGTCCTTAGGTCGACATTGTTCGTCGTTTGTCTAAGTCCTATCACTGACATGTTATCATGTTTTTTAGTATGGTATCTTTGACATGAAACCTAAAGAGGTAGTCGTACTTTGAACTATTTGTTTCAAAACCCTTTTGTCCCTCGAATTTGTGTTATTTCCAACTAGTGGTCCTGTTTCAGGTTCCTGTAATATTTAAAAATTTTCCAGACAATATGAGAAATCCTTCTATTCCTTATATTGTTGACCACTAACCGTTATTTTAATGCAAAAATGCTTGCATGAGGTTATAAGGTGGATGAATTCGAATTTAATTGAAAGCAAAGGTCGTATAAATGAAAAGATCATTTGGTTCATTAATCGCTAATTCGATGCGAAATTTTCTTGAGCATGGTCGCAAGGCGAATGAAATTTTATTGGAGGCAAAACTCACATGAAAAAAAATGAGTCATATTGGTCAAAGAATTGCCAAACACAAAGTGAACAAAGAAAAGGGTTAGGTGGATAAATTTTACTAGAGGTAAAGCTCGCATGAAAAAAAGGTGACCCATATTGGCAAAGGATGTCGAATATAGAGTGAGCAAGGAGTATCGTTTGGAAGCAAAGTTCGCACAGATGAAAAGATTAGTCCATTGGCTATTATGCAAACATGCTTGATTAGGGTTACGAAATGGATGAATTTGAATTCGAGTGAAGGTTAAAGCTTGCATAAATTGTAATGTCATTGGTTCAGTGATCATTGTTTTGATGCAGAAATGATTACAAGGCAAATGAATTTCATGGAGGCAAAACTCACAAAAATATTAAAAATGACATGTGTTGGTCAAAAGTTGCAAAACTTAAGGTGAATAAAAAAATGGGGTTAGGTGCCCCAGATATCAAAGTATGAGTGAGTAAACTTGGCGAAGACCATTCTGAGCTTGACATGTGTTCATAAAACTAGGGTACTTCGTCAATGCTTCAAGGTGTAAAGTTTCTCCACCTTGCTACTTTTGAGAGAGAAGACCACTTTATGCCCCCTTTTCCTTGAATTTGAGCCGCCCTTTCAGGTTTTCAACTCAAATCTCCTTAGGTTTCGAAATGCTCTTTACGAGTTTTCACCTCGACCTCTCCTTTTCTTTTTTCTTTTTTTTTTATTTTTCTCCTTTTTTATTTGTTTTTTCTTCATTGTATCTGAGTTCACGAAGTTGGCATGTCTTTGCCGTTCATCAAAATCAAAGCTTTTTCAAAGAGTCTTTCTTTGTCTCATGGGGCTTTTCCCAATTTGACATCCATTTTCCTTAGAAGTCTTTTGCAAGAAAGATCCTTTTTAAAACTAGAGATCTCTCGTGGAGTTCTATAGAATGAATCTTTCTTTTTCGTAAACCCTTGTCATCTAGTCACGACTTTTAGGATTTTTGACTTTATCTGGATTAGATCCATTCCGCTTTATTGGCTCTAACAAAATCTGGAGGGAAAGAAAATTGCCTTTAATTGGTAGGACGACCTTCCTTTTAGTGAGAACAATGTTGCCCCAGTGGATGCTCTGATAGAAGCCTGATAAGTCTCGAAGATGAATGGTGATTTCTCATGTCGAGTCTTTGTAGCTCTCTGCTATAAATCCAATCAATCCTTTGTTGTCTTTATTGGTTCTTCGCCAATGCTCCATTCTTGGCGATATGGTGTTGAGTCGTGATATTTGTTCTTGAATTGGCTGCAGACTTTGCTATCGTGCTGTTGCTCAAGTTCAAGTCATCGTTGGATATGATCCTTTCTTGGCATTCCATATCGACACATAATCTCTCATTTTCAATGAGGGCGAATTGATGCGCATTAGAAACTCGTTTGCAAAATTGTCTCGCTGGTGTCCATACTTCACATAGAAAGAGGCCATGACGTGGAAAAATTTTTCAAGATGCCCTTTGTGGGTTTTCATCTTGACCCTTTCTTCTTCTTCTCTTTTTTCTTTTTCTTTCCTTTTTTATTTGGGTTTAAAATGCCTTTTGCGAATTTTTGACCCATCTCTTTTTTTGATTTTTTGAAAATTTTTTTTGACTCTCTTTTTTATTTTTGATTTGATTTTTTTTCACACGTCGAGCCTCAATTCTTCAAGTTTCTGTTGAATTCGATCGCATTCTTCCTTTATGAGAGTCTATTGATTCGTTGAACCTAGCATGCCTTGATAAGGTCATGCAAAGACTTTTGGATTCTCGAGGCAGTTTACCTATGTTTGGATTCTCACTTAAAATCACGACTCTTCAAGGTGATGTCTGTTTCGTATCTTGCTCAAACAGCCGTAGTAGATCGGGAGACAAGTTACACTCTTGATCATTTTCAAAGCCTCAGAGTTTTTCTGAACTCATGTCTCACTCAAAAGGGTTTAAGTCAACAGCAATGTTGCTCGTATCTTTGATATCAAGAGACCTAGCATAAAGACAAAAAGGGGGTCCAAAGAATTATTAAACGAAAGAATGGTTAGTTGTTGTATGAACGAATGAAAAGAATTGGTAAGGTATTTGCCAATTAGGACAAAACAATGCATCATTTTTTTTGAAATAAAAGATAGTGGTTATTTGCTCTTCATAAAAGGATCCCTATTACTCTCGAGCTTAGAGTGATAAGTATATTTTGAATATTTTCCTGAAAAAGTCCTAAAAATTACAGGAAGCTCTTTCACAGTCTAGTTGTCCAAAACACTTCCAAGGGTGTGGGGACGAACTCTCAATAGGTTCCATTCTTCACCTGACTTTTTCTCTATTTTTTATCATTCATTATCTTGATTTATCATGTTTCCTCTCGGTTTTTATTTAGGATAAATAACTCTCTCTTTCTTACGAGTGTTTCAATCATGTGGAATTTTATTTAATGAATGAAATTCAAATGCATATGAAATGATAAAATGCATGCAACAAAGCGTTGATTCTTGGTTCCATTCCCTTAGACAACCTTACTAGGAATCAAATTCTTTTACATTAGGCAGAAGCATGTATGGTCGTGCTTTAATGCTCAAAGTTCTAACTTTTGCTCTTGTTTGCCCCTGATTTCAAGTTCAAAACATCAGTCCTGAATGGCCAAAGTTTGCAAGTGGCTAGTCATTTTCGCATTTGGGTTAAATCTTTGCTTGCAACATGACCCCTGTTGGAGCCCAATTTTGACCGGGCCCAAACCATTTGAAAATTATTAAATTGAATTTAATTTAAAATTTAATATTAAAATAAATTTAATTTTCAAATGGTTTGGGCCCGGTCAAAATTGGACTCCAACAACCCCTATCTCAAACTTGCCCTTAAGTGTGTTGAAATCATTTCTTGTTTATTCCCATTGTCTTTAGCAATATCATCTTGTCACAAATCCCGTCAACAGAGAGTAGTCTTCAGAAAATTCTCGATAAGACTTTTTCGATTTTTCACACGGCCCCGAGACTATAAAAGTCGTGAATTAATACCTTCTTTTTGTCCCTTCTTCAACAGGTGCTTAGTGATTAAGATTGCTAGAACATGGGTGATTCTTTTGTCAAAATATGTAACCGTGACCTTTACGTGCCCCAGCACTTTGAGAAAGACGACTAACTCAATTGTGTTTGAAATGAAGACGTCATCATTCTTTCTTGCATCTGAGTGTACCATATCTCGCGGGGTAATACACTTGTTATCCCCTTTCTCTCTGATCAAAGCCATAATCTTATGCTCGTTCTCTTGGAGTCGACTTTATCAATTTGAGTTATCGAACAATGGGGCAAAATTGTATTCTTTTGCAGTTTTTGAAGGTGAAACGACCAAGTTGAATCCCGATACTGTGTTAGGGCTCGAAAAAGGTGTAACTCTACTTTGACCTTAAGCAAGTAAGGTCGATCATTTTTATTTTGAAACATCGTGCAATGAGATAGAGTGATGTATTCTTTTACCGCGGGTGTCATATCATCGATCATTTTTATGTTCACGATTAGCTGTCCGCCTCATTTTATCTTCCATGTTCCTTTCAGCTCTAGCAAACTGCTATGGCTTTTATGTACTTGGACGTAACCTTGGATCCCTGACATGCACCCCTTTGACAGGTCATCACCTTTATCTTTGACCATATATGCACGACCATGTTGACTTCTACCTCATCAAGGAATCCGTTTTCTTATGACCAGTTCTCCATTTGGTAATAGAACATGAATCAACACCTTGTTTATGAGAAAGCAATGCAAACAGTTTCAAAATATATTGCAATTAAAATATAATCGTGTCTCTTACCTTGCTCGAGTGACCACTGAAAGTTTTATACAATCTTACTTGAGGCAGGCTTTCAAGGAATTATGTACAAGTTAGTAAAATGTGCAGCTTATGAATGCAGGTATGCATAAGAAAAGGCGTTGATTTTGAATTCAATCCCATTAGAACAACTTCTCTAGAAGATAAAATTCTTCTCATAAAACGGATTATATAAGTGGCTTTGCCTTATGATATAGAGCTTTGATCTTCTTAGAAGTCTAGCTAATTCTTGTCTCCGCTCCGATCTTAATTCCTATTGCATGCTCAATATATTAGCTTCATGTGTAATCTTTATCTCGAACATGTCTCTGAGCTTGTCGAAAGTGTCCCTTACTTGCTTCTTGATTCCTTTCAAGAATCTTGGTCTAATTTTGTGTAATCTTTCTTCGAGTCTCCTAAATCTTCTTCGACTTTGTGCTTTCCTTCGACCATAAGCGTAAAGCCATGTTATTTTCCACTTTATTAAGAAATCAATCCCTCATGATGAAACTGCCTATTTGGTAACCGAATTTAAATCAACACCTTTTCTTGTATGATGATGCAAATGCAAGCAGAAAGAGACAAAACAAACACGGTTAGTAGCATGTAATAATAAAAATCAGCATACAAATATATACATAGATGCTAAGAATTTATCACGGGTAAATGCTAGAAGGGCTCGGCTTAACTTTGTCTAGGGTGAGTACTTATGGCTCACTATATGTAATTTAGGTTCTAAAGCAAAGGGTACCCAAACCGGCAGATTCCTCGATCCTCACCCGTTACAGGCTCATATGGACGAGTTCGGTTTAGGGGGACGCATTTCTCGCATGTTTGCACGGAAGTGAAAACTTCACGAAAACAAGGGTACTTTGTAATCCCGAAAGCGATCCACTATCCTGCGCGGAGGTGAAGACCTCACGAAGGAGTAGTTTCCCACTTTCACTTAAAAGGGTAATAACACGATGAATATTATGCCAATTTATACTAACAATATCACAGAGCATAATATCATACAAAAAGATGTCGAGGATTGCATGTTAAGCGAAACTGAAGCTTAAAAAGCTCTAAAAAAAACCAGAAAATAATCAATTTTGGCTTGACTCTCGTTTATTTTAAAAGTCCCTAGTGGAGTCGCCAAGCTGTCGAAACCACTTTGAAAACGAAGTTTCGAAAAATCATTTTTAAATTTGGAAAAAAGGAATAAAACGGGAGTCGCCACCAATCTTTTATTTCGGGTGTGATTGGATCATCATAAAACGTTTAAAAACGTTTTAAAAAGTTGGTCTTCGAAATCTAGAGAAACAGGCTCGGGAGTCAGTTACGCACAAGGAAGGATTAGCACCCTCGTACGCCCAGGACTGGTACCACATGATTATTTTCGGGTCTTGTTTTATGAAAACTAATGAAAATTCGAGTAAAGTTTATAATGCGATGTTTATTTTAAAAGGCTTTGTGTAATCTTAAAGGAGATCTTTTTAAGAAAAATTCGTCCCCGTATTTCGAACCTCTACGAGAACTAAAGTCGTGTCCAACACATCAGGGCACTATATTCTCGGAGTTTCAAAATTGAAAGACGTTTCGGGAAATTTTGAAGAGAATATCCAATCGCATGACTTGTACGAAAATCACACCCAACACGTTAGGGCACGATTTTTCGAGGTTTTTACACAAAATGATATTGCCTCGTTTATGTCACGAAAATCATTTGTATATATTTTGAGAACTTGAAAATTTCGTATTAAGGTTAAAATGCAATCCTCGAACATATGATTTGAAGGATTTAAAGATGGATTACTCGTTTACTTCGATTTTCGCGAAGAATTAAAGTCGCGACCAACATGTTAGGACACGACATTCTCGGAATCTCGAAGTGAACGAGCGTAAAAACTTGAAAAGGATATTCGATTCACGCTAATTATACGAAGAAATCACACCCGACACGTTAGGGCATGATTTCTCGAAGTTTACGCACGAACGAAATATTGCCTCGATTTTAAAGTTTTTATGAAAACTATTTTTGAAAATGAATATGCGAATTTAATATGAGTAAGCAATTAATGATGGATATTATGACATGAAACAAAATGATCAAATGGTAAGCGAAAATACGAATGCGTGATAATTTAAATTAAATGCAAATATTAACGAAAAATGACATGATCGGGATTGAAAATAAGACTTTTTGGATACCCGGGGGGCAAAATGGTAATTTTAGTTGGAATCGAGGTTAAAAATGGGATTTTTAGAAGTTCGGGGGATCAAAATGTAATTTTTCAGAAAGTATTAAGGTTAAAATATAATTTTTAGGAAGTTTTGGGGTTAAAATGTAATATTAGAAAAGTTTTGGGGTCAAAATGTAATATTAGAAGAGTTTTAGGGTCAAAATGTAATTTTGGAAAAGTTTTGGGGTCAAAATGTAATATTAGAAGAGTTTTAGGGTCAAAATGTAATTTTGGAAAGTTTTAAGGTTAAAATGTAATTTTGGAAAAGTTTTAGGGTCAAAATGTAATTTTAGAAAAGTTTTGGGGTTAAAATGTAATTTCTAAAAAGTTTTAGGGTCAAAATGTAATTTTTGGACTGTTTGGGGACCTATAAGCAATAAAACCAAAAATTGGGTGACACGTGGCAGCCCCACAGGCATCCAAAAGTCAAAGGACTAATTTACAAAACTTGAAAAATTTCTAGGCCAATTTTGTAATTAAGCAAAAGTTGATTTAAGGACTAAATTAAAACAAATTAAAAATAAGAAGGGCTAATTACAAAAATAAACTAAAATTTGGACACGTGGCAGTCTCTGATGCATTCAAAAAGTGAAAAGATTAAATTGAAAATAAAATAAAATTTATGGGAAAATTTAAAATTAATTAGAAATACAAAAAGGCTGAAATTATAGATTAAAAAAAATATTGAAGGACCAAAGGGATAATTTCTCCATTGATAAAAAAAATCCAATTCCTGTGGCCAAAACCACGTAGCAAAAGGGGGTTTCTTTATTTCAAATTTGTGAGAAAAAAAATCATTAACTCTTTAAATTTCAAAAAAAAATCTTCCCTTTCTTTCTTTCAATTCTTTCATCTTTCTCTCCCTCCATGGTTGACCGACCCAAGTTCCCACCGTCTGGCCAGCGCGTCACCGATCACGCGCTAAGCCGGTCGTCGTACACGGGCACCGCGAGCCATTCCCGCCGTCACTAGTAGCTGCGCACCGGAGCCGTCTGTCCACGCGCCGTCCGTCCACGAAGGTAAACCTCCTCTTCTCTTTTTTTTTATCCCTTATTTGTTCTCTATCCACTTAAAAGAGGTTTTAAAACTTCCATCCTCAACCTAGATCTGATTGCTCCAGATCTGAGGTTTTAAAACACCCTTTTTCCCGGTTTTTTTCTTATTCATTTAAAAACTTGGTTTGATATATTTTTCTATTTTTTGTTTTCAAGTTTTTGATCCCTTCTTTTGTAAAAAGTTGAGTTGTTTGAGTAAATCCATACTCGAAAAAGAATCGACGGTGGTCGGGGAGGAGTACGGCGCTACTCCGACGGCGGCAACTGCTCCGACTCTGGCAATGGTGGCCGTTTCACTCCCAGGTGAAACGTTTCAAAATTTTTTTATTAATATTATTTAATAAAAGCATTAAAATTATAACCATTATTATTATTGGAGTACTAAATAGTTATTATTGCCAATATTAATATAAATGTTATTAATACGTTTTTGAAAAAAGAAACAATGAATGTAAAAGGGGTATTGAATACTCATATTAATTTATGCTTTGAAACCGAGTAGGGTTTTAAAAGTGATTTCTATCATAAATGAAGGTAAGCATTCATTGGAAATACCTGAATGCTTTAATAACTATGTGCTATGAATCTGACTCACCCTTGCTTTTGGAATTTTATGCCTTAGCTTATTCGAATATCTCTATTTGCTAACTTTTAGTATGAATTTATGAACACTTTGTGAATCTTTTTGCTGTATTTCTCTCAAAATGGGTCGTGTATTGGTTTTTTAGTAAAGGGTTTTTTTATTGATTTTCAGAACTGGGTTCTCCTTTTACAAGTGATTTAATTCTGGCTTTTATAACCAGATTACAACATCATGCTATTTTGTTGTTTGTCTTTAAATGCCTGTTTTATTTTTCTTTGCTTGTTCCAGGCTCTCTTTGGCAACAGCAGTAGCAGGGTATGGTGGAGCTTGGTGGTGGCAGATGGAGTTGGTGGGCAGCAGCAGCATAGGCACGTGGAGGGGCTCAGTCTTTGACTTTTGGTATTGTTGAGTTGGGCTTGGGTTTGGACTGAAATGTAATTGGGCTTTAAGGGTTTGGGTTGGCCAATCTTAGCCCGATTGGACTTGTAAATTTGGATTTTGAATTGGACCCAGTTGAGTCAAAAGGTTGTAATTGGACTTTTAGACATTAAATTTATGATAATATTAAATTCAAGTTAAATTCAAATTTAAAATTAAAATTAAAATTAAAATAATTTTAATTTCAAAGTAGAAAAAAAAAAGTTCAGGCCCGGTCAAAATTGAGCTCCAACAAAGATAATTGCTCGAATTAGTCACATCGTATAAATTTCTTTAATTCACTAAACGGACATGATATTTATTTTATTTTTAACTAAATTGAGAGACCTCTCAATAATGAATCCAAATTTTTTTTATTTGTTTCTGTTCTCATATGCCTAACTTTCCATAGTTGAGAACATTTTAGATTTTGGGGGAAGATTTTGATCATCTTTTAGTGTTCTATATGAATCTAAATCAATCACCACCACCATCGTTTGAGGTAGGAGTAAAAAAGAAATACGATAACAAATTCAAGTAAGACTATTCCTGCGGTGTAAGAAAATTCAAGTACGACAAAGGCATAGTTTCTATGATTGCCAACTGAAATGTTCAATTTGCTTATTTTGATTTAGATCATTTAGTTCTTCACTTGTATTTGCTTTCCTCTAAAATACATACATTATACATATATATATATATATATATATATATATATATATATATATCTATTGATGTATAGTAGCTTCCAAATACAACATAGAGGGGAAGTAATATTGGGGGGCCGGGGGGGGGGGGGGGGGGAAGAACATGATTATAAATAAAACCCGAAAAGCTTTTTTTACATAAAGAGACTGCTTCTAGTAAATAAAAAGACTTCATTGAGCATATTTGCTGTTGGAAGTGAATCCCCTGCAGCATTTAAAATTTCAGTGTGGAACAAACTTGAGCTTGTAGTTGTCCAGCTTACTCAATATTTCGGTCTTTGCTCGACATATAATTCCGATATTCCATCAAATCCCATATCCCAAATTGAAGCTAATCCTTGATCATGGATGTTCTCTAGCAATAATGGAAGAGATGGGTCTAAGTCCATATCTCCTACTTGAAGTAAAAATTCTGCTGGCACCGGTAGATCTTCAATTGCACCACCCAAATGGTTTATAAAATCTTGCGAAACCGTGCCAGATATATCCCCTACTTCATCTGATTGAATATTTCTCTGTTGGTCATTAGCCTTTGCTAGCTCCATATCGAGCCAATCCGTGACAGCAAGTACTTTCTGGGCATCGCCCGAGCTATCTGTGTTCAATTTGGCCTGAGGACCAAAAGAGTGATGATCATATGGAACAAGATTTATATCGGAAATTTCCAATTCCTCACTGCTTTCTTGGCTAACATCACTTTCTTTAGACCGGTAGGAACAACTGGATTCATGGTCACTCCTCGTGTTCTTGCCTGTAAAACCTAGTTCCAATGCACTACGCGGGCACATGGTATTCTGGCAAGCATATATCGTATTCGGGGTAACCTCTCGCTTGAAAACACACTTCCTTTTATCTCCAGATATGGAAATCTTCTCACCATGCTTGCCTCCGTCAGCTGCAAGGCTATACTCAGAATCCTGTTCTTCCTCATCATCTTTTGTAGGTGAGATTTTGAGACATTTCTCAGTAAGCTTTAAAAGAGTTTCTTCTTGGTTAACCACTTTAGACCAAGTGACGGTGTCTTTGGCTGTCATCTTGTCTTGCAAACATTTAGATTGAGTCACCAGCCTTCTCATCCTATCTAAATTTGGGGACATGTGCTTGATCACAGCAGCCAATACACTAACTTTCCAAGCCTTTTTAAGATCATGAGGCTTCCTATAAGGAGGAACGCCTTGTTCTTGAGACATTCCTTGTTCGCCCCACCAAAGCTCGTTCCCGGTTGGCCACCAAGGTGGGGCTAAACCTCTTTCCAACGGAAACCTCCGTTGCGGAGGCGCGCAGTGTTGCATCAAAGCAGAAAGAAGTGATCCCAAAGTAGTATCCTGCAAGTCATTAAGGAGATGCATACAAGAAACAGGGTCCAATTTGCCTTGTTCAGCGATTATCGGCAAGAAATCATCGACTGCAAGCGGAGCACTCTTGTCGAACTGAACCTTCTCCTTCCACCACTTGCGTAAGCTATCTGATGAGCCGGTAACAGGCTTGCCTTTCTCCGGAACTATCCCGTAAACAAACCCTTGCGCTCTGCAGACTTCCATGATTTTCACCATGTACTTGAGGATGGAATCTTGAGCACGAGACATCTTCTTGCGGCGAGACGCTTCTTGCTTCACCCCCGACTGATGATCGGACCTTGAACTCTCTCGTGTCTCCTTCAACCTCTGCATCCGCAACCGATCCTTCCACATCCGCTCCTTCAGCTCTTCGTAGCTTATCTCCTCCTCTTGTTCTTCATCCTCCTCCGGTAGCTCCGCATCATAAACAGGGCTAGGAGGCTCAATCTCACCAAGAAACTCAACCATATCTAATCAAATTCCTCCAAATAAAAAATCAAAGCACACCTTTTTCTCCTTTTCCTTTTTTTCTCTTTCTAAGCAAACACTATCAGTCAATACTCTACTCGTGAATCAGTGATCAAAAGCAAAATTACACTTATATATATAATCAATGGCGGTGTAAAAAGAGTACATAATAAATTATAGGAGATGAGAGGAAATTGAGGAAACCGATACAAGTGTTTCAAAGTTGATGCAGAACTTATGCTATAAGTAATAATAACCAAGTCATTGCCATCCATGCATTGCTGCTTGTATTAATTATATACATGCAAGCAGGACAACCTACATAATACACAGATGATTGTTTTAGTTTTCTTATGGATATAGTGGACCCAGAAAACCAGGTCTCCTCTGACTGAAGAGTTTGCATGTCGGTTCATGTTTTTTTTTTGGTTATATTATAATTTATTATATAATTAATATAATATTATATAATTAATATTGCGTCATGTCCTACGTAAGTAAAAAGAGCAGCATGAGGCTTGCAACCTGAAATCTCGCAGGATTGTCCATTTCTCATTTCAGGTTTCTCGGAAATGAAAATATAATTATTTTAATTTTTTTTGTGGATATAAATTCCAATTTACATGATAACTCTTCCGCAAAATCGAAAGGCAAAAGTTCTCTAAATTTGAAGTTGTCGACCATTTACAATTTTTCTTTTCTCATTTATTCACTCAAATCAATCTAGTGGTATTTATTCGAACGAATTCAATAATTAATCTTTCATTTTCTGTAAATCTATTAAAAGATAGGCATTGAATCATAAAATTTAAAATTGTTCCATATTTACAAATTTAATTTTATATATATCATAATTAATATTTAGAGAGCCCTTATATTATACAATCAAAGAAGGTTGTTGAAATTGGACCGATCAAACCTGAAATCGATCAATGTATCAATCTAAAGGAAGGTGGAGAGTCAATTGATTTGCGACTACGAACCGAATAAACCCGTAAAAAATTGATTGAACCCATTTTTATGTTTTTGAATTAAAAAAATTTATATCTCTAACTTAATTCTTTTTAAAACCAGCCCAAACCCTTATCTTAGTCTAAAATAATAAAACAAATTGAAAAAATAAGTTAAACAAAAAAAAAATACAAATTGGCTTCTTTGCTTTCTGTTGTCTGCCCTCCTTCTCTTCACCGTCAACTAGTGAGGTGAGATGAGAGATTGTTGTTTCCTTTTTTGCTGTTGCATTTTTTCGAAACCAACTCAAGCTGACTTTTTTTTTTGTTAGCTTAAGTGGGGTTTATATCAACTTGATAATTGTTAGTTTCAGTAAAAAGCTAATTGTGGAGTATGCCTCTCATTTATCGAACATGTTGTAAGAACCTTAGACAAGAATCGACGAGCAATTGAAGAAGGGCCAAAACAGGCTCGACATCGGGACGAGGAGGTCCTCAACAATGGACGTGGCGACTACGTGACGAGGAGAGCTGACACGTCGTGACGATTCCTAATGTTATGCAGCCACGTTTTGTACAACTCAACAGGACTTTTTCTACTAGTTGGACTCTGATTACTTTAAGGTTATTTTAGTCATTTCATCCTTTAATATTAAACCTATTTAAAGGGTCTTTGTAACCTTGATTTAGACGTGCCAATTAATAAGAGATTTTCATTTGGGGCGACAAGATGTAGTTGTAGATGAGTTTTGGTGAGAGTTTTCATGATAATTATGGAGATAGTTTTGTTTTCGAGTTAGGGTTTTGTTATTCAGGGTTTGGGCTTGTACATTTAATATATTTAGGTTTATTTTCTCCATATTGTACCCTTGTTTGTTTACTCATTTAGTGAAAAGTTGAAGCCTTTTTTTTCGCATGGTTTTTATCCTCTTAGGAGGAGTTTTCCACGTAAAATATTTGTGGTGGATCTTCTCTACTTTTCTTGTTCGTCGTTTATACAGATCGATCCCCAACAAATTGGTATCAAAGTTTGATTCAACTTTCACAGATCGACTCGTTTGGTGACACAACAACGAATTTGGATATCAAGAAGTTCAATAGGATCAAAAAATTCAAATTTTGGCAGTTTCAGATAATTACGGAGATAGCTGATGTGGCTGAGAATGAGGGTGATGATTTGTTATTCTCCACATATAATCCGGTTGAAGGTGGAGTCGTGTCAGATATCAAACATGTGCCTAATTTAGAGAAGAACCTCATCCTTTTTTGGTCTTTAAGACTTGAATGGTTTGCAAAGTGTTTAAGGAATGGTTAATCGTAGAGGGTTACAGTCAGGTGGAGAGTGTTGATGTTTTCTCTCTTGCTCATGTATTATTGGCCCTTGTTGCATTATACAACTTTGATTTGAAGGCTAGGAGTCTTTTAGTTTCCAAGTTCGAGCACGGTTTAAACTTGGATAACATTATGCAAAATTCGAGTTAGGCTTGTGACGGGGCATGGAAAAGGAGGTGTGATAAATACGAGTTAAGGTGGAGATTTGTTGGGTGTTCCTCGTATTTATAGAACACGTTGCAATTACCTTAGACGAGAATCGACAAGCAACAGAAAAAGGGCCAAAATAAGCCTGATGTTGGGACGATGCTATGGTTTTTGGCAATGGATGTGGCGACGACATCATGACGAGGAGAGCCGACATGTCAGGACGTTAAGATGATTCCTAATTTTATGCAGCCACGTTCTGTATAGCTCAATAGGACTTCTTCTCCCAATTGGACTCTGATTACTTCAGGGTTATTTTAGTTGTTTTAGCCTTTAAAATTAAAACTGTTTAAAGGGTCATTGTAACCCTGATTTAGACAAGCCAATCGATAAGGGATATCAATAAATTCAACACCTTAATGCTCTTGATCTTCTCATCTCCTTGATACTTAGCCTTGATGTAGTCCTATATCTCTTTTACTGATAAAAAAACTCATAATTCTATTGAATATGGCTAGTGAAACAGCAGCATAAAAGCAAGCATTTGTCATTGCCTTCCTAATGATTCTCTCCTTGTGTAGTTTGGTTTGGTTGTCAATTCGATTGTTAGGAAGTGAAGCCACCTTATAGTCTTGCTCAAAAACTTCCCAATAATCACAACCCTTCATGTATGGTTACATTTTTATAGCCCATGCTTGATAGCTCTCCATCAAACACAAGTGGGGCTAAAACAAACAGGTTGCTTGATCCTAATTCCATTTTTCTCTCAGGATTCTCACAGGGCTTCTCTCATAGGTTGCTCAAGAAAAATGATTCTTGATACCAATATTGTTTTAGCAGAGAGTTAATTAAAGCATAAAAATTAAAATGAGGAAGGATAAAAAATTCATTAACCAGCTGCAATGATTATATACAAGACTCTAAAACAAGCTAATAACCTCAACTTTTTACTCTCACTAACGAGCTAACAAATTCAACTTTCTACTTTCATTAACAAGTTAACAAACTTCCTAGAATCTAGGACTTCGACTAAGGATCCCTTTGGATGGGATAGGTGGTACATTTACTTACGGTCAGTTTAAAAATAACAGTGACGATGAGATTAAACATTATAGCGTGAGAAAAAAAAACTAAACATCCATCCAAAAAGACCCTAAAACTAACTTAATGATAGAAAAAGGCTTTGCAGGACTTTAAGACACTAACAATAATGTTTATACCAAATTTGAAGAGATGGGTGTAGAGAAATTCAAGTGGCAAAAGGATAAAATGGAAGATGGTTTAGTAGGGAGAAATATGCAGAGAAAGGGATGACAATAGAGCTAATCGTGGGTCGGGTCGGGTCTGGTTCGGGCTGGACTTCAATAAAAATTTAGATTCAAGTGCTAGGCCCGAGCCCAGCCCAGCCTGAAAAATGGGCCTAAAACTTTGTTCAAACTCGACCTGAATTATAATAGTCAAACCCGAGCCTGACCTGGCCCGGCCCGTATTAATTTTGTAGATTATTTTATTACATACTACAAATTTAAAAAATATATAATATATCAAATACACTTAAAAACATTAAAACAAATATTAAAAATAAATAAATTTAGAATACATTAATTTTTTTTATATTAAGATAGTTGCAAATAAATTAGTAAAAAATTAATAATAAAACATAAGTTCTACAATATTCAAATAATATTAAAAAAGATAGTGAAACAATAATAAAAACGCATAAAAAAATAACATCCAAACAACAAAAATCACAACCAAAATAGCAGCAAAAATAACAGCAAACAACATTAAAAACAACAAAAATAGCAACAAAAACAGCAATAAAAATAACAGTAAAAACAACACGAAAATAACAACCAAAAGAATAAAAAAAACACCAAAACAGTAAAAACACAAAAGCAACAAAAAACAACAATCACAACAGTAAAAAAACAGCACCAAAACAACAATAGAATTTTTTTATTAAAAATGATTAATTTATTCGGGTCGGGTCGCGTCGAATTCGGGTCAAAAAACTCATACCCAAGGCCCGACTCGTTTAAAAAATAGGCCTCGTTTTTTGTCTAAGCCCATTTTTCGAGTCTATATTTTTATTCAAATCCTCTTATTTTTCGGACGAACCTTCGAGTCGGGTTGAGTGACTCGACCCATGATCAGGATAGCTAGCACTACATGTTTGAATGTTTATAGGCCTTTCTTTATTATTTGTATTTCTTTTTTCAATTTTCAAGCTTTTTGTTTTTAATCTTTTGATTTAAACTTTTCTTGGTAGGTGGAAATTAGAAAGTGTCGTTAGAATTTAGAAAACCAAAGAAATTGTCTTATTATTGAGATATTTAATGAATCCGGTTTTTACTCCATATTTCTTTTTACAGGTTTAATAGGCGGTTTGACAAATTCAGTATTCTTTTTTTTTTTAAAGAAAAATCTGATTTAATCCTTAAAATGGAAATAATAATTAAAAATAACATTTACTCTTTCCTTTAGAAGGAAATTTAGTCCGTTTATTATTTATAAATGAGTAAATAAGAGTAATTGAATACAACATCAACTATTTGGTCATGAAGGCTTACGTAGTTGGGAGAAAATATAAATACATGTATAAAATATATGAATACATGTCAATCTATATTTAGGTGTGTTTTTGTAATTGAAATTTTAATATTGAATATAATTATTTTATTTGGTAAAAAATAAATGTAGATTTTTTTTTAAAAAAAATGTTTATTTATCAAAATTTTTTTGATTGTTTAAGATATCCATCAATTTTATTAATATAATATTTTATATTGTTTTGAATAATTTTGAATACGAGTTAAATATGATAAATTGAATACTTCATTTCTTAACGATAATTTATTTTAATTTCTTAATAAAATAACATTTAACTTAATATTGTTTTACATTAAGTGAAATTAAAAATTTTATATTAAAGACAAAAGATTTAAAATATTTTTCAATTACTGAAATAGAAGTAAAAATAAATTCAATATTTTTAAATTGAATTGAAAATCAAATTGATTAAGCCTTCAATTACCGGTTCAACCAACCGGATTAATTATAAAAATTAATTATATTCCTTTTCAACTAATAATCTAGTAAATTGAGTACATTTTTCAAATTATTAGAGTACTTCACTACTCTTAGCTTTTCAACACAGCTTTTTACTATTATTTTAAAATCAAGATTACTGTAAATACTTTTAGTTTTTCAAGTTAAATATTTGTAATTTTCAAAAATTAAAAGTTTAGTATTTTAGTTCTTATACTTATATTTTTAAGAATATAATTTCTTTTATTTTTCAAAATTTAAGTTTAACTGTTGGTGTTATTATTTATTTTTTTATTAAATTTATTATTGTGATATTTTGAAATAAGAATTTACTCACTTAATAATCATATGATTAAAAATAATGTTATAATTAAAAATTTAATAAAAAAATTTAATAGAATTGAAACTGAATTTTGAAATACGAAAAATAAAATAACTAAATTCTAAAAAATATAAGTATGGAAACTAAACTCCTAATTTTTAAATAGTGTGGGATTATAGGCATATAATTTTAACCTATTTTAAAATATTTGCTGCAGTAGAAACAAAACCGTGAGCTTATACGTGGCTGACATGCAGCAAATCAAACTAAAACCAATGCCACTTAATTTTTTTTTTTTTTACTTCTTAATTTGTATGTGTTGATTTTTGAGAGAACTTTTTAGAATAATTTAAAAGTTTTATTCAATATATTTTGGTTCTTAAGATAACCTTTTAAAGTAATTTAAAAATATAATTATGAAAAGAAAAAAATCAAAAATGAAAAGAGATAAACGAGTGAAATTTTTTCTAATAAAATAAAAACCGAATCTGTAATACTCCAAAATTTTGATTTCTAAGAAAGGAAAAGTATTTTAAAGGTGAATTATGATAAATTATTTTTTAAGTAATGAAAAATATTTACAAAATTAAAATTAATTGAGTTGGTTAATAGAGAATTATAAACAAAGGTTAAATTACACTATTGGTCACTAAATTATAAGTAGGTTTTTGTTTTGACCACTTAACTAAAAAGAGTCATAACTTGATCATTGAGATATTTAAAAGTTTTCATTTAAATTACTAGACTGTTAAAATCGATACTATATGATTTTTTTGTTCGCATTGCTTGCACCGTTCAAAAGCTTTCTTTCTCCTTCTCTTCAACAATTTAATTTTTTTATAAAACAATTTTAAACATTATGAATCCGTGAATTAAAATTTAAAAAGTTTTTTTTTTACGATCTCTAACATTGACCAACTTAGATCTAATGTATACTACTCGGTAATGGACATTGATCCATTGTACAGATCGTTGAATTGTCACTTGGAGCCAGTGACGGAGCCACTAAGAGACCCAAGGGCCCATGGTCCCTCCTAAAATGGTAAATTTTCAAATTAGGCCCTTTATAATTTATAAAACTTTAAATTAATAATGGTAAAATTACATTTTAGCCCTCTAAAAATAATAAAAAATTGATTTAACCCTTTAAAAATTATAAAAATATAGCCTATTAAAATGATGAAATTACATTCTTACTATTGTAAAAATATACAATTTAATTTTGCCCCCCTAAAAAATTCCTGGCTTCACCATTGCTTGGAGCTCGCTGGTGAAACTTAAAAAAAAATAAATTAACAACTCAATGACTTAAATAAATTTTTTTGAATAGTTCAGTGACTTAAATGAAAACTTTCAAATAATTCAGTGATTAAATTATATCTTTTTCTAATTTAAATAGCCAAAAAAAATTTACTCATAATTTAATGACTAATGATATAACTTACCCCCAAAAAATTATATTTTTACTCTCTTCTTTTCTTTACCATGACATGTCACACATGTATGATCTATCCAATATCTTTATTAATCTTTTTTAATATCATTTTTCCATCCTTATAGTATATATACATACATATATATATATATATATGTATATGTATATGTATATGTGTGTGTGGAAGGATATTAAAATGTGTTCAATTTCCATCAATAATAACTTTTAGTATTGTTGATACAAGGCATCAATAAAGGTGGAGAAAAAGAAGGGATGTGGTATTGAGGAAGGTCAGTTCACCTAGTCTAAGGTCGAGCGTCGAAAAAGTAGAGAGATTTAAATGAAGGAGGATGATAGCTTAAGGTTTTGAGAGGGAGAAGAGAGGAGAAGAGTTCCCCTAGTCCCCTACTATGTTGCACCTTGGGATATTTATAGGAGAACGGTGATTCTCGGGTGATCCCTTCCTAAGGAGAGCATATTGATTAATACTGAATGATTTGACAAAGAATCCAATTGAGTGGTTAAGGATGGACGATCCCTCTCGTAAGGATACAAGGCACGTGAATAGTCGATCATTGAGTGACCATCTAGACGATACAAGGTGGAGGGTCACTTGCGGGTGTCTCTTCGATCGATTCTCATATTGCCATGAGTCCCAATCGGGGTAGGGGTATAACAATAGTCCCTCCAATCGAGAGGTAGGTTATAAAGTGACCTTACCTTAAGACCATCCGTAAGCTAGTCCCACAGGTGGTAGTTGTTGCAAATAAAGTGACGAGACAAAGGGTATAGTTATAGGCCCAATGATCCAGGAATATACAATGCCTTGCAAGGTTATTGAAATTCATGCACACCCTTTTTAATAATGTATTTGTAGATAATATTTTTATTCGTAGTTGACTTGTATAAATTTCTCTTTATAATTTAACGAATGGTATGCTCATTGAGTCTACAATCCGAAAATATATAATATATGCTCGAGTGATATAGTTATATATTGACAATATAAAAATAAAAGAATTCAAATAACCGGTTTGCAATATAAAATATCCTCATCCATTTTAAGATTGAATTGAAACAATAGTTTAAACTTGAACCATGTATAATATAATATAACAGAGTTAATTTACACAGTAGACAATACAATGATTTGCCGGTGGTCCAACTCCAAAGTAACACAACTTCATATTTAATGTGGTAAAAAGGAATAGCTAGGGTTAATATTCAATTTGGTGATGTAATTATAGGGTTGGGAATCTGAAGATCATTGTTTGTTTGTACTACATCTAGATGTTGGGGAGTATGAGCTCTTTCTTAAGAATTTTTAGACTTTTTCAAGTTTGCACTATGATTTTTCACCTCAATTAATATATAATCTCAGTATTAGTTTGTATTAATTACTCTATACAGTATGTATATATAATAGATATGTATTTAATACTAAAAGAATTGTTAAGAAAATCAATAAATGATTGAAAAGAGTAAAATGGACTTTCTTCAAATATTTGGACCAATTTCAAATTTTGAAATTTTTATTGTTACCTAAATTCGATCATCGACTTGAACTTGAAGAAGACACTTATAACTATAAAGAAATGTTCTTAAAAATCAATAAGTTTGTTCCATAATTGGAAAATTCAAATGCTGCAGGGGATTCCCTTCCAGCAGCATATATGCTCAACGAAATCTGTTTATTTACTAGAACCAGTCTCTTTATGTGAAAATGTTATGATGTTCTAATCATAATAATGGTTTTATCTTGTTTTTTCCTCGTTGATACATGGTATCAACGGTAGTGAAAAAAGAGGGAACAAATGTTCTGATCCAAGAGTAAAGAGGAAGAAGATAATCTAATTAAATCGGGTCTTTTCCAGTATTATCTCCCCCAAGAAGGTCCTCTTCTTTTATTAGATGAGGGATTAATTTATTAGATGGGAGATTAATCGGGTCGGAATCAAAGTTATTTTTAATATAATTATATAACACCTCTAATATTACTCTCCCCCTATGTTGTATTAGGAAGCTGCTTTACATCAATAGATGCATGTAATGTACGTATGTATGTATTTTAGAGGAAAACGAAAACAAGTGAAAAACTTAATGATCTATAAATAAAAATAAGGAAATTGAAGGTTTTCAGTTAGTAATCATAGAAACTATGCCTTCGAGGTATACATGCGTCGTACTCGAATCTCCTTACACCACAGGAATAACCTTTCCTGAATCTGTTATCGTGTTTCCTTTTTACTTGCACCTCCACAGAAAAGAGAGAAGAAACAGGTCTGTGATCAGAAAATCTTGTCTCTCCACGAATATAAGATAATTGCTCGATGCCAGAACCGCGCCATAGTATCCTATCACACCTGAAGAAACATCCCAAGTTTATCCAAGGAATCCATGTATTTCCATTTAGAATTGTGATGTAAGAAGGTGAAAATACCATGCAGGCGTTCGGCGTTTCTTCTTGGATTTCCCATTTTCTCCGGCGTATGAATCCGAGTTCTGTGAATACTTGTAAGTAGGAGCAAAGAGTATCCGTCCCTCTTTGAAACCATCGAATACTCTCCCAGCTTCTCTCTCCATATTTAACTGCACTTAATGGAAAAGAATCGGTCAGTCGAGTTAACATCTTGAAAATCCAAAGGAACTTAGCGGTTCATATAATCCAGACATCATTTTCAAGGAAGCTAACATCTTGACAGTGACTGGCCGACTTTTTGACTTTTTGTTGTTTCTAAAAGCAAAAGCAACTTGTTATTGACCTTTGCCTATATTCATGCAAAGGGCTGACATTGTTATCTCAATTTTGTAAACAAATTTCTGATATTACTGTCTGATGGTCTTTAGAAGTAGAAAGTGATAAACCTGATCTTTCTCCAGAAGAGTGTCCCAGTTATTATCCTCCAACAGGCTCTTGGTTGTTTCATAGCTTAACGCTACCCGATAATTCAAATCCCCGAGCCATATTACTCGGCTGCAATATTCACAATTTCTAAATCAAGGACATAGCAACATTTTCTTTTAGATAAAAAGGGTCAATGTTTTGTAGAAATGGTTATATCAATGCCAACATACTCATGCTCAATAATTTTCTCTGGGGCTAAATGATTTGGAGTTTTGCAAATGATGGGAAACTGTATGCCTTTGAGGATCTCAGAAACATCAGCATTCCTCTTGAGCTCATCGCCTTCTTTCTCACCGGAAGCTAAGTGACTGCACACGAAGCAAAAGCTCGTTTGGTGCAACGATATGCTTACCGCTATACATCCCTGCAAAACTGTGGTATTAATTCTCAAAACAAAATATTGCCAATCAGGTTTCCTGAAATGCAATCATTGATCAAAGCAGCATTGATATGCTAACCTTGTTACCAAGGCGTTTCATTATTCCTCTTCCTACAGAGCATACTCTGACATGAGCAATGTACGGCACCAACTCCTTTCGAGCCCACACTGATAGGAACAGCCCAACCATCTGCTTGCTCGCTATAAGGCGGTAATTCATCTCCTCAATTGAACAAAGTGGGAACATATCAGAGAGTGGAACCAACTCACCGATATTATAACTCGAACCAAGGTCTAGTTCATTTGCTAAATCTTGAACTGTCTTTTTCCTTCGATTCTCCCCACTTGCGGAATCAGCAGGACAGTTGCAAGTCTTGAGAAGGCTACTCCCAGCCCTGAAATTCTTGTTCAGGACTTTGAGCACAGGTTTGTCGAAAATATGAGCGTTGGTCGGAGATTTCGACTCCTTGGAGACATTAGTATTGGAGTTTTTCAAATCATTGCCAGAGTCCGGAGCCGAATTAATAGAACTGTGATGTGACTTGTTAAGTGCTTGGTTTATAAGGGCCAACCATTTTGCAGCAGGCTCATTGTCTTCACTTACTAGAATGTTTCCAGCATTGAGTGGAACAATTTCCTGAAACCTGGGAAATCAATATTCTAAGTAAAACATGCTTCAAAAAACTCATTACAGAAGCCAGAAAGCTACATGAATCTGGAAACAAAATCGAAACAACTCATGACGAGTTAACACTTTCGTTCTTATCATCTTGCTAAAGCTATCTCCAAGTTAATTGAGCTTAAGCTATCGTGTTCGTATGATATTAAACAATGCTTAAACAGATCAGAAACTTAAGAAAGAAGAACACAACCCTGAGTCAACCATACCCACAAACATATATATCTGCAGAATGTTCCATTAGCAAGAAATCTTTCAAGTTCATGTCAGTGTTGGGTGTCCTCCCTCCCACATTCCAGGTTGCAACAAATATCCTGCAAGCTCAACAATGACATTTTCCTGCTGTAAGAAATAACATAGGCCTCATCAGTTGCACAAAAACAACTTCAAACTACAACACGGAATCCATACCGAAAATCTCGAATTTCAGTCACTGATGCCATGGAACACTCGAAATTCGAGAGATTCAGCCCTTCCAGCAGCCCACCACTTTCCTTTCTTTCTGAGAGTAGATAAGAATTAGCAACATGATGTTCACTTTTTTTTTTTTTGTTTTCACTCTCCCAATTCAAGAGTCTAATACCAACAAATTTGTCAATGATAAAGGCCAAGAGGTCAACATCAGAACTGAAACTTACACTGAATCATTTAGATTTCCCCACATGTAAGTAACTAATATCTGGCTTATAAATCAAACATTTTCTTGTTAGGTTAGCTACCAAAATTTTACACTTGATAAGAACAACTTAGTCTCTTTTGATGATGCGATACCTTTCTTTATACATATAATAAATGAAAGTTGTCATGCACTATTATTATTTTCATTATCTATATTGTTCATATTGCTTGGACTCTTTATTTCTCTTAATGTACTCATGTCCGACACATTTTCAAACAATATAACCTTCACAAACTCTCCAAATACATGAAAAGAAAAAAGCCAAAATGAATATGCCCACGTTTATCACACAAACACGTCTCGACTTACATCCTGAAAGGAAAATAGGATATTGCACCTAATACACTAACCATACCCATGAAACTCCTCCTTATGTAAGAAGAGGCTTCTAAAAAGTCCTTGTTCCTTGATGCAATCTTCTTCTCCAAATCTATCAAACATATCCCACAAACGACTTAAGAAATACACACAAAAAAAAAACAAAAAAACAAAGGATACTTAATAAAGTATTTTGAATTAATAGTTAGATAAGGGTTGATACCAGCAGAAATTGTATCATACTCTGATGATGCAAAATCATCGTCTGAGCCTCCTCTACCTCGTCTCTTAGAGGAAAAAATCTTTGGAATATTGAACTTGATCCCCAGCAAAATCAAACAAATCAAATCAAACAAAATATAGGAACAATTGTTTTCCCAGGGTCAAAGATCAAGTACCTTCTTTTTCTTGTCATTCTTAACGGAGCTGTCAGGAGAGGTGGCACCGCTACGATCATCCCCAAGTTGGCTTTCATTCATTAGGTTGCTTATAAAGTAAGAAAATAACTGTCAAAATTTCCCCCTAATATACTCTTAAATTAAACTGTCAAAATGACAATGATTCATAACAAAAACACAGAAACAAAATCTGGGTCTTCGAGTTTGATTCAAAACATAATCTGGGTGTTTGAGTTTAAATTTTTTTTCATATGATTTTCTTTAGTTTTTGTTTTAGGAAACATAATGGAATGAAACATCTTTGTGATGTGTTTCAAAGGACGAGACATTGGCGCCAGTTGATTCGGAGAGTATAAGACTTATTATAAGAGGGTAAGCAAAGAAACCGTTCTGTAGAGAAAGGATTGTATAAAACAGAGTTTTTAATTGTCTTATGTCACATCAATAATTCATAATACATCTTCTTTAATTTTATCCATTTAATCTTTATATTTTAAAATAGTTGTAATTATAAATTGGGGAAATTACGTCTATGTCACTAAACTATTAATAAGTTTATATTTTGAACATTTAACTTCAAAAAATTACAAAATAATTATTTAATTATTTGAAAGTTTTCATTTAAGTTATTGAAGTATATGAAAGCTTTATTTAAGTCACTGAGTTGTTAAGTGTTTTTTTTTCTTTTTAAAGTTCAATTAATAAGCTTCAACCAAAGATTTGACGGTCGGTACGATGGGAGAAATATTTTAAAATGATAAAATTTAGATGTGGCTTTAGTTGAAATGATAAAATTGATAGAAGAAATGTTTTGAGATATTGGGTTCAATTCCCATAATAGGCAGGGACGAATTTAAGGGGTTCAATTAGTAAAGATAAAATTGCACGTTGCCCCTCCTAAAAATGATAAAAATTTGATTTAATCTTTTAAATATTATAAATATATAATATTTTAAAATTATGAAATTATATTTTTATTACCGTAAAAATTACAATTTAATTTCGACCTAATAAAATAATTTTCTGTCTTCTATGTATATATTTTTTGAAATTGTATGTAAAAAGATAAAAATATTTTCAAAATTATACTTATTGCTTTATAAAAATATTAACTTTTAATAATTTTATAATTAAATCGAGACCCAATTAAAAGTGATATAATTTAATAAAAAACTTTAAATAGGATAAGTTTGTAATTTAAATTTTTTATTAAAAACATTTAGTTATTAGTTTATCCAATAAAAATAACTATAACTTAAAATTAAAATTCTGAAAGTAAACTTTTATTTAAAAAATAGAATAAAAAATATTTTTGGTAAAATATAATTATTTCTCAAATATTAAATTTATTTGTATTATTTCTCCCGCTCACATAATGTGTGTGAGAAAGAACCTCTTTTTTCATTGCGAGAATATTGTTGGAAAGTAGGGACTATAGTTCGATTAAATTAATGATTAATAACAATATTTTATCATAAAATAAATACGAGTATTATTTTTTGTTCAGATAAATTAACCGTGATATTTTTATTTCCATTTTACAAATAATTTTGAAAGTTATCATTTTTTATAATAATTTTAAAAAATTATCACACATTTTTTTATAGCTATTACAGTAAGAATTTTTAAAAATAGAATTAAAATGATTTTAATGAGATTAGATGTTATTAATATTAATCAATTTAGATAGTAAATGATTTTAATCTTAATCTCTTATTTTCCATTTCAATTTTTTTTCTAAAAAAATTAGAATTCTTTCTATTCTAAAACTTTAATTAGATCGTAAAAAGAAAAAAATATTGGATGTTTAATTTTATTTTAATAAGATAAAATCAATACAAATTTAATACTCAGATTGATTAAGGTAATTTAATTTTCATTTAAAAACTCTTATTATAGTTTAATCACACACACACACATATATATATATAGTACATAAATTAGAGTTTGAGAATTTATATGTAATTAAATCTAAAATCCTTTAATCAAAATTCAGGTTGAGAATGGCTGCTGCGGCAATCCCTAAAGAAGCTGTGTGCGTGACCGGAGCTAACGGATTCATTGGGTCATGGCTGGTCCGCACCCTCCTTGAAGACGGCTATACCCGGATCCACGCAGCGATTTACCCAGGCTCAGACCCCAACCACCTGTTGTCTCTACCCGGCGCCACTTCCCCCGGCGTGGTGCTGCAGGTGTACGAGGCCGACGTCTTGGACTACACAGCTGTCCTCAAAGCGGTGGAGAGCTGCCAGGGTGTATTCCACGTGGCCTCTCCTTGCAGTCTGGAAGATCCCAAAGACCCAGACAAGGAACTGGTGAGACCGGCAGTGCAGGGCACACTCAACGTACTCGAAGCCGCTAGATCAGCCAAGGTCAGGCGGGTGGTGCTGACTTCCTCTATATCAGCCATGGTGCCAAACCCCAATTGGGACCCTAAAACCCAAGGACCCTTCAACGAATCATCCTGGACAGACCTGGAATACTGCAAGGCACGACATAAATGGTACCCAGTGTCAAAGACCCTAGCTGAGAAAGCGGCATGGGAATATGCAGAGAAACATGGGCTTGATGTAGTGGCTATAAATCCTGCAACATGTTTAGGTCCTATGTTGCAACCCAACTTGAATGCAAGTTGTGCAGTGCTGCTACAATTGTTACAAGGCTCTAAAGATACCCAGGAGTACCACTGGTTAGGGGCAGTCCATGTTAAAGATGTTGCCAAAGCACAGATATTATTGTTCCAGTCACCTGTTGCTTATGGTAGATATCTTTGCACTAATGGTATCTATCAGTTCTCTCAGTTTGCTCAAACTGTGTCCAAACTTTTCCCTCATTATCCTATCCACAGGTTTTCTTTTGTCTTCAATTCTTTTTTACCTGTAATAGTGTTTTTGTTAGTGTAGTGGTTCAAGTTCTAACATTGGTGAAACAACGTTTGAACATTCAGATTTGCAGAGGAAACACAACCGGGGTTAGTTCCTTGCAAAGAGGCAGCCAAGCGATTAATTGATTTGGGTCTAGTTTTCACACCAATTGAAGATGCCGTTCGTGAGACTGTGGACTCTTCGGTAACCAAAGGCTTCCTGAAATCGCACTAGCAGATGTTACAGTCTTAGAAATTAGGGTGGACAAAGTTTGTTATTATTTCTTTTAAATTATGTATTTATTTGGATAAAGCATTAAGAAGAGACGTGTGTTATCTTAATCACTTTGAGTCGACCAACAGTTCATGGAATGAAAAACATGAATCTTGCAGCTGTTTCAGACTTGAAAATTGTGCAATTTAAACTATTGATACTTCCTTGCTTTAATGAACAGCTTATTATCTAATTAAGTAACCTTGAACCTATGCACTTCAATTCGCCTTTTTTTCATAGTTCAAAGAGGACAACAAAAAAGGCCATCGAGGCTACCTAGCACAATGAGGCATTGACTCGAGTCCTGTAGAGGTAAAGCCCCGAAAGGCGAGTGTATCTAACAATCTAGATTAGAAAAAGATCATCATTGCTCGAGTCAGGCTCCCCTCTCTAATGGAAGCGAGGAAGAGACTCTGGCACAAACGCGACTGGTACAAACAAAGGCCACTGAGGCCACCAACTCAAGCAAAACAAGGCATTTACTCCAGTCTTATAGAGGCAAAGCCCCAAAAGGTGAGTAAATCTAACAATCTAGATAAAAAAAATCATCATTGCTTGGATCTAGCCTCCTTGTCTAATGGAAGCAAGGAAGAGACTTTGACACAAACGTGAGACTCTGAACCTTGATGCAGTGAGTCTTTAAGCAGTCCTTGCCTCCGGCAGTGGATGCGACCATTGACTTGAAACAATAGTAGTAATGAGATCCCAAAAGACCTAACTCCTGAGGGGACTCGATAGACCAAATTCACCAAGGACTTAGTGAATTGAGTCCTGTACGGGACTCAAGTGTCACAGCCTAACCAAGGGCCACAAAAAATTATAATTCTGACATGACCTCATCCTACCAAAAAGGGGCCGGAGTCCAGATATGGGACAAGGCCAGGGGTGGAAATGGGACCAGTGGCCGGCTATTCCATGGCCAAACAGCTGGCCACATTACAACACCAAAAACCTTAAGACTAAAAAAACAACACAGTCGCTCAGGATCTCCTGCCAGAGATCCGAGCAAACCAATGGCTGAGGCGAGGAGGCTGCAAGGATGAGTGGCACATGGAGAAAACTGCCAGTGATGGTTTGAAGCAATAGATGGATCGGTCTAGGCGAGGTCGGATGCAGCATTCACCTCAACTTGGATGGGGCTGGAAGCCGGAATAGTGATGACGATGATGCTCTAGAGATGAAACAGTAGGCTGCCAGAGAAGAACCAAACTGGAGAAGGCGACAACAAGGAAGTTATGGAAGCAATAGAGCCAACCGAACATATAGGATTGAAGAGGAGAGAAAGAGCTTTCGATCGTCTACAGCCTTGGCCGGAGACACAAAAGGCACCGGCAGCAGGGAGAGCAAAATGAGATACTTCAAAAGTTTTCATTAACAGCAAGCTTTAGCAACAAAGTACATTTTTCGATGCAGAATAAGAAATGTTCATCACATTAGTATTCCATCATTCCCTTCAAAAGAAATCTTAGATTCAAAACAACCTTGGAAACGCCCAAAAGATACATTAATGATCCATTCATTTATTTATTTTACAGGAAAAAATATCTACCTTCACCATATGAATGTAATCTTCCCATTGTACCTCCAAAATACTCGAGAATGCAGATGTGCAACTGAGAAAACTCTACCAATTCGCATAAAGATCAGCAAGAGCTCCGGACACTACAAGGAACCCTACTACTACTTGGCAGTTGGTTGTCTCCTGCAAAAGTGTAAAGCATATCGACATCTTAGAGCAATCTGATTGAACATTTCATATTGCAGATAGTTTAAAAGTACAAAAGTATATGAAAGAACCCACATGAAACTTACCCTCCTGCATGTGTTACTGAAACGGTTCATCCAATGTCTCCCTGTAAAAAGCAAGACCCTTCATGTAGCAAAATGCAGCGATCTGTTAAGCTGCATTTTCTGAAAAGGGAACAGAAAAAAGCTAACTAACATGCAAGAGTAAGTACTAAAGTTCATTTTCTGTGTGTCTGCACCGACTTGCCAAAATTATGGAAGTTGGAACCTGGTGAATAAGTTCATATAGGTTTTAGATAGTGATAATTGATTGAGTTCATACCTTGGAGTAAGCATAAACACCAGCCTCTTTAGATCCCACAGGACTTCCTTTTCTAAGAAATTCACCTTCTTTATATATGTATAGTAAGGGAATCCCAGTTGACAATTCTAAGCTAGTAACCTGTTTACTCATAAGAAACAGAGGTTACTAGCTGGTACAAAGTAGAATACATATTCTATAGGAATATAAGTACTACAAAATGTTGTCTTTGCTACCTCCTGTGTAGCTAATTTGTCAAGATACATGATAATAGACCTCAAGGAATTCGCATGTGAAGCAACCATCATGTGTTTTCCGGATCGAAGTTGGGGTTCAATCTGCAATGAAAATCTTACTTGTTAATTGAATTCTACATGTTAAGATGTTCTAGACCTTCAACATAATAAGAAAGAACATTAGCCTTAAACCAGGGTGGTGCACTTGTTCTCTAAAATAGGCTACAGCTCTTTGAGAACACATTTTCAAGCTCTCGCCATTGGGTGGAGGACTATCGTAACCCCGTCGCCACTCATGAACTTTCTCTTTTCCGTATCTTTCAGCCATTTTCAGCTTGTTATGGCCCTGTAACTCCCCATACCTGAAGAGTAGAAAAGCTTGTTTCAAGATCAAGCTCAACCAAGAAAATGTTAAAGCCAAGAGAACCAGAGTAAAATGAAATATAATGTACATTCTTTCATTCAACTCCCAAGCTGTTATAACTGGAATAGATTGCCTTTTAGTCTCTTCACTGAAAACCTGACTCCATTCTTTTGCTCGATCACTTTCCTTATGCATTATCATAGGCACCTGAGAAACATACAAGGAATCTCTATGTTGCAAGGAATCTCTATGTTGCAAGCAATTTGACAACAGGACCAAAAGAAAATCAAGACAAGTTATGTTACTGCTGCTTTGAAAATCAATTAAAGTCTAATATCTTTAAGTACATTGCATTGAGGAGACAAAATATTTTGCATTATTAGAAAAGAAAATCGGAACATCGTTTCGAATTCACCTTTTTATGGCTGTGTTCTGTCATGACAAGCATGGCTGTCATCTGTGCACGAATCAACAACGACGTATAGATCATGTCTACAGGTATATTTCTAATTCTCCTGCCGGCTTCGACAGCTTCCTCTATGCCTTTCTTGGTTAATGGCACATCGACACAACCAGTGAACAAATTCTTCTCGTTCCATAGAGATTCACCGTGTTGAATTAGTATCAAAGCAGATTCCACTACAACAAAATTTACAAACAACACATATCCTCATCTCCTAACACAGGGCAACATATATAATTGGTTCAGGATAAGAAGAACTCACCTGATGTTTTGTTTTTGTAATCATTTGTATTTTGTGAGAAAGATGAAACAGGATCCACCAGTGGTGAATGAGAAGACAATGCATGAACTCCATGTAACTTTGATTGGCCATAGATAAAACTCCCTCCAACATCAACTGCAAAGGCCTTTGAGATAATCTTTAATGGATAATTCCCTAGTTTCTTACAAGTGTTCCATTCATTACCACTGGAATTCAGCTGAATTGTTGCTATTGATTTGTGGAACATGGCAGTAACCATTCTGATAGTCCAACATATCCCATCACACCATCAGCAAATTAATATTACAACTTACAAGATACACACCCAAGGACCAGATAATTCAGCAAAACATGATATGTTTAATAAACATGAAAATAAATTAATCAGAACAAAGCCATTGCAAAGCTGAAAAAAATGGAAAGTAGAGGAGAAGTATAACATACTTGAGAGGCCAAATAGGTATGAATTGAAATCGACAAAATAAAATTAGAGAATTCAGGCGAAGGAAGTGACAGTTAGTATAAATATAGCGGGCCAAAAAAGAAAGGAGGAGAAAGTGGCGCAACAGTCTCATTTTAAGGGTTAATTCGATTTTTGCCCCCTGAATTTGGTAACCATGTTCACTTTTGTATCGATATTATTTTAATCCATTTTGGTATCTGAATTTGGTAACTAGGTCTATTTTGATCTTTAAATTTGGAAAAATAGAAAAGTTTGATGATATGTCACTCTTAGATTATACCATGTCATTATATTTACATTTTTTTAGGGGATGCTGTTGTACAATTCTAAAATATCGTGTCATTAAACTTTTATATTTTCAAGTTTGAAGATCAAAATGGAACAATTGGCAAGTACAGGTACTAAAATGGATCAAAAAAGTACGATTAATATAATATTGGTATCTAAGTTGGGCTTCAATGTTCAATTTAGTACTTGAGTTTTTTTCCCAATTTGGTATCTAAGTTTGGCTTCAATGTTCTCTTTGGTACCTAAATTTTTCAATTTGATACTTGAGGTTTGTTTGGTCCCAATTTGGTACTTAAGTTTGAGTTTTAACATTCAATTTGGTACCTAAGTTTTATCTTTGTCCCAATTAAGTTCCTATTTTTTACTAGAGCACACATGTGAAATATTCATGAGGCCACATAATGTCGGTCTGTGCACCAAATTGAATCTTGAAGTCTAACTCAAGTATCTAATTGGGAGGAAAAAAAAACTTAGGTAACAAATGGTACATTAATCCAAAAATTATATTAACCCTTTAATATAAATTTTAATGTTGTAGTTAATTTTTTGGATATATTGGTGTGATTACATGATAGTATGTGTTCATATTTTCTTTACTCTTCGACAACACACACACAGGTGCTCGAACCCGAATCTCCTAAGATGAACATCATCCTTTTTTCGACTAGAATCACTCATTGAATTCTTGTTGTAATTATTTAATTCAAACACAACTATAGAATTATTTGCTCTTTTAAATATGATCTTCTTTTGGAGTATTTTTAAAATTATAATGTTTTACACTTTTTTAATATTTTATAATAAAATGTTTTTTTTTATAATTTTAAAAATTATGTTCAAAATGAATTTGGACAAATGGATGTCTAGATTGAAATGAACCTGAATGTCTATTTGTTCAAGTTCATTTTGAATTTGAATGTTTAATTTTTTTTTGTGAATTACATGGGGAGAGTAAAGCCCTAATAACAACGCAACTGACGCGATTCAAACTCAAATTACACCTAGAGTAATGAACACCTTTAACCATCATGTCAACATACAATATTCTTGATTGTTTAATTTTTTGTTGATATGGACCATCACATCAACATCATGACAATTGACTCAGCGGTTGTTAATGACCACATCATCACAGTAATGATTAACAACAAAAACTAGCGATCAAAGGGCTTAATTGGTAATTTTTAACATTTGATGCTTAATTGAGTGTGTTTATCAGGATGTACTTAATTGATTATTTTAGAAAATTTTAAAAATTTAGTGAACCTTTAAACCAAAAATAAAAATAAAAATACATTGAACCTTAAATAGACTTTTTTGATTTATTTATGTTGTTGATTCCTACACTCTCTGCATATTTAAAATTTGTTTTCTTTAATTTTTATTTCAAGACTCCTCACTCTACTTTATTGATTTAATTATTAAATCCCATATGATAATAGTGTTAAAAGGAAATTTGTTAAATTAGATTATGTGATATTTTTAATTAAAGTCGCGTGAAAATTATGCAAGTGAATAAAAATATCACTTACTCCGTTTTTCAAAAATAATATTAAAGAATCTTATTAGCTCAAATTCAAAATGAAAACCACATAATTCCAAATATAATATTTTTATTTGGAGTAATGTAAATCATACAATTATTTTTTATTTTAAAAATGACACATAACCTTATTTAATTGACGATATTTTAATTAGATTTTTATTATTAAATCAGGAATAAGTGTCGTGATTAAAACAAAATTTCTAATTTTTATAAGTGTAAAATTATAAATAGATTTGGTTTGTTTTACCAAATTAAATCATGGAAAAGATTGTAATGAGTGGTGGAGAAATGGGAGGGAGCAATTTGGCAAATAGACACTGTTGTTTTGTGTAACAGGAGGTCAGATGATTGCCAATGCCATCATTTAATGACTTCACCATTCAATTCAAAGCCCCTTTGCATATCAATTTATTTTTCAACTACTGGGACTTGGGATCTCAACTATTGGGTGTGGTCTAATTCGTAAATATTGAATGTAATAATAAGATATGCATTTTTAAAGAAATATGTAAATTTTAAATTTTAAAAAAGACATTGTTAAGATGAATAATTGTGAATCTTAAATGTATATTGTAAAACGAATATGAAAAATATAAAAAGAAATTGAAGATAATGAAATGATTAGGCCACCCATTATGGATTTTTTCTTTTTTGTTGATTACTTAATTATAAAAAATTACAAAATGGTCATTTGATTATGATTTTTTTTGTCATCCAACTATAAAAAATTATAAAATTATCATCCAACTATTCAATTATGTTTTTGTCACTAGCTTGCTAACATGAAAATGAAAACACTAAAAAATTTAAAATAGTTGGGTGACCACAAAAAAGAAAATTAATTAAATACTCGAGTGATAATTTTGTAACATTTTATAATTAAATGATAAATTTTTTTATTAATTTATCAGTTTTATTAAAAGTGTATTAAACAACTGCATATTTTATTATTTTATTTTGGTAATAGCAGAGCTGGAACAAAAAGAAAACCAATTAGTCTGGAAAATCTAATATATATCTATATTCCTCATGGCACATGAGCCATCTCTTTTTTTTTTTTTGCCCATATGGTTAGATTTCATATTTGATCTTTCTACTATCCTCACATTTGTTATTTAATTTTTATATTTTAATTTAATGTAATTTGGTTCTCTCTTTTTACATAATATTAATTAGAATAGTTAATATCGTTAGCAATCTTAATTAAAATTAAGATATTATAAACAATTATAATAAAATTGGTAATAACTCGACTTGGATCCGACCCGAAAACCCGTGATTAATCATTGGGTTAAATAATTTTAAGATTCTCCATTTGTGAGGAGGACGATACTTATAAAGGACCCGATATTTATTATCTCCTTCTTCCACTCTTCTTCTAGATAAAAAAAAACAGAACAATATTTCCGTCTTTCATCTCAATTGTTGATGCTTTATATCAACAAGATGTAATTTTTTATTAAAAACACCTTTTTAACACAAAAAAAAATTTATTTCGAGATGATAAATAGGAATTGATATTAAAAATTGATCATAATATTTTAATTTAAATAATTAAGAGTGTTGACTATTTGCCCTGATTAATGATAATATAGAAGTACAAGAACCGAATTATGTCAAATTAAAGTATACTAAATCTTAAATTGAAGCATAGCAGAGGGACCATAATTGTATTTTACCTATATTCTATATAAATGACATTCCTTCTTTGACACACGTCCATTACTTTCTTCTACATTATTAACATAATGGTTAAATTTCAATTCTGACCCCTCTATTCTTTAGACATGTAAAAATAGTTCAATTTCAATTTCGATTATTATGCTACACTCAAATTTGAATTTTGATCTTTATATTTGAATTTTTGACATAATTTAGTACTTCAACGTTTATAATGTTATTAGTTAGTCTAAATATTTTATTTCGATTACGATATTGACGTGAATTTTAAGAATTGTTAACACCGTTAAAATTCTCTATTAAATTGAAATCCATTACAATGTCATTTTTTGTCACCTAGTTATCGAATTAGTATTTAAAAAAATTTAAAATATCACATAAACAAATTTAACAAAAAACAATTTAATAGTATTAACAATTGAATGAAAACTAAATTCCAAATATATAAAGTACATAAACTTAGCCCAACGTGAAACATGGGTAGAACCATTCTAGTTACATATTACGATAAAATATGACATAATTTCTTGCATTCTTCGTAAATTTAAAGTTTAGTCTCTACACTTTTATTTTAGGAATTTAATCTTATTTTTAAAATTTTAAAATTCAGATTCAACTTTTAATACAGTGAAAACTAATTTGTTACATTTAGGCTCATTATAACATCAATGCTTTTAGTTACATGACAATCAAATAAATATGTTTTTACCTTAAAATGTCACATCAACAAATATAACAAAAAATTAACAATGCTAACAATTAGACTTTATTGAGTGTTTTTGTATGTATGTTCTTCAAAAGGGTTAAATTCTTTATTTATATGATACAATTACTGTTCATGGATATGATGTTGTAGGTAGGTCCGCATGTATGCTAACACGTACCCTATTCTAGGATTAACACGTGCTTTTTATATGTGATTTTACTTGCATGGTGGTGTGAACTCACATTGTGCGAGCTCCTAAAAGAACGCGAATATCTCATGTGCGAACCGTATGGACTACGGGTCGAGATCCAATTGAGTAATCGGGTAGCATGGCGAGTACCATACCATAACAGACCTAAAGGCTAAATTATGAAAATAAAAGTATAAGGACTAATTCTAAATTTATGAAAAGTAGATAGACTTATGATATATATTATCCTAGATAAGCAGTTGATAAGACACGAATCTTTGGAACAAAAGAAAAAAGACGAGACACGAATCTGATACCATTCCACTTACGTCAAAAGTGATTAAAAAGTGTGAAAGGATGGACCTTGACGCCTTAACCATTTCCACTAAAGAAATATAAAAGGGAAGTTCGATTCTTGCATGGTGTAGGGGCAACTAAAGTTTGCCTTAACCCCTTAATGTTTGACAAATATCAGGTTTTCATTCCATAATTTGCTTAAACATCTCTAAATCTCAAAAGTAACGAAAAAGCAAAATAGTAGGTGTGAACACATTTAGTGTCATTATTATGATAATGTTGCTTTTCCAGATAATGGATTTACTTGTATAATTTGCAGCTGTCATACAATTTCAGAATAGAGAATAGGGAAGGCTAAACATGGTTTACTTACCTTTTCTCTTGATTTTCAACTTGATTTCATATTTTCCCTCTTCTTCACATGCACAAAATGCAGACCTTATTCTGCCATTGAAGGCTGTAAACCTTGGTAACTGGCTTGTCACTGAAGGATGGATGAAACCTTCTCGTTTTGATGGCATCATTAACAAAGATCTTTTGGTATGTACATAGCTTTCCCTTTTCTTTAGCTATGGTTTCACCTATTTAATCATGAATTTCCAATTTTTTTGTGTATAGGATGGAACCCAAGTTCAGTTTCGTTCAACAAAGCTAAACAAGTATTTGTGTGCTGAAATTGGCGGTGGAACCGTCGTTGTAGCCAACCGTCCCTCACCTTCTGGTTGGGAAACCTTCAGGGTTTGTTCTTTCATCAGCTTTTTTGTTCGAACTACAACATAATACTTGAAGTCTTTCCAATTTTTTTTGCTTGGTTGGATGCAGTTATGGAGGGTGAGTGAATCATGCTTTAACTTGAGAGTGTTCAACAAGCAGTTTGTGGGATTAGGAAGTCAAGGTGTACAAGCTGTTTCAGATACACCTACTGATACAGAAACGTTTGAGATTGTAAGGAAAGATGATGATCGTAACCGAGTTCGATTCAAAGCATCAAATGGTCTGTTCCTACAGGTATTTTTTGTTGTACTCACTACGATTTGCAATGACTTTCATAGTAATGATTTTCCATTTTTAAGGAACAAAACTTTTCATAATTAGGCACAATCAGAGACATTGGTAACTGCAGATTATGCAGAGTCTAGTTGGGATGATAGCGATCCATCTGTGTTCATAATGACAATCGTAAACACCTTACAAGGTGAATTTCAAATCACTAATGGTTTTGGCCCTGATAAAGCCCCTCAAGTCATGCAGGTAAGGGCTCTTTTTTTACTCTTTAAGCAAGCAAGTTACAGCAATGGTACCCGAATTGACTTAGTATGAAACCATGGTTATTTAGGATCACTGGAATTCTTACATCACTGAGGAAGATTTCAATTTCATGTCTGCAAATGGACTGAGTGCCGTGAGGATACCTGTAGGGTGGTGGATAGCACAGGATCCAACTCCCCCTAAGCCTTTTGTTGGAGGCTCTTCAATAGCCCTCGACAATGCTTTCACATGGGCAGAGTAAGTAAAGGAAATCTTCTAGGATTAAGACAAAACAAGACTTATTAACACTTCTAAACAATCTTCTGGTTCATGTGTGAAATTGATGCAGGAAATATGGGATGAAGGTAATTATTGATTTGCACGCTGTTAAAGCCTCACAGAACGGTGACGAACATAGCGGAGCAAGAGATGGTTTTCTAGAATGGGGCGATTCCAACATTGACGAGACCGTGGCGGTAATAGAGTTTCTTGCAGCAAGGTTAACGATGACACTAACCATTTCTATGTCATGCCATGTTCTATTATAGACTTTTCCTTCTTTCAATTGAATTTAAAGGTTCAAAATAATTGTTGGACAGATATGGTGTTAGACCAAATTTGGCTGCAATTGCATTAATGAATGAGCCCAGGGCACCGGGTGTGACATTAGATGCACTTACAAAGTATTACAAAGCTGGATACGATGCCATAAGGAAGTACACAAATGCGTATGTGATCCTATCAGCTCGTTTAGGACCTGCTGATCCAAAGGAGCTCTTCTCGTTGGCCAGTACCATGAATCGAGTAGCCATGGATGTGCATTACTACAACCTCTTTTCAGACTCATTTACCGGCATGACTGTCCAACAAAACATCGATTTTGTCAACAATCAACGAGCCTCCGATCTTGGCAGCTTGACCTCAGCTAACGGTCCCCTGGTTTTAGTTGGTAATTTAAGTTTTGGAACAGGTTTAGTTTTAGCTATATGCAAATGTAATAGGAATGAATTTGGAAGTGGTGTTTTTTTTTTTTTTTTTTTGCAGGGGAATGGACTGCAGAATTTGCTCGAAACGATGCATCCATGGAAGATTACCAGAGATTTGCTAAAGCACAGCTAGATGTTTATGGTCGTGCAACATTTGGATGGGCATATTGGGCTTATAATTGTGACAGAAACCATTGGAGTCTCAAGTGGATGATTGAGAACAACTTTATTCAGCTCAAGTGACCAACTATTTGATTATCAAGCTTTAAAATTACAATAAATGAGGTTGGCATTTAGTTCTCCTGTTAAAAAAGTTGAAGCAGGGGAAACCAAGAAACTCTTTTTCTTCTTGAATGATAATAGTAAATTTAAATCTTGTTTATATTTATATAAATTTAAATTAAGGTATTTTTGGATAAATTTGAAAAAATGAATTGAAAAAATTGTATATTTTTCATAATTAATCATTTATTTTTTTAAAGAATACCTACGACAAAAAAATTAATAATTGTTGTTGACAGTGAATACTTTAATTACAATAAATATTAAATGTAATATTAATTCAACCATACAATTTTTAATGTCAAAGTCCAACTTGCAAAATTTTGCACCATTTTCTTCTTCAAGAGCTCTAATTTCATTTTTAGTTATTATTCTTTCGTCAATTTTTCTTATTGATGTAATTTTCCTCCCAACTGTCATACTTGAAATATTGACCTTTAAATTACAAAATGTTTAGCTATTTTTCAATAACAAATAAAATATTATTTCTTGATTGAGTTTTTAAAAAAAAATTATATGCTATTATTTTTATTTGATATTTAAAGAAAAATTTAATGAATCTTTACTGGGTTCATAAAAAAAAGGATATAAGTAATATATATTTTATAACAAAGTAAAATCTTTGGTTAGTAATTTGATACATCTGTAGTGAAAAAAATTTGATTTCACGATTAGGATATATAACCGCATGTCTTATTTTATTATTAAATTTTTGGGTTCACCTCACGAATCATCATGCCACTTCGCGCCTACCTCGAGAGCCTGCCTCGTAAATCATCACATTATCATTTTATAAGACGTAGGGGTAAAAATAAATAAAACGTTGGAGGAATTATTTGTGAAGCGTTTATATAACGTTCGTTTACTAAATTAAATAAATGAGTATGAATAAAATTTTTATGTTCGTTTAATAAATAAAAAGAACATGAACAGAGGTGTGTTCGGTTCGTTTATGCTTACGAATAAGCCCATTTATTCGCTTGTTTATAAGCTCGTTTATTTATTAATGATTTTTTCTTATAAACATATTAAAATAATATCTGTGTGTATGTATTTATTTACTGTTTGCTTGTTTATTATTTATTAATTATATGTTCATGAACATGTTCGTTTAATGTTTGTGAACAAGTTCGATTAAGTTAAATGAACATGTCCGTAAACAATAAACAAACGAACATGAACACACATAATTTTAAATAAACAAACATGAACAAAAATTTAAAATTCTTAACGAACATGAACAAAGATTTATTCGTTTAAGCTCGGTTCATTTACAACCCTAATAAGATGCACTTCACTACCTTACAAAAATGTCCTCACCACTAAGGCCCTGCTCATCATCCCACGAGATGCAACCATCTAGTCATTTCGCCATCACCACCTCGTCAAGTCATAAACTGTCTATCACTAGCACCATGCGAGGTGTGATCATCTCATCACCTCGCCAAGTAAATACAAGGGTACATGTGAGCACTCTATTCACTATCGATATCTCGCAAGGTGGGATCACCTCACCTCTTCATGAGACCGCCTCGTCAAATAAGTACAGGGGAGATCACATGTGAGCACCACACATATCATCGGTACCTTGCGAGGTGGTCCTTATGCGAGTTGACCCCATCAAGCCTCACCACCTCATGTGATGGAGCATGGCACTGTTCACTCCTTACGATGACACCTTCCTACCAAATGGGCACGTGTCTAGTCTAAAGGGAGGAACATATCGTTTGCATGGCACCTAATCAGCTTCTAACACGATACATCAGGGAACTATGCCTTATAAATATGAAAGAATTTCTACCAAGGGAGGGGGAAGGGAGAACACCTCAACATCAAGCCAACTCAAAGTAACCCAACAATTTTTTTAACAAGTTTCATTTCATCATAAAGCAAAACTCTGCTAAAAAATCGAACTCACAAAGTAACCTAACATTGTTTAATAAGAAAATTAAAAAAGAAAAGTGCTAAAATGGCTCTGGGTAAGAACAGGGATGGCGATAAGGGGAGAGGCATGACAAAAGAAAAATCCTTATGTAAAAGTTATTGTGTGGATTTTTGTTACTGTCTTTAAATGGGGTGGAACGGATGATTTTTTGTTACTATTTTTATAATTTTTTATAATTTTCCATACCTCGCCCCGGGGGAGGGATTGCTGTGGGGGCAACTAAATTCCCCTTACTAAAATCAGAGGAGCCACATGTGGAAATGTGGTGAAATTATTCAAAAAAAAATGCTCATGCTACAATGATAAATGGTGTAAAGACTAGTCAAAGTCATGAATGCAAAAAATGTTGATTTTTGAGATTATGTATTTGCTTATAAATTCGAAAAGTGTTTCCCAAAACTGTCATAAATTTTCAAAACAAAGGAAAGCTGAACATGGTTTACTTAGCTTTCCTCTTGTTTCTCAACTTGATTTCATGTTTTCTCTCTTCATCCCATGCACAAGATGCTGCTATCTTTAAGCTGTCATTGAGGGCTGTAAACCTAGGCAACTGGCTTGTCACTGAAGGATGGATGAAACCTTCTCTTTTTGATGGCATACCTAACAACGGTCTTTTGGTATATATTACTTACTATATACATTTCCCCTTTCTTTAGTTATGGTTTGTCATTCCTTTATCAAAGGAACTCACTTAATTTCCATTTTTTTGTGTGTGTGTGTGTGTTTAATTGGTACATGATGGAACCCAAGTTCAATTTTTCTCAACAAGGCTAAACAAGTACTTGTGCCTTGAAAACGGGGGTGGAACTGTGGTAGTAGCCAACCGTCCCTCAGCTTCTGGTTGGGAAACTTTCAGGGTTTGTTCTTCCATAACCTATATATATATATTGTTTTAATGAGTTTGCAAAGCTTATGTTCCAACTTGTATAGGGTACTTGATTCTTTCTTCTTTCTTAAATTTTGATCGATGCAGTTGTGGTTGGGGCTCAATTATTCATAGTTAGGGCTCAATTATTCATAGTTAAGTATGTGTAACGTTGCTTTGTTTTGAGACAGTTGTGGAGGATGAATGAGTCACGCTTTAAGCTGAGAGTGTTTAAGAAGCAGTTTGTAGGGTTAGGAAGTCAAGGTGTAGAAGTGGAAGCTATTTCAAATATAGCTACGGATTCAGACACATTTCAGATTGTAAGGAAAGATGGTGATCCCTATCGAGTTCACCTCAAAGCATCGAATGGTTTCTTCCTACAGGTACTCTCTTGCAGGGACTTCGACACGTAAATAGCTTGGATTTGTGTTGAATTTTTTGGCCTGCAATGCAACAGCAAACATGCAACATGCAAGCTCAACTATGCAGTGCATTTTGTTTCTTTTGTTTGTAATAAGTTTAGCTATTTCAATTTGCTTGTAATTTTTTGGATAGGATCAAAGTTTAATTTGACAGCTTAGAATGATTATTTTTTGTTGCTCAGGTGCAGATTTATGCTGATAAGTCAGCTTGTTTATTTGTTCAAGTTAATACATGTGATTTCTCATGTCATTAGTGGGGTTAAGTAGGATAATTGTTGCCAGCTTTGTAGCCTATATCAGTTTTATTTTTCTTAATGAAATTATCAGATCAGTTTTGATCATTCCCTTGGTATTTTTTCTCTGCAATCTTTTCTTTCTTTGTGGCTTAAAAACTCAACATGGTATCGAGAGCCTGTCATCTTTGAGGGCCTTTTGCTTGTTGTTTGTTTCTTTGTTGAGTGTCTGAAAAGAAAAAGTAAAAGTACTTTTTTGTTGTTGTAAAAGATGAGTTTCTCACCTCCTCCACCACCTGTTTTTTTCTAGAGAAAATTACAACATATGGGCTGTGAAAATGAAGACTTATTTGCAAGCTCATGACTTGTGGAATGCAGTTCAAGCTGATGAAGAACCACCACCTTAATCATCAAGTACCCAAAACTATCAAAAACTCTAATTTCATCAAAAATCACTTTACAAAAAGATCCAACTTAATCATCAAGTACCCAAAACTATCAAAAACTTTCAAAGACAAGCATATTCAACAATGGTAAAATTCACAACATTTGACAGATTCACAAATTAGTCCTTAGATTAGTTAGATCAAGTTAACATGAACTCAAAAACATAAAAATTACTAAAAACGGTCAAGGTTTTCTTACCCAAATCAAAGCTCAAAGTTCATCAATGGAAAACTCTAGGTTTTCTTGTCTTAGCCGTGAAGAAGAAGAAGAAATTAGAAGAAAAATGTGATTTTTCTTCTTTAATTTCATTTTTATACCTAATGGCAATTTTGTAAATATTTAGTCTTTCATGATTAGTTTAATTAATCACTTATTTAGCCTTAATTAATTATACTCATGATCAATTTAACTCATAATAACTCATCCACTAAAATACCATAGGTTAATTTATCTATTTGATCCTTTAATTATAATTGAATTCCAATTAAACCCACTTATTTACAAATTAGCCTTAAACTAAAAAAGACTAAATAAATAAATAACCTAAGAGTTAGTGGAAGATAATCATATCCTCCACCGCTTGGACTTTTTAACCATGGTGTAATTACCACTTTGGTCCTTTTTATTTTATTCAATAGCAATTAACTTTTACCTCTTTTACAAATTACTCCTTTTTCCTTAATTAAACAATTAATCATCAAAATTACCCAGCCAAACTTCAATTCACAAATAATAAGAATCTATAAATATTTAATAAAAATATTTATGGCCCTTAACATCAGAAACAAGGTCCCGATACCTCATTTTCTAAAGCCACTTAACCTTTGAACCAAACCACTTATACAAAATTTTAATTTAATAATTAAAATCATTCAATTCAAAATTCCAAATAAAATTATTTTTGACTAATTTAATTTATCACTCATTTATAAAAAAATTCTCGTCGGATTTGTGATCCCGTAATCACTGTTTTCGACACCACTGAAAAACGGGCTGTTACACTTTGATCTTGTAACACTCTAGAAATTATAGGGATTAAAGTGAGGTAATTACAAAATTTTAAGGGCCTATTGGGTAAAAATTTGTTATTGAGGAAGTTGGACTTATTTGTGATGAGTGTGAAAGTTCAGGGTCAATTTAAGAACCCTAGTGTTGTCTAGGGTCCTCTGCATAAATTTTCCAATTTTATTGGGTATAAAACCCACCTTTTTCTCCCTAGCTGGCTCTTTCTCCTTCATTTGTTTAGTTACTGTCGAATTTTTGCCCCCAAATCTCCTTCCTTTTATTTTCTTCTTTCCTTGCTTTACATGTCCTTTTGTCCTCTATTCAAAGTGATTTTCTTGTTCGTTTGTTTCACCACCCTCATCTTTGCAACCGTTGGTCCCTTACGAACAAAATCACGCCCTCAAACCCCCTCTAGTTGTTGCCGATTGTGAGAATTTTTTTTAGAGGAGTCGTTTGACCTTTGTGGGTTATTTTGCTTTGTGTTTTTCGACTTTTGGTGTTGGTAAGTTGTGATATTGCATTGTGGTTTGATTATGGAATTGTTTGGGGTGTTGCCCACGATGGTCAGACTTCGATTGTGGAGGTTGTGAAGCTGACGGCACCTATCTGTGGAAAAATGGGGTGTTTCAAACCTCAATTTTTCTTATTTCTTTGTGGGTGTTGTTGGGTTGCTAGACAACCCAAACCTGGTGGCCCAATCTTTGCCAAACCAATCTAAACTCTTTTAGCCCAAAACCACAAGCCCAGACTTTAAATAAAATTGAAAACCAAATAACTCAAACCCTTTTAAAATCCTTAAGCCCAAACTTAGACCCAATAACCCAAACCCTTTAAAAAACCAAACCAAACCCAATTGAACCAAGTCCAAACCCAAACCAAGTCAAACCGTTGATCGACCATTGATCGGTCGTTGACAGTTGACCATTGACCATTGACAGTTGATCGTTGACCGTTGATCATTGACTGTTGACTTTGACCGTTGATCGTTGACAGTTGACCGTTGATCGTTGACTTTGATCGTTGACCGTTGACTTTGACCATTGACTTTTTTCGAAAAACCCTACCCTACCTTTCTTCGACGTTCTAAGTTTGATTTCGCTGTTCGTTTTGCCAAATTCTAACCCGAAAGTCCCATTTTGATAGTTTATTTTAGATTTTGTACTTTAAATTATTTTAGAGTTCTAATTTGGTTAGTACTGATATAAAATATTTGTGTTTAGGTGATCACGATTCTGAAGCAGACGATTTACCTCCTCCACCTATTCAACCCGTTCCTACATCGATTTCGAGGGCTCCTCGTAAGTTACTTTAGTTTAATTTTGTGTTTAAGTGGTGGCTAGGTTTGTAATAATATTTAGTTGTATTTGTAGGATCTAATTCCGTTAGATCGGGAACTCGTACAGTGCGTGGTGGACGACCTCCTCGTCGCTAGAGTTCTATTTGCTTGAGTTGTGTTTCTAACTGTAATATACCTTAATGTCTGTGATGTTGTTGAGATTATGTGATTTCATGCTGTTTGAGGTATGTTGTTATTAAGATGAATGTGTTGTGATAAAAAAATAATTAATGGTATGATTAATGAGTTGTGCAAGTGTATGATGTTAGTGTCATGCATACATATATATGTACATTAAGCAGGTGACGGATAATGATTGTGATATATGAGATATTAATTGAGATTGAGATTGAGCAAATATATAAATATATAATAATCATGAGATCATACCATTGTGTGTTCATGGGGTGGGATTGTAAGGTGGAAGAAGTGGTTATCATTCCTTTTTAAGGTTGATACTAAAACCACACTGCGATTGGTGACGATTAGTTGGGAAAGGGTTTTGGGGAACCTTTTCACTGTGTTGGTGTGATGGAGTATGGGTGCATTGCATTGTGCTTGTGTATGAAATATGATTTGTGGTTACCCTTTTGTGATATAAATTTGTATGTTGATATATTAATACATTAGGTTGCATGTACTTTAGAGACACACTAGGCTTTTTAGCTCATACCTCCACAGTTTCCTTACAGGTATTCGAAAAATTAGGTGACTTGGTACCCGGAGGCTTAGTTGCAAGTTTATAATATTTTATTTTATTTTATTATTATTATTTTGATTTTGGAATTTTAACATACTATGTTAGTAACTATGCGTTTTGGGTTATAAATATAATTTATTTTGAGACTTTTGATATTTTATTTTTGGGAGTTTAATTAACTTATTTTATTATTAATTATAGATTTAAAATTTTATATATGAATATTTATGTTTATTTTTGTGAATGAATGTGTATGTTTTTGGATTGTCGAGTTGGGGTGTGGGTAAATTACTTAAATAATCTTCTAGATCCGGTTGTATCTTTTGGGTCGGGTATAGGGGGTTACAGATCCATCCACAAAGAAGATTGTTATGAGTAGGGATGTAAAGTTTAATGAAAGCTGTTATTGGAAGTGAAGTGGTACAGATGCAAGTCTATTTGAACCAGAGTAGCATGGTGTTGAGTTAAAACTTGCTGAAGATGAAGTTCATGAAGAGGAAGATTTCATGATATGCTTGTCAGAGGTATAAGATCAATAGCTGACATCTATAAGAGGTGTGATTTGATTATTTATGAAGCCCTCAAACTTTGATGAAGCTGCCAAGGAAGACTGTTGGAAGGATGCCATACAAGCTGAGATAGACATGATACATAAAAATGGCACTTGGGACTTGGTTAATAGACCTGTCCATAAGAAAGTCATTGGTGTAAAATGGGTGTTTAGGATCAAATACAATGCTGATGGGTCACTAAAAAAGCACAAAGCTAGGTTGGTTGTGAAGGGATATAGCCAGTAGCATGGAGTTGATTTTTCTGAAACATTTGCACCAGTTGCAAGATTGGATACAATAAGACTGTTGTTTGCTTTGGCTGCTCAGAAGCAATAGAAGGTACACCAATTGGATGTAAAGTTAGCATTTTTGGGAGGAGATCTTTGTTGATCAGCCTGAAGGTTTTGAAGTTCCAGGAGAGGAGCACAAGGTCTACAAGCTTAAGAAAGCACTTTATGGCCTTAAGCAGGCTCCAAGGGCCTGGTATGACAGAATAAACACTTATCTGTCAAGGCCTGGCTTTAAAAAGAGCTTAAGTGAGCCTACCTTGTATGTTAAGAAGGTTGAGCATGAGACTCTATTGATCATCTCACTATATGTGGATGACTTGCTTGTGACTTGAAGTAAAAAAAGGTTAATAGATAAATTCAAGAAGTAGATGCAAGAAGTATTTGAGATGTCTGATTTGGGGAAAATGACCTATTTTCTTGGCATGGAGGTCACTCAAACTCAGCATTTTTATTCATCAGATAGCAAGCATTTGCCTCCAAGATTTTAACTAAGTTTTGTATGGAGAAGTGCAAACCTGTTAGTACTCTAGTTGCACAAGGAGAGAAGCTGTCCAATATTGGTGACCTTGAGAGGGTTGATGAGAAAGGTTATAGAAGCCTTGTGGGTAGCCTGCTCTACTTGATAGCAACAAGACCAGACATCATGTATGTTGTAAGTCTCCTTTCTAGATTTATGCATTGTTGTAATGTCTCACATTTTAAGGCAGTAAAAAGGGTCTTGAGGTATGTCAAGGGAACTTTGGATCATGTGTGAAGTTTGTGAAGAGTGATGAGCTGAAGTTGATTGGCTACTTAGATAGTGACTGGGCAGGGTCAGTTGATGACATAATAGTACTTTTGGATATTTCTTTACTCTTAGCTCAAGGGTGTTTTGTTGGAGCTCAAAGAAGCAGCAAATTGTGGCTCAGTCAATAGTAGAAGCAGAGTATATTACAGCTGCTGCAGCTGTTAACCAAGCCATTTGGCTGAGAAAATTGCTAGGTGATTTAAATGAAAAGCAATTTGAAGCTACTAAAATCAAGGTTGATAATCAGTCAACAGTTGCCATAGTTAAGAATCTTGTATTCCATGGGAAAACTAAGCATTTCAAGATCAGATATCATTTTGTTAGGGAGGCTAAGCAATCGAAAGAGGTAAGTTTGGTTCATTGCAGTTCTGAAAACCAACTTGCTGATGTTTTAACTAAGCCTCTTGGAACCTTGAGATTTGAAACTTTGAGAAGTAACATTGGTGTTTATTGCATATATGCCCAAGGAGGAGTGTTGAATTTTTTGGCTTGCAATGCAACAACATACATGTAACATGCAAGCTCAACTATGCAGTGCATTTTGTTTCTTTTATTTGTAATCAGTTTAGCTGTTTCAGTTTGTTTGTAATTTTTTGGATAGGATCAAAGTTTAATTTGACGGCTTAGAATGATTACTTTTTGTTACTTAGGTGTAGATTTAGGCTGATAAGTCAGCTTGTTTATTTGTTCAAGTTAAGACATGTGATTTCTCATGTAATTAGTGGGGTTAGGTAGGATAATTGTTGCCAGCTTTTTAGCCTATATCAGTTTTATTTTTCTTAATGAAATTATTAGATCAGTTTTGATCATTCCCTTGGTATTCTTACTCTGCAATCTTTTCTTTCTTTGTGGCTTGAAAACTAAACAATTTGTTAGTTGAAATCATTGACTATTTTACTTCTTGTCTTATTGTAATTAGGTACGATTGGAGAGACTAGTAACTGTAGATTATACAGGGTCTAGTTAGGACGATAGCGATCCATCTGTGTTTAACATGACAATCGTAAACACCTTACATGGTGAATATCAAATCACAAATGGTTATGGTCTTGTTAAAGCCCCTCAATTCATGTAGGTATGGCTCTTTTAACTCCTTAAACAACAAGTAATAGCCATGGTATTCGAAATGATTCTTTATGAAAACCATGGTTTCTTAAGCTCACTAGGATTCTTACATCACCGAACAGGATTTCAATTTCATGTCGAGAAACAAACTTAATGCCGTAAGGATACTCGTAGGGTGGTGGATAATACAGGATCCAAATCCCCCTAAGCCTTTTGCCGGAGGCTCTGTAAAAACACTAGACAATGCTTTCATATGGGCGGAGTAAGTAAAGGAAATCTTCTAGGATTGAGACAAAACAAGACTTATTACAAGTTCTGAACAATATTATGTTTTGAATGTGTAAAATTAATGCAGGAAATATGGGATGTAGGTAATTGCTGATTTGCAAGCAGTTAAAGCTCCGCAAAACGATGATGATCACAATGGGTCCAGAGATGGTTTCTAAGAATGGGGGAACCCAACGTCGCTGAGACTATCGCAGTCATAGAGTTCCTTACAGCAAGGTGAAGATGAGACTAACCACTTTATGTCTTTTCCATGTTCTATTATATACTTTTTCTCGTTTAGCATGATAATCTTGTGCATTCCATTTAACGATCTTCAGGGATCCTAGCAACTCGAATTTGAATATTGAATATAAATCGTTGCAGAGATATGGTAGAAGGGCAGGTTTGGGTACAATTGGATTGATGAACGAGCTAGTGACACTGGGTGTAACGTTGGATGCACTTACCAAGTATTATAAAGCTGGACACGCTGCCGTAAGGGGGCTTACAAATGCATATGTGATCTTATCAGCTCGTTTGAGAGATGCGCACCCTGAGAAGCTCTTCCCGTTGGCACGTAGCTTGGATGGAGTAGCCATTTATGTGCATTGGTACAACCTCTTTACGCCCAAGTTTATCAACATGAAAGTGTCACAGAACATTGATTTTATCTACAATCAATGAGCTTCCTATCTCAGCAGCTTGATCTCTAACAGTCCTCTAATTTTCATTAGTAATTGAAGTTTCAAACAGTTTAGTTTAGGTATGCAAATGTAATAGGAAGGAAGCTTAATGGTGGTGAAAACTGTTTATTTGTAGGGGAATGGACCGGAGAATTTGGTCGGGGAAATGCAACAATGAAAGGTTATAGGAGATTTACGAAAGCTCAGCTGGATGTTTATGGTCGTGTAACTTTTAGATGGGCCTATTGGTCGCCTCAGGTGGATGGTTGAGAACAACTATATAAAGCTCTGATCATGTAGCTTTAAACTTGTAATGAGGCTGGGATTCTGTATTACTACTAAAGACTTTATGCAGGGACTTAAATAAGAGTAAATTAAGATCTAAAATATAGCATTTGAAAATGGTAAGTTATATTTTTGCATATTTTAAGTTTTTAATTAAGGTGTTGCTTAAGTAATGAATAATTAAGTGTTGAAGTTTCAATACTGAATTTTATAATTTCTAAATTTAGATTATTAAATTGTTTGGTATGTTACAAAAATTAAGTACTGAATTTAATTATGTTGGTTTTTTTAAATTATGCCAACTAACTCACGAATATAGTTTTAGTTTTAAACATTTTGATGGCTTCAAACTTGGTTGTTAGCATATACAATTTCAACAACTTCACTCCAAGTGTCCCCTCAAGAGTAATCTCATGTATTATCCAAGCATCTCTTGCTAAAATATATTGGATGTGTGTTTAAATTCTAGGAGATCTACAAAAGTAAAAATGGCATTAAGAGCCTTCGAGTTGAAGTTTGGTATCTTATCCTTCTATACACTTCATTAGGCTTCTAGTTTTATGATTTTTATGCATCTTGCTTGTTGGCTCTTTAGGCTCTTTTTTTTTTATAAAAAAAAATTATAAACGGTCACATCTTAACCTTCCGATAAACATAGTTAGATTCGTATAAGAGTGGATTACCAAACACAAGGTTGCATTAATTATCGTGTTAAGCTCTAATACCAACTAAAAGTGTGTCTGGTATGAACTTATTAAACATATTTGTTGAAAGTGTTGGAACAAACAATGATAAAGTAACAAACAAACAAACACGAAAAAAAAAATATCAACATGTAGTTCAGTGTAACCTACGATCATAAGGTTGTTTCTAGATATGGGCCCACTATTAAAATAGAATACAGTTAATTAGTTAGACCCAACCAATCACTCAATTGTTGTAATCTCATAATCACACTTCTAGTATGAATTCCCTCTCTCAAATAATTTTCCTACTAAAAGTTATAAAAATTCATCGAGATTACAAATGATTTAAAGTGTTTTTGCACTAATAAAGTAGTCCTAAACAATTAACTATTTAGTGCTCATTCAACTCAATCATTACATTGAAGAATGAAGCTTTCTATTTTGAAGCAGAATGCTTGTAGTTGTACTTAGGGTCTTTTTGGATAGACGTTTGCTTTCAGTGTAATGCGTTTAGTTTTGTTTTTTATCTCACGCTATAATATTGCTACGATGTTTAATCTCATCATTATCATTATTTTTATACTAATCGCAAGTGAACACACCGTCCATAAAAAAAATCCTTAATCAATCACTTCAAATTTCTTGAATTGGGGATGAAATTGTTACCTTATCTTTAATCAAAACAATATGCTCTTTGTAATTTTAATCATCTCTCCATTTAATACTTTTCCAATATAATTTGGTCTCTACGAAAAAAAATGACCATAAACAACACTGAAAACTTATTGCTTAAACATCAAATTCTATAGCACTAGAGTTTACGCAACAATTTTATGGTTGCAATTTATTATTATTGTCGATATTTTTTATGCAACAATTTTTTATAGTTAAATTGAACACTATTTTAAAAGACAAGACAATAGTTTTTACTTACAGTTCTTGCAACACTATATAGTTGTTGCCTAAACTCAAAAAGCAACAATTTTTCTTTAAATAATGATTTAATTTTATGTTTCTATTGGTGTGTCAGTCAATAATTTTTAATTGTAACATTTTTTAATTGTTCTTGTAACACTATACGTAGATTGTCAGGCGACTTGTCACAATAATATCATTAAATTTTTTTATAATTTATTCAGTTTTTCCATCTAAAAAAATAATTTAATTAAAATTTAAAAGTAGACAATCAAAGTAGTCCCAAAAATAAAAACTAAAACGACAAAATTAATAAATGTTAAAAACTAAATTTATCAAGTCAAAAAAACACATCATGAGAATTTATAAGAATCAAAACTTTTTTCTTTCGTTTTGAATTACTTATGATCAAAGTGAGGGACATGTAAGTTGAATAGTCAGGAAAATAGTGTTCTACGCGATGAGATTAAGGACAGCTATCACAACCTAGTGGTAGAGATCGAAGAATATAAATCATATAAAAATAAAAGTAATTAAAAGCATACCGAAGCAAACTTTCAAAACCCTTAAATTAATCTTCAATTTGCTTCAAAATTAAGGGGAAAAAAACAAAATTTTTTATTAAAAACACATTAAAAATCAAGAAAAAGTAACGATAAAAAAACCTAAAATTTATAAGGTTTAAAAACAAAAGGAAATACAAAAACTTACGGTTAAAAACCTCCAAAAAAAAATTGGATGAATAATCCCAAAAGACTAAGAAATGAAATCAAATAAGAGAATTTTGTTGACTAGAACATCAATAATCCTATTAGTTGTAAAATATAAAAAACAAAATAACATTAAAAACCGTTAAAATTTTGCTAGTTTAAATTATGTTTTTTCGGTGTATTACAAGAAGAGAGCAAAGCTTTAACAATAACGTAATTAACACGATTCAAACTCAAATTATATCTGAGATAGTGAACACTTTAACTTTTAGGTGTCACACAAACTTCAATTTAAATTATGTTTTAATAAAAGAAAAAACAAAAAAAAAACAGTTATTAAATTTCATAGTTATCAACAGTCAAATCTAAACCATAAAATTAGCTTTTAAGTCAATAGGATATAGATTTGAGTTTAGTCAACAATGTTAAATGGAGCACTTTTTGGAGTCTAAGGATTTGGTTGAAATTCTTTAAGATTTGATTGAGAATCTTAATCAACAATATTAAATGGAGCTCTTTTGAGAATTTAAGGATTTGGTTGAAAATATTTAAGATTTGATTGAGAATCTTAATTAACAATTTATATGTTGCCATTTGGTATACTAATATGATGACAATTGTAGTTAATAGATTTCATTAAAAAAATCTTATAAATTATCATAAACACATATTTCCATAATGAAATAGAAAGATTTAGTCAGAGGTAATAAAAGATTATTAAAATAGAAGGTAAAAAATAGAAGGATTAAGCCCAAGGTAATTAAAAAGTTTAGGTATCAATTTGTGAGGGAAAACTCCTTTGAAATAGATTTAACAGTTTGACTAACGAAGATATCAACTTAAAAAAAAAAATAATTGAGGTATTACTTGTGACAAAAAAAAAGTATAAGTACCAAGATATATAAAAAAATATAATTTACGTACCAATTTGTAAGTTAAACCTATGAAAATCGAATATTAAAACTTTTAACATTAAATAAATTAATTTAACAATATATATAAAACAAATAACCTATAAAAAATTAATAACATTATTATTTGAATTATAATAAATTAATATTAATATTCAAATCATGATGATTTTATGTATTATTTTAATATTAAATATCTTTAAGATTAAATAACATTAACATAAATCATTCTAAAATTGTTTTGAATTACTATACTTTTCAATTTTTTGAGGAAATTCATTAGTGATGTCAAATAAAACCTAATGTTATAACAAATATTATAAAGTTAATATACACAATTGATTCGTGCATGCATAGAAACACAAACTAGTTTTATTTAAATTAAACTAAAAACAAAGAAAATAAATAATTTTTTTGAGAAAAAGAAAATACTAATTAAATTCAATGACTTAATTATTTTTATATTGTAAAAAAAAAAATCTATTCTATTAATAGAACCCTTAATTGAGTTAGTGTTACTCTCAACCGAATCACCAACTTCTGTTAGAAAGTTGAAAGAATATCCTTCCGTAATTAAAAGAATTATATTATTCGAGGGTATTTCAATTTAAACAAAGTTAAGAGACAATTAGTTCAATTTATCCCAAAAATTGATTCTTTATAAAGTAGTACATAATATTATACATGAAATAACCTTTTTTTAAGTGAGCTACATTGAAAAGATATTTATTTTTATGTAACAGTGGGAGTGAGAAATGAGTGCATGACAAGAGTTTTAATCACAAAAATATTAATTTTTAAATCAATATAATATATACTAAATATATTTTTACATAATAAAATAAATTCATTTAATTATTTAAAAAAATTTAGGAAAAAAATTGATTAGAGGTTAAAAGTAGTATACAACTTGAAGTTTGAATCTCAGGTAGGGACCATATTAGGTTCGGATTGCTTATGAGCTGCGTTCAACGTTTGCGTCCCTCTCATTAGTGGTCAATTAATTCCCTCTGTTTTCGTTTATTGTTGAGTTGATTTGACTAGGGATGAAAATTTTTTCTAATTTGATGGGTTTTGATTTTATCCCCATTTTATAAGATGGTTTTCTTCCTGAATTTTTTTTAATTAGAATATTTTAGGTCGAGATTCATTAAGGTAAAATTTGGCTCGATGAATTAATTTTTTAAAGGTAATGGAACTTTTATAATGCAACAAAATCAATTTATCGAATACGTTGTAGACACTTTAGGTGAGAATCGACGAGCAATCGAAGAAGAATCAAAATAAATTTGACGTCGGGACGACATGACGAACTCTCAACTTAAGGCAGCAGCGACCTATGACGAGTATGCATGAAAAGTCACGACAACGCGATGTATATATTCTCCACGTAAGCTGTCATATTTTTTACTCCAAGTAGAACTTTTTCTCATAGTCGAGCTTTAATTATTTCAAGAACATTTTAGTATGATTAGAACTCTACTTTTAGCCTATTTAAAAGGATCATTGTATTCCTGGATACTTGTTTTACCGATCAGTACACCTATTCCGTAATAAATTAAAAACTAAATTATAATTTTCGGTTTTGATGAAAATTTCAAATTACCTAATTATATCTATGTGTTTTATATGCATTTTGTCCGTACGGATCGTAATAATGTTCAGTAACCAATACATAACTAAAAAAATTGAACAAGGCTAAAAAATTACATTACTTTAATTAAATTTAGGTTAGCTTAGTTTCTTTTTAACTTAAATGATTATTTTCATAAAAATATATTATTTTACTTAAATATACTTATAATATATATTAATATAAAAGAACTACTATCTTGCTATATTCAATTAGTAAAATGAATAAAATGGGATGATTTTACTGTTTAATGTATGTGATAATTTTTTTTTGTTTATGTTGAATGAAGAATTGTATTTTTGAAGTTTATTTATGAGTATTTTAGATTTAAAATTTATTTAATCTCATTCAGTTCATATTTATAATAATATTTCAAATATTTCATATTCATATATTAATTTTTTTTAAATATTGATAAATTTAAAATGATACATCAAATAGAGTATAAATATAAAATAGAAAGTGAATACCTTTGAAGTGAATACAAGGCAAAGTCATTAATTTATGAGGCTTTCTTGACATTATATATATTTGCTTATAATTTGAAAGTGTTCACCAAACTGTTATGAACAAAGGAGGGCTAAACATGGTTTACTTAGCTTTTCTCTTGTTTTCCAACTTGATTTCATGTTTTCCTTCTTCTTCACATGCACAAAATGCTAAACTTAACCTGCCATTGAAGGCTGTAAACCTAGGCAACTGGCTTGTCACTGAAGGATGGATGCAACCTTCTCGTTTTGATGGAATAGTTAACAAAGATCTTTTGGTATATTTTACTATATACATATATACCTTTCCCTCTTCTTTACTCTATAGTTTCAGTCGTTCAATTCACTGGATTTCCATGTTTTTTTTTATGATGTTTTAATTGGTATAGGATGGAACCCAAGTTCAATTCCGCTCAACAAGGCTGAACAAGTATCTGTGCGCTGAAAGTGGTGGTGGAACCATCATCGTAGCCAACCGTTCCTCAGCTTCCGGTTGGGAAACCTTCAGGGTTTGTTCTTCCATCACCTTTATTGTTTAATGAGTTTGCAACACTTTTGTTAAAATCCATCCTTCTAATATTTATTAATTATTCATCCGGCTTGCATGTGAGAAGCGTGTTGAAACTTAGATATAATAATCGTAACGCAGTTATGGAGGGTGAATGCATCATACTTTAACTTTAGGGTGTTCTTCAAGCAATTTGTGGGATTAGGAAATGGAGGTGTTGTACGAGCTGTTTTGAATACACCTACCAATTCAGCTACATTTCAGATTGTGAGGAGAAACGGTGATCCCAATAAAGTTCGCCTCAGAGCATCAAATAGTTTGTTCCTACAGTTACTTTTGTTTGTTGCCCTAACCTCGATTTTGCAATAACTATCCATCCAAGTCATTGACTGTTTTGGTTTTGAGATTAGGCACAATCGGAGACAAGAGTAACTGCAGACTATAGAGGCTCTAGTTGGGACGATTGGGATCCATCTGTGTTCGCAATGACAATTGTTAACACCTTACAAGGTGAATATCAAATCACAAATGGTTATGGACCTGATAGAGCCCCTCAAGTCATGCAGGTAATCAAGCCTCTTTTTGTACTCCTTAAACAAGTTAAAGCAAAGGGTACTTAACCATGGTTTTTCCAGGATCATTGGAATTCTTACATAACCGAACAAGATTTCAATTTCATGTCTTCGAGTAGACTTGATGCCGTAAGAGTTCCTGTAGGGTGGTGGATAGCGCAGGATCCAAATCCCCCTAGGCCTTTTGTTGGAGGCTCTTCAATAGCCCTCGACAATGCTTTCACATGGGCAGAGTAAGTAAAAGAAAGCTTCTAGGATCGAAACAAAAACAACACTCTTATTTACGTGCGAATTTGGTACAGGAAGTATGGGATGAAGGTCATTATTGATTTACATGCAGTTAAAGCCTCCCACAACGGTAATGATCACAGTGGGACGAGAGATGGTTTTCAGGAATGGGGAGATTCCGACATTGGTGAGACTGTGGCAGCCATAGAGTTCCTTGCAGCAAGGTTAATTAAGATCAGACTATGTCATGCCATGTTCTATTATATTCTTTCCCTTGTTTCACTTCATTTTGAAGGTTCAATTGTTGGACAGATACGGTAGCAGACGAGGCTTGGCTGCAATTGAATTGATGAACGAGCCACTAGCACCCGGTGTAACTTTCGATGCACTTGCAAAGTATTATAGAGCTGGATAGGATGCCGTAAGGAGGCACACAAATGCATATGTGATCCTATCAGCACGTTTAGGACCAGCTGATCCAAAGGAGTTCTTCTCGTTGGCTAGTAGCATGAATCAAGTAGTCATCGATGTGCATTACTACAACCTGTTTTCCGATATGTTCAGCAGCATGTCCGTGCAACAGAACATCGATTATATCTATAATCAATGAGCTTCTGATCTCGGACGCTTGATCTCGGATAATGGTCCCCGGGTTTTTGTCGGAGAATGGACAGGAGAATTTGGTCGAAACGATGCATCAATGGAAGATTATAAGAGATTTGCGAGAGCTCAGCTAGATGTATATGGTCGTGCAACATTTGGATGGGCCTACTGGTCTTATAGATGTAAGGAACACCATTGGAGCCTCAAGTGGATGATTGAGAACAACTATATAAACCTCAATTGACCACTATGATTCTGTTTTCTTTTCTAATAAAGAGTACAATAAGATGTAACCTTTAGCATTTAAAAATGCTAATTTATATTTTATGCATATTTTAACTAAGTTTCTTTATTTTTGCTTCCTAATTGTTAGAAAATGATTTATGGAATTTTACGGGGCAATCCAAATGGGTTTTAAATGCCAATTTGGACATCCGACTGGGATGAGAACAGTTTTTTAATTAATTACATCTTGAATTGGAAAAGAAAAATCATTCGTCCCCTTTTTCTTTTAGTTTTTTTTTTCATTTTGATTGAAAAATTTATTCTCATATCAGTTGGACATTTATCTTGACATTTAAAACCCATTTGGACTGCCACATAGGATTGTCATTAGAGAGATAACAGAGCTTAACGGCAGAGTGACCACTTCATAATAAAACGATAACGTAAGGGACTAAAACATAATATTTCAAACATAAGTGACTAAAATGTAATATGAGACAAACAAAAGTGATTATTTTTGTAATTTACCCTATTTTAAATTAGTTTTTCTTGCCCAGCCCTAACCCCGTGAGGCAACTAAAGTCCCCTTAGCCCATTAGTGTATGACAAGATATCACACTGCCATTGCTTCATTGCTTGAGCATCTCCAAAAATCAAGAGTAAAACCTCAGAGCCCCCCATGTGCAATGCTATAAGTTATTTAGACCCATGTGCAATGCTACAAGTGATTTAGACTCATGTGCAATGCTATAAGTTATTTAGAAAGTGCTTTTATATATGGTAAAATGACGAAGGAAGAAGAAAAGCAGATGGTTTACTTATAATTTGACATTATGTAGTTGCTTATAATATGGAAGTGTGCCCCAAAATGTCATAAACTTTCAAAGCAAAGGAAGGCTGAACATGGTTTACTTAGCTTTTCTCTTGTTTTTCAACCTTATTTCATGTCTTCCCTCTTCCCATGCACAAAATACAGACCTTAAGCTACCATTGAGGGCTGTAAACCTAGGCAACTGGCTTGTCACTGAAGGATGGATGAAACCTTCCCGTTTTGATGGAATCATTAACAAAGATCTTTTGGTATATTTTACTATATGCATACCTTTCCCTTTTCTTTACTCTATAGTTTCAGTCATTCAATTCACTGAATTCCCATGCTTTTTTTTTTTTTTATGTTTAATTGGTATAGGATGGAACTCATGTTCAATTTCTCTCAACAAAGCTTAACAAGTATTTGTGCGCTGAAAATGGAGGTGGAACCGTCCTAGTAGCCAACCGTATCTCACCTTCTGACTGGGAAACCTTCCGGGTCTGTTCTCTCATCAGCTTTATGTTGTATATAACGTACATTTATATAGTTACTAAATAACTACAGCTTTTGTTTGATGCAGTTGTGGAGGGTGAATGAGTCGTACTTCAACTTGAGAGTATTGAACAAGCAGTTCGTGGGATTAGGAAATCAAGGTGTAACAGCTGTTTCAAATACACCTACCCATTCAGAAACATTTCAGATTGTAAGGAAAGATGATGCTCCCAATCGAGTTCGCCTTAAAGCATCCAATGGTTTCTTCCTACAGGTACTCTCTTGCACGGACTTCAACACGTAAATAGCTTTGATTAGTAAACCATGGATATATGTATTTGATAACATACATAATAAAGAACAAATGTGAGTTGAAGTCATTGACTATTTTGCCTTTTTCGTATTGTAATTAGGTACGGTCGGAGACACTAGTAACTGCAGATTATACAGGGTCTAGTTGGGACGATAGCGATCCATCTGTGTTTAACATGAAAATCGTAAACACCTTACAAGGTGAATTTCAAATCACAAATGGTTATGGCCCTGTTAAAGCCCCTCAAGTCATGCAGGTATGGCTCTTTTAACACCTTAAACAACAAGTGATAGCCAAGGTATTCGAATTGACTCTTAATGAAAACCATGATTTTTAAGGATCACTGGAATTCTTACATCACTGAGCAAGATTTCAAATTCATATCTGCAAATGGACTGAGTGCCGTGAGGATACCTGTAGGGTGGTGGATAGCACAGGATCCAAATCCCCCTAAGCCTTTTGTAGGAGGCTCTTTAAAAGCCCTCGACAATGCTTTCACATGGGCCGAGTAAGTAAATGATTGAAACAAAACAAGACTATTGTTCTAAAAAATCTAATGTTTTCAATATCTGAAATTAATGCAGGAAATATGGGATGAAGGTAATTGTTGATTTGCATGCAGCTAAAGCCTCACAGAACGGTTTTGAACACAGTGGAGCAAGAGATGGTTTTCTAGAATGGGGCGATTCGAACATCGACGAGACCATAGCTGTAATAGAGTTCCTTGCAGCAAGGTTAAAGATGACACTAACCTCTTCTATGTCATGCCATGTTTTATTATGTACTTAAATGCAACTGTTGGACAGATATGGTGGAAGTCCAAGTTTGGGTGCAATTGAATTGATGAACGAGCCCTGGGCGCCGGCTGTAACGTTTGATGCACTTACAAAGTACTATAAAGCTGGATACGATGCCATTAGGAAGCACACAAATGCATATGTGATCCTATCAGCTCGTTTAGGACCTGCTGATCCAAAAGAGCTCTTCTCGTTTGCCCGGAGCTTGAATCGAGTAGCCATCGATGTGCATTGGTACAACCTCTTTACAGATATGTTCATCACCATGACTGTGCAACAGAACATCGATTATATCTATAATCAACGAGCTTCCGATCTCGGCAGCTTGATCTCGGCTAACGGTCCCCCGATTTTAATTGGTAATTTAAGTTTTAAAAGAGTTTAGTTTAGAGTATAGAAATAGAATAGGAATGAATTTGAAAGGTGGTGAAAAAATGGTTATTTGCAGGGGAGTGGACTGCAGAATTTGGTGCAAAAAAGGGATCAATGGAAGATTATAAGAGATTTACAAAGGCTGAGCTAGATGTATATGGTGGTGCAACTTTTGGTTGGGCCTATTGGTCATATAAATGTCAGGAAAATCATTGGAGCCTCAAGTGGATGATTGACAACAACTTTATACAACTTAATATGAAATGATTATACACTTGACTAATTTATAATGTAATAATAAAATATAAATATTTTTTCATTTCTGTTTATGTACTGTCCCTTAATTAAATAGATCTTACGTTGAATTTATTTGTCTTTAACTATCATCTATACCTACTATCAATATCTATAAATATTACACTTGTCCCAAACTTCAATTCAAATTTTCAATTAATAAATCTTTTAACTTTTTCATTTATTTTGAGGGGATTTGATAAACAACACAAGTTTTAGAGTTAATGTGAAAAAAATTTAAATGGAAGGCTAAAATATTTTTTTTTTGTAAAGTTAAAGAGGATGTTGTTCATCCTAGGAGACTCGAGTTCGAACACCTGTATGTACAAAGTGTGTACGCGTTGTCAAAAGGTTAAGAAAGTATGAACTAATATTACCATGTAATCACATCAGTATATTAAAATAAATAAATAAACAAATCATTATTACTTCAATTTATTACATGTTTAGCATAATTTGCCATACTACTTCAATTTTTTTTTAAACTTCTATGTGGGTATTTTTAATTTATATAATTTTTTTATATAATTAAGAATAAGAGTAGAATTGTTAGAGATTGAATCCAAACTCTCGTGTCACAACATAAATATTCTTACCACTAGACCAAAAAATTATTGGTAAATTTATATAAATTTTTACACATGAGTTATATGTATTCATGTTATTTTCATTTTATTTTTTGTATTTTGTGCCGTAGCTTAATTCATCTTATATTTTGTATAGTATAGTAATTTTATTTTATTTTATTTTTAAATGATATGTTTAAAATGGTTGGTTCACATGTTGATTTACCAATCAATTTAGAATATTATTCAACTAGTTAAAAAAAAAGTTTTTGTGTTTTTGATAAATTAAAAAAATTAAGTATTAAATTTTTAATATTAAATTTTATAAGTGTCGAATTTATATTAAAAATTATTTTTTAAATAAGTAAATATAATTAATAAATATAATTATATTGTTTGAGAAAAGTAAATATTGATTTTTTTAAATTATTTGTTTTTAATTTTAATCTTATTAATATAATGTTTTATATTATTTTAGATAGTTTTGATCAAAGATAAATATGGTAATTTGAATATTTTTTTTAAATGATAAAGTAATTACTTACTTACTTGTTTTATTTTATTCGAACACTTTTTTTAAAAAAAAATTATATGAAGTAAAAAGTTAAAAAGATTATCAAACACATTTAAAATATTAAATGTTGAATGAAAATTTTCAATAATTTATGAAACACACCCTTAAAAACACATTATTGTATTAATTATTTTTATTTTAATTTTTATTGAGAAGTTAATTTAGAATTCATATCAATTTGGTCTAGAAAAAGATTTTATCATTTAATTTTATTTTTTAAAGTAAAAAAAATCTCTTAATATATAAAAATAATATAAATTTTATTTTATTTTTTGGTGAAATATAAAATTTATTATTCATAGGTCCTCTCTGATCGTAGCATCTTGCTCGATTATTTGTCAACATAAGAATAAATTTGTTGCTACGATGACGATGATTCCAATGAATTTTATTTATTATTTTATTTGTTCAATTTGGTCCCCGACCATTGAATAAAGTACTATAAGCAAGCATAAACAACATGGTCTAACCAAAGAGTTTTGCAGTTTCACTTACTTTCAAACTCGAAGTCTCCGCCACTACTACCAGCTTTCTCTTCATCGCTCAACCCAATGGCAATTGCCTCCAACTCCCTCGTTTCTTTCATCCACGGCTCATTGAGTCAACCCGGAAGGACCTCCCACTTTCTTCCTTCACCTTCTCTTTCTTTCCCCGGATCTCGTTCACTCTCTCTGAAACTCACCCGCCGCTCCAACTCGCCCCTTCTTTGCTCTTTAGATGCAACCAACGCCACAGATAAGGACACCCCAATCGAAACAAGTAATCTTTTTTTTCCCCTTTTTACTCCCAATTTTCAGTTTTTGAAATCTTTATGTTCTAAATAAAATCTGGGGTTTTTTTGCCCCTTGATTGTTCAGGTTTCCCAGCTTATCCAACTGTGATGGATATCAATCAAATAAGAGAGATATTACCACACAGGTGAACTAATTTTATTATTTTTTAAGCTTTTCCTTTGATTGTTGTTGATATATGTTTATTGGGTTCTTTTTTATTTGGCTTGTAGATTCCCATTTTTGTTAGTGGATAGAGTGATAGAATATAATCCAGGGGTATCGGCTGTTGGTATAAAGAATGTGACCATAAATGATAACTTTTTCCCTGGACATTTCCCTGAGAGGCCTATAATGCCTGGTGTTCTCATGGTTGAGGTATTTTTTTTCTCCCTTTTTTTCTGAATTTTTGGAAATTTAATCACTTTGTTTATGATTTAAAATTTGACATCTTTTTATATTAGGAACTGAATGTAGGGTTTTATTAGTATGTAAAATGTTTTATTTTTATCTGATAACTTTTTAATTATTAATCTAACAAAGGAGGTGGTAGGCTGGTCCTGCTTTGTGATTACCTAAGTTGTAATTTTTAATATCAACAGTATTAATATGGGTGAGGGTGAGTAATCAAATCCCGTGCTGAGCTATGCTCAGAAGCTGGCGCTTGACTTAAAATCCGAGGCTCAAATCTCAGCTCAGTTTGGATTGAATTTCAGTTTTAAGCTCCAGCTCTATAAACATTGAACGGCTTGAGCTTGTTCGATTAAGCTTATTTACTTAGTAAAAGTTGATCTCAATTCCCTTGCTCTACTTCAAACTTGATTACTATACATTTGTTCCGAATTTACTTAACTAATCAAAGCTTCATTAATCAATTAATGTTTCTCAACACATAATCTAGCATCTTCTCTATAATTGGATTTTTAGGAATGTGCAATGTTTCTCTCCCTTTTTCTTTTATATATATATCTATATATATATAGTTTCTTTTACATTATTCACTGGATACCTAGTTCTGCTTTCTGAATGTCAGCAAGTTTTGACCTTAAAGATGCTATTTTTGCCATGAAAATAGGTTCTTGGATTAATCCAGTTTCCATAAATTAACTTATTAAGATCTCTATTAACTATGATCAAAGATATTGCTATTGCTACCTGCATGCATGAAACCGCAGATGTATAATTCTAGCCAGTTTGGTTTTTTGTTCAATACTCCATAGCTCTGCTGATAGTAACTTCTTTCACCTTTTTTCTCTTGTTTTGGTCACACCTCATTTTTCAATCACATAAGTAGAGTAGGGTATGGATAATCTTAGTGCTGAGGTAAAATATGGTTGTATGAAGCCTTGGTAGCAGTTTGAGACGACATAGATGTAAAACTAGGGGCTTGACTACATAGATTTGTTAGGGAATTAGCTGTGAAGTCTTTCACCCCCGAGGCGCTATTGGCAGCTGACATGAACTTGTGTAGAATATGTTAGCATTAATAAGTACTATCAATATATTTTGATTCTTTTCTTATGCAATGCATTTTTTTCTTGTTGCACATGATCTGAAAATTGTGCCTGGATTTTATGCCATTTGAGATCCTTGTTTCTTCATGTAATATCTCGCTCTTTGGCTACTAAGCACTTTTATGCATTTACATCCTTTGATATATTGTGTTATTATTTTTTCAATTTTTTACTTTTTGCACCTCCTAATAGGAATTCTGTCTGAGCAAATTTTGAGTTACATGATTGGTAATCCCCCTCAATGCAGTGTTTTATTCTGGCTGTGCTTGGGAGCCACTCCTTTAACTTGAATGATAATGCAAAGGAGCAAAGAATGGTGTTTTACACCACTTGTATATGGCCTTTTTTGCATTGGTTTTGTTCCAAATTAGTAATGGTGTCATAATGTCACCTCATTTCAGGAGATTTACTGTTCAAATATATATCTTTTTTTTCCCTCAAAATCAACATTAAATTGGCTTGATTTGATTGTCTGACTTTGCCTCTTTGTTTATGCAAGTATTGTGGTATGGTCTTTGACTTCTGCTGTATATCTTCTTTCATTCTTCTGTTTATTTCTAAAATTAGCTATTCTATATTTGTAACCAAAGTTTTGACCATTATCAAAGCCTCCTTTGCCAGTGCTACTTATTTACATCAAAGTCATCTTTATAGTTGCTTAGGGTACGCTTTACCTTTTAGCATTCTTTATCCTGAATAACATGCGCATAGGAAGGGAAAATACAAAGGCAATTAGAGAAACCACTTAGAGCATGGAACAAACATGTTGGTAGAGACGATCTTGGTGTTTCTATTATTCTTGGCTCATTCACGATCCGAATGATTAACTGGTTGTCAATCTAGTAAGCTAGAAAAGAGATGAATTCTCTGGTAGCACGCATAAGCTTTTAATCCAATAATTCTTGAACTCCATTTCTTCTTGGTTTCTTACCTCTCTCTGTCCACCACATGTTTTGGTGACCTTAAAGGTCGGCTGGTTCATGTTACCATGAAGATATCCCAAGTCCTTGGTTACCAAAACGTGTAGTCTCTTGCTGCAGGGGTACTAAAAAATTTGAATTGCTAAAGATGTTTGTTATTTAGATGACCAATTTCCTGAATACCATACTGATAATTTCATTTTTAGTATTAGTAAGTACTAACAGAAAACAATTGCTTGGTCTAGGCGATGGCACAAGTTGGAGGTCTCGTTATGCTGCAACCTGAGGTGGGAGGTTCTCGGGAAAACTTCTTTTTTGCTGGAGTTGACAAAGTAAGGTTTAGGAAACCAGTCATTGCAGGAGATACTTTGGTTATGAGGATGACACTTATTAAGCTGCAAAAGCGGTTTGGAATCGCGAAGATGGAAGGGAAAGCATACGTTGGAACTGACTTGGTATGCGAAGGTGAGTTCTTGATGGCTACTGGTAGTGCTTGATTGTCTCAGTATTTTATACTTTTGTGTATCCACATATTTTTGGGGAAATCACGAGCCATGTTGTACCCGATGTTTTTGATCCGTATGCATCCCTTTTTAGTGAGATTTTCATTGGGTTTTTTTTTCGATGACAGTATGTAAGTTTCTTTGTACTTTGCAGACAAAGAAAAAGATATTCTTGAAGTTTCTTCTATCATTTCATGTAGACTGAAATCAGTTATCAGTTATGAAAAAAAAGAGGTTTAACAATTTGCAGTGACCATTTGGTAGTATGATGTGGAATATATGCAGTGTTCAATTAATTTTATTATACATGTAAACTATTGGGTTATTTCTTGAGGACTAGGTACAGATGAGGAGTAATAACTGCCTAACCCTTTTTCCATAAATTCAATGCTATGGAATTATAAGCAATAATGCTGATTGCAGGGGTGAGACATTTTTCATTTGGAGTAAAACTTGAACTCGCCTCAATTATTATTTAGGGTGGGTGCGGTGCGGTTAATGTAAAAATAGCGGTAACGGTAAAATTAGATATTGTAGCGATACTGTAGCGTGAAATAAGAAGTTAAACTAGTTTGAGTGGTTTTAGTTATCAAATTATCTGAATTTAATGCTGGGTTTGAGTATTATTTTAGTATTTAAATTTTGGTAAAAAAAACTTTTTCAGTTTATGTCAATTTTGAAATTGAGTAAATTGGTCCCTTTCAAAAAAAATTGAAACAATTTAATCCTTATCAATTTTGAAAGTGGACAACTAAAGATAATTGTACATAATTTTGGTTGGTTTAGTAATAAATTTAGCTTTCTATGTTTACATATTTTGTCACTTTAAACTTAATTTTAAAACTTTCAACAAATTCAATCTTAACATTCACACAAATATTGCTAGATAAATTTGTTAAATTAGGACCAAATTGATAGAATGTGTAAACTTTAAGGGTTAAATTTATTATTATATCAATCAAAATCATGTACAATTGATGGAAAATATTAACATCATGATTAATTATCTTTAGTTGATCACTTTTAAAATTGATAAGGATTAAATTCCTTAAAAAAAAATTAGAGTGCAATTTATCCAATTTTGAAATTAAAAAAAACCAAATTCGCCTAAAATTTTCAATTAAAATTCATATACAAATAATCAAGTTTGAAATCAAATAAGGAAATCTAACTTAATTTTTTTACTACATTGTTGGACTTGACTGCATGCATTTCTAGAGCAGTTTTTCTTTTTACATGTTTGAATTGACCAAGAGCTATTTTTGATGAAACTTTTTAACATATATAAATTTTGTTTTAAATTCTATAAACTTTCGATGTTCATAAATACTTTATCAATGATTATTTTTATAGTTTTGAGTACGAATCTATCAATAAACGTGAGATTTGAATCTCAACATTTATAACCCGAAATTTATTTCTTAAAAAAAAAAAAAAAAAAAACCCCAAAGGAGGGGTTATCATTGATGTTGTGAGGGTGTCCTAATGAATGATGTAACTTTGAACTTTTTTTTTTTTGGCACACAAAATGTAGTGGGGCTTAGTGGTAGGAATAGACTATGTGCTTCATACACCCATTGAGGCCCCTTTGCCTTTATTTTGCTTTTAAGTTGGTAGGAAACATCAATTATTACATCTTTTGTTATAATGGAATCTCTTGCTCTACACCCATTCACTTGTTTCCCTGTGTTAACATCCCCCAATCTTTATATTCAGTGGTTGAGTTTGAAAAATATTTTTGAGAGAGTCGAAATTAGGATTTTTACTATTTTAATAGTTTATACTTTTATAATTTTTAAAAGATTAAATCAAATTTTTATCATTTTTAAGCACTAAAATATAATTTTACCATTACTAAAGACCCTACCAACCCCCGACTCCACCACTATTTGTATCACTCAATGACCCTACTGCTCCAACTATTGCTCACCACTGCTCATATTTTATGTAGTCAAGTTTAATCTCTTTCTGTTTTAAGAAAAAGGAATGTACCCCAATCCCCCTGTATTTTGATTAACTGTGGTGAAAGTTGATAGCATTTCATATCAAACTTCTTCATCTTGGACCCTCCCCCCCTTTTTTGTTTTTCCTTCTGCAGTGAGAAAATTTCATTTTCATTCACTTCCATTATGATTCACACTTCATTGTTTTTAGTCAATGGACAAAAAGATTTCACACTCAGCCCTCAAATCTCAATCACTACAAATTGACATGCATCTGTGTTAATTATTATCTGATTTTCATCTCAGTTTATTTTGAAAGTTGTTAATAAGAATGTGACACGTGATATATTAAGTAAAATAAGATGAAATTAAGAAAAAAGAATGTAATTTAAAGAGAAATACTAAAAGAAAAAGAAAAGTGAGTTGGCAAATGGAGGTAGGAGATTGGTAACCACCAATGGCGGAGCCATGATATTAATCTTGGGGGAGATCAAGTTAAAATTAGATGTATTACGTAACAATTGATTTAAATATAAAAAATCGATCCAAAAGAAACAGTATTCCAACATTACAATCGATTTAAACATAAAAAAACAATCTATCCCAAACAAGCAATATTTTTGAAAAATTACAAAAATTTTAAACCTTAAAAAGACTACTTATATTTTTGAAAGGATCATAATATATCTAAAAAAAAGCTAAAATGTAAAAATTTTAAACCTTTGGAGGATGATGCCCATAAACCTCTACTAGGCTCCACAATTGGTGACGACCTTTGAAATGTGTTATTAGAGGCATAATAATGGCAGGTCCATTTCATGTGACCACACAACAGCTTGATTGCTTGTTTCGTTTAGGTTCCTAAATTTGCTATTTTATTCATGTGTTTGGTGCGAATATTTTAAAGATATTTATCAGTTAGGATATTATTTATGGAAAAAATATCAAATCAAATATATATTGATAATTGTGTTTATCATTTTTAATAAATTAAAGTGAGACTATTATTACAAATGATAACATTAAAAATGCTAATGGACTTGAAAAGAATTTAAGTGGGTAATATGAATTAATTAGATGTGAATGTTAAATATAAATAATATAGGAACTTAAAAAAGAAGAGTCATTATTTATTTATGTTTTTATATGTTTGGCTTTTATAAGAACAAAGCTGAGGGCAAGGAGTCTAGACCTAGGGAACTCCAATAATTGACTAATAATTGCTAAAATAAAATTTTCAATATTAATATTCTTCTATATTGATAATTTGAAGTCCAACTATGATTTCATCCATTTTTTTTCTTAGATTTTAATGTGTAATTATTGAATTATGAATATATATACTATAGAAAGTTAATAATAGGTAAAGGCCGGAATTGTAAAAGTTCGTAAAATTGACATCCAGTGTTTAAATATTCAGAATCACTTAAATTTGTATATTGACATGATAATTAAAGTGTTCATTGTCTTAGATGTAATCTAGATTTAAGTCGCGTTATTATTAAGGTTCCATCTTTCTCCTATAATTCAAAAAAAAAAATACTGAAGATCACTTTTTTAAATAAAAATTGTAGTACATTTTTCTGAAAGCCAAAAGAAAAGTTATACATAAAGAATATAAAGGGATTCAAATTCTGAGAATTAAATTCAGATTTTCTCGATATCTTATATTAAAAATAGTTTGAGGAATTAATTAAATTAAGCTTAGAATTATATATATATTAAAAATCTTATAGAAAAAGAAGAAAATTCATTAAATTGCATTAGGTAACGTTTGACAACTTTGATTTAGAACTTGGGTTTGGATATTAAAATATTTAAAAGGTAATATTTATGATTATTTTTAAATTTATAATTTTTTTATGGTTATTTATAATATTTATTGTTGCCGTGACTGTTAAGGGATTAACGGTGCTAACGTTACAACTTTTTTTTCAGCTAGACGCATCCACATAAGCATTTGCTGATGTGGCATATAAGATAAAAATATAAATTTTAGAGAAAAACTATAAATATTATATTGATAAATAAAGTACCTATTTTTTATTTATGACTAAAATACATATTTTTTTTCTTTGTTCTCCTTTCTCGGATAAAATATTAACTTGAATATCAATAAAATGACATGTACCTAAAATTGAGTTGGCCTTAAATTGTGATTTGTCATTTTGGTGCTTTGGATAGAAAAATGTTAATTTGAATATGAACATATGGATTGAAAGTATATATGTATAAAGTATAAGACTCAAATGGATGTAGAGATACTCGATATCATATGTATTAAGTTGTTGTGAATGTCAATAAAGTTGATTGTGCATTTGTAATAATGCCTTAGATGAGTTGAATTGGAATTTTGGGCCACTTAGACCATTTGAGGTGTATGATTGACATGTTTGAGTTAAATGATGCAAAGTTTGGAGGAATTTGCCTTCAAAGTCGCGACACCACCCTATTGATGTCACAACATCAAGCTTTTGTCTCCTTAGCTGCGATTCTCCCATATTGAGGTCACAACATCAAATTCTCATGTTCTCATAGTCGTGACGTTCCTCTATTGAAGTTGCAACGTTAGCCTCCTGTCTTTAAAGTCGCAACTCATCATGATTGAAGTCGCAACGTCAAGATTATACCTTCAATTTCGTGACATGATTCCCACACGATCACGACATCATCCCAGTACTTTGAAAATTTTACATTTTAATCCTTAAATTAACATCGATTTTTCATAAGACCTTTCTTACGCTCGTTTATAACATGGATGTGATTAAATAACATATTGTAATTAAATATTGAACCTAATGGCTTGTGTAAATTGTTTATTTGATATGCCAATGAAGTTTTAGTTGCTTTATCAATGAATGTGACATCTCACTTCTTGGATTTAATGGTCGAGTCAAGTGGGGGTGTTACATATATGTAGAATCTCATTAGCTAAGGTTGAGATTGAATGTCTTACATTTCTAAAAGAAATATGAGTTCATTTATCTAACAAGTGGATGCTTTGATATAATTTTAGTAGATGAGTCTACAAGATAATTTCATATAAGTTACCAACTCACAACCTATCATTTGCGAGATTACTTGTTAAATGAGTAAATTAAGAACAAAAACTTTCAGATTATGCAATTGAGACCATTCTTATTAATACTAGTGAGTTTATTACTCCAACTTTCAATGATTATTGTATGCTACATTAGTGCAAATAACTATAGCAAAATATGTTGCTTAAACATATAAAATGGTTTAGCATTATTATGAACTAAAAGCCTCCAATTAGTAACTAAATCGTTACTTTTGGGAACAAAACTTTTTGTATATGAACAAGGGTATAATATTTTACATGCATCACCATTTCTATGCATCATGCCAATAAATTATGATTTCTCCTGATTACAATTGACTTTTACGATACATGTTCAAATTGCGAAGTAATCCGTTGAGTTAAAATGCCAAAAGCATATAGAAATTTTCAAGAAATTGTTCAATACATTTGCGTAAATATTTATATGAATTCAGTTTATTTGAATATATGTATTTTTATAGTAGGATGAGACCAAAGTTTGCTATGATTATCATAAAAAATCCTGAAGAGATCAAAATATACTTTCTAAAAAAAATTTCACTCATGATTTTCAAAAGAATAATGATACAAATACTTAGCAAATTCATTCAAGTGATCATTTGAAAAGTTAGGATTTAATATTGAAATATATATATACTCTAAGATATTATGTAATATTGTCATAAGGGAGAGTTAGTATGTGTTGTACTCCTTTTTCCTTAAGCGAGGTTTTGCCCCCACAAGAATTTTTGGTAAGGTTTTTTAATGTTACAACATGTTATACATATTATAAATATATGTACTCTTTTCTTTCATTAAGAATTTTTTTTCATAATTTTTATCTTAACGAGACAAATTATCTATCGATAAACATTTAATAAAAAGAATTATAAATATTTTATTATTATATAGTAGATGCCTATTAGGACAAGAAGTTTGATGTACTTTAAACGCTAATGTCCATTAGAGTAGAATTTTATATCGTTTATACTTTTTATGTTTATAAATATATACTTTGGAGAGACGCCGTAAATATTCTATTGATGAATGAAATACATATTATTTCTTTGCCCTCTTTTCTTTTACTTTCTTTGTTCTTTATTTTAAAACATTTTTAAATTTGATAAATTCATTTTATACTTTTCAATTATGTATTATTAAAAATCTTATAACATGTATATGTGTGTGTAAATCATGTATTTAAAACACAAACATACTTATTAAGTTTCATTTAAAAACTAAAAAATGCTTCAATTCAAATGGTAAAGGAAAAAGTTTTATATACATGGTATCCTCAATTTAGGTCTTATTATGAATTTTTTTTATTAATTTATAAAAATATAAAAAGACAAAAATACTCAAATAATTATGTAACTTGTTTTACAAAGAAATTGGTTTTTTGATAATTCCCTAATTGAGTTGGGACTTAATTGATGAATGACACCAACTCAATAAAAAATTTAATAAATAATATAGATATTAAATCCCAATTAAATTATCCAAAATATATTTCTTTTTTTATAATAAATGAATAAAAAATATTTTTTATGATTGTCTGATGATTAAGGGTGTTCATCACTCCAAATATGACCTAAGTTCGAATCGAGCTAGTAAAGTTTATTATTCCGACTTTACCTTATTATTGTAATTTTTTTTTTTTACATTTCTTATGGTAAGAAAGACAATAATTTGTATATTTAAAAAAATTATAGCATATTAGCTATCTCACTTGGTTGTTCATTAAGTGTAAATTATCTATAATTGAAATTTATTTATTATCATTTAATTTTCTTAATGGAAAAGAAATTAAAGGTTACCCGGAGAAAAGGTACCTACTTGGCTCCCTAAAATTAATATATATATATATATATATATTAACTATGTCAAATTTATAAAATTTTAATTTAATTCTTCTAAAATAATATATAAAATAATAAAATAATAAAAATATGACAAAAATTAAGTTTAATACAATATTTGAATTTGACAATTTTTTTTAATTTGGTACTTGAATTTTTTTATCCAATTTGATACTCAAACTTGATTTTTTTTCTAATTTAGTACTTAATCTTTTTTTTGTCGATTTGGTACTTGTCAAATGTTTTACAAATTACCTCAATATATTAAAAATATTTTTATGAGGTAGCAAAAATAATTAATGTATGACAGATGATATGATATTTTTTTTGTATTTTATATTTTCAATTACTTTTAGTTTTATTTATTTAATCAATTATTTTATTGATTGAAAATAATGAGTTTATTTTAATTTGGAGTTTTAAAAATATTTTTATTTAATATTAATTCGTTAAACATAATTCAATACTTATTTTTTAAATATAAATTTTTTTAATATTAACAATACTTTTACAATATAATAAAATTAGTATTTTGATTAATTTTCATATAATATTTAATAAATTTAAATACCATATTAAAATTTTAAAAACCTAAATACTAAATTGAGAAAGAAAATGAGAGACCTAATTAAACAAAAATATCAAATTGTGATACCACATATCATTTTAAGCCTAAAAATTACGAACTTAATCCAAAGTGGTTAAAGAAAATTCAGAGTTGACAGTGAGGCTATCAGTAGGCCCAGTCCACAGTGGCCACTGATTTTCTTTAAGGATGAGAGGGCTACAGTTCTAGAAGCTCCACACAACTGGCAATGTCTCCATTCCCTTACTAAATATATTTATTCCCTTCTTATTTTCACATTATTCATCAATTTTTAGTTATCTGCTCTCCCACCTCACTTTTCCACTCCCTTTCTCTCTCTATCTTTCCAATTCAATAGAGAAGGAAGCAGGATGATGCTCGGAAAACGCTCACGTCAGCCGATCAAGAGGACGACAAGCATGACGGGTATCACCGTCGATGTCTCCGACGCGGAGGACGTCCTCGACCACCACCAAGACCCAATCATATCTCATCTTCCTCCCCCACAAATCCACCCTATGCATGAATCCCCCGACGGTAACTCCCCTTACGATCACCGTTTCTTGGCCATGGTGTCGCCCAGAAACCCAGCTTCTTTCACTAACCGTATCGTCGACAGTAGCACCATAGACACTGCTCCTTTTTTGCGAGCTTGTTGGCTTTGTAATCGCCGCTTAGCTCCTGGTCGTGACATATATATGTATAGGTATCTTTTTTCTCCTTTTTCAATTTATCTTTTTCATATTGAGATTGAAACTAAAGCTCTATGAACAAGGAAAGAAAGGGAAAAAAAATATTTCTCTTTCTTTCCATCCAAACAACAGTCTTTGCTCCTTGGTTTTCAGATTAAAGCCAATACTTTAAAATAAATTTGGGTTGAATTATTGCAGAGGGGATACATCGTTTTGTAGTCAAGAGTGCAGAGAAAAACAGATGAAGCAAGATGAAAGAAAAGAAAAGGTAAACATTAATTCTTCAAAGAAAGAAGACCGCCATGCCCATTCCTCTTCAACCACCACCACCACCTCCAAGAAGCCTGTGGTTGCTGCTTGAACTTTGAAGAAAGTAAATGAATGAGTAATTTCCATAGGAATGAAGCCAAAATCCAAACCCAGCCTGAGTAGAAATCAATGGGGTTTCGTCATAGATCATAGTGGGTGCAGTTAAATTATTATAAAGATGTGGATGGTGATGCAAATAGCCAAAGCTCTCAGCTTCAGATTATATCAGCACTTATATATGGATTCCAATGTTATAACTCCTTTTTCCATAGTTTAAAAATATTTAAACTTCAGAAAATATATAAAAATGTATTAAAGGACCAATCATATTGTGTATTAAAAATATTTAATTTAAATTATTTTTATTAATTAAAAAATACATAAGTTTAATTAATTAACCTTTTCAATTTTATTTCTTTCCTTTTTCTCCTAGCTTCATCACCATTTCGTTTACCATTCAAGCAGTCGCCGCCTCCGCTCAAGCAATGACCCAGCGCCGTTCACACGCCTCCACCATCATCATTTTCAAAACCCATACATCGCCCTTTTGGAATTGAAGTCTTCTCTTTCTCTCTCTGTAACTTTCTCATCTTATTTTTTAACATAAACTTTGTAGTGTCTTCTCTTGTTTTTTTGCTATTGTTATCGCTCTCTTCATCTTAAAATCACCATTGTTAAAAACAAAGACCCTTCTTCTGTGCTCTCTCTTCTCTTGTGATGTTTGTCTATTTGTTAGTTATTGAACAATAATAGAACCCATCATCCCTTTTGATCTTCTTATCTTCCCACTTGGTAAGCTTATCTTTTATTGTTTTTGTTTATATCGCACAATTTTTTTTATCTCATAGTACAATTTTTCTTTTTGCTACCGGGTATTTGGATCCTTTTGGGGATTCTTTGTTTTAATCAGCATAGTCAAAATATTTTTACTTGTTATATTCTTAATTTGGGGATTTTTTTTTTCATTTTTTACTGCTTTATTTGAAATTTGTATCGATGGACGATGGGCTTGCCTCTGTCCTTGCTATTTTACCATTTGGTGAGATTCGGTGTTAATGGAGCTTCAGTTGGAAAATGATGATGGTGAGGGCGTGTGAACGGTGCTAGTTCGAAGCTTGAGCAGAGGTGGCGTCGGCCTGAACTGAGTTTGGCGGTGGTGATGGTGAACGATGATGGTGATGAAGCTAGGAGGAGAAGGACGAAGGAAGAAAGATTAACAGGAAAGAAATAAAATTGAAAAGGTTAATTAATTAATTAACTAAAGCTCTTAATTTTTTTAATTCATAAAAAATAAAAGAATTTAAATTAAATATTTTCAATACACATGGCATAATTTGATTGGCCCTTTAATTCACGTGGCATAATCTAAAATTTTGAGATTAAAATTTTGACGGGTTATACCTAAAAATATATCAATTTAATTTAAATTTTAAATTTTAAATTTTAAGTATAATTAGATTTTTAAAAAAATTAGATACCAAACCGATACAAATTGAGAATTTTGAATAATGTATTAACCCATAAATTATCACTAAGTCATTGAAGAATTGCAACATATAATAACAAGATGCAAGTTATTAAAAATAAAAATAAAAATATCTTCTAACTTAAAAGATCCAAACTTAAAAGCTAATAAAAGTTGAAGCCTTGAAGGATAAACCGATAGATATATATATATTAATTTTAATTATTTATATAGTTTTTGAATTCTTTTTTGTTTTTTTAAAAAAATATTTTTTATTTTATTTTTATATGTTTTTTAAATAAGTATCAATTTGATAAAATATATAAATTTTAATTGTTAAACTAATTTAATTTATTAAAATCGAGATTAAATTAATAATAAATTTATTATTATACTGTAAAATGGATAGAAAACAATAACTCCATTTTTTTTATAGTAAAAAAAGACAAAATATTATCTTATTCTTGCAATTTATTCAATAAGAAACAATAACTCTATTATTAATTGCCCTTAATCGTTAATTTTTAAATTTAAGAGGAACTAAATTATTTTATTTTTTAAAGAATCAATTTAGTCAAACTGGAAATTAGAAGGTAAAAAGGTTCTATTATCAAAATTGATTATTTGAATATAATATTACTTAAAAAAATGTCAAATCACTTAAAGAAAAACATATTTTTACTAAATTGTCCCCTAGAATACTTTTTGTTGTTTCTTACACGAAGGTTTGAAGCGTCCTCTATTTTCACCGATAAATGGATGCAGTTCTCTAGTAATCGATTTAATATTTCCTCTCTCAAATATAAATTTTTCCATAAAAAACCATCAAGCCCTTGAACAAAAAATTGCATTCAATTGAGTTTTTGAACACTAGATTTTCTATCAAATAAATTCCTTGATCGATAATTTTCAACCTTGACTGTTAGTAGAGTTGATCATGGGTCGGACTTCAATAAAATTTTAGGTTCAATTGTTAGGTCCGAACTCAGCTCGACCGAAAAATAGATCTAAATTTTTATCCAAGCTCGATCCGAATTATAATAGTCAAACTTGAGCCCGATCCGACCAGTATTAATTTTTTAGATTATTTTATTACATACAACAAATTTAAAAAATATATAATATATCAAATACATTTAAAAATATTAAAACAAACATTAAAAAATAAATAAATTTAAAATACATTAAAATTTTTATATTAAGATAGTTGCAAATAAATTAGTAAAAAAATTAACAATAAAACATAAGTTTTACAATATTCAAATACTATTAAAAAAGATAGTGAAATAATAATAAAAACGCATAAAAAATAATATCCAAACAAAAAAAATAACGGCAAAAACAACACGAAAACAACAATCAAAACAATAAAAAAAATACCAAAACAGTAAAAACAACAACACAAAATAGCAAAAAAAAAAACCAAAACAGTAAAAAACAATACCAAAACAAGAATATATTTTTTTATTAAAAATAGTTTATTTATTCGGGTCGGGCCGGGTTGGGCTCGAGCAAAAAAACTCATACTCGAGGCTCGGTCCGTTTAAAAAATGGGCCTAATTTTTTATCCAAGTCCATTTTTCGAGCCTATATTTTTGTCTAAACCCTCTCATTTTTCGGACGGGCCTTCGGATTAGATCAAGTGGCTCGACCCATGATCATGTCTAATTGTTAGTTTACTGATGTGACTATTAACGATCATTAAGTCAATTATTATGGTGTCAAAAGAAAGTCCACATCAAAAAAATAAAAATTTTCAAAAATATTAAAACATATACTTTAAAATTTCGAGTTTTGAATGAAGTTGGGCATCAATTTGTTCAGGTTTATTTTGAACTTAAGTTTTTAGTTTTAAAAATTATTAGAACTTTGTAAACCATTATAAATATCTAAACCATTCTTTTTGAAAAAAAAAACAAAAACAAGTCTCGATTTATATTTTGAAAAATAAAAATGGAGTCATTACCAATAATTTTTTAAAATATGTGTAATTTGATCATTTTTCGAGATTTTTGAAACCAAAATCATTAAAATAATTTTGGTCTTTGAAACCATAAAACGAGTTCGAGAGTCGGTTACGCATAAGGAAGGATTAGCACCCTTACATGCCCAAAATTGGTACCTAATCAATTATTCAAAATCTTATTTGGTGAAAATTAAAAAATCAAGAAAAATTTAAATCGCGATCCTTAAATGCATGAATGTCACATTTATTTTACTTTGAAAGCAAATTTTGTTTCCAAAGAAAGCTCGTTGTTTCAAATTAATCGAGAAAAAGTTACATCCAGAAAGTTAGGATATAATAATTCGAATATTCAAAAATAACGAACTTTTAAAAAAATCTCGTATTTAAATTTTTAAAAGGATTTTCAATTCAAAAAAAAATCGACACCCAATGAGTTAAGACATGATTTTTTAAATTTCCGAGATAAATGACATTGCCTTGATTTTTAAAAACAATTTATGTATTTTTAAAAAAAAATGAATTACCATGTTATGCAAGCATAAATATGCACATAACTTCCAAATATAAATAAAAAAATAAAAATATAATAAATATCATTAATAGTACAATTTCTCAAGAATTGCTGTCGAAACCATTTTTTCTTTTAAAAACGAGTTTCGAAAATGATTTTAGAATTGGAAAATAGAAGTCGCCACCAATCTTTTAATTTGGTGTGATTGAATCACCTAAAATGTTCGAATTTGTTGTATACAATATTTGATCTTCAAAATCCAGAAAAATGGACTCGAAAGTCGGTTACGCGTAAGGAAGGGTTAGCACCCTCACATGCCCGAAATTGGTACCTAGTTGATTAGTTTTGGTAGTTTAAAATCCAAAATTCGAGTAGAAATTCAAAATGCGTTCCATGTCAAAATGAGATTCAATTACTTAGGTTCAAAGTGAAATCATACGTTAAGGCACGATTTCTTGATCCCCTAAACTAAAAGAATATCGAACGATTATCAATTTTGAGTAAAATATTCGATTATTTAAGTTCAAAAAAAGATCAAACTCCAATACATTAGAATATAATCTTTCAAATCCCCTTTAATAAAAGAATATTACTTCTTATTTGAAATAGCTTATAAGTTTGGAAAATGATGTATATTCTATTTTTTTACCTTTATATATATATATATTAAAAAAGACTATTTCATAAAAAAATGGGTAAAAACGGATAATTTGCAAGGAAAGTGATCATTATTGATTTCAAGGAAATCGTTCGATATTTCAATTCGTTAGAGCATTACGTCCCAAATTCTTTAAAATGCAACAACTTTATTTTAAAGGGAAATTTTCGTACTTACAACACATACAAGCTTGCTAAATCATTTTAAAAAAAAAAAGAAAAGAAGGAAAGTTGAATAAATGTGCCTTTCATTTTAAGATTAAAAGGTAACAATAGTTGGGAATGTAAAATAATTGAAATAACAAATGAAGTGATGGCATACAAAACAACAATTAATGCAATATAATACATGATAAAGTAAGAAACAAAAATTATGCCAAGCGAAATAAAATAAAGATTTGGAGTTTAATCAAAACGAAAAGAACCTTTTTTTCTTTAAAAAAAGGTGTGAGCAACCAATTCGAAAAAACAATGGAATAATTTGAAATTAATTTTAAAGAACTTGGAAAGGAAAATAAAAAAAATAAAAGATCCGTGGCCTAAATTTTTAAAAAAAGAATTTAACATAAAATTTTTTAATGCTTAAAAGGCTTTGAAAATTAAAATGAAAAAGAAACAAATCAAAAATTCGAGGTTAAAATAAAAAAAGGAAGAAGAGGGGGGCGAGCAGGAAATAAGCCCAAGGTAAGGACACGTGGCAATATCTCAAGGGTTAAAGAAGTCGAGGGATTAAAATTAAAAGAACATAAACTTTAGGGCAAATTTAAAATAAATTTATAAATACAATAGGGACGAAATTATGCATCTTACAAAATGCAAGAGGATTAAGTCCGCAAATAAACCCTAAGACAGAAACACGTGGGTTGCTAAGAAAAGCAGGTCGGGTCGTGTTTTTAAAAGATGAAACGGTGTCGTTCTAAGGTCATTGGCTCAAACCCTAAACGGTATCGTTTCTTGGTGCTTTAAAAAACCATTTTGCTAAAAAAAGCCCATTTTGAACCCCCTTTTGTAAAAAAAGTTTGAACAACCCCATTTCCTCTGAATGTCCTCAAAGAGGTCGGCCATCCTCTCTGATGAGGTCCCGTCCTTGTTGCCTCTGTACGTTCATGCGCTCTAGGGTTCAGTCGCGCTTCGTCGTTCTCGGCTTCCACGCGCCGTCACACGCGGTGGCTAGGTAAAAGATTTGCTTTTTTCACTTTCCTTTTCTTTTTTAGAAAACGAGATTTTACTTTCCCCTCCTTTAAAAACCTAAAATCTCCCTTTTTTCCCTTTTCTTTAAAATTTTCAGATCCTAACTTGGATCTACAAAATGACCCCCTTTTTTTTATTTAAAAAAATTTGATCTTTGTTAAGTTTCAAAAAATAGAGAAAAGACTAGACTTTTTTTTTCAAAATTATTTCCCTTATTATGGTCTCCCTTTTTTAAAAAAAATCTGAATCTGGACAGGTTTTTATAAACCTTTGAAAGGATGGATTTCGAAAGTCCCTTTTATTCTTATATCTTTTGTTGAAACGATTTCGAGGTAGAATAAAATATATGATGATGAACAAATTTAAGAATGTATATGAATATACCTTGGAGAAGAACGTTCTTGGATGCTTGCATTTGAATCTGAGACCTTTTTTTGTATTAATTTCGTATATTTTTGGTGTTGATTGTGTTTTTTTCATATCCTTTGTTTACAGATTCAAAATGGCTTTTATAGCTAAAATAAATTACATTTTCACTATTTCTTTATCCTATTCTGCTATCCTCTATTGTCTCTGCTTCTGTTTCTGCTTTGTTTATCTCCTTTTTGCAGGTATCATTGGGGTGGTGGCTTTCTGCGGTCAACACCGACGGTGGAAGGGTGTCCTTGTTGTTTTGGTACAAGACAGATGAGAAGGCATTGGGGAAAGGTGAAGCATCGGGCAGAGGGAGCCTCGGGGTAGCCGAAAGTCTTGGGCAGAGGGAAAGTCAACGGTCAGCCACTGAAGGGTCACGTGGCTGATGTGGCAACAGCGACTGGAGTAATAAACCTTCATCTGATTAGGGTTTCAAAATTTTTTAATAAATTCAGACTTGGGTATTTGGGCCTGTGTGTATTGGGTTTAGGATTTGGGCTGTAATGTAGACCCCTCAAATTGTAAATGGGCTTTAAAAGTTTAATTAACATTTAATTTATGTTTGGGCTTTATTTATATTTTTTTGATTTATAGCCCGGTTACAATTGAGCTTCTACAGCTGCCCCTCTGTGCTCGTTGCCGTGAAACGAGAATGGAGCAAAGACTAAAAGAAGCCCAATCTTGTCTAATCCTGCTGAACCCTGGTTTCACTATTGATTACTTTAGCTGTATAGTAATTGCCGCCCTACCTTGCCCCAATCCAAGATGGTGAAATTTGCTGCTGTAGCTCCTCACCATTTCACTGAGATTTATCATCGCAGCTTTAATCCAACTTCGCTGTAACTTTAGGGAGATAGGTTTTGACGTCGAAGCTTTATCTTGCTCTTAGTGCAACTTCGGAGAGATAAAGACTTGTTATTTTGATCTAATCTACTGTAGCTTCGAGGTAGAAGATTCGTTATTATGGCTTGAATCTACCCCTCTTTAGTTTTAGGGTATAAGATTTGCCATTACAGTTGCAATGTTTTCATGGTACTAGATTCGTCATTGTGGCTTAAATCTTTCCCTTCATGCTTTCGAGATACAAGGTTTGTCGTTGCGACTTAAACCTTTCCCTTTGTATCTTCATGGTACTGGATTCACCGTTGTGACTTAAATCTTTCCCTTCATTTTTGAGGTACAAGATTCGCCGTTGCGACTTAAACCTTTCCCTTTGTATCTTCGTGGTACTGGATTCACCGTTGCGACTTAAATCTTTCCCTTCATGATTCTGAGGTACGAGGTTCATCGTTGCAACTTAAACCTTTTCTTCCATTATCTTCGTGGTACTAGATTTACCATTGCGGCTTAAATCTTTCCCTTCATGTCTTTTGAGGTACGAGGTTCGCCGTTACGACTTAAACATTTCCCTCCATCTCTTCGTGGTATTGGATTCGCCGTTGCGGCTTAAATCTTTCCCTTCATGCTTCATGGTAATGACACCTGTAAAATATGCTTAAATGGGCCTTTAGGTAGGCGAGATTGTTTAGGATGCCATGCTCGGGATGAGTCAAATGCTCCTAACTAGATGAGTGTGCATGATTAATGTTAATTTCCAAAATTAATTCTTTTAGCTTTGGGATTATCTCCTTTATTTTTTTCTACGATGGGATTTGGTAGAATATCCTTAATTTGAATCACTCTTTTCAAGTTTGATTCTTCTAAACTGGTGGCCTTGTTTAGGGTCCCTGTATTATCTAGAAAATTTCTAAAATAACACTCGCAGATATTTGCATTTTCGTATGATATTAGACTATTATCCATTATCTTAATATGAAAATACTTGGGCAGTGTGGCGAAAGAATGAGATTGTATTAGAGTCAAAGCTCGAAGAAATGTTGGTCATAAAAAAATTGCCAAATATTTACAAAGAGTAAAATAATTACAAAGAACAACATCAGATGCCTAGATATCAAATATGAGTTTCCTTAGTCTGAGAGTCATTTTCCAACATGACACGAATCTAGAAGGCCTAGAGTACTTCGTTGATGCCCCAAGATGTAAAATTTCTCCATCTTGTCATATTTGAAAGAACAATTGATCATTCTTACTTCATGTTTGAACTGCCCTTTTCGGGTTTTCAACTCAAAATCTTTTTGGTTTCAAGATGCCTTTTTGTGAGTTTTCACCTTGACCTCTCTGTTTTTTTTAGGTGAAATATTCCTTCATCGAGTCTAAATTTACTGGGTTGTATAGCTCTTTGCCATCCATTTCAGTCAAAATGAGTGCTCCTCCAAAGAAAGCTTTCTTTACTACATATGGCCCTTTCCAATTAGGCATCCATTTTCCTCGAGAGTCTTTATGTATGGGGAGTATTTTTTCAAGACTAAATCTCCTTCACGAAATTCTCTAGGGCAGACATTCTTGTTGTAAGCTCACATCATTCGCTTTTGGTACATTTGACCATGACGGATAGCTTTTAGTCTCTTTTCTTCGATCAAGTTCAACTGATCATATCTGTCTTGGATCCATTCTACTTCGTCCAAATTTAGCTCTGATAAGACTCGGAGAGAGGGAATCTCCACCGCGATAGGTAAAATGACTTCCATCCCGTATACAAGTGAGAACGGCGTTGCCCTAGTTGACGTTTTGACTGAAGTCCTATAGGCGAGAAGGGCAAATGGTAATTTTTCATGCCAATCTTTATAGGTTTTTGTCATTTTTGCAACGATTTCTTGATTTTTTATTTGCCGCTTCCACTGCTCCATTCATCTTTGGGCGATATGGAGATGAATTATGATGTTTGATCTTGAATTGTTCACAAACCTCTGATATCGTGCTGTTATTCAAGTTCAATACATTTTCCGATATGATGATATGATTCTTTCTAGCATCCTATATCGGTATATGATTTTCTTTTTTAGGAACTTGCTTACTGCAAACTTTGTGACGTTGGAATAAGAGGCAGCTTTCACCTACTTGGTGAAATAGTCGATAACGTCAAAGATGAATCTATGCCAGTTAGAAGCCTTCGAAGAAATCAGCCTAATAACATCCATGCCCCACATAGAAAAAGGCCATGGAGAAGTCATGACATGTAGATGTGACGGAGGTACGTGAATTTTATCTCTATAGATTTGGAATTTGTGACATTTCTTATCATAGTTACACAATCACTCTCCATGGTTGACCAGTAGTATCCAAATCTCATAATTTGCCTAGCCATTTTGAATCCATTGGCGTGTGTTCCGCAAATACCTTCATGGACTTCTTTTAGAATTTTCTTTGCCTCGATTGCCTCAACACATCTTAGCAACACCTGATCCTTTCTCCTCTTATACAAAATCTCCCCATCTAGGACGTACTCATTTGCGATCCTTCTCAATGTCCTTTTATCATTTTTAGTAGCTTTTTCGGGGTATTTGTGATTTTTCACATATTGAAGGATGTCTTGATACCAAGGATGATCATCTTTTCTTTCCTCTTCAATCTCGTAGCAATGGGCTGGAGCCTCGTAAATGCTCATTTAAGTGGGCTTCATATCCTCTGACCTGTTTACTTTTATCATTGAGGCTAGAGTGGCCAAAGCATCAACCATTTGGTTTTTCTCACGTGGGAGGTATTGAAACATAACCTTATCGAATTCCTTGATCAACTCGAGGACCATGTTTCGATAATCAATTAACTTGGAATTTCTTATCTCCCATTCTTCCTTGAGTTGGTAGATCACCAATGCTGAATCTCCGTATATCTCTAAGACATTGATTCCTCGTTTTATGGCTGCTTGAATGTCCATAATGCATGCCTCGTATTCTGTCATGTTGTTCGTGCAATCGAAATCGAGTTTACTAGTGAATGGGTAATGGTCTCCTTCTAGTGACGCCAAGACTGTCCCAATTCCATTGCCCGTGGCATTTGAAGCACCATCAAAATTCAATCGCCAAGGATGTTCTGACACGATCCCCTCTTCGGTAGTTGCAATATACATTAGGTCCTCATTTAAGAAGTCAAAATTTATTGGCTCATAATCTTTTAGAGCTCTACTGGCTAGGAAATCTGCTATTGCACTCCCTTTTACTGCTTTCTGATTTACATAGACTATGTCGAACTCTGAAAGTAGGATTTGCCACCTAGCCATTCTTCCATTCAATGCGGTTGACTCTATCATGTATTTAAGAGGATCTAATTTCGAGATTAACCAAGTTGTGTGGTATAACATGTACTGCCATAATCTTCGAGTGGTCCAAACTAACGCGTAACATAGCTTTTTGATTGATGAATACCTCACTTTGCAGTCAGTAAACTTTTTGCTAAGGTAGTATATGGCTCTTTCTTTCTTTCCAGTCTCGTCGTGTTGGCTCAGTACACATCTCATAGAGTTTTCAAAAACTGTTAAATACAGGATCAACGACTTGTTGGGACTTAATGGTACTAAGATCTAAGCATATGACAAATACTGCTTAACCTTGTCGAAAGTTCTTTGGCACTCATTATCCCACACACTTGAATTGTGTTTTCTAAGAAGATGAAAGATGAGATCACATTTCTTAGTTAGTTATGAGATAAACCGGGCGATATAATTCAATCTTTTGAGGAAACCCCGAACTTTCTTTTGCGTACAGGGTGATGGTAATTCTTGTATGACCTTAACCTTGTCTGGATTAATCTAAATTCCCCTTTGGCTGACCATAAAGCCTAGCAACTTGCCCGAAGTAGCTTCAAAGGTGCATTTGGTCGGGTTTAACTTTAATTGAAACTTTCTTAATCTCAATAATAACTTCCTCAAGACCTTTACTGTTCTTCCCTAGTTCGAAACTTTGCAATCATATTATCAACGTAGACCTCGATCTCCTTATGCATCATATCATAAAATAACGTCACCATGGCTCTTTGATATGTTGCCCTTGCGTTCTTAAGTCCGTCTTATAACAGAATGTCTCTCACATTGTGACGAATGTAGTTTTCGCCATACTTCAACGTCTATTTTTATTTGGTTATACCCAGAAAAACCATCCATGAAAGAGAATAGTGAATGACCTACCGTGTTGTCTACCAGGGTATCAATGTGAGGTAATGAGAAGTTATCTTTTGGGCTGGCTTTGTTCAAGTCTCGATAATCCACACACATATGTACTTTTTCATCCTTTTTGGGAACGGGGACTATGTTGGTGACCCATTCAGAATATTTGACCACTTGGAGAAAACTCGCGTCAAATTGCTTTTGAACCTTTTCTTTTATTTTTAACAACACATCCGGTTGCATCCTTTGAAGCTTTTGCTGGACAGGCTTGCATTCCTCTTTTATTGGGAGCTTATGGACTACAATGTCGATGTTCAACCCAGGCATGTCTTGGTAGGACCATGCGAATACATCCTTGAATTCTTGGAGCAACTCAATAAGATCTTTTCGTATTTTTACCGAAATATTGGTTTCAATTTTCACCTCCTTCTCTTCATCTTCATCTCTTATGCTCACAGTTTTGACTAACTCTTTATGGGGCAAGATCTGCTTTTCCTCTTGTTCCATCATTCGTAGCAAATCAGGAGACAAGTTACTATCTTGGTCATCTTCAAAGTCCTGAGGCTCCTCGAGACACATATCTTGCTCAAAATGAGGCTCAAAATCAGTGACAGCGTTGCTCATATCATTGATATCCAAAGATTTGTTTAAAAAATAAGAAACGTCCAATGAATAAAGTAAATTTAAGAATGATTGTATGGTATGAGTATGAGTATATATATACAGAATTCAGGAATGATTATTTGCATAGATTAAGTGTGAACGAATTGTCTGAATGAAAGAATATGAAGAAATATTTGCTAAATGGGATAAAACACATTTTCATTAAAAATAATGGATAATAGTCAAATGCCCTTTACAAAAAATTTCTATCACTCTCGGGCATAGAGCGATAGATATGCATCGAGTATTACTTTGAAAAGATCCTAAAGGCTACAGGGAGCTCCTCTTCAGTCCAGTTGTCTAGAATGCTTCTTGGTACGTATGGGCAAACTTGTAATAAGCTCCTTCCTTCCCCCTCTTTAGAAATGACATTTACATCCAGGTTTATCATAACTCTTTTAGTCTTCTTTTCTTCTTCAATCCTCATTCCACCGAAAACGAAAGTCTTTGATATGTGAGAAAAGATCATCGGTCTCCAATTGATCTCTCTCCCGGCCAGTTGTGCTCTTCTCGTTTCTCGCTTCCTCTCAATCTCTTTCTTTTCCTTCATATCTGGCTTGTAACCCAAACCAAAATAATCCCATTTTCCTAATAGTGCTGATGCATTGATTGCCCCTTACAGATATTTTTCGAGCCCTTTTCCTGGTAGTGCCCCTTTTCCAACTGTTAGTCGTAGACCCATCTTTGTAGTCCGTGACAATTTCGATTCGGGAATTTTACTTTCTTCCGTAACAAACGTTGCATTAATGAATTCTAATGACTGAAAGGAGCATTCCACGGCCTCTTCGTTTCTCTCTACATACGGGGCGTCACTTGTCACGGATGCGATAATATCCTCTTTTGCATTTATTGTAACCAATCTTCCTTCGATTACCAGTTTGAGCTTTTGATGAAGTGAGGACGGTACTGCCCCTGCTGAATGGATCTAGGGTCTTCCTAACAAGCAAATGTACGAGGGCTTAATGTCTATTACCAAGAAATCTACCTCATAAGTATTTGGGCCAATCTGCAACGGTATTTCAATTCGGCCCATCACTCTTCTTTTCGTCCCGTCGAAAGCTTTGACTACATTGTGGCATGTTTTCATGTAAGAGCTGTCGACTGGTAATCGTTCTAGGATGGCCAGTGGCAATACATTTAAAGTTGGGCCATTATCAATGAGTACTCCGGGTAAAGTATACCCCTTGCAGCGAGTAGTGATGTACAAAGCCTTTGTCGACCCCATTCCCCCAGACGAGATCTCGTCGTCACTGAAGAAAATAAAGTTGTCAGCACTAACGTTATTAATTAGGCGATCTAGTTTGCACATAGATATGTCATTAGACACATATGTTTCATTGAGTACCCTCAGCAGTGCATTGCGGTGAGCTTCTGAAATTAGCAACAAGGCTAAGATTGATATGTGTGCCGGTTGTTTGTGCAACTGCTCAACCACACTATACTCGTTGTGTTTCAAGAATTTCAAGAATTCTTTTGCCTCGTTCTCTCCTACTAGCTCTTATACTGGCTCAAGCTTTTTGGTCTCTTTCTCTTCTGGTTCAATTGCCAAGGCCTTCCCTTTAGTCGTCTCTTTCTTTTTCTCTTTCAAGTCATAGAATTTCTCACTACGGGTAACAAGGTTTACACCTTCTTTGGATTGCTCTTCTTTAGGTGTTATTATGTTACATCCATAGCTCCAATGGACTCTTCTACTATCCTTATAAGGGAATGGCGAAGGTTTTTGTATGATGACACAAAGTGTCATTTGATTTCTTGTTTCGGCAACCTTGGGCGCGGAGATAATTATTACAAGGCGATCAGGCCTGTTTGTCCTTTTCTCTTCAGAGGCACAAATATCTTTCACCTTTTCTTCTTAAAAAAACTCCAATTCTTTACGATCTATCAAGTCCTGAACCAAAATCTTGAACTTTGTGCAATGTTGAATCTCATGTCCTTCAGTGTCGTGAAAATCACAGTAGTTCTTAGTTGTTATCATCGTATCTTTGTTGTTTCATGTGGTTACTCCTTTGTCCATCATTTGATGCCATACCTATTTCAAAGGTGATTTAACCTCTCCGATATTGGTCTTAACCCTTTTACCTTTTGCTCCCGCAATCGCATTTATTCCCTGATCGGGGTGAGCAAGTAAAGGGTTCCCAACCACGTTAGGTCTCGGCTATTCGAATCTTATACGTTTCGTCTTAATTAGTCTTTCCACTATCTTCTTGAAAGTGAAACAATTTTCGATGGGGTGTCCGATTACTCCTCCATGGTATTCGCATTGGACATTTGCGTCATACCATTTTTGGGAAGGGTTGTTGTACTAGATTCGTGTAGTTCGGGGCCACTGCATGTTGATCATACAACTGCTGGTAAAGCTCTTTATACGTCACCAGAATAGAGGTGAACTGAATTCTTTCGGTGTTTTTTCTTGAGCTTGGTTCCAATTTTGGAGGGTTTTGGTAATTACTTTTAGGGGTTTTTGATTGCGTCATCATGATTGACTTCGCATAGTTTGGCCTGTACATGCCTACATTGTTTATCTCAACTTCTTTCCTTTTAGGGGCTACTCTCTTCCCACTTTCCCAGCGTCAATCTTACAGCTCTTAATTGCGCTTTCAATTATTTCCCAATAAGTGGTTAAGATAAGGAGCTTTCAGGGTATGGACGAAAAGCATGGTTGTCTTTTTTTCTGTTAGCGGTGGCTATACTTGGGTAGCCATATCTCTCCATCGTTGGGCGTATTGCCTGAAGCTCTCACTCGATCTCTTTTCCATGTTTAGTAAAGTGATCCTATCAAGAGCTATATTGGTGACATAGCCGTATTGTCTCGTGAAGGCTTGGGCTAAGTCCTTCCATTAATTAATCTTCGCGCGACTCAATTGATTGTACCATTTTACCGCGGATCCCACCAAGCTGTCCTGGAAACAATGGATCAGTAATTGGTCATGATAAACATATCCTGTCATTTTTCGGCAGAACATAGTGATGTGAGCTTTTGGGCAACTTGTCTCGTTGTACTTCTTAAACTCTGGAGCTTTAAATTTTGGAGGTAGTACTAAGTCTGGATCCAGACTCAGTTCTTTAGCATCCATCCCACAGCAAACGTTAGGCCCTTTCATTGCTTTGACCTTATCTTCCAACCACTTGTAACGCTCCTCTATCTACTTGAAAACTTCTAGTTTTATCGAAATCAGGGTTGATGGGTTTGTAGTATTCTCCCCTGGATTAGACCCTGATCCAGTCGGATAATTGGCTTGGCCTGAGGTACTAATGGGATACTGTTGTGCTCTGATGAAGATGGGAGCCCCTCGTGAGTTTGTTTTTGGCGGAACTTAATTGTGTACAAGAGTAAAGCCAGAAAGGTATCGGGGCTCTTCATTCTCCTCCCTTGGGCTTGTTGTCGGATTTTTTCCTTTTTTCGCTTCTTGTAAAAGTTGAGTCAATTGGTTGATTATATTCCCCTGAGACTCAATAATTTGTTCTCTCATATCCTGTTGGACCCTTGCCAACTGGTCTTGCAACTGCGCTTGCATTTGTTCTTGCATCTCTTTTTGCAACTGCTCCAACCTTTCTAATCTTTGGTCCATCGCTCTCCGAGTACTGTAAGGATGTGAGTTCTCTATGTTTTCGGGTTAAACTGTTTCAAATTTTATTTAGTTAGAGTTGTTGCGTTAAAATGTGAGAATGAAATGCGAATGAATGCATGTATGCAATGCAGAGAAGGCGTTGATTCTGAATTCAATTCCATTAGATAAACTTCACTAGAAGACAAATTTCTTTACATAGAACAAGTTACATAAATAGCTTTGCCTTAGTGCCTAAAGCCCTAATTTTCCTAAGAAGTTCGGACAATTTTTGTCCTCGCGTTGACTTCAACTCATATTGTAAGCTTAACTCATCAGCTTCCATGGCTAATATCTGCACGTGATCAGTCGCTTCTCGCATCCGTGCAAGTGCTTCACCTATGACATAGTCTCTCTCTCCAACTTATCTTTGAGCCTATTGAGTATGCCATTCGTGTGCCTCTAAGTTCCTTTAAAGAATCTCGATCCTTATTTCGTTATTTTGGAGTGAAGCTTTGAACTCTTGTACTCTTTTCCTCAGTTCTCTATTTTCAGCTTGACTTGCTTTGAATTCTATGATAGAGTTTCGGCTGCGGTACCTATGTAGAGATTCCTCCAATTCGACGATTCTAGCTTCTATCTCGATTATTTGGGCCTTTAGCTCAGCCTTTTTGACTTGGCTTTCTAACAATTCTCCTTTTATGGCGTTTTCCCGAGCTTGACCATCTTAAAAATTCCTCTTCCATTGCTCTGCTCGATCCTCCTATTCCCGAATCTCTCGTTGCCATTGCTCAGAGGTCTTACCAAGTCCAGAATTCTTTACGGATTGACGAAGCTTCTTATAGTGTTTCTTCAAATCCTCCAAGTCTTCCTCGATTTTATTCTTCCCTTTTCTCAACTTTTCAGCCTCTAAAATCTTGCTTTATGATGTCCAACTTTGATGGAATTTCTTATAAGCATTCCTCTAATGATCTGCATCGTCAAGGTTCGATGCTGGAATATTATCATTGACCCTTTTACTCCTCCACCAGTCATATTCCGGCGTCATCATCGGGTTTACAGCGAATACCTTCATCCTATACGCTTGCCTCCACGCATTTGTTATCTCCCTAACCCTCTTCTTGTAGTTATCTCCTTTGTAGGTGAACTCCCACTGCGCCAAACCATGCGTTACCGATATGAACTGCCTTGACTTGTATTACCTCAACACAAGTAAAGGGGCATATCCCACGGCTCCCTATACTCTAAGTAAGGGAACTCAATCAAAACTACCGCAACGATAAAGGATCTCGTCAATAATAAGCCACGATGCCTTCCATTTTATGTATTCTTCTTTGAGATTTTGAAGAACTACCATCCATTTCTCTCCAGATATGTTCAGCTCTTTTTGCGTCGCTACAAATTCCTTTAAAAGCGAGTAGTCATGCCTTATACGAAATCCTTTCCTTCTTCCAAAAATGGCTATGAACCCAGACCATCAGAAGTGGTGCACAACCAATGAACCTTCTTTCGTCTTCCCATCGATAAGCACTTAGCGATCTGAAGGTCTCAACGAGGATTACCGGGACAGGTGTGACGCTCCTACTAAGGGGATTGAAGAGATCCACAATTGCATCCTTTATGTGCCCTAATGCTCTCGGGAAGATAACCAACCCATAAATACTCAAAGCGAAAAGGTCAATATGTTTCTTCATATCCTGATGTACTAATATTAGATCCTTCAGACTCTTACAAGTGATGCATTTATTTTCCCCTTTTACCTTGATTCTAGACATCATCCACTGTTCACTCATCCCTGTTATATTTATCAACCTTTTCAGAAGGGTCGGGATACTCGCAGCTCTTGATTAAACCTTGTCAACTTAAACCTTCGGACAACGGATTAGCACGGTGTATTCCTCCACGGTGGGCATCATGTCGAAACTCCCAAAGGAAAAGCGATTATACGCGGGATTCCAATACTGAGTGAGAGCTCGAAAAAGGTGCTTGTTTATTTTTACCTTGAGCAAATAGGGTAAATCTCCATACTCTCTATAAAACACCTGTTTCATTTCATCATTCCATTGACCCCAAATATCCCTTAGCTTTTGCACATTATTTTGGGTCACGTTTACTCGAGTGTGATTCCAAAATTCTAATAAATGGCCTTTTGCCAAACTGTCTCCATTATCGCGTTGTCTCCCCTCAGACCATAAGTGCACGGCCATGTTGTCTTTCACTCTATCAAGAAACCCGTTTTCCATGTCAAAACTCTCTATTTGGTAATCGAGTATGAACCAACACCTTTCTTATAATGAAAATGCAATGCACAAAATAAAACAAAAAGAAAATAAGGTATGTCAGTACATTAATCACAAAGGTAAAATATAATCATGAAATTACAACTAAAAGCAGAATTAATAACACGTCTCTCCTATTTAGGTGACCACTAAGGTTTGTCGCGATGTTTGGTAGCCTCCTAAAGTCAACTACATGCGGTTTGAGTTCTAAAGTATGGGTACCTAAACCAGCCGATTCCTCTATCCTCACCCATTATAGGCTCATGCGGACGAGTTCGATTCAGAGGGATACATTTCCCATATGATTGCACAGAAGTGAAAACTTCAAAACATAGGTATAGATGTATTCCCGAAAGCGATCCACTATCCTGCACGGAGGTGAAGACCTCACGAAGGCATAGTTTCACACTTCCACTTAAGGGGTAAAGTAACCGATCAATGCATATGCATGAAACCCTTACTTCGACAACGAACAAATTAAACAAAAAAAATAAACATATGAATGCAATGATCACAAATTAAATTTAACTCGAATTTTGATTTTCAATCAAGAGACCAAAAATAATCGACTCACGGCTTGACTCTCTTATTTGTCCCCAGTGAAGTCGCCAAGCTGTCAAACCCATTCTTTCTTTTAAAAACGAGTTTCGAAAATGATTTTAGAATTGGAAAATGGGAGTCGCCACCAATCTTTTAATTTGGTGTGATTGAATCACCTAAAATGTTTGAATTTGTTGTATACAATATTTGGTCTTCAAAATCCAGAAAAATGGGCTCGAAAGTCGGTTACGCGTAAGGAAGGGTTAGCACCCTCACACGCCCGAAATCGGTACCTAGTTGATTATTTTTGGTAGTTTAAAATCCAAAATTTGAGTAGAAATTCAAAATGCGTTCCATGTGGAAATGAGATATTTAATTACTTAGGTTCAAAGTAAAATCATACCTAACACTTTAAGGCACGATTTCTTGATCCCTTAAACTAAAAGAATATCGAACGATTATCAATTTTGAGTAAAATATTCGATTATTTAAGTTCAAAAAAAGATCAAACTCCAATACATTAGGATATGATCTTTCAAAACCCTTTTAATAAAAGAATATTACTTCTTATTTGAAATAGCTTATAAGTTTGGAAAATGATGTATATTCTATTTTTTACCTTTATATATATATATTTTAAAAAAGACTATTTCATAAAAAAATGGGTAAAAACGGATAATTTGCAAGGAAAGTGATCATTATTGATTTCAAGGAAATCGTTCGATATTTCAATTCGTTAGAGCATTACGTCCCAAATTCTTTAAAATGCAACAACTTTATTTTAAAGGGAAATTTTCGTACTTACAACACATACAAGCTTGCTAAATCATTTAAAAAAAAAAAAGAAAAGAAGGAAAGATGAATAAATGTGCCTTTCATTTTAAGATTAAAAGATAACAATAGTTGGGAATGTAAAATAATTGAAATAACAAATGAAGTGATGGCATACAAAACAACAATTAATGCAATATAATACATGATAAAGTAAGAAACAAAAATTATGCCAAGCGAAATAAAATAAAGATTTGGAGTTTAATCAAAACGAAAAGAACCTTTTTTTCTTTAAAAAAAGGTGTGAGCAACCAATTCGAAAAAACAATGGAATAATTTGAAATTAATTTTAAAGAACTTGGAAGGAAAATAAAAAAATAAAAGATCCGTGGCCTAAATTTTTAAAAAAGAATTAACATAAAAATTTTTAATGCTTAAAAGGCTTTGAAAATTAAAATGAAAAAGAAACAAATCAAAAATTCGAGGTTAAAATAAAAAAGGAAGAAGAGGGGGGCGAGCAGGAAATAAGCCCAAGGTAGGGACACGTGGCAATATCTCAAGGGTTAAAGAAGTCGAGGGATTAAATTAAAAGAACATAAACTTTAGGGCAAATTTAAAATAAATTTATAAATACAATAGGGACGAAATTATGCATCTTACAAAATGCAAGAGGATTAAGTCCGCAAATAAACCCTAAGACAGAAACACGTGGGTTGCTAAGAAAAGCAGGTCGGGTCGTGTTTTTAAAAGATGAAACGGTGTCGTTCTAAGGTCATTGGCTCAAACCCTAAACGGTATCGTTTCTTGGTGCTTTAAAAAACCATTTTGCTAAAAAAGCCCATTTTGAACCCCCTTTTGTAAAAAAAGTTTGAACAACCCATTTCCTCTGAATGTCCTCAAAGAGGTCGGCCATCCTCTCTGATGAGGTCCCGTCCTTGTTGCCTCTGTACGTTCATGCGCTCTAGGGTTCAATCGCGCTTCGTCGTTCTCGCTTCCACGCGCCGTCACACGCGGTGGCTAGGTAAAAGATTTGCTTTTTTCACTTTCCTTTTCTTTTTTAGAAAACGAGATTTTACTTTCCCCTCCTTTAAAAACCTAAAATCCCTACCTTGCCCCAATCCAAGATGGTGAAATTTGCTGCTGTAGCTCCTCACCATTTCACTGAGATTCGTATCGCAGCTTTAATCCAACTTCGCTGTAACTTTAGGGAGATAGGTTTTGACGTCGAAGCTTTATCTTGCTCTTAGTGCAACTTCGGAGAGATAAAGACTTGTTATTTTGATCTAATCTACTGTAGCTTCGAGGTAGAAGATTCGTTATTATGGCTTGAATCTACCCCTCTTTAGTTTTAGGGTATAAGATTTGCCATTACAGTTACAATGTTTTTCATGGTACTAGATTCGTCATTGTGGCTTAAATCTTTCCCTTCATGCTTTCGAGATACAAGGTTTGTCGTTGCGACTTAAACCTTTCCCTTTGTATCTTCATGGTACTGGATTCACCGTTGTGACTTAAATCTTTCCCTTCATTTTTGAGGTACAAGATTCGCCGTTGCGACTTAAACCTTTCCCTTTGTATCTTCGTGGTACTGGATTCACCGTTGCGACTTAAATCTTTCCCTTCATGCTTCTGAGGTACGAGGTTCATCGTTGCAACTTAAACCTTTTCTTCCATTATCTTCGTGGTGCTAGATTTACCATTGCGGCTTAAATCTTTCCCTTCATGTCTTTTGAGGTACGAGGTTCGCCGTTACGACTTAAACATTTCCCTCCATCTCTTCGTGGTATTGGATTCACCGTTGCGGCTTAAATCTTTCCCTTCATGCTTCATGGTAATGACACCTGTAAAATATGCTTAAATGGGCCTTTAGGTAGGCGAGATTGTTTAGGATGCCATGCTCGGGATGAGTCAAATGCTCCTAACTAGATGAGTGTGCATGATTAATGTTAATTTCCAAAATTAATTCTTTTAGCTTTGGGATTATCTCCTTTATTTTTTTACTACGATGGGATTTGGTAGAATATCCTTAATTTGAATCACTCTTTTCAAGTTTGATTCTTCTAAACTGGTGGCCTTGTTTAGGGTCCCTGTATTATCTAGAAAATTTCTAAAATAACACTCGCAGATATTTGCATTTTCGTATGATATTAGACTATTATCCATTATCTTAATATGAAAATACTTGGGCAGTGTGGCGAAAGAATGAGATTGTATTAGAGTCAAAGCTCGAAGAATGTTGGTCATAAAAAAATTGCCAAATATTTACAAAGAGTAAAATAATTACAAAGAACAACATCAGATGCCTAGATATCAAATATGAGTTTCCTTAGTCTGAGAGTCATTTTCCAACATGACACGAATCTAGAAGGCCTAGAGTACTTCGTTGATGCCCCAAGATGTAAAATTTCTCCATCTTGTCATATTTGAAAGAACAATTGATCATTCTTACTTCATGTTTGAACTGCCTTTTTCGGGTTTTCAACTCAAAATCTTTTTGGTTTCAAGATGCCTTTTTGTGAGTTTTCACCTTGACCTCTCTGTTTTTTTTAGGTGAAATATTCCTTCATCGAGTCTAAATTTACTGGGTTGTATAGCTCTTTGCCATCCATTTCAGTCAAAATGAGTGCTCCTCCAAAGAAAGCTTTCTTTACTACATATGGCCCTTTCCAATTAGGCATCCATTTTCCTCGAGAGTCTTTATGTATGGGGAGTATTTTTTCAAGACTAAATCTCCTTCACGAAATTCTCTAGGGCAGACATTCTTGTTGTAAGCTCACATCATTCGCTTTTGGTACATTTGACCATGACGGATAGCTTTTAGTCTCTTTTCTTCGATCAAGTTCAACTGATCATATCTGTCTTGGATCCATTCTACTTCGTCCAAATTTAGCTCTGATAAGACTCGGAGAGAGGGAATCTCCACCGCGATAGGTAAAATGACTTCCATCCCGTATACAAGTGAGAACGGCGTTGCCCTAGTTGACGTTTTGACTGAAGTCCTATAGGCGAGAAGGGCAAATGGTAATTTTCATGCCAATCTTTATAGGTTTTTGTCATTTTTGCAACGATTTCTTGATTTTTTATTTGCCGCTTCCACTGCTCCATTCATCTTTGGGCGATATGGAGATGAATTATGATGTTTGATCTTGAATTGTTCACAAACCTCTGATATCGTGCTGTTATTCAAGTTCAATACATTTTCCGATATGATGATATGATTCTTTCTAGCATCCTATATCGGTATATGATTTTCTTTTTTAGGAACTTGCTTACTGCAAACTTTGTGACGTTGGAATAAGAGGCAGCTTTCACCTACTTGGTGAAATAGTCGATAACGTCAAAGATGAATCTATGCCAGTTAGAAGCCTTCGAAGAAATCAGCCTAATAACATCCATGCCCCACATAGAAAAAGGCCATGGAGAAGTCATGACATGTAGATGTGACGGAGGTACGTGAATTTTATCTCTATAGATTTGGAATTTGTGACATTTCTTATCATAGTTACACAATCACTCTCCATGGTTGACCAGTAGTATCCAAATCTCATAATTTGCCTAGCCATTTTGAATCCATTGGCGTGTGTTCCGCAAATACCTTCATGGACTTCTTTTAGAATTTTCTTTGCCTCGATTGCCTCAACACATCTTAGCAACACCTGATCCTTTCTCCTCTTATACAAAATCTCCCCATCTAGGACGTACTCATTTGCGATCCTTCTCAATGTCCTTTTATCATTTTTAGTAGCTTTTTCGGGGTATTTGTGATTTTTCACATATTGAAGGATGTCTTGATACCAAGGATGATCATCTTTTCTTTCCTCTTCAATCTCGTAGCAATGGGCTGGAGCCTCGTAAATGCTCATTTAAGTGGGCTTCATATCCTCTGACCTGTTTACTTTTATCATTGAGGCTAGAGTGGCCAAAGCATCAACCATTTGGTTTTTCTCACGTGGGAGGTATTGAAACATAACCTTATCGAATTCCTTGATCAACTCGAGGACCATGTTTCGATAATCAATTAACTTGGAATTTCTTATCTCCCATTCTTCCTTGAGTTGGTAGATCACCAATGCTGAATCTCCGTATATCTCTAAGACATTGATTCCTCGTTTTATGGCTGCTTGAATGTCCATAATGCATGCCTCGTATTCTGTCATGTTGTTCGTGCAATCGAAATCGAGTTTACTAGTGAATGGGTAATGGTCTCCTTCTAGTGACGCCAAGACTGTCCCAATTCCATTGCCCGTGGCATTTGAAGCACCATCAAAATTCAATCGCCAAGGATGTTCTGACACGATCCCCTCTTCGGTAGTTGCAATATACATTAGGTCCTCATTTAAGAAGTCAAAATTTATTGGCTCATAATCTTTTAGAGCTCTACTGGCTAGGAAATCTGCTATTGCACTCCCTTTTACTGCTTTCTGATTTACATAGACTATGTCGAACTCTGAAAGTAGGATTTGCCACCTAGCCATTCTTCCATTCAATGCGGTTGACTCTATCATGTATTTAAGAGGATCTAATTTCGAGATTAACCAAGTTGTGTGGTATAACATGTACTGCCATAATCTTCGAGTGGTCCAAACTAACGCGTAACATAGCTTTTTGATTGATGAATACCTCACTTTGCAGTCAGTAAACTTTTTGCTAAGGTAGTATATGGCTCTTTCTTTCTTTCCAGTCTCGTCGTGTTGGCTCAGTACACATCTCATAGAGTTTTCAAAAACTGTTAAATACAGGATCAACGACTTGTTGGGACTTAATGGTACTAAGATCTAAGCATATGACAAATACTGCTTAACCTTGTCGAAAGTTCTTTGGCACTCATTATCCCACACACTTGATTGTGTTTTCTAAGAAGATGAAAGATGAGATCACATTTCTTAGTTAGTTATGAGATAAACCGGGCGATATAATTCAATCTTTTGAGGAAACCCCGAACTTTCTTTTGCGTACAGGGTGATGGTAATTCTTGTATGACCTTAACCTTGTCTGGATTAATCTAAATTCCCCTTTGGCTGACCATAAAGCCTAGCAACTTGCCCGAAGTAGCTTCAAAGGTGCATTTGGTCGGGTTTAACTTTAATTGAAACTTTCTTAATCTCAATAATAACTTCCTCAAGACCTTTACTGTTCTTCCCTAGTTCGAAACTTTGCAATCATATTATCAACGTAGACCTCGATCTCCTTATGCATCATATCATAAAATAACGTCACCATGGCTCTTTGATATGTTGCCCTTGCGTTCTTAAGTCCGTCTTATAACAGAATGTCTCTCACATTGTGACGAATGTAGTTTTCGCCATACTTCAACGTCTATTTTTATTTGGTTATACCCAGAAAAACCATCCATGAAAGAGAATAGTGAATGACCTACCGTGTTGTCTACCAGGGTATCAATGTGAGGTAATGAGAAGTTATCTTTTGGGCTGGCTTTGTTCAAGTCTCGATAATCCACACACATATGTACTTTTTCATCCTTTTTGGGAACGGGGACTATGTTGGTGACCCATTCAGAATATTTGACCACTTGGAGAAAACTCGCGTCAAATTGCTTTTGAACCTTTTCTTTTATTTTTAACAACACATCCGGTTGCATCCTTTGAAGCTTTTGCTGGACAGGCTTGCATTCCTCTTTTATTGGGAGCTTATGGACTACAATGTCGATGTTCAACCCAGGCATGTCTTGGTAGGACCATGCGAATACATCCTTGAATTCTTGGAGCAACTCAATAAGATCTTTTCGTATTTTTACCGAAATATTGGTTTCAATTTTCACCTCCTTCTCTTCATCTTCATCTCTTATGCTCACAGTTTTGACTAACTCTTTATGGGGCAAGATCTGCTTTTCCTCTTGTTCCATCATTCGTAGCAAATCAGGAGACAAGTTACTATCTTGGTCATCTTCAAAGTCCTGAGGCTCCTCGAGACACATATCTTGCTCAAAATGAGGCTCAAAATCAGTGACAGCGTTGCTCATATCATTGATATCCAAAGATTTGTTTAAAAAATAAGAAACGTCCAATGAATAAAGTAAATTTAAGAATGATTGTATGGTATGAGTATGAGTATATATATACAGAATTCAGGAATGATTATTTGCATAGATTAAGTGTGAACGAATTGTCTGAATGAAAGAATATGAAGAAATATTTGCTAAATGGGATAAAACACATTTTCATTAAAAATAATGGATAATAGTCAAATGCCCTTTACAAAAAATTTCTATCACTCTCGGGCATAGAGCGATAGATATGCATCGAGTATTACTTTGAAAAGATCCTAAAGGCTACAGGGAGCTCCTCTTCAGTCCAGTTGTCTAGAATGCTTCTTGGTACGTATGGGCAAACTTGTAATAAGCTCCTTCCTTCCCCCTCTTTAGAAATGACATTTACATCCAGGTTTATCATAACTCTTTTAGTCTTCTTTTCTTCTTCAATCCTCATTCCACCGAAAACGAAAGTCTTTGATATGTGAGAAAAGATCATCGGTCCCCAATTGATCTCTCTCCCGGCCAGTCGTGCTCTTCTCGTTTCTCGCTTCCTCTCAATCTCCTTCTTTTCCTTCATATCTGGCTTGTAACCCAAACCAAAATAATCCCATTTTCCTAATAGTGCTGATGCATTGATTGCCCCTTACAGATATTTTTCGAGCCCTTTTCCTGGTAGTGCCCCTTTTCCAACTGTTAGTCGTAGACCCATCTTTGTAGTCCGTGACAATTTCGATTCGGGAATTTTACTTTCTTCCGTAACAAACGTTGCATTAATGAATTTTAATGACTGAAAGGAGCATTCCACGGCCTCTTCGTTTCTTTCTACATACGGGGCGTCACTTGTCACGGATGCGATAATATCCTCTTTTGCATTTATTGTAACCAATCTTCCTTCGATTACCAGTTTGAGCTTTTGATGAAGTGAGGACGGTACTGCCCCTGCTGAATGGATCTAGGGTCTTCCTAACAAGCAAATGTACGAGGGCTTAATGTCTATTACCAAGAAATCTACCTCATAAGTATTTGGGCCAATCTGCAACGGTATTTCAATTCGGCCCATCACTCTTCTTTTCGTCCCGTCGAAAGCTTTGACTACATTGTGGCATGTTTTCATGTAAGAGCTGTCGACTGGTAATCGTTCTAGGATGGCCAGTGGCAATACATTTAAAGTTGGGCCATTATCAATGAGTACTCCGGGTAAAGTATACCCCTTGCAGCGAGTAGTGATGTACAAAGCCTTTGTCGACCCCATTCCCCCAGACGAGATCTCGTCGTCACTGAAGAAAATAAAGTTGTCAGCACTAACGTTATTAATTAGGCGATCTAGTTTGCACATAGATATGTCATTAGACACATATGTTTCATTGAGTACCCTCAGCAGTGCATTGCGGTGAGCTTCTGAAATTAGCAACAAGGCTAAGATTGATATGTGTGCCGGTTGTTTGTGCAACTGCTCAACCACACTATACTCGTTGTGTTTCAAGAATTTCAAGAATTCTTTTGCCTCGTTCTCTCCTACTAGCTCTTATACTGGCTCAAGCTTTTTGGTCTCTTTCTCTTCTGGTTCAATTGCCAAGGCCTTCCCTTTAGTCGTCTCTTTCTTTTTCTCTTTCAAGTCATAGAATTTCTCACTACGGGTAACAAGGTTTACACCTTCTTTGGATTGCTCTTCTTTAGGTGTTATTATGTTACATCCATAGCTCCAATGGACTCTTCTACTATCCTTATAAGGGAATGGCGAAGGTTTTTGTATGATGACACAAAGTGTCATTTGATTTCTTGTTTCGGCAACCTTGGGCGCGGAGATAATTATTACAAGGCGATCAGGCCTGTTTGTCCTTTTCTCTTCAGAGGGACAAATATCTTTCACCTTTTCTTCTTAAAAAAACTCCAATTCTTTACGATCTATCAAGTCCTGAACCAAAATCTTGAACTTTGTGCAATGTTGAATCTCATGTCCTTCAGTGTCGTGAAAATCACAGTAGTTCTTAGTTGTTATCATCGTATCTTTGTTGTTTCATGTGGTTACTCCTTTGTCCATCATTTGATGCCATACCTATTTCAAAGGTGATTTAACCTCTCCGATATTGGTCTTAACCCTTTTACCTTTTGCTCCCGCAATCGCATTTATTCCCTGATCGGGGTGAGCAAGTAAAGGGTTCCCAACCACGTTAGGTCTCGGCTCATCGAATCTTATACGTTTCGTCTTAATTAGTCTTTCCACTATCTTCTTGAAAGTGAAACAATTTTCGATGGGGTGTCCGATTACTCCTCCATGGTATTCGCATTGGACATTTGCGTCATACCATTTTTGGGAAGGGTTGTTGTACTAGATTCGTGTAGTACGGGGCCATTGCATGTTGATCATACAACTGCTGGTAAAGCTCTTTATACGTCACCAGAATAGAGGTGAACTGAATTCTTTCGGTGTTTTTTCTTGAGCTTGGTTCCAATTTTGGAGGGTTTTGGTAATTACTTTTAGGGGTTTTTGATTGCGTCATCATGATTGACTTCGCATAGTTTGGCCTGTACATGCCTACATTGTTTATCTCAACTTCTTTCCTTTTAGGGGCTACTCTCTTCCCACTTTCCCAGCGTCAATCTTACAGCTCTTAATTGCGCTTTCAATTATTTCCCAATAAGTGGTTAAGATAAGGAGCTTTCAGGGTATGGACGAAAAGCATGGTTGTCTTTTTTTCTGTTAGCGGTGGCTATACTTGGGTAGCCATATCTCTCCATCGTTGGGCGTATTGCCTGAAGCTCTCACTCGATCTCTTTTCCATGTTTAGTAAAGTGATCCTATCAAGAGCTATATTGGTGACATAGCCGTATTGTCTCGTGAAGGCTTGGGCTAAGTCCTTCCATTAATTAATCTTCGCGCGACTCAATTGATTGTACCATTTTACCGCGGATCCCACCAAGCTGTCCTGGAAACAATGGATCAGTAATTGGTCATGATAGACATATCCTGTCATTTTTCGGCAGAACATAGTGATGTGAGCTTTTGGGCAACTTGTCTCGTTGTACTTCTTAAACTCTGGAGCTTTAAATTTTGGAGGTAGTACTAAGTCTGGATCCAGACTCAGTTCTTTAGCATCCATCCCACTGCAAACGTTAGGCCCTTTCATTGCTTTGACCTTATCTTCCAACCACTTGTAACGCTCCTCTATCTACTTGAAAACTTCTAGTTTTATCGAAATCAGGGTTGATGGGTTTGTAGTATTCTCCCCTGGATTAGACCCTGATCCAGTCGGATAATTGGCTTGGCCTGAGGTACTAATGGGATACTGTTGTGCTCTGATGAAGATGGGAGCCCCTCGTGAGTTTGTTTTTGGCGGAACTTAATTGTGTACAAGAGTAAAGCCAGAAAGGTATCGGGGCTCTTCATTCTCCTCCCTTGGGCTTGTTATCGGATTTTTTCCTTTTTTCGCTTCTTGTAAAAGTTGAGTCAATTGGTTGATTATATTCCCCTGAGACTCAATAATTTGTTCTCTCATATCCTGTTGGACCCTTGCCAACTGGTCTTGCAACTGCGCTTGCATTTGTTCTTGCATCTCTTTTTGCAACTGCTCCAACCTTTCTAATCTTTGGTCCATCGCTCTCCGAGTACTGTAAGGATGTGAGTTCTCTATGTTTTCGGGTTAAACTGTTTCAAATTTTATTTAGTTAGAGTTGTTGCGTTAAAATGTGAGAATGAAATGCGAATGAATGCATGTATGTAATGCAGAGAAGGCGTTGATTCTAAATTCAATTCCATTAGATAAACTTCACTAGAAGACAAATTTCTTTACATAGAACAAGTTACATAAATAGCTTTGCCTTAGTGCCTAAAGCCCTAATTTTCCTAAGAAGTTCGGACAATTTTTGTCCTCGCGTTGACTTCAACTCATATTGTAAGCTTAACTCATCAGCTTCCATGGCTAATATCTGCACGTGATCAGTCGCTTCTCGCATCCGTGCAAGTGCTTCACCTATGACATAGTATCTCTCTCCAACTTATCTTTGAGCCTATTGAGTATGCCATTCGTGTGCCTCTAAGTTCCTTTAAAGAATCTCGATCCTTATTTCGTTATTTTGGAGTGAAGCTTTGAACTCTTGTACTCTTTTCCTCAGTTCTCTATTTTCAGCTTGACTTGCTTTGAATTCTATGATAGAGTTTCGGCTGCGGTACCTATGTAGAGATTCCTCCAATTCGACGATTCTAGCTTCTATCTCGATTATTTGGGCCTTTAGCTCAGCCTTTTTGACTTGGCTTTCTAACAATTCTCCTTTTATGGCGTTTTCCCGAGCTTGACCATCTTAAAAATTCCTCTTCCATTGCTCTGCTCGATCCTCCTATTCCCGAATCTCTCGTTGCCATTGCTCAGAGGTCTTACCAAGTCCAGAATTCTTTACGGATTGACGAAGCTTCTTATAGTGTTTCTTCAAATCCTCCAAGTCTTCCTCGATTTTATTCTTCCCTTTTCTCAACTTTTCAGCCTCTAAAATCTTGCTTTATGATGTCCAACTTTGATGGAATTTCTTATAAGCATTCCTCTAATGATCTGCATCGTCAAGGTTCGATGCTGGAATATTATCATTGACCCTTTTACTCCTCCACCAGTCATATTCCGGCGTCATCATCGGGTTTACAGCGAATACCTTCATCCTATACGCTTGCCTCCACGCATTTGTTATCTCCCTAACCCTCTTCTTGTAGTTATCTCCTTTGTAGGTGAACTCCCACTGCGCCAAACCATGCGTTACCGATATGAACTGCCTTGACTTGTATTACCTCAACACAAGTAAAGGGGCATATCCCACGGCTCCCTATACTCTAAGTAAGGGAACTCAATCAAAACTACCGCAACGATAAAGGATCTCGTCAATAATAAGCCACGATGCCTTCCATTTTATGTATTCTTCTTTGAGATTTTGAAGAACTACCATCCATTTCTCTCCAGATATGTTCAGCTCTTTTTGCGTCGCTACAAATTCCTTTAAAAGCGAGTAGTCATGCCTTATACGAAATCCTTTCCTTCTTCCAAAAATGGCTATGAACCCAGACCATCAGAAGTGGTGCACAACCAATGAACCTTCTTTCGTCTTCCCATCGATAAGCACTTAGCGATCTGAAGGTCTCAACGAGGATTACCGGGACAGGTGTGACGCTCCTACTAAGGGGATTGAAGAGATCCACAATTGCATCCTTTATGTGCCCTAATGCTCTCGGGAAGATAACCAACCCATAAATACTCAAAGCGAAAAGGTCAATATGTTTCTTCATATCCTGATGTACTAATATTAGATCCTTCAGACTCTTACAAGTGATGCATTTATTTTCCCCTTTTACCTTGATTCTAGACATCATCCACTGTTCACTCATCCCTGTTATATTTATCAACCTTTTCAGAAGGGTCGGGATACTCGCAGCTCTTGATTAAACCTTGTCAACTTAAACCTTCGGACAACGGATTAGCACGGTGTATTCCTCCACGGTGGGCATCATGTCGAAACTCCCAAAGGAAAAGCGATTATACGCGGGATTCCAATACTGAGTGAGAGCTCGAAAAAGGTGCTTGTTTATTTTTACCTTGAGCAAATAGGGTAAATCTCCATACTCTCTATAAAACACCTGTTTCATTTCATCATTCCATTGACCCCAAATATCCCTTAGCTTTTGCACATTATTTTGGGTCACGTTTACTCGAGTGTGATTCCAAAATTCTAATAAATGGCCTTTTGCCAAACTGTCTCCATTATCGCGTTGTCTCCCCTCAGACCATAAGTGCACGGCCATGTTGTCTTTCACTCTATCAAGAAACCCGTTTTCCATGTCAAAACTCTCTATTTGGTAATCGAGTATGAACCAACACCTTTCTTATAATGAAAATGCAATGCACAAAATAAAACAAAAAGAAAATAAGGTATGTCAGTACATTAATCACAAAGGTAAAATATAATCATGAAATTACAACTAAAAGCAGAATTAATAACACGTCTCTCCTATTTAGGTGACCACTAAGGTTTGTCGCGATGTTTGGTAGCCTCCTAAAGTCAACTACATGCGGTTTGAGTTCTAAAGTATGGGTACCTAAACCAGCCGATTCCTCTATCCTCACCCATTATAGGCTCATGCGGACGAGTTCGATTCAGAGGGATACATTTCCCATATGATTGCACAGAAGTGAAAACATAGGTATAGATGTATTCCCGAAAGCGATCCACTATCCTGCACGGAGGTGAAGACCTCACGAAGGCATAGTTTCACACTTCCACTTAAGGGGTAAAGTAACCGATCAATGCATATGCATGAAACCCTTACTTCGACAACGAACAAATTAAACAAAAAAAATAAACATATGAATGCAATGATCACAAATTAAATTTAACTCGAATTTTGATTTTCAATCAAGAGACCAAAAATAATCGACTCACGGCTTGACTCTCTTATTTGTCCCCAGTGAAGTCGCCAAGCTGTCAAACCCATTCTTTCTTTTAAAAACGAGTTTCGAAAATGATTTTAGAATTGGAAAATGGGAGTCGCCACCAATCTTTTAATTTGGTGTGATTGAATCACCTAAAATGTTTGAATTTGTTGTATACAATATTTGGTCTTCAAAATCCAGAAAAATGGGCTCGAAAGTCGGTTACGCGTAAGGAAGGGTTAGCACCCTCACACGCCCGAAATCGGTACCTAGTTGATTATTTTTGGTAGTTTAAAATCCAAAATTTGAGTAGAAATTCAAAATGCGTTCCATGTGGAAATGAGATATTTAATTACTTAGGTTCAAAGTAAAATCATACCTAACACTTTAAGGCACGATTTCTTGATCCCTTAAACTAAAAGAATATCGAACGATTATCAATTTTGAGTAAAATATTCGATTATTTAAGTTCAAAAAAAGATCAAACTCCAATACATTAGGATATGATCTTTCAAAACCCTTTTAATAAAAGAATATTACTTCTTATTTGAAATAGCTTATAAGTTTGGAAAATGATGTATATTCTATTTTTTACCTTTATATATATATATTTTAAAAAAGACTATTTCATAAAAAAATGGGTAAAAACGGATAATTTGCAAGGAAAGTGATCATTATTGATTTCAAGGAAATCGTTCGATATTTCAATTCGTTAGAGCATTACGTCCCAAATTCTTTAAAATGCAACAACTTTATTTTAAAGGGAAATTTTCGTACTTACAACACATACAAGCTTGCTAAATCATTTAAAAAAAAAAAAGAAAAGAAGGAAAGTTGAATAAATGTGCCTTTCATTTTAAGATTAAAAGATAACAATAGTTGGGAATGTAAAATAATTGAAATAACAAATGAAGTGATGGCATACAAAACAACAATTAATGCAATATAATACATGATAAAGTAAGAAACAAAAATTATGCCAAGCGAAATAAAATAAAGATTTGGAGTTTAATCAAAACGAAAAGAACCTTTTTTTCTTTAAAAAAAGGTGTGAGCAACCAATTCGAAAAAACAATGGAATAATTTGAAATTAATTTTAAAGAACTTGGAAAGGAAAATAAAAAAAATAAAAGATCCGTGGCCTAAATTTTTAAAAAAAGAATTTAACATAAAAATTTTTAATGCTTAAAAGGCTTTGAAAATTAAAATGAAAAAGAAACAAATCAAAAATTCGAGGTTAAAATAAAAAAAGGAAGAAGAGGGGGGCGAGCAGGAAATAAGCCCAAGGTAGGGACACGTGGCAATATCTCAAGGGTTAAAGAAGTCGAGGGATTAAAATTAAAAGAACATAAACTTTAGGGCAAATTTAAAATAAATTTATAAATACAATAGGGACGAAATTATGCATCTTACAAAATGCAAGAGGATTAAGTCCGCAAATAAACCCTAAGACAGAAACACGTGGGTTGCTAAGAAAAGCAGGTCGGGTCGTGTTTTTAAAAGATGAAACGGTGTCGTTCTAAGGTCATTGGCTCAAACCCTAAACGGTATCGTTTCTTGGTGCTTTAAAAAACCATTTTGCTAAAAAAAGCCCATTTTGAACCCCCTTTTGTAAAAAAAGTTTGAACAACCCCATTTCCTCTGAATGTCCTCAAAGAGGTCGGCCATCCTCTCTGATGAGGTCCCGTCCTTGTTGCCTCTGTACGTTCATGCGCTCTAGGGTTCAGTCGCGCTTCGTCGTTCTCGGCTTCCACGCGCCGTCACACGCGGTGGCTAGGTAAAAGATTTGCTTTTTTCACTTTCCTTTTCTTTTTTAGAAAACGAGATTTTACTTTCCCCTCCTTTAAAAACCTAAAATCTCCCTTTTTTCCCTTTTCTTTAAAATTTTCAGATCCTAACTTGGATCTACAAAATGACCCCCTTTTTTTTATTTAAAAAAATTTGATCTTTGTTAAGTTTCAAAAAATAGAGAAAAGACTAGACTTTTTTTTTCAAAATTATTTCCCTTATTATGGTCTCCCTTTTTTAAAAAAAATCTGAATCTGGACAGGTTTTTATAAACCTTTGAAAGGATGGATTTCGAAAGTCCCTTTTATTCTTATATCTTTTGTTGAAACGATTTCGAGGTAGAATAAAATATATGATGATGAACAAATTTAAATCGCGATCCTTAAATGCATGAATGTCACATTTATTTTACTTTGAAAGCAAATTTTGTTTCCAAAGAAAGCTCGTTGTTTCAAATTAATCGAGAAAAAGTTACATCCAGAAAGTTAGGATATAACAATTCGAATATTCAAAAATAACGAACTTTTAAAAAAATCTCGTATTTAAATTTTTAAAAGGATTTTCAATTCAAAAAAAAATCGACACCCAATGAGTTAAGACATGATTTTTCAAATTTCCGAGATAAATGACATTGCCTTGATTTTTAAAAACAATTTATGTATTTTTAAAAAAAAATGAATTACCATGTTATGCAAGCATAAATATGCACATAACTTCCAAATATAAATAAAAAAATAAAAATATCATTAATAGTACAATTTATCAAGAATTGCTGTCGAAACCATTTTTTCTTTTAAAAACGAGTTTCGAAAATGATTTTAGAATTGGAAAATAGAAGTCGCCACCAATCTTTTAATTTGGTGTGATTGAATCACCTAAAATGTTCGAATTTGTTGTATACAATATTTGATCTTCAAAATCCAGAAAAATGGACTCGGAAGTCGGTTACGCGTAAGGAAGGGTTAGCACCCTCACATGCCCGAAATTGGTACCTAGTTGATTAGTTTTGGTAGTTTAAAATCCAAAATTCGAGTAGAAATTCAAAATGCATTCCATGTCAAAATGAGATTCAATTACTTAGGTTCAAAGTGAAATCATACGTTAAGGCACGATTTCTTGATCCCCTAAACTAAAAGAATATCGAACGATTATCAATTTTGAGTAAAATATTCGATTATTTAAGTTCAAAAAAAGATCAAACTCCAATACATTAGAATATGATCTTTCAAATCCCTTTTAATAAAAGAATATTACTTCTTATTTGAAATAGCTTATAAGTTTGGAAAATGATGTATATTCTATTTTTTTACCTTTATATATATATATATTAAAAAAGACTATTTCATAAAAAAATGGGTAAAAACGGATAATTTGCAAGGAAAGTGATCATTATTGATTTCAAGGAAATCGTTCGATATTTCAATTCGTTAGAGCATTACGTCCCAAATTCTTTAAAATGCAACAACTTTATTTTAAAGGGAAATTTTCGTACTTACAACACATACAAGCTTGCTAAATCATTTTAAAAAAAAAAAGAAAAAGAAGGAAAGTTGAATAAATGTGCCTTTCATTTTAAGATTAAAAGATAACAATAGTTGGGAATGTAAAATAATTGAAATAACAAATGAAGTGATGGCATACAAAACAACAATTAATGCAATATAATACATGATAAAGTAAGAAACAAAAATTATGCCAAGCGAAATAAAATAAAGATTTGGAGTTTAATCAAAACGAAAAGAACCTTTTTTTCTTTAAAAAAAGGTGTGAGCAACCAATTCGAAAAAACAATGGAATAATTTGAAATTAATTTTAAAGAACTTGGAAAGGAAAATAAAAAAAATAAAAGATCCGTGGCCTAAATTTTTAAAAAAAGAATTTAACATAAAATTTTTTAATGCTTAAAAGGCTTTGAAAATTAAAATGAAAAAGAAACAAATCAAAAATTCGAGGTTAAAATAAAAAAAGGAAGAAGAGGGGGGCGAGTAGGAAATCAGCCCAAGGTAGGAACACGTGGCAATATCTCAAGGGTTAAAGAAGTCAAGGGATTAAAATTAAAAGAACATAAACTTTAGGGAAAATTTAAAATAAATTTATAAATACAATAGGGATGAAATTATGCATCTTACAAAATGCAAGAGGATTAAGTCCGCAAATAAACCCTAAGACAGAAACACGTGGGTTGCTAAGAAAAGCAGGTCGGGTCGTGTTTTTAAAAGATGAAATGGTGTCGTTCTAAGGTCATTGGCTCAAACCCTAAACGGTATCGTTTCTTGGTGCTTTAAAAAACCATTTTGCTAAAAAAAAGGCCATTTTGAACCCCCTTTTGTAAAAAAAAGTTTGAACAACCCCATTTCCTCTGAATGTCCTCAAAGAGGTCGGCCATCCTCTCCGACGAGGTCCCGTCCTTGTTGCCTCTGTACGTTCATGCGCTCTAGGGTTCAGTCGCGCTTCCTCGTTCTCGACTTCCACGCGTCATCACACGCGGTGGCCAGGTAAAAGATTTGCTTTTTTCACTTTCCTTTTCTTTTTTAGAAAACGGGATTTTACTTTCTCCTCCTTTAAAAACCTAAAATCTCCCCTTCTTTCTCTTTTCTTTAAAATTTTCAGATCCTAATTTGGATCAACAAAACGACCCCCTTTTTATTTAAAAAAAAATTGATCTTTGTTAAGTTTCAAAAAATGGAGAAAAGACTACACTTTTTTTTTTCAAAATTGTTCCCCTTATTATGGTCACCCTTTTTTTAAAAAAAATCTGAATATGGACAGGTTTTTATAAACCTTTGAAAGGATGGATTTCGAAAGTCCCTTTTATTCTTATATCTATTGTTAAAACGATTTCGAGGTAGAATAAAATATAAGATGATGAACAAATTTAAGAATGTATATGAATATACCTTGGAGAAGAACGTTCTTGGATGCTTGCGTTTGAATCTGAGACCTTTTTTTGTATTAATTTCGTATATTTCTGGTGTTGATTGTGTTTTTTTCGTATCCTTTGTTTACAGATTCAAAATGGCTTTTATAGCTAAAATAAATTACATGTTCACTATTCCTTTATCCTATTATGCTATCCTCTATTGTCTCTGCTTCTATTTCTGCTTTGTTTATCTCCTTTTTGCAAGTATCATTGGGGTGGTGGCTTTCTGCGGTCAACACCGATGGTGGAAGGGTGCCCTTGCTGTCTTGGTGTAAGGCAGATGAAAAGGCATTAGGGAAAGGTGAAGAATCGGGCAGAGGGAGCCTCGGGGTAGCCGAAAGTCTTGGGTAGAGGGAAAGTAAATAGTTAGCCATTGAAGGGTCACGTGGCTGACGTGGTGCTGACATGAAGCTGACGTGGCAACGACAGTTGGAGTAATAAACCCTAATTTGATTAGGGTTTCAAAATTTTTGAATGAATTCGAACTTGGGTATTTGGGCCTGTGTGTATTGGGTTTAGGATTTGGGTTGTAATTTGGACCCCTCAAATTGTAAATGGACTTCAAAAGTTTAATTAACATTTAATTTATGTTTGGGCTTTATTTCTATTTTTTTGATTTATAGCCCAGTTACAATTAGGCTTCTACAACTGCTATCACGTTCTTCGTCTTTCTTGCTCAATTCTTCCCAGATCGAGGTCTATGATGAACACCCAATGAAGCTATTTCCAAGGTTGAAGACCACTCTTTCCGAAGAGGGAAAAATTAGCAAAGGAATGGAAGGGAAATGGAAGGAAAAAGCTAGAGAGAAAATGAGATAAAGAAGAGAATGTGTTGGTGAATTCCATTAGAATGGATAGTTTAGGAGGTATTTATAGGTGGGAGTTGGAGGTTATTTTTAGAAAATAAAATTCAACCACTCAATCCCATGGTCGGTCACCCTTTAAACACTTTGACTAGTTTAAAGTTTGCTTTAAACTAGCTTGGGGTAAATCCATAAAAGCACTAAAAATGGAGGGGTTTGAATGGGATTTGAGAGGACTTTAAGGACTGATTTTCAAAGATTTGAGGACTTTAACTTTGGGTTTGTTATTTATTTATTTATATATATTCATAAAATAATAAATAAATAATAAAACAAAATTAATATTATTTTACATTTATTTATTTATATTCATACAATAATAAATAAACAAATAATAAAACAAAATTAATTTTATTTTATATTTATTTATTTATATTCATAAAAATAATAAATGAATAAATAAAAATAATAAGAAAAATAGAATTGAGTTTCGAGACTCGGACGAAATTGGGCTTGTACAATAAATATTATACAACAAAATAAAAAATTATTTTAAAAATTCATGTCCAGAATAAATCTAAACAAATAGTTGCCTATGTTCATTTGAATTTAGACAACCATATATCTAGATTCATTCCAGATATATTTTATTTTTAAATTAAAAAAAGTTTAAAAATTAATAAGTGTAATTTTACAGATGCTAGGTTGTCTTGGTACTAAAATTAAATTAATTTTTGAACAAATAAAATTAAGAAGTATACCTCTCTTTTCATGTTAAGCATGATAATTGGTACATTCTTCTTTTTATGACCTGTCGTACCCCAAAAGAAACAATAATCCATAGTTGGTTCTTTTTGTTGTTTCTCTTGAAGTATCGTATTCATAGTTTTTTATTTTTTCATGATCATCATACACATACAATTTAATCTCTCACACTGCTCCTCTCTATTTTCATCAAAGATACCCTTACTTAAGCAACAAAAGAGAATCAACCTTAATGTAAAGTTAAAATTTATGATTCTAACCGTTATTATAAGACTCTCTTATCATTTTTTGAAGCTTGTGCGATTTAACATGAGAATTCGCTCTGAAGGACAAGTTCCATCAATATAACAAAAGCTTCAGCTTCAACATCAATAGAATATAAAGACACATTGACAATTGGTTCTGTCACAACTCAAGTATAACATATTAAGAGTGATTGCAAGCACTTAATACAATAAGAAAATCAACCTCAGATGGTCCAAAGCAGCAGGTGTAAATCGATAAAAAAATCGAGCATCCACCAAACTAGAGAGGACGGCAACAAAATCAACCCTAAAATCACTAGCAAAAGCAAAACTACATGGATATGCAAGACTAAAAAGCGTACTACAAAAGTAAACAAAACTTCAAAAAATGGAAACTTATTAAACAATGGAAAAACAAACAAAAAAATATAAACCTTCAGACAGCATGAGTCCAAACCGACTCATGAAATCATTTATTATTTTGAAATACTCTTAAAACAAAAATAGATTAAGAAGTCAACGAAGAGCTACCTACTTTCTAAAAAAAACTGTCGATTGTCGATGGTGTTTCAACGATGATAGGCACCATCATCTATACATCACAACTTGTGAAGGCAACAAAAATACCCACAAAACAGATCTGCAAACTGAAAAGAGAGAAGACGTATGAAGTGAATGAAAAAAAAAAAGAGGATTGATAGGCAAGAAAAAAACGGATAGTAATTAACCCGAAGACTAACACTGTCGCTAATAATGCATATATAATTTATTAAATATTAACATTCGTAAATAAAAGTCCTACATAATAGGGGGATACGTGGAATTTAAATATATGAAGTCTTGGATGCCATCATATTCTTGAGATGAACTAGCTATTCATTGAATCTGTTGATGTACATGATAACATCCAATTAAACAAAAAGGACGAAATTATAATGACCATTTAATATTGTGGGTAACTACAAAATAATTGGTTGTTGCCCAATATGTGAACACAATGATGGACAAAGATATTAAAAACTCTAAAAATTTATAATTTAATTTTGATATTTTAAAGCAAAACTTGTAGTTAAGTGTGAGTTGGGTTTTGTATGATCTAATGATAGGTTATAATTTATTATTAAAAATCAAAGATATATATATATATATTGGTGAGTTACAAGAAAAAAATAAAATCTTAACAACAACGTGATTGATGTGATTTGAATTCATATCACATTTGGAGCAATAAACACTTTTGACTATCAGATCAAGATAAAGATTTTTTTTTGAATATATTGGTGTGATTACATGATAATATATATGTTCATACTTTTTAAATTCTTTGACAAGGTATACAAGTGTTCGAACCCAAAACTCCTAAGATAGATAATATCTTCTTTTTCACTGAAGTCATTCGTTGAATTCAGCCAACAAAAGTATTCTAACTATATATTTCAATATCATTAGCTATCCAATTAAATTGGGAAAAAGAAGAAATAAATTAAGTGTGAGAAACGTTGGTTGATGTTCTAGAATAAACAATGTAAGGTATGACGACAGGAAGTTAATGAATAGTTTAGAATTGACAAAAGTGTAATGGGCTTTTGCCTTTTTGCAGTGCCCTTGGAGTTGGAACATTGCGACAAGGACAGGGGTTTGACCAATTCATAGCCCATCTTCTCATTTCTTATTTACCCCAAATTTTGCTTTTCTTCTTCCATTATTATTCTCTTTATATTAGTCTCTGTTGTAATATATGCCATCAACATTCCTGTTTTATTTAAAATATCTACATGCATATTTTGCATATAACTGGATGATATGAATTTCTCTTACTTTAATTAGTAATCGATAATTTTATCCTCGTTTTGAGTATAGAGTAGTTTTAAAATTCGTAGTCAATATCTACTCATTTAATAGCCTACAAAATATGGATGAATAGTTTTTAGCCTCGCTCCGATAGATATATTAAAAAATTAAAAAAATAACAATAATGTGAACATGTAAAGTTTGTTGAATTTTGTCAGAGTTGGTTTAATTGATTATTTATTAATGTTTTAATAGTCAGTTTATCACTGCAATTTTAAGACAAAAAACACTTTTGAAATAAAAATGTTATTAAACAAGATATTTTTATGTTTTTCAAAAGTATTTTTGAAATAAAAAAATGCTTTGAAAAAACATTTTTTAACTAAAAATGGAAGTAAAATAAATTAACTTTTACTCAAAATTTTTTTTATCCAAAAATACTTTTAAAAAATATTATTAAACTAACCCTAAGTATTAAATTATTTTTGAAGAATCCCTAAGTATTAGAGTTTAAGTATAATAAAAATGATGTTTCATGTTTAATATAAAACACACTTACTTTTATAATTTGAAAAATGATCGCTTACTTCTTAAATTTGAAGAAAATCTATAAAAATTCTCTTGAAATTTATTTACTAAATAAATTTTAAATAAAAAGATAATGATCTCCTTCGTTATTATTTATCTATGTATTTTCTATTTATTTTATTTAATTTCCTATTTTTAATTACAAAATAATAAAAATTTAATTACATATTGAATTATTATAAAATTAAATATACTTGACTCCTTTTATAACAATATTATATTTGGCTTAATTAAACCCAAGTTTTTTTTTAATTTATACTTAATTCAATTATATATTTAACATTGAGATAAACTCATTTAATTATTTTTATGTAAAATTAATTAGTTATTATTTAGAAGGTTTTAATGAAAAATTGATTAAAATATATTGGAAATTGATCTGTATAAACAACGAAGTTGTAAAAGTGGAGAAGAACAAACACAAATATTTTACATGGAAAACCTTCAAAGAGGGAAAAATCACGGGCAAAAAAAGCTTCGGTTTTTCACTAAATAAGCAAATAAACGAGAGTACAATATGGAATAAATAATCTAAATGTACAACCTGTGCATTATCCAAAACCTTGAATACAAAAGTCAAAATCTCAAAGTGTAAATTGGTAAATAAAACCCTAAATCTCATAAGGCCCTCACTAACGGGTATAAAATATATAATTATCACGAAACTCTCACTAAAACTCATATGTGATTACAATTTGTTGCTCTCAAAGAAAAACCCTTGTTGATTGGCATAACAAAAGAGGGATACAATGACCCCTTTGCCAAATTTAATTGGGGAAGAAGTCCTGCTTGAAGTCTAAAACGCAAATGCCAAATAGGAGAACATGCTATACAGTCGCAACGTCCCATTTGACTCGTCACAACGTCTTCCATCGCATCGTCTCGACATCGGGCATGTTTGGCTCTTCTTTGGTTGCTCGTCGATTTTTGTCTAAAGTGCCTACACCATGTTCGATAAATGCAAGGTAAACTCCACAAAATATAAAAAAGAAAAAAAATTAGGGAAATTGAATTAATCTAAAATTATGTATAATTAAATATATGTAAATTAATTAGTTATTATTATTTAGAAGGTTTGCTTCTAGGTAAAATATGTGTGCTTTTCCCGTTCATGATTATTTGGATTTATGTCTCATCATGTATGGGATTTGTATAGATTTATTCTAGTCTTAGTTTAAATATATAATGGTTATTAGTTTAGTCATGTTTTATATGATTTGTTCTAATCATAGTTATTTAAATGTATTCTTTATAATTGCAATTGTAAATATATTTGTAACATTAAAAAAAAAACTTATATCCATTAATTGTAAAATGCATTAGGTTTAACATATGATTATACTAAACTTTTAATGCACTTTATAATTAATTTAATAATAAAAATAATAATTTTATAATTAATTATATTTTTATTATTTTAAATTGAAATTATCAAATATCAAAATTAATGAAAATAACAAAAATAAATAGATTACTAATTCATAAAGTGTAAAGTTATCTTTTATTTCAATTCAGGGTTAATTTATTTTTCATTAAACTTGAACGGGTTGAGTAACTATTCTTCAAATCATAGGGGTGAATAGATTTTTGTTTTGATAAATTACAAACAGCGATTAGTGCGATTCGAATTCAAATAACACTTGAGATGGTGAACATCCTTAACCATCAGACCAATACACGAGATGAACAAATTTTATTAAACCTCAAAGTGTTTGAAAATTTTTCCCTAAAAATTAAATAATTTTTTTAATATTCAAATTTATAAATGTAATAGATTTATTTTTATATAAAATATAATGTATAAAAAATATATATATTCACCAAAAAAATATTAAAACTATACTTTTTATGAAATAAAATTATTATTTTGTTATGTTAACAACAAATTTAAACTTTAAAGATAAAACTATTTATTAATTTATTACCAAATAAATATATTAATAAATTAAATTTTCATTGTTGTAGTAAAAAGAAGTTGTGGTTAATTGTTCGGGTAGAGTCGGATATAGTTAACATATAATAGGATAGATTGAGTACGAGTTACTTTGACCACATGTCGATGAGTGCTGGGCACAATTTTCACTTTAGTCATACCGATAAGCATTAAACGCAATATATTTACTTCCGATTTTTTGATGAGGCACTATGTGCCAAATTTGGTGTGTTGGTTGGATTCGTGTATCCATCCAAGTCCGAGTCAAGTTAATAAGGATTCAAAATAGAAAGTTGATAATGTTATATGAATTGAACTACTTCTGAGAATGATTATGTGAATCTGATTTATAAGTTCGGGGAAATTGATATGAAAATAAGACGAATCAATTGATTCGATACGGGAATTGATATGTTAATACGATGTATTCTTATACTGATTGGTTGAATATGTAAAGATTGAAATATATGACCTAAATAGTTCTCTATAGTATGATCTTGATGTTTGATTAGATGGAGTATTAGTTTAAATGTGTTAATTAACATATTTGTGTATGATTTGTTTTTCGTGCGCATGTTAGGTTTAAGGCGAGATCCCGAACATGAACTTCAGCATCTAGACATTAAAGGAATTTAAAAGCTATCCAACTGCTACTTTATATAAGATAAGGCTCATTCTATTTTCTTCATAGGATTTTTTTGCTCTTTATTTTGGGTATTCTTTTTCGGTTATTTTTGTTTGAGATAACTTTTGATATCTGATTCATGGAAAGGGTCAAATGGGCTGCTCAAAAGAAACCATAGAGTTTGTCCGACTTCCGAACCGAAGTTGCTGACGATCCTTAACTCCAACATGAACTTGGAGAGTCCTCGAAACAGCCACATTCTTTTATTGATGTGATGGAGAAGATAGATGAGATACTTGGCCAACTACAATAGACTTTCGATTCTCCAAAAGGACTTCAGCTTGTTGCAAAATCTCTTAAAGGATAAAAATACGGTCTTGTTGGCTCTGATCAAGACACGGGTTCAATTAAAGAAGAGTAATTGGTTCCATTTGAGGTTCCAACAAAATTTGGAACAATGAGTAGAGGTGAGGGAGATGAAGAATCCAGTTCTTCTGAGCGTGGGGATAGTTTTCAAACAGGGGATGCTAGTGAGACTATGGCTTAAATGCTCAACTTAAATCCAAGGGAAAACGAAAGACTGGATTGGTGACTTTTTCCAAAAGAAAAGGAGAGGTTTGGTTGAAAAATGATGAGGACTTTGTTTAGGTAACCCCCTCTCCATTTTGTGGATATCTGGCCAAAAACGTCATGCGAAGGTGGCTGTGTTGATGAGAGATATATTTTAATGGATCATTTTGAGAAATACTCACTGTTTTATCTTTTTGAAGACATGGACTTCCTTAAATTTGTGAGTTACGTTCAGCCATATGTGAAGGAATTATCCAATAATTTTACTGCAATTTGCAATGTGATGTGGGTATTAAGGGCTCATCCAATTTCCATCGTGTTAAAGTCCAGGGGAAATATGTTTACCTCTAGTCCTCATATAATCAATAAATTTTTGGAGAATCCGGGTATTCATTATGGTTGTACTAATGACTATAACAAGATTGTGAATGTTATTACAATTAGAGGGACATACCCACACACTACACGGGTACACACTATGTCTAAAGCAAGTTATCCAAACAAAAGCCTACCACTTACTCCTTGAAGGCTCGAAATACATATCCACTACTTATTGGTTTATTTTCACTTTCTTAGGTGAGTTTGATAAACTATTGAAAATTTTCGTTTTCATTGAAAATGAAAATTTTTTATCATTTAATTTCCTAAATGTGTTTGATAACCGTATTAATTGTTTACTTCATATAAAATTTTCAACAAAAAGTGTTGAATATGATAGTTACTTATCACTCAATATGAAAAATATTAAGTTAATTTTATTTTTCAAAATTTCATTTTTGAAATAAATTATTTCCTCATTTCATTAAAAAAACAAAATATTCAAATTTTACGTTTTAATTTTTAACCAAAACTATTCAAAATAAAATAAAATTAATAAATTAAAATTATGAAATAATGATTTTTCAAGAATAATGATATGCTATTATCAAGCACAAATATTTATATATAGTGTTTAATTTTTACTAATGTATTAAATAATTTTATAATATAATTTCAGTGTTTATAAATTCAATACTTAATTTTTTTTCAAATTATCATATACACCCTAATTTTGTTTATTTGGTAATGATAAAATGAAAAAAAAAAAACAAAGAAAACATGCATGTGAAAGATAAAGATTTAAAATAGTTAAAATTCAAAAAAAAAAAAAGTGATATCCCAAGTATGAGATTTTTTTAATAATCCAAAATTTTCTTTCTCAATGAAATTTTTTAACTTTGTTTATTGAACTAAAATGGCAACAATATGAATGGAATTAAGATGATAAATATAACTTCCGTTAAAATAAAGTTATGTTGACCAGGGGCGGCAGGTCCGGTCAAAATCTTTAACAATTTTAATATCGTAAAAATTATAATTTAATTTCGATTTCTAAAAATATTTTTTCACTTCACCCTTACATTAGATTCTTATAAAGAAAATTATAATTTAAAGAAGGGATTTTCTTTTATTGTAATGATTCATTGCTTTGTGACATTAATAATTGATAGGTTGAATATATGGTGGAAGTAGTGATGATGGTAGTAAAAAAAAGGAAACTATATTGGAATCCATATATAAGCGCTGATATGATCTGAAGCTCAAAGTTTTGGCTATTTGCATCACCATCCACATCTTTATAATAATTTAACTGCACCCACGATGATCTATGACGAAACCCCATTGATTTCTACTCAGGCTGGCTGGGTTTGGATTTTGGCTTAATTCCTATCGAAATTACTCATTGATCGATCTACTTTCTTCAAATTTCAAGCTGCAACCACAAGCTTCGGTTTAGAAGTCTTGGAGGTGGTGGTGGTTGAAGAGGAATGGGCATGGCGGTCTTCTTTCTTTGGAGCATTAATGTTCAGCTTTTCTTTTCTTTCATCTTGCTTCATCTGTTTTTCTCTGCAGTCTGGACTACAAAACGCTGTATCCCCCCTGCAATAAACACTATTTCGTAAATAATCCAACCCAAATTTATTTTAAAGTATTGGCTTTAATCTGAAAACCAAGAAGCAAAGACTGGTTCTAGGAGAGGTTAAACTTTTGTTTGGATGGAAAGACAGAGAAATATTTTTTTCCCTTTCTTTTCTTGTTCATAAAGCTTTAGTTTCAATCTTAATATGAAAAAGATAAATTGAAAAAGGAGAAAAAAATACCTGTACATATATATGTCACGGCCAGGAGCTAAGCGGCGATTACAAAGCCAACAAGCTCGCAAAAAAGGAGCAGCGGCAGTGGTGCTGCTGTCGTTGACATGGCTAGTAAAAGAAGCTGGGTTTCTGGGCGACACCATGGCCAAGAAGCGTTGATCGTAAGGGGAGTTAGCGTGGGGGGATTCATGCAAACGGTGGATTTGAGGATGGGATATGATTGGGTCTTGGTGGTGCTCGAGGACCTCCTCCGCGTCGGAGACACCGACAGTGATACCAGTCATGCTTGTCGTCCTCTTGATCGGCTGACGTGAGCGTTTTCCGAGCATCATCGTGCTATATGTATGTGTATTGGGTTTTTGCTCTAGTGAGTGGAAATGGAAGGAAAAGGGAGATGGGGGAGATAAATTAAAGGAGAGAGGATTGAAATGGTAATTAAGTGCATGGTTAATTACCAAATGCATACGATTAAGGTGTAGGGAATCTTTGGCAGCCTCAGCTGGAAGTATTTAAATAGGAAAGAGATTCATTTGGGAGGGTTAATTATTTAATAATATAAAAGTCCATTATTGCTATGGCTCTGTGTTGGGTTGCTGGCATTGCTTTTAGAAGCCTTGACCTTTTGTTGCTAAGGTCCCATCTTTCTTTCTCACCTTTGGACCACCCCCCACTCCTACCAAACTTAGGAATTTTAATTTCATAAACATTAATAAAAATATTTTTGTTGATACATAGCATCAATGGAGCTGGTATTGAGGAAGGTCGGTCCATTTATTCTAAGGTTGAAAATCAAAAAAATAGTGGCATTCTTCTCTTTTCCTTAATTCTTAATATGCTAAGCATTCATTTTAAGTCTCTCTACTTTTTCGGCTTTCCACCTTAAAGTGAGTGAACCGATTTTCCTAGACATCGCCTCCTCTCTTTCTTTTTTGTTTATGTTGATACATAGTATCAACAAATTTATTGTAACTCATTATTAGTATTTTGATATATGAAATATAAAATTTAAATATTTTTAAGAAATTAATATTAATTATTTGTAAAATTTTAATTTAATATATAAATTAAATTTTAAATATAAAAAATATAAACTCAAATGTATAATGTTATATATTTGAAATGAATTTAAATATAAAATAATTAGTTCAACTCAATGAATTTTTTTTCTTAGTAATAGGGGATATTTTATTTCGCACTTTTTCTTTAGGATTGGGAGGTACACCCACTATAGTCTATAATTTATAACTTAGCCTTAAATCATGGCACAAGATTGACAACTTGGGAGATCACTACAAAATTCCTACCATTTTAATATGAAATCTAACGTAATTTGGAGTCTAACTAATCTCAAATTTCATTCAAATTAAACTCAGGATTGGACCAAGCTTGATTCAAATTGAGCTTAAATCATATTTTAATAGACATTGCGATTATATAATATAAATGTTTTTAAATGTTAAATATTGTTTTGAAAAATTCTTTTTTTTTTGTTGATTTTTTTTTTGTTTTGTTCAACGGCGATGTTAATTTTTGAGCGGGTTACTACTCACATTTTCTCCTTCTTACCCACCCACCAACCTTCTATTTCTTTTTTCTTCTCATTCATTCCATGTGTTTTCTCTCTTTTCAGTTTGCAAATCTATTTTATGGATATCTTTATTGTTTTCACAAGTTATAATGAACAAATGACGTTGTCTATTGTTGTTGAAACTCCACCGGCCATCAGCAGTTTCTCTTAGAAAGTGGATGCCTTTTTGTCGTCTTCTTAATCTGTTTTTTTTTTTGAGAGTATTTCAGAATAATAAATGATTTCATGAGTCGGTTTGAACCCATCTTAAGTTTTATATGTTCTTTTGTTTATTTTTATTATTTAATAAGTTTTCACTTTTAGAAATTTTTGTTTGTTCTTGTAGCACATTTTTAGTCTTGTTTATGTATGTAGTTTTTCTTGTGCAAGTGATATTAGAGATGACTTTGTCGTCGTCCTCTCCAGTTTACTGAATGCTTAATTCTTTTGTTTATTTTTGCCCGCCGCTTTGGACCATTCAAGGTTGATTCCTTATCATATTAAGTGCTTGTAATCACTATAGATATATCATGCTTAAATTGTGATAGAGTCAATTGTTAATATGTCATAATGTTCTATGATTTCAAGCTGAAACCTTTATTGTATTAATGAAATTTATCCTTCATCACCTATGACACGAGTGTTTATTAAACCACTGATCATATGATTAAAAGATAAAAGTAAATCGAGTAAATTTCAAATATAAAAATTGGAGGAATAATTGAAAAAAAAAAGGAAGAAGAAAGAAATCAAGTTGGTGGACATCCAAAGGCACTCCTTCCAAGTTCCAAGCACTATTTAACTATGAATAGGTCCATTCTTGCATATGCCACAGCCTATAAATTATCACATAATTTCTTTGTCAGGTTTAACAATAATTGTTATTTAAATGATTTTACATTTGATATATCATCATAGTCAATATCACTAAATATTTTATTATTGTATGCAATAATGCAAGTAGATCTTGAACATGAAAGATGCAAAGATTTTGTGGGATTAATAAATGGAGTCAATGGCCCCTCTCAGTACCAAATAGCTGGCCAATAATTATAAGTCTCTTTCTTCATAAAATAAAAGAAGTTAATTAAGTAGTTTAAGCCTTGCTTAATGCTTGTTAATGAAATCCTTTGTTTTAAGCCTTTTGTCTGTGTTAGGGTTTGAAAATCTCAAGGTTAATGTTGGAGTATTGGGTGGCAAGCCATCTCCATGCTTCCTGCCAGGGTTTAATAATAACATTCTTTACTTTAAATAAAAAAAAACACTATTTATGCAGACTAAAACTTGGACAAATATTTTACAAATTTGGGTCTCCCTTACTTCAAAATAATTATTTAATAATTAAAAATTTTGAATGATCGAGTGACTGTCAACAAATTTAGTATCGAGCTAAAGGTATTTATGTTGAATTTTATCTTTAAATTTTATTTTTTGATTTTATTGAGAGTTCAAATGATTTCGTAAAGTATTAGTGAGAACAAAATTTCGCAACCATCTCTTTAAACGATCAAAATCATCTTAACAAACATGTATACCATATAAGATAATATTAAATTGTAGCTAAAAATAAAAGTTAAACGTTAAGTTGAACGATGTGATATTTGTTAAAAATAAAAGAGATTGATGGGTGAATTAAATTAAACAAAAAAAATATCAATATATTTTTTTTATAAAAGTTTTCTTTTACATTTATAAAAATAGATTATTTTATTTATTAGTTATTATATTTTTTAATGTTTAATACTGTTTGTGAATTTTTTTTAATTTTACAGGCAGGCAATAGATAGAACAATTAACCTTATAAAAATTAATTTGATTCTAACACACTCTTTTTACAAAATGGAAACACGATGTGCTAATTTCATTAAATGGAAATAATGGGCCAAGCTCTAATGTCAATTGTTTTGCCCATAGATTCACAAAATCTAATCCAACAAGACCCTATTGAACTGGCTTTACCAAGGAATCACATGTATGTGTTCTCCTGCATGTATGATTAGGTATGTGAATAGGTGGTGACGGAGTCATAATTTTTTTGGAAGGTAAGAATTAAATTGTATATCTTTATAATAGTAAACATATAATTTTGTCATTTTAATAGTCTATATATTTATAAGTTTTAAATGGTTAAATTAAAATTTTATCATTTGGGGGGTTAAAGTATAATTTTACTATTATTAATTTAAAATTTTATAAATTATAAAAAAATTAAATTAAAAATTTACCTTTTTAGAAAGGGATAGACCCTTGAGTCTCTACTAAGCTCCACCATTGGGAATAGGTGTCTAAATAATCATGACGGATGTATATAAGAACAAAATTAATGGTGTGGCACTTTGCACCCAACTCGTACGATAGATCTAAATACGAGATGTTATATCTATTTAGAAGTAACTTAAACTATTATTACTCATTTTCCTAAAGTTAAGCAAACGAGCTTGACATAATTCATAAATATTATGTTGTGCATATGAATAAGGTTAAATGGGCCCACATATAATGACCCACGGTTATACGAGATCAAAATATAAATCTTAACTCAATTTTATCAAAATAGAGGGTTACCTCTAGTTTTGAAGTAAGATTTCTCGGGACAATGTAATTCATGTCTCAAGACAGTGACTTTTATATCTTGAGACTTGTCTCCTTTATTTTAGACTCTTAATTTTAATATTATATGTCTCGTGACAAGATACTATATATCTTGAAATTTGGTACTCTATATTTCAAGACATATTCCATATATCTTAATATAACTGTTATATACGAAATGATCAAAATTATTAAGAATAATTAAGTATACGAATGAAATAAAGAGCAAAATTTTTTAGGAATTACAACGAAAAGACAAATGACCAAAGCTTTCAAGCTGTTAACAGGAGTTGCAAAAACATTAGTATTTAAGTTTTGAGTAACATTGATTTAAAATTTTATCTCAGACTCCAATCATAGTTTTTATTATAAAAGAATTGTAATATATTGTCGATTGAGTTTTAGTTCGATTGGTATGAGTATTGTTGTCAATGCAAGAGAACGTGAGTTTGAGTGTACTGAATCGCATTATCCTCCAATTTATGAGTTGGAGAGGGTCTATAAATACTTTTAAGCATTGTCTAAAAATATATATGATTAGGACCTATAATGAAATTTTGAAAAAAAAATCAAATATATTGAGAAGATTTAATTAACAGCAGTTTATCAAAGCCTTTTAGTAATCATTAATAGATTTAATTAGCTGTTATTTAAATCAGATTAAAATTCAATATTTAAAGTACCGCATCCAATGGGAAAGTCAGGGTTGGTAGAGTTCGGCTTTTTTAAAATGAATTTTTTTTATTATTTAATCTTTTTATAATTTATAAAATTTTAAATTAATAAAAGGTAAAATTATATTTTGATTTTTCAGAAAATGATAAAAATTTGATTTAATCCTTTAAAACTTATAAAAATATAAGTTATTAAAATGGTGAAATTATATTTTTACTATCATAAAAATATACAATTTAATTTTGACCCGTACATAACTAATCATATATGTATGAGAACATAAATACATGTGGTTCCTTGGTAATGCTAGTTGAATAGGGTGTTGTTGGATTAGATTTTGTGAATCTATGGGCAAATATAGTCAGGCCCATTATTTTCTTTTAATGAAATTAGGTTGCCTCATCTTTGACCTTGAAAAATAATTACCATTATCATCTTGTCTACCTGTTAGAACCAAGGAAAGAAAGAAAAGAAAAATCCAAAGGTTTCCTTCCATTGTCATGACCTTTATATCAAGTTAAAGGCGTAGCCAAAACATCGAAAGACAAAGGAAAGGAGAAGGTAACTATTAGGAATATAGAAATCATATGAAGAATAATATTCTTCACATATCTTATTCATGAATACATGAACTGTATTTATACTCAGCAGAGATCAAGAATGCTAACTAACTAACTGCAGCAAACAACTTTAACTAACAGTTTACTAGCTTATACTCCTAACATTCCCCCAAGTCAGTAAAAAATAAAAATAAAAATCAGTCAACTGCCTTCTCAACCTCACCAGAAGAAAAAACTTTCAACTTGTGTTTAAAATAACCAAAAGATCCAACAGAAAATGGCTTGGTCAGTATATCAGCCACCTACTCTGAAGAAGGAACATAATTCACTTCTAACTTGTTTGCAGCTACATGTTCACGAACAAAATGAAGCTACAACTCAATGTGTTTTGAACGAGAGTGAAGCACTGGATTTGTGGATAAAGAAATGGCACTCGAATTATCACACTAGATAACTGGTATGTGAGAAAGCTACACGCCTAACTCATTCAACAAAGCTCTAATCCACATAACCTTAGATACTGTACTAGCCACACTTTTATATTCTGCCTCAGTTGTTGACAGAGCAACAGCTGACTGCTTCTTCAAACTCCAAGAAACAAGATTACCCCTCAAAAACACCACATAACCTGATGTCGATCTCCTGTCCTCAACACTACTGCCCCAATCAGCATCAGATAGGCAGTTAACCTCAACTCTTTGACAACATTAAAACAAACACCATGATCACAAGTACCTCATAGATACCTAAGACTACGCTTGACTAACCCCCAATGACCAATAGCTGGCTGACTCATATGCTGACTCACTCTATTAACACTGAACGTGATATCAGGTCGAGTAGTACAAAGATACTGCAACTTCCCAACAACACTCCTGTATTTGGAAGGATCAACCAAGGGCTCTTCATTGGCCAGCAAAATTTTAAAATAAGGCACCATGGGAGTGGAAATAGGTTTACAATCAGTCATATCAGCAAACTGTAATAGCTCCTGCACATACTTCTTTTGACTCAACTGCACCTTGTTCCCAACTAAGTTAGCTTCCACTCTAAGATAAAAATTAAGCTCACGTAAATCTTTAAAAGCAAAAGTCTCATTCAGCTGAACAACCAAACTATCAATAGCTGATTGATTGTCTCTAGTAATCACAATATCATCCACATATACTAAGAGATACACCTTGCTATCATTCAATATTCGAACAAACAAGGCCACATTAGCTTGTGTAGAATGGAAACCAAACTGGTTCAAGAACCTTTTCAACTTCTCATACCCGGCTCTAGGAGCCTGTTTCAGTCAATATAAAGCTTTGTGTAGCTTACAAACCAATTACTCCCTATTCGAACCAACATGTTCAAAACTAGCTGGCTGCTTCATGTAGATATCTTCTTGCAAGTCACCATTAAGAAACGCATTGTTAAAATCTACTTGACGTAGCTTCCAACTGTGGGACAATGTAAGTGTCAGAACAATTCTAACAGTAGTATCTTTGACCACTAGAGTGTCTCTTAAAAATCATGCCCAGGTTGTTGTGAAAAACCTTGAGCCACCAACCTAGACTTCTTTCGAGCCTTAGTCCCATCTGCATTCCTTTTAATTTTGAAAATCCATTTACACCCTATGACAGTTCTATTGGCAGGAAAAGAAGTAAAAGACCAAGTACCCTGTCGAACAAGAGCAGTATATTCATCTTCAACAGCCACACACCACTGAGGATCAGCCAGTGCTTCATACACAGTACGAGGTTCACAAGAACCACTAGAAGATGCTTCTGCAGAATGAACCTTAGGTTTGAAATTTCTTGATTTACTCCTAGTAACCACAGGATGCAGATTAGTAGACTGACTTGTAAGCGAATTGGACAACTTTAGGTCTGACTGAGCACCTGATCTAGAACCAACAAGTAACTCAAGAGAAATTGAACCAGAACCAGTAGCATCAGTTGACAAGGGTAAATTGTCCATACTTGTATCCAAAGAAGACTCACATAGAATAGTAGAAGCAGTAGGCTCAGAAACACCAAAAAAAGGAGCAGCAGAAGAAGTAGCTGGAACATGACCAACCAACGTCCTTGATTATGAAGACATATCAAGAAACTTAGTAACCACAAACTTTGGAACATAAGGAGTGAACTTGCTGCCAATAGACTTCTTGAAAGGAAAAACAAACTTTTCAAAAACCACATGACGTGAGATAAAAACTCTCCTATCTGAATCAAGACATTTATAACCCTTGTGCAAACTACCATATCTCAAGAAAACACAAGGAGAGGAACGAAACTGCAGTTTATTCTGGTTGAAAGGTCTAAGATGTGGAAAACAAAAACAACCAAAAAACTCTTAAAAATGAGTAGTTTGGCACAGTCTTGAAGAGCAACATATGAGGACTAGACACTACAAGAGCCTTTGTTGGAAGCCTATTGATTAAGAACACAACACTAGAAAAAGCATCAGTCCAATATTTCATAGCCATACCAGATTATGCTAACAATGTGAGACCAACTTCAACCACTTGTCTATGCTTGTGTTTTACCATACCATTTTACTCAAAGGTATCTCGACAAGAGATCCTGTGCTTAATCCCAAACGAGGAAAGCACTGATGACAAACTTCAAAATTCTACCCCCCAATTAGACTGCGCTTCTTTAATCTTTGAATCAAACTGTAATTCAACTTGTCTATTAAACTGTTTAAAAATAGTAACAACATCTGATTTATACTGAAGAAAATATATCCAAACATAATGAGAATAGGCATTAACAAACGTAACATAGTATTGAAAACCATTTGAGTTCACAAGAGCTGGTCCCCAAACATCAATTTTAACAAACTGTAAAGGCATAGTATAGACAGTTTTCGAATGTGAAAAAGGAAGCTTATGACTCTTCCCCATCTGACATTCTATGCAAAGAATAGAATCTTTATTCTTAGGAATGTTGAGATTACAAGAACGAGACAATTGATCTATTACACTTGAAGAAGCATGACCAAGCTGTCTATTGTAACACCCTTAGAGTCGGTTCATAAGTATAAACCCGATATAAAAGTATTACATTAAAGTTCAGTACAGAAAAACCGAGTCATGAATTTTTTTCTTCAACCAATGCATTTTAGGCTTCTTGATTCAAAATATCGTAAATTACTCGTGTATAATCAAGATCGAGACTTAAAATTGATTTAAAAGAAATAAAATATGATGTTTTTTAGTACAAAACACAAATTCAACCAAAATTCATCATTTCATTTCATCACACAAAACATTTCCAAACAACATTTTTGTCTTCTTCTAATAAGGACACGTATAAGTTCTATAGTACATGCCATTTTACATCAAAAGTAATATACCTAAATTTGAGCTCCAAGTGATGTGATGTTATGAGAGGTCCCGAATTGGGCTTCTTGCATTCCTTGTACCTACGCGTTAAAATAAACGCGTTAAGCCGGTGAAGGCTTAGTAAGTGCTACAAAAGCAAAGTATAAACTTTTAAATTTTCTCATGTAATTTACTCTTTCACCTTACCAGTATATAGCTTGTATCTTACCACATTGGCATTCATTTCACTTTGGTCCACATTTTTTTTCCACAATTTGGCCCAATATAGACTTCTATAAAACCCATCGGATAAACGAAACAGAAAGTACCGAAGTACTTAAAGTAAGCACACAAGTGCTGGGGAAACAATAAGCACACACAATGCAATCCAGTAGGCACACACAGTGCAATCAGTAGGTGCACATAGTGCAAATCAGTAGGCACACAAGGTGCGAAACAGTAAGCACACAAAGTGCAAAACAATAAGCGCGCTAGCGTTCCTTAATGGCATGCCACTAATATCACAATGGTTCTAATTTGTCTACTTCAGCACAATCTCAATTAGCATCATTTCTCATAAACGATATATCTCACATAAATACATCATCAAATACTTCACATTTATATTTTCAAAGCTGTTCACTTGCGTCACAGTCACTAAATTATTTATATCGTGAGCTACAGAACTTGAAATTATAATTTGCTTAATGTTTCTGAAACTAGACTCAATCATATTTTTACCATAAAATTTTCAGAATTTTTAATTTAGCCAATTTGTACAGTAAATTCTTTCAATTTACCCCTTCTCTGCTACCTGATAGTTTTTATCTTTCTTCACTAAAAATTATCAATCTTTTTGTAAAGAGATCAAATGATGTTCCCGTATATTTCTTTTGAAAATAGACTCATTAAGGATTTATCCATATAAATTTCAGACTCTAATGATTTTTATACATTTTTGTATGATTTTTCAAAGTCAGAACAGGAGAACTCGAACCTACTCTGACCTTTTTACACAAAATCAGTTACAACTCAGAATATACAGATCCATTTAATTCACTATTTCTTCCATATGAAACTAAATACCATAAGCTTTAATCACATATATAATTAGACCCTTAACTTAATATATACAATTTTTAGTGAATTTTCGAAGTTAACCCTCTGATTCTATCCAATCTGTTTCAATGAAAACATTTTCTTTCTCATGTTTTATTACACTAACCTCACTTAATCATCTTTATAACACATAATTAAACAACAATTTCCATGCTAACAAGTCAAATATATTATGAAGAATAGACTATTACTAAAATTCTTGTAGTACTACAACAAAAAGGCTGAATTTCCTCTCTTTTACCCCTTGTTATATTCTTTTCCTTTGTCTTCAATTTGGTCTTTGGCTCTCTTCTCTTTCTCTTGAAATTCACATAAACACATATAAACTATAAGATATAATTCAATAGTTTTCATGCTAAATAACAGTAAAATACATGTATATCATGAGAATTTAACCATCTCTTACCTTAACCCTTGAATTCAAAATTTTCTCGATTTAGTCCCTATGCTCTCTAACACCTCAAAATGAATTCTATAAGAAGTTTGAGGTGTCTACTAACCCCCTTCTATACTTTTCTTTCAGAAATTTCAAAGAAAATAGGAGATTTTGGAGGTTGGAGGGCTTAAAAATGATGGAAGGAACTATTTGGAATAAAAGCAAAAGTTGGAAATGGAAGAAAAGGGCATGGACGGTTACTTAATGAAAAAGATGATATTTTCATCTTTTTAACCATTTTTTTCTTCTCTCAAATTCTCTAGAATTTTCACTTAAAATATCTCACTTAAGAAAAATGGTAAAATTGCACTTTTAGTCCTTGGGCCTTTCAACTTTACACTTTAGCCCAAAACTTTGCCTCCAAAAATATCTTCCACCAAAATACTCTTTTGCCCCTCCTCAATCAATCTAATTCCCATGATGACTCAAAATTCAATTTGTATAATTCGCTATTTAGTCCACCATATTTTCTCTCCTTTACTATTTAATCCTTAAATTTTTCTAACCTTTCTTACTTCAACTAAACATTTCTAATTCTCAATTTTATTTTATCACCATTCCAAATCCGGTTCAAACACACGGATGTTACAATTCTCCCTCCTTAAAATAAATTTCGTCCTCGAAATTTACCTGTACTGAACAACTGTGGATACTGTTGTTTCATTGTTTCCTCTCTTTCCCAAGTAGCTTCTTTTGAGTTATGATGTCTCCACAGCACTTTTACTAGAGGAACTCTTTTATTTCTCAATTCTTTCACTTCTCGAGCTAGTATCTTTATTGGCTCTTCTTCATAAGTCAAATCCGGTTGTATTTCAATATTCTCAGGAGTAATCACATGAGATGAATCAAACCGGTACCTTCGTAGCATAGACACATGAAAAACATTATGAATCTTATCTAACTCTTGAGGAAGAGCCAATCGATAAGGAACTGAACCAATTCTTTCCAAAATATCATATGGCCCGATAAATCTTGGGCTCAATTTCCCTTTCTTACCAAATCGGAGAACTTTCTTCCACGGAAACACTTTTAAGAAAACCTTTTCACCAACATTAAACTCTATATCTTTCCTTTTCAAATCAGCATAGGAATTTTGTCTATCTGAAGCAGCCTTTAATCGCTCTCGAATCAACTTCACCTTTTCTTCAGTTTCTCGAATTAGATCAGGACCCACGAGCTTCTGTTTACTTAACTCTGTCCAGCACACAGGAGTTCTACATTTTCTTCCATATAATGCTTAATAAGGCGCCATTTGAATGCTTGACTGATAGCTATTATTATATGTAAATTCAATCAACGGTAAATACCTTTCCCAATTGCCTTCAAACTCAATAATACAGCTTCTCAACAAGTCTTCTAGAATCTGAATCACCCTTTCTGACTGTCCATCTGTCTGAGGATGATATACTATACTAAAGTTCAATTGAGTACCCAAAGCTTCATGTAATTTTTCCCAAAACTTTGATGTAAATCTTGGATCTTGATCAGAAAAAATAGATACAGGCACACCATGAAGTCTAACTATTTCATCTATATACAATTGTGCATACTTATCTATTGAAAAATCAGTTCTTACTGAGAGAAAATGAGCAGACTTGGTTAATCGATCAACTATGACCCAAATAGCATCTTTCTTCTTTGGTGAAAGTGGCAATCCTGTGACAAAATCCATTGTAATTCTTTCCCATTTCCACTCTGGTATAGTAATGGATTGAAGCAACCCCGAGGGTACTTGATGTTCAGCTTTCACTTTCTAACATGTTAAGCATTTGGAAACATACTCGACTATATCCCGTTTCATCCTTTTCCACCAATAGAATGGCTTTAGATCATGATACATCTTATTACTTCCCGGATGCATAGCAAAAGAACTATGATGAGCTTCATCTAATATCCTTCGTTTCAGACCTTCTTGATGAGGCACACAAAGCCTATTATGAAATCTCAAATTTCCTTCACTATCAATCTCAAATTCATTACTTTTATCTTCTTCTAACTGCTTTTTGATCTTCATCAGCTCTTCATTATCTTTTTATGCATCTTTAACTTCTTGCAACAATGTTGGCTTTACTCTTAGCTCAACTGATAGCTCACAGTCTGATTGTATCTCCAAATGTGCATTCATCGCCTTCAAAGCTGCCATTGATTTTCTACTCAGAGCATCAGCTACCACATTCGCTTTCCCGGATTGATAGTCAATGATTCAGTCATAATCTTTAATCAATTCAATCCACCTTCTCTGTCTTAAATTCAACTCTTTCTGGGTTAACAGATACTTCAAGCTTTTGTGATCTGTATACACATAGCATTTTTTTCCATACAAATAATGTCTTTAAATCTTCAGTACAAACACTACTGCAGCCAACTCGAGATCATGTGTCGGGTAATTCTTCTCATGTGGCTTCAACTGTCTTGACGCATATGTAACTACCTTTCCATCTTGCATTAATACACAACCCAAACCATTATAAGATGCATCACTATAAATCACAAATTCCTTACCAGATTCTGGTTGTATTAACATCGGAGCTTCAGTCAATGCTGCTTTCAATCTTTCAAAACTTTGTTGACACTTCTCATTCCATTCAAACTTCACTTCTTTTTGCAATAACCTTGTTAATGGCAATGCAATCATAGAATATCCTTGTACAAATCTTCTATAATAACCAGTCAATCCAAGGAAACTTCTTACCTCCGCTACATTCTTTGGCGGCTTCCACTCGAGAATAGCTTCAACCTTCTTCGGATCCACTTAAATGCCATCGACCGATACAATATGTCCCACAAAAATGACTTCTTTCAGCCAAAACTCACATTTACTCAGCTTAGCAAACAATTGTTTCTCTCTCAAAATCTGTAATACAATTCGAAGATGCTTCTCATGCTCTTCTTCACCTTTCGAATATACAAGAATGTCATCAATGAATACTACCACGAACTTATCCAAATATGGTTGAAAAATTCTGTTCATCAAGTCCATAAACGCAGCTGGAACATTAGTCAACCCAAATGGCATGACTAAGAACTCGTAATGACCATATCGAGTTCTGAAGGCAATCTTTGGCATATCCGAGTATTTTACCTTTAACTGATAGTATCCTAATCTGAGATCGATCTTTGAGAACACACTTGTTCCTTTCAACTGATCGAACAAATCATCAATTCTGGGCAACGGATACTTATTCTTTATCGTTACTTTGTTCAGCTGACGATAATCTATACACAACCTTAAAGACCCATCTTTCTTCTTTACAAACAAGACCGGAGCTCCTCATGGTGATACACTTGGACGTATGAATCCTTTATCCAACAATTCTTGCAACTGAGTCTTCAATTCTTTTAACTCTGTTGGTGCCATTCTATATGGTGCTATCGAAATCGGTGCAATCCCCGGAACTAATTTAATTCCAAATTCAACTTCTCTTTTAGGAGGTAAACCTGGTAATTCTTTAGGAAATACATCAGGAAATTCTCATACTACCGGTATCCTTTCAATTTCACTTTCTTCTGCTCGAGTATCCAAAACATAGGCTAAGAAAGCCTCGTATCCTTTCTTAATCATTTTACAAGCTTTAATTGCAGAAACCACATTTAACATAACACTGTAATTCTCACCAGTTACAATCACCTCATTTTCATCTGTAGTTCTCAAAGAGATTCTTTTTCTTTTGCAATCAACCACGGCTCCATATTTAGATAACCAATCCATCCCAGTATCACATCAAATTCATTAAATGACAAGACCATAAGATTTGCTGGAAATTCTCAATCCTGAATCTTTAAAGGACACCTATTACACTCTTTATTAACTCTCTCACTTTGCCCAAAAGGGTTTGTAACGATCACCTCATGTTCCGTAGGTTCTACTACTAATTCTCTATCTTTCACTAATGAGATGCATATGTATGAATGCGTAGAACCTGGATCTATCAATGCAACTACCGAAGAGTCAAATAAAGAGAATTTACCAGTGATTACATCGAGAGCATCTTCTTCTTCCCTGGTTCTGATGGCATATGTTCGTGGCTTCCGAGACTCAGATCTATCAACTTCATTTCTTGCTGGTTTCATGCCAATATTACTCGAATTCTCGGGCACTTTACTTCTCTGCGAAGCTGTACATCCTTTTACAGACTGCTCTGTAATGTTCTCTATCAATCTCGGGCAATCTCTAACAAAATGATCTTTAACTCCACACCTAAAACAAGCTCGAGTATTTACTCGGCATTCTCCCCAATGAAATCTTCCACAGTGTCCACATGGGGATTGTATTTGTGATGCTCTTCTTCTAGTGTCACTTGTACTAACTATGAAAATTCCCTGTTGATTCCGTCTCATTTGACTTCGAGACCTTTGACCAGTGGAAAATGAATCGTATCTTGGTTCTCGAAACTCGCTCATTTTCTTTGAAGAAAGAGGAGAAGCAGAACTTGTTGCTATTCTTTTTCCAGCACTCTTCTCTTTTGAACGATTCAGTCCCTCTTCCAATCTCTGAGCTCTGTCAACTAGAACAGAAAATTCTTGCAGATGAAATGGTAGAAGTGGAACATATATTTCTTCAATTAATCCCCATTCAAATCTTCTACACATGTCAGCTTCACTGGCTATCAATTCCTTGGCATACCTGCTCAACCTAATAAATTCACGTTCATATTCAGCCACCGACATATTTCCTTGTTTCAAATCTAAAAATTCCCTTTTTTTTCTTTTCCAAATAGAGCTCGCTGATGTACTTTTTCTTGAATTCATATACAAAGAAATTCCAATTAATTCTCTCCGTAAGATGAATATTCGATACTATAGTCCACCATTGGTAGGCTTCACCCTTTAACAGATATACAACACATCTTAGTTTTCTTCTTCCGTGCACTGTAGTTCCTCAAATACCCTCTGGCTATTCTCGAGCCATTCCTCTGCCTCTGCAGGATCATCGTCTTTTTTTCTCTTAAACTCTTCAGCTTCATGCTTTCTTAATCTCTCTAAAGGAGACCGACGACTGGATACAGACGGTTGCAACTGAGGGGCACTTTTAGATGGTGGTGGAGGCACATTCTATACATTGCTTCTTACTACTTGTTGTAACAACTGGTTCATCGTTTGTAACAAAGTAGCAATCGAAATTTCTTGAGGAGGGGATATTAATTCACTTAGGAGTTGAGTTCTTTCTTCACTTATTGATTCTCTCCAGTCTCGAATCCTATGTGGATCTTCCTCTCCATTAGGGTTTGGGACCCTACTTTCATTATTGGACTCTTCTCGTTTGTCTGACATCTTTGCTTTCTACAATATTTACAATTCAAGCAATTAAATAACTAAATACCCTCTCATCACATCAACATATAAAATGACATGTACTTGTGGACTCATTTTTTGACCCCAAACATCAGAAAACTTTCGCTCTGATACCAACAAATGTAACACCCTTATACCCGGTTCATAAGTATAAACCCGATATAAAAGTATTACATTAAAGTTCAGTATAGAAAAACCGAGTCGTGAATTTTTTTTCTCCAACCAATGCATTTTAGGCTTCTTGATTCAAAATATCGTAAATTAATCGCGTATAATCAAGATCGAGACTTAAAATTGATTTAAAAGAAATAAAATATGATTTTTTTAGTACAAAACACAAATTCAACTAATATTCATCATTTCATTTCATCACACAAAACATTTCCAAACAACATGTTTATCTTCTTCTAATAAGGACACGTATAAGTTCTATAGTACATGCCATTTTACATCAAAAGTACTATACCTAAATTTGAGCTCCAAGTGATGTGATGTGATGAGAGGTCCCGAATTGGGCTTCTTGTATTCTTTGTACCTACGCGTTAAAATAAACGCGTTAAGCCGGTGAAGGCTTAGTAAGTACTACAAAAGCAAAGTATAAACTTTTAAATTTTCTCATGTAATTTACTCTTTTACCTTACCAGTATATATAGCTTGTATCTTACGACATTGGCATTCATTTCACTTTGGTCCACATTTTTTTCCACAATTTGGCCTAATGTAGAGTTCTATAGAACCCATCGGATAAACAGAACAGAAAGTACCGAAGTACTTAACAGTAAGAACATAAGTGCTGGGCAAACAGTAAACATACACAGTGCAATCCAGTAGGCACACACAGTGCAATCAGTAGGCGCACATAACGCAAATCAGTAGGCACACAAGGTGCGAAACAGTAAGCACACAAAGTGCGAAACAGTAAGCGCGCTAGCGTTCGTTAATGGCATGCCACTAATATCACAATGGTTCTAATTTGTCTACTTCAGCACAATCTCGATTAGCATCATTTCTCATAAATGATATATCTCACATAAATACATCATCAAATACTTCACATTTATATTTTCAAAGCTGTTCACTTGCGTCACAGTCACTAAATTATTTATATCGTGAGCTACAGAACTTGAAATTATAATCCTCTTAATGTTTCTGAAACTAGACTCAATCATATTTTTACTATAAAATTTTCAGAATTTTTAATTTAGCCAATTTGTACAGTAATTTTTTTCAATTTATCCCTTCTCTGCTGCCTAATAGTTTCGACCTTTCGTCACTAAAAATTATCAATCTTTTTGTACAGAGATCAAATGATGTTCCCGTATGTTTCTTTTGAAAATAGACTCATTAAGGATTTATTCATATAAATTTCAGACTCTAATTAATTTTATACATTTTTCTATGATTTTTCAAAGTCAAAACAGGGGAACTCGAACCTACTCTGACCTTGTTACACAAAATCAGTTATAACTCAGAATATACAGATCCATTTAATTCATTGTTTCTTCCATATGAAAATAAACACCATGAGCTTTATTTAAATGTATAATTCGACCCTTAACTCAATATATACCAATTTTAGTGAATTTTAGAAGTTAACCCTCTGATTCTGTCCAATCTGTTTCAATGAAAACATTTTCTTTCTCATGTTTTATTACACTAACCTCACTTAATCATCTTTATAACACATAATTAAACAACAATTTCCATGATAACAATTCAAATATATTATGAATAATAGACTATAAACTAAAATTCTTGTAGTACTTACAACAAAAGGCTGAATTTCCTCTCCTTTACCCCTTGCTCTATTCTTTTCCTTTGTCTTCAATTTGGTCTTTGTCTCTCTTCTCTTTCTCTTGAAATTCACATAAACACATATAAACTATAAGCTATAATTCAATAGTTTTCATGCTAAATAACAGTAAAATACATGTATATCATGAGAATTTAACCATCTCTTACCTTAACCTTTGAATTCAAAATTTTCTTGATTTAGTCCTTATGCTCTCTAACACCTCAAAATGAATTCTATAAGAAGTTTGAGGTGTCTACTAACCCCCTTCTATACTTTTCTTTCAGAAATTTCAAAGAAAATAGGAGATTTTGGAGGTTGGAGGGCTTAAAATGATGGAAGGACCTATTTGGAATAAAAGTAAAAGTTGGAAATGGAAGAAAAGGGCATGGACGGTTACTTAATGAAATAGATGATATTTTCATCTTTTTAACCATTTTTTTCTTCTCTCAAATTCTCTAGAATTTTCACCTAAAATATCTCACTTAAGAAAAATGGTAAAATTGCACTTTTAGTCCTTGAGCTTTCTAACTTTATACTTTAGCCCAAAACTTTGCCTTCAAAAATATCTTCCATCAAAATATTCTTTTGCCCCTCCTCAATCAATCCAATTCCCATGATGACTCAAAATTCAATTTGTATAATTCGCTATTTAGTCTACCATATTTTCTCTCCTTTACTATTTAATCCTTAAATTTTTCTAACCTTTCTTACTTCAACTAAAAATTTCTAATTCTCAATTTTATTTTATCACCATTCCAAATCCGGTTCAAACACACGGATGTTACATCTATGCCATGTGTCATAGGAAACACCAATACTACATGCACTAATATCTGAATCACCAACCACTAAAGCAGAACTACAACTATCAGTGCCAACTACTTCAAGTTTGTACAAACCTCCTTGCTCAACACCTTGTAATAACACCTTGTGAGAGTTGACAGCTTTAACAAAACACCTTGTAGCATGAAACTTGAAAAACACCTTATTATCCTTGTAAAACTGTGACACAGACATCAAATTCTTTGTTATACCAGGAACATACATCAGATTTTTCATATAGAGAGGCATATTACCTGTAAGAAAAGTACTTTGACCAATGCTGGAAATCAATAAGGATTGCCCATTAGCAACAGTAACCTTACTTGCTCCAGTATATGGTATACCATTCATCACCTTTGAGACATCATTTGTTAAATGAGATGTGACTCCTAAATCTGGAAACCACACATGTTCTCCAGTAGCAGCAGAACCATTTGCAGAACCAACAACTCCTATTACATTTTGTTGAAAATGACCACTCACTCCATCCATAGAACAAAGGTTAGCAGTAGCTCCTCCAGAACCTGCATTAGACTTAAGAAAACCAGTAAAAGATGTGTCAAACCGATAATAGCATTTCTGTACAATATGCCCAATCTTTTCACATAATTGGCACTAGGGTCTGTTATTAAAAAAACGAGCTCTACCTCTTCCTCTATAAACTGATCCTCCTTTGCCTCTATATCTTGCTGAATCAGACATACTTGCTGATGATTGCTGACAACTTTCACACTAGGTAAAGAAGGCTGACTTGTAGCAAGATTGACACTAAACAACCATGCCATAGCATCAGGTTTCTGTCTTGCCTCAAGATCAACAAACATCGAAGTCAAAGCAGGTACATCATAGGCTTACTTGCTAGTTGTAATTAAAGTAACCACATAATCATATTCATTAGGTAACCCATTAAGAATTGCCACAATATGCTCAGTATATGATATCTTTTCTCCATAGACTACAAGATTGTCTTTAATTAACTTTAACTACCTCAAATAATCTCTCATACTTTGATCTCCTTTCTTTTGTGAATACAAAGAACACCTAAGATTCATAATCTTAGTGGTTGTTTTAGCATAATATAACTGACCAATAACCTCTCAAATCTCAGCTGTAGACTTACACATGACCAAATTAGGTAATACCTCAAGACTAACCACTGACAACAACCAAGAAGCAATAGCTTTATCTTGTTTATTAAACGAAACCCTTTCAAAATTCTTGACAAACTGACCATATTCATCAAGAACAAACTCAGGTGGAATATCCTGAGTGCCATCAATATAAGACTCTAAACCATAGCTTTCCAAGGAAAAAGATACCTGTTGCTTCCACAATGGATAGTTGATTTCATCAAGCTGAATATTTATCTTCTTATTGGTGAAATTCTTGCACACAGCTTCAACAGCTTCTTGATTTTCAGCCATCAGAACTAGAAACGAAGAAGAGAGAAAAAAATCTAAAATCCTAACTCTAATACCATATTAGGAATATAAAAATCATATGAAGAATGATAATTTTCACATATCTTATTCATGAATACATGAACTGTATTTATATACAGCAGAGATCAAGAATGCTAACTAACTAACTGCAGTAAACAACTTTAACTAATAGTTTACTAGCTTATACTCCTAACAGTAACTGACGAGTGATGATTTCGGTTTGTGTGAGCATAATTTGCTTTTTTCACATCAAACTATTAAGTAGCCAAGCTTGTAGATTTGTTAATGATGAATGATACATGATTTGTGTGTTTATGCTTTGTTTAACTTGAAAATGATTGGTAAGTTGTTAAGCATGTTTATGTGAATTTCACTATGAAATAAATTATAATGATATCATGGTGAATTTCATTATGAGAATATGAAATAAGATATCATGATGAGAACAATATTGAATTATCTTTTTATGTTAAAAGAAATTGAGAATGTCCTATTAAACGATGTCAAATAGAGTTTCGGGTGTAGTTGGCATGCCATAAGATTCGTTTGTGTTGGAGGACATTTGGATGCAAATCATTCTGACACATCAATGCATATCATTCTAGCACTATATGTGCATATTGTGCAGTGTTAAGGGATATCGGTTCATTTATGCACGATTAGTACTTATGTGCATATTATGGACTATTAGTGGATTAATCCGTGTATCCATTCTTGAGTTCACATTCAGTTAATAAGGTCTAAAATATGGAAATAAAATATGATAATGAATCGAAGCAAAATGAAACAATGACTTATGATAAGAGATATGGTGTTTATAAATATGCAAGATAATTGAGAATGTTGTTTAAATACCCCAAGGGTGGATTTATAAAATGATATATGTGGAGACATGATCATTGTGATGTACGTAGACATATAATTTTCAGTGTAAAGAATGAAAGAGAGACTTGTGATTTTGAAAATAGCCATTAGATAAAATATATCAGTCAAAAATTGATTGCATGATGTTATTTTTTAAAAAAGATATATTTTATCTGATATACAAGTATATTTTTTATTGTGATATAAAAGGTTAAACATATATTTTTTAAAATATTTTTTAAAAAAAATTTAGAAATAAAATTAAATTAACAAATTTTATAAATGTTGATGGCTAAATTTGTTGAATGTTTTATATTTAAGATCAAATGACAGATTTTGTAAATTTTGAACGTTAAATTTGTTAAATGTTTTATATTTAAGATCAAATTGATAGAATGTGTAAATATTGGGGGGACTAAATTTATCATTAGACTAATAAAAGAAGCTCATGTTAGCTTTTTATCACTTATCTAACGACAACTAACAGTGGAGAGATTGAAATATTTAATTTCGAAAAGTTTAGTGATTAAATTGAAAAAATTAATAGTTCAGTGATCAAAATAGAATCAAAGGCATAATTGTAACACCCCTAACCCATCTCCATCGCCAAATTAGGGTTAAGAAGCATTACCGATCAATACAAATGTCTAAACTCATAATACAATAGTAATTCAACAATAATCATATATTCACATGTATCAATATAATTTCATACGTTTGGCTTGAAAACATATTTTAGAGACTTTAAAAATAGCATAAACACCATCCAGTACTATTTTGAAACAATTCAGAAAGCTTAGAAAAAAGTTGAGAAATTATGTGAAAAAGGGGCACACGACCGTGTGCCAACCCGTGTGCTTGCCTATATACATGCTCAAATTGACTATACTGACTTACATCACACGCTCGTGTGAGAGATCATGTGCTAGACTGTGTGTATATACGAAAATGGGCCACACGGTCGTGTGACAGCTCGTGTCACAGACCGTGTGTCATAAAGTTTCTTCCTAAACAAGGTATGTTCATAACATGAATTACTCAACAAGGTGCCATAACTAAACATGTAATCTCATGACCCAAAAACATCATTTAGAACACCATGCTACATACAATTTGCCCATTTAAACATCCAACCAATATGCTCATCATAGGCACCACATTTGTATCAATTAAACTCTCAAACATACAAGTTCTTTTCTTGATAAAACCTCAAATGAAATTACTTGCAAGTGTAATACATATTACATACCTTACTTATGTTCTACTAGTCCAACCAAATATGCACTCAAAAGCATAGTAACCCTTACTATATACAAGTTTAACATCTTCTTCTTAGTACCACAAGACAACCTCCTATACATGACATGAACTATTCAACATCTCAATATTCTAGATTAAAGCAATGTCAACCATATCAAAATAGTCATTCCAAATCCTACCACATTTAAAACATTAATCACAACAAGTTTGGCCTAATTCAAGGCAAGCAAATTCACTTGATAACCTTTTAACCCTAACTCATGCCATTTATAACCATTAACCAAAATAACTGAAAATACCAATATGTCGAATAGATAATGTGACGATACTTCGACGAGATTCTAACCGGCTGAGCTTTCTGATAATCTACAAGAAAGGAAACGATTACGTAAGCATTTAATGCTTAGTAAATTTTTATAAGAGAAATTTACTAAACGTATTAAATTAAACAACCAAAAACCTACATTCCTCATGTCTTATGCCAAACTTTCTTTCCTATACATATTACCTCACAAGGTTAGTGCACATAGCATTACATATAAATCTCTAAGTAACTCATTGCACATATATGATAAGTATTTATACTTTATCTGTCATTCATATACATACATATATTCATACTCATTATTCTCATTGAATTCATATAATTAATAGCTAATAGATAAACATCTTGCACAATTCATCCATCATATGATAAAATCATCATTCATTTACATTTCCTATATACTTATTCATCTTTCCATATCATATGAACATTAAGTCTTTATACATGCCTCTCCATTAACCTTTTCTTATTCGTTGAACTTAAGAAAATAACATTGGATACTTTAAAATAATATTTTCAATACAAGTTACATGATACAATACATCAACACGAAACCTGCTAGGCTCAAAAGCCTGATAGTATACACCGGTACGAAGCCTGCTAGACACTAAGCTCGATAAATACACCGGCACTAAGCTTGCTAGGTACTAAGCCTGATAAATACTGGGGAATTTACATTTTTCATACTTAACTTTGACTCCCTTTTCGATATAATATCTCATATAACCATTCCTGTAATTTACATGCTCATGTCATCATCATTATCTCACTTTAATTATTAAATACAACACAATTAACCATATTATACATAATAAACCATCCAAGATGCACTTATCTTAACTTGCTTTCTATTATATCATTTTTCCAATATAATATTTCCGATAGATGCACTATGTCATCCAATTTAATTAACATCATATTTTGGTCTATATTACCAAAATATTATGTAATTATTAATTTAATTTATTTATAACATAAAAATTATGAACATGACATATAAAATAACATATAATAATTTAATCCTTATACGAACTTACCTCGATTAAGTAACAATTTCCAGTACAGTTTAACCATTATTCCGTTACTTTGACTTTTCAGCGATTTGTGTCCGTTCGAGTTGTTTCTTGATCTAAAATAAATATTTTATTATTAAATTACTTTGTTCCAGCATTTAAAATAACTAATTAAACTTATAACCTTTAGTTATGAAAATTTATGAAATTACCCTCAAATATTACATTTTATGCAATTTAGTCCTTAAGTCTTGAACTTGTAATTTCATCATTTCTAACCAAAAATCATACTAGCCGATTTTCTATCCATCCTTAACAGCCCATATTTATAAAAATTATGATATTTTCCTTGACTTATACCATTTTCACAAATAAATCCCTAAACCTTAAAATCATCAAAAACCCCTTAACAAAACATGTTTATTTAACAACCAAGATTATCAATCTATTATTGAACTTCAAAAACCTCACTAACTCATTCATAGTAAAATTTATAACATGTAGTTTCTATAAAGTTTAACCCCAAGTTAGCTAGATTAAACTAATACGAGCTCAAAAATATAAAAAAACATTAAAAACGGGACTCAAAAACCTTACCATGCATGAAATAGAAGCTTGGCCGAAAGCTTGGTTTTATTTCCATGGAAGATTCTGCTTCTTCATCCTTTTGAGAAGATGAAATTGTTTCATCTTTTACTTTCATTTATTAATCAATTATCATTTTTTTACCTTTAAAATAATAACCCTTAAACTTCATAAAATTTACCATGCAACCTATCCAAAAATATTCACTAACTTTAATTTCGTTATAATTACCATTAAAGTCCACCCATTCACTTTTTTATAGCTATTAGACTCCTGTAACATATAGAACTCAATTTTTGCATCTTTTGCAATTTAGCTCTTTTTACTCAATTAACTATTTAAACATTAATTTTTTTTTACCAAATTTTAATACACCTGAATAATCATTCTATAAATATTTAATAAAAATATTTACATGCCCGGTTTATAGAAAAGAGGTCTCGATACTTTCATTTTTAAAACCACTTGACTTTAGAAATTTCGCATAAATCTAATTATTCATTCAAAAAACATAAATTATCAATTCAAAAATTATTTTAATGTTATACTCGACTTGTAAATATTAAATTATAATATTTATAAACAAACTCGTTGGATTTGTGGCCTCTAAATTACTATTTTCGACACCGTTGAAATTCGAGCTGTTACAATAATTGAGTGATTATTTTTTTAATTTACCCTTTTTTTTATTTTGGACTCGATATTAGGATAATAATGGGATATATTTTTTGGGTTTGGGCTTATTATAATATATTTGGATTTTAAAATAAATATTTTGAAACATGAGTGATGAGTATATAAATTTAATAAGAAAAACAAAAGTTAATCCATTATCAATATAATAAACAATAAAAAATAAAAAATATTTTCGTCAATTAGTATATATTATATAATAAATTTTACACATACAATTAGCAATTTAAATATATAATTTATGTTTTTTTATATGGTGAATTTGAATTGCATTATCATCGAATAAAAATAACATAAAATTATTACAATCAAAAATAAAAAAAAATTAACGTGGAAAATTTAAAATTATTTGAATCCATCGGAAATTGCTCGTCTTGATCCGAGCATAAATCTAAAAAAAATTTAATCCCAAAAAAAATCTGAATTTGAAGAAAGCCCAATCCGAGCCCGCGCAAGCCCTCCCATTTGCCCCTACTTGAAATCTATTTAAGATTGGAGGGACCCAAGGCTTAATTTGTGTAATCCAACCAACATAAACGTTATGATGCTGGCTAACCATCAGCATTGATAACTATAGCCAATGGTTACTACAGTTTGCACCATCTACAAAGACCTAGAAACTGTACAAATGAGCAATCATTCAACTACTTTTTTAGATTCCTTGGTACTTGACTCTCGGAAACAGAGGATCACATGTGAAATAGAACAGCTGCTGTTTGGCTAGGAGTTCTCAGAAAATTTACCAAACTACATAGCATAAGATCCTTATCAAAGGGTAAATTGTACAAGGGACCACTATCCTACATTGATAAGTGGCTAGTTGCAGGATCCATCTATGTCGTACATTCTCAATTTATGGACATGAATGTGTGATAATCATGTCCCCACTGTACTATAGTCTCGAGAGCCCACCACGTCCGGCATTGAGAGAGGGGTGAATGGCAGGGGGACCATACTCAAACACTGGTCCTTTCATTTTTGGCATTGATTAATCCAATTCAATTATTTATGTCAATGTTCAATCCAAAGTGATTCTTGGCCTTGTATCAAACCATATGATAAGAGCAATAAAAGATTAACACCGTTACGAAGATTCATATTATCATATCTATTTCCACAAAAGACGTGCTTGGCTCAAGAATGAGCTACAAACATGAGCGCCATCTGAAAATAAAATAGGGGAAAAAAAAACAAAGAAGCATAATATACCAAAAGCATAAACCATCATACAACCATTACAATCTGTGACAACAGTAACCACAGCTTTTATGAATACGAAAGAGAAAGGGAAAATGGTCCTAAAGTTCTAAGAACCAAAGCTTTGCTCCACTTTTCTCTCAACTTCTTCACTTGTATTCCAAAATCATGTTGTTTTCAGGAGCCAAGCCAATGCAGGCCCTTAGTATGTTCTCCAGCATTGCACGCTGCTTCGACAGTGCGTTCACCACCGGTGTGCCTGGTGGAACCTGTTTTTTGCCAAAACAATGTCAGTTCTCAGTAAATTTCTTCACAATCACTTGACTTATGATCCAAGTGATTCCCATGATTCTATTCACATTCTTGAACTGAAATTTGACATAAACTTCACAAACTTTAATTCAATATTGTGTCCCCTCTCACCAGTTGCTTCATGTGAATCATTGATGCTCACATGAAATATATCACAAAGACGCACCATAAAGTAAATTTGCGATTCCTTGTTTCCCACTTAAACTATAAACAGTTCAGTTACCATTTAATTCAAGACAATAATATCAATGTTTTATTAGTGGTGTCACCCCTCCCCATCCCCGTTTTATTATTAATTATTATTATATTTTTAGTAGGCCCGAGTTACAGGAAAAGACAAAGGGATGCTTTGGACTCACAAGAGGGGCTTTGGTGAGGTAACTGAGGATAGTAGCCACAGGATGGAAAGAGTGGAACTTGCCCTGCAAAACCAAAATTCAACATCAATGTTTTTGCATAAATATGTTTTAGGGGTCAACCCAGAAGAGTCCACAAAGTTCTAAGGGTCATACCTCTCCATCAGCCTTGAACTGGATCCTGCTGCTAAGTTCAGCAAGGAGAACCAAATCTAGGATAATGGGAGCAGCCAACAGGGAATCCTCACATGTGTTGTGCAACACAATGGTGTTCTTGCCTCCCATGAATATCTCTGATGTGTACTCATCCATGGCTCTCTTGCTGTCTCCCACATATGGCACATACTATAATACAAGGAAGACAAAGTACACATTTTAAGACCAATCAAGCAAAAATGCTTGAAGGTCACCACTCACAAGTGCCTAAACAGACACGGATGGGTAAAAAAATATTTACCTTGATGACCACAACATGATCAGGATGTTCACCAGGCTCATACAGGATTCCATTGCTTGAAACCATGTCATCAACAACATTGCTCTTTGAGATCTCCTTGGAACGGAAGGTTTGGGGTGCTGAGAGATTCATGCCATCATTATTTCCCAGATGGTTGTAACTCACTATCGATGTTGGCTGTCAATTTATCATCACCATTAGTACAACTACCTATCAATGTCATATTATTTACATTTTATTGACACATAAGCTACCAAACACTTTAAACTTTTTACTTCAATTATATTGGTACTAATTGCTTATTATAACAATTATGGTGATAGTGCCATAAAGTTGAAAGATTTACACCTTGATACCAGCCCCAACAAGGAAATCCACGAGGACAGATTTCATCTTGGTCTGGCCACTCTTGAAGTCATCTCCTCCAATCAGACAGTTCCTTTGCATTGCCAAATCAATCAACCCTGAATACAACAAGAATCACTTGTAGAGGTTATTACATTTACTCGTCATTTCAATTCATAAAATTAGGAAGACAGCTGAGCTAAATTAAGAACCTGGAACAAAGGTGTTTTGTGGGCTGCCATTGATGAAAGGAACATTTTCAAGAACACAAGCAATAGCATACAAAGTGGAAGGAGAAATCTCAGATTCACTCTTCTCCAAAGAACCCATAAGGCTTTCCACGGTGTCATTTAGCCCCACAATGACATTGCTGTACCTCTCAGTGTTTGCAGTCCAGAGTACAACAACCTTGTCCACCTTGTTTTTCTCTTTGAACTCCCTGAATTATACAATCAAATGTTAATAAAGTCAGCTACTTTTCCTCTTCTACAAGCTTAACAAATACAGTTTGGAGGGTTGGAGTTTATTATATACCTGATGTCTTTGATGACCTGCTGAACTTGTTCTTTCTTGGTCCCCTTGATGACATTATTGGCACGTTCACCTTGGTTAGCAGCAATGAAATCAGGATCGTAGATTCCAGGGAGTGGGACCATGGATTCCATGTAGGGTCTCAGTTGCTTCTGCAGATCAATGTCGAAAACCTTGGCCCTAGCCATTGCATCAGCTAGGTTCATGTCACTAATGTCCCATCCTCCAAACACAATATCATTTGGGTTCACCTGTATTCATTCATTTATCAAGCAAGCATTAAGCATTAAGCAGCAAACCAGTAACTTAAAACCAAATCTGGGTTTATAATTCGTATACCATAGGAAGAAGACTCTTAAATGGAGCATAAATCTCTTCTCCATTGTAAGACCCAACTCGGATCGTCGATGCTTGAGTCAATGAACCAAAGTAATTAGCCTGTTGTACCTTGTCCTTAGTAGCCCAAGAGATACCCCTGAGAAAACCCATCATTACCCATATCTCAAAAATCAACAAAAAACAAATCAAAATTAATCAGATCTTTTATCTAGAAAGGACAAAACTCACTCTTTGTTAGCTATAACACCACCGGTGAGGGTTGAACCATTGTTTCCTCCCCATCCCACAAGCATCACCCTAACACATATAAACAAATAAATTAATAAACCAAAATAATCAAAATCGAAGTGGAAAAAAAACAAATGGTGGACAGGTTTGGATTCTAACCCTAATTTAGGGACATGGGTATCAGTCTTGAATTCATATTTGACAGTTTTGGGTTTAACAACCCATTGATAGGTTCCATTTTTGTTCTCATGAACAAGCTCTGTAGTTTCATAGTTGTAAACAGACAGAATTTCATTCTCTGTGTACTTCACATTGGGGCTCTCCACCTTAAAACTCTCAATAAACATTTTTGCTGAAAAGGCGAGAATGGAAACGAAACTGTTTCTGTTTTTCGTATTTACCCCAGAATTTTGTGCTTCAAGGCTTGGGACTAGGAGGTTTATTTATAGAGGAAACGTATAATGAGATGGTACACGTGGCAGCATCGCAACGGTTCATGGCTCACGTTAAAATTCATCATTGAATCTCCTTTGGTTTTTCGATTCAAGAGAAGGTAGGCCATGCCTTTGTTGTTTTGTGGTTTTTTGCCCTCTCGTACGTGTGAAGAGGGGTGTCTTTTTTACACGTGTAATCACTTTACACGTGGCTTAACCTTGTGAAAGGAAATTTTATTTTATTTTATTTTTATTGTGAGAAGGTACGCGAAGGGGTATGACTGGATCGTTTAGTAGGACCCATATCCACGCACTGTATTTCCACGTGGGTAAAACACCGGAGTTGTAGTTGTATATGCGGAAGACTTGGCCGACGGTGAAGAATAGGTGTTTCGTACGCGCTTTAGTTGAGATGTATTGTGCATATCAACTGTCAACTGGGTCCGTCCTTGCTTGTTTTCATGTGAAGTAAAAAAGAATTTTACAGTTTAACGATTAATCTGCCATGGTTAAAAAGATGAGATCTGGTACTTGTCAGCTAGAATCAGGGATGTAAATAAATTAAAAATTACAGCCCGTTATTTGGATTTGACTTAAAATAAACCACTCTGAGATCAAGATTTGAGTTTTCCAAATTTGGTGTTCATAAAAATACTAATTGAATTATGATTATTTTTGTATTTTAGTTACCAAGTTTTTAATGCCACTATGTGTATCTCGTGCGTTGGTAGAATATAATATTTTTTTATGAAACTATTAAAATATATATTTTATTCTTCACAATAATTATACTTTGATTCCCCATGAAAGGTCGGATGATAATGGGAAGGTTTTAGTTACGTATTTAAGTTTAAATTAATAATTGTTAGAGTTGTGACTCAAATTTTTATTAAAATAAATTTAAGTGGTAACATAAGGGATTTATGAGGGACAATATCGTAATTCATCATAGGTATAGTACAAACTGCACAAGTAAAATTCAGATAAAAATATATTTTTACTATTTATTTTTGTTTAGAATAAAATGTTTTAACTTTACAAAGCTATTTTTTATTATATATTGATTAGAATAAGGTTTTCAATTTATAAAGATGTACTCTGTCCGTGGTTTTTTTCTTGAAGGGGTTTCAACATAAAATTTATCTGTGCTTCTTTTTTTTTTTTACAATATTTCTTCATTGTCGACGTTCAATTATTACAGTAATATATGTTGATTTTATTTTTATTTGGTTTTATAGTTCGTTTTTTTTAATTTAGAGAAATAAATCAATATTGGAGAAAGTATGTGAAAGCACATCCAATAACAATCCTTTTCTCAACGGTTTTTTGAACTTTGCCAAACGGTAAAATTTTTAAAGGGTCAATGGTAATTTTTTTCTCTATAAATATTAGGTCATTTTTTATTTTTTTCACTCAAATCCAACTCTCTTTATTATCTCAATTTTCTCCTTGTTTAAAATTTTCGAATTCACTTGTTTAAAAATATAATAGTTTTATTTAATTATTTCGTATGTTCATTTTTATTAAATTTTTACGAATGACAAGCTCTCTGATTCGTTTCAACGACAAGCACATTTTTGTCGCTTAAGCGATAATGATAAAAAAAATTTAAATATTTTAAAATATTTAATTTCCTTTATATAAATAAGAGGATCGTGTTTTGGAAGGGTTCATATATAATTTTTCAAAGACCCCAAATACTGAAATTTGTGGCTACCTGCAAGACATAGGATTTTTATCTGCGTCTCGTATGCTCGAGGATTGCAAATTGAATCTTACATTTATCAATACTTTGGTAAAAAGATGAAGACCTAAAACATACAGGTTTTATCTTCCATATGATGAGTGTACAATCATTCTCGAAAACATAACTCTACAACTCAATTTACCAGTTTTTAGTAAGAATTCAAAATTCAATTAATTTTTTAAAAAAAATCACTTAACTAAGCCGCTAGTAAAAGAATAAAATTAATTAAACTTTTTCGTCAAATGAAAACCGTACTTATTAACGTGGAAATAAATGCTAAAATTATAAAAATATTCGAATTGGGTTCACTCCACAAAATCCAACTGAACTGATTCTTTTTCTTTTTGGTAGAACTAAACAAGCAATCGTTTCTCATTTATAACTTTAAACGATATCCAACTTGTTTAATATTCCACACTAAAATGATTGTTGACTTCTTACCTGTATTTAAATCTGTTCATGAGTTAAGTTATTTGTGTAAGTTTAATGATTTATTTAAAATTTAAGAGAATTTAAACAAAAATATTAGACCCGAAAATGGATTTGCGCAAAAAAATTAAGCTTTTTTAAAATATAGGTTGGGCTTGAACTTAAACATTTAAGGTTTAAGCCCAACCTGACCCGACTTATTTTAAGTTTATAATATTTTATATTATATTATTTTTATATATTATGTAATTTAGAATACATTAAAAAATAAACTTATATTAAATATATAATATTACTCTAATATAAACATTAAAATAATATTAAAATGACTATATAAAAATCTCAATAAAAACTGTATAAAATTATTAATATTAAAATAATATAATATTTAAAAAATAAAAAATAATATAAACGGACTTAAAATGAGTTTGGATTAGTATTTTGTAAATATGGGTAAATTTGAACAAAATTTTAGCCCAGATTTTAGATCGAACTAAATTTGAATACTCATAAAATATATTAATATCATACTTAAATCCGACCCGAATTCAATTTAACCGGGCTTATGACCACCTCAACCTGTAGTACATAACAATCAATCCAAGTAGACCCTTACCGCAAAACTTGCACGTAAGTTGCACGGATTGAATTGAAAGACCAAATTAGAGTTGGGATGAAATATAGTAAACCTTATTGGCCTGTGACTAAAGAAAAGCCATCCACCACTCGATTGCTGTGTGGTAATGTGAACACCAGCCACCATGCACGTGTGTGGCCATCCTCCTCGCTGGCCTGTCAAAGTACAGCTCTCCTCCTAAGGCAAAGATACATGCTTGCCCCTCCTCTCCCAGGCCCACACCGCTTTCTGCTTTTTATGATTTAACCCATGGTTCATCTACTTATTTGAATCTAACTTATGATTTCTTTGGGTTTAAATCGTAAAAATATTACTTGTTGTGGTGGGTGTTGATAATAACTTACTTATACTTGATTTATACAGGTCAGATTGGAACATGTGCCAGATACTGACATCACCTATTAAAAACTTTACATGTGAACAAAATTGTGGATTCTGCCAATCAATTTTTTTATCCAATTCTTGAGGTAAAGAAACTGATGGACACTGGTAATTAAATCATTCAACTTTACCTTTCACTCCTCTTTTGAAATCATTGTGAGGGTAGAAATTAATTTCATATATAGTGATCCATAGGTGAAAAGTTATCGCTTTCATTTTGGTAATATATAAAATGCCCGCACTTTGCATAAAGAAACGTGATTATAGTCACATAAACAGTTTTGCTTTCCTATTCCGCAGAATGTATGGTGCATGCATTTCTGTTTATATTCATATTCATATATTTTTACCCCAATTGGTATATATTCTTTCTTCAACTGTGGAGACTACCCATCGTTAAGAACAATGTTATTTAGGGGCCAATTATCTCTTTTATCAAAAAGGGAGGACCTTTTAAAACACTCTAAGAACATTCAACAAATTCATGCTTTCTGTCGAATGAGAATGGGGATCCATGCATGTATTGGTCGGGTCACTAAGAAAGTGAGGCTGCGTGAGGTGGGTCAATTGGATGGAAACGACATGGTTGTCGACCAACCAGAGAGGATTCGTTTGTCCTCTAAAATGACACACTTGAATGCTTGAGAGATTGATTAGGGCAGTAATGGTATTCCTTTAGTGAAATTTTCAGATAAGGTGTGTCGTTTTATCGAGGATATTATGTCTGTGATAGTTGTAATCAAATTTTTGAGTAAATGGATTGACTTCAATATGCTTCTTAATAAGTCTATGCATAATCAAACAATTCTTTTCAACTGATAGATTTAGAGAATAATTATTATCTAGCTAAATTTCAAATGATGGAGGATTATACCGAAGTACTAGCTATGGGTCATTGGATAGTCTTGAGTCAATACTTGACTGTGTAGTTGTTATGCTAATTTAGCAATGTTTTTCGAAAGTATTTTTTGACCAGAAAAATACTTTTGAGTAAAAATTAAAATTTTTTGCTTTTGCTTTTAGCCAAAAAGTTGCTTTTTCAAAGCATATTTTACCTCAAAAACATCTTATTTAGCAATGATTTTATCTTAAAAATATTTTTTATCCCAAAAGTACTTCTGAAAAGTAATTATAAAATGACTGATAGTCATCATCTTTTTCTACAAATCAAACTTTACCGAACTGATGTCATTGAGTGGGCGAGATTATTGGGCCTCCCATGCGTGATGTATTAGAGAAGTACTTTTACACAACAGCTAGCAACAAAGCCACCAAGGATTATCTTCAATAGTGAAAATTTCTTTTCTAGATGTGAAAGATCGGATAATGCTAAAATCATAGAGCATATTGAGAAAATTAAAAAAATTTCGTCGAGACTTTGATACCAATTGTTGGGAGATACCGAGTTATATCCCAGACAACTATAAATTTAATATTGGACACCAATATCAAATTGGAAATATTCAAATATGGATAATTTACTCGACAAATAACTATTGAATATTAAAATGTGATAGAAAAATCAATTGATGCAAATGATATAACTAAAGGTGAGAAACTTCATTTAACAAAACAAAAGTGATGTGTGTTTCATGAACTAGAAAAATCATTTGAAATGAGAAAATGGAAAAAAATGTCAATATGGGATGATGTTGAACATTTGAAGAATTTGTGGTATCATTGGTGAGGAGAACAGCCGATGAAGATACAGATTGACTTGTAAAGTAGTACATGGATGGAATGGAACCAAAAGGTTGAGTTTAAAAACCTCCATCCCCACTTCGGTTTATTCTGAGTAAGGATGGTTGTCTGTGTCTCCATTGATATCCTTTTTAAGCATGCACAAAAGAGTTAATAATTGTAACTCGATTCTACTCTCTTACATCTTTTATAGTTGTTTTCTTTGATGTGGATGCTATAACTTATGTTAAAATTAACGTCAATAATGGTAATATAGAACGATCGTAAAACAATAAGAAAAGAAAAATAAAACACAGATTTTACGTGAAAATCCTTTCGAGAAAAACGACGAGCAAAGATGAATAAAATTCGGGTTTCAACTACATTTATTTAAAGGTTAAAAAAAACCTTATTCTAATCAATGTCGAATAGAAGAAGTGTAGTTCTATACGGATTCTACTTGCGCAATATATATCGTACCACACAAACCCCTTAATTTTACGACTATATTTTTTTTGAACAAAGATTCGGATATCACAACTTTAACAACTTGTAATAATCTTTTTATACGAAATGAAATATTTTCTTTTTGAAAAAAAAATAATCAAATCATTACACCAAACATAAAAATCTAATTTACTCATTTGTGGCATGAAATAACTAGAACTTAAAAAGTAGAAACTTCTTCAAAATACTTGAAGAAACCCATACATGTTTCAATCAATCAAATTGAAGTTGGAAAAGTAAAGTAGGAGATTTGAGAATCCAGTAAATACAGCACGAGGTGATAAGGAAAGCTGTGGCCTTTTTCCATAAAACATTGTATACAGAGGTAGCAAAAGTAAATTGAAGCATGTGACTTTTGTTAGAAAATTAGGAGGTTGGTTGGTACATATTCACTTTTACAAAATTTCTGGACCCCATATGTATAAATTAATTAAAAGAAACAGTTTTTTTTCTTTTTACCTTGAATGATAATTGTCGAACAAAATAGAAGATTACAAGTGGCATACGTTTCCACATGGGATGGGAAGAGGTTGTCGCATCGAACCCCGAGAGATTGCTATCGAACATCAAAGAAGGATCGAGATGCCACATTTCCACTCCCACTGTTGCTTTGCTTTTGCTGTAGCATGGATTCTAGTTGACTCCAATTATATACGTATATCAAACATGATACCACACATTTCCACTATTGCTTACAATGATATGCAGTTTAATATTTATGGTCAAATTGAGTCTTTAAATTATCATTATTATGTTAATTAAGCTTTTCGTTAGTATTATTTATATTGATATTTAAAAATACTTGACTGAGTTGATATCATGTGTCAATTAATCATCAACACGGTTAATGAAATTACGAAAATATCCTTCCATGTATAAAATAGTTTATATTAGGATAAATTATACTTAATGTCACTGAACTATTAGTAAGTTTACGTTTTGGTCATTCAACTTTAAAAAGTTACAAAGTGGTGATTGAACTATTCGAAAATTTTTATTTAAGTCACTAGAATTTAAAACTTTTTTTCTTAAAACCCCGGCTAGCAAGATCCAAGAGACGACTCAACATTCAGTATGGTAGATCAATACTCATCAACAAATAGAAGAAAATACTTTAGATCCAAGTCAATCTAACGATTAGTGTTAGAGACCAGAGAAGAAAACTGTATGGGTTGTGGTTCATAGATACGTGACGTTAAAAGTTGTTTCATGAAAAAAAAATTGGGTTGTAGGAGATAAGGGGAAAGAGAGTTTTCGATTGGTGCAGGTAGGGGTGAGTATTCGATCGAGTCAAGTCAAAAAATTTCGAGTTAGTCAAGTTGAATCCTATTTTAACAACCGAACTCAATTAAAATTTTTTTTTCCAAATCGAATCAAATCGAGTAAAAAAAATCGAGTTGTGTTAATGAATCTTATTATTTATACTCAATGTTGTGTTTACATGAATCGATTATTTAACTAGTAGATGAAGTATAAGATTATTTAACTACATAAACAATATAATGGTTTTGCCTTTTAACTTAATGGATAAACATTTATCAAAACGTCGTGATTTTGCCTTTTCTTTTTCGGATTTTTAGATAACTTGAATTGTGTAATTCATATTCAAGTTAAACAGAAAATTTTGATTTTTTATTCGAGTTGATCTGAATAACTCGAACTATTTAATTTAAAATTTAAATTTTTTATCGATTTTTTCGAATCAAATCGGATTTTGCTTACCCCTAGGTGCAGGCAGTGTGAATAGAGAAAGCCGTACAATAACAATTTTAACAACTCAGTGACTTAAATGAAAACTTTCAAATAGTTCAATGATAATTTTGTAATTTTTTGAAGTTGAGTGACCAAAATATAAACTTATTAATAATTTAATGACTTTGGGTGCAATTTATCCTTTATATCATTACTGGTGTACTTTTTTCTTCTTATATTTTAAATAAAACCAATAATTATTTTTTGCATGAGATGAGATTTCAGCCTTTGCCACTAGTATTTATAAAATCTTCTTTTTACTACTTCAACTAATGTAAGTTGTTAAATGCTCAAATTAGGCCCAACTTTTTAAGAGTTGCGTACAAAAGGGTCAAAACCTTTTTAAATGCTTATATAAGAGTCTACCTTTATCAAAATGTTCAAATAAAAACTTCTCACGCACTTTAGCCCAATGTAAGTAAAAATTAGGTAAATTCTAACTTATTTAGAATAAAATACATAACTGTCGAATAAGATATTGCTTGAAGATAAAAGAAATAATAAAAACATAATCTGTGACCTGATATACGATATTTGAGAAACCTTTATTTGAGTACTTTAAAAAAATGTTTGCCTTTTATTTGAACACTTTCAAAAAGTTTTGGCCATCATTCTAACACTTTAAAAAGTTTAGTTTTCGTTTGAATACTTTTATAAAAGATAGACATTTATATTAATTTTTTGAAAGATTTAAGTCTTATGTGAACATATTGGGCCCAATTTGAGCATTTACCCAATAATTATATAAATTTAGTGGAATATTGAGACTAAGACTGATGATGATCACAAGAATATTTATATCAAGTTGAAACTAAAAAAGGAAAAAAAAAGGTGAAATAGCGTGCTAGTGAAGCAATTTAGAAATTTGGTAGAATTTATGTTGTCTAAAAGAAAATGATGTTTTCAGCTGTTTACCTTGTTTGAGAGTGCAGTTGTTCAGAGTTTAAAATTATAAAAGATTTAAAATAAATAAATTTTTCAAATTTTAATGTGAAAAAAATTCATACTAGAATAAATTAATTAAATACTTAATGTTTTTAATTTTTCATCATAAATATTTTATCTCTTGAGGCTCTAAAATTTTTTTAACTTTTTATTGTATTACAACTTATAATTTTTTTAAAAAAAGTCTAATTTATTATTTCGTCTAAAACCCAAAAAAGTCAAGAAGGGGGTTTAGATGTTTTATGCAATTTGTAAGATTTTCTCACTGATATATGGAAAAACATATTGGTTTCTGTTGGCCCATTTGGCTATATTTGAATGGAGAATTGATGCTCAACAGCCCATACAATTTTTCAGTTTTGCACCACAAAAAAAATTGGATGGATCCTTATGCCTAATTTCAGGCAAATACAAGTCATCAGAGAGAATCTCTAAATGAGCCACTTTGATCTAAAGCCTAAGGCGCAAAATTACAAGTTACAATTTTATTAGTATTTTCCCCCAAAATTAACTAGGGATTGGATATTGTAAATTTTTTAATTTGAATTTATAATTGTTTGATATATTCAATTTTAAATTATTTTTTTTTTTCTAAAAAAATTGCATCCATTTTTAAGACTTGAATTTATTGATTCAATAATTTTGAAAATTACTGAAATTAAAAATAATTAAATATGTAAGTTTATATATTCAAATTCATTGTTTGTATAAATAAAGTTATATGAATAACAAATTTAGATAGAGGAAACATAAATTAATATAAATTCAAATAATGAATAAATATCTAAAAATCTACTATAAATAGTAAATTTGCGTATGTATGTATAGTTTCAATTAAAACTAGTGTTGGGTATATTGTACTTTCAAAGAGAGACGCAAATTTAAACTTTGAGATAATATTATTAGGAGAAGAAATTACAAATTTGATTTTATTTGGATTCATTGATCTTCGAGACTTACTCTTGAATTAATGAAGTTTATGTCAAGAATTGTCGAGACTTTATCTTGAAAACAACGTTTGGAAAGTGTTTGAATCCAAAAGTCTTTGAAACTTGATCTTGGATAGCTGAGATTGTTTCATGGGTACTCTAGACTTGATTTTGAAAACAAGTTTGACCTCTTTTTTGTCGATTGAACAAGATAAAAGAGTAACTTTCTTCAGAATGAAACGACATTGTTTAGATATTCTTCGAGTTCTTGTTCTAGTTTTCAAAATCTTCTCATCAAATTTTAATTTTTTTAAATTTCTAGACTACTTAACGTTTGGAATTGTTTAGAGTAGATTAGAGGTGTTCCATTCTGTAGTGTTAATCAATAAGATATTTCTTTTGAGATATAAACTTTTCAATATGTGATCCACAAAAATTAAACCCTTTTATTTATTATTTAATTCGTATTAATTTATCTTTTAATTAATTTAAATTAATTATAGAAAATAATTATAACATGATACCAACTTATTGTATTCGAATTTGATTTGCCGGCTCCTCGATATGGGGAAGATGTATAAACTATAACCCCAAGTGTTAAAATTTCCAAATTAATTTTGTATTTTTTCATTGATTCATTTCATAGACTAAAAATTAATGTTTTATCTAAGTTTGATTACACTCTTCAATTTTTGAAAGAGAGGGTGAAAGTTATTAGAGTAATTAAGTGAGTAATTATAAACAATCATATTATCCTTTGACAATGCACACATATCTTATACACACAGATGCTTGAGCTCGACTTTTCTAGGATGAACAACATTCTCTTTTCCCCTAGAGCCACTTGTTAGGTTCATAATAATAGTATTTTAATTTTAAGATATATATTTAAAAATATATTTTATTTTATTAATTTCATTTAAATAATTTAAATTTTTTATTGCTGAAAGATAATTTCCTATACATTTGACCTATTAAATAATTAACAAAATTACATAGTGTTTATTATAAATCATTTATAATAAATTTAACTAAATTATGTAGTATTTATATTTTAATGAATGATCAATTGATGATAACAATAGGTATACATTTAACGTTAGAGAGAATAATTCAACAAAGATAGAATGCTAAACTAATTAGCTTAAAATTGCTTTGGATATTTAATTTTATTAGTAATTATATTTCCAAATATATTCTTGGACTATTGTTTTATATACAATGTTTTGATTTTAAGTTTTTTATTTGTTGAGAGAATTTTTTTCTTGAGTATTATTGATAACTTTTATAATAATTAATATTCTTTTAGAATTTAAAATTATGTAATTATGTAATTACAATTTAGAATACTAAATATTACATAGAAAATTATTATGTAAAGACACTCTATTAGTTAAACATGCGCGTCTAGAGAATTAGAATTCTTGTAATTACAAGAGGGTATAATTACTACATTAATAATTACACTTTTATCCAATTACTCTGTGATGTTTAAACACGTCTTTAAATTTTAAAAAAAGGAATGTTTCGATGTTCAATTTGGTACATGAGTATTTTTAAAATTGATACTTTAGGTTTTTCTTGTCTCATACAAGTACTTAAGTTTTACTTCAATGTCCAATGTAGTACCTGAGTTTTTTTTTTCTCCCAATTAAGCACCTATATCTTTTTACTAGAGAGCACGCATGTCAAATAATTATTGGATCACATGATGTTATTTAAGTTGAGTACTAAATTAAACATTAAAACTAAACATTAGTACCAAATAAAACATTAAGTACCTATGTTGTTTTACTAGAGCACGCATTACGCTTATTACATTATTATCTTTTGTATAATAACTTTTAATTCATTAAACATATCATATTTAGATTATATTTTTATATTTTTATACAAAATTAAATAACTATATCTATTTTTTGGAGATAGAAATAATGTGCTACTTTTGAAATGAATCTCCTATAATTTAGCAGAATACTTCAAAAGTCAAAAAATAATACTACCAACTACCAACTTACTTATATTAATAGTAGGCCGGCTGCTCAATATGGAGAAAAAGAAGTCTACAAATACTTAAAATTTCCAAATAGGTCGACTTTTTTTTGACGATTTAGAGAAATAGATCGGTTTTGGAGAGAGATTATGAAAAGTGCGTCTAATTGGTAAAAAAAAATCGTCCAATTGGGTGAGCTTTCTATAAAGTTAGTAGGAAAGTATGTCCAACTGGACAAACTTTTGCTGACATGTCAGGGAAAGCGCGTCTTGCTGGATGCATTTTCTTTGAATTTTTCAAAAAAAACGCTTTCAAATGGCAAGAAAATACGTCTAGCTGAATATACTTTTCTGACATGTCAGCAAAAGCTCATCCAATTAAACGTACTTTTATATTTACTCTCTAAAATCGACTTATTTCATTAAATCTTAAAAAATAATCTATTTAATCAATTAACAAAAATAAAACAGTATATATGCACAATTCAACCAACAACTCCACTAAAACTTATTCCAATGATTTTCTAATTGTAGTAATTTTGACCACTTACCATAAATGACTTTTTTTTTTTTAAATTTATTATTTAGTCGATACCCATCTGCTAGTTTGTTTATTTCTATCTTTGTTTATGGAAATCTTATTGGAGATCTAGGGAAAATAAACTACAATCGAGAAAAAATTGGTATAAAGACAAAATCCTACTAGATTTTCTAGGAACCCTTTGTGTTTCAGCTAATGTCTTGTTATTTGGATTTGTTTTGATGTTTGATGCTGTTTTTGTTTTTTTTTTTATAAGAAAAAAAAATTCATTAGAAATTATTAAATTATTAATAAGATACGTTTTAATTATTCAATTTTAAAAAGTTATAAAATAGTCATCGATTTATTCGAAAATTTCATTTAAGTTGCTAGGTTATTAAAATTATTGTTGTATGTCCTTCCCAAGTTACTAGGTTATTAAAATTATTGTTGGGCCCTTTTCCCATTGCTTCCACCAATCAAAAGCTCTTCTTTCCCTTTTCTTTTACAATTTAGTTTTTTTTTCATGAAAAAACTTTGAACGTCACGAATCTGCTAACCCAAGTCCAGATAACTTTCTTTTTCGATCTCTAACATTGATCGTGATGTATGCATGAATGGGTGAAATTTATTAAATTCCATTCACCGAAGTTGCCAATTTTCAAGTTTGGGAAATCAGATGACTTGCAACGACTTCTTGGACAAGATCTAGGCATTTTTGGGTTGAGATATTTGTATGACGTTCGAAGATCTATCTCTTATATTCTAAACTCACTCTAAATCACTCGATTTCGAGTTCAGGAGCTCAAGTTATGATCGTTTTATTGAAGACTGCGCAATCAAAATTTTTGAACCCAATATTATTTAAACTCGAATTAAAACATCAAAACTCATAATTTCCGTAATAATCCCGTAAAGAAATTTTGATTGTGCAGTCTTCACTAAAATGATCATAACTTGAGCTCCCAAACTCGAAATTGAGTGATTCAAAGTAAGTGCGTTTCGAAGCTAAGTGATAGATATTTGAATGCCATGAAGACATTTTAACCCAAAAATACCTGGATCCCATCCCAAAAGTCATCACAAGTCGGTTGATTTTCCAAACTTGAAAATTGACAGCTTTGGTAAATGAAATTTAATAAATTTCTCCCCATCCATGCATGTATCAAACCGTTAGATCGAGTTGGATCTAAAGTACTCATCGATGGGTACTAATCCATTGTAATGATTGTCGAATTGTTGCTTAAAGCTCACTAGCTAGACTTTTTTTTAAAGGAACATAACAACTTAGTGATTTAAATAAAACTTTCAAATAATTCAGTAACTTAAATGAAAATTTTCGAATAGTTTCATAACTATTATATAATTTTTTGAAATTAAATGACCAAAACGTAAATTTATTAATTGTTTAGTGACTTTGGGTGCAGTTTAGAAAAAAAATATTAGGCTACCAAACACAGATAGCCCAACTGCTATACTATGATTAAGGTAATTAATATGTTAATTGTACCTTAGAATTTTGTCATGTTATATGTTTTCTGCTTTGGTTAAAACAATCATTTTCATGAAACAAAAGGGCTCCACTGTGTTGACCTTATAACATTAGCCTGCATTTTCTTAGCTTATGATTGGAGCTTTATTGTTAAAATAAATAAAAGTTTAATTAATATCATAAATTGTGAAAGAAAAAAAAAGGTAAAGTTTGTAATTAAGAAATATAATAATTAAATTTCATGTGATGATCTAATGGTCAAAAGTATTCGTCGTTCTAAGTGTGATCTGAATTCGAATTTTATTAATTACATTTGTTGATCGGACTTTACCTTATTATTATAATTTATCAAAAAATATATAATAATTAAATTTATATTGGTTTGGTGGGATGAACCTCTTTAGTAAATAAAATATAAATAGTTGTCTGAAGAGAATAAAAGAAAAAGTGAGGAGCACGCATATATAATTACGCCGGCGGAAGACAAAACATATGTTTTCTCGAACAGAATTTGACGACCAAAAACAGCCACAATTTATCACGTGGGATCACGATTTGTTTCTTTAAGCAATTTTTATTTTATTGGACACAAAAATTATTCCCTTCTTTAGGCAAGACTTTGATTTCGTCGAATACTGAAAAATAATTAGCTAAAAAAAATTATAACATTTTATTTTGTCCAAAACATACTTACAATAATAAATTATCTCTCCAATTGAATTTATAAACAACCTATTTGTTATATATAATTATAATAAAAATAATTCAATTTGAGATCTATTGCAAAATATTAATGATCCAAATAATTTTAAACACTCCATTTGAAGGGAAGAAACAATACTAAAAGAAGAACCCATAACTTTGTTCTTACAAGACCAATTTAATGACTATCATTTTTTTTTCCTTTAACTCGATTTGGAGGATTTCTATGAATTCTTAAAAATTATATAATGTATTTAGTTTTTCTCTAATTTATTTTAATTTAATTAATCAAATTTGATTGGACGATCCATAAAATTTTGAAAATTTATTTTGTTAAACTTTGATTTTATCTAACAATTCAAATGTATCTATAATTGCAACTTAACTTGCATTTAGATTACAATATAACTTGACATCTCAGTTTTTATAAATAAATTTATAATGAATTACTCTCTAAATAAAGCTTTGTATATGTAAAAATTTCCAAATTATATAACCAAATTTCTATGTTCATCTCTTATTTTTATGCTTATTAATTAGTAAATTTAGTTGCAACTGAACGTACAACTGGAACTAAAAATCAATTTGAAATCTACCCAATTAGATTATAAGTATTTAAAATTTTGATTTTTCTTGTTTTTCCAAACAAAATTTCAATTAATTTATAAAATTTATATAGCAACAGATAAAACATTTAGTTAATTAGTTAATAAAAAATAAACCAACGTAAGCCCTCAAATTGGTAAAAAAATAATAGAAATAAAAAGAATCATCCCGCAAAGGACGACGCCTTCATGCCAAAACTGCGTTCCACGTCACCCTTTTACCAAAACCAAGGCAAGCGGAGCCGAAACCGCGTTTTAATTCTATATACAAAAATCCCGCAGCGGTTTTTTAAACAGACTTGACCTCCGATATATATGTTTAACTCTTCTGTTCTCTCTCTCTCTCTGAAACTCACAAAAGCAAAAGCATGCAAATGAATCTCAATACGACCAAACCAATGGCTTCAACAACAACAACATCGGATTTCATGTTCAGGACCAGACAAAAGCCTTATAAGGTTCATGTTATATCATGTAGGGGAAGAGCTGATAGGTTATGCATGCAAAGAGGGAACACTAATTTTTACCAAGTGCTTCGACTCGACCATGTTGGGAATGTAGGTTTGGATGACATAAAGAAGGCTTATAGAAGCTTGGTTCTTCGATACCACCCCGACGTTTGTCCTGCTTCTTCCAAAGATGAATCCACGAAAAGGTTTCTCGAACTCCAAATGGCTTACGAGACGCTTTCGGATCCAATTTCTCGTAAACTGTATGATTACGAATTGGGTTTACTTGGAGTTGAGAATTGTTTTACGGAAGAGGGAATATCGAAATTTCCGAGAGATGTTTGGGAAAAGCAACTCGATGGATTAAAGAAACGGTCTCATGCTAGGATGCAGAGGAGGCAAAATATGTACAGGTAGAAATTAAGGGTGAAATTTGATACTTTTGCATTGATTTTCTTGTAGAAGAATGAAGTATAGATGTTGGATGTTTAAGCCATATATTTGTATTAATCATATTGTTAATATACATTAATTTCCATTATTAGTTAATCAACCATTAAGAACCCTTTTTGTGAATTACAAGAGAATGATAAAATCTAAATAGTAACATGATTAGCGCTATTCGAACCTAAACTCAAATCACATCTGAAACGATAAATATCTTAACCATCAGGTTAACACACGAAATTTTAACCAACTTAGTTTTATATTGAGCAAAGTGGCACTAAGACACCCAAATTGCTAATTCATGAGCCTCTCCCATAGATTTAATAATCTGAACTTAGTTTTATAAGCTTTATCTGAAGGTTCATAGTAGGGATTGTTTCATGTTAATGTAATTCAATGGGCAGCATATACCATAATAAATTTCAAATGTTCATGCATCCGTACGAACTCATCTCGTACCTTCTAGATTTGGATCAATAATGTTTATATAATTAGGTGCCGGTTCGTTTCGGTTTAAATCTTTCTAGAATGCATTCGATGAATTTTGGTAAAAAGTCTTATCCTATACTTTGGATTCCCTTTTAATTTTTTATTAGAAAATGAATAAATTAATTTTTATACATTAGATGAATGAGTAAAAGAACTACTTTGTTAAAATTGTATTGTTTTCTTTTATCAAAATTAAAATTGTATTGTTAAATGTTGTTATGGTATTTATATATAAGGTATAATAGCATATTTAACCCTTAACAATTTATATATTTATTTAATTTAATCTCTAATTTTTTATTAGAAGTAAATTAAATTTTTTTAAATTAATAAGGCTAAAGCGTCAAGCTTTAGTAACAATTAAAAAAATTAATTAAGCGATTTTAAATTTTAAAAACTATATAAAATCATAAAATTTTTAAACAAAATTTAATAAAAAATTATAATTTTTTAAAATTATAATTTTTATTAAAAAATAACAGCATTGACTCAACAAAAGTGTAAGGGTTAATTTTTTTTTAAAATCTTATAACCATTAGATTTTAATGGATTGGTGTTGTTATTTTTTAACAAAAATTTTATAATTTTAGATTTTTTATAACTTTTTTTTTATAAATTTTGTTTATAATTTTTAAATTTTAAAGGGCTTAATTGTTTTTTTTTAATTTGTTGCTAAAGTCTTTTTTACCCTTTAGCTTTATTAGTTTCAAAATTTTCTAATTTACTTCTAATAAAAGAATAGGGGTCAAATTGAATAAATATGTAAAGGTTGAGGGTTAAATTTGTTATTATACCTTATATATAAACACCAAATTTTAACAGAGGGGCTATTTTACTCACTCATCTAATATACAAAGACTAATTTACCTATTTTTCAGTAGAGAAGCTAAAATGCAATTCAAAGTATAGTACAAGGGTTTTGTGGTACTTTTACCAATGACTTTTTCTTTGTTTTTTCTTATTTCACATAAAATCTTGGATTATTGTATTACTTAGTACTTGAGTTTGGGTTCAATGTTTAATTTAATACTCAGACCAAATGGCATTATGTGACTCGATGAATGTTTTTTTTAATATACTGGTGTAATTACATATGGTAGTATCTGTTTATACTTTCTTAACCATTTGACAATGCACACACACCTTGCACACACAAGTGCTCGAATCTGGATCTCTTAAGATGAACAATATCTTCTTTACTACTGGAGTTACTCATTGGATTCGTGGCTCAATGAATGTTTTACACGTGCTCTAGTTAAAAAAAACATAGGTACTTAATCAAGATACAAAAAAACTCATAAATCGAATTGAACATCAAATTCGAACTCAACTACTTAATTGAGATAAAAAAACTCAAGTATCAAATTGAAAAACACGTAAGTACCAAAGTGAATAATGAAAGCCAAACTTAAATACTAAATTGAGAAAAAAAATACCAAATTAAATATTAAAGCTAAATTCATATACCAAATTGTGTGTTTATCTTTTTGGTTCTTTTTGTAGAAAGTTTGTTTTCTCTAGAAGTAATAGAAGGATAGTGGTCTGGTTTAGATTGGTAATTATGATTTGAATTTGAAGAATTAACAATTTAAATCTGAATTCAATTGAAATGAATGTTACAAATAATGAATGAATGATCCACAAAAAAGGGTGTCCCCCGAATTCTCATATTGAATTATGAGATAAATTCATGAAATCAATAAGCTAGGGAAAGACCCTTTTATGCTTCATGCTAATATTCTCTCATTGAAGATGGAAGCGATATCATCCTTTAATCTTTGTTCTTCCAGATCAGCAATAATGTGAAATTTTGATTCATCTCAGCACTGAATGAGAATGCCTGAGCAGGTTGTTAATAGGCTGGCTTCCTTGTGCTTTACACAATAGATTCTTCACTCTTTCTGTCATCTGTTTCATTAAAATTCACTTGCCTTTGTCATTAATCAAAATTAAGAAACCATGTTACATAGTAATTATTGACACATACAAACCTTTCCCAAACTTCCTCTTGTGTAGGGAACTGTTCTTTGATAAGTTGGTGATTTTCTGCTGGTTTCTTCCTTGCATGTCAATTTCCCTGCACTGCTTCTACTTCTTGTCGTTATTGTTGAGGGACTGTGCCAACTCCCATTCAATATGCTTGGGAGGCTTGATTCCTATACAAAATCAAAACCCTTCAAACATCTCTTCTTTCAAAATTGGGTGTTGAATTTCAGTAATGTTGGAGAACATACCAAGAACAGCACAGTTGCACAATGTTTTAGAACCTCTAAGTTCATACGAACATCATCCAGGCTCCTGTGTTTTTGTTGCCCAAGTCCAAAGTAAGTAGCTAAGCTTGCCATCTGCATGAACATATGACGGGTTTATGATCATGTCTTAAAATAGCATGAATTTCAAGTTTGGATATATGAATATTTTTTACCTTCATGTTACCAGCTCTTTTGCCAAACTTCTCAGTGAGGACACCTAAAGAATCAATGATCCCAACAGGTACAGGAGGTGGTCTACCAATGTCAGCAAAGGCCTCCTTAATACGAACACAATCGAATCTCTGAATGTTATGACCCCCCCAAACCCTACCATTCAAAAGGTTGAATATTTTGTCAGCAACTTCTTCAAATCCAGGTGCGTTTGCAACAGCATCTCTAGTGATCCCATCAGACCTGCCGGACCTCAATGCAACAACAGACAAGTCCTTGGGCTTTATCAAGGTACTGTAACTCTCTAGCTCAACCAGGTTCCTTGGACATACTACAATGGCACCAAACTCCAATACACAGAACCTTTGACCGGTTCTGTTGGGTACTGTAGTTTCTATGTCGAAAAACACAATTTCTGGTGACCCTTCTTGGCATGGAATAAAACCCTCCATTTTTCTGCAAGTTTACTGGTTTTTGGTTTCAAGTTTTTTTCGGGTGATGTGGATTGAGATTGTGAATCATGGTATAAATGGGGGATGGAAGATGGGAAAGAAAAGGAGATAATACAAGGGTGGAAGAAGAGAATTCTTGGCATTAGAGATTTAATTGTCTTGTAGTTCAAGTCTATAGTTTTTAGGCTTTGGAGGATTGCCTTATGCAAAGGGGTTGGGTTTGGTTTTCCTTCATTGTTGTTAGCCATTACTGTCTGGAGCAGCAAGCTTTTGGACAAGTTGACGCTTTTCTCTCCATTAAAATAATAAAAATGTAGAAAACACGTTAATTACGTTGGAAGATATGAAGCAAGCTTGTTTGGAAAGGGAATTGATTCCTTAGAATTCTACTTCTGCTTACCCTACAAACAAATATTCCTTGGGAACTTTCACATCTCAGGGCTGGGAGAATTTCAGGATGAACATATACTATATTGACGCCATTGGTGGAAAATGGAAACTTTGGGATAAAGGCTCTCTTTTTCCATAATCCCAACCATACATGCATAAATGAAACAAAAAGGCAAATGAATGTAAATTCTATATTCCTATAATGTGTTTGGTTGAAGACAGGAGCCGCCGAAGAAGCCCAAGGCAATTATATCAATTAAGCCCAAGGCAATTATATCAATTGGGCCAAAAAGTTCTCACTTGTACTTTACTCTATAGATTTGTCCGTAAGTTGGATTGAATCCGGTCATTATTTAATTTATTTGGTAAAAAAATATTTCGAGTCTGTTGTCGGTTGAGTTTTAATTTGATTGACATGAAAATTGTTGTCAATGTAGGAGGATATAGGTTTAAGTGCGTTAAAATGCATTATTCTCTTATTTTTAGATTGACGAGAAATTATGGATAATTTTAGATTTTGTGTCAAAATGGCGGATATGATTATAGATTATTAAAAAAAAGTTATAGGATAAGATAATTAATATTGATATTAATCAGCTTTGGAATGTGGACGTGCAAGCATTTACAAGCACAATTAAATTTTTAATTATTTTTGTAGTTTGACAAAGTTAACAAAGTCAGTGGTCTTAGAGTGGTTGTGGCAGGCATCAACTGTTAATTATTGTAAAGATAAATGAATTTTGTAATGATGATCATGCGACATGCAAATCACTTACAGAGCTGCTCTACCAATATATGGTCCTGCCTGTTAGACGATCTCATCGTTTCATTTCATCCTCACAGTTTTGTTCCTTTTCAATTCAATGGCACTTCCTAGTTCGAAAATAGTTCCCACCACAAACAAAATTGCTCGAGAACTCGATGAAATTTACAAGGACCTTCACGAGCTTGACTTTGCTATTCAAGTGCCTAAGAGCCTAGACAAGAAGAATAGCCTGCAAAGGGAAAAACGAATATCCGTTGATCCAGTTTCATTACGAGAATCATCCGTGGGAGAAATTAGTTTCAACATGATGTTACCACCTCAAGCTGAAACTAATTACCCTCTTCCACCCCCTTTGCTCCCCGCAAAGCACAAGTTCTTAAGTTGCAGCCTTCCAAACTCCGCCACTTCTTCCCCTCGATTCGGCTCGAGGAACAACTTGGAAAACCAAAGCCAAGCGTTGTCTCAACAGGTTGACAAGTTGGTCAGTAAGAACCCATCACTTAAAAGCAACACGTTTTGGAGAAGCAAGTCATGTGGAGATGGAAGGACAAATGGACCACCGGATAAACTCGATGATCTATGGATGTACAAGCATCATAGGCATGGAGGTTTAATCTCCAAACCCAATGTTAACAATGAGGAAACGGATGGTAGTAATGAAGTTGGCTTCAAATGCAGTGCCCTTTGCCTGTTCCTACCAGGATTTACCAAGGCGAAGCAAGTGAGGCCAAGAAAAACAGACCCTAGGGTGAAGGAGAATGATGTGAATGTGATATCCAGAACAGTTTCCCTTGAAAAGTTTGAATGTGGATCATGGGCTTCATCAACAATAATACCAGACCATGATGTCGGTGATCTATACTATGATCTTCCGTTGGAGTTGATCAATAACCTTGGGAACGATGCACATTTACCGGTTTCAACTGCTTTTGTGTTCGATAATAAAGATGTAAAAGGGGTATTGAAGAATGGTTCAAATCAAACAAGATCAACAGCAACAACAGGCAGGAAATCCCATGAATCATCACCTCGGCATGTTAGGTTCTCGACATCATCGCCAACATCGTACCCTGCGTCACGGGCTTCTTGCATTACGCCTCGTTTGCGTAAAGCTAGGGACGATTTTAATGCTTTCTTAGAGGCACAAAGTGCATGAAATTTTTCTATACTTGAATTTTGTTCTTTTAACACTCTGTATGAATTTTTCTTTTCGGTCCCTCTTTTGTTTGCCGTTGAGGCATTGCCACCCAAGAAAATAAAATGCAGAAATCAAAATGGAGGAGTCCGTCAAGTAATCAAACACATTAGCACCTTCAAATAAATATCTAGCGTATTACGTGTCCAAAGAAAATATTATCGATGTTTCTTTATGGTATTAGAGCATTTCATCTTAATTTCTCCATTTGATTTTTTTTATTCTTGATCTATACCTTCATATTCCATTTTCTTTATGAAGTCATGAAAAAAATATCGTGAAAGTTTTATATATTGTTTAGAGTTCGACTATGATTTTTTTTAGTGAATTATAAAGAGAAGATAAAGCTTTAATAGCAACGTGACTAGCACGACTCGAACTCAGAGCACACCAAGAGCAATGAACACTTTTAACCATCAAGCCAACATACGGGGTTCAGCTCGATTATGATTTTAATAAAAGCCCAATGTAATTATTGGGCAATCCAAAATTTTTTTTAAACATGTTAGGGCATAAAACCATGCTATAATTTATGGTTAAGGAGATTATCTAATTAATATATATGGTAAGTAAAATTAGTTGAATAAATTACATTCTTGTGCATTTTAAACAGTAAAAATGCATTAGAAACATAACATGTAATTAAGTCTATTCACAAGTTAGGTTATTCATTAAAGTTCAAAGATTCACTAGAGTTTGAGTAGAAATATTAAGCCCCCAAAAAATGAGCTTGAGGCAAAAAAAATAGGTCCGTTAAAATATGGATCAGGCTTGGGTTCAAACATTCGAGACACAAATTTGATCCGTTTTATTGGTCTATATATAATATATTATGTAATCTATAATTTAAACATTTTTTAAAAAATGTTAGTTGATATATAATTTTAATAAATGAAAAATATGTACAATTTTTAAATAAAAAATTAAAAATAATATAAATATTTTTTAAAAAAATAAAATATGGGTGGACTTAAAATGAGTTTAAGTTAACCATTTACAAATATGGATAGATTTAAGCAAAATTTTAATCTCATATTTCAGGTCGGGCTAAGTTTGGATAAGTATAAAATGTGTTGATATGATGATTAAATCGAACCTGATTTATGAACACCTCATATAATTGAAAATTACTTGCAGTAGAAACAAACTCTTAAAATCTGTCTATTTTTCTTATAAATATTTTGGAAGTTAGTTTCAATAATTTTTTAGAATAATGATATTTTTGTGATTATATATAACATTGTAGAATGATCTTAGAACATTTGATAGCAAAACCTAAAAGGAAATTTGGTTAGAACAAGTCAAGAAATAGGGACCATTGACTCATTTTAAAAAGCAAAATAAAAAATGTTCTTGATATTAAAATATGTTGTGGTTGTACCAATGATGCAAGTGTTCACACATAAAAGAAAACAGTGCTTTAATGCCATAATTTCGAGATTTTTGCTCAAAAGAAAGTGTTTGGAAGGTGGGAAAAGTTGTAAAGGCTTGAATTGAAGATGAGAAAATGGGAGGGAATTATGGAGGATGGTGTGCTACAAATGCCAAAGATAAGAAACCAACAGTTGACTCCTTTTTTTACGGTGAATTTTTTTTTTTGTGAAATAAAAATAAAATCTAATCAATTACATAGGTTTAAAACAAAAAGATAACCTCTCATCTTGTCCATGTGTATAAGCCATTTGACTTTTTGAGGAAGAGCTTCAAAAAATTATAACTCAGTGTTTGTGGAGAAAACTTGTTTGGTCAAATAATTCACAACTCGGTTCTGTTCTCTAGGAATGTAACGTAAAAACCATTGAATCTCTTGTGCAAGAACAGTTTGGATTCGTCGAATCAAGGCAGAATTCGAGCTGAAGGTGAATTTTGTATTTAAAGGATATTATTAGTGAGCAAAATGATACCCAATTGAATTTGAATTAATTACTCAATTAAAATTAACATATATTATTGAATTTGTTAATGTTAGTTTTACTTGACAGCTTAAATGCTAGTTGCAATGGTAGAGATTTAAAATTTGCCTTAATTAGATTGGTATGTTTTTAACTAAATTTGTTCGAAAATCTTAAGATTGATAACAACCCATTATTAACTAAATGTTTTAAAATCAAGTTAAGCAAGAATCGAAATGAAAACTTTCAATACAATCAAAGTTCTCTCAAATAGAATATATCATCTCAGAATGAGTTTAACGACTAGAAAATATCTACTATTACGTCTATTATTGAAGATCGTTTCAGAGAAATATGTGATTGTAATTCAACAAGTCTGTTTATTTATATGTGTGTTAACATCTTATTTAGATTGGAAGGATGATTTCCCGGAAAGAGCACAACAGTTGTTCAAGATGACTTTTCTTACCAATGACTTCCCCTTTTCTTTGACCCAATCAATTCACAGAGTTTAGAAAGTCCAAAAGAAAATGAAATTCCGCGGTTTAACCATCCACATACGCGGTCAAAATAAAACATCATTTCTCAAAAAAGAACAAATCATTGAGAAACCTAATTTAAAATAATAAAATATGAAAAAGCAAAAGCAGAGGGAGTGGGAAAGGGATCAGACCACGCGTTATTACAACCTGTTCTCACCATTTTTGTCTTAAAAAAAAAAGCCTGATTATTCCCTAAAACCAATCTTTCCATGTCTTTTATATTTCAGATATAGCACGTTACATTATACTATTTAAATTATTTATATTAATAGCCTTACCTAACTTCTTTTACCCAATCAATACACAGAGTTTAGTAGAATTTGATTTACTTTTCTTCCCACGTACTGATTTGTAATTCGACAAAACTGAAAACTTGTGATAAAGCTAAGTTGAGCAACTCAAAAAGTAATTTACCCAATTATACGGCGGTAATACTTGTAATTTCCCATTAAATTTCTTAATTCCTTTTACCTTTTTTTTGGTAAATTACAAGGGGAGTACAAAGCCTTAAAAATAACGCGACTGGCACAACTCGAACCCAATATTTATTTACTTTTCTCTTAATGCTTTTCCATGTTTGCTTTTACAAAGTTAATTTAAGACTGAAAAGCTTAATTTTAAAATAGTGATAATGACTTGTTCGGTCCTTTAACTTTACAAAAAAGTCATTTTAGTTCTAATTTTTATTCGCTTTTTAATTTTTAAACTTGTATTTTTTTATCAAATTATCTCAAAATGAATGAAAAAATTAATCTTTTTTTAACTTTGCTAACGTTACATGCACGTGGATGAAACTATTTTTAAAAAAAATTAAAATTATTAAAAAATATAAAACACTTTTTTAAATTTTAAAAAAATAGTTAAATATCAACATGTCATTTAGATGGCAATCCACATGTATGCCACATCAACAACATTAACAAACATTAATTTTTCATCTATTTTAAGGTGATTTGACAAAAAATGCAAGTTTAAGCATGGATGAAGCCAAAAAAAAAATTTAGGGGGCCGAAATTAAATTGTAATATTTGCGATAGTAAAAATGTAATTTTTAAAGGATTAAATCAAAATTTTAATTTTTTAAAGAAGACCAAAGTGAAATTTTATCTTTACTAATTTAAAATTTTAAAAATTTAAAAGGCTTAAATAAAAAAAATTCATTTTAAGGAAGGCCGGGCCCTTGCTAACCCGCTATATACGCCCCTGAATTTAATGGATAAACGAAATAAAAAAATTAAATAAATAATTAAAATAACTTTATTATAAAATTGGAAGACTTAAAAAATCATTATACCTTTTGAAATATAACCTCATTCTTTTAAAGATATATAAATATACTTTTATCTTTTTTATGTTTATATAGTAATATGTTCTTTTTCATTTGTTTTTTTTTTATCTTTTATCTTTTTTCAGTAGTTCGCTTTTTAGATGATGATCTCACTAAAGCTATATGTTATTATGTGTTTAATTTTGAAATCCTTATAACTATCTATTTCTAAAAAAAAAAGAAAAAAGAAAAGCAAAAGCACGTGGACCTCAAATTTGAACCTACTTGTAAAGATGCTTGCTTTATTTGGACCGTCATTTGTGGAAATTAAAGTTTTGTTTTATTTTTCTTTAAAGAACATGGAAAAAAGTTGACTGACAAATCAAAAATTAGATGCGGTTTTCTTCCTACGTCTACTTTGATTACAAATTTGGTTTAATTTACAAATTAGTACTTAAATATGTCTTTTTTTTTATTTTAGTATCTAAAATTTTATTGGGTAACAGATAATATCTAATCTATTCTTTTTTTTTTAATTTGATACTTCTGTTAGTCAAACTAGTAAATCTATTTTTAAAAAAGACTTAATCCACAAATTAGTACCTAAATTATACATTTTTTCCTAAGTTGATGCCTAAACATTCTTTTGTTAAAAGTGGTACCTAAATTATTTGGTTACCCATTTTACACCAAAATGTTAAATCGGTTAAAAGAATTCTAGCCAATAATAGATTGCTACATCAGATACACTTTTAAAGAACTAATTATTTTATTTTATACATTATGTTAAAAAATTAATTATTTTAATTTAATTTCACATCAAAAAAATGACTCAATTAAATTATTTTCAAAGCAGTAGAATTTTCTTCTGATTCAAATGCAGTTCGATCGGGATTTTGTAGAGCTAATGGAGGGACCAATCAGACGTATATAATTAGGCTCGAGTAATCCTTTGAGTTAAATCCGCTCACGCAATATAATTCTATTTTATCTCATTGTCACCATTGTGTTTTCTTAATGATTGATATGATCATTGTTAATAAATGAATGTAATAAATTGTTTGTTCAAGAACAAGCAACCCGTTGTCACGTTCCATATTTATCAATCCACACAAAGCCAATGAGAGAATATCATTATCTCTTTAATCAATATATGAATTTCATTGTTGCTAGTAAAGTCATGCCATACACAAGTCATGTACCCAACATACTGAATATGGGCTTGACAAATTTTAGAGCATAAGCTTTCACTTATATCAAAGCACATGAGTTATATACGTATGGTCAATTGGTAACTAAGAATTTAGGTAAATCACATCGTGAATGTCATAAGTGAATTAATTCACAAACGGATTCAAAATTAATTCAACTTGGGTCTAGTCCAATGTATCATTCTTCCATTGAATACATCTATGCCTCTACCCGTGGAGTCAACTGCTTCGATAGCCTAAACTAGCAATCTCCCTAATTGGAATTGTAGACGACGTAACAATCCTTCTAAATATTTGAATAAAATGTTCACTTCGATTCTTTTACGGGATTACGAACTCATTTAGATATCTACCGAAGTAACTTGTGTTTCTCGCAATGTAAACATTCTTATAGTGTCACTTATAATCAGTTTGAATTTAAACAATCAATGAGCTAATATTTACTTATCAGAATTTTGCTATGTATGCAAAACATGAAAATAGAAACACAAAAGACATAATAGACACAAAAGACTTAATATCAACAACTTTTTAGACTAACATAATACATATGATAATTTGATTTTAATTTTTATTTAGAAATTATTTTTATTATACTAATATTTTTTAATATTTTTAAAAATATAAATTATATAACCGTGTAATTACAATTTGCATTACATTCCGTCAGTCGAACACATCTAAGGAATTACAATTTTTGATAATCACAAAATAGTAATTATACTTTCATTTAATTACCCTGTGCTGTCCAAACAAACTCTATTATAATTATAAAATAGTAATAATTACACTTTCGTTTAATTACTCTTCACGAAACCGTATGATTAATTTTTTAAATGATTTTTTTTAACATAATCTATTTAAGGAATCTTTTGGCATGCTAACATGTGCACTTGTGAAGAAACTTGGAAGAAAATCCAGGGTTATTACTCGGCTTCTCCGTTTGAGGACCATATGCTTCTGCTCAACATCTCTGACTGGTTTATTCCGCTGCCAAAAGTGGACTTCTTTATCTACACACCCGCACGACTATGGCATTGTTGCCGCCTTTATTTTTCGGTTTAAATTTGTCATTAGTCCCCACACTTTTATTAAATTTAAAATTTAATTTTATATTTTATTTTTTAGAATTTAAAATTCAAGTCTAATTATTAATACTTGTAAAATTACTTTTTTTTGTTAAATATATTGGTGTGACATTTTCAAATAATCATGTAACTAAAAAATCAATGTTGTAATGAATCTAAAATTAACAAAATACTTTTAAAAGTGTTAACAGTTGAATTGAATTTTGAAATCTAAAAAGTAAAGGGATTGAATTCTTAAAAATAAAAGTACAAAGACTAAATTTTAAATCTGAGAGGAATACATAAATTTATGGCATATCTTAACTTTATTTTTATTAAAAATCATTTTTAAGTACTTAATTGAATAAATAAATAAATTCAACATAAATTAACTAACAAAAATAAATATAGAAAAAAATTCATATATTTATGCTTGATGAAACTTAAAAATGAAGTCTTAGTTCTCAAAATTTATATTGATGTTTTTACACCTCCGATTAAAAAATAACTTATAGAAGATAAATTAAGTGATTCACATATACGAATAATTTGATTTAAGGTAATATATAATTTTCAATCTTCAATCTTCTTTTATCTGTAAATTTTTTTTTCAATCATGCTATTAAGCGAGATTTCATTTGCCATAATCATACTTTTCTAATTTGCTAAATATAAAAATATATTTCCATTCCTTATATGAACAATAGTTTGTTTTCTTTCACGCATTCATTATAATGATGTTGTTATTTTGATTAAAAAAATTATTATTTAAATTTTAAAAAATCTTAGAAAGGAAAGAAAATTCTAAAAAGGACAGAAAAAGACCTAGTAAAATTGGCGCGTAGCGTATGAAATGCATAAATGCTAATAAAATTACTATTGAAAGAGATAAATTATATTTCACTTTAAATTAATTTCTGTACGTTAAATTAAAAAATAAATTAATTTTTTTAAAAAATTTTATCTTTTTATACAATAAAAAATTAACATGATTAATAAAATAACTTGATAATGACATATAACATAATACGTGTAATTCTTATTGATTTAATGGATGAACTTTTTAATAAAATAATCAATTTGTTCTGTGTTTTGATGTATAGGAAATAATTTATTTATTTTTTAAGTACAAAAATTATAATGCAATCTAACTTCTCGTGGAAAGGTCGATGATACTTTTACCCTCTATCCCTCGACATACTATATATAGTTTGCACGCAAAGGGTATAACGACCCAAATTTTTTTGTTGACTGAGTTGAAAACTGAAAACATGATGTTTAGCAATCTGGTTTTGATACCAAAATGCAAAAGCAGAGTAATCTTATTTCTATGGTTATTAGGGATTATAGCTTTGTTAAATGGTTCGGCCGTTGAAGCTCGGATTCGTCGGTATAAATGGGAAGTGAAGTACGAATACAAGTCCCCTGATTGTTTGAAGAAACTGGTAATAACCATCAATGGCCGAACACCAGGCCCTACAATCACCGCACAGCAAAATGATACTATCATTGTTGAGCTCACCAACAGTTTGTTAACAGAGAATGTAGCAATTCACTGGCATGGAATTCGACAGATCGGAACACCCTGGTTTGATGGAACTGAAGGAGTGAGTCAATGCCCGATTTTGCCAGGAACCACTTTCAAGTATCAGTTTGTTGTCGACAGAGTAAGTTTGTGTTTCAAGTTTCAAGGCTGTTTTTTTTTCTTCTAATTTGAGAATTATACACTGAAATTCCAAAAAAATTTGCATTGGATTTAGGCTGGAACATACTTGTATCATGCACATTATGGGATGCAAAGAGAAGCTGGGTTATATGGATCAATCATTGTTGGACTTCCTGATGGAAAATCCGAACCTTTTACCTATGATTATGATCGGAATATTATACTCAATGATTGGTACCATAAAAGCACTTATGAACAAGCTGCTGGTTTGTCTGCTATTCCCTTTCAATGGGTTGGAGAGCCTCAGTCACTTTTGATACATGGAAGAGGAAAGTTCAACTGCTCTACTTTAACTACTCCAAGTTTAGACGCTGGTATTTGCAATGCTACAAATCCAGATTGTGAGGCTTTCAGAATAATAGCAGTCCCTGGAAAAACTTATCGATTGAGAATCTCTAGTTTAACTGCTCTATCAGCCCTCAGCTTCCAAATTGAGGTAATTCTTCAGATTGCAAAATGGGTTCAAAATTTGCCTGTTTTTAAATCTGGGAGCTAATTTGTTTCTGTTTCAGGGTCATAATATGACAGTGGTTGAAGCGGATGGGCATTACGTTGAGCCATTTGTTGTACAAAACTTGTTCCTTTACTCAGGGGAGACATATTCGGTCCTAGTAAAAGCCGACCAAGATCCCAAAAGGAATTATTGGATAACATCCAATATTGTTGGTCGATCTGCACCCAAGACTCCTCCTGGTCTCGGCGTTTTCGTTTACTATCCAAATCATCCAAGGAGATCTCCTCCCACAACTCCTCCACCTCCTCCTCTATGGAATAACACCGACCCTCGATTAGCTCAGAGTCACGCCATTAAAGCTCGCCAAGGTTACATTCACACTCCACCTTCAAGTTCAGACAGGGTCATTGTGTTCCTCAACACACAAAACACGATCAATGGGAATACTCGGTGGTCGGTCAACAATGTGTCTTTCACACTTCCTCATACACCTTACTTGATCGCACTCAAGGAAAATCTAACCCATGTGTTCGATCAAAACGCACCTCCCGATGGGTACGATTTCCAGAACTATGATATCCGTAAAGTACAAAAGAACAGCAATGCTACTTCGAGCAATGGGGTTTACAGGTTGAACTTCAACTCAACTGTGGATATTATACTTCAAAATGCCAACTCCATGACTAATAATACCAGTGAGACGCATCCTTGGCATTTACATGGACATGATTTCTGGGTTTTGGGGTATGGGAAAGGGAAGTTCGATATGTTCAATGATCCAAAGAAGTATAATTTGGTGAACCCGATTATGAAGAACACAGTGCCGGTACATCCTTATGGATGGACTGCTTTGAGGTTCAGGGCTGATAACCCAGGAGCTTGGGCATTCCATTGCCATATAGAATCCCATTTCTACATGGGTATGGGCGTGGTATTTGCAGAAGGGATTGATAAGGTTGGCAAGTTACCATCTTCTATTATGGGCTGTGGTGAAACTCAAGGTCTTTACAGGCCCTAGTACATATCCTTACACGTTAATTCTTTTTTTCTTATTATTGAGTTTTGTTGAATTTAAAAAGTCAGCTGTGAAGGATGATGGTACAGGTGTTAAGTCCATGTAGTTAATCATGGTCTAATATTTTATGTAAAAAAAATTATATTTGTATTTATTTAAAAAATAATTAAAAAATTTATTTATTTTATAAATTGAGTTATATTATTATGATATTTTTTTCATAAATTAATAAAAAATCGATTAAATGCTCAAATTAGGATAAATTTTTAAGGGTTGTTTGTATAAAAGTCAAATATTCAAAACTCTAATATAAATTAATATTTACAAAAATATTCAAATAAAGGCCTTTAACCCACTTAACTTTAATTTATAGTAAAAATTAAGTGAACCTTGACGTGATTAAAATAGAACAAATGACAGTTGAATCAAATATCACTTGAAAATGAAAAAAAAGAAAAGTAAAACCATTATTGGTAATGCTGCTTTTTATTGGCAAGTCATATTGATGAATTCGTCTGGTAGATTAGCAAGCATTGCTTCTTCTGTTGAAGCAAGTTGGGGTACTGTAGCTTTTCGGATGGTTAGGTCCCTCTCGACCTTTTGGTGTTTTTTCGAGAATGGAGGAGGTCAAATTGAATTATGATATTTTTCAATTACAATAGGTGATTAGTTATAAACAGAGGTGTAGTATGATTATGCTTGAAGTGTTGCTGCAATTTGCAGTAGTTATGCTTGGTATTTTCAATGCCTCATTTTGTAATTATCTGATTGTGCAATATATATATATAAGATAAAAAAATCTTTCACAATCGAAATTTTTATCTAGATCTATAACGTTTAAATTTTTATACAAAACTTTAAGCTATTAACAAATTGAATAATACCTAATTAAATCAATTCACTCAACTTATAAATTTTAAATAGTTTTAGTTCCACAATTATGTTATTGCATGTTCATCAATTTGAATGCCATATTTCTTATAAAAAAAATTGATGACTATATTATCACATTGTTTGGATATACTCAATTCTATATTAAAAGACAAAACTCAAAAAGAAAAAAAATAAAGGAACAAATTAAAAAAAAAAAAAGAGAGAGAGTAAAGCCATTTTTTTGAAGCCTGATATATAACATTTGAAAAGCTCTTATTCGAAAACTTTAAAAAGAGATTTTTTTTGTTGTTGGTGAATTACAATAACATGGTAAAGTCCAAACAATCAACGCGATTAACACAACACGAATCCAAGTCAAATCTGAAGTGATAAACACCCTTGACCATCAGGTCATATATATGATTTAACCCTTATATAAACAACTCATAAAAGTGTAGACTCTAATTTAAACATTTAAATAATTACATATGATGATATTTAACCTAATAATATAATAAAATTTAGCTTTACCGATTCAACCAAAGGCTGATTTATATTTATTATATTAAAATTTTTCAATAATCTAATTAATTTAATAATTTGAATGTCAAGGGTAAGCAAGTTTTTTCTATAGGTTCTTAAGTTTAGGATTCAGAAGAGTTCACACTTATAGTATGCTACAAGACAAACTCCACCGATTCATTTATTTAATTTATACGTAAAAAAGCAAACTTTTTGCTATGTGTTTTAGATTCCATTTTATCAATTAAATTCATGTTGAAATTTTGAATAAAAGCTCTGTATTTTATTTAGGGAACAAAAGCCTTGCAATAATCTCTCAAAATTTGAATCTTCATATTAACATTATATTTTTTTGTAAGTTTTGATTGTAATAAAAAGAAGTTGAATTTTGAAATATAATTTATTTATAATATTATAAATATAACTTATGCTTTATTTATGATGAAGAAAATTTGGAAGATGAAACTGTTATAATATTTATTTTTTAAAATTTTCTTTATACGTATTATATTATATTTATTTGTTAATTTTTTAGCAGTAATTGAAAATTTTAAAATTTTGTATATATATATATACCTTGTTATATCATCATACAAAATCAAAATTTACCTTTATACAGGGTAAAAGTTGAATAGCAATTTTATGATTTATTCCTACAAACTACTATTAATCAAAATACATGTTTTTATTAATTACTTATTTATTAATGGAATTGACCTTTTTATCCTCTTTTATGAAGTACAATAGCGGTTTCAAAAGCAGAAGTTAGGAGTTTCTTTTCCTGCACTAAATATATCCATTATTCTCTAATAAGGGCATTTGTATTTTTCATTTAGAAAAAAAGTTTTTATTATGAATATTATTAAATGAATGTTCAACTTTTCATCTCCCTTGACCTTTAATGTTCAACTTTTCATCTCCCTTGACCTTTAACCTTCTATCTTCTTTAACTTTTCATGTTCTTGTAATTACTTTTTCCTATTTATGCATTAGAATATGAAGAGTTCAATCTCCCTATATATATAGAGGAGTATGCTACTTGTAAATGGGATGAAATATATAGAATACAATACATATTCTCTCTTTATTCTCATTTATTATTCTTGTGTTCTTTACATCATTATTATTATTTTATAACACGTTATCAGCACGAGCTTGCTCGATAGTATTCAATATTTTGTTGGAGAACAAGTAATCTAGACGTACAACGTTCTTGTTGAAGCAACAAGGTTAAGGTAAGTGAGTTTCTCTGTGTGCTTGAAACATAAATATGAATTTATGTTTTATATATTCCATGATATGATTGTTTATGATCTAAGACTTTGAATAAGATTGAAGTGTCAACAACTTGAATATTCTTTCTTAAATATGTATATCTTTCCTAACATATGTCATTGACATGATTAAAAATAAAGTAATCATTTTAAAAAAAATTATTTTATTTAGTGACTTTTACCAAATGTACTACATTGCCTATTAGATTATTATTTTTGACACTAGAGGCTCATGTTCAATATTTGGATATGTCATATGAAAAACTTCAAAAAAGTTAAATGTACTTATACCTTATATATATCCAAATGCATATGATATAGCTTATGGTTATTTATTTCTTTGCGGATGGAATTTTCTATGGAAACCTTGATTATAGTAAATAAAATAATGTGATGTCTCTAGTTAATATTTCATAAAACATTTTTGGGGTATTCTATTGTTATGTTGGTTAAATTGTAAGATTGATCTTAGTTATCATAATATTTTAATAGATCTAGGTTATCATATTTCTATACTTAAGTTTGAATAGACATGAATAATAATGCTTTCTCGCTTTAGTTGTTAGCTTAGAATATATAACTTGACACGAATAATTATGAGAAAGTTACCATTGTGAAATTTCAATGATTACCATCTACATGAAGAATTAAAAGTGTGAAACTTTTAACTGTGAAAGATCCTCTTGATTCTTGAATGATGTAATAATTTTAAAAAATGATTTTACCATTAGAAAACGATAATACTCTCTAAAGCTTTTTATGATTGAAATATCTTATGTGCTCCTGCAGCAGCACTATTGTGAAAAAGGTTTTAAAAAGTATTTTGGAACAATCTCATGCCTTTTAGTGAAAAAGACTTCATTCCCTGAAGTGAATGTTATAACACATAATAACTATGAAAAATCAGAATATAGAAATCGTGGTTGTCATTGTAATTGAGGATGTGGTTGGAGACATACTAATAATTGTTATCATGGTTGTTATAATAGTGATTCTTCTAACCACTAGAAAAAGAATAATAAGGAAAATCAAGGAAATGAAGGTTAAAAATATTCAAAGGTTATTGAAAATTCATGCTACCAATGTTGTATGAAAATGCATTGGTCACATACCTGTCGTATGTTTAAGCATCTAGTAAAATTTTATCAAAGCATCCATTAAAGAAAAGGAAAATAATATTGAGATAAATTTTGTCCAAAATGATGAAATGGAGGATAATTTTTCCGGAAAAAGATAAAAATTTTCAATATGATGCTAAAGTTGGCCATGCATACAAGGATGATTAATATGTTTTTACTTTTTCTCAAAATTTTGTTGAGATCCAAGCATTGAAATTTAATTGTTTGATTTAAGAATCATTAAAATCAATGTCTACTTGATATTTGCTTGGGGATGATCTTTTTCTCTTTATTACAAAGGATGCTTATAATCACTTCTCATCCATGATAATCTAAGTTAGTCTAATCAATTTCTTTTGAAATTTGATTTGATTTTTATTAAGAAGTTTAATTTATATAGTTCTCTATCCATAATTTTATGAATTTTTAAATCTCTTCACGTATTTAGTTATTGAGATTTTTATGTGGAGATAAATATTTTTATTTTTATTGGTTCATGTTAAATAGAATTGATTGGTTTAATTTGATTTTGATTAAGATATATGATTATTAGGGGTAAAAATGCTTGTCATGAATTTTGAGATATTCACCTTGTTTGGATAGTTTCATAATTGCGGTGAAGATTAGAAAATATTTATGTTTAAACTTTTAATAGTTGTAAAATTGCTTTAATCTGACATTATAATATTTTGCATTTTGTTGTGTTATGGTATATATAAAAATATATATTATCTAACCATAGTGATTTATCAATAACATGAATTTATTACTTATTATGTTTAATATATGTTTTATTTATACCTATTCATTTTATTTTTATATGAATAAATTAAGTATTCATTAAGGATATATAATAAGATGATTGCATACTCCTGAACAGTTAATATTGAATCAAACTGTAAAAAGCTCTTGACGAGCTAATATTTTACCTCCTTGAGATGCAAAATTTTGTAAAACATAAGATTATTTTTCAAATTAAGAAGATATATGTTGAAGGAAATTTTTATGTGTTTTACATTAAAAACATGAATAAAAATGACATGAGATACTCATATTTTTGTATTATAAATATTCCCAGAAGAAATACATTACACTTATATGAATAACATATGAGATAGTGAAAAGAAGTTCATAGTGTTGGTATGACCGGTTAGACCATCCCGAGTCAATGTTGATGCAAAATAATTTGATGCAATTTTATATGATTTTATTGAAGAATTAGAAGTTATATTTTAATAATTTTCATCATACTAGTTATTTGGACAACATATTGATCTAATACCAGCTAAAGTTAGAGGTCAGTTGCATTTTTCAATGATAACCAAATAATATATGAGCTCATGTATCACATGTGTGCAACCCGAAGTTTGCGATACTATTTCTTGAAATAATTTGATTGTGCACAATCTCTATAGAATGCAATTTGTGCTAACAATGCTGGTACAATGCTGGTGCATTATATCCCTAGCATGATTTTCGTAGTTTTAGCTGGGATAATTTTAAGTTATCTATTGCCTATATATGTTATATTTAATGGTTAGCAAAACTATACCTCCATTTAGTTGCTTAACCATTAATATAAGAATTGCTTTACAATAAGCATGTAATTTTATTTGCATCAAGCCAACATGTAAGAAATATTTGTCTCGTGAGAATTGACTTTCATTTATAAGTCAATAGATTCCATCTAAGAATATATGGATGTGCAATATCTATTTCATATTCCGCCATAATGTACTAAGATGGATCATCTAAAATGAAGTTGAGAAATTTTAGAATTTTCATTAGATATTGAAGGGAGATATATTTATAATTTTGAAAAAAAAAGTATTGTTATGTTGCAAATGTTCTCGACATTAAAGGGAGATAAATTAGTTAAATAATTATGTCATCATTTTTCTTTTGTGATCCTTACTAATATTATGTGCACAAATTTTGAAGGATAAAAATTATTTGCTAGATATGTTTAGTGATGACATTTAGAGATTCTATATACTAGTTGATACTTATACGAGCTAAAATGCTCCAATAATTATATGTCCTAGAAGGACAATGTGATAAAAAATAAGTCTTGAGCATGCTAGAAGCATGACAAGCTAGTCGACTCCATAAAACAAAAAAATCATTGAAAGAAAGGAGAAAGAAATGAAGATGGTCACATACTAAAAGGAGGCGGGTATTCCTGAAGAGGCCCAAGGCATAACTTTTAATAAAACCCTAGAAGAGGTTCAGGTATCTGAAATTATAAATAGTACCTGAAATTATAAATATAATGAGATATCTCAATTAGTTATGTCATAACTAAATATGATGGAGTTGAAAAAAAATGAAATTGTTGTCGACAACGATAATATACGTAGAACGCTTCAATATTATGGAAAAGTGAGGATCTTGAATAAAAACATACTTGAAAGCATTGAGATGAGAACAAGTCATCAAAAATAATTAAGTGTTTCTATTATAACTTATGAAATGTATCTCGGATAAGAAGTCCAAACACCCGGAAGGTGTAAAGCCAAGAGGAGTACATATTACCATAATAGCGGAAAAAAAATACAAATCATAATATATAGAATTGACTTGTAACAAGAACGTTCACAAGACACTTGATATTGATTATGAAAAGACATATTCTCTTGTGGTGTATACAACTACTTTTAGGTTCTTGATTAGTCTGGCAATAAGAGAAGGGCTTGATTTACGCCTAATGGATGTAATTACAGCCTATTTATATGACCACTTAATAATAACATTGACATGAAACTCCTAGAAGGTTTTAATCTGCCAGAAGCAACTAATTTAGGTTCTCGAGAACATTACTCAATCAAATTAAACATATCCCTTTTTGGATTGAAACAATCTGGGCGCATGTGGTATAATCGTCTTAGTGAATATTTATTAAGGGACGAATATAAGAATGATCCCATTTCTCCATGCATTTTTATAAAGATGTTTGGATTAGGATTTGTTATAATTGCTATGTATGTTGATGATTTAAATATCATTGAGACTCATGAAGAGAATTTAGTGATAATGGAGTGCTAAAAAAAAAATTGAAATGAAAGACCTTGAAAAGACAAGATTTTGTCTAGAGTTAGGATTACAAATTAAACACTTAAAGAATGGAATCCTTATGCATCAAACAACATATATAGAAAAAATGCTAAGAAGATTTTACATGCATAACGCATATTTGTTGAGCACCCCAATGGTTGTTAGGTTACTTGAAGTAAATAAAGACCCTTTTCTATCCTCGGGAAAATGATGAAGATTTTCTTGGTCCTGAAGTACCATATTCAAGTGCTATTGGTGCATTGACATATCTTGCTAGTCATACACGACTTGATATATCATTTGCTGTCAACTTATTAGCAAGATTTAGCTCCTGTCCAACCCTAAGACATTGGAATTGAGTTAAGCATGTTTTTTGTTATCTTCAAGGTACAAGAGATATAAATTTATTTTTCCCTAACCTATTCAAAACAAAATTAGTTGGTTTTGTAGATGCAGGGTACTTATCTGATCCTCACAATGCTCGATCACAAATTGGTTATGTTTTCACATATGTTGGTGTTGCAATTTCTTGGCGCTCTATGAAACAAACAGTTACTGTTACATTTGAGAAATTTAATTTTCAGCATTGGATTTCGTTGTTTCAAAGATCTTAAGTGATGGTTACATGAGGAGTAAATTCACACTATATATATATATAGTGATATACTATGTATCAAAGGATTATGTACTCTTTTTTTCCTTCACTAGGTTTTTGTCTCAAAGGGTTTTTCTTAGTAAGGTTTTTAATGAGGCATATCCTTTAAACAATGAACATTCAAGGGGGAGTATTATGAATATTATTAAATGGATGTTCAACCTTTCATCTCCTTTTACTTTTAACCTTTCATCTTCTTGTAATTACTTTTTCCTATTTATGTATTAGAATATGAAGAGTTGAATCTCTCTCTCTATATATAGAGGAGTATACTACTTGTAAATGGGACGAAATATATAGAATACAATACATATTCTCTCTTTATTCTCATCTATTATTCTTGTGTTCTTTACATCATTATTATTATTTTTATAACAATTCTGATAATTTTATTTAACAAAATAGGAAACTTCTTTTTAAGTCTATTAGCATTTTCTCACATCAAATTTTTATCTCTTTCGATTCTTCTGTTTTTCCTAATTTCCAAAAAAAAAACATAAATAGTTGTCTTGACAAAAATTTCTAATCAAACGTAGTAAGAAACCGTGAACATGAAATGAAGGGTTTTTTCATTGCTTTCGTGGATAATCTAAGCAAGAGAGTTTCAAATTTAACTCATAGTTCATCAATAATATTCAAAAAAAAAAAAAACTCATAGTTCATCAATATGGAAAATTCATTGATGTTTACATGACATATAAAAGTCGTATGACGATTCATAGTCTTTCCACTTTTGCTTTCATTAAGTTCAAATTTGATCTTAGGAAGACAGTGGTGGAAGGGTTGATGGTTTTGTTATCCATGTCTCTAAGGGTACATACGAGAGAGACTATGCAAATGTCGAGCTCGAGAAGAGTGACGGGGCAAGAGAGGTTTTGAGGCTATTTTATAGGAGTTTTAATAGAGATATTGTATAAGTGTTATAATGCTAGAACTTAAGTCTTGCAAATTGCGTGACCTTAAACAGAAACTTAGCTTAAAATTGTATGGTGGAAATAAGTTGAATGGTGTTGAGTCTAACTGAATTGCAAGTATCTTTGTTTTATGACCAAGTAATCCTTGGTTCCCTAAAGTGATGCTATTTATGAAACTGTTCCTGCTTTCAAACCTTAAGCGCCACTTGAGCCTTTTTTGCTTTTGCTCACCTTTTGACGACCAACCACCTGTTATCGGTGGTTGGCTGTCCCTCATCCCTTCTTTTCCCTAGCTTCTTTCTTTTATTCCATCCTCTCGGAATTATAACCCTATGCGGGCCTTGATTGAGCCTTTGTGGTTGTTTTCCTCTCTCTTCTATATTGGCTTTTGTTCAAGAAGGCTTAGTGCGGTGCTTGTAATGCCAGTGATATCCCGTTTTGAAGATGAGAGATTCATTATGACTATGGATGGTGGATGCTTGGGTTTTGTTTTCGACAGGCTCTAAAATTGCCCTTGTCTAATCTCTAATTAAATTACCTTAAGTTGTGATAAAAAAATTCTACAGTTGAGCGTTAAAAAAATTAAGACATTAAGATTAAAGTAGAAATAAGGTTAAACAAAATATTGACCGTTGACATTAGAGCTTATCCAAGAAGAGGGAGAATCTACCATGTCACCCTAATTAAAGCACCAATAAACTATTACTTTACCAAAGGTTGTTTGGATTCTCTAATTTTTAATTGCAAACCCATTTGTGTTAACCTTTTCGATTAATTGCATTGATGCCCTTATATTATAAGTCTTATTCCAAATTACAATTTTGAAAGTCAATAACTATAGGCAATTAATCACAATGTTAATGTTGCTCATAATTTTGATTCATATAATAAAAATTTAGCCGTCAATATTTACATATTTTATCAATTTAATCATTATTCTAAAAAAAGTAACAATTTTTTCCTCAACATTTATGCAATTTGGTCGTAATTCTAAAAAATCTTTTAATGAATTTAGAAAGATATAGTCTATTAAAATGGTAAGATTACATTTTTACTATTATAAAAATTAAAATTTAATTTTGACCCCTCTTAAAATTTTTTTTTACTTCACCCTTACTAGCAACCTAAGTTACATGAACTATATAGGGTTTAAGTATGAGTTTAGAAAGTACGAAGATGTAACATGAACTTTAATTAATTTATTCTTTTTGCAGTGAATGAAATAGATATTATTTGATAGTCCATCAACAGCAACAAATTGAATATTTTTATTTAAAACTTTAAGAATCAAATTTACATCCAATGATGATAGAACTATCTTTTCCCCACTTTTGTTTTTTTTTTTTAAAGAATTTGTATTCAAAGTATTTAAGTGAAGCACCAACATCACTAATCTTCCAAACCCATGTGTTCTTTTTCTTGCACAAGAAATTAATGGCCACCCTCTCTTTTTCTCCCCTTTAATAGAAGTAAAAACCATTGTCTCAAACCCTCCCAAAGAAAAAAAACAATTCCTTAGCTTATCTTCCAACAATAGTTTCAAACCCCCCCCCCCCCCCCCCCCCCCCCCCCGAAAAAAAAAAAAAAATCAACAGTTCTTTACTTTCTCAATTTCACAACTTTTCTAGTCATAGTTTCAACCTCTCCCCCCCCCCCCTAAAAAAATAGTTCTTTAGCTTCTCAATTTTACAAATATTCTTTCTTTCTTTTTTTAATCTTTATCATGTCTGATTCTCAAAAAATTGAAAAAAGGGAAAAAATATAACAGTATCTAAAATTGTATTTTCAAAACATAGAAGCATTCTCATTAAAAAAGCTAATGAACTTTTTATTTTCTGTGATGTTGATGTTGCACTAATCACTTTTTCTCCTACAGATCTTGTTGTTACCAAAAATTTCACCAGGAAAAGGTAATTAAAATTTTAGCATCTTTCACTTTTTTCATAAATAATAATTTTAAAGTGCTTAATTTTATCTCTCTCTTTTTGTGGTCATTTTTCTAGAATTGGAGCAGTGCTTGATCGTTATATCAAATTATTGCCAGAGAAAAGATATCAGTATGAAATCTAATTACATTTTAATACTTTCTTTTGTTTTTCACTATCATGTTGCTAATTGGTTTGGATTATGGGTATTTTTCAAAATTAATGGTGAAAATAGGCATGTAAGCTGTTTAGAGATAATGTTTTCTAATTCTTTTATATAATTTTGTTTTATTTTTTAGTTGGTTTTGTGAATTTATTGTTGATTATTATTGAATTTCTGATTTTGATTACATGCAGTGGAAGTTAAAAAAAAAATGAAACAAATGGACTACATCAGTAGAGATGAAAAAAAAAGCTGTTTCACCTTGATAATCAGTTTGTTTGTTTTCTATCTGTTTTTTCTTTTCTTTTCCTCATTTATTTCTCATACTTTTGAATTTTTTTTTATATATATAATAAAAAATTCTTTACAATCAAAATTTTTATCTAAACCATTTAAACCGATAATAAATTGAATAATATTCAACTAAATCAATTCACTCAATTTATAAATTTTAGATAGATTAAGTTCCACAATTATATTATTTCATGTTCATCAATTTGATTACCATATTTCTTATAAAAAGATTTGATTACTATATTATCATATTGTTTGGATATATTTAGTTTTATATTGTTTAACATATTTTGTTCTAAATTAAAAAACAAAATCGAGAAAGAAAGAAAGAAGAGAGAGAGAAAAAAAGAAAGAACAAATTTAAATTCTTAAAATACGTTTCTTTTAAATAATTTTTTTTGTTTTCAACTGATTTATAACATCATAATTAATTATGAATAATAATTATAAAATTAATAAATGTTCACACTATTTTACAATAATAATTTATAAAATTAATAAATGTTCATTCTTTCTTGCAATAATGATTTATTATAATATGTTTTGAAATAATTTATAGCATCATAATTAATTATGAATGTATAATTATAAAATTAATGGATGTTCACTCTTTTTTACAATAATAGTTTATTATTATACAAATAGCTGAAAAAATTATCAATCTAGAAAGAAAGTTGAGAAAATCAATATTTTTATAATTAGATCCGTGATTAAACTAGTTAAATTAAAGATTTTTTTTATCTTATTCAAACATTCAAAAATATTTAAAAAAAATAAATGTTTTGAAAAAGTTAGAAAAGATATGAAAGAAATAATTTTTTTAAAAAAAATATAAACATCAATTAAATATTCCATGTTCAATTAAAACAATAACATTATAATTCTTAAATTATAATTGACTCGTAATGTCTTTCATACATAATTATAAACATTAAATATTCCTAAATCACACATTTGTATTATCTTTTTATTTATGAGTTAAAAATGTGTTATGAGTAGTTCTAAGTACTGTGTTAAAAAGAGCAGTTATGATCATAACCTATAATGAGATTATTCAAAAAAAAATCATAAATGGGTTAAAAGTAAAACATTTTTTGTACTATTAATATTCTTATCCATAACTAGACCGTTAAAATTCTTATCCACATCTAGACCGTTAAAATTCTTATCCAGATCTCAATTGTTAAACCGTTCAGTTCGAATATACTCCCTTATCATTAATTGAATAGTATTCGACTGGATCAATTGGCTCAAATTATAAATTTACCATTTAAAATTCAATTTTGTTCAAACCAAACCTAATAACCAATTTAGATGGTTTGACTTCTATAATTATTTTCTAATTATTATTTTTTTTTTCAAAGAATAAAAAATAGAATATCAACCACCAAAATTTTCAGAACTAGACTAATGATTGAACCAATTAAATTATCGATTCGTTGGTCTAATCGGTTTAATCAATCAAGCGATTCACTGATATAAATTATTAAAAAACAATGAAAAAATATTAAAACAAATTCAACTAGTTTTTAACTTGGTTGAACTGGTTTGTTCCGGTTCCAAATTCAATCGGTCCAAAACTATTCTTTGAACTGATATTCTTGTTCAATCTATAAATCCGACATCAGTGACTATTTATTAATTTAAAAAATAAAATAGAATTATATTATTGCATGTTAATCAATTTGGTTACCTCTTATAGAGAAAATGATTACCATATTATCACCTCTTATATGGAAGAGTCTTCATATAATCTAGTATCTAAATTTAACTACATAATTTTTTGTTGTGTTTATAAGATAGAATAATAAGAAAAACAATGTCTTTAGGGTGGTTAAATCATATGTGATTATATTATATTCTAATAATAAATTTCACTTATCTTTTGATGTCTGCACCAATACCTTCTTTATGTGGTCTTCAATCTTTGGCTGATCAACAACTTGCAGAATCAAAGTAAATATATACATACAACTTCTTGTATTGAATCAATTTTATACACTGTATTGTTTGATAATCTAACCTTGACTACTACCAATATAATATTTACCAGAACCTGGAGCTGCAACTCAAGAAAACTACAGAAGAGTTGGAAATCTTGCACACCAATCTCAAGTAACTCTCTAGCATGACCAACCTCCATAATTTTCCATTACTCCACTTTATTATATATATTATTTAGCATTTTTATTCATGTAGAGAATATGAGGTGGAGGATGAAAAGAAAGCTTCACTTTCTCAAATCAAATGGTGTGAGACAAACCTGCAGAATACCCTACAAGGAATCAAGGATTGGAAAGTGAGTTCTTATATAGATCAAAGTAAATAATATATAAGACATTTATATATATATATTGTGTGCGTGTGTATGTGTGTTATGTTTTTGGCTGCTGTTGCTTGTATTCAAGAACCAGAAAGCTAGTAGCAACTGTTCATGTTTTGCATTTGATTTTTGCAGGCAAAGTTGCTTAATTATTCTAATTCATCAATCGGGAAAGAAAGGGCTAAGGTAATATAGTTTATAGCAACCATTTTTTTTGAACTTCTATTAATTTGTAATGTGAGAGGGAATTAAGTAATTAAAATGGTGATGCAGAGATCAGCAGGTCGACAAAAACCATTGGCATACAACTATACAGCTGGGAAGCGAGTGTTGAAGCGGGGAAGTCAAAACCTGAATTCCAGCCGTCTGATGCAGCAACATGATCTCAGGACTTGCCCTTTCAGGTTAATCCAATACCAATTCATTAGAATTGATTTTATCATTGAATCCCATGCATATTGCTTAATCATCTTTTTAATTATTGCTGGGAATAAATTTGCATATCTAATGATTAATACTATGATGTCTTTAAAAGCAGTAGAAATTAACTGCAAGGAAGCATATAAATATTTGCAGTTCCATGGCTCATAGTGTACTGCTAGACCACTTATATCAATCTAGAGGAGTATCAGCAGGTCATCCTGGTGCATCCAGTAGTTCTGGCTTCAACCCTTTGGCTGTTGGTGCTGGTGTTGGTTTAATTCCGCATGCTGCAATCCCACTTGCTTACCCTCAAATCCAGGTATCAATTTCATGGTAACCCTTCATAACTATTTAAGTGCTAAACCGCTTACAAGTTTTTGTATCACAAGCTAATTTTTATTGGGATCGGATTCATCCTGGTATCCCAAATTTGCAGAATGGGGTGTTTGGAAACTCAGTAACGGTGTTGGTAAGTAAACCTTTCTCCAGACATGGAACATTTTGTAGTCCTTCACTTAATCCTACATAAATGTTGTCAAATTATAGAATCAACCAACCATGGGGAATCCCGCTATACCTTATGCTCCAAATCAGCCACTGGAAGCATTAGGAGCCCCAAATATGGTATGTTATGGTACCCTATACTGTTGTTGTGAGTCTACCAAAGAAGAACAGACGAAAATAATGTTTTATATCTGTAATTACTAATCACAAGCTTTTTTTTTCTGGGAAAATCACGGTGCCAACCAGTGCTGCCTGGCATTATGGATCAGCAGCAGGGACTTGGAGGGTTAGGAAGCTCATCTTTGGTATGTTATTGTCACTAAGTAAAAACTTAAGAAATTTGTTTATATACAGTAATGGAATGGGATGGGAGGGAATTAAATATTTTGAAATTTATAGGAGCAACCAGTGAGAGAGAATCTCATAACACCTAGCATTCCTAATCAACAACCAGGAGCTTTAGCCGGTGGCACATTTCTGGTATGCAACGGCAAAATCAACATCAACACTTTCATTTATAATTTTCTATTTGCATTTATTCTTTCCTTTACCAATGAAACTTGACCTCTCTCTGTGTGTGTGTGATGCTTGTTTCTAATTTGCTAATATGTTAAAGCTTGAAATGGCTTTGGACTTGCTAAGAAAATTGAGCAGCAATGTTATACATGATTAATTTGTTTGGGTGTAAAACTCGATAACAACTTGATGGGGTTTTACTTTTTAAAATTGATGTTTGAAATTCAAGTTATATCAAGTTAAAAGGTAATTATTTGATTTGTTGAAATGCATCGTGTAAACAATATAGAACTGCTTTCTTTGATTATGTACAAGATTATCGATGATTCTTACCCTCAAATGCGTCTACACTGATTCAAACTTAAAACCTTTTGAAAAGCATATATCAATTAATTATGTTATGACTTAAGCTTAAAAGGGTGCATCAAGAATCAATACTCTTCCCTTAGTTATAATTTTATCTTTACCATTAATTTGTTATTTTGTTTATACTTTTTGTTCTTGATCTATTGCTTTTATTTTGTAGATATTTTTTAATTGATAATTTTTGTTGAGAACATTATGGTAGGTAATTGAGTATATGCTTTTATACAATAAAAAATATTATTAAATAATATATATTTTTCATTTTATCTGAAGCTTTTTTATGGTATCAAAATCCTAAGTACTCTTATTGACGTTACTTTTATTGTCAATGTCGGTAATATTGTTTGGGTATATTTTTTTTATATTAAAAGACACAATTTAGAAAGAAAGAAAGAAAAGGACAAATTCAAATTCTTAAAATGCATTTATTTTAAACAAACTTTTTTTTTGTTTTCAATTGATTTATAACATCATAATTAACTATGAATAATAATTATAAAATTAATAATTGTTCACACTATTTTACAATAATAATTTATAAAATTAATAAATCTTCACTCTTTCTTACAATAATAATTTATTATAATATATTTTGAAGTAATTTATAGTATCATAATTAACTATGAATGAATAATTATAAAATTAATGGATGTTCACTCTTTTTTACAATAATGGTTTATTATCATACAAATAGCTGAAAAACTTATCAATCTAAAAAGCAAGATGAAAAAATCAATATTTTTATAATTAGATCCGTGATTAAATTAATTAAATTAATTAAATTACCAATTTTTTTTATTTGATTCAAACCCAAGTGTTTTTTTTCTTACACAAGTACTTAATAGTCACCCTCCTCTCTTTCTCAAACCCTCCAAAAAAAATAATTCTTTAACTTATCTACTAACAATAGTTTCAAACCCCCTCCCCAAAACAAAAAATCAACAATTCTTTAGCTTCTCAATTTCGCAATTCTTCTAATCATAGTGTCAACCCCCAAAAAATAGTTCTTTAGCTTCTCAATTTCACAAATATTTCTTCTTTTTCTTGTTTAATCTTTATCATGTCTAATCCTCAAAAATTTAAAAAAAGAGAGAGAATGTAACAGAATCTATAGTTACATTTTCAAAACATAGAAGCATTTTCATTAGAAAAGTCAACGAACTCTATTTTCTACGACATTGATGTTAGTCACATTTTCTCTTACAAGTTGTGTTGTTACAAAAAAACTTCACCAGGAAAAAGTAATTAAAATTTTAACATCTTTCACTTTTTTCACACATAATAATTTTAAAGTGCTTAATTTTGTATATCTTATTTTGTGGTCATTTTTACTAGAATTGGAGCAGCGTTTCATCGTTATATCAGGTTACTATCAGAGAAAAGATATCAGTATAAAATTTAATTACATTTTAACTTTTTTTTTTTTTGTCTTTCACTATCATGCTATTGATTGATTTGAATTATTGATATTTTTCAAAATTAATGGTGAAAACAGGCATGTAAGTTACTTAGAGGTTATGTTTTCTAATTCTTTTATATAATTTTGTTTTATTTTTTTAGTTTATTTTGTGAATTTGTTGTTGATTTTTCTTAAATTTATGATTTTGATTACATGCAATGGAAAGTAAAAAAGATGAAGCAATTGGAGTACATCAGTGGAGATGAAAACAAGTTGTTTCACCTTGATAATCAATTTGTTTATTTTCAATCTATTTTCTCTTTCCTTTTCCTCATCTATTTCTCACAGTTTTGCATTTCTTTTATATGCAATAACTATAAATCAAATAAAAAATCTTTCATAGTTGAAATCTTTATCCAAATCTAGACCGTTTAAATTTTTATACAAAACTTTAAACCATTAATAAATTGAATAATACCCAACAAAATCAATTCTCTCAACTTATAAATTTTAAATAATTTTAGTTCCACAATTATGTTATTGCATGTTGATCAATTTGATTACCATATTTCTTATAAAAAAATTGATTACTATATTATCACATTGTTTGGGTATATTCAGTTCTATATTAAAAGGCAAATTCAAAAAGAAAAAAGATACAAATTCAAAAAATAACATTTTTTCTTTTTCTTTTAGGGTTTAGGGTTTAGAAAATTTGGTTCACTCATAAATAGGCCATTAATTTGCTAGGTATGCATGGCGAGCACAAACATATAGCCACCCTCCTCTCCTTTCTTCCCAATTAATATTAGTAAAAATCATAGCTTCACCCCAAAATAACTTTTACCTTCTCAATTTTACAATTTTTTTTCTTTTTTTTTCGTTAATACTCATCATGTCTAATCCTTAAGAGACTGGAAAAAAAGAAATACAATCGAATCTAAAGGTACATTTTCAAAATGTAAAAGCTTTCTCATTAGAAAAGCCAACGAACGCTCTATTTTTTGCAATGTTGATGTTGCACTAGTCACATTTTCTCCCACTAGTTGTGTTGTTATAAAAAATTTCACCAAAGAAAGGTCATTAAAATTTTAACATTTTTTACTCTTTTTTTTCATACATAATAATTTTAAAGTACTTAGATTTATCTCTTTTTTATGGTAATTTTTACTAAAATCAAAGCTATGATTGATCGTTATATCAAGCTAACACTAGAGAAAAGATACTAATATGAAATTTAATTAGATTGTAACTTCTCAATTTCACAACTCTTCTAATCATAGTTTCAACTCTCCCCAAAAAATAGTTCTTTAGCTTCTCAATTTTACAAATATTCATTTTTTTTCTTCTAATCTTCAAGAGATTGAAAAAAGAGAGAGAATGTAATAGAATCTAAAGTTACGTTTTCAAAACATAAAAGCATTCTCATTAGGAAAGCCAACGAACTCTCTATTTTCTGCGGCGTTGATGTTGCACTAGTCACCTTTTCTCCTACAGGTTGTATTGTTACCAAAAATTTCATAAGGAAAAGGTAATTAAAATTTTAACATCTTTCACTTTTTCCACACATAATAATTTTAAAGTGTTTAATTTTATCTCTCTTTTTTTTGTGGTCATTTTTACTAGAATTTGAGCAGTGCTTGATCGTTATATCAAGTTATTACCAGAGAAAAGATATCAGTATGAAATTTAATTACATTTTAATATTTTTTGTTTTTCACTATCATGTTGCTGATTGGTTTGAATTATTGGTATTTTTCAAAATTAATGGTGAAAATAGGTATGTAAGTTGCTTCGAGGTAATGTTTTCTAATTCTTTTATAAAATTTTGTATTTTTTTAGTTGACTTTGAGAATTTTTTGTTGATTTTTCTTGAATTTATTATTTTGATTACATGCAATGGAAGTTAAAAAGGGTGAAGCAATAGGAGTACATCAGTGGAGATGAAAACAACTTGTTTCACCTCAATAATCAATTTGTTTATTTTCAATCTATTTTCTCTTTCCTTTTCCTCATCTATTTCTCACACTTTTGCATTTCCTTTATATATATAACTATAAATTGAAGAATCTTTGAAGGGTAGTGCTACGATGACCATGGAAAGGAAGAATGTAATAACGTTGTTTGTTTACAATATTCCAATGACCATGCATTAGAAGGGTCTTTGGGCATTATTTGATTACCATGGCAATGTGGTGGACGCCTTCATTCCCGTAAAAAAGAGCAAGAAAGGCAGAATATATGGTTTTGTGAGATTTAACAATGGAAAGGATGCTCAAAGGGCTATAACAAGATTAAATGGATTCATATTAATGGGGAGTAGGATTTGGGTAAAGATGGTTAGATTTAATGGAAGAAGAAAAATATAGAGGAAAGTAAAGGAACAAGGGGATTCAGAGCAGGATAAAGGAAACTTGCGGATGGGAGAGGAAAGTGGATTGAAAGCAGAACCTGAGGAAGATAAAATTCTACAAGAATCAGAAGAGAATGATTTGGGAATGAAAAAGATAGAGGAATTGATAGTGAAAGGCCATGTGGATGATGAGTAGCTATGGAGATTATAGAAATGCTTGGTGTGTGAATCGACAATGGTTTGTGATTTAAATAGCCTCAATGATCGCATAGCAAGTTTAGGACTTGGGGAAATAACAACAACAAGGATCCAATGGAAACATTTTTTAGTGGAAATACCTGACGAGGAGTTAATGGAATTGTTGAAGCAAACGGAAAGGTCATATTTGAAAGAGTTCTTCGTAAAGATCGAGCCATGATTAGAGAAGCTAAAGCTTAAGGAGAGGGTGGCATGGATTGAAGCTTCTAGTATACCACATCATTGCTGGAATTTAGAAACATTTAAGAGAATATCTGGACTTTGGGGAGAACTAGTTTCTGTGGGTGGCAATGCAACTAAAGTCGTCAGTTAAGAAAATATGGATGTAACACCTAAAACTCGAAATCGTCACCAGCTAAGGTCCCGATGCCACTCAAATCATCTGTCAATGAACTTCTTTTAAAAATAATGTCATCCGTTCTTACAATATTTAAAGAAATACACCCAACACATCGTAAATTATCATTTATTTATAAATACAATTCAATAAGGGCAAAAAGGTCATTTCTTAGATTTTTGGAGACTTCTACCGATACCTGTTGGACAAGTATCGGTAGTAGTCAAGTCAGTAAACAATTTGGAAACAGTACAGACTTCTACCAATACTTGTGATAGTTTTACCAATATAAGTGTAATATCTATTGAAACCAGTTATGCTGCTATCTATACTAAAAACTCCAGAGAGCTAAGAAGTCCTACCCTGCAATTTCTACCGATACAAGTATTCTAACTAACGATACAAACATGCACAGAACTACCGAAACTTAAAATGCAACTACCAATACAACCCAAGTCAGTGAGCAACCTCTCTTCTACCCTGTACTTCTACCGAAACATGCATGGGTTCTACCGAAACAAGTATGTAAAATCTCAAGAATCATACAAAAACACAAGTTCATCAACTCAAATCATTCACAACACCAATTATGCTTTAAGCTAACATAAAATACATGGTTTCCAAGACATTACTTTTGAGTCTATATTTTACCTTGCACAATCATACATTTCTGCTTTCAAAATTTCATCAAATATAACAAGGTTTTCATAATCTCAAGTACATAAAGCAAAGATAATATTATCCTAGTACATGCCATATAACCAAGTGATGTGATAACTACCGAACAACTCCGGGATAGTGTGATGCTCCAAGATGATCCGATCCTCGAACAGCAAAAAATGAATCTACAAAACAGTAGCAATTTCACAGATAAGCATTTCAAAGCTTAGTAAGTTCATATAGTTAAACAGATTTACCAACTTCAAGAGTTGCAAAAACCTAATCAACTGAATTGAATAAACTATATACATTCGAGGTAGGTTTATTGCACATTTAATACTCACGATGACACAGTCATCGAACCTTTAAATCTGCAAATGGGATTCATTACACTTAATACTAACAATGACACATAGTCATCAGACCTCTTGTTTCGTAAAGGAATCATACACTCACGATTGTCGAAACCACCTCGAAAACGAAAATGAAGATTTCGAATAAAATATTTTTTTAATTTGGAAAATAAGGAGTAAAAAGGGAGTCGCCACCAATCTTTTATTTGGGTGCGATTGGATCACCATAAAACGTTTAAAAAACGTTAAAACGTCGGTCCACAAAATCCAGAAAAATAGGTTCGGGAGTCAGTTACGCACGAGGAAGGATTAGCACCCTCGTACGCCCAGAATTGGTACCACATGATCATTTTCGGGTCTCATTTTATGAAAACAATGAAAGCTCGAGTAAAGTTTAAAATACGGTATTCATTTTGAAAGGCTCTATGTAATTTTAAAGGAGACCTTTTTAGGAAAACTCGCCTCCGCATTTTGATCCTCTTAAGAGAATTAGAAGACGTGTCCAACACGTTAGGGCACTATATTCTCGGAGTTTCAAAATTGAAGGACGTTTAGGGAGCTTTTGAAGAGAGTATTCGTTCGCGTGATTTGTACGAAAATCATACCCAGCACGTTAAGGCACGATTTTTCGAGGTTTCCACGTGAAGGAACATTGTCTCGTTTACTTAAAAATTTGGATATGGGTAGGAGTATGTAAAAAACTTTTGAAAAGGATATTTCTTCCACACGAATTACGAAAATCACACCCCGCACGTTAGGGCACGCTTTTTCAAAATTTTCACATGAAATAATATGGGCTCGTTTTTGACACGAAAATTCTTCGTATATATGTTTTGAGAACTTGAAAATTTCGTATGAAGGTTAAAATGCAATCCTCGAATACATGATTTGAAGGATTAAAAGGAATACTCGTTTACTTCGATTTTCACGAAGAATTAAAGTCGCGACCAACACGTTAGGAAACGACATTCTCGGAGCCTCGAAGTGAACGGGTATAAGAAAAGACTTGAAAAGGATATTCGGTTCACGCGAATTATACGGATAAATCACACTCGACACGTTAGGGCGTGATTTTCCGAAGTTACGCTCGAACCGAACATTGCCTCAATTTTTTTAAGTAATTTGTAAATGAAAGTGTTAGTTTAAAAATACGAGTAGCAATTAATAAGAGAAATTAGATATGAAGCAATATAATAAGCAGATGAATAATGTGCAAAAATATAAAATGTAGGTACAAACAAATGCAGATGTTGATAAACGATGAAATCGGGGTGGAAAACGGGACTTTTGGATACCCGGGGGCAAAATGGTAATTTTGGTAAAATCGGGGTTAAAAATAAAATTTTGGAAAGTTCAGGGATAAAATGGTAATTTTTGGTGGAATCAGGGTTAAAAATGGAATTTTGGAAGTTCGGGGGTAAACGGTAATTTTTGGTAAAATCGGGGTTAAAAATGGAATTTTAGAAAGTTCGGGGGTAAAATGGTAATTTTTGATGAAATCGGGGTTAAAAATGAAATTTTGGAAAGTTCGGGGGTAAAATGGTAATTTTTGAAAGTTCGGGGGTAAAATGGTAATTTTTGGACTGTTTGGGGACCTATAAGCAATAATACCAAAGAGTGGGTGACATGTGGCAGCCCCATAGGCATCCAGCAGTCAAGGGATTAAATTGTAAATCTTTAAAACTTCTTGGGCCAATTTCGTAATTAAATAAATGTTGATTTGGGATTAAATTAAAATAAATTAAAAATAAAAAGGACTAAATGCATAAATAAGCCAAAAAGTGACACGTGGCAGCCTCTGGTACAGTCAAACAATCAAAGGACTAGTTTATAAACCTTGAAAAATTATTGGGCCAATTTCGTAATTAAAATAAAGTTGATTTGGGGATTAAATTAAAATAAATTAAAAATAAAAAGGACTAAATGCATAAATAAGTCAAAAAGTGACACGTGGCAGCCTCTGGTACAGTCAGACAGTCAAAGGACTAGTTTATAAACCTTGAAAAATTATTGGGTCAATTTCGTAATTAAAATAAAGTTGATTTGAGGATTAAATTAAAACAGATTAAAAATGCCAGGGACTAAATGCAGAAATGATCCAAAAAATGACACGTGGCAGCCTTCGGTACAGTTAAATAGTCAAAGGACTAAATTGAAAGCTAATTAAAATTACAGGGCAAAATTGCAAATAATCAAAAAATCTAAAAAGGACTAAATTGAAGCAAATAAAAATGCGGAAGGACCAATTACGCAAATAAACCATTAAGCGAAAACACGCGGATCCTAGGTGGGTCGGGTCGGGTCGGACCAGCCTAAATGGGTCAGTATATATAGCATATTAGGGTTAAAAAATTTAGTCTTTTTCATTCTTTTTCTGAAAATTTCAAACCCCCCCAAATTCTCTCTTCTCTCTCTTCTCACTTCCCTCCCTTTGGCCGGCCATGGCTCCGGCCAACTCCGGCAGCACCTCCGAAGCCGCACGTGAGGGCGCGTTGATAGTGCCCCGGCCACGCTTCAACCATCCCGGCCAGACCCAACCTCTGTCGGATCCGCACACCGTCCGACCACCGTCCAACCGCCGGTAAGTTCAATAGTCCCCTCCTTTTCCCCTTTTTTGTTTCGTTCTTTCATTTCCCTTTTCTTTCTTTGTTGTTGTTTTTTATTAAAAAAACATGGTTTTTAAACTTTGAACAGAGATCTGAATCCAGATCGAAAGGTTTTATTCTTTCGTTCTCTTTCAAAACGCAGGTCTGCTACGAAACTCAGATCTTAACAGCTTCAAACCCTTTTTCCAGTTCCGATTTTTAAGTAAGTTGTATTATTATATTTTTAGCCTATGAAAAACGATGATTGGCAACCATCAGACCGACGGCGGTTAGAGGGGTCCGATGCAAGGCTCTGGCAACGGTGTCACGAAACGGGGGAGTCTCTGTCCTTTCACTTTCTTTTTCATTTATTTATTATTATTAGGAGATATTTATTAATTTCGATTATTAATAACGTTTCATTAACATTATTATTAATAATATTTATTATATTATAAACAATGTTATTAAGTACCATTAATGCCTTTATTTAATGTCTTTGAAAGTGAAAAATAAATAAATAAATAAATAAATGCAAGCAGAGGAAAGGTTAACATGTGTTATATTAATATGTGTCAACATTCAAGGTATTAAGGAAATAATTGAACCATTAAAGTGTATGTTAGGATTTAGGGATACCTGATATTTCGAATTTGAGTCTATTCTACTGCCTGATTCCCACTCGAATATTACCTGCTGTTTGGTTGCTTCTATTAGGCCTTCAAAGTAATATTTTTGTATTGATTTTTGAGAGCAGGGTTTGTAACCCCTTTTACAGAAAACTAACTCTGGCTTTATAGCCATTTTTACATCATGATGATACTTTGTCTTCTATAAATTAATGCTTGTCTTATTGCTTGTTGCAGATTTCTTCTAGGCAGCAGCAGGGTATGGTGGAGCTTGGTGGTGGCAGATGGGGTTGGTGGGCAACAATCGGCAGAGGCACGTGGGGGTGAAGGTTTGACTTTGAATGCAGCTTTACCAGCTCTCGAACCTTGTCAAGGTTAAGCCACAAACCACCTAACCATTGAGGACAAGAGGAGAGGCAGTGCAAGTAGGCAGAATTTGGCCCTTATTGGGCCACTGTAGTTTGGGTCGAAAAATGGGTGTAAATGGGCTAAGGGGATTTGGGCCAATTGGGCCATGTATTTGGACATTGAAATTTTTTAATGTTAAATTTAATATTTTAATTTTTTTAAAAATTTAAATTCAAAGTAAATTTAAATAATTAAATTTAAATTTAAAATAAATTTAAAATCAATTTAACTTTAAATTAAACGAAAAGTCCAAGCCGATCAAAATTGGGCTCCAACAGCTGCCCCTCTTTGCTTGTTGACATGTAACGGGAACGGAGCAAAGATTAAAAAGGAGGCCCAATTTTGTCAAATTTTACTGACTCTCAGCTCCATTGTTGACCACTTCATGTTGACAACACTTGACTTGTAGCTCTATTCCAATCCATTGTGACTGCGGGAAAAATAAAATCTGCCATCTGGCTTGTTGCATCCTCCTGAGTGGGGTTTGGCGTCGAGGTTTGGTTTTGCTCTTCAGGGAGATAAAGACTTTGCTATCCAACTTTACTTCAATTTCTAGAGGATAGGAAACGATGTTACTCTTACTTCAATTTCAGAGATGAAGACTTGTTATCCAACTCTACTTCAATTTCAAGAGGATGACGTTGCTCTTACTTCAATTTCAGAGATAAAGACGTGTTATCCACTCTACTTCAATTTCAAGGGGATGACGTTGCTCTTACTTCAATTTCAGAGATGAAGACGTGTTATCCACTCTACTTCAATTTCAAGGGGATGACATTGCTCTTACTTCAATTTCAGAGATGAAGACGTGATAACCAGTTTTACTTCAATTTCAAAAGGATAGGAAACGATGTTACTCTTACTTCAATTTCAAAGATGAAGACTTGTTATCCAACTCTACTTCAATTTCAAGAGGATGACGTTGCTTTTATTTCAATTTCAGATATAAAGACGTGTTATCCACTCTACTTCAATTTCAAGGGGATGACGTTGCTCTTACTTCAATTTCAGAGATGAAGACGTGTTATCCACTCTACTTCAATTTCAAGGGGATGACATTGCTCTTACTTCAATTTCAGAGATGAAGACGTGTTATCCACTCTACTTCAATTTCAAGCGGATAGGAAACGATGTTATTTGGTCTGATTCATCTTGACTTCTAGGTGGGAAGTCCATCGTCGTGGATTCGACTCTTTATGTTCGCAACATGCTAGGTTATTTGTTGTAACTTGGAACTTTTCCTTTCAAGTCGCTGTGATGCGGGATCCTCTATCACGGTCTTGGCTTTTCCATCGTGCATCCTATGACGCTGAGTCCTGCAAAAAATGCTCAAACGGTTCTCTGCGTAGGCCAGGTATGTTTAGGATGTTATGCTTGGAAATGAGTTAAAATGCTCTTATCCTAGCATGAATGTGTATGATTTAAATGTTTGAATTTTCCAAAGATTAGTCTTTTCTATTTTGAAGCCATCCCCTGACATTTCCTTGAATTCAACCTGGCAAATATGACATTCGGATTGCTTCTTTCATGTTTTAAACTCTTTCAACTGGCTGTTGTTTAGGATTCCCGTGTCTTTTAGGAAATTCCTAAAATAATTCTCGTGAATCTTTTTTCTTTTTATGACCTTTTATCCATCATCTTAATATGAAGATACTTTGGACAATATGGAAAAGAAATGGGATCAAATTCAGAGATTTATTGGCTATGATATCAAATATTTACAAAGAACAAATAACGACCAAAGAAAAGTATTAGACCTAGATATCAGCTATGAGTTTCCCCGATCCAAAGATCATTTTTCGCTTGCTATGTTTTTTGGAGGTCTCGGAATTACTTCGTTGATGCCTCAAGATGTAAAAATACTTCCATTTTGCCACTTTTGAGGGAGCAATTGGTTGTCCTTGTTTTGTATTTGAGTTGCTCTTTTCGAGTTTTCAACTCAAAACCCCTTTGGTTTCGGGATGCCCTTTCACGGGTTTTCATCATGACCTCTCCGTTTTTTTTTCATGTGTAATATTTCTTCACTGAGTCTGAATTCACCGGGTTGTATAATTCTTGGCCATCCATTTCAGTCAAAATTAAGGCTCCTCTAGAGAAAGCTTTCTTTACAATGTACGGCCCCTCCCAATTAGGCATCCATTTTCCTTGCGAGTCTTTATGTATTGGAAGTATCTTTTTCAAGACTAGATCTCCCTCATAGAATTCTCTTGGGCGAACTTTCTTGTTGTAAGCGCGCATCATCCGTTTTTGGTACATTTGACCGCGACGGATAGCCCTTAACCTCTTTTCCTCAATCAAATTTAACTGATCATATCTGGCTTGGACCCATTCTACTTCATCCAGATTCAGCTCTGATAAAACTCAGAGAGAAGGAATCTCCACCTCGATGGGTAAAACAACTTCCATTCCATATACAAGTGAGAACGGTGTTGCCCCAGTAGACGTTTTGACAGAAGTTCTATAAGCAAGGAGTGCGAACGGTAACTTTTCATGCCAATCTCTATAAGTTTCTGTCATTTTTGCAATAATCTTATTGATGTTTTTATTCGCTGCTTCTACTGCTCCATTCATTTTCGGGCGATATGGGGACGAATTATGGTGTCTGATCTTGAATTGCTTACAGACCTCCGATATCGTGCTGTTGTTTAAGTTTAATGCATTGTTTGATATGATCTTTTCAGGCATCCCATATCGACATATGATTTCCTTTTCAAGGAACTTGCTGACTGCGGACTTCGTAAAATTAGCATAAGAGGCAGCTTCTACCCACTTGGTGAAGTAGTCGATAACCACAAAAATGAATCTATGTCCATTAGAGGCCTTTGGCGAAATTGGTCCAATAACATCCATGCCCCACATAGAAAAAGGCCAAGGGGATGTCATGACGTGCAGAGGTGAGGGAGGCACATGGATCTTGTCCCCATAGATCTGGCATTTGTGGCATTTTTTAGCATAGTTGATACAGTCAGTCTCCATAGTTGACCAGTAGTACCCAAATCTCATGATTTGCCTAGCCATTTTGAATCCATTCGCGTGTGTTCCACAAATCCCTTCATGGACTTCTTCTAAGATCTTTTTAGCCTCGATTGAGTCCACACATCTTAATAACACCTGATCCTTTCTTCTCTTATAGAGGACCTCTCCATCTAGGACATACTCGTTTGCGAGCCTTCTTAATGTCCTTTTGTCATTATCAGTAGCTCCTTCGGGGTATTTTCGGTCCTTCACATATTGGAGAATGTCCTGGTACCAAGGATGCTCTTCTTTTCTTTCTTCCTCGATGTCACAGCAATGGGCTGGAGTTTTGTATATGCTCATTTGAATGGGCTTCATATCCTCTGGCCTATTCACTTTTATCATCGAAGCTAAAGTGGCCAAGGCATCAGCCATTTGGTTTTCCTCGCGTGGGAGGTATCTGAACGTGACCTCGTCAAATTCTTTGATCAGTTCGAGGATCATATTTCGATATTCAATTAATTTGGAGTCCCTTATCTCCCATTCTCCTTTGAGCTGGTAGATTACTAATGCCGAATCCCCATAGATTTCTAAGACTTTGATCTCTCGATCTATGGCCGCTTGGATGCCCATGATACATGCTTCATATTCTGCCATGTTGTTTGTGCAATCAAAGTCAAGCTTACTGGTGAAGGGACAGTGGTCTCCTTCTGGTGACACTAAAACTGCACCAATCCCATTACCCATAGCGTTTGAAGCGCCATCGAAATTCAATCGCCACGAATGCTCGGTCGTAGTTTCCTCTTCGGTATTCACGACATACATCAAATCCTCATTTGGGAAGTCAAAATTTATCGGCTCATAGTCCTCCAAAGCCCTACTGGCTAGGAAGTCTGCAATTGCACTTCCTTTAATTGCTTTTTGGCTTACATAAACTATATCAAATTCTGACAATAGGATCTGCCATCTAGCCATTCTCCCATTTAGCGCGGTTGACTCCATCATGTATTTTAGAGGATCCAACTTTGAAATTAACCATGTCGTGTGGTATAGCACGTATTGTCGCAACCTTCGGGTAGTCCAAACCAGTGCACAGCATAGTTTTTCTATTGGAGAGTATCTTATTTCACAGTCAGTAAATTTCTTACTGAGATAGTATATGGCTCTTTCTTTCCTTCCCGTCTCGTCGTGTTGACCCAATACACATCCCATAGAATTTTCGAAGACCGTTAAGTACAAGATTAATGGTTTGTTGGGATTGGGTGGTACTAGTACCGGAGCATCAGACAAATACTGCTTAACTTTATCAAAAGTTCTTTGGCACTGATCATCCCAAACGCCTGGGTTATGCTTTCTGAGAAGGCGAAATATGGGGTCACATTTCTCTGTTAACTGCGAGATAAACCGAGCGATATAATTCAATCTCCCAAGAAAACCTCGAACCTCTTTTCGCGTACGAGGCGGGGGTAATTCTTGTATGGCTTTAACCTTGTCTGGGTCTATTTCGATCCCCTTTTGGCTGACCACAAAACCCAACAGTTTTCCCGATGTAGCTCCAAAAGTGCACTTGGCAGGGTTCAATTTTAGCTGGAACTTCCTCAAACTCATGAATAGTTTCCTCAAGACATTCACATGTTCTTCCTCTGTTCGAGACTTTGCAATCATGTCGTCGACGTAGACCTCAACTTCTTTGTGCATCATATCGTGAAACAATGTTACCATGGCTCTTTGATATGTTACCCTAGCATTTTTAAGTCCAAACGGCATCACCTTATAACAGAATGTTCCCCACATTGTGATGAAAGTGGTTTTCGCCATGTCTTTAGGGTCCATCTTTATTTGGTTATATCCGGAGAAACCATCCATGAAGGAGAAAAAGGCATGCCCCGCTGTATTATCTACCAGGGTGTCGATGTGTGGCAGCGGAAAGTTATCTTTTGGGCTGGCCCTATTCAAATCCCGGTAATCTACACACATACGTACTTTACCATCTTTCTTGGGGATAGGAACTATATTGGCGACCCATTCCGAATATTCAACTACTCGGAGAAAACCCGCGTCGAACTGTTTTCGGACCTCTTCTTTTATTTTAAGCAACACATCAGGTCGCATTCTGCGAAGTTTTTGTTGGACGGGTTTGCATTCTTCCTTTATTGGGAGCTTGTGAACCACGATGTCGGTGCTTAGCCCCAGCATGTCTTGGTAGGACCAGGCGAAGACGTCCTTGAATTCCCTTAGCAGCTCAATAAGATCTCTTCGTGTCTTTGCTGAGATGCTGGTCCCGATTCTTACTTCTTTCTTTTCATCCTCATCCCCTATGCTTACTGTTTCAACTACCTCTTTGTGGGGCAAGATTTACGTTTCCTCCTGTTCCATCATTCGTTGCAATTCAGGAAATATGTTACAGTCCTGATCATCTTCGAAATCCTGAGATTCTTCAGGACACATATCTTGCTCAAAATGAGGTTCGGAGTCAGTGTCACTCATATTACTGATATCCCAAGATCTGTAAAGAATGAGAATGGGCTAATGAACAAAATAAATTAAAGAATGACTGTATGATATGGTTATGGGTGTATGTATTCAAGAATGATTTATTTATTTATATGTGTGAGTGTAATTAATTTATTTTGGGATTTGAAAGGAAAAGAATAAAGAGATAGTTGTCAAAATGTATCTTCATTTAAAATAATGGATAAAAACTCAAAAGCCCTTTTATAAAAGATTTCTATCATTCCCGAGCATAGAATGATAGAGGTGTAACGAGTATTACTTTGGAATGTTCCTAAAAGCTACGGGGAGCTCCTCTTCTACCCAGTTGTCCAAACTACTCCCAGGTGCATACGGACAGATTCGAAGCGAACTCCTTTCTTCAGCTTCTTCGGAAACAGCATTTATGACTATTTCCATCACAAGTTTTGCAGCTTTTTCCTCCTCAAGCCTTAACCCACCAGAAACGAAAGTTTTCGAGATATGAGGGAAAGTCATCGGTTTCCAACTGATTTCTTCCCCAGCTTGTCGTGCTTTTCTTGTCTCTCTTTTCCTTTCTATTTCTTTCTTCCTTTCTTTCATGTCTGGCTTGTATCCCAGCCCGAAACGATCCCATTTTCCAAATGGCGGCGGCACGCTAACCATTCCCTGGAGATATTTCCTGAGCTATTTTTTTGGCAATGCTCTTTTTCCAATCGTTAATCGTAACCCCATCTTCGTTGTTCGCGATAATTTAGGTTCAGGAATTTTACTTCCCTCTCCGATGAATGTGGCATTGACGAATTCCAGCGAACGGAAAGAGCATTCTATTGCCTCTTAATCATTGTCTATGTACCGGACATCATTTGTTACAGACGCAACAATATCCTCCTCGGCATTGATTGTAACCAACCTTCCGTCGGTTACCAGCTTGAGCTTTTGGTGAAGTGAGGATGGTACTGCCCCTGCTGCGTGAATCCAAGGTCTTCCTAATAAGCAATTATAGGAAGGCTTGATATCCATCACCAAGAAGTCAACCTCGTAAGTATTTGGGCCTATTTGCAATGGTACTTCAATCCTACCCATTACTTTTCTTTCAGTTCCATCAAAAGCTCTGACTATGTTATGGCACGTCCTCATATAGGAGCTATCGATGGGTAGTCTTTCAAGAGTGGCCAGTGGTAGAACGTTTAAAGTTGAGCCATTGTCAATAAGCACTCCGGGTAGGGTGTACCCTTTACAGCGAGTGGTAATATGCAATGTTTTGGTCGATCCCATACCTCCAGATGGGATTTCATCATCATTGAAGAAAATGAAATTATCAGCGCTGATGTTGTTAATCAGTCGATCCAGCTTGCATACCGATATATCCTGGGTCACGTAGGTTTCGTTGAGCGCCCTCATTAATGCGTTACGGTATGCCTCTGAACTCAGCAGTAACGCCAAGATAGATATGCTGTATTCGCTGTGTTTTAAGAATTTCAGGAACTCTTGTGCTTCTCTTTCTGCCACCGGCTCGTTTATCGATTCCAACTTGTCAGTCACCTTTTCGGGTTCAACTGCTATAGCTTTCCCCTTGGTAGTTACTCTCTCCTCCACGTTGTAAGTTTTACCGCTGCGTGTGACTAGGTTCACGTTTTGCAGCTGCTCATCCTTGGGTGCCACAATGTCGCACCCGTAATTCCAGAGAACTCTTTTACTGTCTTCATAAGGAAACGGTGCGGGTTTCCGTATGATAACACATGGTGTCTCTTATTTTCTCGTCTCAGCTTCCTTGGATGTGGAGATGATTATTATTGGGCGATCATGTTCATGTTTCTTCTTTCCTTCGGAGGAGCAAATGTCCCCTATCTCTTCCCCTTCTTCGAAGAACTCTAATTCCTTGCGGTCCATCAGGTCTTGTATTAGGACCTTGAACTCCATACAATGCTGAATCTTATGACCTTCAGCGTTGTGGAAGTCGCAATAGTTCTTTGCTTTTACCATCCTTTTGCCGTCCTATCCGATCATTCCTCTAGCCACTAGCTGACGCCATACCCATCTCATAGGAGATTTGACCTCTTCAATGTGAGCTTTAACCCTTTTTCCTTCTATTCCCGTAATTGCATTTACCCTTTGATTAGAGTGGACGGGCAAAGGGTTTCCGGCCACATTAGGTCTCGATGGCTCATCGAATCTTATTTTCTTCATCTTGATTAATTTTTCCACCAATTTCTTGAAGGTGAAACAATTTTCAATGGAATGGCCAATCACTCCTCCATGAAATTCACATTGGGTGTTGGCATCATACCACTTTGGAAATGGTGGTGGTACGGACTCCGTGATATATGGGGCTACCACGTGTTGGTCATACAACTGCTGATAGAGGTCTTTGTACGTAACGGGAATTGGAGTGAACTGAATCTTCTCGGTATTCTTTTTCCAGTTTGACTCTGTTCTTGGTAAATTTTGATAATTGTCAGAAGGAGGTTTTGATTGCGTCATCGTGATTGGTTTCGAATAAGTTGGCCTGTATGTGCTTACATTATTCACCCCGGTTTCTTTCCTCTTTGGGGCTACCCTCTTTCCATTGTCTCCTACGTCAATTTTTTCGCTTTTAATCGTGCTCTCAATCATTTCTCCTGACATTACTATGTCCGAGAAACTCCTTGTAGCATTACCCACCAAGCGATCGAGATACGGTGCCTTTAGTGTGTGGACAAAAAGCATCGTTGTCTCCTTTTCTGTTAAGGGTGGTTGTACCTGGGTAGCTACATCCCTCCAACGCTGAGCATATTACCGAAAGCTTTCACTTGGTTTCTTCTCCATGTTCTGCAAGGTAATTCTGTCTGGAGCAATATCAGTAACATGGCCGTATTGCTTCATAAAAGCTTGGGCCAAGTTTTTCCAGGAATTAATCTTTGCGCGACTTAGTTGGTTGTACCATTTTACAGCGGATCCAACCAAGCTATCTTGGAAACAATGAATTAATAATTTTTCGTCGTGGACATGCCCTGTCATTTTCCGATAGAACATCGTAATGTGCGCTTCTGGGCAGCTTGTCCCGTTGTATTTTTCGAATTCGGGCATCTTGAACTTTGGGGGCAGCACTAGGTTTGGGACCAAACTTAGTTCTTTGGCATCAATTCCACCGTAGGCGTCAATCCCCTCCATTGCTCTAACCCTATCTTCCAGCCATTTATACCTCTCTTCTATTTGTTTGGATACCTCTATTTTGGTTCTTTCTGCCTCCCTCGTATCATCGAGGTTGGGGTTGATGGGATTCGTCGCAGTTTCACCTGGGTTCGATCCTGATCCGACTAGGTAATTCGCTTGGCCTGATGCGCCAATGGGCTGAGGTTGCGCCCGAATCAAGACAGGTGTTTCTCGCGGGTTTGTTTCTGGTGGGGTCTGATGATGTACGGGTGTAAAGCCAGGAGGATATTGGGGATCCTTGTTTTCCTCTCTTGGGTCTTCAGCGGGACCTTTTCCCTTATCTGAATCTCGCAATAACTGGGTTAGCTGATTAATTATATTACTTTGGGATTCAATTATTTGGTCTCTCATGTCCCTTTGAACTCTCTCTAGCTGGTCCTGCAACTGAGCTTGCATCTGTTCTAGGATTTCTTTTTGCATTTGTTCTAGCCTCTCTATTCTCTGATCCATAGCTTTCGCCTTCTTACGCGTGTAATAACGATGTGGGTTTTCAATGTTTACTGATGTTAACTGTTATGATTAACTTTAATTAGTTTGGAGATGTTATGTCAATAATGTGCAAGATATGATGCAAAATGCATGTATGCAAATGTGAGAAAAGGCATTGATTTTAAAGTCCATTTTCAGTTAGAGCAACTTCTCAAGAAGAAAAACTTCTTTACATAAAACAGAGTTTATACAAATGGTTTGGCCTTTCAACCCAGATCCTTAATCTTTCCTAGCAATCCTGCTAATTTCCTTCCTCGTTCCGATCTTGACTCGTACTGAAGGCTCAAGACGTCGGCTTCAGTGGCTAGCTCCTGCATGTGATCGGCCGCTTCTCTCATTTGGGTTAGTGCCTTGCCCATGACATGATCTCGTTCCCCGACCTCTCTCTGGCTTGACGGGTGTGCCATTCACTGGACTCTACATCTCTTTCCATGATCTCAAATCGGATTTCATTATTATGTAGTGTAGCCTCCAGTTCTTGCACTTTTTCTTTTAATTCTTGTTTTTCGACCATGCATGCTTTCAGCTCCGATACTGTGTTTCGATTTCGGTGCCTCCATAATGATTCCTCTAACTCCTTTATCCTTGCCTCTAGACTAGCCATCTGAGCTTTCAACTTAGTCTCCTCGACCCATTTTTCTAGTAGCTCTCCCTTCAAGGCGTTTTCTCGGGCTTGACCATCTTGGAACTTTCTTTGCCAATGCTCCGTTTGGTCTTTTTGTTCCTGAATTTCCTGACGCCATTGCTCAGAAGTTTTCCTTAACCCTGCAGTCCTCATGGATTGCCGAAGCTTCTTGTAGTGTTTTTTCAAATCTTCAAGGTCTTCTTCAGCCTTATTTTTCCCTTTTCTCAACTTTTCGGCTTCTAATCTGTGAAAATCCACATCTAATCCTAGCTGCATCTTATCTTCCTCCAGTACTTCTATCCTCTTTTCGAACTCTGAGCTTTTACTTTCAAAGTCATGCTTGAGGATGTCTATCTCTGTTGGGACCTCTTGCAAATATTCCTCCAGAGGGCGAACATTTTCTGGATTTGGAGCAGGGATGTTGTCATTTACTCTCTTGCTCCTCCACCAGTCATAATTCTGGGTTGTCAACGGTTTGGCACTGAACTTCTTTATTCTTTGCAGCTTTTTCCACGAATTTGCTATTTCTCGAACCTTCTTCTTATAGTCGTTCCCTTTATAAGAAAATTCGTAATGTGCCAGGCCGTGTGTAGCAGGGATAAACTGCCTTGTCTTATATTGTCTTAAAACAAGCAACGGAGCATATCCAGTAACACCCCAAACTCCGAGTAACGGGACCCAATCGAAATCACCACATCGATAGAGAATCTCGTCTGGGAGGAACCAAGGCGCACACCATTCAATATTTTCATCTTGAAGATTCTGGAGAACGGCTGCCCATTTTTCTTCGGATATATTTTGCTCACGTTGCGTGGCCACAAAGTCCTTTAGAGGCGAGAAATCTGTTGAAAATACCTTACAAGAGAATTTTTCCACTTTCCAGAAGTGACTGTGAAACCAGACCATTAATAGCTGAGCACAACCAATGAATCTCCCTTCTCCTTCCCTCCGGCAAGCACTTAGCGAGCGAAAGGTTTTTGCCAAAATAGCAGAGACGGGTGTAATTCCTCTACTTAGTCGGTCAAACAATGCTACTACCGCATCCTCAACGTGTCCCAACGCTTTTGGAAATAAGACCAACCCATATATGCCGAGGGCGAAGATATCAACACGTTTTCTCATACTAGATGTGTTGCAATTAGTTACTGCAGACTATTCCAGTTAATACATTTTTTATCTCCTTTCACCTTAATTCGGGAAACAACCCATTGCTCACTCATCCCTGTGACACTCATCAACCTTTTCAGAAATGTCGGAACACTTGCTTCTTTTGAAAATGCTTTATCGGCTTGGACACTAGGACAACGGATTAAGGCAGTGTATTCCTCTATTGTCGGTGTCAAGTCTAGATGACCGCATGTGAAACAACTATGGGCAGGATTCCAATGTTGAGAGAGGGCTCGAAACAGGTGCTTGTCAATTTTTACTTCGAGTAGGTAAGACAGATCTCCATAATCTCGGTAAAACATCTGCCTCGTTTCATTATCCCAATGCCCCCAAATCTCTTTTAACCCTTGCAAGTTATTCTGAGTTACATTGATACGAGTGTAGTCCCAGAATTCTGACAAATGCCCGTCTTTCAGGCTGTCACCCTTCTCGCGTTGTTGTTCTTCGGACCATAGGCGTGCCACCATATTGTCTTCTACTTTATCTAAAATTCCTTCTTCCATGATGAAACTACCTAATTTGTAAACGGACTTCAATCAGACCTTTTCGTTCATAATGATGCAAATGCAAGTAGAAGGAAAAACAAACATGGTTAGTAACATGTAATAGCAGAAAACCGTTCAAATATACATATCACAGAACCTAAAAATACTTCGGGTTCATGCTAACGGGGCTCGGCCTAACTCCGTCTAAGGCGAGTACTTACGGTTCACTATATGCAATTTAGGTTCTAAAGGTGAAGGGTACCCAAACCAGCAGATTCCTCAGTCCTCACCCATTACAGGCTCATACGGACGAGTTCGATTTAGGGGGACGCATTTCCCGCATGTTTGCACGGAAGTGAAAACTTCACGAAAACAAGGGTACTTTGTAATCCCGAAAGCGATTCACTATCCTGCACGGAGGTGAAGACCTCACGAAGGAACAGTTTCCCGCTTCCACTTAAAAAGGGTATTATCACAATGTATATGGGTGCAAAATTACACTTAACAAAATCACACAGTAGAATATTGCACAAAGATGTCGAGGATTACGTGTTAACAAAACCGAAGTTTAAAAGTCCTCAAAAAAAAGAAAAGACCCGAAAATCATCAATTTTGGCCTGACTCTCGTCTATTTTGAAAAGTCCCCAGTGGAGTCGCCAAGCTGTCGAAACCACCTCGAAAACGAAAATGAAGATTTCGAATAAAATATTTTTTTAATTTGGAAAATAAGGAGTAAAAAGGGAGTCACCACCAATCTTTTATTTGGGTGCGATTGGATCACCACAAAACGTTTAAAAAACGTTAAAACGTCGATCCACGAAATCCAGAAAAATAGGTTCGGGAGTCGGTTACGCACGAGGAAGGATTAGCACCCTCGTACGCCCAGAATTGGTACCACATGATCATTTTCGGGTCTCATTTTTTGAAAACAATGAAAGCTCGAGTAAAGTTTAAAATACGGTATTCATTTTGAAAGGCTCTGTGTAATTTTAAAGGAGACCTTTTTAGGAAAACTTGCCTCCGCATTTTGATCCTCTTAAGAGAATTAGAAGACGTGTCCAACACGTTAGGGCACTATATTCTCGGAGTTTCAAAATTGAAGGACGTTTAGGGAGCTTTTGAAAAGAGTATTCGTTCGCGTGATTTGTACGAAAATCATACCCAGCACGTTAAGGCACGATTTTTCGAGGTTTCCACGTGAAGGAACATTGTCTCGTTTACTTAAAAATTTGGATATGGGTAGGGGTATGTAAAAAACTTTTGAAAAGGATATTTCTTCCACACGAATTACGAAAATCACACCCCGCACGTTAGGGCACGCTTTTTCGAAATTTTCACATGAAATAATATGGCCTCGTTTTTGTCACGAAAATTCTTCGTATATATGTTTTGAGAACTTGAAAATTTCGTATGAAGGTTAAAAATGGAATTTTGGAAAGTTCGGGGGTAAAATGGTAATTTTTGGACTGTTTGGGGACCTATAAGCAATAATACCAAAGAGTGGGTGACACGTGGCAGCCCCACAGGCATCCAGCAGTCAAAGGATTAAATTGTAAATCTTGAAAACTTCTTGGGCCAATTTCGTAATTAAATAAAAGTTGATTTGGGATTAAATTAAAACAAATTAAAAATAAAAAGGACTAAATGCATAAATAAGCCAAAAAGTGACACATGGCAGCCTCTGGTACAGTCAAACAGTCAAAGGACTAGTTTATAAACCTTGAAAAATTATTGGGCCAATTTCGTAATTAAAATAAAGTTGATTTAGGGATTAAATTAAAACAAATTAAAAATAAAAAGGACTAAATGAATAAATAAGCCAAAAAGTGACGTGGCAGCCTCTGGTACAGTCAGACAGTCAAAGGACTAGTTTATAAACCTTGAAAAATTATTGGGTCAATTTCGTAATTAAAATAAAGTTGATTTGGGGATTAAATTAAAACAAATTAAAGATGTCAGGGACTAAATGCAGAAATGATCCAAAAAATGACACGTGGCAGCCTCTGGTACAGTCAAATAGTCAAAGGACTAAATTAAAAGCTAATTAAAATTACAGGGCAAAATTGTAAATAATCAAAAAAATGCAAAAAGGACTAAACTGAAGCAAATAAAAATGCGGAAGGACCAATTACGCAAATAGACCATTAAGCGAAAACACGCGGATCCTAGGTGGGTCGGGTCGGGTCGGACCAGCCTAAATGGGTCAGTATATATAGCATATTAGGGTTAAAAAATTTAGTCTTTTCATTTTTTTTCTGAAAATTTCAACCCCCCCCCAAATTCTCTCTTCTCTCTCCTCTCACTTCCCCCCTTTTGGCCGGCCATGGCTCCGGCCAACTCCGGCAGCACCTCCGAAACCGCGCGTGAGGGCGCGTTGATAGTGCCCCGGCCACGCTCCAGCCATCCCGGCCAGACCCAACCTCTGTCGGACCCGCACACCGTCCGACCGCCGTCCAACCGCCGGTAAGTTCAACAATCCCCTCCTTTTCCCTTTTTTTGTTTCGTTCTTTCATTTCCCTTTTCTTTCTTTGTTGTTTTTTTTTATTAAAAAAACATGGTTTTTAAACTTTGAACAGAGATCTGAATCCAGATCGAAAGGTTTTATTCTTTCGTTCTCTTTCAAAACGCAGGTCTGCTACGAAACTCAGATCTTAACAGCTTTAAACCCTTTTTCCAGTTCCGATTTTTAAGTAAGTTGTATTATTATATTTTTAGCCTATGAAAAACGACGATTGGGAACCATCAGACCGACGGCGGTTAGAGGGGTCCGATGCAAGGCTCTGGCAACGGTGTCACGAAACGGGTGAGTCTCTGTCCTTTCACTTTCTTTTTTCATTTATTTATTATTATTAGCAGATATTTATTAATTTCGATTATTAATAACGTTTCATTAACATTATTATTAATAATATTTATTATATTATAAACAATGTTATTAACTACCATTAATGCCTTTATTTAATGTCTTTGAAAGTGAAAAATAAATAAATAAATAAATAAATGCAAGCAGAGGAAAGGTTAACATGTGTGTTAATGCATATTAATATGTGTCAACATTCAAGGTATTAAGGAAATAATTGAACCATTAAAGTGTATGTTAGGATTTAGGGATACCTGATATTTCGAATTTGAGTCTATTCTACTGCCTGATTCCCACCCGAATATTACCTGCTGTTTGGTTGCTTCTATTAGGCCTTCAAAGTAATATTTTTGTATTGATTTTTGAGAGCAGGGTTTGTAACCCCTTTTACAGAAAACTAACTCTAGCTTTATAGCCATTTTTACATCATGATGATACTTTGTCTTCTATAAATTAATGCTTCTCTTATTGCTTGTTGCAGATTTCTTCTAGGCAGCAGCAGGGTATGGTGGAGCTTGGTGGTGGCAGATGGAGCTGGTGAGCAACAATCGGCAGAGGCACGTGGGGGTGAAGGTTTGACTTTGAATGCAACTTTACCAGCTCTCGAACCTTGTCAAGGTTAAGCCACAAACCACCTAACCATTGAGGACAAGAGGAGAGGCAATGCAAGTAGGCAGAATTTGGCCCTTATTGGGCCACTGTAGTTTGGGCTGAAAAATGGGTGTAAATGGGCTAAGGGGATTTGGGCCAATTGGGCCATGTATTTGGACATTGAAATTTTTTAATGTTAAATTTAATATTTTAATTTTTTTTTAAATTTAAATTCAAAGTAAATTTAAATAATTAAATTTAAATTTAAAATAAATTTAAATTTAAATAAATTTAAAATCAATTTAACTTTAAATTAAACGAAAAGTCCAAGCCCGGTCAAAATTGGGCTCCAACAACGATGACATATAGTCATCAGACCTCTTGTTCCGTAAAGGAATCATACACTTACGATGACACACAGTCATCGGACCTCATAATCCATAAAGAATTCATATACTCACGATGGCACGTAGTCATCGGACCTCATAATCCATAAAGGATTCATATACTCACGATGGCACGTAGTCATTAGACCTTAAAATCCGTAAAGGATTCATATACTCATGAAGGCACGTAGTTATTGGATCTCATAATCCGTAAAGGATTCATATACTCAAGATGGCACGTAGTCATCGGACCTCATAATCAGTAAAGAATGCATATACTCACAATGGCACGTAGTCATCGGACCTCATAATTCGTAAATGATTCATATTCTCACGATGGCACATAGTTATCGGACCTCATAATCCGTAAAGGATTCATATACTCACGATGACACGTAGTTATCGACCTTTCTCATTTACGACACAAAGCCCGTTAGCCTTTCATTTCCTTTGTTTTCGTCTTCCACACTTCTGATCATCGTTTCAATCTCATAGCAATTGTTTATAATACAAGAATATGATATTTAAAATTGGAATTTAACCAAATGAACTTACAAGATTAATTTGTAGTAGCGACTTAAGTACAAGGACTACCCGTCAGCAAGACATCCACAATTAGTTCCCAAAACTGTATAGTCCCTAATACATGTCCTTTGTGTCCCAATTAATTTCGAGCAAACATCAATATAATTCTTATTTATCAGACATAATATCAAATTAACTAAAAATGTCATTTAGTTTAATTTACTAATTGTCATATATCAATTGAATTAATTCATTTGTAACATGGATAATAGCTAACACAACACATAATCATTTAAGCGTTTCGTTGTCACCTGAATTCAACTATATCATTTCTTCACTTCCAATCATGCCCTTCAATACAATTTTATTTCAATTTGATTCAATTCCACAATTTAATATTTACTAAGCAAATAAATTTAAATACAACATACTTAAATTATTTCAATAATTCAAAAACAAAAACTAAATCAATTATTTTACTGTACGAACTTACTGGACTGATTTGCAGCAATCATCAAAGTATAGGGACTATTATGCTACTTTATTTTCTCCTCCGTTATCAACACGTTCTTGATCTAACATAATAATTCCATTTAATTAACTAATTCCAAAAATAAAATTGACTCATTTTTTCCAATTAAGTCCTTTTTGACATTTTATAAAATCACCCTTAACTTTTCACTTTTATTCAATTTAGTCCCTTAGCTCAAAACTTGCAAATTAACCATTTTTAAATAAAATCAAACTCAGCCGAATACTATAGCACTTCAATACAGCTCATATGTGTTTTTATTTAACATCAAGTCCTTATACTTTTACTATTTTTCACATGTTAGTCCTTTAATGTTAAAATCATTAAAAACTACTTTACAAAATTGTCTTATTTAACAACCAAAATTAAAAATCCATCATAAAATTCCATGAATATACAAAAATCAACAATGGAATAACCCACAACATTTAACAGTTTTGCACATTAGTCTCCGGATTAGCTAAATTGAGCTAAAACGAACTCAAAAACATAAAAATTACCAAAAATAGGCAAGGTTTACCTATCTAATTTGAAGTCCTAAGCTTGGCCGAACTTCTTCTCTTCTCCTATGGCTGAATCGGGTTTCAAATGCTTAATGAGGAAGATGATTCTTTCCTTTTTATTTTGTTTATAATATTTATTTCTTTATTTACCAATTTGCCCTCCATTAAATCATTCAAAATTCAAAAAATTCAAGGTCATGACCATCCACTTACCTCCTTAATGGTATAATTACCATGTAAGTACTTTAACTTACCTTTCAATTAGCATTTAATACCTTTAATTAAGAGAATTCAATTTTTGCACCTTTTTCAATTTAATCCTTTTTACTTAATTAACTATCTAAACAATAAATTTCATAACCAAATTTTAATATGATGCAAATGACTTCGTAAATATTAGATAATTAATATTTACGGTCTGACACATCGAAGTTGTGGCCTCGAAACCACCATTCCAATCATACTAAAAAATTGACTAATCAGTAAATCCTCATTTAATTAGGATTTAATCGTAATTTACCACAATCTAGAGAATTTCACATCATTTCTATTATTTATCCATTTAATAAGGGTCCAATTACACAATTGGTCCTTCAATTATATTAAATTCCAACTAAACAAAGTTGTTTGCAATTTAGCCTTAAACTAAATAGGACTAAATGAATAAATATTCTAAAAGTTAGTGGAAGGTAATCATATCCTCCACCGCTTGGATTTTTTGGCCATGGTGTAGTTACCACTTTGGTCTCTTTTATTTTTAATCAATAACAATTAACTTTACTCCTTTTACAATTTACTCCTTTTCTTAATTAAGGAATTAATTGTCAAAATTACCTAGCCGAACTTCAATTTACATATAATAAGACTCTGTAAATATTTAATAAAAATATTTACGTCCCTTAATTTCAAAAACGAGGTCCCAATACCTCATATTCTAAAACCACTTGACTTTTGAACCAAATCACTTATACTAACACTTAGTTACATAATTAAAATTCTTCAATTCAAAATTCTATATAAAATTATTATTGACTTATTTAATTTAAACACTTATTATAAAAATTTTCTTGTCGGATTTGAGTCTCGAAATCACTGTTTCCGATACTATTGAAAAACGGGCTATTACAGTGGAGCAATTGATTTCTATATCACAAACCAAGAGATTAATGGAGTTATAAGGTTGGAGGTCAGGGAAAAACATTTCTCGATCAGAGTAAAGGAAAAGAGCTTGACGGAAATGGGAGAAGCAAAATCAAACAAAGAGAAAGGTGAACAGAAGGAGGACGACTGGGTTTCATAATTCGGATCGGTGGAGATGATAGAGTCGACTGGAGCTTTAACTGGTGGGAAGGGCAAACGACAAAATTGATACATTAATTGACACCAGCTTTGAGAATGCTGACATCATTAATGATTGTCAGAGAATGCTGGGTAAAGAAGGTAAAAAGTTTACTCAATCGACAGAGAATAATGGTGTTGAGTCAGGGGATGCAAGTTTGTTGGGAACAAGCTAGACTTGATGTAGTGGGGATCGGCCTTGTAGTGGATGGGAACCCGAATGAGGGTCTGGATGTAAGTATCGAATTGGGAAAAGAAGTGTTCCTTGCTATTGTTGAAAATCCAAATGAATTATGGGAGGTTTTTAGTGGGAAGGGTAAGGGAACGAATGGAGAAATAGATGGATCAAAAAATCCGAATGGAACATGAGGCCCAGCTACAAGCAAAAAAGACTCTAAAGACAGAGTAACTGCAAGGGCAAAAAATAGGGAACTAGAGATTGAAGAAGAAGTAGGAAAAAGAAAAAAATTGAACAAAAAAAACTTGATCAATGTGTGAAATTCAAAATTAAGCATTATCGAAAAAAGAAAGAAAGAAGAGGGGTTGGGCTTAAGCAAAGAAAAAAGGATGGAAGCTTTGGAAGAAGAAGAAAGGATTTTTAATCTTTCCTTGTCAGACTCCGATATAAGCAATAGAGGAAAATTGATTTTACGAGAAGCTAGAAACGCATGGAATATGGGGGGAAAGCTGGGATTGAGCATTGCTTGAGACGAGAGGAATGTAATTGATGAATTAATGAGAACGGAGGTCCAATAAAAGAGGAAATCGAGTGGAGAAGGAGAAGCTTTGAGGTGGTTAAGTTAAGTCTCAAATCTATTTTTATAAATTAAATTCTGTAGTTTTTTTTGAGTTAGACGAAAATGAGAATCGTATCATGGAACATTAGAGGATTAAGTACTGAAATTAAGTATACATAGATAAAAAAGGTAGTAAGAAATGCTAGGAAAATTTTTTGCTTCTAACAAGAGAGCAAGATGGAATCGGTATATGGGGATTTGATTAGGAAAATTTGGTACGACGTCAATTATGATTTTAGTTCATAGCTTCAAAGGGAGATCGGGAGGTTTTATATTGATTTGGGATAAAGATATTTTCATATTACTAGAGATCATTGTGAAGGCAGATTTGGTGTAGTTGTAGGCGTATGAAAGGAAGGAAGACTGGAAGTTACAATGGTAAATGTATATGCCCCGAACGTAGTAGTAGAACAAAAAGATTTTTGGGATGAGCTGATAGAATTGCGTAAAACAATTTATGGCACCTTGGATAATAGGAAGTGACTTTAACATGGTAAGATATAGAAGCGAAAAGAGCAATTGTGTGGGAACATAATATGGATCGAGAGAGTTTTTGTGACCTCATTGATAGCCGTAAAATGGTAGACTTACCCTTAATCGGTAGGTGTGCCTAGAGCAATCTTTTCAGACCCAAGTGAAGCAAAAGATGTTGTGACAACAGAGGTAGGTGCAATCATAGCTGCATTTGGTTTGATTTCTGATATGGGTTGGGTAGCAACTGTCCATTTTTTACTGAAGTTGGATCAAACTTGGTGCTCCAATGGCTATCTAAAATTGAGCTAAGATCACGGATGTTGCAATCTTTATTTAAGGAAATTGACAGAAGAAGATGGAAAGGATGTTAAATTACCTTTTGTAAAGCTAAACGACAGGGGAATGAAATGGTTTTCGCTTTAATGATGGCAGGAGTTAAACGAGTTGAAATATTCAAAGCATGGTGGTGGGTTTTAGTATAAAATGGAAGGGTATCTCTGCCTTTCAATAATGTTAATGCTGTTGTTTATTGGTAAGTCTTATTGATGAATTCGTCTGGAGGATTGGCAAGCATTGCTTCTTCTGCTGATGCAAATTGAGGTATTGTAGCTTTTGGGATGGTTAGGTTCCCTTTGACCTTTTGATGTTTTTTCGAGAATGGAGGAGGTCAAATTGAATTGTGATATTTTTCAATTACAATAGGCGATTAGTTATAAACAGAGGTGTAGTATGATTATGCTTGAAGTGTTGCTGCAATTTGCAGTAGTTATACTTGGCATTTCCAATGCCTCATTTTGTAATTCTCTGATTGAGCAAAAAAAATATAACTATAAATCAGATAAAAAAATCTTTCACAATCGAAATCCTTATCCAGATCTAAACCGTTTAAATTTTTATATAAAACTTTAAACTGTTAATAAATTGAATAATACCAAACTAAATCAATTCACTAAACTTATAAATTTTAAATAGTTTTATTTCCACAATTATGTTATTGCATGTTCATCAATTTGATTGCCATATTTCTTATAAAAAAATTTGATTATTATATTATCACATTGTTTCGGTATATTCTTGACAACCCATCTTTGTCTTAGTAGAGTCTTTCAGTGGCATATTTCGGTCCTCTTCCTCATTACTTAGAAAAAGTGAGCCACCGGTTCAGTTACAAGATATTATCATTACCGTCTGGACAATTAGACACTCAAACCGTAATCGCAACGACCCAATTGCAATAGCGGATCTCTACCAACTGAGCTATATCCCCTGAGCCAAGTGGAGCAAGCATGAAGGAGTCAGATGCTTCTTCTATTCTTTTCCTTGGCGTAGTTGGGCTATCCTGGACTTGAACTAGAGACCTCGTCGTTGAAGTAAATCATCGCACCTACGATCCAACCAATTGGGAGAGAATCAATAGATTCCTTTTCAGGAGTGATTCATCTTTCCCGAACGCAGCATACAACTCTCCGTTGCACTGCGCTCTCCAATTGTACTTGTTCCGCCCTTCTTCCTTTCCATGGTAAGTATTTATGAAATAAGAAATAACTCCGATAGGATGAAAAAAAAGAGGGCGTTAAGAGACCCTCTTGGCCCAACCCTAAACACTCTAAGATCCTTTTCCAAACCTACTCTCATTTCGAGACAAGAGATAGATAAATAGACACATCCCATTGCACTGATCGAGGGCGTTCGTAGTGATTGACGGGGTTGAAGACCATGAAGTAAATTATTTATCAGCCAAGCATTCTTCTTACGGCTAGATCCAATCTCTTGGTCCTTACGGAAAGGAAAAAGAATTTCACGTTCTTCCTTTCGGGAAGGGAGGATTAGGAAAATCCTACTGATTGCAGCTTTCTTCGGACCTCCGGGAAAAGCATGAAAAAAAGGCTCGAATGGTATGATCCTTCTGTCACCCCATAATGAAAGGAGCGATCTCGTAGTTCTTGGTCTGTGAAGATACGTTGTTAGGTACTCAATTTTATTTTCCCATCAGTTTTATATTAAAAAATAAAATTCAGAAAGAAAGAAATAAAAAAAGGAAAAAGAAGAAGAATAAAACCATTATTTTGAAGCCAGCCTGAACAACCAACACAGTTAACACAACTCGAACCCAGGCCACATCTAAGATGGCGAACATCCTTGACCATCAGGTCATTACATATCATTTAACTTTTATATTAACAACTAATAAAAGTTTAGACCCCAATTTAAGCATTTAAATAATTACATATGATGAGATTTAACCTAATAATATTATAAAATTTAACTTTACCGATTCAACCAAAGGTTGATTTATATTTATTATATTAAAATTTTTTAATAATCTTATTTAATTTAATAATTTGAATGTCATGGATAAGCAAGTTTCTTTTATAGCTTTTTCAGTTTAAGGTTTAAAAGAATTCACACTTACAATATACTACAAGACAAATCCTACCGACATATTTATTTAATTTATACATAAAAAAAAAAAAAACAAGCTTTCTGCCATGTGTTTTCTATTTCATTTTGTCAATTAAATTCATGTTGAAATTTTGCATAAAAGCTCTGTAGTTTTCTAGGGAGCAAAAGCCTTATATTAATCTCTCAAAATTTGAGTCTTGATATTAACATTATTTTTGTAAGTTTTGATTGTAATAAAACGAAGTTGAATTTTGAAATATAATTTATTTATAATATTATAAATATAACTTATACTTTATTTATGATGAAGAAAATTTGAAAGATGAAATTGTTATAATATTTATTTTTAAAAATTTTCTCTATACGTACTATATTATATTTCCTTGTTAATTTTTTAGCAGTAATTGAAAATTTTAAAATTTTGTATATATATACCTTGTTATATCATCATACAAAATCAAAATTTACCTTTAGGGTAAAAGTTGAATAGTAATTTTATGATTTATTCCTAAAAACTACTATTAATCAAAATACATGTATTTATTAATTAATTAATTATTAATGGAATTGACCTTTTTATCCTCTTTTATGAAGCATACGTGAGCGTTACACCGAAACTAGTACAGTAGCGGTTTCAAAAGCAGAATTGAGGAGTTTCTTTTCCTGTACTAAATACATCCATTTTCTCTAATAAGGGCATTTGTATTTTTTATTTATAAAAAAAGGTTCTGATAATTTTATTTAACAAAATAGGAAACTTCTGTTTAAGTCTACTAGCATTTTATCACATCAAATTTGTCTCTCTTTTGATATTTTTTTTCCTAATTTCCAAAAAAAAAATCATAAATAGCCGTTTTGACAAAAATTTCTAATCATACGTAGTAAGAAACCATGAACATGGAATGAAGGGTTTTTTCATTATTTTCGTGGATAATCTAAGCAAGAGAGTTTCAAATTTAACTCATAGTTCATCAATCTGAAAAATTTATTAATGTTTACGTGGCATATAAAAGTCGTATGAGGATTTATAGTCTTTTCACTTTTGCTTTCGTTAAGTTCAAATTTGATCTTAGGAAGTCAGTGGTGGAAGGGTTGATGATTTTTTTATCCATGTCTCTAAGGGTACATACGAGAGAGACGATGCAAATGTCGAGCTTGAGAAGAGTGACGGGGCAAAAGAGGTTTTGAGGCTATTTTATAGGAGTTTTAGTAGAGACTTAAGATTGTATAAGTGTTATAATGCTAGAACTCAAGTCACGCAAATTGCGTGAGCTTATACAGAAACTTAGCTTAGAATTGTGTGGTGATAATAAGTTGAATGGTGTTGAGTATAATTGAATTGCAAGTATCTTTGTTCCATGACCATGTAATCCTTGGTTTCCTAAAGTGATGCTATTTATGAAACTGTTCCTGCTTTTGTTCCTATTTTCAAACCTTTTTTTCTCTCAAAGCTTAAGCGCCACTCGAGTCTTTTTTTGCTTTTGCTCACCTTTTGACGACCAACCACCTGTCGTCGGTGGTTGGCTGTCCCTTATCCCTTCTCTTCCCTAGCTTCTTTCTTTTATTTCCTCCTCTTGGAATTATAACTTTATGCGGGTCTTGCCTGAGCCTTTGTGGTTGTTTTCCTCTCACTTATAAATGGGCTTTTGTTCAAGAGGGCTCAGTGCGGTGCTTCTGACGTCGGTGATATCCTGTTTTGAAGATGAGAGATTCATTATGAGTATGGATGGTGGATGCTTGGGTGGCACCAAAGCCTTCTTTTGTTTCTGACAGGCTCTAAGATTGTCGTTGTCTAATTCAATCAATGTAATGTTGCTAATCTATGTTCGGTGCTGCTGGTGACTTACCTCTAATTGTTGAGGTGGTTTCAAGTTTTCAGACTCAATTCGGCGTCTCTCGACCGGTGGCTGGTGATATTTGATTGCTTTGGAGATGTGCTTCATTGTTTTCTCCATTTCATGTAAGCAAGATTCACAGTGATAATGGAGGATGTTCAGTAATGGGAATCATACACAATAATGGTTTACATTAATGGCTAACACCTAAGTGAATAGTGATGATCCCTCTTCTATTTTTCCTTTTAGAAGGGCTGACTGCTTCTTTTTGGAACTTGGTTCCATAAGCAATTTTGAAGAAAATTGAAGTTTAGAAAATTATAGTATTCGACCAATATAATATATTTATGTGAAAATATGCAATTCAACATACCTAAAAATTCTTTATGAATTTATAACTTAAACATGAATTGGAAATTGATTAACAAATGGAGAAAGTGAAATCTTACTGTGGAAATAAGTTGAATGGTGTTGAGTTTAATTGAATTGAAAGTATCTTTATTTTATGATTAAGTTTAAAAGAACTTCATTTAAGTAATTAAATTTAAAAAATTACCTTAATTTGTGATAAAAAAATTGCAATTGAGCGTTAAAAAAAATTGAGACGTTACGATTAGAGTAAAGTAGAAATAAGGTTAAACAAAATGTTGACGGTTGACATTAGAGCTTATCCAAGAAGAGGGAGAATCTTCCATGTCACCCTAATTAAAGCACCAATAAACAATTACTTTACCTAGAGTTGTTTGGATTCCCTAATTTTTACTTGCAAACCCATTTGTGTTAACCTTTTGGATTAATTGCATTGATGCCCTTATATTATAAGTCTTATTCAAAATTACAATTTTGAAAGTCAACAACTATAGGCCATTAATCACAATGTTAATGTTGCCTATCAATTGTACATAATTTTAATTCATATAATAACAAATTTAACTATCAATATTTATATATTTTATCAATTTAATCATTATTTTAAAAATAGTAACAAATTAATTTATTGCTTTTGCAATGAATGAAATAGATATCATTTGAAAGTCAATCAGAAGCAACAAATTGAATATTTTCATTTGAAATTTTAAGAATCAAACTTACACCCAAGGAGGATAGAACTATCTTTTCCCCACTTCAATTTTTTTTTTAAAGAATTTGTATTCAAAGTATTCAAGTGAAGCACCAACATCACTAATCTTTCAAACCCATGTGTTCCTTTTCTTGCACAAGTAATTAATAGCCACCCTCTTCTCTTTTCCTCCCTTTTAATAGAAGTAAAAACCACAGTCTCCAACCCTCCCAAAGAAAAAACAGTTCTTTAGCTTATCTTCCAACCATAGTTTCAAACCCCTTCCTCCCAAAAAATTCTACAGCTCTTTACCTTCTCAATTTCACAACTTTTCTAATCATAGTTTCAACCCCCCTCTCCCCCCCCCCCCCCCAAAAAAAAAAAGTTTTTTAGCTTCTCAATTTTACAAATCTTTTTTTTATTTAATTTTTATCATGTCTGATCTTCAAGAGACTGAGAAAAAAGAGAATGTAACAGAATCTAAAGTTGCATTTTCAAAACATAGAAGCATTTTCTTTAGAAAAGCTAATGAACTCTCTATTTTTTGTGATGTTGATGTTGCACTAGTCACCTTTTCTTCTACAGGTCGTGTTGTTACAAAAAATTTCACCAGGAAAAGGTAATTAGAATTTTAAAATCTTTCAATTTTTTTTCACAAATAATAATTTTAAAATGCTTAATTTTATCTCTCTCTTTTTGTGGTCATTTTTACTAGAATTGGAACAGTGCTTGATCGTTATATCAAATTATTGCCAGAGAAAAGATATCAGTATGAAATCTAATTAAATTTTAATATTTTCTTTTGTTTTTCACTATCATATTGCTAATTGGTTTGAATTATGGGTATTTTTCAAAATTAATGGTGAAAACAGGTATATAAGTTGCTTAGAGGTAATATTTTCTAATTCTTTTATATAATTTTGTTTTATTTTTTTAGTTGATTTTGTGAATTTATTGTTGATTTTGATTACATGCAGTGGAAGCTAAAAAAAATGAAACAAATGGACTACATAAATGGAGATGAAAACAAGCTGTTTCACCTTGATAATCAGTTTGTTTATTTTCTATCTATTTTTTCTTTTCTTTTTCTCATTTATTTCTCATACTTTTGCATTTTCTTTATATATATAATAAAAAAATTATTTACAATCAAAACTTTTATCTAGACCATTTAAACCGTTAATAAATTGAATAATATCCAACTAAATCAATTCACTCAATTTATAAATTTTAGATAGTTTTAGTTCCACATTTATATTATTGCATGTTCATCAATTTGATTACCATATTTCTTATAAAAAGATTTGATTACTATATTATCATATTGTTTGGGTGTATTTAATTTTATATTGCTTAATATATTTTATTTTATATTAAAAAGCAAAATTGAGAAAAAAAGAAAGAAAAAGAGAAAGAAAGAAAAGGATAAATTCAAATTCTTAAAATGTGTTTCTTTTAAACAAACTTTTTTTTTGTTTTCAACTGCTTATAACATTATAATTAACTATGAATAATAATTATAAAATTAATAAATGTTTATTCTTTATTGCAATAATGATTTATTATAATATGTTTTGAAGTAATTTATAGCATCATAATTAACTATGAATGTATAATTATAAAATTAATGAATGTTCACTTTTTTTTACAATAATGGTTTATTATCATACAAATAGTTGAAAAAATTATCAATCTAAAAAGGAAGATGAAAAATCAATATTTTTATAATTAGATCCGTGATTAATCTAGTTAAATTATCGATTTTTTTTATCCTATTCAAACATTCAAAAATATTTAAAAAAATAAATGTTTTGAAAAAGTTAGAAAATATATGGAAGAAATAATTTTTTTTAAAAACAATTATAAGCATCAATTAAATATTCCATGTTCAATTAAAATAATAACATTATGATTCTTAAATCATAATTGACTCATAATGTCTTTCATACATAATTATAAACATTAAATATCCCTAAATCATACTTTTGTATTATCTTTTTATTTATGGGTTGAAAATTTTAGGGACTGTGTTAAAAAGAGCAACTATGATCATAACCTATAATGAGATTATTCAAAAAAATAATAAAAATTATAAATTGGGTTAAAAGTAAAAATATTTTTTGTACTATTAATATTCTTATCCATAACTAGACCGTTAAATTCTTATCCATATCTAGACAGTTAAAATTCTTATCCACATCTCAACTGTTAAACCGTTAAGTTCGAATATACTCCATTATCATTAATTGAATAGTATTCGACTAGATCGATTGGCTCAAATTGCAAATTTACCACTTTAAATTCATTTTTGTTCAAACTAAACTTGATAAAGTTATTTTCTAATTATTACTAATTTTTTTCAAAGAATAAAAAATGGAATATCAACCACCAAAATTTTCAGAACCAGACTAATGATCGAACCAATTAAATCATCGATTTGTTGGTCTAATCGGTTCAATCAATTAAGCGATTCACTAATATAAAACAATGAAAAAATATTAAAACAAATTCAACCAGTTTTTAACTTGGTTGAACTGGTTCGTTTCGGCTCCAAATTCAATCGGTCCAAAACTATTCTTTGAACTGATATTCTTGTTCAATCTATAAATCCGACATCAGTGACTATTTATTAATTTAAAAAATAAAATAGAATTATATTATTGCATGTTAATCAATTTGGTTACCTCTTATAGAGAAAATGATTACCATATTATCACCTCTTATATGGAAGAGTCTTCATATAATCTAGTATCTAAATTTAACTACATAATTTTTTGTTGTGTTTATAAGATAGAATAATAAGAAAAACAATGTCTTTAGGGTGGTTAAATCATATGTGATTATATTATATTCTAATAATAAATTTCACTTATCTTTTGATGTCTGCACCAATACCTTCTTTATGTGGTCCTCAATCTTTGGCTGATCAACAACTTGCAGAATCAAAGTAAATATATACATACAACTTCTTGTATTGAATCAATTTTATACACTTTATTGTTTGATAATCTAACCTTGACTGCTACCAATATAATATTTACCAGAACCTGGAGCTGCAACTCAAGAAAACTACAGAAGAGTTGGAAATCTTGCACACCAATCTCAAGTAACTCTCTAGCATGACTAACCTCCATAATTTTCCATTACTCCACTTTATTATATATATTATTTAGCATTTTTATTCATGTAGAGAATATGAGGTGGAGGATGAAAAGAAAGCTTCACTTTCTCAAATCAAATGGTGTGAGACAAACCTGCAGAATACCCTACAAGGAATCAAGGATTGGAAAGTGAGTTCTTATATAGATCAAAATAAATAATATATAAGACATTTGTATATATATATATTGTGTGCGTGTGTATGTGTGTTATGTTTTTGGCTGCTGTTGCTTGTGTTCAAGAACCAGAAAGCTAGTAGCAACTGTTCATGTTTTGTATTTGATTTTTGCAGGCAAAGTTGCTTAATGATTCTAATTCATCAATCGGGAAAGAAAGGGCTAAGGTAATATAGTTTATAGCAACCATTTTTTTTGAACTTCTATTAATTTGTAGTGTGAGAGGGAATTAAGTAATTAAAATGGTGATGCAGAGATCAGCAGGTCGACAAAAACCATTGGCATACAACTATACAGCTGGGAAGCGAGTGTTGAAGCGGGGAAGCCAAAACCTGAATTCCAGCCGTCTGATGCAGCAACATGATCTCAGGACTTGCCCTTTCAGGTTAATCCAATACCAATTCATTAGAATTGATTTTATCATTGAATCCCATGCATATTGCTTAATCATCTTTTTAATTATTGCTGGGAATAAATTTGCATATCTAATGATTAATACTATGATGTCTTTAAAAGCAGTAGAAATTAACTGCAAGGAAGCATATAAATATTTGCAGTTCCATGGCTCATAGTGTACTGCTAGACCACTTATATCAATCTAGAGGAGTATCAGCAGGTCATCCTGGTGCATCCAGTAGTTCTGGCTTCAACCCTTTGGCTGTTGGTGCTGGTATTGGTTTAATTCCGCATGCTGCAATCCCACTTGCTTACCCTCAAATCCAGGTATCAATTTCATGGTAACCCTTCATAACTATTTAAGTGCTAAACCGCTTACAAGTTTTTGTATCACAAGCTAATTTTTATTGGGATCGGATTCATCCTGGTATCCCAAATTTGCAGAATGGGGTGTTTGGAAACTCAGTAACGGTGTTGGTAAGTAAACCTTTCTCCAGACATGGAACATTTTGTAGTCCTTCACTTAATCCTACATAAATGTTGTCAAATTATAGAATCAACCAACCATGGGGAATCCCGCTATACCTTATGCTCCAAATCAGCCACTGGAAGCATTAGGAGCCCCAAACATGGTATGTTATGGTACCCTATACTGTTGTGAGTCTACCAAAGAAGAACAGTCAAAAAAACTGTTTTATATCACAAGCTTTTTTTTTTTCTTGGAAAATCACAGTGCCAACCAATGCTGCCTGGCATTATGGATCAGCAGCAGGGACTTGGAGGGTTAGGAAGTTCATCTATGGTATGTTATTGTCACTAAGTAAAAACTTTAGTGATTAGTTTATTTACTTTAATGGAATGGGATGGGAGGGAATTAAATATTTTGAAATTTATAGGAGCAACCAGTGAGAGAGAATCTCATAACACCTAGCATTCCTAATCAACAACCAGGAGCTTTAGCCGGTGGCACATTTCTGGTATGCAACGGCAACATCAACATCAACACTTTCATTTATAATTTTCTATTTGCATTTATTCTTTCCTTTACCAATGATATTACAATGAATTCTAGAACCAGTCCTTGCTGAGAAACGACGACATCGGCAACAGCAGCAAAAACGCCATTCGCAACAATGAAACAAATCAGAAAGAGAAACCCTATCCAGAGATCCTCATAGACTTGTCCTTTTTTGATAGCCTTTTCGATGAGGTAAGAACTTAGTTTACTTGGCACCATTACAATTTGAACCCCATGCAAAACCATTAGGTTTCTACAGAGTAATATATATATATATACTTCCAATTTTTCTTTATTACGGAATATAAAACATAACATTATTTTACAGACTGAGATGGAAGAAGGCACAGCTGAAAGTGCAAGCAACTCCATGGAATGGGAGGGCATTGTATTGCCAGACAACATGACCTTGGAAGACTTTGAGATGCTCTTTTGAACAATAAATCGCATATCTAAGGTCTTAAGCTGCACTTGTTTTCTTTCATTGTTTGCTTTGAAATTCCTTTCCCTAGTAAAATCTCGGTGCCAGAAATGGGTGATGAAACCTATGGAATAAGATAAAGGTACCATATGTAACTATGAGGAAAACATGAAAGTTGACCTCTGTGTGTGTGTGATGCTTGTTTCTAATTTGCTAATATGTTAAAGCTTGAAATGGCTTTGGACTTGCTAAGAAAATTGAGCAGCAATGTTCTACATGATTAATTTGTTTGTCTGTATGGGCACCATTGGGTGTAAAATTCGAGAGCAGGGGTTTTACTTTTTAAAATTGATGTTTGAAATTCAAGCTATATCATAATTATTTGATTTATTGAAATGCATTATAAGTACAATATAGAATTTCTTTATTTGATTATATATAAGACCATCGAGGATTCTTACCCTCAAATGCGTTTAGAGAGATTCAAACTTAAAACCTTTTGAAAAGCATATATTAATTAATTATGTTATGACTTAAGTTTCAAAAGGGTGCATCAAGATTCAATACTCCTTCATTGGTTATAGTTTTATCTTTAATTACCATTAATTTGTTATTTTGTTTATACTTTTTTTTCTTGATCTGTTGCTTTTATTTTGTAGATATTTTTTTAATTGATAATTTTTGTTGAGAATATTATGATAAGTAATTGAGTATATGCTTTTATACAGTAAAGAATATTATTAAATAATATATATTTTTCATTTTATCTCAAATCTCTTTATGATATCAGAGCCTTAATACTCTTATTGATGTTTTTATTGTCAATGTCGATAATATTATTTGGGTATATTTTATTTTATATTAAAAGATAAAATTAAAAAAAAGGACAAATTCAAATTCCTAAAATGCGTTTCTTTTTAAACAAACTTTTTTTTTTGTTTTCAACTAATTTATAACATCATAATTTAATAAATGTTCACTCTTTCTTACAATAATGATTTATTATAATATGTTTTGAAGTAATTTATAACATCATAATTAACTATGAATGTATAAGTATAAAATTAATGGATGTTCACTCTTTTTACAATAATGGCTTATTATCATAAAAATAGTTGAAAAAATTATCAATCTAGAAAGAAAGATGAAAAAATCAAATTTTTTATAATTAGATCCGTGATTAAACTAGTTAAATTATCGATTTTTTATCTGATCCAAACCCATACTTTTTTTTTACATAAGTAATTAATAGCCACCCTCCTCTCTTTCTCAAACCCTCCCAAAAAAAATAATTCTTTAACTTATCTTCTAACAATAATTTCAAACCCCCTCCCCAAAACAAATAATCAACAATTCTTTAGATTCTCAATTTCGCAATTTTTCTAATCATAGTTTCAACCCCCAAAAAATAGTTCTTTAACTTCTTAATTTCACAAATATTTTTTCTTTTTCTTGTTTAATCTTTATCATGTCTAATCCTCAAAAAATTGAAAAAAAGAGAGAGAATGTAACAGAATTTAAAGTTATATTTTCAAAATATAGAAGCATTTTCATTAGAAAAGCCAACGAACTCTCTATTTTTTGCGACGTTGATGTTACACTAGTCACCTTTTCTCCTACAGGTTGTGTTGTTACCAAAAAATTTCATTAGGAAAAAGTAATTAAAATTTTAACATCTTTCACTTTTTTTTTCACACATAATAATTTTAAAGTGCTTAATTTTATATATCTTATTTTGTAGTCATTTTTACTAGAATTGGAGCAATGCTTGATCGTTATATCAGGTTACTGTCAGAGAAAAGATATCAATACAAATTTTATTACATTTTAACTTTTTTTTGTTTTTCACTATCATGTTACTGATTGATTTGAATTATTGGTATTTTTCAAAATTAATGGTGAAAACATGCATGTAAGTTGCTTAGAGGTTATATTTTCTAATTCTTTTATATAATTTTGTTTTATTTTTTAGTTGATATTTTGAATTTGTTGTTGATTTTTCTTGAATTTATGATTTTGATTACATGCAATGAAAGTTAAAAAAGATGAAGCAACTGGACCACATCAGTGGAGATGAAAACAAGTTGTTTCACCTCGATAATCAGTTTGTTTATGTTCAATATATTTTCTCTTTCCTTTTCCTCATCTATTTCTCACACTTTTGCATTTGCTTTATATATATATCAAATAAAAAATCCTTCACAGTCGAAATCCTTATCCAGATCTAGACCGTTTAAAGTTTTATAAAAAACTTTAAACCGTTAATAAATTGAATAATACCTAACAAAATCAATTCACTCAATTTATAAATTTTAAATAGTTTTAGTTCCACAATTATGTTATTGCATGTTGATCAATTTGATTGCCATATTTCTTATAAAAAAAATTGATTACTATATTATCACATTGTTTGGGTATATTCAGTTCTATATTAAAAGACAAAACTCAGAAAGAAAGAAAGGTACAAATTGGGATAATAATGGTGTTGAGTCAGGGGATGCAAATGGGATAAAAGTTTGTTGGGAATGGGCTACACTTGATGTAGTGGGGATGAGCCTTGTAGTGGATGGGAACCCGAATGAGGGTTTGGATGTACGTATCAAATTGGGAAAGGAAGTGCTCCATGCTGTTGTTGAAAATCCAAATGAATTAAGGGAGGTTTTTAGTGAGAACGGTAAGGGAACGGATGGAGAAATAGATGGATCCAAAAATTCGAATGGAACAGGAGGCCCAGCTACAAGCAAAAAAGACTCTTAAGACAGAGTAACTGCAAGGGCAAAAAATAGGGAACCATATTTGGAGATTGAAGAAGTATGTCAGGTGATTCAAAATAGGAAAAAGAAAAAAATTTGAACAAAAAAATTCGATCAATGTGTGAAATTCAAAATTAAGCATTGTCAAAAAAAGAAAGAAAGAAGAGGGTTCGGGCTTTAAGCAAAGAAAAAAGGAAGGAAGCTTTGGAAGAAGAAGAAGAAGAAAGGATTGATAATCATTCCTTGTCAAACTCCGATATAAGCAATAGAGGAAAATTGATTTTAAGAGAAGCTAGAAACGCATGGAATGTGGGGGAAAAAGCTGGGATTGAGCATTCATGGAGATGAGAGGGATGTAATTGATGACTTAATGAGAACGGAGGTCCAATAAAAGAGGAAATCGAGTGGATAAGGAAAAGCTTTGAGGTGGTTAAGGTGAGTCTCAAATCTATTTTTTATCAATTAAATTCAGTAGTTTTTTGGAGTTAGATGAAAATGAGGATCGTTTCATGGAACATTAGAGGATTAAGTACTGAAATTAAGTATACATAGGTAAAGAAGGTAGTAAAAAATGCTAGGGAAATTTTTTGCTTCTAACAAGAGAGTAAGATGGAATAGGTATATGGGGATTTGATTAGGAAAATTTGGTACAACGTCAATTTTAATTTTTGATTCACAGTTTCAAAAGATCAGGTGGTTTTATATCGGTTTGGGATAAAGATATTTTCAGATTACTAGAGATCATTGTGAAGGTAGATTTGGTGTAGTTGTAGGCGTATGGAAGGAAGGAGGAATGGAAGTTACAATGGTAAATGTATATGCCCCGAACGTAGTTAGCAGAACAAAAGGTTTTTTGGGATGAGCTAATAGAACTGCGTAAAACAATTTATGGCACCTTGGATAATTGGAAGTGACTTTAACGTGGTAACACATAGAAGCGAAAAGAGCAATTGTGTGGGAACATAATATGGATCGAGAGAGTTTTTGTGACCTCATTCATAGCCGTAAAATGGTGGACTTACCCTTAATATGTAAGTTTGCCTAGAGCAATCTTTTCAGACCCAAGTGAAGCAAAAGATGTTGTGACAATAGAGGTAGGTGCAATCATAGCTGCATTTGGTTTGATTTCTGATATGGGTTGGGTAGCAACTATCCATTTTTTATTGAAGTTGGATCAAACCTGGTGCTCCAATGGCTATATAAAATTGAGCTAAGATCGTGGATGTTGCAATCTTTATTTAAGGAAATTGACAGAAGAAGATGGAAAGGATGTTAAATTTCCTTTTGTAAAGCTAAACGGCAGGGGAATGAAATGGTTTTCACTTTAGCGATGGCAGGAGTTAAACGAGTTGAAATATTCAAAGCATGGTGGTGGATTTTAGTATAAAATGGAAGTGTATCTCTGCCTTTCAATAATGTTAATGCTATTTTTTATTGGGAAGTCTTATTGATGAATTCGTCTGGTGGATTGGCAAGCATTGCTTCTTCTGTTGATGCAAGTTGAGGTACTGTAGCTTTTGGGATGGTTAGGTCCCCTTTGACCTTTTGGTGTTTTTTCAAGAATGGAGGAGGTCAAATTGAATTGTGATATTTTTCAATTACAATAGGCGATTAGTTATAAACAGAGGTGTAGTATGATTATGCTTGAAGTGTTGCTGCAATTTACAGCAGTTATACTTGGCATTTTCGATGCCTCATTTTGTAATTCTCTGATTGAGTAAAAAAATAACTATAAATCAGATAAAAAAATCTTATAAGTCAGATAAAAAAATCTTTCACAATCGAAATCCTTATCCAGATCTAGACCGTTTAAATTTTTATATAAAACTTTAAACCGTTAATAAATTGAATAATACCCAACTAAATCAATTCATTCAACTTATAAATTTTAAATAGTTTTATTTCCACAATTATGTTATTGCATGTTCATTAATTTGATTGCCATATTTCCTATAAAAAAATTTGATGACTATATTATCACATGGTTTCGGCATATTCTTGACAACCCATCTTTGTCTTAGTAGAGTCTTTCAGTGGCATGTTTCGGTCCTCTTCCCCATTACTTAGAAAAAGTGAGTCACCAATTCAGTTACAAGATATTATCATTACTGTCTGAACAATTAGACACCCAACCCATAATCGCAACGACCCAATTGTAAGAGCGGATCTCTACCAACTGAGCTATATCCCCCGAGCCAAGTGGAGCAAGCATGAAGGAGTCAGATGCTTCTTCTATTCTTTTCCTTGGCGCAGCTAGGCTATCCTGGACTTGAACCAGAGACCTCGCTCGTGAAGTAAATCATCGCACCTATGGTCCAACCAATTGGGAGAGAATCAATAGATTCCTTTTCAGGAGTGATTCATCCTTCCCGTACGCAACATACAACTCTCCGTTGTACTGTGCTCTCCAATTGTGCTTGTTCCCCTTCTTCCTTACCATAGTAAGTATTTATGAGATAAGAAATAACTTCGATGGGACGAAAAAAAAGAGGGTGTTAATCGACCCTCTTGGCCCAACCCTAAACACTCTAAGATCCTTTTTCGAACCTGCTCTCATTTCGAGACAAGAGATAGATAAATAGACACATCCCATTGCACTGATCGAGGGTGTTCGTAGTGATTGAGGGGGTTGAAGATCAAGAAGTGAATTATTTATCAACCAAGCATTCTTCTTACGGCTAGATCCAATCTCCTAGTCCTTACGGAAAGGAAAAAGAATTTCACGTTCTTCCTTTCGGCAAGGGAGGATTAGGAAAATCTTATTGATTGCAACTTTCTCCGAACCTCCGAGAAAAGCATGAAAAAAAAGGCTCATATGGTACGATCCCTCCGTCACCCCATAATGAAAGGAGCGATCTCGTAGTTCTTGGTCTGTGAAGATATGTTGCTAGGTGCTCCATTTTATTTTCCCATCAGTTTTATATTAAAAGATAAAATTCAGAAAGAAAGAAATAAAGAAAGGAAAAAGAAGAAGAATAAAACCATTATTTTGAAGCCAGCCTAAACAACTAACACAATTAACACAACTCAAACCCAAGTCACATCTAGGGTGGTGAACATCCTTGACCATCAGGTCACTACATATGATTCAACTTTTATATTAACAACTCATAAAAGTTTAGACCCCAATTTAAGCATTTAAATAATTACATATGATTTTTGTAAAAAAAAAAATAATAATTACATATGATGAGATTTAACCTAATAATATTATAAAATTTAACTTTACCGATTCAACCAAAGGTTGATTTATATTTATTATATTAAAATTTTTTAATAATCTAATTTAATTTAATAATTTGAATGCCAAGGATAAGCAAGTTTCTTCTATAGTTTCTTGTATTTAGGGTTCAAAAGAGTTCACACTTACAATATACTACAAGACAAACCTTACCGACGTATATATTTAATTTATACATAAAAAGATAAGCTTTCTGCCATGTGTTTTAGATTCCATTTTGTCAATTAAATTCATGTTGAAATTTTGCATAAAAGCTCTGTAGTTTTCTAGGGAACAAAATCCTTATATTAATCTCTCAAAATTTGAGGCTTGATATTAACATTATTTTTGTAAGTTTTGATTGTAATAAAAAGAAGTTGAATTTTGAAATATAATTTATTTATAATATTTTAAATATAAGTTATGCTTTATTTATGATGAAGAAAATTTGGAAGATGAAACTGTTATAATATTTATTTTTTAAAATTTTCTTTATACGTATTATATTATATTTATTTGTTAATTTTTTAGCAGTAATTGAAAATTTTAAAATTTTGTATATATATACCTTGTTATATCATCATACAAAATCAAAATTTACCTTTATACAGGGTAAAAGTTGAATAGTAATTTTATGATTTATTCCTAAAAACTACTATTAATCAAAATACATGTATTTATTAATTAATTATTTATTAATGGAATTGACCTTTTTATCCTCTTTTATGAAGCATACGTGAGCGTCACACCGGAACTAGTACAGTAGCGGTTTCAAAAGCAGAATTGAGGAGTTTCTTTTCCTGCACTAAATATATCCATTATTCTCTAATAAGGGCATTTGTATTTTTTATTTAGAAAAAAAGGTTATGATAATTTTATTTAACAAAATAGGAAACTTCTTTTTAAGTCTATTAGCATTTTCTCACATCAAATTTGTATCTCTTTCGATTCTTTTTTTTTCCTAATTTCCCAAAAAAAAAAAACATAAATAGTTGTCTTGACAAAAACTTCTAATCAAACGTAGTAAGAAACCGTGAACATGGAATGAAGGGTTTTTTTCATTGCTTTCGTGGATAATCTAAGCAAGAGAGTTTCAAATTTAACTCATAGTTCATCAATGATATTCAAAAAAAAAAAAACTCATAGTTCATCAATATGGAAAATTCATTGATGTTTACGTGGCATATAAAAGTCGTATGAGGATTCATAGTCTTTCCACTTTTGCTTTCGTTAAGTTCAAATTTGATCTTAGGAAGACAATGCTGGAAGGGTTGATGGTTTTGTTATCCATGTCTCTAAGGGTACATACGAAAGAGACGTTACAAATATCGAGCTCGAGAAGAGTGACGGGGCAAAGAAAGTTTTGAGGTCATTTTATAGGAGTTTTAGTAGAAATTCAAGATTGTATAAGTGTTATAATGCTAGAACTTAAGTCTCGCAAATTGTGTGGCCTTAAACAGAAACTTAGCTTAGAATTGTATGGTAGAAATAAGTTGAATGGTGTTGAGTCTAATTGAATTGCAAGTATCTTTGTTTTATGACCAAGTAATCCTTGGTTTCCTAAAGTGATGCTATTTATGAAATTGTTCCTGCTTTTGTTCCTATTTTCAAACTTTTTTTCTCTCAAACCTTAAGTGCCACTTGAGCCTTCTTTGCTTTTGCTCACCTTTTGACGACCAACCACCCATCGTCGATGGTTGGCTGTCCCTCATCCCTTCTCTTCCCTAGCTTCTTTCTTTTATTCCTTTCTCTTGGAATTATAACCTTATGTGGGCCTTGCCTGAGCCTTTATGGTTGTTTTCCTCTCTCTTATAAATTGGCCTTTGTTCAAGAGGGCTAAGTGTGGTGCTTCTAACGTCAGTGATATCCTGTTTTGAAGATGAGAGATTCATTATGAGTATGGATGGTGGATTCTTGGGTGGCACCAAAGCCTTCTTTTGTTTCTGACAGGCTCTAAGATTGTCGTTGTCTAATTCAATCAATGTAATGTTGCTAATCTATGTTCGGTGCTGCTGGTTATTAAGGAATGTGAAAGTAGTTATGTGACAGTTAGTAGTGGTTAAGTCTATTGGTATGATTATTAATTATGGTATTCAGCTGTATAAATAGCACTACTTATGCTTTGTTAAAGATATGAGTCTGTAATCAATAAAGTGAAGTTCATCATTTAATAATATTGTGTGTATTCTTTCATGGTATCAAGAGCTAGGTTCTTTTAGGTGTTTTCAGTTGTTATGGCGTCAGAAAATGTTCAAGAAAATGAAGGGAGTAACCAGAGGTCCTCAGATGCTGGGGAGCAGGTTCATACACAAGTGTCAGAAACAAGTTTTAGGAAAATTCAACACTTTCCTAAACATGATAGGTCAAACTAAGTGAGAAGAATTTTCTTTTGTGGAAATAGTAAGTGATCTTGATTCTTGAAGGATATGACTTGGAGGGGTTTGTTTTAAGGACTGTGAATACTCCAACATAGTTCTTGCGTGGTGAAGAAGGTCAGTTGGTGGATAATACAAACTGTGATACACAGGCAACAAGACAAGCTTCTTGCTTCTTGATTACTGTCAACCATTTCTGATGAAGTACTGGTATATTTGATTAATGCTCGTACCAGTCTTTTTATTTGGCAAACTGTTGAAAAAAGGTTTGCTGTGAAATCTAGTGTTAAGGTCTCTAGTCTGAGGCATTCTTTATACTCTCAAAAGAAAGGAAATCTCAATATACAATATTATCTTTTGAAGATTAAGACTATGACTGACTATTTAATTATATCTGGTAATGTTCTTTCGGATCAAGAACAGATAGGGGTTATCTTGGCTGATCTTCCTGCTAAATATAAGGCGATTCATGTAATGGCAACTACTACTACTTCAATGTCGCTGAAGTTGCTGACTGAGATGCTTCTTGATTATGAAGCAAGACAGGAAAAGTGCATTTCTGAAGTTCCTTTGCAAGTCAGTGTAGTAAGTCAAAATAAAGAATGAGGTGATAATCAATCTAGGAATGGTTATGCTCGACCTTATGCATCTGGTTTTTGAGGGGGCAAAACTTTTCAGCGTGGCAGAGGTCGTGGAAGTCGATTTACTAATTCTAGGCCTCAATGTCAGTTGTGTGGTAAGGTTGGTCATGTGGTGCAAAAGTGTTATTACAGGTTTGATGAGAGTTTTTCTGGGATGATAGATTTGGCTGCAGGTTCTCAGATGGCTGTTAATTATCATCATTTTGATGATCAAGAATGTTTTGTTCAGGTTCTACAGTGTTCAACTTTGCAGCATTATTGTGCTTCTACTCATACAGGTCCATAGGCACAAACTGTTTCAGTCTTAGGTGGTAACAAGCCCTGGTATCTGGATTCTGGTGCTACGAACCACATCACAAATGAGTTTCTTCTCTTTATAATGTGGCTGAATACATAGGTACTAGTACTATCTCTATGAGGAATGGTAAGTCAATTTTTATTGCTCATATAGGATCCACTGAAATTGATATTGGTAGTAGGCTTCTGAAGTTAAGAAATATACTTCATGTGCTAAATGTTTGCAAGAATCTGATTTCTGTTGGACAGTTTGCTAAAGATAATAGGGTTTATTTTTAGTTTCACCCTTTCTATTGTTTTATGCAGGACATTCAAACAGGAAAAGTGTTACTAGTGGGCCACATACATGATGGTTTGTATAGGTTTGATACCTCAGTTTCAGCATCTGCAGCTGAAGGAGTTTTCAAGTCCACAGGAGTTTCTTCCAAGTTTGCACATACTGTTCAGGTTGCTAGTATGGATCTTTGGCACAAGAGACTTGGCCATCCTTGTAATAATGTTCTTGTTCAAGTCTTACAAAGCTATAATATTTTGTGTAATAAAACAATAGTGCCACAAGTTTGTTCAGCTTGTCAATTGGGAAAGGCTCACAAGCTACCTTTTTCTTCTTCTAACACTGTTTATAATTCTCCCTTTAAGCTAATAGTGTCTGATTTATGGGAGCCTGCACACACAGTGTCAAATGGTTATAGTTATTACATCTCTTTTGTTGATGTCTATAGTCATTCACTTGGTTGTATTTGCTTAAAAGTAAAGGAGAAGCTTTAAGGTGTTTTCTGCTTTTCCAAAAATATGTTGAAGTTCATTTTGAGGGTAAAATCAAGATGTTTCAGAGTGATTGGGGAGGTGAGTTTAGGTCGTTCACCAAGGTGTTGGTTCAAAATGGTATTCAACATAGGGTTACTTGTCCCCACACTTCTGAGCAAAACGGTACAGCAAAGAGAAAACACAGACATATAGTAGAGACTGAGTTGGCACTTCTGGCTCAAGCTTCTATACCTTTGAGGTTGTGGTCTCATACTTTTACTCATGTTGTTCACTTGATAAACAGGTTGCCTACTGAAGTCTTGCAAGGTAAAAGTCCCTATGAGAAGTTGTTTAACACCAAACCAGATTATTCACAAATGAAAGTTTTTGGTTGTGCTTGTTTTCCTTACATCAGACCATTCAATCAGTACAAGTTGGAGTTCAGGTCCAAGAAGTGTACTTTTGTTGGATACAACTCAAATCAGAAAGGTTTTAAGTGCTTTGACAATACTGGTAGAATTTTTCTTCCTAGGCATGTTATTTTTTATGAGTGTTGTTTTCTTTGTCCTAATATTTTTGGTTCTCAATGCTTGTCTGGAAGTTCTAATATGACTCAAGTTCACAAGGATTCCTATGTACTAATAGTTATGTCATCCAGGAATGATGCAGCTCGTTTGTCAGCTGAAGTTTCTGACAGAAGTAATGTTGTTAGTATTGCAGCAGCAGTTTCTAACAGAAGTGGTGGTGTTGGTACTGCAGCAGCACCTAATCCTTTGGTTTTTATAGAGGAGTATGATAATGTGCTTGAACCAACTACTGACTTTGGTGAAGCTACTAGTTCATCTAGTTCAATGTTGCCATCAGAGTTTATAGAGGAGTGTGATATTGTTGTTGGTTAGAATGAAAGGAATTTACAAGGTTCTACTGAAAGAGATGCACAAGATTCCAGTCAAGGTGGCTTATAAAGAGGTGTTTTACAAGGGCCTTCTAATTTTCATCCCATGGTGACTAGGTCGAAAAATAGGATTTTCAAGCCAAAAGTCTTTTCCACTGAGTTATTTGAAAGAGAACCTGTTACTATTGAAGAAGCTTTTCAAAGTAAAGAGTGGACCAAGGCTGCTCAACAAGAATTTGATGCTTTGCTGAAAAATCAGACTTGGGAACTGGTTTTATTGCCTAAGGATCGAAAGACAATGGGATATAAGTGGGTGTTTAAGTTAAAGAGAAATGTAGATGGTTCTATTGCAAGGTACAAATGTAGGTTGGTGGTCAAAGGGTACTTACAAGAAGTAGGAATTGATTTTCAAGAGCCTTTTAGTCCTGTAGTCAAACCAACAACCATCAGAGTTGTGTTAGCTATTGTTGTTACTCTTGGTTAGGAACTCAGGCAAGTTGACATTAACAATGCCTTCCTAAATGAGGATTTGTCAGAAGAAATTTATATGGTTCAACCTCCAGGCTTTGAAAAGTATCAAGGTGATCAATAGTTGGTGTGTAAGTTGAAGAAGGCACTTTATGGCCTAAAACAAGCCCCAATGGCTTGGTTTGAAAAGTTGAAAGTTTTTTTACTTGCTGCTGGTTTTAGTATGACAAAGTCTGATACTTCTTTGTTTGTCAAGCAGTTTGATTCTATGGTTTTTTATGTATTAGTTTATGTAGATGATATAATAGTGACTGGAAACAACAAGGAAGCTATAGCTGAATTTGTGCACTCCTTGGATGCTCAATTCTCTCTAAAAGATCTAGGACAACTGAACTCTTTTTTGGGGATTAAGGTGACATATACTTCTACTGGACTAATTCTAAGTCAAAGAAAGTACATACTTGATTTGTTGAAGAAAAGAAAAATGGCGAATGCAAAAGGGTCTCCCACACCCATGATCACAACTTGTAACTTGTCTGCTCAAGATGGGTCTCCTTTTGAAGATCCTGCTGCCTATAGAAGCATTGTTGGGGCATTGCAATATATAGTTATTTCAAGACTAGACATTGCATTTGCAATCAACAAGGTTTGTCAATTCATGCACAAGCCTCTTGATTAACACTATAAAGCTGTTAAAAGAATTCTCAAGTATTTGCAAAATACCTTGGACCATGGTTTAGTTTTTTCAGCTGCTTCCAAACTGTCTTTAATGAGGTTTTTTTATGCGAATTGGGGAACAGATGTAGATGATAGAAGGTCAACCACGGGTTTTTGTGTGTTTCTTGAAGGGAATCCTGTTTCTTGGAGCTTTCATAAGCAACAAGTGGTTTCTCATTCCACAGCTGAAGCTGAATATCGAAGCTTGGCTCATGCGACTGATGAAATAGTTTGGTTGCAGTCTTTGCTAGCATAGTTGCATGTTAAGGTTGGGGGTAAAACTTTCATGTGGTGTGATAAATTAGGTGCAGTGGCTGTTACAGCCAATCCAATCCTACACTCCAAGTTCAAACATGTGGAGTTGGATCTTTTCTTTTTCAGGGAGAAGGTTACTGTAGGGACACTTCAAGTGGGTCATGTTCCTAGTCAAGATCAAGTCGCTGATGTGCTTACTAAGCCACTGTCAGCAAGCTTGTTCACAAAGTTTAGACATCAGTTAAGAGTTTTAAGTCAATATGATGAGTCTCAAAGTAGCTCGAGACAGGAGACACTCAGTTGGGGGAATATTAGGGAATGTGAAAGTAGTTATATGACAGTTAGTAATGGTTAAGTCTGTTGGTATGGTTATTAGTTATGGAATTCAGCTGTATAAATAGCATTGCTTATGCTTTGTTAAAGATATGAGTTTGTAATTAATAAAGTGAGGTTCATCATTCAATAATATTGTGTGTATTCTTTCACTGGTGACTTACCTCTAATTGTTGAGGTGGTTTCAAGTTTTCGGACTCAATTTTTGGAGATGTGCTTCATTGTTTTCTCCATTTCTTGTAAGCAAGATTCATAGTGGAAGTGGAAATGGAGGCTGTTTAGTAATGGGGATCATACATAATAATGGTTTACATTAATGGTAACGCCTAAGTGAATAGTGATGATCCCACCTCTATTTCTCTCCTTTTAGAAGGGCTGACTGTTTCATTTGGGGACTTGTTTGGAACCAAAAGCAATTTTGAAGAAAATTGAAGTTTCGAAAATTATAGTATTCGACCAATATAATATATTTATGTGAAAATATGCAATTCTGAAGAAAGCATAACAAAGATAGTAACATACCAAAAATTTCGTATGATTACTAGTCCGATTTTTGTTGCAAGAAGGTTAGACGATTAAAATTTATAAACGACTTATATCAACAAAATGTATAAAATTATTTATCGGTATAAGGTATATATAGAAAAATAAAATTTAAATTCATAGTAATACCAATAATCTAAAAATTAAAAACAAAGCTTTATGAAATTATAATCTAAACATGAATTGGAAATTGATTAACAAATGGAGAAAGTGAAATCCTACTGTGGAAATAAGTTGAATGGTGTTGAGTTTAATTGAATTGAAAGTATCTTTATTTTATGATTAAGTTTAAAAGAACTTCATTTAAGATTTAAGTAATTAAATTTAAAAATTACCTTAGTTTGTGTTAAAAAAAATTTGCAATTGAGCGGTAAAAACATTTCAGACGTTACGATTAGAGTAAAGTAGAAATATGGGTAAACAAAATGTTGACCGTTGACATTAGAGTTTATCCAAGAAGGGGGAGAATCTGCCATGTCACCCTAATTAAAGCAGCACTAAATTATTACTTTACCGAAAGTTGTTTGGATTCCCTAATTTTTACTCGCAAACCCATTTGTGTTAACCTTTTGGATTAATTGCATTGATGCCCTTATGTTATAAGTCTTATTCGAAATTACAATTTTGAAAGTAAAAAATTATAGGTAATTAATCATAATGTTAATGTTGCCCATCAATTGTATATAATTTTGATTCACATAATAGCAAATTTAGCCATCAATATTTACATATTTTATCAATTTAACTATTATTTTAAAAATATTAATAAATTAATTTGGTGCTTTTGCACTGAATGAAATAGATATCATTTCAAAGTCCATAAGAAGCAACAAATTGAATATTTTCATTTGAAATTTTAAGAATCAAACTTACACCCAAGGATAGTAAAACTATCTTTTCCCCACTTTAGTTTTTTTTTTAAAGAATTTGTATTCAAAGTATCAAGTGAAGCACCAACATCACTAATCTTTCAAACCCATGTGTTTTTTTTCTTGCACAAGTAATTAATAGCAACCCTCTTCTCTTTTCCTCCCCTTTAATAGAAGTAAAAACCTTAGTCTTAAACCCTCCCAAACAAAAAACAGTTCTTTAGCTTATCTTCCAACCATAGTTTCAAACCCCCTCCCCCAAAAAATTCAACAGTTTTTTACCTTCTCAATTTCACAACTTTTATAGTTTCAAACCCCTCCCCCCCCCCCCCCAAAAAAAAAAAAATAGTTTTTTAGCTTCTCAATTTTACAAATCTTCTTTCTTTTTCTTGTTTAATCTTTATCATGTCTGATCTTCAAGAGACTGAAAAAAAGAGAATGTAACAGAACCTAAAGTTAAATTTTCAAAACATAAAAGCATTTTCATTAGAAAAACCAATGAACTCTCTATTTTCTGTGATGTTGATGTTGCATTAGTCATTTTTTCTCCTACAGGTCGTGTTGTTACCAAAAATTTCACCAGGAAAAGGTAATTAAAATTTTAACATCTTTCACTTTTTTTCACAAATAATAATTTTAAAGTGCTTAATTTTATCTCTCTTTTTGTGGTCATTTTTACTAGAATTGGAGCCGTGCTTGATCGTTATATCAGATTATTGTCAGAGAAAAGATATCAATATGAAATCTAATTACATTTTAATATTTTCTTTTGTTTTTCACTATCATGTTGCTAATTGGTTTGAATTATGGGTATTTTTCAAAATTAATGGTGAAAACAGGTATGTAAGTTGCTTAGAGGTAATGTTTTTTAATTATTTTATATAATTTTGTTTTATTCTTTTAGTTGATTTTGTGAATTTATTGTTGATTTTTCTTGAATTTCTAATTTTGATTACATGCAGTTGAAGCTAAAAAAAATTGAAGCAAATGGATTACATCAATGGAGATGAAAACAAGTTGTCTCACCTTGATAATCAGTTTGTTTATTTTCTATCAGTTTTTTCTTTTCTTTTCCTCATTTATTTCTCATACTTTTGCATTTTCTTTACATATATAATAAAAAAATTCTTTACAATCAAAACTTTTATCTAGACCGTTTAAACCGTTAATAAATTGAATAATACCCAACTAAATCAATTCACTCAATTTATAAATTTTAGATAGTTTTAGTTCCACAATTATATTATTGCATGTTCATCAATTTGATTACCATATTTCTTATAAAAAGATTTGATTACTATATTATCATATTGTTTGGGTATATTTAGTTTTATATTGCTTAACATATTTTGTTTTATATTAAAAGACAAAATTGAGAAAGAAAGAAAGAACAAGAGAAGGAAAGAAAAAGACAAATTCAAATTCTTAAAATGCATTAAAAGAGAAAGAAAAAAAAGGACAAATTCAAATTCTTAAAACGCGTTTCTTTTAAACAATTTTTTTTGTTTTCAATTGCTTTATAACATCATAATTAACTATGAATAATAATTATAAAATTAATAAATGTTCACACTATTTTACAATAATAATTTATAAAATTAATAAATGTTCATTCTTTCTTGTAATAATGATTTATTATAATATGTTTTGAAGTAATTTATAGCATCATAATTAACTATGAATGTATAATTATAAAATTAATGGATGTTCACTCTTTTTTACAATAATGGTTTATTATCATACAAATAGTTGAAAAATTATCAATCTAAAAAGGAAGATGAGAAAATCAATATTTTTATAATTAGATCCGTGATTAAACTAGTTAAATTATCGATCTTTTTATCTTATTCAAACATTCAAAAATATTTAAAAAATTAAATGTTTTGAAAAAGTTAGAAAATATATGGAAGAAATAATTTTTTTTAAAAAAATTATAAGCATGAATTAAATATTCCATGTTCAATTAAAATAATAACATTATGATTCTTAAATCATAATTGACTCATAATGTCTTTCATACATAATTATAAACATTAAATATCCCTAAATCACACCTTTGTATTATCTTTTTATTTACGGGTTGGGAATGGGCTATTAATAATTTTAGATACCGTGTTAAAGAGAGCAGCTATGATCATAATCTATAATGAAATTATTCAAAAATAATAATAAAAATTATAAATGGGTTAAAAGTAAAAATATTTTTTGTACTATTAATATTCTTATCCTTAACTAGACTGTTAAAATTTTTATCCAGATCTCAACTGTTAAACCATTAAGTTCGAATATACTCCCTTATCATTAATTGAATAGTATTCGACTAGATCGATTGGCTCAAATTACAAATTTACCACTTTAAATTCAATTTTGTTCAAACTAAATTTGATAACCAATTCCAGATGGTTTGAATTCTACAATTGTTTTCTAATTATTACTATTTTTTTCAAAGAATAAAAAATGGAATATCAACCACCAAAATTTTCAGAACCAGACTAGTGATCAAACCAATTAAACCATCGATTCGTTGGTCTAATCGGTTCAATCAATCAATCGATTCACTAATATAAATTATTAAAAAACAATAAAAAAATATTAAAACAAATTCAACCAGTTTTTAACTTGGTTGAATTGATTCGTTTCGATTCCAAATTCAATCGGTCCAAAGCTGTTCTCTGAATTGATATTCTTGTTCAATCTATAGATCCAACATCGGTGACCATTTATTAATTTAAAAAATAAAATAAAATTATATTATTACATGTTAATCAATTTGGTTACCTCTTATAGAGAAATGATTACCATATTATCACCTCTTATATGGAAGAGTTTTCATATAATCTAGTATCTAAATTTAACTACATAATTTTTTGTTGTGTTTATAAGATAGAATAATAAGAAAAACAATGTCTTTAGGGTGGTTAAATCATATGTGATTATATTATATTCTAACAATAAATTTCACTTATCTTTTGATGTCTGCACCAATACCTTCTTTATGTGGTCCTCAATCTCTGGCTGATTAACAACTTGCAGAATCAAAGTAAATATATACATACAACTTCTTGTATTGAATCAATTTTATACACTTTATTGTTTGATAATCTAACCTTGACTGCTACCAATATAATATTTACCAGAACCTGGAGCTGCAACTCAAGAAAACTACGGAAGAGTTGGAAATCTTGCACACCAATCTCAAGTAACTCCCTAGCATGGCTAACCTCTATAATTTTCCATTATTCCACTTTATTTTATATATATATTATTTAGCATTTTTATTCATGTAGAGAATATGAGGTGGAGGATGAAAAGAAAGCTTCACTTTCTCAAATCAAATGGTGTGAGACAAACCTGCAGAATACCCTACAAGAAATCAAGGATTGGAAAGTGTTGAATGTGGATTGCATGCAGTAACAAGAAGCAGAGCAGAAGGTAGACTCGGTTAACACATGAAGACCAACATTTGTGCCACTATTTTGTTTCATTTTGAACTTAGTTTAATATTTTTTTTTTTTGTATTTCAATACTGATGAAATTCAGTCAATATGGAGGCTATTTTTAAAGCTTAGAGTCAGCTAGGTTTAGGGTGATTTTATCAATGTAATCATGCAAATCTTACTGTTGAAAATCTGCTTATATAATGCAGATATTGTCCTATACCCTATTGTTCCTACTATTAAAAATTTGTAAGATATATCTTGAATGAATCAATGAAACAAGTAGAATTTTTTTCATCAAATTTACTTTTCTTTCTCTGCAATTTTTCTTTCATTATTGGTTTTTTTTTTCACTTCAAGTAACCGAGTCTTTAAGCTCAAGTAAGTGTTGAGTTCTACTGCACTGTCATTTATCCAACAATTGGTATCAAGAGCTTGCTTCTTAGAGGACCTTTTTTGTTGTCAACCTTCAACAGCTTCATGTCTTCTTCAGGATACTCTCCAACTCCACCACCACAGTTTATTGGGGTAAACTACCACATTTGGGAAGTAAAAATGAGGACTTAGTTGCAAGCATTTGACTTGTGGGAAGTTGTTAATGCTGATGTGGAACCACCACCACTAAGAGCCAATCCTACAGTTGCTCAAATCCGGCAGCACTCTGATGATAGGGCCAAGAAATACAAGGCAATGTCATGTATTCAGCACTCTGTGTCAGATCTAATTTTTACAAGAATCATGGCATGTGAGGCTCCAAAACAAGCTTGGGACAAGCTGAAGGAAGAGTTTCAAGGCACTGAAAAAACAAAGCAACAACAGCTAACCAACCTAAGAAGGGAGTTTGAGAATTTAAAGATGAAGGAGAGTGAAACAATAAAGGAGTACACAAACAGAATAATGGCAGTTGTCAACAGCATAAGATTGCTTGGAGACCAGTTCAGTGAAAGCATAATTGTGGAGAAGGTTTTGGCCACTTTACCTGAGAGATATAAGGCTAAAATCTCATCACTTGAAGATTCAAGGGATTTGACCAGGATCACCTTGATAGAGCTTGTGAATGCCTTCTCTGCTCAAGAACAAAGAAGAGCCAGTAGACAAGAAGAGTACTAGGAAGGAACCTTTCAAGCCAAGGGTAGATCATCTTCGAGCTCTTCCAATGCCAAAGCGAAGAAGCCTTGGACTGAAAACAAAAACAAGTCCAAAAAGGATGCTGTCAAGAAGAAATTTCCTCCTTGCTCACATTGTAAGAAGACTACTCACCTTGAGACATTTTGCTGGTACAGGCCTGATGTGCAATGCAAGATCTACAAGAAAATGGGGCATGCTGATAAAGTTTGCAAGAACAAGGGTCAACAAAAGGACCAACAAGTTCAGCAAAACACACATGCTCAAGTAGCTGATGACACTGATGCTCAGGAGGAGCAAGTGTTTGCTACTTCCTGTACTGCAGCCAAAAGGAGCATGACCAAGGGATGGTTGCTAGACAGTGGTTGTACAAATCATATGACTCCAAATGCTGCTATTTTCAAAAGACTTGATAGGAGCTTCAGTACTAAAGTCAAGATGGGAAATGGTCAGTTCATAAAGGCAATAAGAAGAGGTGATGTGCTCATTGACACTCCAACAGGTACTAAACTTATTCCCAATGTGTTTTTAGTACCTGATATAGACAAAAATATACTTAGCATTGCTCAGCTTGTAGAGAAAGGTTATTCTGTTGTTTTCAAGAACAAAGAGTGTCAAATCTGTTATCCAAGTGGATCTATTCTCATTTTAGTGACCATGTCAAATAGAAGTTTTGTTGTTAATTTAAATGAGAGGCCAGATGAGGCTTACGTAGCTGTTTTAGATGAATCTAGACTATGGCATAAGAGGTTTGGACATGTGAGCTATAAGTCATTAGCTCAACTAGCCAAAGAAGATCTGGTTCAAAATTTTGTCAAGACAGTGCACTTGCATGAAGTTTGTGATATTTGTCAGTTTGGAAAGCAAACCAGGCTTTCTTTTTCTGCAAACAAAACATGGAGAGCCACTGAAAGATTGCAGCTGGTTCATTCAGATGTGTGTGGTCCTATGAAGACTGAATCACTAAGTGGTAGCAGGTATGTTATTCTCTTTATTGATGATTTTTCAAGGTTCTACTAGGTCTATTTCCTTAAGAAGATGTCTGAAGTTGCCTCAGTATTTTAGAAGTTCAAGGCTGCAGCTGAAAACTACTCAGGTTGCAAGTTGAAGACACTGAGGTCAGATAATGGTACTGAATATACCTCTAAGCAGTTTCAGTTTTTTTATGAAGAGTTAGGGGTTGCACATTAGTTCACCAATGTGCATACACCTCAGTAGAATGGTATAAGTGAGAGGAAGAACAGGACCATTATGGATATAAGCAGATGCATGATGTTTGAAAGGAAATTACCTAGGAATTTTTGGGCAGAAGTTGTCAACAAAGCTATCTACATTCAGAACAGGTTACCAACAAGAGCCCTGTCTGAAAAGACCCCATTTGAAGTTTGGTTTGGTCACAAGCCCTCAGTGGCACATTTGAGAACCTTTGGATGCATCTGCTATGCACTTGTACCTACAGTAAAAAGAGACAAGTTGGATCAGAGGTCTAAACCAACTATCTTTGTGGGAAACAACACTAACCAGAAAGGCTATAGGTTGCTTGATCCTTTAACACTCAAGGTGTTTGTAAGCAGCGATGTGGTGTTTGATGACAAGGCATCATGGAACTAGGAGAAGTCAGAACCAGTGGATGTTTCAAAAGACTTTGCATCAGAAAATGATGAAGCAATCCAGAATGGTGATAGCCAAGATTTTGATGAAGAACCAATCAGAGGAACAAGACTATTGAGTGATGAATATGAAAGGGCTGACTTGGCTGATGTTGAGCTAATTAGTTTTGATGAAGCAAACTCACAACAAGGGTGGAAAGAAGCCATGGCAGCTGAAATGTCCATGATCAACAAGAATCAGACTTGGGATTTAGTTGAAAGGCCAGTCCACAAGAAAGTCATTGGGGTAAAATGGGTTTTTAAAGCTAAGCATAATGCTGATGGAAGTCTGAACAAGCTGAAAGCAAGGTTGGTTGTAAAAGGGTTCAGCCAGAAGTATGGAGTGGATTACTTTGAAACATTTACACCAGTTGTAAGACTTGATACAATCAGACTTTTGCTTGCACTGGCAGCTCAGAAAGGTTGGAAAATTCATCAATTGGATGTAAAATCAGCATTTCTAAATGGCTACCTCAATGAAGAGATCTATGTTGAACAACCTAAAGGGTTCATAAAGGCTGGTGAAGAAGCTAAAGTCTACAAGCTGAAGAAAGCCTTGTATGGCTTAAAGCAAGCACCAAGAGCTTGGTATGACAGGATTGATTCTTACCTGTCAAGCTTAAACTTTGAAAGAAATCTTAGTGAGCCTACCTTGTATGTGAAGAAAAATGGAAATGAGACACCTCTCATTGTGTCAATTTATGTTGATGATCTCCTTGTAACTGGTGGAGATGAAAATCTGTTATCAGATTTTAAGACTGAGATGGAGAACATGTTTGAAATGTCAGACTTAGGAGAGATGTCTTATTTCCTTGGTATGGAAATCTCTCAAGTTGAACATGGCATTTTCATTGGTCAAAAGGCATTTGCCTTGAAGATTCTAAACAAGTTCAGTATGGACAAGTGCAAGTCAGCAAGCACACTAGTAGCTGTTGGTGAGAAGCTTTCAAGCCAAAGTGATTATGAGAAGGTGGATGAGTCTGGTTACAGGAGTTTGATTGGATGTTTGCTTTATCTAACTGCCTCAAGACCAAATATTATGTTTGCTGTCAGTCTCTTGTCAAGGTTTATGCATTGTTGCAACATCTCACACCTTCAAGCTGCAAAAAGGGTGTTGAGGTATATAAAAGGCACACTTGACTATGAAGTTAAATTTACAAAGTCAGAAAGCATGCAACTTGTTGGCTTTTCTGATAATGACTGGGCAGGTTCCATTGATGATATGAAGAGTACCTCTGGTTATCTTTTCACTCTAGGGTCAGGTGTTTTTAGTTGGAGTTCGAAGAAGCAGTCTATTGTGGCACAATCAACTGCAGAAGCAAAATATGTTGCAGCTGCTGCTACAGTCAGTTAAGTTATTTGGCTGAGAAAGCTTTTAAAGGATTTAAATGTGTACTAAAGACAAGCAACAGAGATCAAGTGTGATAACCAATCTGCTGTTGCAATTGCAAAGAATCCAGTGTTTCATGGCAAGACCAAACATTTTAAGATTAAATTTCACTTTGTGAGGGAGGCTGAGCAAAGTCATGAAGTCAAACTGATTCATTGCAGTTCAGAGGAGTAACTTGCCGATATTTTAACAAAACCACTTGGTATAACAAGGTTTGAATGTTTAAGATCTAAACTTGGTGTTTGCAGCATACAATCCAAGAAGGAGTGTTGAATGTAGATTGCATGCAGTAACAAGAAGCAGAGCAGAAGGCAAACTCGGTTAACACATGAAGACCAACATTTGTGCCAATATTTTGTTTCATTTTGAACTTAGTTTAATTTTTTTTTTTTGTATTTCAATATTGATGAAATTCAGTCAATATGGAAGTTGTTTTTAAAGCTTAGAGTCAGCTAGGCTTAGGGTAATTTTATCAATGTAATCATGCAAATTTTACTATTGAAAATCTGCTTATGTAATGCAAATATTGTCTTATAACCTATTATTCCTACTATTAAAAATTTGTAAGATATATCTTAAATGAATCAATGAAACAAGTAGAATTTTTTAATCAAATTTAATTTTCTTTCTCTGCAATTTTTCTTTCATTTCTGGTTTTGTTTTCACTTCAAGTAACCGAGTCTTTAAGCTCAAGTAAGTGTTGAGTTCTACTACACTGTCATTTATCCAACAGAAAGTGAGTTCTTATATAGATCAAAGTAAATAATATATAAGACAAATATATATATTGTGTGTGTGTATGTGTATGTGTATGTGTGTTATGTTTTTGGCTGCTGTTGCTTGTGTTCAAGAACCAGCAAGCTATTAGCAACTGTTCATGTTTTGTATTTGATTTTTGCAGGCAAAGTTGCTTAATGATTCTAATACATCAATCGGGAAAACAAGGGCTAAGGTAATATAGTTTATAGCAAAACATTACCTTTTTTTTTTGAACTTCTATTAATTTGTAATGTGAGAGGGAATTAAGTAATTAAAATGGTGATGCAGAGATCAGTAGGTCGACGAAAACCATTGGCTTACAACTATGTCGAAACCACCTCGAAAACGAAAGATTCGAAAAATTATTTTAGAATTTGGAAAATAAGGAGTAAAAAGGGAGTCGCCACCAATCTTTTATTAGGGTGCGATTGGATCACCACAAAACGTTTAAAACGCTAAAACGTCGGTCTACGAAATCCAGAAAAATAGGTTCGGGAGTCGGTTACGCACGAGGAAGGATCAGCACCCCCGTACGCCTAGAATTGGTACCACATGATTATTTTCGGGTTTTAATTTGTGAACTTTAAAAACTCGAATAAAGTTTAAAATACGATCCTCGAATGCATGAGTTATTTTAAAAGAAATTAAATTTTCATTTGGAAGTCTCGCTATTTCAAAATGATCGAGGAAGAAAAATTACATCCAGTAAGTTAGGACATAATATTTCGTGATCCAAAAAATAACGAGCTTTCCTTTGCAAAACTTTTTAATTTTGAAAAAAAGGATGTTTGATTATTTCGATTTAACGAAGAATTGCACCTAGTGAGTTAAGGAGCAAATTTTCGGAATCGAAGATAAGAAACATCGCCTTGGTTATAGGTATTCGATTATTTCGGTTTGAAGAAAAATTACACCTAGTGAGTTAAGGCGCAAGATTTCGAAACGCGAAATTAAAGAATATTGCCTTGATTTCAAAACTTTGTGAAAGCGATTTTTTAAACAAATCATGAATGAGCAATTTCATAGATTACACGAAGTGAACATGAATGCAAAGTACGGGACATAACAAATTAAACGTAAAAATTATTAAAGAGATGATGCAATCGGGATTAAAACAAGACTTTTTAGATACCGGGGGGGTAAAATGGTAATTTGGTTTTTAGGGGTAAAATGGTAATTTTTGTGAAATCGGGGGCTAAAAATGGAATTTGGGGAGTAAAATGGTAAATTTTGGTAAAAACAACGTCAAAATTGAAATTTTAAAAAGTTCAGAGGTAAAACGGTAAGTTTTGGTGAAATCGGGATTAAAAATGGGATTTAAGGAAGTTTGGGGGTAAAATGGTAATTTTTGAAAGTTTATGGGTCAAAATGTAATTTTAGAAAAGTTTTGGGGTCAAAATGTAATTTTGGAAAAGTTTTTGGGTCAAAATGTAATTTTGGAAGAGTTTTGGGGTCAAAATATAATTTTAGAAAAGTTTTGGGGGTTAAAATGTAATTTTGGAAAGTTTTAGGGTCAAAAGGTAATTTTGGAAAAGTTTTGGGGTTAAAATGTAATTTTGGAAGAGTTTTGGGGTCAAAATATAATTTAGGAAAAGTTTTGGGGTCAAAATGTAATTTTGGAAAATTTTTAGGGTTAAAATATAATTTTAGAAAAGTTTTGGGGTCAAAATGTAATTTTGGAAAAGTTTTGGGGGTCACAAAGCAATAAAACCAAAAACAGGTGACACATGGCAGCCCCACAGGCATCCAGAAGTCAAGGGACTAATTTGAAAATCTTGAAAAAATTTTGGACCAATTTTGTAATTAAATAAAAGTTAATTTAGGGACTAAATTAAAATAAATCAAAAATAGAAAGGACTATATGAATAAATAATCCAAAACATGACACGTGGCAACCTCTGGTACAGTCAAACAGTCAAAGGACTAAATTATAAAACAATTAAAATTACAGGGTAAAATTGCAAATAATTAAAAAAATGCAATAAGGACTAAATTGAAGCAAATAAAAATGCGGAAGGATCGATTGCGCAAATATACCATTTTCTAAAAACACGCGGATCCCAAGGGTCCGTGGGTCGGATCCGGGTCGGGTCATGGGTTGGTATAAATATATTATTTCAGATTTTTTTTTGTCATTTTTCTCATTTTGTTAAAATTCCAAAGCTTCCCCCCCCTTTTCCTCTCTCAAATCCCCCTCTTCCTGCCATTGCCGACCACCGGCCGTCCGGCGAAGATGGGCCACACGCGCCGGCCCTGCGGGCTCCCCCTCGTCGCGCCGTCCTCGTCGTCTCCTGCACGCGCCCGTCCGCCGCCGTCCGGCCACCGGAGCTCCACGAAGGTGCGGCCTCTCTTCCTCATTCTTTTCTTCTATTTTGTTCTTTTATTCTTCATTTTTTGTTCTTTATTTTCAAAATCTTTCCTTTTTATTGATTTTCAAACCTTTTGTTTTCCGTTTTGCTATTTAAAACAAGACCAGATCTGGAATCTCCAGATCTGGAAGTTTGCAAAGCATTTTCCTTTTATTTTTAAAATCAAATTTCCTTTTTATTTTAAAATATTTAGTTTGGTTTTTTTTAATCAATCTTTTGGGTGTTGTTTGCATGCTTGCACGACGACGGATCTGTGATGATTGGAGGCAAGCGCGGTACGATTCCGACGGGGTGGTGGCTTCCGGCAGCAACCGAGCGGGGGTAAAAAGGGGAGACTTTTCATGTTCTTTTTTATTATTTATTATCAAAAAAAACTATTAATTATTAATATTCATTAACTGCTGTCATTAACATTTCATTTATTATTAATATGAAAATTAATACTAATATTAATAACATTAATTAATACGTTTTTTTTTTAAAATAATAATAATAATAAATATTTCCACAGGTCATAAATACATTACTGATACACTTAGAAACTGATGGGTTTATACTTGAAGCATGAATGATAATAAATATGTGACAATCGTACCTGGTCGTCTTTGAAGTTTGAGTAGCCTAATGCTTTGGATTTCGAATCTGTCTGCTGCTTGGTATCTGTTTAAGTGTTGTCCACTATTAATTGTTTTAAAGTTTTTCTGGAATGTGTAGCAAAGAGTTTGTATTCTGATTTTCAGAACGAGGGTTGTAACAAAAAAAAAGAACCCTTTTTACAATGAATTGATTCTGGTTTTATAACCAGAATAACTATGATGCTATTTTGTTTGTTACAATTAAATGCCTTTCTAATCTCTTTTGCTTGTTGCAGGTTTTTCTGGGCAGTGGTGGCAGGGCATGGTGGAGCTTGGTGGTGGCAGATGGAGCTGGTGGTCAGCAGCATAGGCACGTGGGGGAGGGCTCAGTCTTTTGACTTTTGGCACTGCTGAGTTAGGCTGAAATGGGTGCAAGTGGCCCCTGTTTGGGCTGAAAATGCAATTGGGTCAAGGTTGTTCAGCCCAATTGGGCTTTTTGTAATCGGGCCTTTAATTTGGGCCCTTTTTATAAATGGACATTGAATTTTAATTTATTAAATTTAATATTATTTTAAATTAAGTTTAAATTTAAAATAAATTTAAATAAGTAAATTTAAATTTAAGATAAATTTAAAAATGAATTTAAAATTAATTCAAACATTAACAAATCAAAAGCCCAGCCCTGGTCAAAATTGGGCTTCAACAGCTGCCCCTCTTTGCTTGTTGTTGTGTAACAGGAACGGAGCAAAGATTAAAAGGAGGTCCAATTTTGTCCAACTCTGTTAAATTACGGCCCAGTCGTTGACTACTTCACATTGATATCACTTGACTTGCAGCCCTATTCCAATCCACTTCGACTATGGGAAAACGTGGTCTGCTATTTGTCTTGCTCAATTTCGGAGATAAAGACTTGATACCCAATTCTACTTCAATTTCGAACGGATAGGAAATGACGTTGCTCTTACTTCAATTTCGGAGATAAAGACTTGATATCCAACTCTACTTCAATTTCGAGAGGATGGGAAATGATCTTGCTCTTACTTCATTTTCGGAGATAAAAACTTGATATCCAGCTTTACTTCAATTTCAAGAGGATAGGAAATGATCTTATTCTTACTTCAATTTCAGAGATAAAGACATGTTATCCAGCTTTACTTCAATTTCAAGAGGACAACGTTGCTCTTACTTCAATTTCAGAGATAAAGACGTGTTATCCACTCTACTTCAATTTCAAGGGGATGACGTTGCTCTTACTTCAATTTCAGAGGTAAAGACGTATTATCCACTCTACTTCAATTTCAAGGGGATGACGTTGCTCTTACTTCAATTTTAGAGGTAAAGACGTATTATCCACTCTACTTCAATTTCAAGGGGATGACGTTGCTCTTACTTCAATTTCAGAGATAAAGACGTATTATCCACTCTACTTCATCTTCAAGAGGATGACGTCGCTCTTACCTCAATTTCAGAGATGAAGACTTGATATCCAGCTTTACCTTAATTTCAAGAGGATAGGAAATGATCTTGGTGTGGTCTGATCCGCCTTGTCTTCTAGGTGAAAGATCCATCATCATGGATTCGACCCTTCAGGTTCTTAAAATGTTTGATTATTCGTCGTGACTTGGAACTTCCCTTTCAAATTGCCGTGATGCGGGATATTCTATCACGGTCTTGGCCTCTTCATTGTGCATCCTATGACGTTGAGACCTGCAGAAAATGCTCAAATGGTCCTCTATGTAGGCCAGATATGTTTAAGATGTTATGCCTGGAAATGAGTTAAAATGCTCTTAACCTAAAATGAATGTGTATGATTCAATGTTTGCATTTTTCAAAGATTAGTCTTTTCTATTTTGAAGCCATCCCCTGACGTTTCCTTGAATTCAACCTGGCAAATATGACATTCGAATTGCTTCTTTCGTGTTTTTAACTCTTTCAACTGGCAGTTGTTTAGGATTCCCGTGTCTTTTAGGAAATTCCTAAAATAATTCTCGTGAATCTTTTCCTTTTTATGACCTTTTATCCATCATCTTAATATGAAGATATGGGATCAAATTTGGAGATTTATTGGCTATGATATCAAATATTTACAAAGAATGACAAAAGGACAGTATTAGACTTAGATATCAGACATGAGTTTCCCTGATCCAAAGATCATCTTTTGCTTGACGTGTCTCTGGAGGTCTCGGAATTACTTCGTCGATGCCCAAGATGCAAAATATTTCCATTTTGCCACTTTAGAGGGAGCAATTGGTTGTCCTTGTTTTGTTATTTGAGTTGCTCTTTTCGAGTTTTCAACTCAAAACCCCTTTGGTTTCAGGATGCCCTTTCACGGGTTTTCATCCTAACCTCTCCGTTTTTTTTTATGTGTAATATTTCTTCACCGAGTCTGAATTCACCGGGTTGTATAGTTCTTTGCCATCCATTTCAGTCAAAATTAAAGCTCCTCCAGAGAAGGCTTTCTTTACAACGTACGGCCCTTCCCAATTAGGCATCCATTTTCCTCGAGAGTCTTTGTGTATTGGAAGTATCTTCTTCAAGACTAGGTCTCCCTCATGGAATTCTCTAGGACGAACCTTCTTGTTGTAAGCACGCATCATCCGTTTTTGGTACATTTGACCATGACGGATAGCTTTTAATCTCTTTTCCTCAATCAAATTTAACTGATCATATCTAGCTTGAACCCATTCCGCTTCATCCAAATTCAACTCTGACAAGACTCGGAGGGAAGGGATCTCCACCTCAATGGGTAAAACAGCCTCCATTCCATATACAAGTGAGAATGGTGTTGCCCTAGTAGATGTTCTGATGGAAGTCCTATAAGCAAGAAGGGCAAAAGGTAGTTTTTCATGCCAATCTCTATAGGTTTCTGTCATTTTTGCGACAATCTTCTTGATGTTTTTATTCGCTGCTTCTACTGCTCCGTTCATCTTTGGGCGATATGGGGACGAATTATGGTGTCTGATCTTGAATTGCTCACAGACCTCCGATATCGTGCTATTATTTAAGTTTAATGCATTGTCTGATATGATCTTTTCAGGCATCCCATATCGATATATGATCTCTTTTTTTAGGAACTTGCTGACTGCGGACTTCGTAACATTAGCATAAGAGGCAGCTTCTACCCACTTGGTGAAGTAGTCGATAACCACAAAAATGAATCTATGTCCATTAGAGGCCTTTGGCGAAATTGGTCCAATAACATCCATGCCCCACATGGAAAAAGGCCACGGGGATGTCATGACGTGCAGAGGTGAAGGAGGCACATGGATCTTGTCCCCATAGATCTGGCATTTGTGGCATTTCTTGGCATAATCGATACAATCAGTCTCCATGGTCGACCAGTAGTACCCAAATCTCATGATCTGCCTAGCAATCTTGAATCCATTCGCGTGTGTTCCACAAATCCCTTCATGGACTTCTTCTAGGATCTTTTTAGCCTCGATTGAGTCCACACATCTCAATAACACCTGATCTTTTCTTCTCTTATATAGGATTTCTCCATCCAAGACGTATTCATTTGCGAGCCTTCTCAATGTCCTTTTGTCATTTTCCATTGCTCCTTCGGGGTATTTTCGATCCTTCATGTACCGGAGAATGTCCTGGTACCAAGGATGCTCTTCTTTCTCTTCTTCTTCGATGTCGCAGCAATGGGCTGGAGTTTCGTAAATGCTCATTTGAATGGGCTTCATATCCTCTGGCCTATTCACTTTTATCATCGAAGCTAAGGTGGCCAAAGCGTCAGCCATTTGGTTTTCTTCGCGTGGGAAGTACCTGAACGTGACCTCGTCAAATTCTTTGATCAGTTCGAGGATCATATTTTGATATTCAATTAATTTGGAGTCCCTGGTCTCCCATTCTCCTCTAAGCTGGTAGATTACCAATGCTGAATCTCCATAGATTTCTAAGACCTTGATCCCTCGATCTATGGCTGCTTGGATCCCCATGATACATGCCTCATATTCTGCCATATTATTTGTGCAATCAAAGTCAAGCTTACTGGTGAAGGGATAATGGTCTCCTTCTGGTGACACTAAAACTGCACCGATCCCATTTCCCACAGCGTTTGAAGCACCATCAAAGCTCAATCGCCATGAATGCTCAGTCATTGTTTCTTCTTCGGTATTTGCGACATACATCAGATCCTCATTTGGAAAGTCAAAATTTATCGGCTCATAGTCTTCCAAAGCCCTACTGGCAAGGAAGTCTGCGATTGCAATTCCCTTAATTACTTTTTGGCTCACATAGACGATATCAAATTCCGACAATAGGATCTGCCATCTAGCCATTCTCCCATTTAGCGCGGTTGACTCCATCATGTATTTTAGAGGATCCAACTTTGAGATTAACCATGTCGTGTGGTATAGCAAGTATTGTTGCAACCTTCGGGTAGTCCAAACCAGTGCACAGCATAGTTTTTCTATTGGAGAGTATCTTATTTCACAGTCAGTAAATTTCTTACTGAGATAGTATATGGCCCTTTCTTTCCTTCCCGTCTCGTCGTGTTGGCCCAAGACACATCCCATAGAATTCTCGAAAACCGTTAAGTACAAAATTAATGGTTTGTTGGGATTTGGTGGTACTAGTACCGGAGCATCAGACAAATACTGCTTAACTTTATCGAAAGTTCTTTGGCACTGATCATCCCAAACGCCTGGGTTATGCTTTCTGAGAAGGCGAAATATGGGGTCACATTTCTCTGTTAACTGCGAAATAAACCGAGCGATATAATTTAACCTCCCAAGAAAACCTCGAACCTCCTTTTGCGTATGAGGTGAGGGTAACTCTTGTATGGCTTTAACCTTGTCTGGGTCTATTTCGATCCCCTTTTGGCTGACCACAAAACCCAACAGTTTTCCCGATGTAGCTCCAAAAGTGCACTTGGCAGGGTTCAATTTTAGCTGGAACTTCCTCAATCTCATGAATAGTTTCCTCAAGACATTCACATGTTCTTCCTCTGTTCGAGACTTTGCAATCATGTCGTCAACGTAGACCTCAACTTCTTTGTGCATCATATCGTGAAACAATGTTACCATGGCTCTTTGATATGTTGCCCCAGCATTTTTAAGTCCAAACGGCATCACCTTATAACAGAATGTTCCCCAAATTGTGACAAAGGTAGTTTTCGCCATGTCCGCAGGGTCCATTTTTATTTGGTTATATCCGGAGAAACCATCCATGAAGGAGAAAAAGGCATGCCCCGCTGTATTATCTACCAGGGTGTCGATGTGTGGCAGCGGAAAGTTATCTTTTGGGCTGGCCCTATTCAAATCCCAGTAATCTACGCACATACGTACTTTACCATCTTTCTTGAGGACAGGAACTATATTGGCGACCCATTCCGAATATTCAACTACTCGGAGAAAACCCGCGTCGAACTGTTTTCGGACCTCTTCTTTTATTTTAATCAACACATCAGGTCGCATTCTGCGAAGTTTTTGTTGAACGGGTTTGCATTCTTCCTTTATTGGGAGCTTGTGGACCACGATGTCGGTGTTGAGCCCCGGCATGTCTTGGTAGGACCAAGCGAAGACATCTTTGAATTCTCTTAGTAGCTCAATAAGATCTCCTCGTGTTTTCGTCGAGATGCTAGTTCCAATTTTCACTTCTTTATTCTCCTCTTCATCCCCTATGCTTACTGTTTCCACCACCTCTTTGTGGGGCAAGATTTGCTTTTCCTCCTATTCCATCATTCGTTGCAATTCAGGAAATATATTACAATCCTGGTCATCTTCAAAGTCCTGCGATTCCTCAAGGCACATATCTTGCTCGAAATGAGGTTCGGAATCAGTGTCAGTCATATTACTGATATCCCAAGATCTGTAAAGAATGAGAATGGGCTAATGAACAAAATAAATTAAAGAATGGTTGTTCAACATGATTATGGGTGTATATATTCAAGAATGATTTATTTATTTTTACTGCAAATAATTTATTCAGGATTTGAAAGGAAAAGAATAGAGAGATGGTTGTCAAAATGTATTTTCATTTAAGATGATGAATAAGAACTCAAAAGCCCTTTTACAAAAGATTTCTACCATTCTTGGGCATAGAATAATAGAAGTGTGACGAGTATTACTTTGAAATATTCCTAAAAGCTACGGGGAGCTCCTCTTCTGTCCAGTTGTCCAAATTACTCCCAGGTGCATACAGACATATTTGAAGCGAACTCCTTTCTTCAGCTTCTTCGAAAACAGCATTTATGCTCAATTCCATCACCAGTCTCGCAGCTCTTTCTTCCTCAAGCTTAGCCCACCAGAAATGAAAGTTTTCGAAACATGAGGGAAGGTCATCGGTCTCCAGCTGATTTCTTCCCCGGCTTGTCGTGCTCTTCTTATTCTTCTTATTTCTCGTTTTTGCTTTATCTCTTTCTTCTTTTCTTTCACATCCGGCTTGTACCCTAGCCCGAAACGGTCCCACTTTCTAAATAGTGACGGTGCGTAGATTACTCCTTAGAGGTATTTTCCGAGCCCTTTTTCCGGTAATGCTCCTTTTCCAATCATCAAACGCAATCCCATCTTCGTTGTTTACGACAATTTAGGTTCAGGAATTTTACTTCCCTCTCCGATGAATGTGGCATTGACAAATTCCAACGACCGGAAAGAGCATTCTATTGCCTCTTCATCCTTGTCTATGTATGGGGCATCATTTGTTACAGACACAACAATATCCTCCTCGGCGTTGATTGTAACCAACCTTCCGTCGATTACCATTTTGAGCTTTTGGTGAAGTGAGGACGGTACTGCCCCTGCTGCATGAATCCAAGGTCTTCCTAATAAACAATTATAAGAAGGCTTTATATCCATCACCACGAAGTCAACCTCGTAAGTATTTGGGCCTATTTGCAATGGTACCTCAATCCTACCCATTACTTTTCTTTCAGTTCCATCAAACGCTCTGACTATATTGTGGCACATCCTCATGTGGGAGCTATCGATAGGTAGTCTCTCAAGAGTGGCCAGTGGTAGAACGTTCAAAGCTGAGCCGTTGTCGATAAGCACCCCGGGTAGAGTGTACCCTTTACAGCGAGTGGTAATATGTAATGCTTTGGTCGATCCCATACCTCCAGATGGGATTTCATCATCGTTGAAGAAAATGAAATTATCGGCGCTGATGTTGTTAATCAGTCGATCTAGCTTGCATACAGATATATCCTGGGTCACGTAGGTTTCGTTGAGCGCCCTCATTAATACGTTACGGTGTGCCTCTGAACTCAGCAGTAACGCCAAGATAGATATGCGTGCGGGCTGCTTATGTAATTGTTCAACTATGCTGTATTCGCTGTGTTTTAAGAATTTCAGGAACTCTTGTGCTTCTCTTTCTGCGACCGGCTCGTTTATCGATTCCAACTTGTCAGTCACCATTTCGGGTTCAACTGCTATAGCTTTCCCCTTGGTAGCTGCTCTCTCCTCCACGTTGTAAGTTTTACCGCTGCGTGTGACTAGGTTCACGTTTTGCAGCTGCTCATCCTTGGGTGCCACAATGTCGCACCCGTAATTCCAGGGAACTCTTTTACTGTCTTCATAAGGAAACGGTGTGGGTTTCCGTATGATAACACATGGTGTTTCTCGTCTTCTCGTCTCAGCTCCCTTGGATGTGGAGATGATTATTATCGGGCGATCATGTTCATGTTTCTTCTTTCCTTCGGAGGAGCAAATGTCCCCTATCACTTCTCCCTCTTCGAAGAACTCCAATTCCTTACGGTCCATCAGATCTTGCACTAGAACCTTGAACTCCTTACAATGCTGAATCTCATGACCTTCAGCGTTGTGGAAGTCGCAATAGTTCTTTGCTTTTACCATCCTTTCGCCGTCCTGTCCGATCATTCCTCTAGCCACCAGCTGACGCCATACCCATCTCATAGGAGATCTGACCTTTTCAATGTGAGCTTTGACCCTTTTTCTTTTTATTCCCGTAATTGCATTTACCCCTTGATCAGAGTGGACGGGCAAAGGGTTTTCGACCACATTAGGTCTCGATGGCTCATCGAATCTTATTTTCTTCATCTTGATTAATTTTTCCACCAATTTCTTGAAGGTGAAACAATTTTCAATGGAATGGCCAATCACTCCTCCATGAAATTCACATTGGGCGTTGGCATCATACCACTTTGGAAATGGTGGTGGTACGGGCTCCGTGATATATGGGGCTACCACATGCTGGTCATACAACTGCTGATAGAGGTCTTTGTACGTAACGGGAATTGGAGTGAACTGAATCTTCTCGGTATTCTTCTTCCAGTTTGATTCTGTTCTTGGTGAATTCTGATAATTGTCAGAAGGAGGTTTTGATTGCGTCATCGTGATTGGTTTCGAATAAGTTGGCCTGTATGTGCTTACATTATTCACCCCGGTTTCTTTCTTATTTGGGGCTACCCTCTTCCCATTGTCTCCTGCGTCGATCTTGCCGCTTTTAATCGCGCTCTCAATCATTTCTCTCGACATCATTACGTCCGAAAAACTCTTTGTAGCATTACCCACCAATCGATCGAGATACGGTGCCTTTAGTGTGTGGACAAAAAGCATCGTTGTCTCTTTTTCTGTCAATGGTGGTTGTATCTGGGTAGCTACATCCCTCCAACGCTGAGCATACTGCCGAAAGCTTTCACTTGGTTTCTTCTCCATGTTCTGCAGGGTAATTCTGTCTGGCGCAATATCAGTGACGTGGCCATATTGCTTCATAAAAGCTTGGGCCAAGTCTTTCCAGGAATTAATCTTTGCGCGGCTTAGTTGGTTGTACCATTTGGCAGCAGATCCAACCAAGCTATCTTGGAAACAATGAATTAATAATTTTTCATTGTGGACGTACCCTGTCATCTTCCGACAGAACATCGTAATGTGTGCTTCTGGGCAGCTGGTCCCGTTGTATTTTTCGAATTCGGGCATCTTGAACTTTGGGGGTAGGACTAAGTCTGGAACCAGACTTAGCTCTTTGGCATCAATTCCACTGTAAGCGTCAATCCCCTCCATTGCTCTAACCCTATCTTCCAACCACTTGTGCTTTTCTTCTATCTGTTTAGATACTTCCATTTTGGTTCTTTCCGCCTCCATCGTATCATCGAGGTCGGGGTTGATGGGATTCGCAGCGGTTTCTCTCGGGTTCGATCCTGATCCAACTTGGTAATTAGTTTGGCCTGAAGCACCAATGGGCTGAGGCTGCGTCCGAATAAAGACAGATGTTTCTCGCGGGTTGGTTTCTAGCGGGACCTGATGGTGTATGGGTGTAAAGCCGGGAGGATATTGAGGATCCTCATTTTCTTCTCTCGGGCCTTCAGTGGGACCTTTCCCTTTATCTGAATCTCGCAACAGCTGGGTTAACTGATTAATTATATTGCTTTGAGATTCGATTATCTGGTCTCTCATGTCTCTTTGGACTTTTTCTAGCTAGTCTTGTAATTGAGCTTGCATCTGTTCTTGTATTTCCTTTTGCAATTGCTCTAACCTTTCTATCCTCTGATCCATGGCTCGTCGAGTACCGTAAGGGTGTGGTTTCTCTATTTTTCTGATTTTAACTGTTTTAAATTCCATTTAATGAGATTTGTTGTGTTTAAAGTATAAACATGTGATGCGAATGAATGAATGAATGCATAAGAAAGGTATTAACTTATAATTCACTTTCCATTTAGAAAATTTTGTTTAGACAACAAGTTCCTTTACATAAAGTAAATTACATAAATGGTTTTACCTTGATGCTCAGAACCTTTACTTTCTTGAGGAGTTCTGCTAACTTTTGACCTCGTTTTGTCTTCGTCTCATACTGTATACCCAACTCTTCTGCTTCTGATGCCAATTCTTGTACATGTTCGGCTACTTCACGAATCTTATTTAGGGCTTCATCCATAACATGATCTCTCTTGCTGACTTTTTTTTGAGCCTGCTGGAGGTGCTAATCGCTTGTTTCTAACGTCCTTTCCAGAATCTAGGTCTGTATTTCACTATTCTGTAAAGAGGCTTCTAGCTCTTCTACTCTCTTATTCAGTCTCTCAATCTCGACTCGGTTTGCCTTCAACTCCATTACTGAGTTTCGGCTACGATGCCGACGCAGAGATTCTTCTAATTCTCGCACGCGTATTTTTAATTCGGTCACTTCTGCTTGGCTTTCTAGAAGGCTACTCTTTATGGCATTTTCTTGTACCTGGACGTCTTGGAACTTGTTCATCCAGTGGCTTGTCTTATTCTTTTCTTCGCGAATTTCGTGCTGCCACTGTTCCGAGGTCTTTCCTAAACCGGCAGTCCTCATAGACAAACGGAGTTTCTTATAATCTTTTTTTAAGCTACTGAGGTCCTCTTCGGCCTTGTTCTTACCTTTTCTCAATTTCTCTGCCTCTAGCTTTTGGACATCAACATCTAGCCCTAAAAGCACTTTTTCTTCTTCTAGCTTTTCTATCATCTTTTCCATCTCCGCATTCTTCCTTTCGAAGTCTTGTTTAATTATCTCAAGTTCCGTTGGGACAACTTGCAAGTGTTCTTCGATTGGACGGACAACCTCAGGATTTGGCACGGGAACATTATCGTTGACCCTTCTGTTCCTCCACCAATCATATTCTACAGTCATCATGGGGTTGGCACCGAATGCTTTCATTCTTCGGACTTGGTTCCATGCATTTGAAATTTCTCGAACCTTTTTCTTGTTATTTTCCCCTCGATATGCAAATTCGCACTGGGCTAACCCTTGAGTCGCTGGTATGAACTATCTTGATCTATATTACCTTGCAACTAGCAATGGGGCGTATCCTGTTACTCCCCAAATTCCTGCCAGAGGGACCCAGTCAAAGTCTCCACATCGGTACATGATCTCGTGTGGAACGAACCATGGTGCTCGCCATTCAATGTCCTCATCTTTAAGACTTTGGAGTATGGCCATCCATTTTTCTTCTGAAAAATTCTCTTGTCTTTGTGTGGCTACGAAATCTTTCAACGGAGAATAATCTTTAGACAAATACTGATAGGAGACCTTCTCTGTTTTCCAGAAATGACTGTGAAACCATACCGTTAACAGTTGCGCACAGGCAATAAATCGACCTTCGTCTTCTTTTCTGCACGCACTTAAAGATCTGAAAGTTTCTGCAAGTATAGCTGGAACAGGTGTAACTCTTTTGTTTAATCGATCGAACAAATCTATCACCGCATCTTCTATATGCCCCAAAGCTTTTGGAAAGATGACCAGACCGTAGATACTTAGGGCTAGGATGTCAATCTTCTTATTGGTATCCGGATGGGCTGATATCAAATCTCGCAGGCTTTTCCACGTAATGCATTTATTATCTCCCTTGACCTTAACCCGAGCTGCTACCCATTGTTCACTCATGCCGGTAATGTTTATCAACCTTTTAACAATAGTTGGAAGATTCGGTGCTCTGGAGTAGGCCTTATCTACTGAGATTTTCGGGCAGCGAAGTAGAGTGGTGTATTCTTCTATGGTCGGCGTTATGTCTACATTCCCAAAGGTGAAGCAAGCGTAGGCTGGGTTCCAATACTGTGTCAATGCTCGGAGGAGAAATTTATCGACCTTAACCTCGAGCAGATACGGCAAATCGCCATATTCTTGGTAGAAAGTCTGTTTCATATTGTCGTCCCAACTATCCCATATCTCTTTCAACTCTTGTACATTATTTTGAGCCATGCTGATTCTGGTATAATCCCAAAGCTCTGATTCGTACCCCTCCACTAAACTATCTCCTTTTTTGCGCTGAGTCTCCTCCGACCACATTCGCACGACCATGTTGTCCTCCACTTTATCAAGGTACTTGTTTTCCATAATTAATTCTCTTATCGGTAACTGAATTTGCGTCTATACCTCCCTTTTATATGATAATGCAATGTAGTGCAAAAGGAGACAAAATAAACAAGTTAGCGAAACGTGTTAATATCAATATAAGTATATTATAGAACACAGAAAATTTGCATCAAAAGGCTGCTAAAAGGTTGAACGTAAACTCCTTCTAGGACATGTTCTTACGGCTCATTAAATGTGGTTTAAGACTCTAAAGAATGGGTACCCAAACCAACAGATTCCTCGATCCTCACCCATTACAAGCTCATACGGATGAGTTCGGTTCAGGGGGACGCATTTCCCACATGTTTGCATGGAAGTGAAAACTTCACGAAAATAAGGGTATTTTGTAATCCCGAAAGCGATCCACTATCCTACACGGAGGTAAAGACCTCACGAAGGACTAGTTTCCCGCTTTCACTTAAAAGGTGATGTCTCAATGCACATGGATGCAAAATTACACTAACAATATAACATAACATAATGTTACACAAAAATGCCGAGGATCGTATGTTAAATAAAATCGAATTTTAAAAGTTCTCAAAAAGACCCAAAAATTATCAATTTTGGCTTGACTCTCGTTTATTTTGAAAAAGGTCCCCAGTGGAGTCGCCAAGCTGTCGAAACCACCTCGAAAACGAAAGATTCGAAAAATTATTTTAGAATTTGGAAATAAGGAGTAAAAAGGGAGTCGCCACCAATCTTTTATTAGGGTGCGATTGGATCACCACAAAACGTTTAAAACGCTAAAACGTCGGTCTACGAAATCCAGAAAAATAGGTTCGGGAGTCGGTTACGCACGAGGAAGGATCAGCACCCCCGTACGCCCAGAATTGGTACCACATGATTATTTTCGGGTTTTAATTTGTGAACTTTAAAAACTCGAATAAAGTTTAAAATACGATCCTCGAATGCATGAGTTATTTTAAAAGAAATTAAATTTTCGTTTGGAAGTCTCGCTATTTCAAAATGATCGAGGAAGAAAAATTACATCCAGTAAGTTAGGACATAATATTTCGAGATCCAAAAAATAACGAGCTTTCCTTTGTAAAACTTTTTAATTTTGAAAAAAAGGATGTTTGATTATTTCGATTTAACGAAGAATTGCACCTAGTGAGTTAAGGAGCAAATTTTCGGAATCGAAGATAAGAAACATCGTCTTGGTTATAGGTATTCGATTATTTCGGTTTGAAGAAAAATTACACCTAATGAGTTAAGGCGCAAGATTTCGAAACGCGAAATTAAAAAATATTGCCTTGATTTCAAAACTTTGTGAAAGTGATTTTTTAAACAAATCATGAATGAGCAATTTCATAGATTACATGAAGTGAACATGAATGCAAAGTACGAGACATAACAAATTAAACGTAAATATTATTAAAGAGATGATGCAATCAGGATTAAAACAAGACTTTTTGGATACCAGGGGGTAAAATGGTAATTTGGTTTTTTAGAGGTAAAATGGTAATTTTTGTGAAATCGAGGGTTAAAAATGGAATTTGGGGAGTAAAATGGTAAATTTTGGTAAAAACAAGGTCAAAAATGAAATTTTAGAAAGTTCGGAGGCAAAACGATAAGTTTTGGTGAAATCGGGATTAAAAATGGGATTTAAGGAAGTTTAGGGGTAAAATGGTAATTTTTGAAAGTTTCGGGGTCAAAATATAATTTTAGAAAATTTTTGGGGTCAAAATGTAATTTTAGAAAAGTTTTGGGGTCAAAATGTAATTTTGGAAAAGTTTAGGGGTCAAAATGTAATTTTGGAAAGTTTTGGGGTCAAAAGTTAATTTTGGAAAAGTTTTGGGGTCAAAATGTAATTTTGGAAGAGTTTTGGGGTCAAAATATAATTTAGGAAAAGTTTTGGGGTTAAAATGTAATTTTGGAAGAGTATTGGGGTCAAAATGTAATTTTGGAAAAGTTTGGGGTTAAAATGTAATTTTAGAAAAGTTTTGAGGTCAAAATGTAATTTTGGAAAAGTTTTGGGGGTTAAAATGTAATTTTGGAAAGTTTTAGGGTCAAAAGGTAATTTTGGAAAAGTTTTAGGGTTAAAATGTAATTTTGGAAGAGTTTTAGGGTCAAAATATAATTTAGGAAAAGTTTTGGGGTCAAAATGTAATTTTGGAAAATTTTTGAGGTTAAAATATAATTTTAGAAAAGTTTTGGGGTCAAAATGTAATTTTGGAAAAGTTTTGGGGGTCACAAAGCAATAAAACCAAAAACATGTGACACATGGCAGCCCCACAGGCATCCAGAAGTCAAGGGACTAATTTGAAAATCTTGAAAAATTTTTGGACCAATTTTATAATTAAATAAAAGTTAATTTAAGGACTAAATTAAAATAAATCAAAAATAGAAAGGACTATATGAATAAATAATCCAAAACATGACACGTGGCAACCTCTGGTACAGTCAAACAGTCAAAGGACTATATTATAAAACAATTAAAATTACAGGGTAAAATTGCAAATAATTAAAAAAATGCAATAAGGACTAAATTGAAGCAAATAAAAATGCGGAAAGACCGATTGCGCAAATATACCATTTTCTAAAAACACGCGGATCCCAAGGGTCCGTGGGTCGGATCCGGGTCGGGTCATGGGTTGGTATAAATATATTATTTCAGATTTTTTTTTTGTCATTTTTCTCATTTTGTTAAAATTCCAAAGCTTCCCCCCCTTTTTCTCTCTCAAATCCCCCCCTTCCTACCATGGCCGACCACCGGCCGTCCGGCGAAGATGGGCCACACGCGCCGGCCCTGCGGGTTCCCCCTCGTCGCGCCGTCCTCGTCGTCTCCTGCACGCGCCCGTGCGCCGCCGTCCGGCCACCGGAGCTCCACGAAGGTGCGGCCTCTCTTCCTCATTCTTTTTCTTCTATTTTGTTCTTTTATTCTTCATTTTTTGTTCTTTATTTTCAAAATCTTTCCTTTTTATTGATTTTCAAACCTTTTGTTTTCCTTTTTGCTATTTAAAACAAGACCAGATCTGGAATCTCCAGATCTGGAAGTTTGCAAAGCATTTTCCTTTTATTTTTAAAATCAAATTTCCTTTTTATTTTAAAATATTTAGTTTGGTTTTTTATAATCAATCTTTTGGGTGTTGTTTGCATGCTTGCACGACGACGGATCTGTGATGATCGGAGGCAAGCGCGATACGATTCCGACGGGTTGGTGGCTTCCGGCAGCAACCGAGCGGGGGCAAAAAGGGGAGACTTTTCATGTTCTTTTTTTATTATTTATTATCAAAAAAAAACTATTAATTATTAATATTCATTAACTGCTGTCATTAACATTTCATTTATTATTAATATGAAAATTAATACTAATATTAATAACATTAATTAATACGTTTTTTTTAAAAATAATAATAATAATAATAAATATTTCCACAGGTCATAAATACATTACTGATACACTTAGAAACTGATGGGTTTATACTTGAAGCATGAATGATAATAAATATGTGTCAGTCGTACCTGGTCGTCTTTGAAGTTTGAGTAGCCTAATGCTTTGGATTTCGAATCTGTCTGCTGCTTGGTATCTGTTTAAGTGTTGTCCACTATTAATTGTTTTAAAGTTTTTCTGGAATGTGTAGCAAAGAGTTTGTATTCTGATTTTCAGAACGAGGGTTGTAACCAAAAAAAAGAACCCTTTTTACAATGAATTGATTCTGGTTTTATAACCAGAATAACTATGATGCTATTTTGTTTGTTACAATTAAATGCCTTTCTAATCTCTTTTGCTTGTTGCAGGTTTTTCTGGGCAGTGGTGGCAGGGCATGGTGGAGCTTGGTGGTGGCAGATGGAGTTGGTGGTCAGCAGCATAGGCACGTGGGGGAGGGCTCAGTCTTTTGACTTTTGGCACTGCTGAGTTAGGCTGAAATGGGTGCAAGTGGCCCCTGTTTGGGCTGAAAATGCAATTGGGTCAAGGTTGTTTCAGCCCAATTGGGCTTTTTGTAATCGGGCCTTTAATTTGGGCCCTTTTTGTAAATGGACATTGGATTTTAATTTATTAAATTTAATATTATTTTAAATTAAGTTTAAATTTAAAATAAATTTAAATAAATAAATTTAAATTTAAGATAAATTTAAAAATGAATTTAAAATTAATTCAAACATTAACAAATCAAAAGCCCAGCCCTGGTCAAAATTGGGCTTCAACAAACTATACAGCTGGGAAGCGAGCGTTGAAGCGGGGAAGCCAAAACCTGAATTCCAGCCGTCTGATGCAGCAACATGATCTCAGGACCTGCCCTTTCAGGTTAATCCAATACCAATTCATTAGAATTGATTTTATCATTGGATCCCATGCATATTGCTTAATCATCTTTTTAATTATTTCTGGGAATAAATTTGCATATCTAATGATTAATACTATGATGTCTTTAAAAGCAGTAGAAATTAACAACAATGAAGCATATAAATATTTGCAGTTCCATGGCTCATAGTGTACTGCTAGACCAGTACCAGCAGGTCATCCTGGTGCATCCAGTAGTTATGGCTTCAACCCTTTGGCTGCTACCGCTGGTTTAACTCAGCATGCTGCAATTCCACCTGCTTACCCTCAAATCCAGGTATCAATTTCATGCTAACCCTTTATATCAATCCTAATGCTTACAAGTTGTTGTAACACAAGCTAATTTTTATTGGGATCAGATTCATCCTGGTATCCCAAATTTTCAGAATGGGGTGTCTGAAAACTCAGTCATGGTATTGGTAAGTGAATCTTTCTCTAGACATGGAACATTCTATAGTCCTTGTCTTAATCCTACGTAAATGTTGTCAAATTATAGAATCAACCAATCATGGGGAATCCCGTTATACCTTATGCTCCAAATCAGCCACTGGAGGCATTAGGAGCCCCAACTGTGGTATGTTATGGCACCCTATACTGTTGTTTTGAGTCTACCAAAGAAGAACAGACGAAAATAATGTTTTATATCTGAAATTACTAATCACAAGCTTTTTTTTTCTTGGAAAATCACGGTGCCTACCAATGCTGCCTGGCATTATGTATCAGCAGCAGGGACTTGGAGGGTTAGGAAGCTCATCTTTGGTATGTTATTGTCACTAAGTAAAAACTTTAGAAATTTGTTTATATACAGTAATGGAATGGGATGGGAGGGAATTAAATATTTTGAAATTTATAGCAGCAACCAGTGAGAGAGAATCTCATAACACCTAGCATTCCTAATCAACAACCAGGAGCTTTTGCCGGTGGCACATTTCTGGTATGCAACGGCAACATCAACATCAACACTTCATTTATAATTTTCTATTTGCATTTATTCTTTCCTTTACAAATGATATTACAATAAATTCTAGAACCAGTCCTTGCTGGGAAACGACGACATCGGCAACAGCAACAAAAACGCCATTGGCAGCAATGAAACAAATCAGAAAGAGAAACCCTATCCAGAGATCCTCATAGACTTGTCCTTTTTTGATAGCCTTTTCGATGAGGTAAGAACATAGTTTACTTGGCACCATTACAATTTGAACCCCATGCAAAACCATTAGTTTTCTACAGAGTAATATATATATATACTTCCAATTTTTCTTTATTATGGAATATAAAACGTAACATTTTTTCACAGACTGAGATGGAAGAAGGCACAGCTGAAAGTGCAAGCAACTCCATGGAATGGGAGGGCATTGTATTGCCAGACAACATGACCTTGGAAGACTTTGAGATGCTCTTTTGAACAATAAATCGCATATCTAAGGTCTCAAGCTGCACTTGTTTTCTTTTCCTTGTTTGCTTTGAAATTCCTTTCCCTAGTAAAATCTGGATGCCAGAAATGGGTGATGAAACCTATGGAATAAGATAAAGGTAATATATGTTATAATGAGGAAAACATTAAACTTGACCTCTCTCTGTGTGTGTGATGCTTGTTTCTAATTTGCTAATATGTTAAAGCTTGAAATGGCTCTGGACTTGCTAAGAAAATTGAGCAGCAATGTTCTACATGATTAATTTATTTGTCTGTATGGGCACCATTGGGTGTAAAACTCGAGAACAGCTTGATGGGGTTTTACTTTTTAAAATTGATGTTTGAAATTCAAGTTATATCAAGTTAAAAGGTAATTATTTGATTTATTGAAATGTATTATGAGTACAATATAGAATTTCTTTATTTGATTATGTACAAGATCATCGAGGATTCTCACTATTAAATGCATCTAGAGAGATTCAAATTTAAAACTTTTTAAAAATTATATATTAATTAATTATGTTATGATTTAAGCTTTAAAAGGGTGCATCAAGATTCAATACTCCTTCCTTGGTTAGTTTTATTTTTAATTATCATTAATTTGTTATTTTATTTATACTTTTTGTTTTTGATCTGTTGTTTTTATTTTGTAGATATTTTTTTAATTGATAATTTTTGTTAAGAACATTATGATAGGTAATTAAGTATATGCATTTATACAATCAAGTATATTATTATATAATATATATTTTTCATTTTAACTCAAATCTTTTTATGGTATCAAAGCCCTAGGTATTTTTATTGACGTTTTTATTGTCAATATCGATAATATTGTTTGAGTATATTTTGTTCTATATTAAAAGACAAAATTCAAAAAGAAAGAAAGAAAAGAACAAATTCAAATTCCTAAAATGCATTTCTTTTAAACAAATTTTTTTTGTTTTCAACTGATTTATAACATCATAATTAATTATGAATAATAATTATAAAATTAATAAATGTTCACTCTTTCTTACAATAATGATTTATTATAATATGTTTTGAAGTAATTATAACATCATAATTAACTATGAATGTATAATTATAAAATTAATGAACATTCACCCTTTTTTACAATAATGGTTTATTATCATACAAATAGTTAAAAAAATTATCAATCTAGAAAGGAATAAAGAAAAATCAATATTTTTATAATTAGATCCGTGATTAAACTAGTAAAATTATCAATTTTTTTATTTGATTCAAACCCATGTGTTCTTTTTCTTACACAAGTAATTAATAGCCACCCTTCTCTCTTTCTCAAATTCTCCCCAAAAAAAATAATTTTTTAACTTATGTTCTAACAATAGTTTCAAACCCCCTCCCCAAAACAAAAAATCAACAATACTTTAGCTTCTAAACTTTGCAGTTCTTCCAATCATAGTTTCAACCCCCAAAAAATAGTTCTTTAGCTTCTCAATTTCATAAATATTTTTCTTTTTCTTGTTTAATCATTATCATGTTTAATCTTCAAAAGATTGAAAAAAGAGAGAGAATGTAACAAAATCTAAAGTTTAATTTTCAAAATATAGAAGCATTTTCATTAAAAAAAGTCAACGAACTCTCTATTTTCTGCGACGTTGATGTTGCACTGGTCACTTTTTCTCCTATAGGTTGCATTTTTACCAAAAAAATTCACTAAGAAAAAAGTAATTAAAATTTTAACATCTTTCACTTTTTTTCACACATAATAATTTAAAGTGCTTAATTTTATATATCTTATTTTGTTGTCATTTTTACTAGAATTGGAGCAGTGCTTGATCGTTATATCATGTTACTGTCAGAGAAAAGATATCAATATGAAATTTAATTACATTTTAACTTTTTTTTTTGTTTTTCACTATCATGTTACTGATTGGTTTGAATTATTGATATTTTTCAAAATTAACTATGAAAATAGGCATGTAAGTTGCTTAGAGGTTATGATTTCTAATTCTTTTATATTATTTTATTTTATTTTTTAGTTGATTTTCTGAATTTGTTGTTGATTTTTCTTTTTTTTTATTATGATTACATGCAATGGAAGTTAAAAAAGATGAAGCAACTGGACCACATCAGTGGAGATGAAAACAAGTTGTTTCACCTCGATAATCAGTTTGTTTATTTTCAATCTATTTTCTCTTTCCTTTTCCTCATCTATTTCTCACACTTTTGCATTTCCTTTATATATATATAACTATAAATCAAATAAAAAATCCTTCACAGTCGAAATCGTTATCCAGATCTAGATTGTTTAAAGTTTTATACAAAACTTTAAATCGTTAATAAATTGAATAATACCCAACAAAATCAATTCACTCTTATAAATTTTAAGTAGTTTTAGTTCCACAATTATGTTACTGCATGTTCATCAATTTGATTACCATATTTCTTATAGAAAAATTGATTATTATATTATCACATTATTTGAGTATATTCAATTCTATATTAAAAGACAAAATTCAAAAAGAAAGAAAGGTACAAATTCAGAAAATAACACTTTTTTATTTTTCTTTTAGGGTTTAAGGTCTTGAAAATTTGGTTCACTCATATATTGGCCATTAGTTTGCTAGGTTTGCATGGCGAGCACAAACATATAGCCACCCTCCTTTCTTTTCTTCTCAATTTAATATTAGTAAAAATCATAGCTTCACCCAAAATAGTTCTTTACCTTCTCCATTTTACAATTTTTTTTCTTTTTCTTCATTAATACTCATAATTTATAATCCTCAAGATACTGGAAAAAAGGAAAAAGAAAAAATTTGAAAAAAAAAATTCAATCAATGTGTAAAATTCAAAATTAAGCATTGTCGAAAAAAGAAAGAAAGAAGAGGGATCGGGCTTTAAGCAAAGAAAAAAGGAAGGAAGCTTTGGAAGAAGAAGAAAGGATCGTTAATCTTTCCTTGTCAAACTCCGATATAAGCAATAGAGGAAAATTAATTTAAAGGGAAGCTAGAAAAGCATGGAATGTGGGGAAAAAGCTAAGATTGAGCATTCATGGAGACGAGAGGGATGTAATTGATGAATTAATGAGAACGGATGTCCAATAAAAGAGGAAATCGAGTGGAGAAGGAAAAGCTTTGAGGTGGTTAAGGTGAATCTCAAATCTGTTTTTTATCAATTAAATTCAGTAGTTTTTTGGAGTTAGACGAAAATGAGAATCGTTTCATGGAACATTACATAGGTGAAGAAGATAGTAAGAAATGCTAGGGAAATTTTTTGCTTCTAACAAGAGAGCAAGATGGAATCGGTATATCGGGATTTGATTAGGAAAATTTGGTACGATGTCAATTTTGATTTTAGATTCACAGGTTCAAAGGGGAGATCTAGAGATTTTATATCGGTTTGGGATAAAGATATTTTCAGATTACTAAAGATCATTGTGAAGGCAGATTTGGTGCAGTAGTAGGCGTATGGAAGGAAGGAGGAATGGAAGTTACAATGGTAAATGTATATGCCCCGAACGTAGTAGCAGAACAAAAAGTTTTTTGGGATGAGCTGATAGAAATGCGTAAAACAATTTATGGCACCTTGGATAATAGGAGGTGACTTTAACGTGGTAACATATAGAAGCGAAAAGAGCAATTGTGTGGGAACAGGATATGGATCGAGAGAGTTTTTGTGACCTCATTTATTGTAGTAAAATCGGTAGGTGTGGCTAGAGCAATCTTTTCAGACCCAAGTGAAGCAAAAGATGTTGTGATAGCAACGGTAGGTGCAATCATAGCTGCATTTGGTTTGATTTCTGATATGGTTTGGGTAGCAACTGTCCATGTTTTTATTGAAGTTGGATCAAAACTAGTGCTCTAGTGGCTATTTGAAATTGAGTCAAGACCGTGGATGTTGCAACCTTTATTTAAGGAAATTGACAGAAGAAGATGGAAAGGATGTTAAATTTCCTATTGTAAAGCTGAACGACAGGGGAATGAAATGGTTTTCGCTTTAGTGATGGCAGGAGTTAAACGAGTTGAAATATTCAAAGCATTGTGGTGAATTTTAGGCAAAAATGGAGGGGTATCTCTGTCTTTCAATAATGTTAATGTTGTTGTTTATTGGTAAGTCTTATTGATGAATTCGTCTGGTGGATTGGCAAGCTTTGCTTCTTTTGTTGATGCAAGCTGAGGTACTGTAGCTTTTCGGATGGTTAGGTCCCGCTCGACCTTTTAGTGTTTTTTTCGAGAATGGAGGAGGTCAAATTGAATTGTGATATTTTTCAATTACAATAGGTGATTAGTTATAAAAGTGTTGCTGCAATTTGCAGCAATTAGGCTTGGTATTTTCAATGCCTCATTTTGTAATTATCTGATTGAGCAAAAAAAATATAACTATAAATCAGATAAAAAAAATCTTTCACAATTGAAATCTTTATTCAGATCTAAACCATTTAAATTTTTATACAAAACTTTTTTTTTGTGTTAAATTTTATACAAAATTTTAAACCGTTAATAAATTAAGTTAAACCCAACTAAATAAATTCACTCAACTTATAAATTTTAAATAGTTTTAGTTCCACAATTATGTTATTGCATGTTTATCAATTTGATTTCCATATTTTTTATAAAAAATTTGATGACCATATTATCACATTGCTTGGGTATATTCACTTCTATATTAAAAGACAAAATTCACAAAGAAAGAAATAAAGAAAGGGACAAATTCAAAAAAAAAGTAAAAACATTATTTTGAAGCCTGATATATACCATTTAAAAAACTCTTATTCGAAAACTTTGAAAATGGGTTTTTTTTTGTGAATTACAATAACAGGGTAAAATCCGAACAACCAACGCGATTAATATGACTCGAATTCAAGCCACATTTGAAATGGTGAGCACCATTGACCATCAGGTTACTACATATGATTTAACCCTTATATAAACAACTCATAAAAGTTTAGACCCCAATTTAAGCATATAAATAATTACATATGATGAGATTTAACCTAATAATACTATAAAATTTAACTTTACCGATTCAACCAAAGGTTGATTTATATTTATTATATTAAAAATTTTCAATAATCTAATTTAATTTAATAATTTGAATGTCAAGGGTAAGTAGGTTTCTTCTATAACTTCTTGGGTTTAAGATTCAGAAGATTTCACATTTATAGTATACTACAAGACAAACCTTACCGACACATTTATTTAATTTATATGTCAAAAAGCAAGCTTTCTCATTAGAAAAGACAATGAACTCTCTATTTTCTATGATGTTAATGTTGCACTAGTCACATTTTCTTCTACAGGTCGTGTTATTATCAAAAATTTCACCAGGAAAAGATAATTAAAATTTTAACATCTTTCACCTTTTTTTCACAAATAATAATTTTAAAGTGCTTAATTTTATCTTTCTCTTTTTGTAGTCATTTTTACTAGAATTGGAGCAGTGCTTGATCTTCTCAATTTCACCACTCTTTTAACCATAGTTTCAACCTTCTCCCCTAAAAAAACAATTTTTTAGCTTCTCAATTTCGCAAATCTTCTTTCTTTTTTTTTTTAAATTTTTATCATGTTTAATCCTCAAGAGACTGCAAAAAAAAAAAAGAATGTAACAATATCTAAAGTTACATTTTCAAAACATAGAGGCGTTCTCATTAGAAAAGCCAACCAACTTTCTATTTTCTACGACGTTGATGTTGCACTAGTCACTTTTTCTCCTACAGATCATGCTGTTACCAAAAATTTCAACTAGAAAAGGTAATTAAAACTCTTTTAACCATACTTTCAACCCTCCCCCAACCCCCACAAAAAAAAAAACAGTTCAGCTTCTTAATTTAAGAAATCTTTTAACCATAGTTGCACCCTAAAAAAAAACACTCTTTTAACATCTCAATTTCACAACTCTTTTAACCATAATTTCAACCCTCCCCCCTCCCACAAAAAAAAAACTCTTCTTTAGCTTCTCAATTCCACATATCTTTTAACCATAGTTTCAACCCTCTCCCCTAAAAAACAGTTCTTTAGCTTCTCAATTATACAAATCTTTTTTCTTTTTCTTGTTTAATCCTTATCATATTTAATTCTCAAGAGACCGCAAAAAAAAATGTAACAAAATCTAAAGTTACATTTTCAAAATATAGAAACATTCTCACTAGAAAAGCCAACGAACTATCTATTTTTTACGATGTTGATGTTGCACTAGTCATATTTCTCCTTCTAGTCATGTTACAAAAAATTTCATCAGGAATGGATAATTAAAATTTTAACATCTTTCACTTTTTTTTTAAACATAATAATTTTAAATTGTGTAATTTTATCTCTCCTTTTTTGTGGTCTTTTTTACTAGAATTGGACCAGTGCTTGATAGTTATATCATGTCAAGGAAAAGATATCAATATGAAATATAATTACATTTTAACTTTTGTTTTTGTATTTTACTATCTTGTTGCTAATTGATTTGAATTATGGATATTTTTTAAAATTAATGGTGAAAATAGGCATGTAAGATGTTTAGAGGTAATGTTTTCTAATTCTTTAATATAATTTTGTTTTATGTTTTTAGTTGATCTTGTGAATTTATTGTTGGTTTTTCTTGAATTTATTATTTTGATTACATCCTGCAGAAGCTAAAAAAGATGAAGCAATTGGACTACATCAGTGAAATTGAAAATAACTTGTTTCATCTCGATAAGATGAAAACAAGTGTTATATGAGACTTTAATAGATTAACATTATAACTATCTATTTTTATTCAATTTTGATTTTAAAGATTTTGTGAGGGTGAAATAGTTTTGTATTGTTTTGGTTTTGAATTTAAAAGAAATTTAATTGTTTATAAAATTATAATCTAAACATGAATTGGAAATTGATAAACAAAAGGAGAGTAAAATTGTATGGTGGAAGTAAGTTGAATGATGTTGAGTCTAATTGAATTGCAATTTTTTTTTTTCTCATTCGTTATCAATTACAGCAAAAAGCCATGGATAGACCAAGCCAATTCAATCTCAAATAACATTTTGCAGACTCTAAATACTATTTCAGCAAAAAAATTGTCTTTACATTCACTCGAAACTGAATACATAGGAACAGGATTGAAACAACATTCTAACAAAGAACATAATTCTCATTCTCAGCATTCGCTTTCACCACCAAGCTTTCACCAACACTTATTATGTATATTTTTTTTTCTCGATCAATAAACTAAGGTTGAAGCGACCATGACCTTTGATCAATCTTCATCAACCAATTCAACACCACTTTTGTGATTATCTTTGTTTTATGATTAAGTTTAAAAGAACTTCATTTAAGTAATTAAATTTAAAATTTTCCCTTAATTTGTGATAAAAAAATTCTGCATTTGAGCGTAGAAGATATTTTAGGCAATTTAAAAAAATTATTTTAAATTGGGGTAAAAAAAAAAAAGAGAAAATCTAAAATTGTGTGGTAAAGATATTATACTGGTGAATCTTGTGTGTTGGCCTGATGATAAAAAATGTTCATTGAAATATAATTTAAATTCAAATCGCGCCAGTCGCGTTGCTATTAAAATTTATCCCCTTATAATTTACAAAAAAAATTATACTTATTATCCAAATATACTATAAATATGTAAATACAAGTAAATACACTCAAATTTAATTACAATGTGACTTTTCAAATGTGGCCTAAGTGAATAATAATATAGCAAAATGAAAACATGAGAAACAATATAAATTCCGAGGAAAACATCTACCAAGTAATCATTGATTTCCTAAAGTGACGCTATTTATGAAACTGGTACTGCTCTCAAACATTTTTCTCTCAAACCCTAAGCGCCGCTTGAGCTTTTTTTGCTTTTGCTAACCTTTAGACGACCAACCACCTGTCGTCGGTGGTTGGTTGTCCCTCATCCCTTCTCTTTCCTGGCTTGTTTCTTTTATTCCCTCCTCTTGGAATCATAACTCCATGAGGGCCTTGCCTGAGCCTTTGTGGTTGTTTTCCTTTCGCTTCTATATAGGCTTTTGTTTAAGAGGGCTTAGTGCGGTGCTTCTGACACCAATGATATCCCGTTTTCAAGATGAGAGATTCATTATGACTATGGATGGTGGATGCTTGGGTGGCATCAAGCCTTCGAATGTTGCTTTTCAGTTTTGTTTCTGACAGGCTCTAAGATTACCATTGTCTAATTCAATCAATGTAATGTTTCTAATCTATGTTCGGTGCTGCTGGTGACTTACCTCTAACTGTTGAGGTGGTTTCAAGTTTTCGGACTCAATTCGGCGTCTCTCGACTGGTGGTTGGTGATATTTGATTGCTTTGGAGATGTGCTTCATTGTTTTCTCCATTTCATGTAAGCAAGATTCACAGTGGAAATGGAGGCTGTTCAGTAATGGAGATCATACACAATAATGGTTTACATTAATGGCTAACGCCTAAGTGAATAGTGATGATCCCTCCTCTATTTCTCCTTTTAGAAGGGTCGAATGCTTCTTTTGGGGACTTGGATGTTTGGAACCATTTTGCCTTGGATAAATGCCATCGTATAAAATTACTTATTGGTATAAGGTATTTATAGAAAAATAAAATTTAAATTAAAAATTAAAATTCATAGTAATACCACTAATCTTAAAATTAAAAAAATTAATTGTTTATGAAATTATAATCCAAACATGAATTGGAAATTGATTAACAAATGGGGAAAGTGAAATCCCACAGTGGAAATAAGTTTTGTTTTTGGTGATAAAAAATCACAGCAATGTTACATCATATTAAAAAGATTAAAAGCGTCCCTCATTTTTTCCTGTTGAAAAATATTCGAAATTTCATTAGGAATAGTATCAAAGATTTGTAAATTTGATTTCTTCGTTAGGCTCAGCTTTATCAAGTGATCTGCAGTTATATTATTTTCTCTAAGTATATGTTGCAGTCACCATTGTTTTTTGATTCTCAGAAATTGTCGTACCCTTTTAAGTATTATAATACTTGAATCTTTCAATCTATTATTAATCAACGCAAGGATCACTTTTGTATTATCAGATTGAATTGTGGCTCATTTGCATCCTCTACTAAGTAGGATGAATATCCCATTAAGGATACCTCAGAGTTCAGCTTCAAAGGGCATGCAACGATCCAAGTATCTGTTGAATCCCAAAATTTAATTTCCTTCCAAATCCCGAACCATATTGCAAGTAGACACATTTTTCACGATAATAGTCACAACCCCGTACATAAATAAATGAATCAACAATCCATGAAAATAAATTAAATGGTGTTGAATCTAATTGAATTGAAAGTATCTTTATTTAAAACAACTTCATTTAAGTATTTAAAGTAGAAATTGAGACGTTAAAAAAAATTGAGACGTTACGATTAGAGTAAAGTAGAAATAAGGTTAGACAAAATGTTGACGGTTGACATTAGAGCTTATCCAAGAAGAGGGAGAATCTTCCATGTCACCCTAATTAAAGCACCAATAAACTATTACTTTACCAAGAGTTGTTTGGATTCCCTAATTTTTACTTGCAAACCCATTTGTGTTAACCTTTTGGATTAATTGCATTGATGCCCTTATATTATGTCTTATTCGAAATTACGGTTAAATTTCAAACATTTTAATTGAGTTCTCTAATAATCATTATCGATTTAATAAAGTTTTTTCACTATTCATTTTGTCGTGCTCCAAAACATTCATCTACTTTCCATACTTTCTTTTTTTTCTTTTTTATTATTTCTTTAATCTTTTTCATTTTTCAATAATAAACAATATAATAAAAGCACCTCTCACGACCCTCTTAATTTCAATATTGAGTAAATTGTTCTCTTTCAAACAATCGGAGTAATTTAGTTCCATTAATTTTGAAAGTCAACAACTATAGGCAATTAATCATAATGTTAATGTTACCCATCAATTGTACATAATTTTGATTCATATAATAATAAAATTAAGCTATCAATGTTTACATATTTTTTCAATTTAGTCATTATTCTAAAAAATTTAACAAATTTAACCAAAATATTTATACAATTTGATCCTAATTCTAAAAAATACTTTTGCAGATTAAAAATGCATATTTTTAAAAAAATTATATAAAAAATCATATTAACATTTCATTGAGCTAGCAACTAAGGGCATAGCTAGGGGGCTATCAAGAGTCTCAACCCCCTTAAAATGGAAAAATTTTCCATTTAAATCCTTTAAAATTTTTAAATTTTAAATTAGTAAAGTTAAAACTGCATTTTGACTCCCCTTAAAAATTATAAAAATTTGATTTAATCTTTTAAAAATTATAAAGATATAGACTATTAAAATAGTGAAATTGTATTTTTACTATTATAAAAATTATAATTTAATTTCGGTCCCCTTAAAAAAAATTTTGACTTTGCCCTTGCTAGCAACCTAAGTAATATATTATATAGGCTTTAAGCATTTGTTTAGAAAGTACGGAGATCTAACATGAACTTTAATGAATTTCCCGCTTTTGCAATCAATGAAATAAATATTATTTGAGAGCCCATCATAAGCAACAAATTGAATATTTTCATTTGAAACTTTAAGAATCAAACTTACACCCAAAGATGAGAGAACAATCTTTTCCCCACTTTTTTTTATTTATTTTAAAGAATTTGTATTCAATGTATTCAAGTGAAGCACCAACATCACTAATCTTTCAAACCCATGTATTCTTTTTCTTACACAAGTAATTAATAGAAGCATTCTCATTAGAAAAGTCAACGAACGTTCTATTTTCTGTGACGTTGATATTGCACTAGTCACTTTTTCTTTTACAGATTATGTTGTTACCAAAAAATTTCATCAGGAAAAAGTAATTAAAATTTTAACATCTTTCACTTTTTTTTTCACACATAATAATTTTAAAGTGCTTAATTTTATATATCTTATTTTGTGGTCATTTTTTTTAGAATTGGAGCAGTGCTTGATCGTTATATCAGATTACTGTCAGAGAAAAGATATCAATATGAAATTTAATTACCTTTTAACTTTTTTTTTTGTTTTTCACTATCATGTTACTGATTGGTTTTAATTATTGGTATTTTTCAAAATTAATGGTGAAAACAGGCATGTAAGTTGCTTAGAGGTAATGTTTTCTAATTCTTTTATATAATTTTGTTTTATTTTTTTTAATTGATTTTGTCAATTTGTTGTTGATTTTTCTTGAATTTATGATTTTGATTACATGCAATGGAAGTTAAAAAAGATGAAGCAACTGGACTACATTAGTGGAGATGAAAACAAGTTGTTTTACCTCAGTTATCAGTTTGTTTATTTTCAATTTATTTTCTTTTTCCTTTTCCTCATTTATTTCTCACACTTTTGCATTTCCTTTATATAATTAACTATAAATCAAATAAAAAAAATCATTCACCGTCGAAATTTTTATCTAAATTTGGATCGTTTAAATTTTTATACAAAACTTTAAACCATTAATAAATTGAACAATACCCAACTAAATCAATTCACTCAAATTATAAACTTTAAATAGTTTTAGTTCCACAATTATGTTATTGCATGGTCATCAATTTGATTACCATATTTCTTATAAAAAAATTTGATAATTATATTATCACATTATTTGAGTATATTCAATTCTATATTAAAAGACAAAATTCAGAAAGAAAGAGAGGGACAAATTCAAAAAATGACCCTTTTTTATTTTTCCTTTAGAGTTTAGGGTTTTGAAAATTTAGTTTTCACTTATAAATAGGCCATTAGTTTGCTAGGTATGCATGGCGAGCACAAACAGATAGCCACCTTCCTCTCTTTCCTTCCCAATTAATATTAGTAAAAATCATAGTTTGCCCCAGAATGGTTCTTTACCTTCTCAATTTCACAAATCTTTGTTTTTCTTCGTTAGTACTCATCATGTCTAATCCTCAAGAGATCGAAAAAAATAAATGTAATCGAATTTAAAGGTACATTATCAAAATGTAGAAGCTTTCTCATTAGAAAAACCAACGAACTCTCTATTTTATGCGATGTTGATGTTGCACTAATCACTTTTTCTTCTACTAGTTGCGTTGTTACCAAAAATTTCACCAATGAAAGGGCATTAAAATTTTAACATTTTTTACTTATTTTTTTGTACATAATAATTTTAAACTATTTAATTTTATCTCTTTTTTGTGGTAATGTTTACTAGAATCATAGCTATGCTTAATCATTATATCAAGTTAACACTAGAGAAAAGATATCAATAAGAAATTTAATTCCATTTTAACTTCTCAATTTCATAAATCTTCGAACCATAGTTTCAATCCCCTCAACAACCCCCCCCCCCCCCTTCAAAAAACAACAACACTACTTTAGCTTCTCAATTTTACAAATATTTTAACCATAGTTTCAACCCCCGACCGCCAAAAAAAAAAAACACTTCTTTTAACATCTAAATTTAAAAAATCTTCTAACCATAGTTTCAACCCCAAAAAATAATTATTTATCTTCTCAATTTCACAACTCTTTTAACCATAGTTTCAACCCCAAAAAAAAACACTTCACTTCTAAATTTCATAAATCTTCTAACCATATTTTTACCCTTCCCCCAAAAAAACACTTCTTTAGCTTCCCAGTTTCACAAATCTTCTAACTATAATTTCACCCAAAAAAAAAACAACTCTCTAACTTGTCATTTTCACAAATCTTCTAACTATAGTAACAATAGTTTCAACCCAAAAAAAAAACAATTCTTGAGCCTCTTAATTTTGCAACATCATAAAAGCATTCTCATTAGAAAAGCCAATAAATTATCTATTTTTTACAACGTTGATGTTGCACTAGTCATTTTTTTTCTTACTGGTCATGTTGTTACAAAAAATTTCATCAGGAAAAGGTAATTAAAATTTTAACATCTTTCACTTTTTTTCAACATAATAATTTCAAAGTGCTTAATTTTATCTCTCCTTTTGTGTGGTCATTTTTACTAGAATCGAAGCAGTGCTTGATCGTTATATCAAGTTACTGTCAGAAAAAAAAACATCAGTATGAAATGTAATTCTATTTTAACATTTATTTTTGTTTTTCACTATCATGTTGCTAATTGATTTGAATTATGAGTAATATTTTTCAAAATTAATGGCGAAATTCTTTAATATAATTTTGTTGTATTTTTTAGTTGATTTTGTGAATTTGTTGTTGATTTTTCTTGAATTTATTATTTTGATTACATCTGGTAGAAGTTAAAAAAGATGATAAGTGAAGATGAAAATAAGTTGTTTCATCTCGATAATCAGTGGAGATGAAAACAAGTTGTTTCATCCCATGCATATTGCTTAATCATTTTTTTAATTATTAGAGGGAATAAACTTGCATATCTAATGATTAATACTATGATGTCTGTAAAGCAGTAGAAATTAACATCAATGAGGCATATAAATATTTGCAGTTCCATGGCTCATAGTGTACTGCTAGACCACTTATATCAATCTAGAGGAGCACCAGCAGGTCGTCGTGGTGCGTCCTGTAGTTCTTGCTTTAACCCTTTGGCTGCTGGTGCTGGTGCGTCCAGAAGTTCCATGCGGTTTAACTCCGCATGCTGCAATCGCACCTTGTTACCCTCAAATCCAGGTATCAATTCCATGCTAACCCTTCATAACTATTTAAGTGCTAAACCGCTTACAAGTTTTTGTAACCCAAGCTAATTTTTATTGGGATCAGATTCATCCTGGTATCCCAAATTTGCAGAATGGGGTGTCTAGAAACTCATTAATGGTATTGGTAAGTGAACCTTTCTCTAGACATGGAACATTTTATAGTCCTTATCTTAATCCTACGTAAATGTTGTCAAATTATAGAATCAACCAATCATGGGGAATCCCGCTATGCCTCATGCTCCAAATCAGCCAGTGGAAGCATTAGGAGCCCCAAATATGGCATGTTATGGCACTGTTGGGTTTTTTTTGACAGCAGCAAAAGAAAGAAAAAAAAATGTAGAGCAAGGCAAGAAGAAGGAAAATGCAATATACTTGCTCACAAACGTGCAGCAAGGGAGCTTATGGCTTTTAGCTCATTTTGCTCAATTTTTCAATAAGAAAAACAATACATTTATAGCCAAATACATCATCAAGTACTGCCTACTACCACTAAGTAGCCTAGTAACTTGTAAAACATTGCTTGTACACTCAAACAAGCTACCTAAACTAGTCATTCAGCTATCTAAACATATCAAGCTGTCACCGAGCTTGTTCATTTTCAACTAGTTTAATTACAATGAAACTAAACAAAAAATATGTTGCTGCAACATGCACAATTGCTGCAGCATGCATACAAGCTGTATGCACTATAAATAAAAACATAACAGTAGCATGGTTGGCCATTTTCAACAGGCACCCTATACTGTTGTCAGTCTACCAAAGAAGAACAGTCGAAAAAACTGTTTAATATCAGTAATTACTAATCACAAGCTTTTTTTTTTCTTGGAAAATCTCAGTGCCAACCAATGCTGCCTGGCATTATGGATCAGCAGCAGGGACTTGGAGGGTTAGGAAGCTCATCTATGGTATGTTATTGTCACTAAGTAAAAACTTTAGAGATTAGTTTATATACTGTAATGGAATGGAAGGGAAGGGAAGGGAAGGGAAGGGAAGGGAAGGGAATTGAATATTTTGAAATTTATAGCAGCAACCAGTGAGAGAGAATCTCATAACACCTAGCATTCCTAATCAACAACCAGGAGCTTTTGCCGGTGGCACATTTCTGGTATGCAACGGCAACATCAACACTTCATTTATAATTTTCTATTTGCATTTTACTCTTTCCTTTACCATTGATATTACAATGAATAGTAGAACCAGTCCTTGCTGGGAAACGGCAACATGACATCTAATGTTCAGTTCGAGCCCCATTAGCAAGGAGTTATAGGCAGCACATCAGTGGTATATATTTGATAACATTCTAGATTTTTTTTTTCAGATCCTATGTAAAGCCTATGTTACTTGATAAACCTCTGAATTTTAATTTATGCTCAGTTTCAAGCTTTTGAATTTTCTTAATCCAGGGACAGCCTGCAAAAAATGTACTTTCAGAAGGTCAAGCAAATCAAATGCCCGCTAACCAAAATGTTGTAAGTTTTTCATTTCCTTAACTATGAATTCATCTCAAGGTTCCAATCTACTTTCCTAGAAAATAATATGTACTTTTTCTGAATGCAGAACCCTCAGAATCGTGTGTCGCCAGTGCCACTGACGTCTCAGGCTCAAGAGTCAAGTCAATCCAAATGAAACGAACTTGTTAAGCAATCCTAAGTCCAACACAGGGCAGAATTTGGATGTTACACCCTCTATCAACTCTGAGGGGTATGTATGCATGTCATCAAAACAAGCTTCCATTGTTAGCATCAAAGGCAGTTCATTCAATGGAATTCATCTCCAATTGTGTTTTCAGGGATCCCTCTGAGCCTATTATCATCACCCCCACCCTTGGAAATGGTTACAATGTGAACGATGGCAACATTAACAACAACAGCACCAATAAGAACATCAGCGCCACCACCCTTGAAATTGGGACAATGTAAACAACGGCGACATTGGCAACACCAGCACCACTGGAAACAGCAGCACCAACACCATTGGCAACAATGAAACAAATCAGAAAGAGAATCCCTATCTAGAGACCCTCATAGACTTGTCATTTTTTGATAGCCTTTTTGATGAGGTAAGAACTTAGTTTACTTTTTTTTAGCTCAATCAAGAAAATACAAATATCAGCATTGGAAACACAATGCTCAAAAAACTGCCAAAATGCAGCAAACATTCAAGACAAAGAAACCCGAAACCATCACCTGCATAAACAGACCCTCACAACTGTATTCAATCGCTCAATTGCAAACCACCAGGACACATAACAGAACCATCAACAGAGGAACAGCAGCCATCATCCCCCCCTCTGTATCCTAACTTTGCCCGACATAAAAAACCACCTAAGCAATTTCCTTTAACATCCATTGCCCTTCATATTCAACATATCCATTCCACTATAAACAAAGCAAATACACGAGTGCATCACCACCATGCTTTAAACATACCAGGTCTTTTAACACCAGCAACCGCCAAAGCAGAGGCCATCTCATTTCCTTGCTTTTCCACCATCGAGAAGGAGACATATCCTATTCTTTCCAATCTGGTGTCAAATTCCTTAAAAATCGAATGCAACAGCTACGGCCTCAACCTTTTATTCACTAGCCAACAATGCAGCTCCTTTGATTCAATCTCAATAATTAAAAAGCCTTTCCCTTTCCAATCCATTTCAAGATACACATCCATAGCTACAATAATCGCTCCAATCTCCGCTGTAATGACATCCTTTGCTTCCACAGGACCCGAGAATATTGCCCTTACCATCCCATCTGCATCTCTTAGAACCCCTCCGCCTCCGGCTACATCCTCGATAGTTTACTAGGCACCATTACAATCTAAACCCCACGCAAAACCATTCGTTTTGTACAGAGTAATATATATACTTTCAATTTTTCTTTATTATGGAATATAAAACATAACATTTTTTTCACGGACAGATGTATGAAGGCACAGTTGAAAGTGCAAGCAACTCCATGGAATGGGAGGGCATTGTATTGCTAGCCCACATGACCTTGGAAGACTTTTAGATACTCTTTTGAGCAATATATCTCACATTTAAGGTTTCAAGCTGCATTTGCTTTTCTCTTCCTTGTTTGCTTTGAAACTCCTTTCCCTGGTAAAATCCGGGTGCGCCAGAAATAGGTGATGAAACCTATGATATAATATAATAGGTATTGTAAGTAATAATGAGGAAAACATGAAACTTGACCTCTGTGTATGTGTGTGATGCTTGTTTCTAATTTGCTAATATGTTAAAGTCTGGATTAGTTTTGGACTTGTTAAGAAATTTGAGTTGCAATGTTCTACATGATTAATTTGTTTGCCTGTATGGCAACCATTTGGTGTAAAACTCGATTACAGCTTTATGGGTTTTACTTTTTAAATTGAAGTTTGAAATTCAAGCTCTATCAGGTTAAAAAGGTATTTTTTTTTAGGTAAGTATTTGACTTATTGAAATGCATTATGATTACAATATAGAATTGCCCTATTTAATTAAGTATAAGATCTTCGAGGATTCTTACCTTCAAGTGCGTCTAGACAAATTTAAACTCAAAGCCTTGTGAAAAAGCAGATGCCAATTAATTGTGTTACAGCTTAAGCCTAAAAGGGTACATCAAGACTCAATACTCCTCCTTTAGCTACAGTCTTATCTTTAGCATTAGTTTGTTATTGTGTTTATAGTTTTTGTTCTTGGTTTGTTACCTTTATTTTATAGATATTTTCTTAATTGGTTATTTTTGTTGAGTACATTATAGCATGTAGTTAAGTATATGACTTTATATATTCAAGAATGCTACTGGATAATATGTTTTACATTTTATCACAAGTCTCCTTGTTGTATTAGAGCCCTAAACACTCTTACAAAATAGATTTAATTTTTTTGGCTTCTGACATTATTACAATAGCTATTGACGCTCTTATTGTCAATGTCGGCAACACTAGTTCATCTTCTATGCAGTTTAAGCCTACATCATAGCTTCCCATAAAACTCCTTGAACCCACATTTTTCTCACCTAGAAAGCCCTAGTCTCTATGCTTATGTCCGATCACAATCTCTACAGTCATTTAGACAGGTCTACACCAATTCCACCATGCACAATCACCAAAGACAATAGTACCTTCCCAATCTTGATTACCTCAATTGGTACAAACAAGACCATTAACTTGAGATTAATTTAGAATTTCACAAACATATACTCTATGTTTTTTAAACCTCCATTGGCTTGAATTGTCACTATTTGAATAGTGAAAATAACTTTTTTTATTTATTTTTCTTTTATTTTTTTGGAAATTTAGTTTTCACTTATAAAAAGTCATTGGTTTGCTAGACATGCATTGCGAACACAAATCGATAGCCACCCTCTTCTCTTTTCTTTCCAAATATTATTTGTAAAAACCATAGCTTAACCCTCAAAAAAATAACTTCTTAATTTCACAAACCTTTTTTTTTATTTTTCTTTTATCCTCATCACGTCTAATCCTCAAGATATTGAGAAAAAAAAAAGAATGTAATCGAATCTAAAGTTACATTTTCAAAAACGTAAAAGCTTTCTCATTAGAAAAATCAACGAATTCTCTATTTTCTGCAATGTTGATGTTGCACTAGTCACCTTTTCTCCTATCAATCATGTTGTTATAAAAAATTTCACCAGGAAAAGGTAATTAAAATTTTAACATCTTTCACTTTTTTTTACACATAATAATTTTAAAGTGCTTAATTTTATCTCTCTCTTTTTTGTGGTGATTTTTATTAGAGCCGACGTAGTACTTGATCGTTATATCAAGTTACTTCCAAAAAAAAAATATCATAATGAAATCTAATAACATTTTAACATTTATTTTTGTTTTTCACAATCAAGTTGCTAATTGATTTGAATTATGGATATTTTTCAAAATTAATAGTGAAAACAGGCATGTAAGGTTGTTAGAGATAATGTTTTCTAATTCTTTTATATAATTTCGTTTTATTTTTTAGGTAATTTTGTGAATTTGTTGTTGATTTTTCTTGAATTTATGATTTTGATCACATGTAGTGGAACTTAAGGAAGATGAAGCAATTGGACTATATCACAGAAGATGAAAACAAGTTGTTTCACCTCGATAATTAAATTGTTTGTTTTTTATATATTTTCTCTTTTTTTCCTCTTTTATTTCTCACACTCTTGTATTACCTTTACATATAACTATAAATCGGATAAAAAAAATTGTACAATCGAAATTCTTATCAGATTTCCACCTTTTAAATTTTTATTCAAATTTTTAAATTGTTAAGTTTGAATATACTTATTTTTCATTAATTGAATAATATCCAACTAAATCAATTCACTCAACTTATAAATTTACCATTCAAAACTCAATCCAATTTAAACTAAACTTGATAGTGAGATTTAGATAGTTTTATTTCCACAATAATATTATTGCATGTTCATCAATTTGATTAACATATTTCTTAAAAAAATTGATTACTGTATTATCACATTGTGTAGGTTTGTGTGATTTATAAAATTAATAAATGTTCACTCTTTCTTACAATAATGATTTACTATAATATGTTTTAAATTAATTTATAGCATCATAATTAATTATAAATATATAATTATAAAATTAATGAATGTTCTCTCTTTTTTACAATAATAACGTATAAAGTTAATGGATGTTCACTCTTTTTTACAATAATAGTACTCTTTTTTATAATAATAGTTTACTATAATACAAATAGCAAAAAAATTTATCAGTCTCAAAAAAATATACGAGGAAATCAATGGTCAACTAATCAATCGTCCAAAAATTAAAAACAACTTTTGAAAAAAAAATAGAAAACATATAAAAATAAAAAAGTTCTAAAAATTTATAAACAACAATTAAAAATTCCATGTTGAATTAAAACATTAACATTATCACCTCTAAATCATAATTGACTGATAAACGTTTTTCATATATATAATTATATGCAAAATTATAAACATTAAATACTCTTAAATCACGCCCTTACATTTTTTTCTGTTAGGGATTGACTCGTATAAACGAACAAGTAAGATAGAGAAGATCAAACACACAAATATTTACGTGAAAAAAATCCTCAAAAGAAGATAAAAAAATCACGGCTAAAAAGAGATTTCACTATAAAAAAAGTGAGTACAAAATATGGAAAGAATCAAAGGAAAACTCAAAACCCTAAAATAAAAACTCTTCAAACAAAAATATCAAAATTCTCTCGATCTCAATATTTTTTTTACTTAAAACTTATAGTAACTAAGGATTATTTATAAGTTGAAATTCGGAGCGTATATAACTAAAATAACCCTAGGTTAATCAGGTTAATCAATGTTTAGTGATGCATCTGATCATTGATGATATGTATGACACTTTGGCTATCACAATATGCAACAATTGCCTTTTCTTTCACTTACCAGTTCCCTAAGCAGGTCGTTTAACCAAATAGCTTCTTTTACAATTTCAGTAATTGCAATGTACTCTGCTTCAATAGTAGATAAGGCTTCTATAGCTTGAACTGTAGCTTTCCAATTGATGGCACAATCTCCAAAGCAAATAGATAACCTGTGAGAGACCTCCTTCGATCTAAGTCTCCTACATAATCTGAATCAACATATCCGACTAAACCTTTTTTACTTCTTCCGAACTCTAACACATGTTAGAAGTACCTCGTAAATATCCACTTAACTACATGCCAGTGTAACTTACCCGGTTTGGCCATGTATTTACTAACAACACTAACGACATGTGAAATATTGGGACGAGTACATACCATTGCATACATCAAACTTCAGCCTGCGCTTGAGTAAGGTACTTTTGGCATGTACCTCTCTTCTTCTTCATTTTGAGGAGAATCTGAGCGTGACAATTTAAAATGTGCAGTTAAAGGAGTATTTACCAGTTTTGATTCTTGCATCTGAAATCGCTCAAGGATCTTTTTGATATACCTTTGTTGCGATAAAAACAATTTCCCAGAACGTCTATCCTTTGAAATTTCCCTCCCCAAAATTTTCTTCGTTGCACTTAAATCTTTCATCTCAAATTTAGAGTTAAGCATGGTTTTAAGTGTTACAATTTCGGATGGATCATTAGTCGCAATTAACATATCATCAACATAAAGCAGCAAATATATGAATGAATCGTCACCAAGACATTATAAATATACACAACTATCGTACTTGCTTCATGAAAAACCAATACTTAACATGAAGGAGTCAAACTTTTTGTACCATTGCCGAGGAGACTGCTTCAAACCTTACAATGATTTTCTAAAAAGGTAAACATGATCTTCCTTACCTTTAGTTCTGAAGTCTTCTGGTTGTTGCATGTATATATCCTCCTCAAGATCATCATGAAGAAAAGTAGTTTTTACATCTAACTACTCTAACTTGAGATTGTTTGATGCAACAAGAGCCAAAAGCGCCTAATGGATGTATATTTCACACCGAGAGAGATAACATCATGAAAATCCACTTCGCCTCGAGGTTAAATATATTCTAATTAAGTAATTTTCTTAAAATATAGAATTTTGAAGGTAGTCAAATTAAATTTGGTTTAAGGTTTCTATTGTAAGAAGCATTCGAAATAAAGTAATAAAATTGCTTGGCGAATTATCTAATTAAAGTATTAGATCAAATCAGTTCAATTGTGACATTCCATATCCGGATTCAATGATCGAGTCGGATAAGGGCGTTACTAAACAAAATTGGTTGACATGAAAAGTGAATATCTCATTATTTGCTCTCTTCCACATGAAAACTATACTTGTTTTACAGAGACGAATAAGCAAGATTGTCCATGTCTTGGATCTTCATTCTCCAAGGTTATTTATCCTTGTTAATTTGACTTAATATGATTCCTTCATTTCAGGAAATTTGTCCCTCCCATGCTTTTGGTGTAATTCTAAGGACAAAACTTAGGTATTTGAGTCAATCTGACCTTTTTGTGTTTTATCAAGTCTTAGATGCTAGGTTTTGGACCTATTAATTTTGATCCAAACATAAACTGATTTGAATTCAATTTATTTTGAATTCAAAATGATCTTGGTAAATGATACAAAATTATTCGAATTTAAAATGTTAAAATCCAAAATTATCTAAAATCATAATGACCCAATTTAAAATATCCAAACCTCAAATACAAATTATCAGAATTCAAAATAATTTAAAATTGAAATTGACTTGAACCCAAAATAACTTGAATCCAAATTTGAACTGAATTTCCATGATACCTAAAATTTTAAATCAATTTAACAGATCAAAACTAACACATCCCAAAATCACCCCAACCTATTCAATTAACAAGTTCAGCCTACTTGAACCCAACAAGTGGTTCCAGTGGTTAAAGGGGTGATATTCATCCTAGGAGACTCGGGTTCGAGCACCTGTGTGTGCAAGGTGTGTGTGCGTTGTCAAAAGATTAAGAGAGTATGAACAGATACTACCATGTAATCACATCAGTATAATAAATAAAAAAAACAAGTTCAGCCTACCTACCAACTTGAAGCAACTCTAAACTATTAGTTTACATTTTGATCACTCAATTTTAAAAAGTTACAAAATGGTCATTGACCTATTTGAAAGTTTTCATTTAAGTCACTGGATTGTTAAAATTACTGCTATATGGCTTTCTTTGTTCACACCACTTACACCAATTGAAAGCTCTCATTTTCTTTCTTTTCTACAATTCAATTTTTTTCCATGCAATAGTTTTGAACATCACGAATCTGCGAATCAAAATCCAAATAGCTTTCTTCTACGATCTCCAACACTGACGATCAAATCGACTTGGATATAAAGTATGTTCTTCTACTTATCGATGGGTATTGATCCACCAACCGATTGTCAAATCGTCGCACAGAGCTCACTAGCCAGACTCTTGAAAAAAAAAACTTTACAGCCCAATGACTTAAATAAAAACTTTCAAATAGTTCAGTGACTTAAATGAAAACTTTCAAATAGCTCCATAACCATGTTGTAATTTTTTGAAATTGAATGACCAAAACATAAACTTATTAATAATTTAATGACCTTAGGGGTAATTTACCTTTACTTTTCTAATGGATTTTTTAGGCTTAATTATTGAATTATCCATGTCTTTTTTATGGTACTCAAAGATTAATCATTTAAAGTTTGTGGTTATCTCTCTTATAATGTGATCTACAAGGTTTAAATCCGATGAATTTTTACTATTATTTGAAAAAAGAGACCAATTATTGAGGCAATCTAACATCAACCTGTGTATATTGATAGACAGTTAATTTTTTTTTTATCTGGATGAGACTCAAATCAGCATCAATAGGAAACATGTTAGGTAAATACTAGTACTAGGGCATGCTGCACATGGTACGAGTAAATGCTGGAAGAAGCAATGATATGATGGCCAGCTAGGTGGGAAATTGATCTTTTATAAGCTGCTATAAATGAACTTTTCATTATCATCAAATACTGTATAACTTCAATAATTCTCTTCCCTTAAGCCTTTCTACTCACAGGAAGAAAATACTCAGCCTTTACGCTTCCTTTGGATCCCAGAGCAAAACTGAAACCAAAACAAATAAAGAAAAGGAAAAAGAAAAAAGTTTGATTCTCTTATTGCTTGTGTAGGGGAAAAGAAGGCACAAACACGTGCCTTCCTTTGTGTTTTCGTCAAGTGGAAATTCCCTTCTCTTTTCCCTCTGCACTTCTTGCGAGCCATATTTATTTGAATGAAAAAAGTAAATTAATTTATATATGTAAGATTAAAGAATAAATTAATTTTTTATCAAAAATTTCATTCATTTTTATTGTTAAAAGCTGACATAATTGATGGAATAACTAGACAATTACATATAACATATCACATGTACCTCATACTGATACATATGAACTAGTTTTTAGTAGTAGAAATGGATGAATTTTTTAACGAAATGATCAAACTGTTCGTTAATCTAATGTATAAAGATCTCCATATTATTTTTACTCACAAAATAACAATTATAGCTTGGTTTATGTTATTTCAATCCCGATAGAGGAGACCTTAGGAATGCTTGTCATGCTGCACTGAACATTCAATTTGTCTTTTGTGTCCAATGGATAGCTTCTTAAGTGGAAGTGTAGGCACTGAAACTGGAGGGACATGCAAGTTAACTAGGTGGTCCACTTGCCATCTTTCATCTGCTGAAACCAACAAACAAGAAAATATATTTCTTTTCAATAATATCTAACCATCACCCCAAAAGAGCAGCCAGCTTGCTCCCATTTACAAAAGTTTACCTATCTCATCCCAAACGGATAGATTCAGACTATGTTTAAATTTTAAATTTTAAGAATTTTCATATATTTAGAAGGTTTTTGGAGCTAGCCAAGCCAAAACTAATCTCAGGGCATAAAATTCATAACATTAATTAGATTACAGGCAGTAATAAGGACAAGAAAATAAAGTAAGGCTGCAAATACAATGGCTGTACCTCACTTTCCAAACCCACATTGACAAATTGTTATCATCATCACCCCCACCCACCCAAAACTGCTCCTTACAAGACTACAAACAAACCAGGACCATTTTGAAAATCAAAAGAAAAAGATGAACTCCCTTTGATTAGTAATAACTCAACAATCTTGTCATAATATCTACCAGGAAATCCAACAGAGAAAACCAAAAAGAAATAGTAATATGAAATTGCAGCTTCACATGACAGAACATGCATTTGGGTTTTCATCACTGAACATGGTGATGTAAGGATCTTCATATCTAGTGACAGTAGCAGTGCTGCTTACATTGTTGTCTACTTTCCTAACATAACCAGGAGGTGCCTTCTTGTCGTAAGCAGTAACAGCGTAAGGTTGAGCCACCAGATTGTAAGGAACATAAGGCCAAATCTCAGCCTTTTTCCCTGTTGACTTAGCTTTCTTCAACACCTTGTTGGCTTCAACATATCCCGTTACAGTCACCTTCTGCTGTTTCCTGTTTATGTTCACCGATTTCACTCCTGCAAATAAAAAACACTACATTTCAGTCCTCCACCCCCCCAAAAAAAAGGAGATCAAAAGGAAGAAATATATGTATATACCATTCAATGAAGAGAGGGCTTTCTTGACCTTGAGTTCACAGCCATCACAGTCCATCCTTACCTTCAGCTCTACTGTCTGCAATTGTTTTCTCTTCTTGTGTTTATGACCACTACTGCTCATTAAATCAGACAAATACTCCAAAGTGCCTGAAACTCCCATGTCTTTTTTTTTTTTTTGGTTCAATTACTAATGAAGGATGTCTGGCTTCTGTCTTGTGAAATTTGAGAATTTATGTATATTTATAAGCAAAGAAGAAAGAAGCTGCAAGGGACCTTCCCTGAAATATAATAATTTAAAGGGGGATTAGATATTTATAACATCATTTATTATTACTATTTTTATAATGCATAAAACTCATATTTATATAAACTTTGCTGTATCTAATATTTATATATAAGAAACATATACATACACAAATTATTGGTTCTTACTTTTATATACCTTCAGTTTGATTTTTTACATTCATCAATAGTCAACAGAGAAAAAAGTTGTGGGTCCTTAATGAAAGGAGCAGCAACAAACGTTATTTTAGAAGGATCATTACATTATTTTTTATTTATTTATTTTCCTGTTCATTGATATGTCTTTTAATTACTGTTAAAAGCATGATTTGTTCTTAACAAGGATACCTCTTTGTGCTTAGCTTTGGAGGTAAGAAAATTTTAAGACAGTTTTGCAAATGTGCCCTTGGGCTGTTTGGTATTTACTAATTTGGGATAATGTTTACTGTTGTTATAGTAATTGGTCGGAATTTGGATGTTTTAACTGATATAGAACAAGCAAAGACAATGAGATCAATGACTCGTGATTTGTCCCATTGAATATTATTGGTAAAACATCTCTTCGGTCTCTTTCAATTTTGATATTAAGCATATCGGTCCTTTTTTAAAAAAAATCATAGTAATTTAATTGTCAATTTTAAAAGTGAGCAACTAAGAATAATTAATCATCAATTGTACATATTTTTATTGGTATAATAACAAATTTAGCCCTCAAAGTTTACATGTTCTATCACTTTGGTCTTGATTTAACAAATTTATCCTATAACATTTACACTTTTTGTCAATTTAGTCCTAATTTAAAAATTTTAGCCCACAACATTTACACAAAATATATTAACACTGATGACTAAATTTATTATTATATCAATAAAAAAATATGTACAAATGCTATGATTAATTGTCCTTAATTACTCCTTTTTGAAATTGATAGAGATTTAATTACTTTAATTTAATAATTATATCACTTTTGTTAATTTGGATTAATGAGTTATTTGCCCGTGAAAACCCATACTTTTAAGAATTTTTTTATATTAAAATCTTTTAAAAGATAAATATGGTGATGTGTGGAATATTTTAATTCAGCATTTTGATTGACTGTTGGTCAAATGATGCTTGCTCAAGTATAGTAAAAATATAGAAAGTTATTTTTTCTAAAAAAAACGAGTTACTTCAATGACTTTTGTTGGAATTAATTTGTTAATTATTTTTATTTTTGGTAGTATATAAAAATACATGTCTAAAACTAGGAATGTATAAGGATAAAAATTGGGTCTTGGTGAGTGACGAATATCTTTCTCTAGCAGTCTTTTTATATATTGTGGTGGATCTGTGAAAATAATTAATTGAATTAATTGTTTTACTGTTGCTTTAGTCAAGCAGTCAGTCACTTTGTTACTCTCTCTCAATACATGCTTGAACTTCACTTATCAATCATGAATGTACCATTCATGAATTAATCGGACTTTTGCAATGTTACTAAGTGATGCAAATCTATTTTGAATAGTATCAATTAACATTGTATTATCACAATAAACCTCAACTATTTACCTTAATTTTTTTATTAAGAGTCGGTTTAGCATAGCATTTTTAAATCAAAAAATACTTTTGAGATAAAATTATTGTTAAACAAAGTACTTTTAAGTTATTCAAAAGTATTTTTAAGATAAAAAATACTTTAAAATATACTTTTTTAATAAAAAACAGAAGCAAAAAACTTTAATTTTTTTTTAAATATTTTTTGGCCCAAAAACATTTTTGAAAAGCATTACTTAATTAGTCCTAATTAGAAAAAAAAAAGTATTTGGTGAGGTAATAGAGGAATGTCTTCAAGGGCAAAACAGTAAAAACAATCGATGTACTTGGGTAACAGGGAAACAGCTCACTCAGCTTTGCTGTTAGATTATGGTGTGAGGGTCAGATGCACGTTCTTCGTCCCCTTAGATTTTTTTTAATATAATATATATACACACACTTAAATACATTAAAAAAAAACTTATCATTTAAGCTTAAATAAAAGATAAATAAAAGATCTAAGCTTGGACTTAAGTTCAATCATATCGAATAATCTCACATATCTCATGTGTAAAATATAAAAATATATTAAATATTAAAAATATATAATTTCATATTAATATTTATATATTCTTGTAATTAAATTATTTCTAAATTATTAAATTTAAATTTAACAAATTTAAAGACAAAAAATATTATCTAAACTTGAGTGAAATTAAATTTGGTCAAGCAAGGTCAATCCTACTTAATTGGGCAGGTCTGCTAAACATAAATAATAAAACAATATGAATGCCTAAACCATTTTTTTGGTCTCTTTTTCAATCCATGATAAATAATATAAGATGATGACAAATTTAAAAATTTCCAATTCCACCTCCAACCTTAAAATAAAATAAAAATATAGCATTGCAATGTAATGTCTCCCAACAACCAAATTATTTTGTCCTAATTACAAGATCGTTAGCAAATAAATTTAGAATAAATTCATTTTGACCTAATGCTACAAGAAAATAAATTAAGAACTATTCCAAATAAATGAAAAGAATTTAAAAAATATTTATATAAACAGATTGGCAATATGCATAGTATAATAAACATTAATAAATTAAATAAAATAATAGTATGATTAATCATTAATCGTAGACTACAAATCATGCAGCTGTCTTTGCATTGTTTCCCCCACCAATCTCTTGACAAACATGCTATTTATTTATTTAAAACCACCCAACAAAAATCAAATAATTGATGCAATTCCATGAAAAGAAAATTCATTTGGTGGGGATCTCCAATGCTGGCATCCAATAAAATTCACAATTCTTCCTCAAACTTGTTTCTTAACTGTGAAATTAATTAAATATGTGAGTGTGGATGGTAAATTATTTATTTTTTAATTCATAGAAGACAGCTTAAAAGGTACTCGTGGAATGACTCTCAATTTTATTCCATCAACAGTGGTCGTCCAATTGGTCACGAATTTGATTTGTCATTCATGACTAGTCACCTACTACATACTATTTTCATGGAGACCACTGAAAAATAATGACCTCGTACTATCTCAACAAAAGGAATCTCAGCGTAGGATCGCACAATATTATGCTTGACGACAATAGACATATAATGAAAATGTCACCTAGTCGACCACACGAGCGAGCAACCATCTGTATTGTTGGTGACATGACAATATCAAACAAGGGGGCTTCTCCCTATATATACCCCAGCACGCGAAGGGTAAAGGATCTTTTTCTCCTTTAGACATTCCACCTAAGAATTTAAACTCGCATATCTTCCCCTTTTCCAGACCTTCCTAAGTTCTTCCTTCCTCCCTTGTTAACCTCTCCTTTCAGCTCTCCGCACGTCACAGGTAAACTAACCTCCAAACAATTCTATGTAAAGATAATATATCATAAATTTATTTGGTTTATTAACCATGTAAAGATATATGCATTGTAAATGTATGAATTATAATTAATGTATTTGTTTTGGGTGGTTAGATTGGAATTTTATTTTATTTTTTAAGGGGAAAAGAAAGAAAGAAACTTGGGGAGAGGGGAAAGAACTAGGAAAGGATTTACAAAAGGAGAACCAAACATGCTATTTCCTAAATAATTCTTAAAGTTGTCTTTGATTTATTCTATGAAAAATCCAAATTCTTTCCTAATTTCCCACTCAAACCCAATTTAAAATAAATAAATATGGTCGTGGATTGAAAGCTTACAAAAAATGAAACATAAATAACATGCACACGAGTAGCAACATCAATATCTTAAAACCCTTCTTGTTTCTTTAATCTTAAAAAGACAAACTTTTCATTAGGTTGGTTTATAATTTAATTATATGGTTTACAAAAATTGTATACTTCTCTTTTCTTTCATATTATCAAATTATAGTAGCTCAGTGCACCAGCATTTGGGGTTTGGTTTTTTCGGTAAGAGTATCACAATTTTTTTTACTATATTTTGGATTTTATTTTAGTTTTTTATTAAAAAATAATTAAATTAATTCCCGTATGTTAGATGAATAAGTAAAATAGTTCCTTCGTTAAAATTCTATGGTTAAATGTATGTTTTGGTGTTTATATATAAAATATAATTACAAATTCAGCCTTTAATTTTTGCACATTTTTTTTTTAAAAACTCAGTTTTAATGGGTAGGTATTGTTATTTTTAATAAAAAAAATTTATAATTTTAAAAATTTTATAACTTTTGTTTATAATTTTTAAAATTTAAAAGGACTTAATTGATTTTTTTTAATTTTTTATTAAGATCTTTTTGACCCTTTAGTCTTATTAGTTTCAAAATTTTCTAATTTACTTCCAATAAAAGAGTAGGGATCAATTTGAACAAATGTGTAAAAGTTGAGAGTTAAATTCATTATTATACCTTAGATATACAACAAAACATCCATCTAATGAGGGGTTGTTTTGCTCATTCATCTAGCATATAAAAGCTAATTTATCTTTTTTTTAATAAAAAAACTAAAATACAATCCAATTTATAATACAAGAAATTTATGGTACTTTTACCGGTTTTTTCCTTTTAAAATTTTTATAATTTAAAAAACATTTCACTAGTTTAGGTAGCTTTTTTTGATTTGCTTTTATTCTACTATCGTGTGTGTAAATATATTACTTGCAATTATTGAAATTTGTAGGTTTTTATGGAATTTGTGCTAGGGAACTTTTTTATCGAAGTAATAAATCAAATAAATTTTATAAGTTAAATTTAATATTTATTTTTTAAAATATTTAATTTTTATATTTTTTATTTTATCAAACAACATCTTATTTAAAAATTAGACATCGGTGTCGAATTAAAAGATTTATTTAGATTTATAAGATAATTAAGGTAATAATCTTTGCGGATACAATATTTGCTGCACTTGCGGTTGCCATTTGCTTCGAATTATTGCTGCCATTGATCCTATTTATTTCCTACCTAAACTCCTTTACTACCAATTATTTGCTTTAAGGTTAGTTTATTAATAGATTTCTTTTTTCTATTAAAAAATTAATGTTGTTATTGATTGGTTTGGTTGGATTAAAATAATTAAAGTTATTGTCAATTGAGTCTTAACTCAATTCGAATTGATATTGTTGCTTATGTAGGAGGATGTGGTTCGAGTTCCTGAAGTGCATTTATTTTTCTATTGAAGGGTTGAGAGAAACTATGGACATTTATTTGGACTTAAGTTAAAATATTTTAATTAATTTAATTAATGTTGAATTTCGATTACTGGTGTGATTACATGGTAGTATCTATTCATACTTTCTTAACCTTTTGACAAGGCACACACACCTTGCACATACAGATGCTCGAACCCAGAACTTTTAGGATGAACAACATCCTCTTTTCCACTAGAGCCACTTGTTGGGTTCGATTAATTTGGATTTAAGTAAATTAACATTAGATTAATTTAAATTAGGATTAAGATTATACGATTTAATTGTAGACTGGAATTAATAATTTGTATTTAATAGAGCTTATTCGAGTTGAGCCGGGCCTAGGCCAAAAACATCTTATTCAAAACTCGGCTCATTTAAAAATGGACCTTATTTTTCTCTCAAATACATTTTTGAACCTATATTTTTACTCAAACTCTTTTATTTTTCGAGTGAATGATCCAACCCATGATCAGATCTAGAAATCAAGCACCGAAGCTGGAATGAGCTGTGATATGGTTTGTAAACCGAGATCAGAGGGAGGTCTTGGACTTAAGGCCCTTCTAAGTAGGAATCAAGCCTGCATTATTCAACACCTTTGGGCTATTCTAATGCAAGCGAGGTGTTTGTGGAAATGCTTGGATAAGGGCATATGTCTTGAAAGGGAGGAGTTTGATGCAAATATCTTGCATGCAAAATAGTAGTTGGAGCTGGAAGAAATTAATGAAACTAAGGCACTTGGTATAGGGAATGAAAACATACGAAGGCATTATCTGGTTTCCACTTTGCATCCTAAAACATTCAATGGTGGTTTGATGACAATTCTAAATAGGTTGCCAACAAAGGATGGGCTACTTGCATGGGGCTGGACAGTTGATGATAGGTGTCAACTATGTTTTGTGAGAAAAGAGACAAGGAATCATATTTTCTTTTGAGTGTGCTTATTCAAGAATAATATGGCAGATGATTTTGCAGGTGTGTTCACTTCATAGACAAGTTATGAATTAGGATCAGAGGCTGCAATGGACTAGCACCGAACTTAAAGGTAAAGCATTCTTATTTCTTAGCCATATTATTGTGATTGGCATGGTCAACATACATTTATTCAATATGCAGGGAGAGGAACCAACGACAGTTTGGAAGTAAGCAGAAATCTAAGAATGCTCTGTTTGAGGAAATTAAAAAGATTGTAAGATTGAGACTGATTGGGGTAAGAATTAACATGAATAATCCTATTATTAGCTCTCAAGATCCCAAAAGGTGTTGAATTGGAATCTCATTCTAACTAAGGATTCTTGTGGTTCTACAGGATTCTGCTACAGGAGAATCAGGAACGACGGAGAGATTTCCCTCTTCCAACTCTTTGATCTTAAAAATGCTGGTTTTAAGAACGAGTGATTTCCTTTCTCCGACCTTTACTGCCCAACCTAAGAGCAGATAACTAATGCATTCCACTTATTGAACAGGGTTCTATGGTTGGTCTACGACCCTTGGATACCGAAGAGAGTGATCTCATAGTTCCTACGGGGTAGAAACGATGGGGTTGGTCCATGGATTTCTCTTCCTTTTGTAGCATTTTGCTCAAAGGATTGAAGGGAGATAGTGCATCAAGCTATTCACAAGGCCCAACTTGGTCCTCTTCCCCAACTGTATATTGTATAAGTTTATTATTTTTTTATTCTATAAATTGCTCCGTTTGTAACATGGCACTATTTTTGTTAATTAAAATTTCATTTAGTTATAATTTACTTAAAATTATATAGTGTAAATGCTCAAAGGCCCGTCTTTGTTCACATAAGAGCTAAACTTTTCAAAATAGTCAAATAAGGGCTCAACTTTTACAGAAGTCAAGTTTAGAAATTAACTTGAATAAAAAAGTTCAAGCCCTAAAGTGAAAACAATTATCAAATTTAGAGACTAATTTAGATTGTAACACCCAAAAACCCAAAACCATCTTCGATCTAAAGTCCCAGGGTTTACTGATCTTTTCGAGTCATTTTTTTTTACATACAATTCAATCATAACTTTTACAATTATAATTTGTAGCTCAGAATACTAACTACATTTAATTTTTATACATTCATTTACAACCTTTCAATCAAAAAACAATCAAATTCAATCACGCAAGAACTTAGAAATCAAGTACAAATATTTTCCATCAGGGATCACATGGTCTTGTATCTCAAACACACAATTCTCACCATTAGTTAACCAAACTATAACCAAACATACTTATAATTACATCGCAAAAGGAATCAATATTCATTTCACAAATCATGACATCCATTTTTCATGTTTGTAATACCCAAAACCCAAAAACCGTCGCCAGTTAGGGTCTTGGTGTCTTTCTATTCATTTACCATTGTTCATCTTTTAATATCATGTCATACATAATCATTTAAATATAATCATAATTCAACAAGGGCAAAAAGGTCATTTTTATGATTTTTGGATACCTCTACCGGTACTTGTTGGACAAGTATTGGTAGTTATCAAGTCAATAAACAGTTTAAGAATAATGTAGACTTCTACCGGTACTTGAGACAATACTATCGATACAAGTATAACTTATACCGAAACATGTAATGCTTCTACCGATACTAAAAACTCTAGAGAGCTAAGAAGTTTTACCCTACAACTTCTATCGATACAAGTATGCAAGTTACTGATACTACTATGAACTGAACTTTCGATACTTCGTATGTTACCTAATGATACAATGTAAGTCAGTAACCACCCTCTCCCCTACTCTGTACTTCTACCGATACATGCAAGAATTCTACCGAAGTATACAGAATTTGATTATTCACATATGTCCTCAAGTTTATCAACCATCATTCAACACAAGATTCTTATTCAAATCCTCATCCTGCAAAATCTATACATGACAATACTTGTTTCATCATATGATACAAAATACAACCAATCATCACAAGTATTCTTAAATTCACTTGCCAATTCATTACCAAACATATTTGCTTAATTACAACATCAAGCAATTACGCAAGTTTAGTTCAACAAAGAACCAACAATCCAAAATCAAATATTTCAAGGATAACATCATCCTAATACATACCATATAACCAAGTGATGAAAATACTACTGAATAAGCTCCCGAGGTAGTGTGATTTTTTTGAGATGATCCGATCTTCAAACAGCAAACAATCTACAAAATAACAATAACATCTTTGGTAAGCTTCAAAGCTTAGTAAGTTCGAAGAGTTTAAAGAGTTACCAATCATATGTATAAAGCAATTATGTCTCAACCGAGCTAGAATGAACTGTTGCTTCCTCAAGCCATATTTGGTGTTTCAACTTTCCTGTCTATAACTTTTCTATTACTAGTACTCGATGTTGCTCACACGAGCTGTCGAGGACTCGCAATGTATGCGGTACCCTAGCCATCGATATGGTGCTTGTCTGTACTATAAATTGTTCCCTAACGATGCTGCTCACACGAGCTGTCGAGAGTATGTAATAAGCGTAGTCCCAGCCATCGTAGGGCCTGTAATCCATTTAGGATCCATATCTCTTTCTCGAGTCACGATGCTGCTCACACGAGCTGTCGAAGACTCACAACATATGCGGTACCTCAGCCATTGATACGGTATCTGTGCATATAACTGTTCCCTAACGATGCTGCTCACACGAGCTGTCGAGAATATGCACTTATGCATAAATCTCAACCATCGTAGAGCCTGTAATCCATTTAGGATCCATATTTCTTTTCTCATTTCCCGACTCACGATGCTGCTCTCACGAGCTATCGAGGACTCGCAACATATGCGGTACCTCAGCCATCGCGTCGATTTCAAATCATCGGCTGAAAGCCTGATATCTCTTTCATTCATTTCTTTTTCATCTTTCTCAATTTCACGTACCATAACCTGTTCTGTAAAAATTATAAAGAATACAAATAATATACTATTTAAATATAAATTTAACGTTACGAACTTACCAGACGAAATTGCAGTTAAAGTGAACTTCAGGGACAAATCCGTAATTTTTCTTTTTTCACGATCGGGACACGATCTTGATCAATCAAAGAGCCTATCTAACTGATTGTTCTTCAAGCTCCTTTAAGGTTCGGCTATGGTGGAAAGAAGAAAAAAATGAGGAAGATAACTCATTTCTTTCACTTTAAGTTTTGTTTTTACTTTAATTTATTTATATACTCTTTGCCCTTTAGTAATTAATTAGATTTTCACGTTTATAATGACCAAAAACGTCCACTACCCTTCCTTAGGGTTTATTTACTTCTTAAGGACCTTGTTAAATCTTCCTTCTACTAATAAACACATTTAACTAATGAATTTCACCTTTTTCAGCTTTTACGATTTAGTCCTTTTTACTTAATTGACTATCTAAACGATAAAATTTCGTCACCAAATTTTAATACGATACTAATGACCTCTTAAATGTTAAAATAATTAATATTTACTGTCTAACACATCGAATTTGTGACCTCGAAACCACCTTTCTCGATCATACTAAATTAAACTAGTTAGTAAATCCTCATTTTTATTAGGATTTAATTGCAATTTATAAAAATATAAAGAGTTTCACATCATTTCTATTTTTAGGCTATTTAAAAAGGATCTAATTTCATAATTGGTCCCTCAATTATATTCAATTCCAATTAAACAAACTTGTTTACAATGTAGCCTTAAACTAAAAAGGACTAAATGAATAAAATAACCCAAAAGTTAGTGGAAGGTAATCATATCCTCCACCGCTTGGAATTTTTGACCACAGTGTAATTCCCACTTTGGTCCCTTTTATTTTTAATCAATAGCAATTAACTTTTACCCATTTACTCCTTTTTCCTTAATTAAATAATTAATCAACAAAATTATCCAACTAAATTTCAATTCACATATAAAAGACTCTGTAAATATTTAATAACAATATTTTCGACCATTAATTTCAGAAACGAGGTCCCAATACCTTATTTTCTAAAACCACTTAACTTTTTAAACCAAATCACTTACACTAACTTTTAATTCAATTATTAAAATTCTTCAAATCAAAATTCCATATAAAATTATTATTGACTTTTTTAAATTAAACACTCATTATGAAATTTTCTCGACGGGTTTGTGGTCCCAAAATTACTGTTTCTGACATCACTGAAAAACAGATTGTTACAACTAAAAGAGTTCAAGCTCTATCTTGAGAACAAGTATCAATTGCAGGCTTCAAAAAATGCATTAACCCAAAATAAATAAAACCCAAACCTCGATCTTCAAAATATGGAGTTTACATTTATCCACCGATGATAAATATTATTTACATTGGAGTACATTACACTTGCCAAAAGTTAAATTGTTACTAGAATGTAGAATCTTGACTAGACATGCTCATGGGTTGCGCTATACGTCTAAGCCTAAAGGCTCACTTGAAAAATAGTTTTAGGCAAATTTTAAGGTTCGTTTTTTATATGGGTCAGACCTTAGGTAAGGATTTTTTTACCCAAGCCCAGCCCAATCCAAAAATATTATGTTATAAAAAATATTATATCAATTATATATATTTATATTAAATCACTAATCCAATAACAATTAAACTCATTATCCAAAACCTAAAAATATTATCCAACTAAATAATTTAACCCAAAATATAAAATTTTAAAAAATATATTTAATATTTATTAAAAAATTATATTTAATAAAATAAAATGTTTATTATATTTATTTATATTTTTTAATATAATAAAACATTTATTATATTTATGATATTGTTTTTAAATATAAATACTTTTTTATGTACTTTAATATGTTAAAAAAATTTATTTTTTTAGTGCATTTAATATATTATATTTTTTAAAAATATTTTTAAATAAAAATTAATTTAAAAAATTAAATATAAATGGAATCGAATCCAGACTTAAACTTTTTAAATTAAGTTTAACTTGAAAAAAAATAACTCATTTTTTAATTAAATTAAACTCAAACTTAAAAATTTAATTTAAATATTTTATATCGACCCGATTCAAACCTAAATCGACCAATGATCACCTGTAATTTTACATAACACACCCCTAGCTAGGTATCCTAATTTTTTTTTTCTTTTTGGGCCGCATCTGTTTAGGAACTAGTAGAAGCCGCCACCGCCTCGGACCCTCCTAAGCAAAACACAAAAGCAAAGCCCCCGTGATCACCACTTTCTCGTCGAATTCCAGTTGTTTCAGAGCTAAAATACGAAACAGAAAGGGAATGGGTCACAACAAGCCCCGGCGTTTCAAAACCCATAACTCTCATCGGGGACAGTCTAGCAGAAACCATCAATTCCAAAGGTTTTTCTTTTTCTTTTTCAATTCACTTTTAAACCAATCTAATTTCAAATTCCATCTTCTAAGCTTTTATTTTTCCTTTTTTGCTGTACTTTTCCAGGGAAGATGAATCTCTCCCACATGATCAACGTACTAATTCCATAACCATATCTTCATTACTTCAATTGTTTTGTAAGTTTATTTGGATATATCATGTATTTGATGTTTGGCCACTGTTAATTGCTTTTTCTATTTTCCTTCTCCATGCAGCTCCCGAAGAGGAACCCGATGTTCCTAAAGTTCAACTTGCTATGTGGGTTTGTATTTTTCTCCTACTTTTTCTGGCTAACTGTTATTGAAATTAATTCTTTTGGCTAGCTTTAGTGGAAGTTTTATGTGTTCGTAGAATTTGTGATAGGGAACTTTTGTTTGATCAGAATGTGCTTGATAACTCATTTATCTATTAACAGGAAATTTACACAAACTAGTGTTGAACGGGACCAATCATTTTAAATGCAGAACATGTTGCAGTTTTATATTTGCACTATTTTTTCCCACTAAAGATGAGATATTTGAATTACTCCTTTTAAATTTTTTGTTTAGAACTATCCAAAATAATAATAAAAATATTAGGTTAATAAGGTTTAAATCGTGAAATGAATAGTTTCTCAAAATTAAATATTTACAACTACAAATTGTGTAATTATATTGAGTACTTAACTGTCACTAATATACTAAACAATTTTTATAAAACAATTTTGATACTTAAATTCTAACACTTAAAATTTTCAGTTTATCAAATACACTTAAAATTTTCAGTTTATCAAATACACTTAAAATTTTCAGTTTATCAAAGAACATCTTATTCTTTAATATCATTTTTTTTAAAATGCCTTTTTCCTTAAAAAGTGGCTTCTATGGATTGATGACTTCAAGCATATTGCTATCACAATGGTCATTGCCAGCAATGCCAAGTCATTGTCTTCTTTAGCTTTGCTTATTATTGTGAAGTCGAGATCAAATCTTTCTTAAAATGGTGTTCGACAGTTGGCCTTTTGATTTTCTTTTTATTTAATAATTGCTTGCTTGGATTACCTCATTGTTTTCTTCTTGTTGACTCAGGATTTTGGACAGTGTGATGCAAAAAGGTGCACTGGGCGCAAACTTGCAAGATTTGGGTTGTTGAAAGAAAGTATCTGCTAGACTAAATTTCCCTGAAATTTAATTTGGTCATGCATGTTTGAATTTATCTTATTTATGTCACATCAAATTTGCTTTGTGGTCCGTAGACATTACAATGCATGGATTGTTTTGTAGTTGTTTTGCATGAGAAATGTGTCATTGTGTTGGATTCAAGACAAAGCTGCACCATACCTAAGGTTGGAATAAGTAAGAGTGACGGATAACTTAGAGACTTATGGGTGGAAATTGGGTATGAATAGCCTGCCAATGGGTGTCCGGTGAGAGTAAATCAAATCTATTTTGAAATAAGATATGCAGAGAAGAGAAAGAGTGAAATTCCTAGAAAACTTTTATGGGCTTTTAGAAAGGTAAAATGGAAAAGTTAACATTGAATTTTTGAAGTTGGCTCTTGGTTCCTGGTATAAATAAAGACTACTGTTTAGTATAGTCATCTGATACAAATAGATTCTGCCCTCATAAGCAATCACAAACTTATGCTTTAGGAAATTGAAATTTCAGCTTTCAATTCCAGGAGCTTGGAAATTGGTTCTAATATTCATACATTGTCTTGTTGAGTTTAGGATCTTGCATTATTAGCCAGTCAAATGATTTGTCGATGGTCGATTTAGAGAATAGTAGTAACTTGTAGTGCAATTAGTTTATGTAAGATGAATTGATTGATTCAGTCATTTTTACCTTAAGGTCATATTCACTTTCTACTAATCTGGAGCATTGAATGATTTCATGCAGGATTTGCGTGTAAATAGTGGTTTTGGGGGCATTGTTTTAAGGTACTTTCAATAAATCTTCTTTTTGTTTTGGGGAAAGGATGATTTGAACTACCTTCTTTTCGTTAGCAGCATACATGCACCACCTATTATCGGGCCAAATGCTCGGGATGCCACGTTGAACAACTTTGACATTTGCTTTTCCTAAGTTGATGGTGTAACTCATCATCATAGAATATCACCTGATATTTGTTCTTTGTACAAATATATTCTCATGGCTGATATGAAAATCATTCATGCATCTAAGAATACTCCCGAGTCCAAACTAATGTTGGGAAGCAAGCTGCGTGAACCTCTTCTTCTAATTTTACCGAACAGTTTTTGCAAGCTTGTATTATCTGCTTTTTCATCCTTTGCTTTGACTTTAATAATTTTTTAATTATCTGTTTTGAACCTCTGCTGGGCAGTCCTGTTGGTAGTCAATGTGTCTCAAAAGAAGATTACAACTTAATGAAGAGGAAAGGGTTAGCTGTTGTGGATTGCTCATGGGCTCGTCTTAGTGATGTACCCTTTGTGAAGCTGCGGTGTGGTGCTCCTCGCTTGTGTATGAATATATACTTTTCAAGTGTTTGCTATGTGAATGCACCTTCTGCGCATTTTGTCTAACATATTTTGGCATTTGGCTTTTATTTTTTTCGCCTCAACAATCTATTAGTACTTGCTTTATCCACAATTCCTCCTATAATGTCTTTCACAAATTATTGCTAGTACACAATTGTTACGTATTAGATTCGAGATGCATATGATGTATTCACTGTTAAATTCATCAGATGTTAGTCTTCAATCAACATGTTGCAAACTTTTGGTTATATCTCGTAGCATAATCATGACCTCCTTGTGGATGATTTCAACCGTTACAAGCCCCCAGTGATATTATTCTTATCATATCAGTCCACCAAGCCAGGAGTTCTTCCGTCCTTTATTTTTATATTGAATTGTATGATTCAAATAGGCTGCCTTTATATTTGACATGTATGCAACTTTGATGTCATTGTCGTTGCATCATTTTGGAATTTCAGTCCTTAAGGTGCTTGATGATGTTTTAATAGCAGTAATATTCGGGATGCTAGTAATAGTACCTGTATGTTTTCTTTCAGTTTGATTTCAATTATGTTTGACCCAGATATGATACTTTCTATTGACTTTTTATGAAATTAGATGACAGGTGCTTTTTTTTTTCTTTTTTTTTTGTGTGTGTGTGTGTGTGGCATATTACAGTTATTACTTGTAAATGAACTCAATTACACTCCACTTACATCATATATGATGAAAAAATTTAAATGACAATTCGAAAGTAAAACTGATTCTTCCTACCCTTCTTGTTGTATACTTCTATATTCATCTTAATTGACTTTATAGATCGAACATCTAAATGAAAGCATATTTGCATATTGTTTGGCATATGTACATCCCCATATCCTTGTTAAGAGTGATTCATATTTTACTGGTTTTCCATAATTTTGTCCTGTTTTACAAATTTGATAAATTTCTTGGAATTGCAGTGCCATGGCTAGTGGCTGCAAACCCAGTAAATTATGGTCGACCATGTCAGCTATCATGCGTAGAAGCATTATCTGCTGCTTTACTAATATGGTACTCATTTCCCTAATCAACTTTTGTTTTCACAATCTAGCAGTTGTTTGGCTGAATTGAGGATATGGTTTCAATCATGTTGTTTCTTTTTCTTCTGCATGGTACATCACTCAGAGTCCGATCTGTTAACTGAGTAAGTCTTCTGAGTTTTTGTTCCATTGTGATGTTTCAACAGTGGGGAAGAGGAAACTGCAAATTTGCTGTTAGGCAAGTTCAAATGGGGTCATGCCTTCCTGTCCCTTAACAGGTACCTTATTATTATTGCTTTTCTAGTCCAAAAAGTTCTAAATTGGTTGAAAGGTATGATCCATGTTCAAGTGGGGAAACATTCTTATTGGATTGGTGTAGGGAACTTTTGAAGGCATATTCTGAATGTGCAAATAGTGCTGACATCATATCAGTCCAAAATTCTTGGCTTTCCCAACAAAGTCAGGTCCCTAAGGTTCCACCAGATGCAGCAGAAGGTACATTCAATGATTCAGAAGATGAGAGGGGTTCTTCCAATGATTCTGAAGATGGGCTACCTCCTCTAGAAAGAAATATGAACCATTTGAGTTTGCAGGAAAGTGATGATGAAAGTGAGTAAGTAGGATCCAGCAGTAGTTTCTTTCACAAGTAAGCACCATTAGTAAGTTGACTGTAATCCTACTGAGAAAGAGGGAAATATGTTCTGGGGCCGTTTCTTATATGCTGCACATCTCTTACCCTGATTCTTTCAGACTTTCATTTCCTATAGGTGAAATGAAATATTAAATCTAATGTAGGTAGAAAATGGTTTTGGGTTATATGGTTTTTCGTACTTCTAAAGGATTACTATTTAACTGTTTTGTATCTGTTCGGAGGGAGGTGGGGTTGATTGGGCTTAACATATATTACTTTCTAATTGCTTAATAAATAGGGTAAATGTTATTACACCTAAGTTTACGTGGTCATTTAATTTCAAGAAATTATAGAAATAATTATTGAATTATTTAAAATTTTTATTTAAATAATTGAACTATTAGAAAGTTTTTATTTGAGTCATTGAATTGTTAAGTTTTTTTTTAAAGTTCGGTTAACGAGTTCAAAGTGATAATTCGATGATTAGTACAATAGATGAATTATTTTATAAAGAAAAATGAATACAATAGTGGTTTTAATGGTTCAATAATTTGCATAAAATTTTTTGAATAGTTGAATGATTAAAACGTAAGATTCTCGTATGGAATAGCCTAACAACATGAAAATCAATAGATTAAAAAATTATCATATATTTGTTGTATTATTTTTTGAATAATAAACTAAGATATATGTTCAATAATCAATTCACACTTAAAAGAGTAAACCAAAATAATAGAAGTTATAGTTGTTGGTTGAAAAGAAAGTCAAAATGCGTAATGGGCACTTCCCACCTAATTTAATATCAGTTTCATAATTAAAACTTAATTAATCATTACTTATTATAGTAATAAGATGGTATAATATATTATCGTCTCTCTCTTGTCCTTGAAGCTTCCACAGTTGTTATACTTAATTTACATTAAAGAACATATAAATAAAGGATACATGTTAATACTTATCTCACAACATAATGCATCACAGGAGGTGGGCGAGCAAAAAAAAAAATTCGGTTGCACAGCCCTTAACTCATTTAGTCATAGCCTCAATAATCATATTCGTTGTTTTTGGCCTATGTCGTATCTTTACTTACTAATCCCTCTTCATCCAATTACAGATTTTCAGCCTCAAGTTTGGTAACCTCACTCTCTCGATTTCAAGTATTAAATCCACCACTGCTACCACTCTCGATAACAGTCGACGCATTCCTTTATCCCAGGATGTTTTGAGCCCATCTGAAATCGCTTGAAGTTCTGCTTCTAAGGCCAAACTTACACCTAAATTCCCACCATAATTAAACACTCAATCTCCTTTCGGGGCTCTCACTAAGAACATTGCTAGAATTAACATCAATTCCATCATCCGTATTCAGTTTAAACCAACCATTTTGAGGATTTTCCCAACGTATAGAAGTTTGTTGCTATGTGTTAGAGATTAAATAAATTAACACCTCAACCCAAGGCCTGCAGGGGCCTTGGCATGAGATAATTGCGCGATCAAAACATCGCTTTCCTGTTAAAGCTTGGCTATAAAGTGGCATCCGATAAAGAAGCGCTTTGGACTCGGGTACTTAGATTTAAGTATAGGTGGGGGGAGTCTTTACTTGAGAGCATAGCTAGGGATTGAAGTTCCTTCCTTTGGCATTCACTTTTTAAAGTGTGGTCCCTCCTTCGAGAGAATCTCACTTGGTCTATCAGTAATGGGCATAGCATCAAATATTGGAAGGACCCTTGGATCCTTAATCTTGGTCCTCTGATTAACCATATTCCCAATCCTGCTAATACTAACATCGATTGCACGCTGAGTGATCTGACTACTAAGGAAGGCAATTGGAATTTCAATCTCTTGCGGACATGGTTACTTGATGAGTTAATCTGACACGTTAGGGGTGTTCTTCCTCTCCATCCCTCAGAGGGTCCGGATAGGCTCTCATGGCGTCATACCTCGACTAGAGCGTTCTCTATCAAAAGTGCTATCAAAGCTTTAAAGGAAGAGTCATTGAACCCCAAAGACGAGCTTTGGAAAATTATTTGGAAGCTCTTTGGCCCACAGAGAGTTCGGTCCTTCTTCTGGACAATCGTTAAGCATAGGCTACTCACCAATGCGGAAAGAGCCAAACGAGGACTTGTTGTTGACCCATCTTGCCCAGTTTGCGGACACAAGTCAGAGGACATCTTACATATCATTCGAGATTGCACTTTGGCTAAGGAAGTTTGGAGTCAAGTTGTCCCGAGATCTTATCATTTTAATTTTTTCTCTAACTCCTTGCACGATTGGTTGTCTTTGAATTTGCAGGTTATCTCTATGGATCAAGGTGGAAAATTTAGATGGGCTTGCTTGTTTGGGATATTGGCTTGGCGACACTGGAAGAACCGCAATCTTTTCTTATTCCAAGGAAAATCTTGGAGTGCCACTGAAATCATCAAATCCTCGACATGTTGGGCCAAGCAATTCTCAGCTTCGAATAGAGAGATTGTAAGTGAAGATTTTGGAGCTACTAGTAGGGATCACTCGACGGATAGCTGGGTCATCCTCAACATAGACGATGCTGTCAAAGTTGATTCCGGGTAAGCGATGGTTGGAGGAGTCCTGCGCAATGAAAATGGAGATTGGATACTAGGATACAACAAATTCCTTGGCAAGTGTTCGGTTTTTTATGCTGAGCTCTGGGGTATTCATGAGGGACTAAAACTTGTCCAAAGAAGAGGCCATCCTAAGGTCATCATTCAATTAGATAGCTTGGAGGCGGTCAAGGCTATCCATGGATCCAGACAGAAGACTTCGCACTTCGCTCTTATCAGAAGAATTCACTACGTCCTGGATCAAGAAAGCAGCTGTCACATACGTTACATTTCCAGAGAGAAAAATAGAAGTGCTAACTTTATAGCCAAACTGGCCTTGAAAGACAAGGAAGACCTTCAATTAGTTGAGATCCCTCGAAAGCAGTTTTGGCTTTTCTTAAAGCTGACAAAGAAAATGAGTTTTATACTCATGTAACTTAGTCTCTGAAGTTGTTTTAATCATTAATTTTTTTTTCATTAACACCTTAACCCAAACCAACTAGCCATGACTACATCATCTGTAATGTAACCCCTTTTATCTATCCAGAGTGTTCGACCGGATCTAGAAGGTTATAAAAGTAATTTCACCCACACACAACTCGATAGCCCAAAATCATTTACAAAAATAATTATAAATATAAATATATAATATTAAGTTTATAATTAAAATAAAATAGCATAATTAATATCTCAAAATAAAAATACCAAAATTCTCAAAATAAAATGTATTTACAACCCCAATTATAAATATAATGAACAATGTATAATAAAAACCCAAAATCAAATTAATTATATGGTAAAATAATATGTTCTATAATAACGCCTCCAGTACCAAATCACCTAAAACCTGAATACCTGTAAGAACTTTAGGGGTATGAGCTATAAAGCTCAGTATGTCTCTAAAGTACATACAACTCATCATATACTCACAACAATTATATATATATATATATATATATATATATATATATATATATATATATATAACTCAAAAAGTAACCACAAATCATGTTACAAACACAAGCATGATGCAATGCACCCAATACTCCAACACACCAACACAGTGAAAAGGTTCCCCAGAACTCTTTCCCAACCAATCATCACCAATTGCAGTGTGGTTTTAGTATCAACCTTAAAAGAATGATAACCACTTCTTCCATCATATAATCCCACCCCATGAACACACAATAGAATGATTACGTAATTATCTCAATATAATCTCAGTCACAATTTCACAATGTTTCTCATAAGTTTATAATATCTCAATGCACGACAGAGAACACAATAATTTTAATTAACACATGCTCAGAGTAAATGCATGACATGGTCAACATAAATTACTCAACTCAGTCTCAATCATACCATTTTCATACCTCAACATAATCATCACATCAACAACATGTACCTTAACATATCATGCAATCACCCAAGTCACAACATATCAAAAGATAGGTTAAGTACAGTTAGAAACACACCTCAAGCAAAAAGACAACTCTAACGACGAGGAGGTCGTCCGTCACGTGCTGTACGAGTACTGGTCCAACGGGATTAGATCCTACAAATACAACTAAATATTATTACAATCTTAGTCACTACTTTAACATAATACTAAACTAAAGTAATTCACGTGTAGCTCTCAGAACCGTTGCAGGAGCGGGTTACACAGGTGGAAGAGGAGGTAAATCGTCCGTCTCAGATTCGTAATCACCTAAAGACGAATATCTTATATTAGTAATCCTAAATTAAAACTCCAAATAACTTAAAGTACAACACAAAAGATAAAACAGTCAAAACGAGGCTTTCATGTTCGAATTTGGCAAAACGGACAGCGGAATTTGACTCAAAACATCGAAAAAATGGCAGGGTAGGGTTTTTCAGAAAAATTCAACGGTCAAAGTCAACAGTCAACGGTCAACGAGTCGGGTCGATCGGTCGGGTTCGGGTCGGTCCACTTGGTTTAAGAATTGGGTTGGTTTGACTTGGTTTGGGTTTGAATTTTTAAGGGTTTATTGGATTAAAAGGTTTTGAGGTTTAGGATTGGGTCAAAGTTTTGGCTTGCCTTGGCTTGGAAATTAGGTTTAGAGAACTTAACCCACTTCACCTCATTTACCATAAAGGGAAGAATTAAGGTTTTCAAACCCTCCTCACATGCCGACGGTACCAACTACTCCCTAATGCCGTAAACGACATCAGACCACCATGAACAACACACCAACCAACTCCAAAACAAACCACAACTATGATTTCCACGCTTACCAACACCAAAATCCAATGAAACCACGAAAGAGCCACCAAAAAAATAAATGATCTAATGGTTTGTTCTAGAATCACGCGAACGACGACGACGGTAATGAGTTTTTGAGAGTAGATTTTGATCACGCAACCCCAAGGATAAGAAAGATGGAGGCAGTGTAACAAACGAACCAAGGTTCAACTTTGATCGAAGGTTGGTCGAAAAACACAAAAGAGAGGGGAGAGAAATTTAAGATTTTGGCAGAGGTGGATTCGTAAATGGAAGAAGAAGAGTTTCAAAAAGAGGGTTTAGAGTGCTTAAAAACACAGATAAATTGGTTATTTCCTCAGAGGTCCCTGGAGCATACTAGGGTTCTTAAATTGACCCTAAACTTTCACACTCATTACACCTAAGTCCCAACTTCACAAAATAACAAAATTTACCCAAAAAGCCCCAAGATTTCATAATTTTCTGATTTTAATCCCTAAAAATTTTAGAGTGTTACAACTTTACCCCCTAAAAAAGAATTTCATCCTCGAAATTACCTGAACAAAAAAGATGAGGATACTGGGCCTTGATGACGGCTTTGGGCTCCAAAGTAGTCTCCTCATAACCATGATTGCGCCACAAGACCTTAACCATCTAATGGTCTTCCTCCTAAGAACTTTCTCATCCAGAGCAATGATCTCAATTGGTTCTTCCTCAAAACTCAAGTCTGGACGAACCTCGATCTCTTTAATAGGCATAATGTGAGACGGGTCCAATCGATAATACCTCAACATGGAAACATGGAAGACATCATGAATCCGCTCAAGCTCAGACGGTAACTCAAGCTGATAAGCAACTGGTCCCAGTCGACGAAGTACCCAATAAGGTCCGATAAAACGAGGAATCAACTTACCTTTCCGTCCAAATTTAAGCACCTTCTTCCAAGGAGACACTTTCAAGAAAACCTCATCACTCACACTTAACTCAATATTCTGACGCTTCAGGTCAGCATAAGACTTCTGTCTGTCAAAAGCAGCCTTAAGTCTATCACGAATCAACCTAACAGTCTCCTCAGACTCGTGAACAAGATCTGGTCCCAACAAGCGATGCTCAATCAACTCAGTCCAACCGATAGAGGTGCGACACTTGCGCCCATACAAAGCCTCATAAGGGGCCATCTTAATACTAGCTTGATAACTGTTATTGTAAGCGAACTCAGCCAGTGGTAAGAAATCCTCCCAACTCCCTTGATACTCAATCACACAACCCCTCAACATGTCCTCCAAGACTTGAATCACCCACTCGGATTGACCATCAATCCGCGGATAGTAAGCAGTACTGAAGTTTAACCGAGTACCCAAAACACGGTGCAAAGATTCCCAAAATCTTGAAGTAAACCTCGAATCTCGATCAGAGATGATAGATAACAGTACCCCATGAAGACAAACTATCTTCTAGATATAGAGTCGAGCTAACTTACTCAAAGGATAATCGACCTTTATTGGAATGAAATGTGCGGACTTAGTAAGTCGATCCACAATCACCTACACTGAATCTTTCTTGGACGGTGTTAAGGGAAAACCACTCACAAAATCTATATTACCCTTTCCCATTTCCACAGAGAAATCTCAATCGATTATAGTAACCCCGAAGGACACTGATGTTCGGCCTTAACTTTCTAGCAAGTCAGACACTTCGATACAAAATCCACAACATCCCTTTTTAAACCCTTTCACCAATACCTGTCACGAAGATTTTTATACATCTTATCTCCGTCAGGATGCATGGAATAAGGGCTATCATGTGCTTCAAGGAGAATAGTCTGTTTAATGTCAAAATCCCTCGGAACACAGTATCGACCACGGAAGCATAGTAAACCATTCTGATCCACAGAAAAGTCCACAGATGTACCTTCTTTCACCTATCTCTTACGATGCACAAGATATGGATCATTTGCTTGCTCAGCTTTAATCTTTGAAAGTAAAGTGAGAATAACACAGAGTTCAGCTAATAAACTGTCATCCTCAAACAAGCTCATTCTAACAAACAACGCCCTCAGCTCCGTCACAGCACTACGACTTAAGGCGTCTGCAACCACATTAGCCTTACTAGGGTGATACTCAATCTCACAATCATAGTCCTTAAGGAGTTCTAACCAACGACGCTGCCTCAAATTAAGCTCCTTCTGAGTAAGCAAATACTTCAAGCTCTTATGATCAGTGAAGATATAACACTTCTCCCCATAGAGATAGTGTCTCCAAATATTAAGAGCGAAAATTACTGCAGCAAGCTCAATATCATGAGTAGGGTAATTAATCTCATACGGTTTCAACTGACGAGAAGCATAAGCCACAACTTTTCCCTCTTGCATTAGCACACATCCCAATCCAATGTGAGAAGCATCACTGTAGACAGTATAAGCTTTCCCAAGCTCAGGTTGGATCAGAACTGGTGCTTGAGTCAACATAGACTTTAGTTTCTTGAAACTAACTTTCTAAACCTCGGGGCAAACAAATGGAACACTCTTCCTCAGAAGCTTAGTTAGAGATGCTGCAATAATCGAAAAACCTTCAACAAACCTCCGATAGTAACCAGCCTAACCCAAGAAACTACGAATCTCAGAAACATTCTTAGGTTGCTTCTAACCCATAATAGCCTCAATCTTCTTCGAATCCACACAAATACCCTCAGGAAAAACTATATAACCCAGAAACATCACCTTAGATAGCCAAAATTCACACTTGCTAAACTTAGCATAAAGCTGCTTTTCTCTCAAAGTTTGCAGAACAACCCTTAGATGCTCCTCATGCTCAGCTTCAGACTTAAAGTATACCAGAATGTCATCTATAAATACCACCACAAATTGATCCAAGTAGGGTTGGAACACCCTATTCATCATGTCCATAAAAGCAGCAGGGGCATTAGTTAACCCAAAAGGCATTACCAAGATCTCATAGTGGCCATAACGAGTTCTAAAAGTTATCTTGAACATATCAGAATCTTTTACTTTCAGCTGATAGTATCCCGATCTTAAGTCAATTTTGGAGAATACCGTAGCTCCTCGGAATTGGTCGAATAAGTCATCAATTCAAGGCAAAGGGTACTTATTCTTAATCGTCGGCTTATTTAGCTTTCAGTAGTCAATGCACAATCTAAATGTTCCATCATTCTTCTTTACAAATAGAACTGGCACTCCCCAAGGTGAAACACTTGATTGAATAAAACCCCTATCCAACAGCTCTTGTAACTGTACTTTCAACTCCGTGAGTTCCTTAGGTGCCATTCGATAAGGTGTCATAGACACAGGAGTTGTACTAGGATAGACCTCAATGTCAAACTCAACCTCATCACATTTAGGTGGCACACCAGGTAACTCTTCTGGGAACAGATCAGGAAAGTCCTTCACTACTCGTATCTTTTTCATCCCAGAATCAGATTGCCTTAGATCCAAGATATAAGTCAAACAAGCCATGGATTCCTTCCTAATCAACTTTTCAGCTTTAAAGGCTGAGATCACATTAGACAAAAACCCTCTACGTTTACCAACTAGGGTTATCTGTCGGTCATCAGAAGTTCTCAAAGTTGTCATTTTCTTCTCGCGATCCAGATTAACTCGGTGCTTAGAAAGCCAATCCATACCCAGTATAAGGTCAAATACACTGAATGCCAACTCTAGTAAATCGACAGAAAAGATTTCCCCTTGAATCTCTAATGGACAGTTGCGGTATATTTTATTAACCTCCACAGAGTTGTCCATCGAATTTTGAACAGTTACCACAGACTTAACATTTTCAGCAGTAATCTTAAGACCCAGACACAGCACTTGCCACATAGGAATATGTCGAACCATTATCGAGCAAAGCAAAGATAAAGAATAGAATGAATGGAGAAAGTACTTGTTATGACGTCAGGCTCATCACGATCCTCATGCCTCCTAGTAGTATATACCAATCCAGGCTGTCTCGCCCCAGATCTAGAAGCTCCACCACTCCGAACCGACCTACCTCTAGTAGTTGAACCGGAAACAACCGATCTAACTTGTCCTTTACTCCCAGTAAGAGCCTGAATTAAAGCCTAAGCTGACTCTGCACAAAAGAATCAGTAGAATGATGGGTACAATCTCTAAATAAGTGCTCCTGTGAACTACACCTAAAAGAAGCCTCGATCTTTCTCCAACACTCTCCCCCATATCTTTTATTACAATAAGAACAGAGATGCATAGGACGAGGTCCAGTAGAACCACCAACACTACCCATTGGAGTTGCCAAAACCGTAGGCCTCACTCTCGGATAAGTAGGCTAAGCTGTCTCCTCTCTAGGCCTCTTAACAGAAAGACCACCTGTAACAAACTAAGCTGATGTACCCACTGGCTTTTTGCTACGCTCCTTGTCTTGAACCCTCTAAGCTTTAGTATGAACCTCCAAACTCTCAACAAATCTAGCTCGACTAACCAGGTCACTGAATACTCTGTCGTGATGCATGTTGACCCCAATCTGTAGTGAAAGTCGTAGTCCCTTCTTAAACCAATCACATTTTTCTTTTTCGTTTGTTACCAGTCTAGATGCATAGCGGTCCAACCTCAGGAACTCTAACACATAATTATTAACGGACATGTCCCTAGTTCAAGTTCATAAAGTCGTCCCTACACTTGTCGAGAAACTCCTAACCCACATAATGATCTTGGAATGCCTCTCTGAAATAATCCCATGTAATCTGACCAACAGGAGTTGACTCCTCCACAGTGTCCCACCAATTTTGGGCCTCACCCCTCAACAAAGAGACAGCAGCTCTAACCTTCTGTCCAATAGGGTAGTTCATCTTTACAAACAATCTCTGTAAATCCTTCAACCAATACTCAGCAACTAAAGGATCTGTACCGATTCTACCCTCAAACACCTTCATCCCTGCAACTATAAAATCAACAGAAATGGGCCTCCTTGGCCCCTCAGACTGACCCCCAGTGGATCCACGAAGTAATCTCAGTAACTTTCGATTAATCGTGGCACTGTATAACTCCACGGTCTCACTATCCTCAGTATCGGGCACATCCTCAACAGGAGCTTTCTCAACAGGCAAGTCTCCTCCAACAACCGTCTGACCCTTAGCACCTACGGGTAGCTCATCCTCATCAACATGAGGCATCTCCTTCACATTCGCCTCAGGCTCGAACATAAGAGTAGGGTCACTTACCGCCCTAGCAGTACGGCTTCAACCTCGACCTTGGCTACAACCAGTCATAAGTCTAACACTCCTACGTGGTGGCATACTATCTATCTACATCAGTAAAGAGTACTAAAGTAAGAATAGGTACCGGAGATTTAGAATAAATCATACATTTATATATATATCATAAATTTTTATAACTCATCAATTTATTTAAAATCCCCATGTAATCTCAAAAATTTTAAAACCAAGTTTGGAGAGCCTCACAGTCCGTGGGTTGAACCTGACTCTGATACCACTAAATGTAACCCCATTTACCCGGTCCAATGTGTTCGATCGGATTTAGAAGATTATAAAAGTAATTTCACTCACATACAACTCGATAACCTAAAATCATTTACAAAAATAAATATAAATATAAATATATAATATTAAGTATATAATTAAAAAAATAACATAATTAATATCTCAAAATAAAAATATTAAAATTCCCAAAATAAAATGTATTTACAACCCCAATTATAAATATAATGAACAAGGTATAATAAAAACCTAAAATCAAATTAATTATATGGTAAAATAATATGTAAAAAGCTTGTAATAACGCCTCCAGTACCAAATCACCTAAAACATAATACCTGTAAGAACTGTAAGGGTATGAGCTATAAAGCTTAGTTTGTCTCTAAAGTACATACAACTTATCATATACTCACAGCAATTATATATATATAACTCAAAAAGTAATCACAAATCATGTTACAAACACAAGCATGATGCAATGCACCCAATACTCCAACACACCAACACAATGAAAAGGTTCCCCAGAACATTTTTCCAACCAATCGTCACCAATCCCAGTGTGGTTTTAGTATCAACCTAAAAAGGAATAATAATCACTTCTTCCACCATACAATCCCACTCCATGAACACACAATGGAATGATTACATAATTATCTCAATATAATCCCAGTCACAATTTCACAGTGTTTCTTATAAGTTTATAATATCTCAATGCATGATAGAGAACACAATAATTTTAATTAACACATGCTCAGAGTAAATGCATGACATGGTCAACATAAATTACTAAACTCAGTCTCAATCATACCATTTTCATACCTCAACATAATCATCACATCAACAATATGTACCTTAATATATCATGCAATCACCCAAGTCATAACATCTCAAAAGATAGGTTAAGTACAGTTAGAAACACACCTTAAGCAAAAAGGAAACTCTAACGACGAGGAGGTCGTTCGCCACGTGCTGTACGAGTACTGGTCCAACGGGATTAGATCCTACAAATACAACTAAATATTATTACAATCCTAGCCACCACTTTAACACAAGACTAAACTAAAGTAACTCACATGTAACTCTCAGAATCGTTGCAGGAGCGGGTTGCACAGGCGGAGGAGGAGGTAAATCATCTGCCTCGGAATCGTGATCACCTAAACACGAATATCTTATATTAGTAATCCCAAATTAAAACTCCAAATAACTTAAAGTACAACACAAAAGATAAAACAGTCAAAACGAGGCTTTCAGGTTCGAATTTGACAAAACGGACAGCGGAATCGAACTTAAGACGTCGAAAAAAAATGGCAAGGTAAGGTTTTTCAAAAAAAGTCAATGGTCAACGATCAACAGTCAATGGTCAACGGGTCAGGTCGATTGGTCGGGTTCGGGCCGGTCGGGTTCTGGTCGATCCACTTAGTTTAAGAATTGGGTTGGTTTGACTTGGTTTGGGTTTGAATTTTTAAGGGTTTGGGTTTAAGGGTTTATTGGATTAAAAGGTTTTGAGATTTAAGATTGGGTCAAAGTTTGAGCTTGTCTTGGCTTGGAAATTGGGTTTAGACAACTTAGCCCACTTCACTTCATTTACCATAAAAGGAAAAATTAGGGTTTTCAAACCCTCTTCACACGTCGATGGCACCAACTACTCCCCAATGTCGTAAACGACGTCCGACCACCGTGAACAACACACCAACCAACTCCGAAACAAACCACAACCATGATTTCTGTACTTACCAACACCAAAATCCAATGAAACCACGAAAGAGCCACCAAAAAAATAAACGGTCGAATGGTATATTCTAGAAACACACGAACGGCGATAGCTGTAGTAAATTTTGGAGAATAGATTTTGATCACGCAACCCCAAGGACAAGAAAGATGAAGGCGGTGTAACAAACAAACCAAGGTTCGACTTTGATCGGAGGTTGATCGGAAAACACAAAATAGAGGGGAGAGAAATTTGGGATTTCGGCAGAGGTAGATTCACAAATGGAAGAAGAAGAGTTTCAAAAAGAGGGTTTAAGGTGCTTAAAAACTCAAACAAATGGGTTATTTCTTCAGGGGTCCACGGAGCATATTAGGGTTCTTAAATTGACCCTAAACTTTCACACTCATTACACCTAAGTCCCAACTTCACAAAAAACGAAATTTACCCAAAAAACCCCCAAGATTTCATATTTTTCTGATTTTAATCCCTAAAAATTTTAAAATGTTACTTAGTCTCTGAAATTATTTTAATCACCAATTTTTTTTTCATTAACACCTTAACCCAAATCAACTAACCATGACTACATCATTTGTAATCAAATGTTGATCAATAAAAATGACCAAATTCCTTCCTTACTCTATACATAACACTATTTTAATATTGGTAGTGGAGTTTTAATTTAATCCCATTACTACTATACCTACCTAATAATAATACTACTACATATTACCAGTAACTATGGAAGAGAATATATATATATATATAGCACAATCAAAATTCTAAGTATATAAAAATATATTATCTAAATAATTATCACCAAAATTAATCCATTTATTTATAATATTTATAAAGATAATATATATATATATAAGTAAAAGCTCGAAAAAATTTTAAAATTGACGAGAATATTCTTTATTTTTCATTATATTATTAAATTTACATTTAAAATAAAAAAATTAAATAAAATAGAAGCTGTGATAATTAACATTTAAAAATAATTATAATTTAAGTCACCTAGTTAAAAATTGTGTTAATTTTAAAATAAAGATATTAATTGTCTAGAATTCTAAGCACAAAATAGAGGAAATTTTTGTGGTAATGGTATAATTACAATTATTAATTAAAAGGTTTGATATAAAAAAGAAGTTGCACTAATTTTTATAATTAGTTATTGATTTTGAATAATGTTACTTACATTAATTACATAAAAAATTATATTGTATGTTAAATAAGTTAATTTATTTTAATTATATTCAATACTTCAAATAAAAAATTTTATTTTATGCTAATTATTACAATAATAATATCATATTTAAAAAATTAATTAAATATTAAACATATAAAATCACATGCAACGCACATATAATTAGGAGCTAGTTATTACAAAATTTTAAATATAAAAATATACACATTCAAATAATGACCACTAAAATTAATTATTATAAAATTCGAGCAGATCGATAATTAAAATAATATTTGAACTTATATTAGAATAAATATTGACATGACTCACATATGGTGGATTTTAAACTAAACAGAATATTTACATACGATGAAAATCAAATTATACATTAATAATGTGAATAATTTTATAATTTTTGGAACAAGTTTTTAATATTTTATATGAATTTGCAAAATTAGGAGAGACAACAATAATTGTGTCAAAAAGAGAAAAAGAAAACTCTAAGGAGCCATTCATAAAAGTAAAAGAAGTATGGGGGAAAAAGTGTAATTTCAGTTAAAAACAAATAATCACGTGACTTAAGCATGACTGAAAAGAAAGAAGATGAGGGGTAATTTAGGCATTTACTTGCCAACAAAAATCAGTATTTCTACAACAATTGCCCTCGTCTCTTTGGATTCGATAATATGAGCAGAGGCACAAGCTTTTTAAAACCCTAATTTCACCCGTCTTTAAGTTTCTCCCCATTTTCTCTCTCAATCCTAAAAGCAAAGACCATCCAGATTATGTTATATTCAAAACAGTAAAAAAGAATCAATTGCTCATCAACCACTCTCTCATAAAAAGCGTTTTCTGTTTTCCATTTACTTCTTTTTATTTTGTTTTTTCTTCTAATTTTTCCTTGTTTTCGATAACTTTGTATTTGTTGAAAACTAGGGTTTGCGCTAATGGTGGGTTTTGTCTGTTGAAATTAGGGTATTTTTGGTTTTCGATTCTCCTGTAAGGGAAGTGTGGTTGTAGTGGCTTCCCAAATATATAGTCCTGTGAGTAATCTCTATTTCTTTTCTCTCTGCATGCATTTTTCTAATGGGTGTTATTGCATTTCTAAATACGATTCATTTCTGTGCGATAGTTTCAGTTCTTTAGCTTCTTGTGAAATCGGCATTTTGTCTTTGCTAGTTAAGGAAAATTTTCTTTTCCGAAGATAGGATATGGAAAATCTTGGGCTGGAAATGAATATATTACTGTTTTTTATGGCTTAATTTTGCTCAGTATTTGTGCTTTTTGGGAGGAAGGGGAGTTTTCTTGTTATATATCCAGGCAAATAAGGTAAAACCCCCCCTCATTTTGTGGTGACAGGTTTTGTGTTAACTAAATACTTTATTGTTTTCCTTTTCTATACTTTAAATGAAGATTTGCTATTCTTCTTGGTTAATTTCTTGGAGTTATTTTCTTGGTTTTGCTGCATTTTTTCAAATTGTTTAAACAGATAGATATCATGCCATCGGCTCCTTTATTTCTTCTAGCTTATAAGTACGATTTAACTTCATTTTGGAATATAACATGTTTTCTTTGATCTTATTGGTGCTCTCTTTCTACTACCCATGTTTTACTATAATCTTATTTGTTTGGGTTTTCTGATGAAAGACTGAGGAATGTGATGTTTTCTAGTAGGTTTTGAAGGTGAGTTTGGGTTGGAAAAGATGTCATCAAAGTATCAAATACTTGACAATAGACCAATTGATCAATGGAAGGTTACAGAGTTAAAAGAAGAACTTAAAAGGCGGAAACTGATTACTCGGGGCTTGAAAGAGGAGTTGGTAAGACGTTTGGATGAGGCCCTCAGATTGGAAAGGGAAAATACTGAAACTGAGGAAGATAATGATTTTAATTCTGATCCCCAGCCTACAGATGAGGGAGGGATTGAAAAGGCAATGCCAGTTATTACTGGGACAGTTAAAGATGATGTGGATCATAGTGGCAGTGAGATCAAGGAGAGTGGGGTGAAGGTTCATGTTGACATTAATGAGAGTGCAGCTGCTTTGGGTCATGAAGGAGTTCAAGGAAGCGACAGCTTGGCAGAAAAGGAGCTTGTTTCTGGAACCACCACTATTCAGACTGAGATAACAATTACCAAGAATGTGGTATCTGAGGTACCATCTACTGAGAAAGAGAGCTCAGGACAAAATGAGAATATGAATACTGATGTCAAAGTGGAGAGTGAGGATTCTAAGCTCCAGTTCCAGACTGATGATCCAAAGCCCAGGTTGGAGAATGAGGGTCCAAAGCCTGAGGCGGAGAATGATGATCCAAAGGGCCAGCTGCAGTGTGTTGGTTCAAATCCTCAGCTGGAGAGTGATGATTCGAAGCCTCAGCTGGAGAGTGATGATTCGAAGCCTCAGCTGGACCTTGAAGAGTTGAAGGTGCAGCTGGAGAGCGAGGGTTTGAAGGCTCCACACAAAGATGATGGGCATGATTCGTCTGCTCCAAACATCCAGGTATCTGAGGTCAGCCCTGATTTAGGGTTTCAAGTAAAATCTGATTCTATTTCTACTGATTCTGTCTCAAATAATGAAAAGATTGAATTAAAGGATAATATACTTGCTGATAATGTCAAATTAGACCTAGATGTTGTAAAGCCAGAGATGGTGGAACCATCATCCAGCAATGTTGTCCCAATTTGTGGTGAATCACATCCACTGGATGTTGAAGATCCGCCTGAGAACAAGGCACCTGTTGATGAGAGAGATGACAAGAATGTTACAAATGTAGACATGGGTAATAAAAATGACAGTGCTGAGATGGCATACTCAGAAAAATTAAATTTGGATAGAAGTTCTGGTGATGACTCTATGGAGGAGGATGTGCTTGAGAGTAAACAAATTGATTCAAAATGTAGTACTGACGAAATGGGAGATAAGAATGAGAAGAATAGAACACCTATTGTCAAGGAGAAAAGTCCTGTTGGTGTTTTAAGAGATGATTTATCTGTAGATAAAAACGACACCTTGGTTGAGAATAAGAGACGGTCTTTTGTTCCTGCTGAGAAAAGAAAGCTTCATGGTAAGTGAAAATGGCCTGCAATTGTTACTGTCTTTCTTTGCACGTGTGCATACTTTTACCGTACTTATAACTTTCTGAAGCTAAGGTGATTGGATAGTAGTGCATGTACTTAACGGAAATGCTTAAGACATAATTTAAATCGGTTTTTTGAAACTTGATCTGCTTCAGTTGGTACTTGTGGAATGTGATAATATTGCTTTAAATTCTTATGTATTTGATAGCTTATACACTATTTTTCCATGGATGGTGCATGCTTTACATGATTTGGAAGAGCTTTATTTTTTAGAGTGCTGCATCTTTGGTTTTGAAGATGATGTATATAGTTTTCGGCTAGAAATTGCTGTGGTGTTCATTCTTAATCCTTCTATTGGTTCCTGTGACTACTTGGAGCCGTAGACAAAATTGTTGGTATTTTTAATATTGAGTTTTCTCTGTTACCAAGGGAATACATTTTAGAATTTTGATCAGTCGTGAGAATGAAATTAATAGTTCCCTTGTGGGTGAATGGGCAATTCTCACCTGATGAGCTGTCTATACAGATCAGGAACCTGTTGGGAACAATGAGCTTTCTAAACGGCGCAAATGGAATTCTGACAATATAAAAGTTCCAGAACATCAAGGCAATCTTGCGCCAACCGCCACACCTAAAGACACCCCTCAGCCTGCTGCTTTGAGACGTAACTTCTCTAGATCAGACTCAACGACAAGCGAAGGTACACCAAAGGAACGAGTTGGTAAGTTGTCATCTCTCAGTCAGCTGATATGAATTGAATTCTACTGATTGTTGTTTTAACATCTGAATGGTTTACTTTTCATCTTATTTGGCAGTTCCCCCTTCACAAAATGCTCCAACCACTTCCCTCAGAATTGATCATTTTCTTCGCCCTTTTACCTTGAAAGCTGTACAAGAACTTCTAGGGAAAACTGGGACTGTAACTAGCTTCTGGATGGACCATATTAAGACCCATTGCTATGTTACAGTAAGACTTCTTGCTTTGTTTCCATCTCCTCCATTGGGGCTTTCGTGGTCTATGATCAATTATTCATTTTGGCTTTTTATTGTTGGGCTGATTCAATATATCTAATCAACTTTGGGAATTGCTTTATTGATGCAGTATTCATCTGTAGAAGAAGCAATAGAGACAAGAAATGCTGTTTACAACCTGCAATGGCCACCTAATGGTGGACGCCTATTGGTGGCCGACTTTGTTGATCCCCAGGAAGTTAAAACCCGGCTTGATGCTCCACCACAGACTCCAACTACACTTGGGACTTCTGGTTCTGCTGCTCCTCAAGCTCAACCTGCTTCTCAGCCCCAGCCCTCTCCGCGTCAGCAGGTTTCTAGACAGCAGCATCCACCACCTTCTGCACTTCCTCCACCACCGCCCTTGTCTAACCCTCCACCAGTTAGAGAACGGCTCCCTCTTCCACCGCCACCTGCAGAGAAAGTAGATCCTCCGATTGTCACTCTGGATGATCTATTTTGGAAAACCAAAGCAACTCCTCGTATCTACTATTTGCCTTTGTCAGATGAACAAGTTGCAGCCAAGCAAGCAGCACATGGCAGAAACATCAAGCAGTAGAGATGAGGCTATAGTTTTATTATCCCTGGCTGCTCTTTTGGTTTTCATATCGGTTGGTTGGTCTGTACGTTAGATAATGGTAAGAAAACTGTCACATAATTGCATGTTTGCAGGTCTGCAGGTTTTGCTTTATAGGAAGGAATTGTTCCAGCCGTGCAGAGGGAACTTTTCCAGTGATGGGTATTGGTTTTTCTGCCGGCTACTTTTGGGCTTGAGTTCAAGTTCCATGTAGCACTAGAATCCTTCAAAACTGAGATCTCTCTGTAGTAACGGATGGATTATCCTTTGTTCTAATTTGGTTTTCCTACAGAACAATAGCCTCAACTCTTATGAACCTGATTTTGTAGAATCTAACTTTTACTCTGGATGTTAATTTTACATAGATTTGTTAAAAGGGAATGCAAGTATTATTATATTCTCCAACTCCTCATTTGTATGTGTAGTTTCATCCAGGGTTTTTATTATGTGCTTTGAACCTGATGATTCAGATTCTTCTCTCCATCTCATCCACAGATGCTTTACTTCTTTGGATTGAAGGGAACCAACGTCGATAAAAATATTAGATTTATTTTAAGGCCAAAACCAAAAACTATTTGATGAAGATTTTTAAAATATTAACAGTTCAAAATGTTAGTATTTATAATTGATAAATACATTTATGAAAAAATAGATTATTAAAATTTCACAAGTAATATAAAAATATTTAATATGCATATAGTTGCTAAAATAAAGAATATATGCTTCTTTTAAAAAAAATTAAAATTTTGCTTCGTTTTTTAAAATATTTTGGAGAATAGGTTGATTGCGAGCTTTCTGGAAAGTGCGTCCAATTGGACGAACATTTCTTACACTTGTCAGGAAAACTCGTTTTTCTGATCGCGTTTTATCTTAAGTTACAATTTTTGATTTTTTAATACAATTAATTTTTTATTTCATATTATTTTAAGCTTATTTTTTATTCATTCATTCATTTAAGAAAAAACTATTTACCATAAAATGTAATTGGATTCATTATTTTTATGGTAAATATTTTTTTTAAATGATTGAATAAAAATAAGCTTAAAATAACATAAAATAAAAAAATAAGAGAAAAACCTTGAACGCGCATCGAACTAAATGAGCTTTTCACGAAATCGAACTATTCCCTTAAAGATTTTTAAAAACGACGCAAAATCTTAATTTTTTTAAAAGAATCATATATTCCTTATTTTACCAACTATATGCATATTAAATATTTTTATATTATTTGTGAAATTTTAATAATCTATTTTTTCATAAATGTATTTATCAATTATAAATACTAACATTTTGAACTGTTAATATTTTAAAAATCTTCATCTAATAGTTTTTGGTTTTGCCTTGAAATAAAATCCAATATTTTTATCGAAGATGGTTCCCTTCAATCCAAGGAAGTAAAGCATCTGTGGATGAGATGGAGAGAAGAATCTGAATCATCAGGTTCAAAGCACATGATAAAAACCCTGGATGAAACTACGCATACATATGAGGAGTTGGAGAATATAATAATACTTGCATTCCCTTTTAACAAATCTATGTAAAATTAACATCCAGAGTAAAAGTTAGATTCTACAAAATCAGGTTCATAAGAGTTGAGGCTATTGTTCTGTAGGAAAACCAAATTAGAACAAAGGATAATCCATCCATTACTACAGAGAGATCTCAGTTTTGAAGGATTCTAGTGCTAAATGGAACCCGAACTCAAGCCCAAAAGTAGCCGGCAGAAAAACCAATACCCATCACTGGACAAGTTCCCTCTGCACGGCTGGAACAATTCCTTCCTATAAAGCAAAACCTGCAGACCTGCAAACATGCAATTATGTGACAGTTTTCTTACCATTATCTAACGTACAGACCAACCAACCGATATGAAAACCAAAAGAGCAGCCAGGGATAATAAAACTATAGCCTCATCTCTACTGCTTGATGTTTCTGCCATGTGCTGCTTGCTTGGCTGCAACTTGTTCATCTGACAAAGGCAAATAGTAGATACGAGGAGTTGCTTTGGTTTTCCAAAATAGATCATCCAGAGTGACAATCGGAGGATCTACTTTCTCTGCAGGTGGCGGTGGAAGAGGGAGCCGTTCTCTAACTGGTGGAGGGTTAGACAAGGGCGGTGGTGGAGGAAGTGCAGAAGGTGGTGGATGCTGCTGTCTAGAAACCTGCTGACGCGGAGAGGGCTGGGGCTGAGAAGCAGGTTGAGCTTTGAGGAGCAGCAGAACCAGAAGTCCCAAGAGTAGTTGGAGTCTGTGGTGGAGCATCAAGCCGGGTTTTAACTTCCTGGGGATCAACAAAGTCGGCCACCAATAGGCGTCCACCATTCTCCTAAATATTTTTTTTGGTGAATAATAAAAAACGAGATTACAAAATGCTCATAGCACCAGCACTCCTCGATTTTTGTCTTGCTGAAGCTACCCAACCATCTGTAAAGGAGGTTTATAAAAAAGTTGAAGATTCGACTTCCAGTCCAATTTTTGCCATGTGGTTTGCGATCATATTGTCTCTCTAGAAATTAGTTTAACCTTTCACTTGCCCTCGAAAGACAAGTCTCTTTGTACCCTTCAAAGGATAATGATTCCAGCGTCCTCTGAAGGATGGTCGGCCAAGTTCCTAGCAACCTCAACATTATTTGTTTGAATAGTGAAGTGACGATATCCTTTATTTTGAAGAATTAGAATCCTATCTAGTATTCCCCATAATTCCGTTTCAAAGGGAGAACATTTGCTCACATATCGAGTGTAGCCCAAAATCCAATCACTATTCTAATCACGTATAACTCCTCCCGCGGAGGTATTTTCGGATTGACTTTCTACTGCTCCATCTACGAATAGATGTACCCACTGCTCTTTTGTATGTTTTATGACTAACGGTGCTTTAGAACTCATCTTGTAGAATATCTGAGATGACTCGAATTGTTGTGCCCAATTGACTGATGCTTTAACAATTTCTGATGTCGCTAAAGAAATTCTCTGAAAAATAAAAAGATTTCTATTCCAAAACCCAAAAGACCACTAAGATTAAAAGAAAGCCAAGAGTGAAAAGGGTCAGAGAAGAACCTGGTTTGCTGTTATATGGGAACTAGAAGGTTCCACACTTCCTTTGCTGCCATGCAATCTCGAAGGACATGGAGAATACCCTCTGTATTAGATCCACAAATCGAGCATGAACTAGACTGAGCCAAACCTCTTCTAACCCGTTCCGAGTTTGTGAGTAATCTCTACTTATGGACGATCCAAAGGAAGAACTGGACCCTCTGAGGACCTTGAGATTTCCAAATAATTTTGCAAAAATCGTCGATTGGGTTCCACGTGGATTGTTGAGTAACCCAGTACGCACTTCGAACAGAGAAATCTCCCAATGACGATGATTTCCAAATTATCCTATCCTGTCTCGATGCAGGATGAGGAGGCGAGATACTAACGATCCTACGAGTGATCTCTCTGGGTAACCAAAGATGAAAAAGATCTAAGTTCTAGGAACTATCAGGTAACACCAACTCGTTGAGAGAGCAGTCCAGATCCAAAGATGAAAGCGCATCCAAGGAGTCGAGCTTTTACTCATATAATATTTTTAAATATTTTTAAAAACTACACAAAATCTTATTTTTTTTAAAAAAATGATATATATGTTTTATTTTACCCATATAATTATATTTGTAAAATTTTAAATACTTTTAATAAAATAAATTTTTTAAAATATATGCATCATAATGGTAAATTTGGTCCCATATAAAGTTTTTGCACAAATAGGAGTTATAGATATTGGTAATGTTTTTTAAAAGAAAATGAGTTATTAATTGAACCTAACAAGTTTTTTAGTGAAAAAAAAGTGTCGTTTATCTTGAGAGTTTTGGGTTCGAACATCTGTGTGTGCAATGTATGCGTATTGTTAAAATACTTAAAAAAACATGAATAAATATTATCATGTAATTACATCACTATATTAAAAAAATTATTAATTTTTTGTTGAAATTATACATAAAAATTTAAAATATTTAACAAAAAAATAGATCCATTTTATAATTTTGAAAACCTGTATACCACCTCAATTTCGATGAAAATACGATCAAGAAGGGCAATTTAGGCATTTGAATAAAACCAATATGGGTTTTTCTAGAACAATTGGTCTGTCTTTTTGGATTCGATAACACGACAGAGGCCAATGTTTTTTTAAAACCCTAATTTCACCTTTGTTTCAATTTTCTCCCCATTTTCTCTCTCAAAATCCAAAAAAGAAAAGAACAACCAGGTTATATTCTATTCAAAACAGCCAAAAAAAATCAATTGCTCACCAACCACTCTCTCATACAATTCATTTTCTATTTTCCATTTGCTTTTTTATTATTGTGGTTTTTCTTCTAATTTTTCCTTATTTTCGATAACGTTCCCTTTGTTGAAAACTAGGGTTTGAGCTAATGGTGGGTTTTGTCTGTTGAAATTAGGGTATTTTTGGGATAAAATTTCAGTTCTCCTGTAAGGGAAGTGTGGTTGTAGTGGCTTCCCAAATATATAGGCCTGTGAGTAATCTCTATTTCTTTTCTCTCTGCACGCATTTTTAATGGGTGTTATTACAATTTTTTTTTTATAAATGCGATTAGTTTTTGGTGCGATTGTTTTAGTGCATTAGTTTCTTGGTAAATAGGCATTTTGTTTCTTGCTAGTTAAGAATTTTTTTTTCATTACCCAAGCTAGGATACAGAAAATTTTGGGCAAGAAATGTGTATCTTACTGTTTTTTATGCCTTATTTTGTTCAGTATTCGTGCTTTTTGTGAGAAAGGGGAGCTTTCTTGTATATATACTTTGTCCAGGAAAATAAGGTTTTTTTTTTAAAAACCCTCGTTTTGTGGTGTCAGGTTTTGTGTTAACTAAATACGTTCCTTTTGCATAATTTACATGAAGATATACTATCCTTCAGGGTTATTTTCTTGGAATTATTTTCTTGGCTTTGCTGCAATTTTTCAAATAGTTTAAACAGCTAGATATTATGCCTTCGGCCCCTTTATTTCTTCTACCTTATAAGCACGATTTAACTTCATTTTGCAGTATAACATGCTTTCTTTGGTCTTGTTGACGCTTTCTTTCTACTGCTCATGTTTTACTAGAATCTTTTCTGTTTTGCTTTTTGGTGAATGACTGAGAAATGTGACCTTATCTAGTAGGTTTGAAGGTGGGTTTGGGTTGTAAAAGATGTCATCGAAGTATCAAATACTTGACAATAGACCAATTGATCAATGGAAGGTTACAGAGTTGAAAGAAGAACTTAAGAGGCGGAAGCTGACAACTCGGGGCTTGAAAGAGGAGTTGGTAAGACGTTTGGATGAGGCCGTTAGGTTGGAAAGGGAAAATGCTGAAACTGAGGAAGATAATGGTTTTAATTCTGATCCCCAGCCTACAGATGAGGGATGGATTGAAAAGGCAATGCCAGTTATTGCTGAGACAGTTAAAGATGATGTGGATCATAGTGGCAGTGAGATCGAGAAGGAGAGTGGGGTGAAGGTTCATGTTGACATTAATGAGAGTGCAGCTGCTTTGGGTCATGAAGGAGTTCAAGGAAGCGACAGCTTGGTGGAAAAGGAGCTTGTTTCTGAAACCACCACTATTCAGACTGAGATAACGGTTACCAAGAATGTGGTATATGAGGTGCCATCTACTAAGAAAGAGAGCTCAGGACAAAATGAGAATGTGAATACTGATATCAAAGTGGAGAGTGAGGATCCTAAGCTCCAGTTTGAGACTGATGATCCAAAGCCTGAGGTGGAGAATGATGATCCAAAGGGCCAACTGCAGTGTGTGGGTTCAAATCCTCAGCTGGACATTGAAGATTCGAAGGTGCAGCTGGAGAACGAGGGTTTGAAGGCTCCATGCGAGGAGGACGTGCGTGATTCTTCTGCTCCAAACATCCAGGTATCTGAAGTCAGCCCTGATTTAGGGTTTCGAGTAAAATCTGATTCTATATCTACTGATTCTGTCTCAAATAATGAAAAGATTGAATTAAAGGATAATATACTTGCTGATAATGTCAAATTAGACTTAGATGTTGTAAAGCCAGAGATGGTGGAACCATCATCCAGCAATGTTGTCCCAATTAGTGGTGAATCACATCCAATGGATGTTGAAGATCTGCCTGAGAACAAGGCACCTGTTGATGAGAGAGATGGCAAGAATGTTACAAATGTTGACATGGGTAATAAAAATGACAGTGCTGAGATGGCCTACTCGGAAAAATTAAATTTGGACAGAAGTTCTGGTGATGACTCTATGGAGGAGGATGTGCTTGAGAGTAAACAAATTGATTCAAAATGTAGTACTGATGAAATGGGAGATAAGAGTGAGAATAATGGAGCACCTATTATCAAGGAGAAAAGTCCTCCTGGCGATGTAAGAGATGATTTATCTGTAGATAAAAAGGACACCTTGGTTGAGACTAAGAGCCGGTCTTTTGTTCCTGCTGAGAAAAGAAAGCTTCATGGTAAGTGAAAATGGCCTGCAATTGTTACTGTCTTTCTTTGCACGTGTGCATACTTTTACCTTACTTATAACTTTCTGAAGCTAAGGTGATTGGATAGTAGTGCATGTACTTAACGGAAATGCTTAAGACATAATTTAAATCGGTTTTTTGAAACATGATCTGCTTAAGTTGTAGTTCTGGAATGTGATAATCTTGTTTTTAAGTTTCTATGTATTTGGTAGTTGATACACTATTTTAGTATTTTTTTTTTCCATGGATGGTGCATGCTTTACATGTTCTAAAAGAGCTTTACGTGTTTAGAGTGCTTGATCTTTGGTTTGAAGTTAATGTATATAGTTTTTGGCTAGAAATTGCTGTGATGTTTAATCTTAGTACTTTTTTTGGTTCCTATGACTGCCTGGAGCCTTAGAAACAAAATTATAGGTATATCTAATATTGAGCTTTCTATTTTATCAAGGGAATTCATTTTAAAATTTTTATCAGACATGAGGATGAAATTAATATAGTTTCCTTCTGGGTTAATGGGCAATTCTCACCTGATGAGCTGTCTTTACAGATCAAGAACCTGTTGAGCTTGCAAAACGGCGCAAATGGAATTCTGACAATATAGAAGTTCCAGAACATCGAGGCTCTAATCTTGCACCCACCACCACACCTAAAGACACCCCTCAGCCTGCTGCTTTGAGACGTAACTTCTCTAGATCAGACTCAACAGCAAGTGAAGGTGCACCAAAGGAACGAGTTGGTGAGTTGTCATCTCTCAGTCAGCTGATACGAATTGTATTCTGCTGATTGTTGTTTTAACATCTAAATGGTTTCTGTTTCATCTTTATTTGGCAGTTCCCCCTTCACAAAATGCTCCTACCACTTCCCTCAGAATTGATCATTTTCTTCGCCCTTTTACCTTGAAAGCTGTACAAGAACTTCTAGGGAAAACTGGGACTTTAACTAGCTTCTGGATGGACCACATTAAGACTCATTGCTATGTTACAGTAAGACTTGTTGCTTTGTTTCCATCTCCTCCAGTCCTCCCATGGGACTTTCATTGTCTATGATTGAATTATTCATTTTGGCTTTTTATATGTTGGGCTGATGAAATAGATCTAATCAACTTTGGGAATTGCTTTATTGATGCAGTATTCATCTGTAGAAGAAGCAATAGAGACAAGAAATGCTGTTTACAACCTCCAGTGGCCATCTAATGGTGGGCGTCTATTGGTAGCTGACTTTGTTGATCCCCAGGAAGTTAAAACTCGGCTTGATGCGACTCCAACTACTCCTGGGACTCCTGGTTCTACTGCTCCTCAAGCTCAACCTGCTTCTCAGCCCCAGCCCTCTTCACGTCAGCAGGTTTCTAGGCAGCAGTTTCCACCACCTTCTGCACTTCCTCCACCACCGCCTTTGCCTAACTCTCCACCGGTTAGAGAACGCCTCCCTCTTCTGCCGCCACCACCTCCTGAGAAACCAGATCCTCCTATTGTCACTCTGGATGATCTATTTTGGAAAACCAAAGCAACTCCTCGGATCTACTATTTGCCTTTGTCAGATGAGCAAGTTGCAGCCAAGCAAGCAGCACATGGCAGAAACATCAAGCTGTAGAGATCTGGCTATAATTTATCCCTGGCTGCTCTTCCGGTTTTCTTATCGGTTGGTCTGTATGTTAGATAATGGTAAGAAACTGTCACATAATTGCATGTTTGCAGGTCTGCAGGTTTTGCTTTATTGGAAGGAATAGTTCCAGCCATGCAGGGGGGAGTCCGGTGATGGCTATTGGTTTTCTGACAGCTACTTTGGGCTTGAGTTCAAAATTTATTTAGCACTAGAATCCTTCAAACGTAGGGCTCTCTTTAGTTATGGATTGATTCTCCTTTGTTCTAATTTGGTTTTCCTTCAGAACAATAGCCTCAACTTTTATGAACCTGATTTGGTAGAATCTTACTCTGGATGTTGTTATTTTAATAGATTTGTGAAAAGGTTATATAGACTCCCTGGTATTATGTTATTGAACTCGTTATATGTATGTGTAGGTTTTATCGTTCTGCTCTTCTGAACTTGATGAAAGAATGACACATGAGTAATAACAGAGATTCTTATCTCCATCTCGTAACTTTCATGTTTTCACTTATGAATCGCCATTGTTATAGTTGACCGAGTTTTTAAGAGTGGGGGCGTCAGAGCATGAGCCAGAGATGTGCTAGCATTGAAGAACAGTCCATTGCCAAGAGGTTGATGAAGATCCTGGAAGGGTGTTATTGGTATTCAGAATGGGGTTATTGCTTGCCAATGGTTTGAAATTTTTACAGAATGGGGTTATTGCTTGCACCATACTCTGTTCGTATTTTGAAAAAGATGGAGAATGCGTTGAAGGGATGGATGCTGTCCTTGGTAATAGGTGGAGGAGGACATGTGATTGAAGTAAATTTTCTAAATATTCGAGTTCTAATAAAAATAAAATATTAATATAAAACTAAACTTAATTAATCCTTATTTTGTTCACACATTAGAGTTTTTATCGAGTCTTTCACTTTTAACTTTTAAGAACTTAGGCAAACAAATATCGTTATAATGAATAATGTATTTACTTTCCTCTTTACAATTGTAAAAAAAATATTTCATTATAAGGTTACAATTATAAATTATTTTCTTTTAATAATTTTATGTAGGGGTGAGTGAAATTTAATTACTCAAAAAAATCGAATTTTTTTTTGAATTTCGAGTTAATTGTATTTCGTTTTTTGAGTTTGAGTTTAGTTGAATTTTGTAATTTGAAGAACTCAAATAACATATTTGTATAAATATTTTTTTGATCTCTGTTGAAAATGAGCAAAATGATGTAGATAACATATCGGAGTTAATCTGTCATTGATTGACTACATGGCATTATTAAAATATATTAGGTATTCTTTTTTATTTTTGTAATAATATATATTATATTGATTAAAAATATAAAAGATCATATATATAATATATAAAAATTAAAAGTAATTTTTTATAAAATTTTAAAATATATAATTTTAAATTTTAAAAAATCAAAATAATATATAAAAAAATAAAAAAGTTTTAAAAATTGAAAAAAAATCAAGTAATTGTAAAAAAACTTGAAATTTAAATACCTTTTAGAATTTTATAATTATATATTTTAGGTTTTATAAAAAAATTATTTCTAAACCTTTTTAAAAAATAAATTTTTTTCATTTTCTATAATAATATTATTGATTTCAACTAATTTATTTTCAATTATCGTGTTTTTTTAAACTAAAAGAAAAAGGCATATGATAGTTTTTTTTTTTTTTAAAGTTTATGTGTGTAAATACGATACAAGCAAAATACAATCATAATTACATGTCTGAGCAATTAAGTATTACATGTCTGAGCCAATTAAGTAGAGCCAAACTAATATAAATGAAAAACAACTTAAGAATAAGAATTATTCAAGCTAAAATCGATACGCTAAACTAGAATCGATATATAACAACACCACAATGATAATATGTTAATACGTAAAAACCCAAAATCTCAACTTTTAAAAGCGATATCAAAACCCCATGATAGTATTTCTATGAAATAAAAAATCACTAAAAAGCATAAAAAATAGTAACCCTTGAAATATTTATAGTCATATTCATATTTGTATTGTATTGCATTGCATTGTTGTATCATATCTTAGTTTTTTCACACACACAGGAAAAAAAAAGCAAGGGATAAAAAATCAAGATAAAGAGAGAGATATATAATTCTTTTTACGAGACTTGTGTATTTATATATAAAAGATTCTCACCGATTTAGCAAATCGACCATAATCTCTAGAATATACATAAAGTGATGGAGATAATCAACAGAAGCTGAAAATTTAAGGTGCATTCATATCTCCCCATCCCTGGTTTTCACTAACGCTAACGCTAGCAGAGTCGGGCACAGCCGGGCCAGGGTGAACCTTACTCCTCCCAACAACCACCGTATGAGGTTGAGGCTTTGTCGACTCTTCAATGCCTCTACTTCCTTTCTCCTCTTCCATTCTCTTCATCTTCTCCTTCTGCCGCTTCTGCATCACATAAACTTCAGAACAGCTCGCTCCTATGGAAGACATTGTTAACTGATATGGCCCTTCACTATGATACACGATAATGTGATTTGGGTGATGAAGATGTAGGAGACTTGGGGAATATATAGAGGGGGTGGGGGTGTAAGAGGGCTGACATAGCCATCACTAATTTAACCTCATGGCATTGCTTAAAAAGACAGAAATCAATAAAATATAATGAATATGAATTTTAGGTAAAAGATTTCCCCTTTCGGATTGCATTTCGTATTTATTTAAAATAAATAAAATAGTTTTGTTTGTGAAAAATAATACAAATTGATCTTTCTGTTAAAAGTTACATCTATTGTATCATGATGTGGAATTAAAAGTTGAATTTGATTAGGTGAAAGAATTATATATACCTATTTATGCAATTAAATGCCTAGTATATGGGCCTTCATGATTCTTTTACTTAGTTCTATTCATCCTTTAATTTCATGTAGCTTATATTAAAAAAAAAAAAAAAAAGAAATAAAGCCAAATCATCACCTAACAACATAAATGAATGGAATTTACTATTTTTTGAGCAAAAGATACAAAATGTAGTCCGAGCCCTAATATAACTACCTCCATGATACCAAATATTAATTATTGGATTGACAAACTTTTCAATCTTTATATAGGAGACAAAACCATAATCTAGTTGTTTCATGCAAGTATTTTTCTTAAATATTCAAGGGGTTTAGGGGTAGTGAGAAGACAAGTATTTGTATGGTTTTTTTTTTGTTTGTATAACTAGAAAGGGAAAGGTTGGAGAACAGTAAAGGGTAAGCTTGACCCCGAACCTTTGAATTAAGTTAATTGAAGATAAGCAAAAGAAAAGGACGTGGAAGAAGTGGATGTTACATGAATGCATGAATGGTGGGCTTTGCTTTCGGAGTGGCCAATTAGACTTAGTGCCCAAATAAAATAAATGGAGAATGTGATGCTGAAATTACCAATTACAGGTTTTATGCAATTGACTTTGTCGAGTGTGTGCATGTGGTGCTGCGTTGACTGTGTTGATACTTGATAGTGGGTGTGCTTTGTTTGTGGAGTATGGTTTTGGATTGCATAATTAAAATTATGGGTTGCAACTTTAGGGATATTGGTGCTGACATTCATGGTTTTAGATGGATGGTCTATTTGTTTATGATTAATATAAAATTAATGATAACGGTGAAATTAAATATTGTAGTAATATGTGAAACAAAAAGATTGTTAATTTTAAAATAGAGTTATTACTTTATATTATAATTAATGTATAAATTTGTTTATTTATTTTTAAGTTATGTGTCAAAAATAAAAATATTTATAATTAAATTAAATATTAAATTTTTATAAATTAATTGTACCAATTTAATTCAAATCAAATCTGACTTGACAAATAATATGTTTGAGAAATTAAAATTAATATTTGCATGCAGAATTGCAAACGCTTCCATCATCCAAAATAAATAATCAAATTATATTAATAAAATAAAAGGTAGTGTTATGGGCAATTAGTAGATTGGTAGGGTACATTTATTGTCAGCATCTCCACCAACCCTACTCACCTAACCAACAATATCAGCCTCTGGTGTCTATACATTGATGGATTATGATGTTAATAAGCAGGCCATGCATGAAACTCACCTTAATGCACTTTAATGTTTCATTGACTTTTTAAACTTACAATTTATTAGTATATTAATACTTATACTTTAAAAATAATCAGATATAATGGTAATGCGTAAGGGTAATTTTGTTGGGAAAGATGGTTACAAATGATACATGCACGAATTGAGTAAAATTTATTATATTCTATTTATCGAAATTGTCAATTTTTAAGTTTGGAAAATCAGTTAATTTTTTATGATTTTTTGGATGGGATCCAGACATTTCTGGATTTAGATGTTTTCATAGCGTTCGAAGTTCTATCTCTTAGCTTCGAAACGCACTTTGAATCACTCAATTTTGAGTTCGAGAGCTCAAGTTATGACTGCTTTAGTGAAGACTGAGCAAGCAAAATTTTTAAATGGAATTTTAACGAAAATTATAAGTTTCGGACTTTTAATTCGAGTTTAAATCATATTGAGTTCAATTTTTAAGCTTAATTTTTATTATATATGAGCCCAATATTAGGTAGTGTAAGTGTTGTGTATACGTCATATCTATCATCAATTTCTTTCCCTTTTATTTGTAATGGTCGAGTATTGTTAATATGATCGCCGAATTTCACATGCTGATTTTTGGTGTGTTATTTTGTTTGAATGACTTAATCTGAACACCTTGGATCCGTCCACATCTCCTGGTTAATTGTTGGAGGGGTAAGTAGCGATCGAGAATCAAAATTTGTTTAGTTCTGCTAATCCTAGTTTCGACCCAACCCTATAGGGGTGTCAAAGATTGGTTCTAACTCACGATTTGTGTGTTTTGTGTTTACATCTGCTTGACTGTTATCTAAATTGAGGCCGTAATAGTTGCGGGTTTGCATCAGTGCATCGGATTTGCGGAAAATAGGTGTGGGTCCTTAACACGTTGTGTCAAAATTGTTCATAGCATGAATATGTGATAATATGATAATTGGTCTAAATTGGTGAGGTGATTAAAGGTGGTGGCCGATTGCAAACTGAGGACTAATTGGTAGTGGCCGAAACATCTAAGGCCTTAAGGGGTAATTAATCCATAGTGTGGGTACCGTAAAGGTTAGCCAATTGTATGGCTATATTGTAATTGGGTGCTTTGTACTGTTTTTACTTGACTCGTAGCATGCTAGTTACTCTTGTGAAACTGATTGTATGTTTTGCATGCACATTGAATATTGCTTGCATGAAAGCATGCCACTGTACCGATACTGTTACCGATAAAGCATGATGGGTGAAAAGAGGAGTTTTGTGGAGTATCGGTGGTTCAATCGCATTATTGTTTAGCAGTATATCTATGATCCTTGTAAGATCTGTTTATATTTTTTTAATTATTTGACAAAACGCACACACTTTATACATACAGGTGCTCGAACCCGAGTCTTTTAAGATGAACAATATCCTCTTTACCACTGGAGCCACTCATTGAATTCTAATTTGAATAGAATTATAAGTATTGCTTTTATAATTTAGTGGTAGTGTGTTTGAGCTAATTATATAAACATGTTTAATTACTTCAATACAAATTAAGTATCGTAAAATCTTGATAATTTGTTGCCATATTCGAGTTAATCCAAACTTTTTAAGTTAATTTTTAGAGGTTTTAAATTTTGAAAATCCTTCTCTTTTCATTTCATTATACGTATAATTTGATGACTTATGGCTGGTTTCCTATACATTCTTTCCATGAAAATTTTAATCCTTAAAATGGATTTCCATTTGTTGTCAGCCACAACATTGTTTGCCCAACAGAAAATTGTATTTCATTTACTCAAAATGAATGATCACCATACATTAATGAAAGACCTGAGATAACACAACACAAACTCAACAAAATGTGCGCATTTGACCTTTGTATTCTCCTCCACATGTGGTGTTGGCAGGTCCTTATCTCAACAACATCATCATGATGGCTTCATGAACCCTAATTTCATACACAATCTCAGGGTGTAGCACGAAAGAATCACAATACTAGATTTAAATTAAAAATAAATAGAAAGAAAAAAAAAACATTGATTACTCCTATGAAACCCTTAATTAACTCGAGATTTAAAAGTTTAATGATTAGATGGAATTTTTCCAATAAAACCCTAAAAAAAATCTGTAAACACATTGATAATCGAGCTTGAAGTTTAAAAACTCTAAAACTTAGATCTAAAAAATACCAATTATTGGTTAAAGAGACTTTTAAAGCCTTCAACTCAAAATTCTCGTATTGAACTTGTCAAGAAACTTGTGTTTACGTAATTTTCACTAAAATGATCATAACTTGAGCTCCCGAACTTATATTGATGCATTTCAAATTGTGTTGCTAAGTTAAGAAATAAATCTTCAATCTATAAAAAGGACAACTCAACCAAGAAATGCCTGAAAGTTATCTAAAAACGTGTGACAAGTTGCTTGGTATTCCAAACTTGAATTCAAGTGTGTTTACCACTTCTGGGTTTGTATCACAATTCCTGGGACACTATCCTTCGAACTTATTGGCAATCTAATTGCACTACAATAAAAGCAATGCTGGTAAATTGTTGCTTAAACAAAAAATTTCGTTTCAATAAAGTTTATGCAACAATTTTATGATTGTTGTCTAAACTCAAAAGTAGTATTTTTTTTTTCCCTTTTAAACAACGGTTTATTCTAGTGCTGTCATTGATGTTTTAGGCAACAACTATTTACAATTATTGTAACAATTTTATAATTGTTGGGTATGCAGTTATTGTCTAAACTCAAAAGTAGTTTTTTTTATGCTTAATTCTCATAAAAGAATTTTTTTTTCGAAAAAACTTTTTAAAAGGATAAATTATTTTACAGGGAAAAAGATTTGTTTTCCGGTGACCTGCATTTCATTTTCTATTGATCAACTAATTTCTATGAAACAAACGCAAGAAAATGCAAAAAAAAAAAAAAAAATTCCATAAATAATTTTCTATGAAACAAATCCACCCCAAATTTGTCTTGGTGTAACCCATCTCGCCCATCTCTTTGGACCTTAATCAAAGTTATACACCGATTGGCTGAATCCAACTACAAGTGTTCACATATATTGTCTTTGGGCTGTAAAATGTTAAATAAGGGATTGGGCCATAGACCATGAGTACTTAGTACACCAAATTTAAGTCTCAAAACTCCTTTCATTTGAATTTCGAAAATACTAATAAATTATTTAAAAATAAAATATTCATGATAGTTTTTTAAACTTATAGATTTATTATATATTTATTTAGTGATAAATTTCGAAAATAAAAATAAGGTTAATTGCTTTGTAAGCTTTGTAAATCTTCATTGTTTATTTATTTTTTATTTCCCTTCAACATCAAAAATAAAAAAGTCTTTTGTCAATTAATCTCAAAAAATATTTCTACAAAAATACCTTTTTTGTAAAAAGTCGATTCTAACTGAAAATAAATTTTTTTTTTACATAACAGTTAACGGTATTGATAATAATTTTCTTTTGTTCATATTATATTTAAAAATTATAAATTTAACTAATAATTATAATATATACATAATAAGATTTTTCTAAAACTTTTATAATTATAATTTTATATCGTGTCCGTAAATGAATTTGATAATAAAATAAAATCTTATTTTTTTCACTTTAGTATTTTTTTTATCTTATTTTGATGGAGGTTAAATTGCTTTAATTTTTTAAGAGAAATTAAATTGCTCAATTTTGAATATGAGAAAAATTAGAAAATCTTTTTACCAAAAGATTTTTAAGTGTATTTAGTTATTTATTCGGGCTAAACTGCGAAGATTGAGGCAAAGGGACCGCAACAAATTTTTCCAAAGAATTCCAACACCGAATGCCGAAATAAAGAAATAAAAGAACAGAAAAGGTAGCCTTTTGAATAAATTTAAATTTTAAGATGCTAGAACTAAATTAAGTAATTATAAGAAAAAGTGAATAAATAATGATAAAGTTGAGATTCTATCAATTAGATTTTTGGTCATTGCATTATTTTATTATACTAGTAATCATTCATACGTGTAAAACTCCCTTACAAATTGTATAAATTGTATTTAGGTATAATAAATTTTTGGCCCTTTAATTTTAAAAAAATTAAATTATTTTATGCTTTCATTTAATTTTTATATTTTTTATTCTTTGAACTTACATTATTTTTCGAATCACTTTCAAAATGAATGAAAATGCTAACTTTTGTTAACTTTATTAATATGGTATACACATGGATTGTCACATGTATGCTACGTTAGCAACTAGTTAATTTTTTAATATTAAAAATATTAAAAAATATTTTTAATTTTTATAATTTTTAAAAATAATTTATATATTTGTTTGAATTTTTTAATTTTAAAAAATTAATCAATTGTTGACATGAAATCTACATTGTCTTATAAAATTAAATCTAAGGCTAATATAACTTTTTTTATATAATTTTAGGGTTTTTTACAATAATAATATAAAAAAAATTATTTACCAAAATAATACACTCTCCTATTATTTATCAAAATAGTACATTTGGAGGAGTGGTGCCTCTTAGATTGGCGGCACCCACTGCAGCATTTGACAAATACATTTTTTTATTTTTTAATATTAAAAATTTTAAAAAATATTAAAAATAAAATTAATTAAAAAAATCGGTATGATATAAACCTGTTATTAAAATACGGGTTTGATATTTTTGAGTGATGCCTACCTGACAGGCGGCACCCAAAGACCGTTGCCTTTAGCCTGCCCACCTATCCCTACTGTCGTTGCTCCCTGCTGTTGCTGCCGATTGAAGGCTCTCGTGAAGAGCCTTATGGGGACCTTAAAATAGTCCCCAAAATCACACACTTGTTAGAAAAAAAAACAAAGAAAGAAAGAAAAGAAGAAGGAAGGAACGACAACAGCAAGAAGGAAGGAGGAAGGAAGAAAAAAAAAAGAAAGGTAAGTTATTTGTGTTTGATTTTTATTTAGATGTTATTTAAATTTAAATTTTATCTACTTCATTTGATCTTAGTTAGTATATTCTCACTTTAAATCATGTAAAAAATTTACATTAAATTAAATTTATCCCCCAAACAAAAATTCGAATTAATTTCACCTGAAATTTAATATTAATTTTATTATAGATTTTTTAACATAAATAATACAAAAAATAAAGTTAATAACTAAAATGGTATGCTAATGAGATTATTTATCAAAATGGTACCGGAGTGAAATGTAATGATATAAAATATTGAGGGACTTAATACGCAAATTTTTCACTTTGAATGGTTGTTGAAAAAAAAAAACATTAAATGTAGTTAATTGCCTTATAACCTTTTTTTATTTATAATTTTTTTTATGTTTTTTCTTGTTAAAAAATAATTTACATCATTAGTTATTAAATTATGATAAATTTTTATTTTAATAACTTAATTAAAAAAAATTACAATTTACTTATTAAATTATTCAAAAAATTTCATTAAATCACCGAACTGTTAAAATTGATGCTATATCACTTTTTAAATTAAATTACTAAAACGAAACTTTACTCATCATTTAATAACTAAGCGCATAGTTTACCCTAAAAACCCGTAGCAACTAAACTCAAATGGAATTGAAATTATTCACCAAAAAAAATTGAATTGAGATTTTTTTTAATTATTATAAGTAATTTTAAAATTTTTATAATGCGAAAATAGTAAAAAAATATTTTATCAAAAAAAAAACTTAAAAATAAATAAACTTGAAATTAGTGTAAAAAATAGAAAATCAAATTCAGTCAAAATATTATGGATGATTAAAAAATTGAAAATGACTTAAACTCACTCAATCGTGTTTGTTAACTCATTTGAATTTTATCCAATGTTATCTCAAATAATATAAAATATTATATTAATAATATTAAAAGTAATAAATAAATAATTAAAAATTAATATTTATTTCATCAAACAAAATAATTATTTTCGATATTTATATTTTACTATTTTACTAAATAATTTTTTAATATAAATTTAACACTTTACCCGCAAAATGTAAGAGTAAAATTCAATAATTAAAATTTTAATTTATCAAAGTAATCAATATATAATTATTTGTTTTATATATATCAAGAATTTTAATTACTTCTAGTTAAAAATTGTATTAATTACTTCTGACAGATTGATAATCTCAAATTTTTTTATTACAAATATGAATATGAATTCGTTAATTAACGATGATGACCACATATCGGCACCTGTATATGTACAGGTAATAAATTGTTATTTGTTACATTATAAAAAGTTCATTTAATTTACGAGATTAAACTAAGTTATATTAACTATTTCGGTAATTTAATAGTCTCAGGTTGAGTACCAGAAATTAAAGGGCTGCGTGAATGGGGTAAATTATGATCCGAACGAACGCATCATGCCATACTTGGTTGCAACTGGATTTGGAGCAGCTTCACTGATCTGAATATTCGATTTACGGTATGACTTAATTTTCGCTTTGGTCGAGCGGTGGCGGCCAGAGACTCACACGTTTCAATTACCGTGTGGTGAGTGCACCATCACACTAGAGGATGTTGCACTGCAGCTTGGGCTCCTAATCGACGGGATGCCTATTATGGGCTCATCGACGGTATCTAACCCGACGACCCTTTGTGAAATTATTTGGAGTCTCACTCGTTGATGGTCAATAGAGATTCACGGGACTGGAGTTCACATGGTTGAGGAAAAGATTCCACCATCTAGCAGCTGATGCCACCGGTTTTGAGGTGATGTGTGCCTCTCGGGCTTATATAATGCACCTTATAGGGGGTGTACTGATGCCGACAGTAAATGGAAATAGAGTCCACATCATGTACTTGCCCCTATTGACCGATTTTAATGAAGCGGGTCAATATAGTTGGGGCTCGACAGTACTAGAGATGTTGTATCGCAAGCTTTGTCGAACGACAAAGCCTACTGCCTTTGACATTTGTTGGTGTCTGATATTGTTACAATCGTGAGTCGTATATCGGATGCCTTTCTTGGCTAATATCAGACACCTACCATATGTTTTCCTACTTGTGAACAGGCGATAACATCTAATCTTTGTCCACAATTATTTGATTTTTTGTGTGTAAATTTGATCTAACAAGTTGTTTTTAGTAGATGGCGTGGGAATCCCAATATCGGGAGGTCATTCACGGTTCCGATATATCACCAGATGTTCGAGACACATGCCGGGGAGATGGTAAGTTATTCGTGACATGCAATTACATGATTCATCTTAATTTATTAATATTAATTGAGTCGTGTTACTATAACAATGTTATTTAAATTTGCAGTTCGTTTGGATGCCCTATTCAGTCCTTGAGGTTACGACTACTATTTTCGATTTTGCTCACGACCACTCGCACTTATGGTGCATTGATGCACCATTTATATGCTTTCAAACAGTAGAGTGGTACCATGGGGATCGAGTACTTCAACAGTTCGGGTACATACAAACCATCCCGAGAGACTCAATAAATTTATGAAAGATCCATGGTATCGATACGAAGGGGAAATCGGGACTGCACTGGGGCAAGTGCATAAAGATTACGTTTCAAGTGAAAAAAGACCAATACATATAGGTTAAGCCGGGTCCGATTTGGATGTCTGGCCAATATAGTAGGTTCGTTGGGGGCAATTACGCCTAGTATGCCCAGCTAGCCTGCATACTCCACACAGATTGCTGCCGTCTATTTTCTCCATAATATCCATTTCGTTGCGAATTCTGATGACATTCGGACTACCTTTCGGATTCCTTCGTAAATCTCTGTTCAGTATAAGCTCGAAAGTCATCGGAGGCACCTCCTATGTTAACAAGTCAGGCAAGACAGGGAACTCGTTTTCTCAAATACGTAACATGTGCTCGAGAGTGTAAACGGGGTCGATGAACTATTCAACATTGAGCAACACTTTAGCACAAGCTGCAATGACATGCGCACATGGATAACGAAGTGTACCGAACCTCTTGTAATCGCAGTGTCTGTTCTGCAGATTAACCCCGTATGACCTAGGTGGGATACCAAGTTGACACTCAATGGTCTCTGTAACTTGAAATTGTTGAAATTGTCGTGAATATATTTCAACACTCATCGTTCTCGCTCTCCGACGGTTTGCATCCATTGCATTCTTGACAACTTCGACAAACACGTGTCCGGCATTCATCTGGTCTATTTGCCGCATCCCTATTACTGGCATCAAGGTAGTTATCCTGTAGAACGTAGTCGAGAACACGAATAAAATCGGAAGATATTCTCTTGAACATGCCGTTAACGAAACTTTGAGCCTATTACTATGGCTCCATGGTACCTAACCACTATCGCAACGGCTTGTTCGTTTGACCTTCCATGTCACGCTCAAGTCTGGTCATTCTTTGCCGGAATCGGTGTGGCTCTAACTCGTACGCTGTACGAATAATAAGAAAACATATGTTACAGTCTCGAATTAAAATATAAAAAATATAACTTAAAACAAAATTTCTTTACTCATTTTCACAAGTCGTCTTCGCTAGTCTGCATTCCTATATTCTTTTTGGAAGTTGGCCACAATATGCCGACTACAATAAATCGATCTTCATGGTACATCGGTACGCCTAATGGCCGCAATAATCCCATTCCCTCTATCGGATATGATGTAAATATTATCGTTATGAACAACAAACCTCCGCAAGTTCGTCAAGAAAAATTCCCATAATTCCATATCTTCTTTGTCCACAATAGCAAATGCTATCGAGAGCACATTATGGTTCCTGTCTTGAGCCACAACAATTAGTAGAATCTGCTTATATTTCCCATATAGTCAGGCCCCATCTACCTGGATAAATGACTTGCAGTGGGGAAATGCTCGAACACAGGGATCAAACGTCCAAAATATATACTGAAAAATTCTTCTTCCCGGTTGTAAGTTATTATTCAGGCCATAATAAGGCTGTGTCACCAACTCAATCGCAATCCCCGACACGTACTGTTGCATTGCGACTATCCACCCTTGCAGCTCATTGTACGATGCATCCCAATTACCGAACAATTATTCCATTGCCATCTGCTTCGCAATCCATGCTTTTCGATATAAAACTCGATAATGAAATCGTGCTTGCATCTCGACAATCAGTGTAGAAATTTTGATGGTCGGATCATCCTTCACCATTGGCATGATATGTATGCAGATAGTTCTAGAATCGAGTTTTCGGTGATCTTTTGACAAACGTGTTGATCTGCATGTGTGAGGCCCATCAAATTTTCTTATCTCCCACTTTTGCGACTTCTGAATAAATACAACTCGTACCCACCAATTGCAATCTTTTGTCCAACACTCCTCAATATATAATGTCGGTTTAGACACGACGACTTTGTAGTCTACTGACAAATTCATGCTATACCGCTTAATAGCAAATATGTACTCTTTCTTCGAGTCAAATTTTTGACCCACGAATAACTCTTCAGGTTCTGGTGCTACTGCCTCGGTGAGCAGACATTATATCAAGGTACTCTGCGAAATCGGTTGCATCTGTCGCATCAGGGTTTATAAGTGACATATGTGCCCTAGTAGGACAATTGTGCATCACAATACGTCAACCATCCGGGACCTCGTCATTCAAGCCTTCCTCGTTGATATCATCCCGTACCTCGTCCACGTCGGGATCACTATCAATATCGACCTCGTGATCAGAAGGATCACTACTATCATAACCATCATCACCATCCACATAATTATCGGCTGCAACATTAAGATCGATACTGATCCCGTGAGTTACCGATTGACTATCAACGTAGAATGTATGAGCTATCATACTTAATGGAGTGGGATCTTCAGCTCTCTCAACATCAGTTAGCTCAACAAATAACTGAATCGGTGCATTTTCGTTAGTCCAATTCCCACAATAAAGAGCGATCATTGTCTCCACATCTTCATCGTCTACGAGTTCCATCTCGGTAAATTTGATAGGATCTATTGAAACTGAAAACTTATAGAAAAGTTTTGAGATCCTTCTCCACAACGTCTAGCAATTCTTTCACTAATCTTTAACCTTCATATTATCAACCGAGACATTTTCGTTAAATCTCATTGCTAGTTGTTGATGACATTCAAATACACATCCAATTGTTGTTGTCAAAATTTCTCCATCGAAATAAACGCATACGAAAAATTGATTTTTCATCTATTAAAAAATAAATAAGGTTTTTTACACAAATAATATAAAAAAATATTTATTTATTAAAATAATACATTCTCCCATTATTTACCAAATTAATACACCAAATAAATTATTATAAATAAAATTACTGTTAAAATTTTATACTAACATTTCTTTTCTAAACTCTTCTGTTTACTTTTCTTCTTCAAAAATTTTGCTTTCTTATTCAAAAATTTATCTTCATACTCAATAATTTGTATTTAACCTAATCTGGTGGAGGGTTTAAATAGTTTAGACAAAGGCAGCACTGGTGTCGCCTATCCAAAAGGCACCATTGGTGCCGCCTACCCCAAAGGCATCACCTGAATTTTCCTATTTTTTATTTTAATTTTGTTTTGTTTTTAATATAAAATAATATAAAAAATAAAAAAATCAAGTTGTGTGCACCACTCCCTTAAATGTACCATTTTAGTAAATAATGAAGGAGTATTATTTTGATAAATAAATATTTTTTATATTATTTGTTTAAAAAATTTTGAATTACTCTTATAGAATATTTAATTGAAATTTTCAATTTTATATTATTATTTTCTAGAATTCTTATAAAAAATATTTTTTTATTTTTTAATTTGTTATAATTAATAAATAAAACGAGATTTGGTGTCGCCTGTCAGCTAGGCACCTTCGGTGCCGCCTGTCAGGTAGGCACCACCCTATTGTAGCACACCCGTATTTTTATATCGAGTTTATACCATACTAATATATTTTTTTATTAATTTCAATTTTTTAATATTTTTTAATATTAAAAAAAAGATGTGTCAGATTTTCAGTGGGTGCTGCCTACCTAGGAGACACCACTCCCCCAAATGTACCATTTTGGTAAATAATGGGGGAGTGTATTTTTTTGATAAATAATTTTTTTATATTATTATTATAAAAAATCCTAAATCTAAGACTAATAAAACTTTTTTTTTATAAAGTTAAAGAATCAAATAAATCATTATGTCTTATATTTAAGAATGATAAATTATCAATGGGATTTTGATTTAGTGGCAAGATCTAGACATTAAGAACTTTGAGATATCAAGTTTGCGCCTTATTTTCTTTTTTAACTCATGCGTAGGTTCTTTTTAGGTTAAAAAATGCTATTAGTTTCTGTACTCTTTGAAAATTTAAAAATTAGTCTTTTTATTTTTTTTTAGGAATTTAGTCTTTTTACTTTTAGATTTTAAAATATAGGTTAAACTGTTAATAATATTAAAATTATTTTATTAAATTTAGATTCATTTCAACGTCATTTTTTTAGTTAAATGACTATCAAGTGAGTAAATTTTTTTTATTTCAAATTGTCACACTAATAAATATAACAAAAAAAGTGTTAACAATTAGATTTGAAATTTGAAATTTGAAAAGTAAAGAGACCAAATTTCTGAAAATAAAAGTATAAAAACTAAATTTCAAATTTATGAAAAGTATATAGACTTATAACATATTTTAACCCTATTTGAATTTGTTTCACTTATCAAATCAATAATGATGACATTATAGTTTATTATAATAGTAGTTAATTCGACGAGTGTATCATTTATACTTATAATTATGATTCTACTAATAGATAAAAAAAAATAACTATGACGTGCGGTATGATAGTTGTTCGCTTTGTTTAATAGACATGTGATTAAGTGTTTGATTTTCACTTATTGAAATAGAACATATTTCATAATCAACTGCTTACTTTTTAAGAGATGAATATTGTTATTGATAACAGATATCCTAATTTCGAATTTAGCATAAAATTATACATTTTAATAGACTAAATATTTTACTAATTGATGATTAATTTATAAAAAGGTTATATATAAAATTGTACGGATATAATTAAATCAAAAGAAAAAAATTGGTGTATTTCTCTCTCAAGAATGGAAAAAAACTCAAATAATTAATATTATCATTACAAATCAAAGAAATGATATAAAAATGTTTACGTACGGCTTTTAAGGGTTAGGGGACAGAGGTGGGGTCAACTAGTAAAAGATAGGCTTTTACATCCATAAAATCTGTGTACTCTTATTTTCTCCCCCTTCTTCTACCCCCCACCACCACCATGGCTGCTCTCACTGAATTCTTCTCCCACCTGTACACCATGACCGTCGTCTTCTTCACCCTCTTGCTCCTCGAAGTTGCTATCCTCATCAGGTCCCTCACCGGCGGCCTTTCCGATTCTGAGAAACGCCTCATCACAACCACCCAGTACCTGAAATTCATTGAAGAAAAGAACCCAACAATCATATACTCCACAAGATCATCATCCAGGGTGGATCAGTCATCCAACGAGTGCACCGTGTGTTTATCTGAGCTAGAAGAAGGTGAGAAAGTGAGGAAACTGAAATGTAAACACACTTTCCACAAGGATTGCCTTGATAGATGGCTCCAACAGTATTGGGCAACTTGCCCGCTTTGTAGAACCAAAGTGTTGCCAGATGAGGTTGTGGCTAATTATCACAGGCTCCAAAATCAGGTAGAGTATGATGGAAGTGATGAAGAGATGATTTTCTTATTATCTGCACTACATGATAATAGCTTACACAGATTGTTCTGAACTGCTATACTTTTAATTTTTTTTCCTTCTCCGGGTAAATTTTGATGTAGACTTTTAGTTGATCTATGTATATATATATATGATTCCTGTATTAGCTATGGGGCTTCAAATACTTCTCTGTATTGTGTTTTTCTGCCCTAATTTATAATAAGTTTCTGGCCCCCAACTAGAACCAAATTCCTTGAATACCTTGATTTGGGTATAAAATAAAAAAAGTTTCTCAAATATAGCATTGGATGTGTTGTTTAAATCCAGGCAAAGTTCATCTTGAAAATTTAGATACAGGCTTGGTGATCTAATTGAATGAAACAGCTTCATGGTAGCTAGCAATGCTTAATTGCTGCTAAAAAAGCACCATAGATGTTCCCTTCATTATCAATATTAAAAAAGAAGATTGGTAGGTAAACAGGTGAAAGCATTGGTTAAGTTTCTTCTCTGTTTCTGAGGATCATATCTATATATCCATATCTAGATATCAATATCAAGATTTCTTTTCTTAGGGTTACTGTCATTGATACATGTACTGTGGATTTTGACAAATACAGAATCGTATACTGCCACCCATTTTAACCCCGTTTGCTTCAAATCAACATAAATTAGATGTGGGATTTTTCATTTTTACCAACTTTCTTTTAAAAATTGTTGAAAAGTGGAGGAAGCCATAGGTTTCTACCTAACTAAATGCCAGGTTCATGTTTGTGTGCCTTTGCAGCTTTGGGTATTCTTACTTAAAGATTGCTTCCATGTGAAAACTTGTCTTTTATTTACCCCAAAAAAGATATCAATGATGACATACCTCATTCCTTTACGAGAATGAGATCATCAGTGGCCCTTGAATTAAGCAAAGTTTAAAACCTAGTAAAATAACAAAATATTAAAATATTATATCAAATATTAACCCTAAATTTGGAATTTCTTAATTAATGAACAACATTAAACTGGCTGACCTTTTTTTTTTTTATAAATTTAAGCTGTAAAAGGTCATCTGCAGAGGATATTACTATATTTACTGCTGCATCTTTGTTTAATCTAGGATTTTCTTGTATAAGGAATTATTTTTTTGGTGAATTATAAGAAGAAGGTAAAGTCTTAACAGTAACATGATTAACATGATTCGAACTCAAGTCACACTTGAGATGATAAACATCTTAATTATCATATCAACACGAAATTCTCAAAAAATTATTTTTTTTGTTAGTAAAAACAAATCTTTTTTAACAAATTTTTTTTTAACGCATACGATCTAAACCCAAATAAATTTTATTAAAAAAAACTCTGTACCAATAATTAACTACAACTTAAGTTTGAATGGTGTATGTTGATATGAATCGGATGGAAATGAAAATACAATCCCTTCAATGGTGGCAGGTCAAGTGGAGAGGGTAACCTTATTTAATGCTCTAAGAGGTAGTGGATGAACAATTTAATATTTTTTCTATGAATTCAACCCACATTCATTATTAATAAATAATGGATGTCACGTTGGCCACCCCACATTTTATGAGCCTTTTTCTTGGACAACAATAATTCCATTTTAAAACTTTTAATTTGCTGTTTTTATTTATATAAAATTAAGTAATGTTTTTCCTTTTATATGCTTTTTTGTGGGCTTTTTTAAACAGTTAGTTGTATAGGATTATTTTATCAAAAATACCACTTGCTTTATCAGAATAAATCATTGTTAGAATCTCTCTTGACGGATCAACAAAAATCTATAGCCCATCTTTCCAATCGAAAGTCATTCTAGCTAGGTGATCGGCAATTTGATTCTCCTCCCTAAGAACATGCTTTGTAAACCAATGACTTTCATGTTTTAAGAACTGTTTAAATCGTTTGAACAAAATAGAACTCGAAGCCTCCAATGATTTGTCTTGGATAACCTTAATTACTTCCAAACTGTCAGATTAAATCATCACCATTCCGTGTCCTCGTTCATGAAGAAGAGAAGGCCATCTAAAATGCCTCATGCCTCTGCATAAAAAACAGAACAATTGCCCAAGAACCGATTATAGCCTAGTATCTAGTCTCCATTGTTGTCGCGCACTAATCCTCCAACTGTTGCCAATCCTGAATCCATCTTAACGAAACCATCAGTTTGTAAATAGATCCAATTACCTGACAGTGAGTGACTAATGCCATTTTCTTGTCAACAATTCTGAACATCATTATGGACAGATCAAAACTTTTGCTCAACAATAGGAGACATTGACAACGTCATACAAACTCCATGTGACACCTTGGAAGATCAATACATTTCTATTTTTCCGAATGCGCCAGGCTATAAATCCAAAGATGCAAGTCCAATTCACCCCTCCTATAATCAAATTTGAATGACTCTAAATATTGGAAATTAGATAATCATGTAAGTTTTCCGAGAAAAATCTCTTATGTTGATTAACTGGAAGAACATGCAACCACACTTCCTTCGCTGTCGAGTAGTCTCTAAGAACATGTAAAACATCTTAAGCATCATACTTGTAAAGTGGGCAAGATGTATCATGGTCAATTCTCCTTTTAACCCGTTCCACGTTAGTAAGTAATCTTTGTTTAAAGACCATCCAAAGAAAATAATGAACTTTTTGGGGACCTGGGAAGTTACACAGTATCTTCCAAATCGAATCTCTAGGTCTCCAACAACTCTTCCTTATTAACTTATGTGCAATTTTAACTGAAAGGACCCTGTGGAAATGCAAGCCCAATTAATCATTGGCTTAATATATGTTTACGTCTAGTACTTTTTTTAGGTCTAATGCAATATTTATGTTTGAAATATATATATATATATAATTGTGAATTTGTTTAATTTTGTATTTAATTTTTTAAATATATTCTGATAGTTGTGATTTTTTTTTTGGATTTTAAGATTAATTTGATAAAAATTAATTGATAATAATATTAATTGATAATGAATTTTTATCATATTAACCTTAAAATCTAAATTAAACATTAAAAATTAACACATTTATATTTAAGTATTAAAATATATAATTTTTACTAAATACAAGTACTATATTAAAAAACACATAAATAAATTCACTAAAAAACACATAAATATCACATTATGGTACCATATAATACATTAGAAGTTAAATAAGATCAAATTTTAATATAATTAATATTCGTTATTAAAAAATGATATTTAAATTAATTTTCTATCATGATTTGCAAATAAAAATATTTGAATATTCTTTTTAAAAAGCAATATTAATTTATTTTATTTTATTTTTACTAATATAAAAATTAAATTAAAATTTATATTGTTCCTATAATAGAGACATGTCTGACAACTTAACAAGAGAAGTATGTATAAGAAGTGGAAGAAGAAGAAATGGAAAGAAATTTCTATTTATTAGTCAGAATAGAAAGTGGAAAATAAATGCAAAATGAATATTTTATTTCTGTATTCATAAAATCAAAATTGTTGCAAAATTAAAAGATTAGTACAGATATAATGAAAGAGACTCGTGTCAAATATATATATGTTTACATCTTTGTCCACCATTTTTAAATATAAAGATAAAAACTTTTTTTTTTTTCATTTTTAACTCTCTCCCTCAATAAAGAAAATTAATATTTTCTTTCAATTTATATCTACAATAGCAGATATATATTAATAAATAAAATCTCTAGGCTCTCACTATATCAATCATGATAGTCGGTATACGTATCGGTGTTAAAATGGAATAAGTAATATTTTTTCATGTATCAAAAAAATTTTGTTCGTACTAATTGCATTGACTCGTTCTAGTCAATTCCGATCATATTGATTAGAACATGATGCACCAACTAGTGTATAAATAATGTTAAAAAATATAAATTTTTTAATTATTTACTATTATGCTATAGACTCAATTGAAATGTACTTCTTTCACATTTAATATATATATATATATATATAAAAAGTTCACTCATCCGATTATTAAAGAAAAATCCTTACTCACCCTTCAACTTCTTTTTATTAGAAAAATTGAGATATTTCAAAAGAATCAAATTTTATATTCCTAAAGAAAGACCTTAAGACTTTTTATTCGCCATTATGTTTTATTTGGCTAATAAACTAAGAATCAAGTCAAGAGGGTGAACTCATGCATTGTGTCACGTCCCTAGACCTTGAATCTTGGAGCGTGCGGCCTTAGACGCTTCTTTGATCACACAACGCCTAAGTAAGCCTGATTTTCACGATGAGGATTCACCAAGAGAATTCCTCCAAGGCACCAAATTTGTATAGCGGAAGCGACTTGCCAAAAGAAGGCTTAAAAGACAACTGAAAGGCCACAAGAACAAGAACAAGAGAGAAAGAGTTTGAGTAAATGCTCTCTATTGTATTCACAAAGAAACAATACAAGAATGAGTATTTTGGAGTGTGTTTACAAATGAGGGGAGGCTCCCTATTTATAGTTGAGCTCCCCCACAATAGACGGTCAAGATCGAATTACATCGACGGATGAAATTGGCCTATCCCTTAAATTATGGGATTTACAAGATTAAATTCAAATCAAATCCTATCTAAATCCTAAAGATATGATTCTATCTTATCTTCTAGGATTAGTTCCCATTTCTGCCAAGATGCCTTAAGTTGACTTATTGGGCCACCCAGGCTTTAATCTGATAGGCTTGACCAACAGCTCTCCGAATCGGGCCAGCTCATGTGGGCTAAATGATCCCAATGTCAATGATAGACCTCTATGGGACTCATTGTGTGCAATGGTCACGGGCTGTGAACTTTGGCCCGTGACATTCTCCCCCACCCATTCTCGCAACGCCCTCGTTGTGGCTCCAGAATGGTACTGACTTGATTCGCCTCGGTCTTGTCTCGTTGCCTTAGCATTATCCCGATTAGTCTCACTATCGGGTTGTCCCCTCTTCTGGGACTTTCGCCTCGGCTTACGTCGCCTCTTAACTCGAACCGTCTCACATGTTGGTACATCAGGTTGGCAAGAAGTCTTCGTACTCACTTGCCCACATTCTGACTCGCTTTGATCGGAATCCACATGATTCACATCACTTAGCCTTGAATCGCCCATAGTCCCTTGGCCTTCTTGCTTAAGAACTCTGAAAGGGCCTCTACATTCTTGCCAAGCCACCAAGTTAGAATGCAAAACACTATCAAAGTGTTTCGAATGTACCTTACTCGTCGCATTTACTCTGGTCAACTGTCCTGCTTGCATCGTCATTCTCGCAAACTTTGATGCACCACCCACTTTTCTCATAAGTGGAAGCTCCTCCGATGTGTCAACAGAAATGAGCCTCATTGAACCTAGCTTCCAAGTTTGCATCGCAACTTCTTCCTCTGAGTTCGATGCCAAACTCACCCCTTCAATGGGTTGAAGCCTCGCCGATGACTCGGCCAACTCCGTCGCTTCTCTCGAATTGAGCCTCATTGGTCCTAGCTTCACTGTTTTCATCGCGGCTTTCTTCATTAAGTCCGATGACAAACTCACCTCTTCTTTAGGTGGAAGCCCCTTTGATGACTCAACAAGCTCCGATGTTGCCTTTTCTTTGACCCTCACGGATTGTTGCTTCGGACAGTTCCGCAACTCATGCGGACCACGGCATAAGAAGCACTTGACTCGCTTCTTTTTGCTCCTCTTTGCCCCCTTGGCTTCGCTCGAACCAAGCTTCTTGGGCACTTTGTCTGTCTCATCAGTGGCAGACTTCTTCGGACATTTCCGCAACCTATGCGGACCATGACACAAGAAGCACTCGATTGGCTTCTTCTCGCTTTCGGCCTTCTTGGCTTCGACACCCCTTGCGCTCGAACCAAGTCTTGCGGCCTTACCTTCCGGCTTGCCCCTCTTAGACAACTCGGATCTCCTTGGACATTTCTTCAGTAAATGTGGACCTTCGCAAAGGAAACATTTTAACTTGCCTCGTTTCTTGTTGGGCTTCTTTTCCCCAACTCGTGGTTTCCCATTACCACCATTGTCGCCGTTGCCTTCGCCATTATCATCTTCCTTGTGATTCCCTTCACATACGCCCCTTTCATCGGACTTGGAAGATTCAAGCTTGTCTTTCCCTAGACCAAGCTTGACCACGGATTCTGCTACCGTCATGGCTTTTGACAGCTCTTGGACACCTCCTTGTTCCAATTCCTGTCCGACCCACGGCTTTAATCCATTCTTGAAGACAAGTAATGCTTCTTTCTCGGTCACATCTCTAACTCGGAGCATGAGTTCCTTGAACTCTCGAACATACTCTCCAACTGTGCCTCGTTGCGTTAGCCATCGCAACCTTGCTCGAGCTTCGTCCTCGGCATCATTTGGGTAATATTGTCCCTTCAATTCATCTTGGAACTCTTGCCACGTTCCAATCTCACTATGCCTTTTATTTGTGGTCCTGTCTCGCCACCATAAAAGCGCACTATCAGTAAGAAACATTGAAGCAATATTTACCTTACTCGCATCATCCTCGATGCCTTTGGCACAGAAGTAGTTCTGCATCCTCCACAAGAAATTATCCACATCGCATGCAGACTTTGTCCCCATAAACTCCTTCGGCTTTGGGACATCACTGAGTGCTGCACTTGACACTCCTCCATTCCCCACGGCTGCTCGACACAAGGCAAGCTCTCCCTCGAGCTTCTCTAGTCTTGTGTTCAAAGCCTTCGTCGTGGCCATTGTTTCCTCCTTGAAAGCCACCAGCATGGCTTCGAGAGCATCGCTCCTTTCTGTCAGCTTAGACCTTTGGGAATTGAGTAACCCTTTTATCTCATCCCTAGTCTTGTTGAGCTTTATGGTCACATAGTCCCTCGATTGTTCCGTCGAGTCATCTATGAGATCAGAATTTCTACTGATGGACTCCTTCGCGTCCCTCATTGATATCCAAGGCAACTTCAGTTTGAAATCTTCTTTCGACATCACGAACGGTGCCTTCGCAACACTAGCTCGGATACCACTTGTCGCGTCCCCAGACCTTGAATCTTGGAGCGTGCGGCCTTAGACGCTTCTTTGATCACACAACGCCTAAGTAAGCCTGATTTTCACGATGAGGATTCACCAAGAGAATTCCTCCAAGGCACCAAATTTGTATAGCGGAAGCGACTTGCCAAAAGAAGGCTTAAAAGACAACTGAAAGGCCACAAGAACAAGAACAAGAGAGAAAGAGTTTGAGTAAATGCTCTCTATTGTATTCACAAAGAAACAATACAAGAATGAGTATTTTGGAGTGTGTTTACAAATGAGGGGAGGCTCCCTATTTATAGTTGAGCTCCCCCACAATAGACGGTCAAGATCGAATTACATCGACGGATGAAATTGGCCTATCCCTTAAATTATGGGATTTACAAGATTAAATTCAAATCAAATCCTATCTAAATCCTAAAGATATGATTCTATCTTATCTTCTAGGATTAGTTCCCATTTCTGCCAAGATGCCTTAAGTTGACTTATTGGGCCACCCAGGCTTTAATCTGATAGGCTTGACCAACAGCTCTCCGAATCGGGCCAGCTCATGTGGGCTAAATGATCCCAATGTCAATGATAGACCTCTATGGGACTCATTGTGTGCAATGGTCACGGGCTGTGAACTTTGGCCCGTGACAATTGCGCCCAAAAAGCTAGTGTAATGTACATTTGAGTTTTTTTTTTTTTTTGATTTATTTTTTACTGGATTTTTAGAGTCCAAGAAAAATAATTTTTTTTAACTAATAGCATCTATATTTAATCAAGCTAAAAATAGCTTAATTGACTGAAGCTGGTTTTAGTCAAGTCTAAATTCTTTAAACCATAATCAAATTATTTTTAGCTAATTTAATTTACTTACTTTTACTATTTTTAGCTAGTAAAACTCCTATATATATTACGGTTCATTTTCACTTTCAACACACCTAAAACAATCTATCATTCTTCTCTTCTCCTTTCGAGTTTGTTAATTATTTTCTATTACAAGCTATTGTTAGATACTCCCATTTTATAACAAAAGAATTTGTTGAATTTTAAGAGATACGCTATATAATGAAATATCCTTGACAATTTCCAATACACCTTAAGCTATTCAACCCATATTCTTAATTACTTAAATTGATGAATATTTTCCAACGCTTCTATAAAAAAAATTCCCCACTCACCCTTCAACCTCTATTTTCTTGTTAATTTTGGATTTATTAAATAGTGTATTTTTATTTGTGAATTTTATTAATGAGTATTTTATATAATTGATGAATATTTTATATTTAAAATTTATTTAATATTACTTATTTGATATTTATAAATATTTTTAAATACACACATTAAAAATTGATAAATTCGAAATAATACATTGATACGTGTGAATTCTAATAGAAAAGCAATGTACCCACCAATACAGTACACTACCTTGATATCAATTCAAATAGATTATTCTAGACTTTTATTACATCCAAATAAATAAACCTTTAATTTTTAATTTATACCCAAAATAACCTTTATCATTTTATTTACAATTAAATAAACTATTAGCATAAATCAATTTTATTTAAGTAATAGATTTTATCAAACTCAAAATGTAATTGAATGAAATATTTTATATTTTATAAATTTATTTTAACAAATAATTATATATTGATGGAGTGGAAAGAGATTTCTATTTGGTATAGTGGATGCGCGTGTGGATTAATTTTTCTTTTTTTATAAAGAAATCCAAAAATTTAAAATGATTTTTTTCCTAATTTTTTTTCTACTAGTCAAATTAAAATTGATTATTTTACCAGCTGAATTTAAAAATTTTCAATACTTTTATATTTCTTTACTATTGAAGTGAATAAGGGAGGAAGATGGTGGTTTGAGTGAAAGAGGATGAGGTGAAGAACTGGGAAATAAGCAATGTTTTGGGAAGTTTCGTTGGAGTGCTTCTAGTTGGTTTCTATGTGAGTCCTATGAACTGTTTGCATGGTCCTGTTATAGTGGGAAAGTTCAGCTACGTTTCTTGAGATCATTGACGTGGAATGATGATTAAATATCTTTGGCAATGACGGTGATTTGACGTCTTAGGATGAAACGTGTTAGGATAACTAGCAATCAATTACTCAGGGTCTCCACGTGATCCTCATTTAACCTTGGCATAGGTGTGTAGTTTAAATGATTCATCAGGTTAAGGTTCACTAGCTAACTACGAGTGTCGTTAGTTCTAATATTGGAGCCACATGTCAAGCTTTCTATGGGCACCCTGTGAGGTTTACAACTTACGTTGCAATGTCCGTGAGGTTTTCATAAATTGTTTTGTTAATCAATCTGATCGAAAAAATTACAAATTTAGAAATGAATATAATATACTCAAGCACCAGATCCAATAGGATATTTGTAGAACTATTGGTACGGGTTTTGCTGACAAGGATTTTGTTGGTTTTCATTTTGAGGATTGGTTTGGTTTTGTGAGTTTGTGCTTTGGTTGCCATGCAAGGAACTTGGGTGTTAGGTTGTTCTAGTTTGGTTATTATTTGCTCTTGTGTTATGACCAGTGAGATTTGTAATTTGATCATTGACAAGATTAAAATCAATGTTAAGAGGATCACTACTATTTGGATGTGACATGCTTGTTCACGCTCACCGTAACAATTGTTAACCAGTGAAATGAACAATGAAAAAAGATTGTGGTTTGGGTGAAAGAGGATGAGATGAAGCCCGATAAAATCAACTGTGTTTAAGGAAGGTTCTTTGGACTACTTCTAGTTGGTTTCTACTTATAGTCTTATGAGTTGTTTACATAATCTTTTTATATAATGAGGATAAGTTCGTGTCCTGAGATCATTGATGTGACAAGATGATTTAATACCCATGATAGTGATTGTGATATGATTACTTAAGATAAAATATGTTTGGATAACTAATAAATAATTACTCAAAATCTTCACATGATCTTTATTTAATCTTAAAAAAAATGTGAAGTTGATTACAGAAGATATAACAATATTCACAATATTTAATTTCTAAATCTCGAAATCAATCAAATACCAAACTCATAAAGAAATATAAATATATAAATATAAGAATATTTAAATGATTTATAAAGATAATATGTTATAATGAAATTAGGTTTTTTAATATGATATTATTAAAATATTAAGAAATTTAAAAATAAATAATACTAGACAATAGACTAGCTTGGTAAGTTGAGCCGGATTCTGAGTCGGACTGAAGTGAACTAATAAAAGGTAAAGTATGCCCATAGTCCCTGAAGTGTTAAAAATTAGGAATTAAATCCCTACATTTATATTTCTAAAAGTTAACTATTTTTTAAATTTCAAAATCCAATTTCAATTGTTGTACAGTTAAATTTAACAAGCAATGTAATTTTAAAAAAAATATTATAATTAACTTGAAAAGTTTTAATAATATTAATAGTTAAATTTAAATTTTAAAATCTAAAAATTAAGAAATTAAATTTCTGAAAAAACAAATATAAAAATTAAATTCCTAATTTTCAGGAAAAAAAAATTACTGAGAAAGATTTCAACCAATAATAAAATATATTTTATCATTGTGGACTCGAACCGACCTAAAGATGGACATATTATTTTGATCAATCCGGACTAAAATGAAAATAATAATTTTCAGGCTGGACCTGACCATATTTTTAATTTTGTTTTGCATAATGTTTGAATCCAAAATGATCATATAAATTCATTGGATGCATTTAGACTCCCTGTTATTTCTCATAATTTGATCTATAAATCAATTTAGACATAATATGTAATAGAAATCGTTTAGTTCAGATAATTAAACCATTTTAAAACAACCCAGCAAAATTGGGATCCCAGTTAAACCCAGGATCATATCACCAATAGCCAAAATTATGCTTTGAAAAGAACCCAGAATTTACAAATCTAAGACAAAACGAAATGGGTTTTTTATAAAAAAGAAGAAGGGTTTTTTAATTTACAAAAGGAAGAAAGTGAGAAGGTATCAAGCAGAGAAGGCTCCACTGAAAGCTGCAATACCAATCTGGGTCTTTGGTTCAAAAGCCAACTTGATATCCTCAATCCTTGGCTGCCCAAATTTGATCTTCACTTTCTGACCCAACTTTGCTACCCAAGAAACCAACTCAATCTCTTCTTGCTTGTTCCTCGAAACCCTTACCCTCCTTTCGTAATCCTCAGCAACAAGCAAAGCAATATCTGCCATCTCTATAACTCTCTGCAGCTTATCGGTTAGGTTACACTCTGAATAAAGAAAGTGGAAGTATGGAGAAAAAGACATTGATGATTGAAGTATATATAGGAGAAAAATACCAAATGGATAAGAGTGAGAGGCAGAGGTGGGTGGTTTAAGTGGGGAAGTAGTTTAAAATATTAGAAGGTGGGGAGACAGGGATTGGCTTGGGTTGGTGGTTTTCAGGGATGGGTTAGTGGGCATAGTGGCAAATATAGTAAAGTCGGTTCTCAAAATCCTATGGACTCACTTAGGAAATGACATGTATGTAGTAGTTACATAGGCTTTTAAGGGTCAAAAACAATGATCGCCCGCTGAATGTTGAAAATCCAACGCTGAGACAAGCGTGAATTTGGGATTTGCTCACCCTTTTTCACAGCTTATCATCTATATATCTATACTAAATATATCATTCAATTAAAGCTTTTACTGCATACATTTTTGTTTCAATCAGGTATATTTATGCTAATTGCTAAGTTAATACTAAATAATTTATTTTTTAATTAGATTGTAATATTTTATTTAGGTTAGTCTTCACAAGTTTTAGGTTAAATGAGTTTATCCTAAATAAGGATGTTAATGGAATAAAGTGGATCTTTTATTGCTGTACAATTGATAAGCATCCCACTTCACTAATGACTATAATCTTAAAAGTTGAAAACTATTATCACATTCATAAATATTGAATGCATTTATCTCTGTCTCATCCTGTTTTATTTTAATTTAGTTTTTGCTATTTATTGTTTATATTTTCAATTTTTAAAAGTAAATAAACATTTAAGCATAAATCATGTGTGATTTCTTCTAAAACAGATTATTACAATTTTACTATTTTAATACTTATATAAAATTAAATGGTAATTTTATAGATCTAAAAAAATCACCTCTCAGGTAAATTTTAAAAAAAAGTACAAGTAATAAATGCCTGTAATATTACCCCCTTATTACAACTTTCTCAGCAAAACTATTAACTTCTTTAATTCTCGCCCTCTGATAACGTGCGAGAAGTAGACTTGAGGTGTGAAAGAACTGATATATCCTTCTTACATATCAACAGCGATGGAAAAGCACCTTAATCCATCCTCTCATTGAGCAATTAGACCATATGTAACAATTTCAAGAGACAGGTTGAGTGTTGTATTCATAATTTCATATTTTGCAATACCTTGTTATCCATCAAACAATCTCCGCAAAGACTTACCACTACTCCAAACTTGTTATCCAATCATTTTTAATATTTCTTCCTCCAAACTTGTCTCTGCTAGTTTAATCTCTTGGTTCATTGCTTAATTATTTGAACGGAGGAATAAACCATCTTTAATCATTAAATAACTTGTAACACCAAAGTCTAATGTGCCTAATGACATCAATATACTGCCTGGTAATTTCAAAATAATAATGACTCAGATAACAGAAATCCTTTTAAGTGCAGATAATTAAGCCAGCAGCAGTAACATTGAGATCCCAGTTAAAACCCAAGATCATATCACCAGTAGCAGAAATTTTGCTTCTCAACCAAAAAGACAGAATGAAATGAATTTTTAATTTACAGCTGTTTTGGAGCAATGATTTTAAGAAAAGAAAGTGACAAGTTATCAAGCAGAGAAGGCTCCATTGAAAGCTGCAACACCAATCTGGCTTTTTGGCTCTACAGCCAACTTGACAGTCCCAACCCTTGGATGCCCAAGTTTAGTCTTCGCCTTCTGACCCAAATTTGCTACAAAAGAAACCAAGTCAATCTCATGTCGCTTTTCAAGCTCCGACCCAACTTTGCTTCTCGAAACCCTTACCCTCCTTTCATACTCCTCAGCAACAAGCATAGCAATATCTGCCATCTCTAAACCCTGGAAAATGAGAAATTGTTATGAGCACTTTGAATAAGCAGAGATTGAAGAGGGAAGTATTTATAAGAGAAAAGACCGATTGGATAAGGGCGAGAGGCACAGGTGGGGAATAGTTTTAAAATATTAGAACGTGGGGAGTCTCAGGTTTGGTGGTTTTCAGACAAGGCGTAGTGGGTTTCTAAAATCCTATGGATCCACATGGGAAATGACATGCTGATGGTTTAGGGCTTTAAAGGAGAAGGAAACAATGACCGCCCGCTGAAAGTTGGAAATGAAAAAGCCGAGAAAATTGTGGAAAATGGAGAATGCTCAGCCTTTTCCTGGGCTTAATTCCTTTCATTTTTAAACCCTCATGATAGGTATTTTGGGTTAATTTTCATTTTTCCATCAAATTAACTTATATTTTAAAAAACTCAAGGACTAAAATAATCATTTACCATTTGGGGTGCCACCCCCTACCTGCCCCTAGGTGCAGTCCCTCGTCACAAGTGTTCTCCAAATAATGAACGACTAATCATAAAATATACTCTATTCTCATCATTTATTAATTTAAAATTTCTTCAATTTTAAAAAGACTAACAATTTTTTTTTTCATTTTTAAATATAAAATATAATTTTATCGTATACTAATTTATAATTCTATAATTTATGGAAGAATTAAATTAACAGTTTTGCATTTTTGGGCCCAAGGCCCTCCTGCTTGCGTCTAAATTCACCTCTATTTTTATGGTAAGGATGTTCATATATTAAACTCAATATCATCTCTATCGATATTAAACTCTTTATTAATTTTAATATCACAAATTAATCCAACACTAATTAAACTAGATAATATTGAAAAATATATTTATTTTACAGAGTTAATTGAGCAAAATATACTTATATTCTGATTGCATTTGTAATTTTTATTTGGGACCACAGAGTCCTTAGAAACAACCCAACAAGGGACAAAACAGCTGAACATTTTGTCGGCTGCCGCCCACAAATAAAGGCAAGTTAAATTTGTAAATGCAGTGGCGTGATGCCTAGTTTCGGTGATTGGAGGAAACGTGTCTCTCTTTTACAGATAAATAAAATGTCGTCACTCTACTCATCTATCTATCTATAAACATCGAAACGTGGCACCTCATGCTATGGTGCTCTCTTTTTTATTTAACTTTTGCATCATAGATTTGTGGTTAAATTTCAATTTTAATCCTTTTATTATGTTTAAATTTATTATTTAATTCTATACTTCAATTTTTAACCTAATTTGATTTTATATTTTTTATAATGTTATTAGTTAGTCTAAATAGTTAATATTGTTAATTTTTTATTAAAATATTATGTGATTATATATAATTTAAATGTCTTAAAGAGTTAAAAGTCTCAAGACTATTAAGTGGATTCTCATTTTTTTTTGGTAAATAAAGAAAATAAGTTCAAAAGAACTCGTTATAATGTGATTGTTAAAAGCCTATAGCATCCGACATTTGGTGTAAATCATCTTCAAAGACGGATCGAGCATGAGTAGGTATAACTTCAAACATCGACAACCTATTAAGCTCAATATTGGTAGCTTTAGTTATATAATCTGTCTGTCTATTTTGGTCTCGTAGAACATGTCGAAACTTAAGTTGCCAAAACCCTTTTGCATAAATCATATATCATTTGCAACTTTGAAATGTTACTATCAACCATATAGTCATTTCCTATTAAACCAACTAACAAAGCATTATCGCTTTCAATCACCACTTTACGAAAGCCTTTTTGTCAAGCAAGGAAGAGTCCTTCATAAATCGCTCTTGCTTTTATTTGAAAAATGTCAGATACACCGACTCTCATGTCAAAACCAAACATCCAGTCTCCGCTCAACTCCCAAACCGCTCCTCCAATCCCGACAGTGTGATGTTTTACCAGTAGTGTGTCATCCATATTAAGCTTTACCATCCGTTCTCAAGCGAATACCCTTTCCCTCGAAGAAAAGTGTTGTACATCAGACAATCCCTGCATTTATAATTGTTGAGGCTTCGTGTCCAAGCTTTGCATGTCAAAATCAGATTAGTACTATTACTACTTGTTTGCTAAAAAATAAAGTCATTTCGACTCTTCCAAAGTAGCCAACATAAAATAAAGAAAAATGTTGATCATTATCCATCAGATATAGTGACACATCCTCTATTCATGATATTCCTTTCCAACCAAAGTAAAAATAAACAAATAATCAGCCAAAAGCACTGCGAAGGCACCTTTAATTACATCAAATATAAGCTCTTCTATAAAAGCCTAACACAAGAGTGTAAAAATACCAACCCCAATTGTTACAAATCACTCACTCAAAAAACCTCACTTACATTAAATATAAACTCTCCTATAAAAGTCTAACACGAGAGTGCAAAATATCAAGTAAAAAATAAACAAATAATCAACCAAAAACACTTCAAAGACACCTTCAAATGTGCGGCATGACAACCTTTTTATAGACTTCACAGGCGACAAGAATAAGCTCAAATAAAATCAAGATTAACTTGACTTCTTGTAGCACATCTACTGAAAAATATTTATTAATGAAGTCACAAGTTAAGTAGAAAAAACCTCTTGAAAATAGCCAAAAAGCACATCTTTGAGATTGAGAAAAACTCTCATCAAACTCAAACTCTTTAACACACTTAAACTCTTCACAAATACATACCGTTTCAATTTCAACTTTAACGAGTGGAATGAAGACGTCCAAGAAGTCCATTTGTTTATTAAAAGAACATCCAATAAGACCCACGTCAAAAAGATCAACATATAAATATACCTAGACTATCTCTTATTTTGACTGACAAAATCTTTAATTGATTAAGTAACTGAATAAACATTGCTGGACAGCCTTAACTTTAATCGATTTAAAGAAATGAAAATTCATGATTCATTTAATCTTTTTATCCGGTATATGGTTTGAATTTTCTGTTGTTCAAAGATCACTAATCATAATTATATGATTTAAAGAAATGAAAAATCATGGTTAATTTAAACAGTAAATTCAAGTAAAATCTCTCTCTATATATATGATATGGGATGAGTAATGACATTCTTTTTGGATGCAAAGTTAAGTAGACATCATAATATATAAACACAAGATTGAAACCATGAAAAAACAAAAGGTTTTTATTAGTTTAAAAAATTGTTTAAAAATTTTAATAATTTTTAAAAAATATTAGTTAATATTTATATATTCACATAATTAAATTTGAATAAAAAATAATTTTTTTATTTAATTTGAATTTAATTTAATCTAAAATAAAAACTTCTTGACAAAAGCATAAACTATGAAAAATTACTTGATTCATGAACAGATTTAATTAAAATAAAGATAAAAATTAAACTCAAAAAAAAAATTGCTGGAGAGTAAAAAACTTATTCCAAACTGTATTTTCAAGTAAATTATTAAAAAAATTATAACTATAATTTTTCTATTATCTTTAAATTTTAGTTTTAATCCTTGTATGTTAATTTTACAAAATTTTTTCTTCAAAATGAATTTAACAAATTTTCATCAAATTTTATAGGAAAAGAAGTAACAAGAAAAACAAATTATAAGAAACAAATTTAGATCTAAAATAAAGTGAATTGTATTTGCATAAATAAAAAGAATCTTTAAAATGAATAAACCATTTTAAATTGTATTTATATTTTTGATGAAGACATAGTGATTAGGTCTTGATTTTGTCGGGAAATGAATAATTAGCACATGGCTGACTCGACGTCCGTCAATTGTTTGTCGATTTTTTCTTTGGGCACATGCTGTGGGATTCACTCCACCGTTAATATTTTTGTGTTATTTTCAAGCAACCCTTTTAACTTAAAAGAATCCTTTTCTAGCAATTGAGTATTTATCTTGACTAAATTACTCAAAAACATTAAAAAAAAACTTTTTTTTTATATTTACGAGAATAGACCGAAACAAAAGATGGAAAACATAAATATTTGACATAATTTTTTTTCAAAAAAGCTTGAAACAACGAGAATTAATAAAAAATCAAATATGCTTAGGAAGAATAAAACTTTTAAACATAAAGTTGTAAATGAATTGAGCTTGAATAAACGGTTCTCTATTCATGTTCGTTTGTCTATTTTTAAGTTTGTATTCGGTTCATTAAGAATTTCAAAATATATGTTCGTAATCGCTTATTTAAAATAATGTACGTTCATATTCATTCATTTAAGTTAAACGGATATTTTCATAAACATATAATTAAAAATGTTCATGAATAACTAACGAACAAACAATAAACATATATATATTATTTTTAAAATATAAAATAGTTAAATATAAATATTAATAATTATATTATAAATTAAAAATAAGAACATAAACTATAATAATTTTATTGATATATACTAATGGAATGATAAACAAGGTTTAAATGATTTATTAATCGAATTTTAAACAAATATAAATAAGACTGTTCATGAACATAAATAAAATTTAATTGCGTTCGATTCGTTTAATAAATAAATCTTAAAATTTTGGATTGAGAAAATTAATTCCGCAAAATTATACTTTCTTGACGAAGTTGGCATTCCAATTCGTGACGAAAACCGATTACAAGGTTAGTGTGATATGTCATCTTTCTATTAGTAGAGCTAATTGGTCCGATACTTGGCGGTCTCTTATTAAAGTTTGGAATTTATTTATGGATAACACATGTTGGAGTATTGGAGAAGTGCGAACTGTTAATTTTCTTACTGATAATTGGATTCCATGTCTGGGGCCGTTGTGAAATTATGTGAAGATTTCCCCGGTTGATTTTTTAGAGCTTAAAGTTGCAGATTTAGTGGAGTTGGATGGTTGGTGGAATTGGAATTCATTGAGACAGTATTTTGATAAGGAGATCTTGAAGTATATAGTAGCATATCCGCCACGGAAGGATGAACTTGGCAAAGATATGTGCGTTTGGAAGAATAGTGCGACTGGCAGATTTTCTGTTCGAGATGCATATATAAGGGTTTGGTTCAATCGGGAATCTCTAGTAATACAAATAATTGGAAGATTTGTTTGGGGAAATAATTTGCCCCCAAGAATCAAGCACTTTATGTGATTGGTTTTGAGACAGGGTTTTTTGATAAATCAAGAGAGGGTGAGGCGACGATTATCTGATGATAGTAGTTGTTCAATTTGTGGTGAAATTCAAGAATATATGGTTCAAATTTTGCGAGATTGTCCCTATACTGCAGGTATGTGGTATAAACTAATCCCTCGAGTTACATATCTCAATTTTTTTGGGATGAATCTCATAGATTGGATGATTGTTAATATGGAAAATAATGTTGGTTTACATGTTGGTAGTATAGAGTTGGGAATATACTTTGTTGTTTATGCTGGTTTTTATGGAAAAAATGGGAATAGAGCTATATTTCAACATGATAGTGTCCATCCAGAAGAAATTCTTATAAGGACTAAAAGTCTCGTTACCAACATTTGTAGTATGATGAGAACTGATAGCCTAAAATCACCCAATTAAAGTATTTATGTAAAGTGAAATCCTTCAAAGAAGGATTGGGTCAAAATTAACATTGATGGAGCATTAAATGATAATGGGAACTATTTCATCATCCGTGGTGTCTTATAGATTGTCATGGTAATTGGATAGCAATATTGTACCGATCTGTTGGAAGATGTCCAATTCTCACAGGTGGATTATGGGCAATATATCATGGTCTACAAGTAGCTTGACATAGAACTTATTCTAAAGTTATTCTAGAGAGTGACAACAATATAACAATTGATATGTTAAACACAGATTTTGAAGATGTTATGATGGCTTCGCTCATTTGGGGTATTAAAGTTAGAAAGCAAACAATTCTCGATGGTCAAAATGCAACATATATTTAGAGAAGCTAATATGATAGCTGACTGCTTAGCAAAAACGTATTCTGAGAATGCTTTAGAGTTAGTCATGTTTTAGCTACCTTTGAATAATGTTAGGAAAATGTTGTTAGATGATACAGCTGGAAATTATTGTGTAAGGACTAATAGGTCCTAAGACTACCGATGGTTTTCTTCTTCTATAAAAAGAAAAAGAAAAAGCAAAGAACAAAAATCGAATTGTTTAGGAACTGTTGATTAAATGCTCTATTTATTTACAACTTTATTGGGATACAAAGATAAAAATCAACACTCAACCTAGGAAAAGGATTGAATGAAACAGTGACATCACGTCATTTGTGTTCCTTTTTCAATAGTTTTATGCCACATCAGTATTTTCATTCTTAATTTCAACATTTTCATCCTGAAAAATCAAATTAAAATTAAAATCTTAAAATTTAGGATAAAATTATTGATTTGACATAAAACTATAGAAAAAAATAATATCCCTGTTTCATACAATACTTTTTCCTCAGCCTAAAGATAATGACATGTAAATAAAAAGCACTTTTTTTTTTTTGTATAAAGTGCTTTTGGAAAACGGGTACACATAAACCGTTGCTGCATCCCATCAACAAAAATAGCCTATTTCTTTAAATAATAAAAAATATATTTTTTTAAAATCAGCATTTATTGGTGTAAAGACAACCGATATTAACCAAAATACATAATTTATGATGGTTTTAATTGAATAATCTGAAAATCAGGATTTATTTTCATTCGTTGCTTACGACTTATATCACACTTGCTACCTAAATTGCATCTCCCCCCAGTCCCACAGAATGGGGCATTAGAAACCGGCAGGGAAGCCTCCTTTTCTAGGGTCACTAACTACCACCAATTCTCCATGTCCCTTACCATCTAAATCATGAACTATAAATTGGCTCTCAGTTGCACTGGTTGTGCGTTCTAGTACATGCCCCTTCTTTCGAAGGTCTGTCCTGATTGTTTCAGGCACTTCAAAATGGTCACCAATCACACTTGTCCAGTTCTCATACCTCACCACGTTGGGTATCAGCTGCATCAACACACAATGGAAACTACATCAAATAATCAACAAAACCAAACCCAGAATGTAAATGGCAAGAGTTTTCAGCAAAAGAAAAAAACCTGATGGTAGACCCTTGGTGCCATGACAGACGAGAGTGGATCCATCCCAAGAGCAAAATGATTCAATAAAACCTGTGTAGTCGCAGCAATGATATCAGCTCCTCCACTTGCACCCACCACCGCTTTCAGCTTCTCACCCTGAAGAATCACGTGTTAAAAACCAAACTTTCCCTAAATGGACAGAAACCAATCACTTTTTTTAGATGTTAGTTTATGTTTGAAGCAGCATACCTCCAAAACGATTGTGGGTGTCATAGACGATAAGGGCCTTTTGCCAGGGTGGACGAAGTTGGGTGGTGCCGGCGGTGGGGTATCTTCGGATCTATTGTTACTTGGCATGGAGAAGTCATCCATTTCATTATTGAGGACTATACCAGTACTTGGAGACAGTATTTTTGAACCAAAAAATCCATTCACTGTATTAGTTAGGGCTACAGCGTTTCTCTTGGTATCCACTATGGATACATGACTGGTGCCATGGTCATGGATCTGGTTCCACCTGCCAGGATGCAAAAATTTACCATCAAAGTTAATTCAGATGGAGAAAGAGCATTATAGTTATTTAAAGGTTATTTGGTAATTGTGGTTTTACCTTCCACCATAGTGACTGGGGCCAAAAGTCCTGTTGTCATTAATGGTATTCTTCAGCTCTAGTGCAAACTTGGGAGAAAGCATATCGGCTACTACTTTGGAAACCTTTACAAAATCAGGATCACCTAAATTCATCCTTACTGCAAATGCATGTTTCAATGCTTCTATTAGTCTATGGATTCCAAGTGATCCTGAAAGGCCTGATGGGATTGCATATTGAGCAAGAATGTTCAATATCTGTTACAAGAAAGTAAAAATCCCAATTTATAAGACTCTTTTATTACCATTAAAATCATAAGGATGCTGAATGTCATGGGATTAAAGATGAACCATAATATACTTACTAGCATCATTGAAACTCCCCCTGAGGAAGGCGGTGGCATGGTAAGAATGTTAAGGCCTAGTACGTTAGCTGTGATGGGTTCCCTTACTTTAACTTTATACTTCTTGAAGTCATTTATTGTCAGTATCCCACCAGCTTCCTGAATATCGTTTACCAGATTAGACCCGATGGATCCATTATAGAAAGTTTCGACCCCATATACTGAAATCTTTCGGAGAGTTTTTGCTAGCTTCTTGTTGTAACAAATGTCACCCACTTTCAGAAGATCCCCATTTGATGCGAAGACTTCTCGAAGCCCCTTATTTTCCATGATTGCTGATTTCGAGCTTTCCATTTGCATGTGGAGATATGGAGAAATTTTGAACCCTTTTCGAGCAAGATTCTCAGCTGGTTTCACCAGTCTTTTCCATGGAAGCCTTCCATATTGATTCCATGCTTGGTGAAGGCCTGCAAGTTGCCCTGGCACTCCGATAGAGAGACCACCCTTGGCTTTTCGATTAGCATTGCCTGAAAACATGTTCTGAATATGGAGAAAATTGGAGTGATTAAAGAATAAAAAACACAAAAAAACAGATGGGTATTCAACATATGAAAAAAATTAGTATAGAGTGGTGTGAACCTGGGAAGCTTTCGTTGGAGCTGTTTCTCTCATGTCAAACACGTGTGCTTTCCCATCTGCTTCTCTGAATAGCATGAAGGCTCCTCCACCTAAGCCACTTGATCCTGGGCTTACAACCCCCAAGCAAAGGGAAGTAGCCACCGCTGCATCAACAGCATGGCCTCTGTGCCGGAGAACACTCATCCCAATCGTCGAACATCGGCCATCATCAGCAGCAACTGCGCCATGACGTGCAACAATTTTCTCACGTCTCCGTTTCGTGGAGATACTTGCACCATCCTTAGTTGAAGTTGCAGGGGAGACCAGGAAGTAGAGGATTGCAACGGTGATCCACAACATTGATGTCATTACTGCAATATTCAAAGAACATTCATATTGAAATAAATAAAGAAAAAAACCCAAACATAAACATCAAGGACCTAGCACTTACATGTTTATATCGTAGAAACAAACAAGACAGTAAACATTTGTTTCCTCTCTCTCTATATATATAACAATTAAATAATTTCAATAAATTCAGGTCAACCTCTTTGTATCTTTAACATTTGTAAAATTTCTTCCTTTTACTTTAAGGAGTATGTGGCCTCGGTCTGCAAGAACAGTGAATACCCCTCGAACCATGGCGTAATTTTGAGCACTCACTCGACATTGCAGAACCTTTAGAAGATTAGTAATTTTGTTAGTTCAAAATCAACTAAGACGGGGGCGAGAATGGAATAGAATAGATGAATATTTGGTAAGGTGAAACCCCAAGTTTCAAGAAGAGACGAAACTTGTGCGAGGGAGAGTCGGAGAGTTTCAAACAAAAACAATTTCGACAAATACTTCTTCTCCATTTAATTAGAATACACTTTCTATTTTTAGGTTCACACCAAGTAAACACTACACACATTGATTACATGGATCAAGTGCAGACATGTGGTGCGTTGTTATAAGTTGGACGTGTTATTTTTTATTTAACAAATAATAGTAATGTTCATTGATTACATTGATTGAAAAGTCTGAGAATAATGAGCGGGATAGGCGCTGAGAATCGAAAGGTAAAGAACATGAATTCTTGTAATGGCCCCTATAGGACATGGATAATTAGATCCTCCAAAGATGAGTTCACTTCTCGATTTCCATATAACCCAAAGGGTACTGGCTGAAGCAATGTAGGTATTTCTTGAATCGTGAGAATTGGTACAATTTCCTTGGAACCATTGTAAAATCTGACTGGAGATAGATGAGTTGGTAAGAGAGTGTAAGCGGATTAATTTGTCATATCCTCCATATATGGGGAGTGTTCTACTAATGAGATGAGAGGGCTTTGGTGGTGTCGAGATTTATGGGACTTATCCTGATCCCAAATGATAAGATGAGGATGGAGGTAGGTTTGAACTTGGAAGCCGGAGTTATATGTAGGGACAGATTTAGGATTTTACTTCAAGGTTGGTGAAATTTTTAAATCCAAACGATTTTTTTAACGTAAAAAAATGTCAATTCTTATGTGATATTTTTTTTCTTATCAAACAAATCAATTTAATGTTTTTTAAAAAGCATGAACGATTTAACCGTAAAAAGATAAAGAAAAAAAATCACATTATATAAAATTAAATATTTTTTTTAATATGCAAAAAAGAATAACTAATACTATACTAAAAATTTCATAAATATCATTATAATTCTAAAAATCAAATTAAAAAAACTTGGCCTTAGTCCTATTTCTCAGTATTGGGCATCATATATTGTACCCTCCGCTTTTTCATTAGGTTTAACTCATCAATGATAGAATATGTTAAAAGTTTTCAAGCTATATCTTTTTCGATGTATGCCACCAAGTAAGTTGAAAGAACATCATCCTCCACTCTGTTGCGAAGTCTTGCCTTTACAATTTTCATGGTTGAAAATGCTCGTTTGGTTGTTGCAGTAGACATGAGAAGAATTAGCACAAGTCAAATAATTCTATCAAGAAGGGAATAAATACTTGACTTATTTGTATTTTTTTTTACTTTGCACTCTCAATCTCGGCATCAAACTCCTTCCTTTTTCTCTCGACAATGTCGGCACCTTACCAGGGGAAGATAATTCTTTAGCAAAACATACAAATCAAAATACAAAAAAGTTACTAACCTAATATGTATGGTATAAGTCGAATCAATTAATTTTGAAATTTAGCTTTCAAGTTCATATGGGATCTATAAGTTTAATCTTTCAAAGCCCATCATATATTTATATTTGATTATTATTATTAAAGTTATATAATTAAAAACTGAAAATATTTTATTAATATAAAGTATAACCTTATGGCTTAATGGGGTGAATTATATGAAATGCAATTTGGTCAAATGGGGAGAATGTTGTACAATATAAACACTAAATCTAAAATACATGATAATTTATATATAAAATTTAAAAATAAAAAAATTCGTGTATCCATCCCTAGTCATATGGCACAATAGTGTCAGTATCAGGTTGGTTAGCGTTACAACAGATTCAAAGGGGGCGTGATTGCCATATTGAGCTCTAAGAACTTTTAAGAGCAGACAATTCGCCCAAGTGACTTTCGAGAGGAAGGCTTCATTTAGTCTTACAGATTCTCAAGCCCCCTTGTGAGATGTGAGCACAAAGCTTATCCCATCGACAATTTAACATCCCAAAAACCAGGTTAAAAAAAATCGAGTTTCTAGAATTGGAAGTGGTTATCTCTCAATTTTGAGCTATATTTTGAGAAATTTTGACAAGTGATTTGATTTGGTTCAGTAATTAAGTGTTATGATTAAGTGTGTGAGGTTTTGGGTTTAAATTCTACTTCCTGAAATTTTTTTTTCATCCATTTATTAAACTGCTACCTTTGAACATATGTGTTATAAGGTATTCCGATTAGTTTATGTCAATGATGAGCCTAGTGGTTCAACGGTTAAACACCTTTTTGTTCTCTGGTTTCATGTTTAAGTCTTTATGTATGCAACAAAGACTTATAGTTTTGCACTTTTCTATAAAACTAGTTTGAATTTTAAATAGTTTTTAACCTCTACAGTTATTTTAAAAAGAGAAGAAAAGAATAACGTTCTTCTCATTTTCTTTTTCATTTTGTTCATGGTTTGATTCTCCTCTCTTCAATGATTTTTCTTTTTGCTATCTTACGTTAAAATAATCATGTACGGGCTCAAACCTCTTCTTCTAAGTTCAATTCGATTATCGATAAGTTTCGGTTTAAAGATTTTATGTCAAAGTTTTCGACATGATTTGGTTTGATGTTAGTTTGCAAATTAATTCAGTTAAGAAGTTGATTGAAAAATTGATTGTTGTTTAGGCTTGGAGATCACAAGTGGTTGCTTCTACATCGTCGCATAACATCTGGGTATCAAAACCCCTTTATATATTTTTGCCTTTTTCTACGTTTTTCTCGTCGGAACGGTACTTTTCGAAGGCACACGATCTAGCACACAAGGGTGTGTCCAGGGTGTGTGTCATTAAAATGAGTTGTAGGAGGCACACGGGTGTGTGTCAGGGTGTATGACTATACTGTTTGGAGGCACACAGGCGTGTGTTAAGATGTGTGTGTATACTATTTGAAGGCACACGGGCTGGCACACGGGCGTATGTCAGGGTGTGTGTATACTGTTCTGAGGCACCGGTATCTATCATCTCTGACAGGGATCCACTTTTTACCTTGAGATTTTGGGGTAAGTTACATGAAGCTTTAGGAACCAGGTTAAATTTCAGCATTGCATATCATTCGCAGATAAATGGTCAGTCTAAGCGAGTGATACATATCTTGAAAGATATGTTACGATGTTGTATCCTCGAGTTTGAGGGCAATTGGGAAAGGTATCTGCCATTGGTAGAGTTTTCTTATAATAACAGCTATCAGACTAGCATTAAAATGGCACCGTTTGAGGCACTATATGGTAGAAAATGCCAAACACCTCTGTATTAGTCAGAGTTGAGCGAGCCTAAGCTGGTTAGGACCGACTTGGTACACGAGACTGAAGATAAAGTCCGAGTAATCCGTGACTGTTTAAAAGTCGCATCTGATCGACATAAATCTTACGCAGATCTAAAGAGGAAGGATATAGAATTTGCTGTCGGAGATCGAGTCTTCTTGAGAGTTTCACCTTGGAAAAAGGTGTTACGGTTTAGTAGAAAGGGCAAGTTGAGTCCGCTGTTTATTGCAGTATGAGATCCTTGAGAGAGTTGGTCCTGTAACTTATAAACTAGCTTTACTGCAGGAAATTGAGAAGATTCACAACGTATTTCATGTTTCAATGTTGAAACGGTACAAGTCAGATCCTTCACACGTGATTACTCCTTATGAGGTTGAGATACAATTGGATTTGTCATATTCAGAGGAACCATAAGAATTCTGGCTCGTGAGGTAAAAGAGCTGCAGAATAAAAAGGTTTAACGTTAGTTTGCGAATTAATTCAATTAAGAGGTTGATTGAACAATTGATTATTGTTTAGGCTTGGAAATCACAAGTGGTTGCTTCTACATCGTCGCATAACAAGTAGGTATCAAAACACCTTTATATTTTTGGCGTTTTTCTGAGTTTTTCTCGTCGAAATGATAATTTTCGAAGGCACACGGTCTGGAACATGGAGGTGTGTCCAGGGTTTGTGTCATTAAAATGAGTTGCAAGAGGCACACGGGCGTGTGTCAGGGTGTGTGAGTATACCGTTTGAAGGCACACAGGCATGTGTCAAGGTGTGTGTATACTGTTTGGAGGCACACGGGCTGACACACAGGCGTGTGTCAGGGTGTGTGTATATAGTTTGGAGACACACGGGCTGGCACACGAGTATGTGTCAGGATATGTGTATACTGTTTGGAGGTAGAAGGGTGTGTGTTAGAGTGTATGTATACTGTTCTAGGGCACACAGGCTGATACATGGGCGTGTGTTAGGGTGTGTGTATATTGTTTTGGGGTACATGGCCGTGTGTCAGGGTGTGTGCATAATGTTTTGAGACACATGGTCTGTAATAAGCTATAAACTTGATATTTGTGATCCGTTAGTTTACAATATGTTATATGTACGTAGGTTACACTGATATAAGAAACTTAATAGCGATTCAATAATATGTAACGTGACTTTGTTTGGACGTGTTATCGTGTGTATTCCATTCATGTATGATTCGTGTTCTGTTAAGCATATAGGTACGCTTCTGTGTTACTGTTTTAATTAAGGATATATGGTATCTGGACAACTGTACGTAATGGTTAAGAATGATCTCAGCACACTATTATATTGGGATTGTGTGATCACGTCTATTGGTAGATTATACATATCTGTCATATTTTCTCGGCATATGCATAGGTTGAGACTGTGAAGTGAAGCAAGTAACTAAACTGTTTCAGTGGTTAAACCACTTGAGAATATTTATTGAACTGGCAGTGACACTGTTAACATTGCAAGATTTCAACTAAATCGACCGTGGTACTATAAACACTGCAAGATTACAACTGAACTGATAGTGACACTGTAAACACTACGATGTGTCATACCGACACCTTCTGGAGTGTAGGGATGGATAATGGAGTGGGGTTGGATGAAGATGATGCATAACGAATGGGGGTATCATGTCTGCCTCTGTAACTATATCTATATCATGTCTACTTCCGTAACTATGTTTGTGACATGACTGCATCCATAACTATATTTGTAACATGACTGTATCTGTAACTGTATCTGTGACATGATTGTATCTGTATTATTTCTATACCAAGATCTTGATTCATATTGTCTGACATTCTGCTATATGTCTAAACTAAATCTGTCTCTGCTCCAGTGGTTATGTGTTGTGTCTGTTTATTGAGATCTAAAGTGATATTGAGTCTAACTTCATGTAGGACTTCTTTGGTTCGTAATTTGACAACTCTACGATACTCTGAAACTATTCGATACTGATTGTGTAAATGTCATTAAGTTTACCTATGTTATTACAATTTAATTGTATTTGATTTTGGTTTATACCGAGATTGGTAACTCACCAATTGTCTTATCTGTTCAGGTAGATATCTGACTTGGAATCGAATGGCGTATGGGAGCTCGAATTGGTTTGCACTGAATTAACTACGACTATATCTTTCAGGTTTGCAACTGATTTGCACTCATTCTGGTTTTTACTTAATTCATCGATAACTAAAATTTCTAAATGCAAAATCGATTTTCAACGTGTTAATGTATCTCCGCCAGATTCGGTCATAACTTCTAGATCGTGTTTGGGGTGTTACAGACAAGGATGAAATTTCCTAGTGTTTTTGTTGTGTCGTGACCCTACCAGAAGGCCCTAATTGTTTTATCAATTTCATCACAAATGTTGGTGGGGGCTTGAAAGTAGAAAGGGGATTGAGGGGAAGCAAAGTTAGAGTGGATTTAATAAGAGTGAGCCTCCCATCCAACAAGAGGCATTTTGTCTTCCATGAAGCTAGCTTGCTGTTAATCTTATATAAAAGTCATAAAAGAACTCTTTCTTCTTATGCAATTTCTCTAGCTCAAGCCTTAAATACCTTCCACAAAAGATGCCACTAAACCATCTCTTCACATGTTGCTTGGTAGAAAGACTGAGAAAGAGCTCGAACTTAGCAAAATTTATTTGGAGACATGAGAGAGAGCAACATTTTGTAAGCAAGGCTTTGAGAGATCTGCAAGTCTGTAGAGAAGCATTAAAAAAATGTAGCAGTCATCTGTAAAGAGAAGATGATTAATAGGGGGCATTTTTAGATATCTTAGTTCCACAGATGGATCCATTTTCATTAGCTTTTTGAAGCATGAACGAAAGAATGTTCATGCACATGGATGCTAAACCGGTTACAAGTAGTTTCAAGCTAAACATAGATGCCAGTAGAAAAGTGTTGACGGAAATTTAATGGGACTTGGAGCAGATTAACGTGATATTGTAGATGGTGTCTAACAGGAAATTTGGATATCCTGCACATGGATGCTAAACCGGTTTGAAATGGTAGCTGGAGATGCAATTGAGTACTGTTTATCTTCGTTATTATTTGTTGTAAATTATATATTTCTTTATCAATTATTAGAGATATTTTGATTAAATAATGATCATAAGATTATAATCTCACACATGCCACCTGAATTTAATCACCCACAATCCCACTAAACGTGGGTCTTAGAAACCGGCAGGGAAGCCTCCTTTTCTAGGGTCGCTAACTGCCACAAGTTCTCCATTTCCCTTCAAACCATCTAAATTATGAACTATAAATTGGCTAACACTTAAACTGGCTGGACCTTGTAGTATATGTCCCTTCTTTTGCAGGTCTTTCCTGATTGTTTCAGGCACTTCAAAATGGTCACCAATCACAGTTGTCGAGTTCTCGTACTTCACAATATTGGGTATCACCTACATCAACACATAACGAAAACAATATCAGATAAATCAAGAAAACCAAACCCCGATTGTAAATGGCAAGAGTTTTATGCAAAAAAAAACCTGATGGTAGACCCTTGGTGCCATGACAGACGAGAGTGGATCCATCCCAAGAGCAAAATGGTTCAACAAAACCTGTATAGTCCCAGCAATGATATTAGCTCCTCCACTTGCACCCACCACCGCTTTCAGCTTCTCATCCTGAAGAATCACATGTGTGAAAACCCATGACTTTTTTAGATGTTAGATTATGTTTTGAAGCAGCAAACCTTCAAAATGATTGTGGGAGTCATAGAAGATAAGGGCCTTTTGCCAGGGCGGACAAAGTTGGATGGTGCCGGCGGTGGGGTATCTTTTGAGCTATTGTTACTTGGCATGGAGAAGTCATCCATTTCATTGTTGAGGACTATACCAGTACTTGGTGACAATATTTTTGAACCAAAGAATGCATTCACTGTATTAGTTATTGCTACAGCGTTTCTGTTGGTATCCACTATGGATACATGACTGGTGCCATGATCATCGATCTGATTCCACCTGCCAGGATGCAAAAATTTACCATCAAAGTTAATTCAGATGGAGAAAGAGCATTATGGTTATTTAAAGGTTCTTTGGTAATTATGGTTTTACCTTCCACCATAGTAATTGGGACCAAAAGTCCTATTGTCATTAATGGTTTTCTTCAGCTCTTTTCCAAACTTGGGAGAGAGCATATCGGCTACAACTTGGGAGACATTTACAAAATCAGGATCACCTAAATTCATCCTTACTGCAAATGCATGTTTCAATGCTTCTATTAGTCTATGGGTTCCAAGTGATCCTGTAAGGCCGGTTGGGATTGCATATTGGGCAAGAATGTTCAATATCTGTTACAATAAGATTAAAAAAAAAAATCAAGCTATCAAACTCTGACACAATCTTACAAATTGATGTTAATTGTGACAGAAAGCATGAACCAGAGTATACTTACTAGTGTCATCGAAACTCCCCCTGAGGAAGGCGGTGGGATGCTAAGAATTTTAAGGCCTAGTACGTTAGCTGTGGTGGGTTCCCTCATTTTAACTTCATACTTCTTCAAGTCAGTTAATGTGAGAATCCCACCAGCTTTTTGAACATCTCTTACTAAATTAAACCCGATGGATCCATTATAGAAAGCTTGTACCCCATATACTGAAATCTTTCGAAGAGTTCTTGCTAGCTTCTTGTTATAACAAATGTCACCAACTTTCAAAAGCTCCCCATTTGATGTGAAGACTTCTCGAAGCCCCTTATCTGCCATGATTGCCGATTTCGAACTTTCCATCTGCATTTGGAGATATGGAGAAACTTTGAACCCTTTTCGAGCAAGAATCTCAGCTGGTTTCACCAGTCTTTTCCATGGAAGTTTTCCATGTTGTTTCCAAGCTTGGTGAAGGCCTGCAAGTTGCCCTGGCACTCCGATAGAGAGACCACCATTGGCTTTTAGATTAGCATTGCCTGCATACATGTTCTGGATATGGATAAAAATGGAGTAATTAATGAAGAGAACACAAACAAATAAACGGATGGATATTCAACATATGGAAATGTCAATCAACTTGTTGTTCACCTGAGAGGCTTTCATTGGAGCTGTTTCTCTCATGTCAAATACTTGTGCTTTCCCATTAGCTTCTCTTATTAACATGAAGGCTCCTCCACCTATGCCACTTGATCCCGGGCTTACAACCCCCAAGCAAAGGGAAGCAGCCACCGCTGCATCGACGGCATGCCCTCCATTCCGGAGAAATTTAATCCCGATCGTAGAACATCGGCCATCATCGGTAGCAACTGCGCCTCGACGTGCAACGATTTGCTCACGTCTCTGTTTGGTGGAAGCAATTGCACAATCCACCTCTGTTGAAGTAGCAGGGGAGACCAGGAAGAAGAGAAGTGAAATGGTGATCCACAACATTACTGCAATATTGGATAAATCATGAACTGCTTGAGTTCCCAATCAAATAACAACACCAGAAATAAGCATGAATCATACAAATTCTCAGCCCTTCTCCCTCTCTCAAAGATTCAAATATTTCAACGAACATTCATATTGAAGGTTTCATGTCCTATTTTCTGAGTATAACAAAAACCCAAGTAGCCATATTTACATAGTAGAAACAACAAAAAAGACAGTAGACATTTATTTCCTCTCTCTCTATATGTATTTAATATTTGATTCTCTTTCCAAACTTTTCCTTCCTTGGCACTCGCCCCGCTCGACATTTGGCAATTGAAATGCATGCATTATATTCATCTGATTAAATAAAATAAAGAGAAACAGAAATGGGCTTTGAATTTGATTCTCTTCTTCTTGTTCTACTAAAAAATAAATGCATCATAGAAAAATACGCATGATCAGGCATTTTCACCAATGGAGGAGAGGGGAGCGGGATCTAAAAATCATATTTCAGCCTTATTGATCTGGGAATATATGTATATATATATAAACACCCTATAATAACCTTGCGATCATACTGAAGCATGCAAGCATGGCAGTGCCAACATTTCAGTAAAACTATATGAAATGAAAACTACAAGTCAAAGGAAATGCATGGATATTTCTTACATGATGTAGAAATAGTAGTAGTAGTCGTCGTCTTCATCATCTCTTTCCTTTGTGTTTCTCTTCTGCTTTGAAAAATATTGAGTGAGTTTAACTCTTATACTACAGACCTGATGGATATCATATTATCATGGATCGATTGGTTTGGCTTAAAATATTATCCAAGGGACAAATGTGATTGAGGCCATTTTAATTTCCAATTTAATAAGACAGCAGCACATGGAATAATCTGTATATTCTTCTTCCTGTCCAAAAATGTCAATGCTGTCTTTTGCTGAATCTTGATGCTTGATTTGAAAACCTCTCTAATTTCTTTGGAGTACTATTTTCATCCATGTGGAGTTTACCTATCTAGTTTTGGATTTTTGACATTTTTCCAAAACATACTATACATTTTATTCTACTACTTGCTATTTTTTGAACCACGCTTGCACTTATTTACCTAACTACAATGTAAGGATGGTATAAAAAATAATAATTAAATGATTTATTGCATAATGCATTCTTAAATTATTATCCAAATCTTAAGGGTGGGTTTGGATGAGTGGTGCATTTACTTGCGATTTGTAAAAACATTGGTGACAGTGAGATTAAATATTGTAATAATACTGTAATGTGAGACAAAAAATAAACTAAATGCACCTTACCACACATTCAAACTCACACTAAATTACCTCTCAACCTTCAACATGTTTTAATTAGGCTTTCAAAGTCTTGGATGTAACCTATTAAAAACAAGAGGATATACCCTTTTTAGATTTTAGGAACATGTCTCTTTTTAGCATTGATATATGTGTTTTGAAAATGCTCCCTGTTATATCTGAACTAGCATTTTTGTATTATATCATTTCATTGATTTTGTATTTGTTTTTTCATTCACTATTTTGATATTTTTGTTGTAACGGCATTATAGGTCCGTATCATATACCCCTCTCCAACTCTTAAATAGAAGAATAATATGTTTCAGTACACTCGAACTCACATCTTCCTACACTAACAACAATACATATGTCAATCGGCATCACATGTACTACATTAAATCCTATAAAACATGTTTTGGCTTACTTAACTACCATATAGGTCTATAAAATAGTTGTGAAATAAATGTATTTCGAGAGATACTTGATTGAAAGAGTAGGAAGAAGCAAGTCCCTTTGATAATTGAATTGTGTTCGGTAGTAGTATCATCAGACTGACTGACATATAGGAGTCTTCGTATATGATCGTTAAGGAATTATTTGGAGATTTTGAAGGGGGCATGTGGTTACACATCGCGATAAGAATGGTATGGCGGATACTTTGGTAAAAGCTGATATGTCGAGGGATACTTTAGTTAAAGCATCATGGTAATTTTTTAGGTGAATTTTGTGTTGGGTGCAGTCTGTGTTTTTACTTTGGATGTCTGCTGCAATTTTGCAGCTTGTGTTCTAGTCTAATTTTTTCTTTTTGGATGTTCGCTGCAAGTTGCAGCTGGTGTTCTGGTTTTTGGGTTGTTGCATAGCCTTATGTTTGTAATCTTTTGATTGAGCAAAAAAAAAATGTATTTAACACTAGTTCAGAAAAAAAACTAAAAAAAAGATAATTTATTCCATATACATCTACTCTCTAAAGAAAAAACTAACCTAATTTTACTAAAAATCCTAAGTTCCATTTTCTTGATCATGATATTCCATTTTCTCCTCAAACACCGTTCACTTCAAACCCGACAATTGATACCCTAAAAACGTTGCTATAAAATCCCATATCTTGAAGAGACTGAAAACCCATCATAACCATTAAGTGATCTAACCCTAGACCATAAGAATTGTAAACTAAAAAATGTCTTTTTCATCCATCTCATGCTCAAAAACAAGGGAAGAATTTTTTTTTTGGATTAATATTTGTCTTCTTTTTTGTCTTTGTTGAGAAATTTTTATTTGGGTATTATGATTTGTGAAATGAGAATGTGTTGTAATACAAGATTTATAAAATAGTTTGGTTGGGAAATTATTGAGTCGTAATACCTGTCAACTATCTCAAAAAAAGAACTATTATATTTGTATATAAATTGAGCTTAATTGTCACTTGGATTGTGCTTTTGTTGTACATTTTCTAGTAGCAATTTGGTTCAGTGTTGGGACTGTGGTTTTGATTAATGGCATATGCAATTGATGTGAACATATCCATCATATAAATGTTTGGAATATTGCATTGGTGTAAACTCTGGTTAGGTGGGGAATGGTCTATTGAAATACCTTATTCAGTTGAAGGAGTTGACTGTAAGGAAGTAGTTTTTGTTTTGTGTAGAGAAATAATAAATAAACCCTACACATACATACATATGAGGAGGTGTTATTTATGCTAGTCAAACCATGAAAACAATCATCATTTACCTCAACATATGTTGTTGCAGTCAATGGTTTTGCTGAAGACTTATTTCTTAAGGTGTGCATAGGTAGTCTGTAAGAGGATAATATCCCACAATCCTACAAAGTTTTGAATCAATTCTATTGGAACATGTGAAGAGGGTGTAACATGTTTTTGGGGGCTTACCTAAATTATAATTCTTGCTATTGTTGGAGTTGTAGGATCTAGTTCTACCAAAGTTAATACACTCGTTGGTGGAGTTACAGGTGCTGATGGAACTGGAGTTGATGATGCTACATGAGATGTAAGAATTGTTGTTTCCAAGGGGGGGGGGGGGGGGGGGGGGGGGGGGGGGGGGGAAGAAAAAAAACAAAACAAAGAAAACATTTGTTTTGGTTGAGAAGCACTTACAGTAGATTTTGAACATTTCCAAAAGTTATGTTATAGTTCAAAGCATTAATGATACCTTATCCTTCTTCCCCACCTAGATGGTTTGGCACCACCACTTTATTCACCCTCCTTTAATCTATACATATATATATATTAAATTGAAGTCCAAAGTATCTTCCTCATGTTGACTTATGGCACACACCCATCATGCTTCTTTGTTTTACATTTTATAGAAGTGGTTTATTTTCAGTTTTGGTCCTTCTAATATGTTTAAATTTGAGATTTATCTTCATACTTTAATTCCTAATATAATTTGATCTCTATATTGTTATGATGTTATTAACTAGTTTAATATTTGTATAATGTAAATAATTAGTTCAAATAGTTAATATCATTAATTTTTCAATTAAAATGTTATGTAATTATATATACTTTGAAAGTAGATTTATAAATACAAAAAGTAGAAGGATTAAATTCTTAAATAAAAGTAGGATGATTAAATTTCAAATGCATAAAGTGTAGAGACCTAGAGTTGTGGTTGTTTGAACCGATCGAGGTATCGGTCCGGAGGGAATCATCAAACCAGTTGACCTACAATCCAGTACAAACCGGTTGAAACAAGTTAAAAAAACTGATTGAACTGGCTTTTATTTTTAAAATATTTTTTAATGATTTATTCAATTGAACCAATGGTCTAACCAGTTCGACCACCGATTCAGTTCTAAAAATCTTACTTAGAGTACATTTTAATTTTTAATATTATATTTTATACTTTAATTTATTCAAATAACCAACCCAACACGAAATGTGGATAGACGATGTTAGTATTCTTTAATTATTGGGTCTTCCATGCATTTTACTTTTAATGGGTCTCAAGTGAAGGCATGTTTGTTCTCGTCCAAAACCTCTCACTAGGCACAAATATGAAGATATAGCCATACAAGTTTTTTTTTTTTTTATCAAAGAGAAAACATACAAACATTAAGCGGACATCATGTGTTACAAAATTATAAACATCAGCACATAATAAATCAAAAATCACATCAAGTAGAGAGTAAAAAACGAAACATTACAACGATTAACCCCAAGCCTTTAACAAGCTTATTGCCTTCAGTCTAGATGTGGTGTATAATCACCTTCCATTCTTTCTTTATGTACGAACAAACTTTTCGATCTAAATTATACTCCTCAACCTTAACACTACTGTATATCATCCTATTCAAGAAAAATTTTTCTCTAACGATAATGCTATCAACTCTTCATGTGACATAATGCTACCAAATTTTATTGCAGCATTTAATGCCTAAACGCCGCTAAAATATCAAAGTCAAACTTTGTCAAAAGTCTAGTTATTTACTTTTACTTGCATTTTCCACATAAAAGCGTCGCTAAACATAAATGTTTATTTAAGCTGCCCTTTTGTTTCAGCGACGTTCTCAAGGGCAAACGCTGCTAAAACCTTCACTATACCCAAAACCATCGTCCTCCCTCCCAAAACACAAACCCCAAATTTAATTTCAAATCCTAACGCAGCGACGGCTCTATATCTCCATCTGGTTGTCTCTCCCCCTCCGGTTCTCTTTACCTCAATATCTACTGTAATGATCGTAGCTTCGTATACTGTAACTTGGAGAAATGGAGCTTATTATGGTTTTACTTTTTAGCATAAAACAAATCTCTAACGTGGTTCAGAGTCGACTGATTAAGCTTTACTGTCTACTTTTCATTGCTTCGCAAAATATTTTGAATAATCTGAACTTGTTTAGTGTTTTGTATGTTCAATCATGCTTAATTTACGGTCATTTTATAATTAGAACTGTGGCTTCTATTCTGGGTCTGAAATCTGCATTTTTCACCTCTGCAGTAAGAACAAGTCTTACGTTTTGCTCTGTGATTCTCTCTGTTATCTGCCAATTATATGATGAAATGCATTCCTATGTTTAACTTTCTTGCAATTCTCTACACAAAAACATCTGAATTTTCTCTATTCTCCAGCATTTGTATAACTTTTGGCTTCAATTATAACGAAACTGATAGAATCACTTTTCTTGGAAACTTGCAATGTCTTGGTTCCATAATTGAGAATATATCATTTTTTGTGTATGTTTTGCATCTTTCTTACCATCTGACATCTAATAAAGTGGCTTATATTTCTTAAGCGTCTGACTTCCTCCTAGAACCCCACCTTGCCCGATAGGTGGGATCAATCCACAGCATAGCCTGTGTGGTAATCTAGTATGTACGTATGTAGGTGTGTGAGTTGTGCTTGAATGAAATTAAAAAAAAAAAATTTACTTCCTCCTAGAACCCCAGCTTGCCCGATGCGTGGGACCAATCCGCAGCATAGCCTGTGTGATAATCTAGTACGAATGTAGGTGTGTGAGTTATACTTGAATGAAAAAAAAAAACTTACTTCCTCCTATGTGGCATACATTTAAAGCTAATTCTAATGCTAAATACAACTCAAATGATATGTCATATACCTTTTTTTTTTATAGAGGTTTCTTTTCATTTTAGTTTCAAATTTGATATATACTGTGCTTGTCTTCATTGCTTGTGTTGTTACCTACTAGAAACCAACACATATAGTAAGCATTTTTCATTATTTATAGGTGAAAACAAAAGAAAAAAAATTGCCGAGTATTAAATTAAGCAGCTGCACAATCAGTCAGTTCATATAGTATGCAGGATACTGAAAATGAAGTGTTCACTGAAGTTACTAAAAGAGAAAGGAACAAATGGATCCGAGGTATTGGAGGAAGTCCCCTGCCATCCTGCTACTTTGAGCGAAATACTTGGTTGTCCATAGAAGAAGTGAAATTTATGAAAGCAATCCTGGCCAGAATGCAAGCAGAAAGAGAAGCAAACATGGCCAAAATGCAAGCACATGAAGAGCAAATATCAGGAAATGCAGTCACAGTCACAGATTCAGGTTATTTCAAGTTTCATGCAACAGAACACCAAAAACCCATCATTTCAGGTCCTATTTTTATATTTTTTAACATAAATTTTTGCACTTATTAATTATAACTGTTAGCTATGTTTAATAGGGTGATGAAGGTGGTGCAGAAATCGACAGTAATCCACTATATTGAAATATTAAAAGGTGAATCCGGATGAGATCGGGGGGAATTGAACCCGACGTGAATCGAACACGCAACCTTCTGATCTGGAGTCAGACGCGCTACCATTGCGCCACGGATCCAGTAGTGGCAGCATTTGTAGCGTATAATATATAACCTTGTTATGAATAATTAAAGTCCCTCCCAATATTTGCAAGATTGATTTTTATAATTTTGTGTAATACATGTATTCATTTTAATTAAAAGTATATATAATATACACATGAAAGAAAACATATTAATTAAATTTAACTTATATGATGTTTACATCTATTTTTATAACATATTGAAATATCTAACTAAATTAAATGTTATGAGTTAATCAGATATTAATTTAATTAAAAAATTAAATTAATTAATTAATAAAGGTAAAGTAATGGCTTTTTTACATAAATAATATAAAAAAAAGTAATTATGAAAATGGTATGAGAAACAGATTAATTACGAAAATTGGTATTTGTTATAATGTTTTGTCAATGCCGCTTGACATATCGACGGCACCAAACTAAAATGTAATAAACTAAAATATTCAGGGACATGATATACAAATTTCCTTTTTAGATTGGCTGATGGAAAAAAATTAGCACCAAACCTTAAATAGGGTTAATTGCTTTGTAAATTCTCTTTATTTATTATTTCATTTCCCCCCCTTCAACACCAAAAATAAAGAGGTATTTTACCAATTAATCCAAAAAGTTTAATATTAACCAATTTAGTCCAAAAGGTTAATTAAAAACCTATACGATAAATTTTTACATTTTAATCTTTATACCTTAATTAACTATCAATTTGACAAAATTAAGGTGCCAAACTTTCATAAACTTTAATACTAACCTCATAAATATTATTATGTAAATATTAAAGAATAATATTTACGGACTCAAATATCGAAAATAGGGTTTCGAAACTGCCATTTTTTTACACCACTAAACATCAAGCTGTTATAAATTCTTTATTAGTTCCTTTTACCAATTGCATATGTATTGTGGCTACTCATAAACAATAATGCATTGTGTTGATGAGTCATTATGAAAAAGGTGGAACCAAGGTATTGTCGACAATCCAGCTAGCTGAGGATGTTCATTGTGGCAAGAACATTGACTTGGTAGATTGGATTGCTACAAAATCTCCTTGGAAATGCTAGAGGTACAACAAATTGATGTGAAGCATGTTGAGCTATCAATGGAGCTACCACCTATGAGAGATGTAAGTTGTGCATCAAACTTTATAGCAAAAGTAGTAATGCAAATTGGGCAATTGGATTGAGTAAATGCTACGCGCGAAGTGCATCTCAAACATTTTCATAGTGTTTTTCATTTTGACTTACTATTGACTTGGCAATGACACAAAGGCCTTTTCAGAGTTTTGAAGGGGGTAACTTGAGGGGCTTACAAACCGGAGTTGGCAAGAAAACTCAAGGTTAACCCAATGTTTAATGTGGGCATGCCTAAGCCTATTTGTGAGGATCAAGGGATTCCCGATCAAGGCAAGTTACAATGTGGGCAAATAAGAGCAGTAGGCTCTTGCAATCGAGATGTACCAAGGAGAGGAACAATTCAAGTTAGGCGACGACAGAAACCAAGGCAAATGTTCCAAGGGATCGGACTACTCGATAGAGGTTAGTCGAGAATCAACCAAGGCATCGAGATAATTAGAAAACGAGTCAAATCGGTGCCATTCCGAGGATGCAACAAGGGCGTCGCAAGAATGGGTGGGGGAGAATATCACTGGCTGCAGATCAAAGCCCGTGACTAATGCATAAAGAGCATCCTATGGAGGTCAATTGATTAAATGGGGTTCATTTGACCCACTTGAACTAACTCGATTTGTGAAACACATGGAGAAGGTCATCTAATATGGAAATTAGAACATTTACTCAAACACTTAGTGTGCATTGCTTTTTTGTGACTTTTTCAGTTCTCTCATTGCTCTTTCGCTTTTAGGTTTGCTTTTACTTTATTCCAATGTTGTAGAGAATTTTCAAAAGAATTTTCACTTTTCGAGAGTTAAGCTGACTTAGGCAAATTTAAAGTAAATAAATCACTTAAGTTCTAGCCCCGCGAGACTTGCAGATACTTATTTCTACCGACAAAAGTATTGCCCTTCGTGAACCATTTATGACTCTTCGTGGAGGTTGATAGCAAAACCTTGACACGAAGACAATACCTTCGATTATTGAGGCTTGAGTCAACTACCTAGAGAACAACATTTCAAAGATAAAATTTCTCTCGAAGGAGTCGAATCTCCCTCAATAAAACTAAATATAGATATAAATAAAATAAAATAAAAATCTATATATATATATATATAAATTGTAAATTAATTGATATAAAGGGATAGGAGAAGTATGATTTCATTTTATTTGGAAGAGAAGTAACGTTCATTTATTTGGAAGAGAAGTAACGTAGATAAAGTTACCATCGGCATTCGATACCCATACGGTATAACTACAAGTGAGTTTAGCCATGCCGCCTAGTGGCACACTCAACATCAACCGGCAGGCTGACTTCACTAAACTCCAACTCCAGCAAGCCTAACATACATACGCGGCTAGGATTGTTCTTGGGTAAGATTTTTAAATACTTCACCAATTGAACACCAACATAATTAACACGTGAGCATCCATCCAAATGAATTTTTTTTGCCACACCAACGCCCTTTGTGGCCGAGACATCTCCGCGCCATATTCTCCACCAATCACAACTCCACATTCCTCTATTTCTCTATCCGCCTTTTGCCACGTGTCCTCCTTACCTCCACCCCTTTTTCTTCCTTTTTCACTTCATTTTCTGAAAAATCTGTCCGTTTCTCTGCACTCTCTTCACTCTCCCACCACAGGACGACATTCACAGTCCCAAATATATAACCCCAAAAAATAAAAAAAGGGAGAGAAAATAATGCCCTTTTGGGGGTTAGTTAGGGTTTGATTCAAGTTTTCTGACTGTTGCAGGAAAGTTTTAGTTCTGTTGCATTAATGGCATCATCATCTCTACCATTACAAGAGTTTCACTTTCTCTCCCCGAGAACTACTTCGAAGCACCGGCTTTATCTCTCTAGATGTTCTTCTCTCTCTAGAGTTTCTCTTGCTGGGAACGACCATTTAAGGAACGGTGTCGTTTTGCGTTCTCGAGTTCGAGCGCTTAGAGAGGATGGAGTTTCCTATGAGGAAAGGGAGCGAGAATTTATCAAGGAAGTCAACGGTGGGTTTGGGTCGAATGGGAACGGTAGTGCGAGTAAGTACGAGTATAAGAATGGATCGGTTGAGGGATATAATAATACCAACGGTGGAGTTGGAGTGGTGGAGAGTGAGAGCAATGGGAGCTTGGTCAAGTATGTGAACGGGAATGGGAATGGTGCGGCGGCGGAAGTGATGGCAGCGGAGGTGGTGCAGGTGGAAGAAAAGGAAGGAGTAGTTTCGGAGGAGGCGAGGAAAAAAAGGGTAGAAGATATTGGGAAAGAGGAGGCTTGGTTCAAGCGGAGCACTCAAGACCAGGTTGAGGTACTTGGTTTTACCTTTTGTGGAGTTGGGACTGATTTAGAAAAAATTCTTAGTTTTTTCTGTTTTTACTTGCTTTTTTTGTTCTTAAAAGGTTCTACTGATTTAGAAAGCAAAACCATATTAATTCAAAGGGAGCCAAAATATAAAAGTAAATTATGAATGTATTCTTTAACAAATGTGATATTTGTAATCCAAAAAATATTTTTTTTTAAAAATTTGTATCCAAATACCTTTTTTGCCTTTTGATTTTAGGAGCAAAAAACAATTAACAACTAAGGATTCTTTTAAACAAATGTTGCCTCTAATATTATATAACAAGATATGGGGCTTAAGGAATTTGAATATTGTGGTGAAAATTTTGTTTGCTTGTAAGTAAATGTACTACTAGTTCAGACTTTGCAGGATTGCTTTTAAAGTTTTGGGTGTAGATCTCCATGATTAATGTAGCAGTATAAACCAACTTGTTTTTCGTTCTTGTGAATGTAGTATCCTATTTCATTATTAGAGAGAAGTATTATATACAACTAATAATAACAAAAATCCAGGTTTAAGCTTGTGTCTGGGTGCCTTTTCCTTGATGTACTTTCTCACCCATTTCTATGATGTTTGTTTGATTGCCTTGTTTGATGTAATACATGTTGAGTTGACCGCATTGATTTGTTTTTAGTGTCACTACCATCTCTGTTTTGGTGCGTTTTCTACCTAAGTAGCTCTGGTTGTGTCCCTCTGTGTGTCCCTTCTATTTTGTATTAACCGTAATCTTGTGGCAATAAATCTTTCAGGTTTCTGTTGCTCCTGGGGGCGTTGGAGTAGATTCAAAACCTACTCAACAATACAGAGGACCTTGGAAATATGGGGATTTGTTCTAACTTTTGTATTTAAGGCATGGTTGAACAATCAGAAATTCTCCTATCAAGGTCAGTTACTGCTAGATATGCCCTTTTTCTTTGCTGTAAGTCTCCATGACAAATACAAAATTTGTTATTGTAAACCATTTCATTCTTCCATCTGATGGAACAGAATAATAATACTAATAATAAAAATAATAAAAGAATAATTAATTAATTAAAAATAATTGTCTCATTATCAATTGGTTTTGGTTATGTTAGAGGTTAGCTGCTTTGTAGGTTTACAGCTGTTAAATAATACAGCACGCCTGTATGACTGTCAGCAATTGCGCCGTGTTTTTTATTTTTCCCCATCATTTACTTGGAGGAAAAATAGATTATAAAAATTTGTATGGCGCAAATTTGATCCATGACATATGATGAAAAAGGTTATATTTCCAGAAAATGGTATTTTAGAAAGAATGCATCACAAATTATATAAGTTCATTGTTTTACATTTTAGCAACCCTAATTTAAGTTTGACTAGATAAAGGGATGTTATCTAATAGAAATAACATTCTTGAGATGCAATATAAAGAAGATTGCTAGTTTGCGAAAAGAATTGGTTTTGAATGGTTGACATGATCCAGCAATGGTATCAGGATATAAAATTTTCTTTGTGATCCTTTTTATTCTGTATCCTGCCTTTATAGACAGTGAGTGTGCTTGTAGCATCCTCTTGCATTTCTGAACTACCACCAAATGTTGGAATATTGAAGTGTAAGGGGTGGTTTGTTTGACTTATGTCCTTAGATAAACCCTGTGGTCTTATATATCATATTGTTATGTATCCATCTTGTTGGCATTATATATCTTGTTTTAAGGTGCATTCATGCAGGAGGAATGACTGAGGAAAAGAAAGTTCTAAGGCGGAAGGCCCTGGCAAAATGGTTAAAAGAAAGCATCTTGAGACTGGGTCCTACTTTCATCAAAATTGGCCAGCAGTTCTCCACAAGGGTTGACATTCTTGCTCAAGAATATGTTGATCAGTTGTCAGAGCTACAGGTTGAAGTTCCTTTTCTTTTAAATTTTAACTTTTAGGTCGGATATTGTTTATTGTGAACATTAGTTCTGCTTGTAGAATAATTCATTCACGGCAGATTGTGAAATAAACTGTATAATAATTCTGTGCCCCAAAATCATATCATGATTTTCCAGTACTTACTACTTACTACCCCTTCCCTTCTGCAAGAGAGAGTTAGCTAGCAATATGGTTTCTGAATTTAAAATTTTGCAGTATAGAATTTAATTCTATTCACATGCAGGATCAAGTTCCACCTTTTCCATCAGAGACTGCAGTATCTATTGTCGAAGAAGAGCTTGGAGCTCCTGTAGGTGTTATCTTTGATCAGTTTGACTATGAACCCATTGCTGCTGCTAGTCTTGGTAATCTTCTTGTCCTCTACATTCTTCTGATTTAATTTCTTTTTCATCACTGAATAAAAATTGCATAAGATCAAGTGGTAAAAGATGGATTTTTTTTTTATCATTACAAATTTGGGGTAGGGGGATGGGTTGCACAAGGCTTGAACCTTGGACTTTGGTGTCAACTTTTAACAATGTTGCCACCACAACTGTGGCTTTGTTGGTGGTAAAAGATGGATTATGCTGTGGTTAGTATGACCATTGTCAAATCACCAAATTTTATAACATACCCCTCCCCTCTCCAATCCGATTTTGAACAAGACTTTACATAGATACATTGCATCTAATGCCAAGTGGTATATTCAGAACAATTTTTGTTTTCTTCATTTAATTTTTCTGTTTTCTTTAATTCACTTATTTTACTTGTAAATAAAATCCGAACTCTTACCAATTTGGTGTACTATTTAATAGTTTGACTAAAATAACATGTAAATAAGAAACACGCAAAGATAAATTCAGAACTATCTGTGCCTAAAAGAAGTTTACTGATCTAATGTCTTCATATGAAAATATATCAAGAACTCTTACTATTCTATTGCTTCATTAACACACTAATGTGGCATCTAATGCCTATTGAATTATATATATGAATAACTCTGTAGATTTCTATGAACTTGTTATGAGATGAGAGAGATATAGAATGGTATTACCCATCAGCAATAATGGAGTTTTGACTTTTACTTTTCCCCCCAGTAGTAATAATTCAATTAAATGAAATAAAAGGAGCCCAAGTTTTCTAGTCCTTACATAAGGATGTATCTAAATTGAGCACAATAACAGAATATGATCAATGTAACTGAGCTGCATGGTTGGAAAGACTTGTTTGTTGTATGTTGGACATCCACTAATCGTTTCGTACTCTCACATAACATATTAAGTGCTTATATAAGGTAAAGCCTCACCAAACCACTCTTTATAACTATTAAAAAAATTGGAGTTGACTTTCTTGTCATCACATTATTTTTCCATGTGGCAGCAAATGAATTCAGCCATGTTGTTTATTTCTCCTCCACTCCCCCTTTAAAATTAGCCCTATCCAGATGATATTTTAATTTTAATTAGTTTGCAAATATTTAGAAGAGTCAATTAAAAAACAGAAGAAACAAATCGTATTCAGCATGATTAAACAATAAAGGAGTAAGAGAACATACACAGGACAAAAGTTGGGTGTCTATACACTGACCGTGAACTGTATTATGACACATCATTAATACAGTGAACTGATTTATACGCTGTCAGCATATAAATAAAATAATTTTATCTTTTAACTGGTGGCATCATGTGGTTCATTGGAAGGTATAGATCTATACGCTGTTATTGTATCAAATATAAATCCATAAGAGTTTGCTAGTTGATAAAATGGAATTGACAGATTTGTTGTTTCTTTTGCAGGCCAAGTCCATCGAGCAAAACTGAAGGGCCAAGAAGTAGTTATCAAAGTACAAAGACCTGGTCTAAAGAGTCTCTTTGATATCGATCTTAAAAACCTGAGGGTTAGTTTACTAATTTTTGAAATTCTATGTACCACTGATAATGTTATCCTCTTATCATGATTTCATCATGCCTATGGTTTCTTAGCTTTTGTAACTTCTGGTGTGTTGCCATTTACTCTTTGATTCGCTTGGCAAACATGATTTCTACTTAATTACTTTGGTTATGCTATCACTATCATTGGGTACTAATAAACTGCTTATTTTCTATTATGATAATCTTGAAAGGAACTTTTGGAAAATGAGAACGATTACAGAAGGTTGAAGATTCTGACTCTTGTTTGGTTTTGCTTTCAGGTAATAGCTGAATATCTTCAGAAGATAGACCCAAAGTCAGATGGTGCAAAGCGAGACTGGGTTGCAATTTATGATGAATGTGCTAGTGTGTTGTATCAGGTAGCCTCATTACTGTATCAGAAGCTATCAAGTGCCTTGCTTCTGAATTGCTTTAATGCAAGATTGTGTGCAATTTGCAATTGCTATTATTTCCCCATAAAGTTTATGCATGAAGATTCTTTATTTTAAGTTTTAAGGACCTTTTTGCTTCTTAAAAGCTGATGCTCGAAAGATCTCAATGTCACAAGACTGAATGAAATTAAAATAATGAACTAGGAAGAGAGTTAAAGACAAGTGAGGATAAACAAGTAGGGAAAATAAATGAAATAAGAAGGAAAATCTTATAAACAGGGGAAACTTAGGATTTTAGGGAGAATTGGAAGAACTTGGGAGGAAAACCGAGAAAGAACCACTAGAGGCAAAATATCTCCGTAATTCATCATCCAAAAGTTGCTAGAAGCTAAAATCAGATGAGTGTAAATTAAACCTTAAACCATAAGTAGATCTACCTCTGCAACTATGTAAGAATTGAGTGCACATTTTAGATTAAATAAACAAAGGATTTATTAGGAATAAGAATGATGAAATGATTGGATTGTATACTCGTGCAACATGGTGAGGGAAGGGAACAGTGAAGATTTCTTTACTAGTGAAGGCATAATTGGTGTTTAGTCGGATCCTATGTCATGACCAAACCTTCTAGCCTTATGCTAAAGACTTTTTTAAAAGGGAGAACCCTTGGCTGAAGTTTGAAATTAAGGATCTTGTGCTATGGCTCTGAGCTTCCAATAAGGGGAAGATATTGATAAACACAAAAGAAAGCATGAATAGTAGTTAGAATTCAAGGGAATGTCCTAAACTGGAGATGGTAATAATAATGTAGGAAGAGCGTTAATTAGTCATGCTCATTGTTTAGATTCATGTTTTTGAGAATTTTGAAAGATCTTATGTATATGAAAATGTAAAATATTGACCAGGGAATGAGAATCCATTTTGGATTGCCATTAAATTCAGTAATTAAAAAGCAACATTTAGGCAAACTATTTGAGTTTTTATCATCTTGACCTGCGGGTTAAATGCATAATCTTACCTAGTGTGAGTGAGTTTCTTCTTTCTGTGAATTCTGCAGCTATTGTAATTGATATTAACTTATACAATATGCATGTATGCAATTTTCAGGAAATTGATTACACAAAGGAAGCTGCCAATGCAGAATTATTTGCCTGTAATTTCAAAGACATGGATTATGTGAAAGTTCCATCAATATACTGGGAATACACCACACCACAGGTATGAATTTTATGAATTTATAAAAAAAAATTAGAGTTGGAATGTCTTCTGGATTTACATTCTTAGATATTTAGATTTATCCATGTAACCTGTGTAGGTCTTGACAATGGAGTATGTTCCTGGGATCAAAATAAACAAGATTCAAGCTTTAGATCAGCTGGGAGTTGATCGGAAAAGGTTTTGCTAATTTCCTTTGCGAAAACAATATTTCATGCATTGCTTTCTTCTCTTACATATTAACAAGTGATTACAATATATGATGTTCATGTGTTACCCTTCTTGCTCTTGACAGTTATTACATTTTTATGTGATGCAGGTTGGGCAGATATGCAGTTGAATCTTACTTGGAACAAATTTTGTCTCATGGGTTTTTCCATGCTGACCCAGTGAGTTTCTATAATCAGTTTTAATTTGTTGGGCTTTTATACAAATGCTCTAGTTGAGCAAGATATTTGGGTATATTTGTGGAACTGCTAGGTCAAGGGGTGTCAGTTGAATATTATGTTTGCACTTAAAATAGTAGCATATATTTAATTATTTACTCAGATTACAAACTCCACTTCCTGAGTTCCTCCTTGCATAATTTTTCATTTACTAAGCAAGAAGAAGATTTATGGTACAACTATAAACTTAAATTACTGATATTAGAAATTTTGCCAAAATTCAAATGTAATTGGGGTTGATGGATAGATACCTATTCCTGCTGGAGTTCTCTTTGAGTTCTTCTATCCACCAGCTTCCTTAGTCAGCTCTGACCCTTGAAGCACAAACATTGCACTATACATGTGTAGCAGTTGGCTTTAAAACATAATGTGCAGTCTTGTCAATTGATAATTCCCTGTTTCATTATTTCTTTTCTTAGACATTATTGAATCAATCCTTATTTCCTCCTTGCTTCTTTCTTTATTATACTATAGCAAGAAAAAGATTAGACAACCATATGCTTACTGGAACTACTAACATTTTGAAAGAAATCAAATGTACTTAAAGTTGATATGTTTTTCCTGTGTGCTTTGCTTTCTTATGTTTTCTTTTTCTTCCATTTCTGCAGCATCCAGGAAATATTGCTGTTGATGATGTTAATGGTGGACGGTTGATCTTCTATGACTTCGGCATGATGGGAAGGTAATTTCCTATTCTAGGGTTAGCTATTTGCAGGAAACATTCTGGACAGAAAGCTTTTCAGGACTGTTGGTAACTTTGCCTGACATATATCTTCTGTTTTTGCTTACCCTGCAGTATCAGTTCAAACATCAGAGAAGGCTTGTTGGAAGCATTCTATGGAATCTATGAGAAGGATCCTGATAAGGTAATTATGTCTTTAAGAAACAGCCATATCATGCATTAGTTTGTGGACTTCCGTTGTTATACTCTGTTACTGATTAAGGTAACCTCAATAGGTCCTTCAAGCAATGATTCAGATGGGCGTTCTTGTGCCTACGGGAGATATGACATCTGTCAGACGGACGGCACAATTCTTCCTTAACAGGTGGATTACAAGAACAAATCCTATGGTTTTAACTTTTCACAGCATCCTTAAGCTTATTTTATCTAATAGGAGGATCTTGGCTTAAATTTTAAAGTGTGCTTTTGTATGCATGTATAAAACTGGAAAGAAAAATAGTTCATTTTATCTGTGAAATTAGTAATTGGATATGCTCTTTGCCTATTGAACATAGGTTTACAAGTAAGTTTAAACTATTTTTTTTAATTGGGTTAAAAAAGGGCATGGGTGGCAAAAGTGATGTACATTTCAGTTCTCTTTCATCTAATATTCTGCTGAATGTGAAGTACATAAATGTAATTATTTCAGTTTTGAAGAGCGACTTGCTGCTCAAAGAAGGGAGAGAGAAATGGCTACAACAGAACTTGGATTTAAGAAACCATTGACAAAGGAGGAAAAGATTGAAAAAAAAAAGGAACGCCTGGCTGCAATTGGTAATACATTTGGTGCTATTTTTTTCTTTTTAGTGTAAAATAAGGTTTTACTAGCTCAGCAAAAAGGACATGAGACCTTTTCATGACTTCAGTGGAGAAGACTTGCTAAGCATCTAACAGGCTATTTGTTTGCAAGTTATTTGACATTTACATGGATACACACACATACTAGCGATCAGAGGAAAAAGATAATTTCAGCTTCTTTATCAGCTGATCAATTTTGAAAAATATTGGTATCATACGTCTTATGAAAAGATTGCCTCACTTCCAAGGTCTGGCCTTTTTCCTCCTCTTAACAAGAACAATATTTGCATTGTGTGGACATTACATGTGATTGGATACCAAAAGCTCTTCAAAACTTGAGTTGTCTTCCTTTATGTTAGTTTCAATTGATACACCCTAGAAAGACCTTCCTTTTTAAGTTTGAATTGTATTTCTTCCAATCTATTAATTTCCATTTATTTCTTCCTTGAGTTAATAATTCAGCTGTTTACCCTTTTATTTGTTCACTAAAAATAGTGGGTTCCTGCTTCTCATGGATGTTTCATTACCTGAACAGGGGAAGATTTATTAGCCATTGCAGCAGATCAACCCTTTCGATTCCCTGCCACATTCACATTTGTTGTCAGATCATTTTCAGGTAATATATATTAACCTGGTGGCTTCATTTCTATTTGTGCTTTATTGAACAAGAACCTTTGCACCATGAATTATTTCCTCTGCAGTATTAGATGGCATCGGGAAGGGCCTTGATCCTCGGTTTGACATAACTGAGATTGCAAAACCGTGAGTGTGGTTTAACTCTTTAAGATCTTTGAAGTTTTCACTCATCTTTCAAAGGTTTAGTCATTCATTTTGTCAGTATATCTGATTATCTTGCATCTTATTGCTTCTAGCTATGCACTGGAGTTGTTAAAATTTCGTGAAGCTGGAGTTGAAGTTGTGTTGAAGGCAATCTTCTATTCTTTGAATCTAGTTTTGAGTTGTATTTTTCATGATACAGTTCCATTTTCATGATAATCTGTATAAATATTTCAGGACTTCAGAAAGAGATGGGACAGGCAGTCCCGTGCGTTCTATAACTTATTTAGGCAGGCAGATAGAGTTGAGAAGCTTGCCGAAATCATCCAAAGATTGGTAAGGTTCTAGATTCCTTCTATGATTTTGTTTGAAAGGTTAAAATAGTTTCTATTTTATATCAGTTGTTTCATGTGTTAAATTAATGTTGCAAAATGCTGCATATTACAGGAGCAAGGTGATCTGAAGCTCAGAGTACGAGCTTTGGAGTCTGAAAGGGCTTTCCAACGTGTTGCTACTGTTCAGAAGACTGTAGGGAGTGTAAGTTAAATTATAAGTTTCTTTTTCTTTCTGTCTAATTTCATAGTTTGAGATTTGTTTTTAACTATGAAAACATTTTAAATTCCTTCAAACAACATTTTGCACTGTTGAATTATTGGCTTTCTCGCATTTCCAATTGGATATAGTAAGTTTTTTTTTTTGGTTGGGAGGGGGGGTGGCGGACTTCACATTAAATTCTCTTGTATGCATCCTTCCATAGGTTGGCAACTTGTTAATTGGAGATGTAGGCCCAGCATGATTCCCCCCCCCCCCTCCTTTTCCCTTCTGTTCTTGTATTCCCTTAGTATTATATTCTAATGGTGCATTTGGGAGGACTGGGGAAGTGATGGGATATGTCACAATGAAGTTCATGGATTGCTGGTCCAAGTGAAAATCAGACTTTAAGAAGTTCAGAAAGGATGAAGTCGTATGTGTTTCAGATATTACTAGAATAGAAGGGTTTTATAGCTTACTGAATTGTTTTCCATTTATAACTTCAAAGGACACTTACGTTCTTGGTAGCTTTTGAACATATTCTACGATGTGGAAAACATTTGGAATGTTCTTGAAAACTAGATATTTACATCGTGATCCTGTTCCGTTTTATCTATAAACAGGCAGTAGCTGCTGGAAGCCTGATCAACCTTGGAACAATTTTGTACCTCAATTCCATTAGAGTAAGCTCTCTATTTTTTTAGCCAAAAAAGTGCTCTATATTTTAATATGAATCTATGTATATCTACACCCCTCAGTTCTTGACTGTCTCTTTAATCATTTGCTCTTATGGTTATCAATTTAGGTGCCAGCTGTTGCTGCATATGCCATCTGTGCATTTTTCAGCTTTCAAGTTCTTATTGGTATTATTAAGGTGAAAAGATTTGACCAGAGAGAAAGGTTGATAACAGGAACTGCTTGAGTAACAGGTAAGCAAATTTTATTTCTTTTACACTTTAAGCATCTTGTTTTAAGTTCTTTCTTCACCTTTGTAGATAATATATATTGTAAATAAGATTCATCAATGTTGTTCTAGACACTTGAACTACTGATAAGATTAAGGGTATGATCGATAGAGCGGAAAAGTGGGAGGATCAATAGAGAATGGTGAAAAAGTGGAAATAATATGAATTTTGGGTGCACTTGGTAGGAAAGAAAAGTGAGGAAACATTTATCATTTTCCACAAACAAAAACAAATCCGTTATTATGAACACATGAACAGAATAGTCACAGGGCATTTGACGGGGAAGTTGAAGTCAATTGTCTTCCCTGCTCCAAATTGGCAAGAAAAGATGCAAGAAAACTCGGTTGACTTGAGTGAAGTGTTTAGATTTACAAGATTCTTCATATTTTTCAACATCTATTTTCTCATCTAAACTTACGAAGGGTATGTCTTAATCAAATGCCTAGCGGCATGCATTTTATTTTCTTTCCTCTCATTTTTTCAATCATACCTAGCAATGGGTATGAAGAAAATTATATATATACTCTTTTGTACCTTTCCTACCAAGCATACTAATGGAAAGAAAAACATATAATTTCTATCTTCCACTTTTCTCATCTTTCGAGTTTTCTTACCACTCAACCAAGCAAATACTAAGTATATTATCATAATATTAGACGTAAATAACAAGTCAGATTCCTACGTGCTCTCTTTGATGCGTCCTTTTCTTTTTGTTATGAAAAAAGAAATATAAACATATCAATATAGATTAATGCCTGCTTTCATGTTATTCCTGTGTTGCTCTTCTAGTAGGTTATGTCACAGGAGCCGGGAATACATAATGGAGGTTTAAACCTTGTCTTTGCAGATTTGAAGATTCAACTCGGAGGAAACTTTGATGATAAATCAGTCTCCACCCACAGAAACAAAGTGAGAGGCATAGATACACTACTTTTTTTGTTTGTTAATTCAACATAAATGAAAGCCTTCGACTTGGTAAATTTTTAGCCAATTGGATGTTTAACGGCTAAGCACTTGGGATGGCCTTACTTAAATGCTCTCAAAGATCTTGATGATGTTCTAGCCAGAGCTTAGTTGCGGCAATTCCTGTAGCAACATATTTTCGATTCTTGAGTTAGTATTTTTTTTTTTTTCCCTCTTTATCATCGGCTGGCCTGATTTTCATGTAGCAAGTCTTTTAGCCATAGCATAGATTAACTTCTGCAGAAATTCAATGTTAAGTGTTAGCATAATGTATCCCCCTGTCAATTTACTAAGGGGCATGTCTATAAGCTGTGTATAATATTTCAACATACGAGAAAATGTTGTGTAATTTGTAAGTTATACACCTTTCACAGATTACAAATTCAATTCTGGTTTCTATCTTAACAGCTTGCTATACATATATTTTTTACCTGACAGATTGCACACTTTTGACCTTTTTTTTTTAATCATATCTGTTTTATTGTACAGGAAGATTAATCCTTTCGGAATTTCTAGTTATACCTTTCAAAAATATCATTTACAAAGTTCAAACTTGATTTTTTTTTATTTTACCATTGCATCCAGCATTTATTAATGATTATATTTGGAATCCAGTTTGGAAAGAACAGAAAATGTTGATAAATATGAGATTCAAATCTAGCTTGGTGTTGTTTGACCAGATCACTAGAGGCTCTTCTACTAAGTATGGTTTTTGAGAACAAAAGTGATAAGAAATGGAGGTGAAGTGGTCCTGGAGTTTTAAGCTGGCAATTACATGCTCTTTGTTGTTACTTGACAAATGATGATGCCACAATGAGAAAAGACAAAAGAAAAGAAAAAAGCTTGGATTTGAATACTGTAGAAACACCAACTTCCAAAAATTGAAAAGGTTATTATTATATTATTATTAATATTATTATTTCCTAAATTCTTTATTCATTAGCTGTCAGTCACTTGATTGTATCCTTTTATAATCATTCAAGATGCTAAAGCAGATGGGGGTGGGCGGTGTTATGCCCCACTCCCCCCCCCCCCCCTATATCATCATCTTTCTACTTGACCTAATTTCCAATTGCTATACACTTGAACAGTGGTTGGGGGCCAGATCTGTACATTTCACATACCCTCAAGTATAAATCTTTAGCTCTATTCTTTGTACGGTAGGGGAAAGGGGAAATGTCAACATGCAAAAACTCTTTTTTCGTCTCTGACGGCGTCAGCTGTTCCACCTTAGAAAAACACAGTTTGGTCAAATGCTGATATTAGTCCTTGGACTCGTGTGAGTTGTGGGTTTAATCTTTGTACTATAGTTTGATTCGTTTTAGTCTCTTTACTTTTCAATCTGGTCAATTTTAGTCTTTTTATTTTTTGTATTTTGAAATTTTAGTCTTGAACCGAACGGTAGTGGCTAAATTTGTTAGGTCGAATTCTGCTATTCGTTTTGTAAGTTGTGGATTTAGTCCTTGTTGTCCAATTTAATCATTTTTAGTTTTTATGCTTTTCGAATTTTAAAATTTCAATCATTATTCAAACAATAATTGTTAAATCCATTAACTAAAATAGTTTGGATTTTTCTGTGAGTGTTATGTGAAAATAACAAGCTGATATAATATTACACGGACAATAATATGTTTACCACGTAAAATAATAGAAATAGCATAATTTAACTTAATGAACTTAACCTCAAAAAAAATTCATAAACTTAACAATTACTAATTAGCCAAAACCGAAAATCAAATTCTAAAAAAGTATAAAGATAAAAAAAAATAACCAAATTAAAAATATGGAAACTAAATTCACAAGTCATGGATATATTGTACCTCCGTGGATACCCTTGCCGACTGACTACCTTCATCAATCACGATCAGAAGCATTAACATACCTCCTCTATCAATAATTTTAAATAATACACCAAAGGTAATTGACGTATACTTTCATTATAGTATGTTATTAAGAAACTAAAAAATTAAACTATGAAAAAATTCTAAAATAAATATTTTTTAAAATATTAATAAATTTAAAATAATACACCAAAACATATTTCGATACATCCACGACCCAAGGTAAAAGTGGAAACAAAAATTGGATCCTTCAACCTCAAATAACTCATACAACGTGGTTGCCAATAAACATTAGAATCAAATTCTGTAACTTAGCCATGTATATGAACCCAATAATACTATATGTTCTTTTTAAGGCAATCAATTATTGGAAAGAGAGTAGCTTTGTTGTGTAATCTAAGTAATTAATTAGGAAAAAAAATTATGGGTTTTAAAAAAATAAAATATTTAAATTGTTGGAAAATGTCAATGGACAAGATGGGCTCCCACACAATTGATCTTAGGTTAAAAGTTAAACCTTCATTAAATTGATTAGTTAGAATCCAAGAAACCTAAACAAAGAGTTAATCAAGGGAGAGAGAGAGAGAGTTGATGAAATCCTCTCCTCAGCTGCCCCACCCTTTCCTTGGTTGCCATCAACATGAATACATGCATGCATGCATGGAAAGTGAAGAGAGGATATGTAATGCAAAAGTTTGAAAGTAAATGGGGGAAATGAAGGGGGTTCACAGCAGGCAGGAGCAGCTTTTGTGTGGTTCTCCACTTTGCCATGCACAACAGAGATGATACAAAGGAGAAAACAAGGGCATATGATGAACCATTGGAGATTTGGGAGATTGGAATATTGCTACTTTTCTTTTTTCCAATAACTTTGGAGTGAGCTTAGACTTTCACTGTGGCCTTTCTTTCTTCTTCCTTTTTCACATATTTGAATATACATGAATAAAAAGTTATACATATTTTTTTATGTTCATGATCCTTTAATGGAGGACAAACCAAACCACCATTGAGTGTAACCAAAGATACTACAATCCCAAAAATAAAGTTCACATAATTAGTTCATACAAAATGTCTCTAAATATATAATTGTTGTATATTTTATACATAATAATTTATAGATGCACATATTATTATAATATATACATATCAACATATATTAATGAAAAAGAAAGAAAGAATATAATATAAAATTGGGTAAATTGCACCAACAGTCACTCAACTTTTATTTTCCGGAACAAACAGTCACTTGGTTTACATTTCAGTCCCTCAACTTTGAGAATGTGACAAAACGATCCTTTTTGACGTTTTACGTCATAGACGTCATGGAACAGTGACGTGGCATGTGACGGCGTCGGAGGCATGTGGGTTAGCTGTCCAGCTGGCCGGTTACGTGTAACAAAACAATCACTCAACTTTGAAAATGTGACAAAACAGTCACTAAAGTTATCGAAAAGTGACAAAATAATCCTCTTGTTATGTCCACATCAACATCACCTTTCTGGGACTACTTAATATTAAGTTTTATATGCAAATCCATGCGTTTTGTTCAGAATCTTATCAAATTATTTGTATTTTTATTTATATTTAAAATTTAAAATTTATAAAAATATATTTAAACTTGATTTGTATTAAAGTTCAAAAAATATTGATCCCCTACCTATCGTATATATTACTTAGTTTATAATGTCTAATCTGGTACACATTATTTTTTACGTTTAATTTTTTTAAAAATAATATAATTTTATTTACTATAATTTGTTTGTCGTGGTATTTGATCCTTTAAACATAATTAAAAAATACTAACCTATTTAACAATTCAAATATTATAAATAAGAAATTTAATAAATAATTATAATAACTTTTTTCATATTCAATATACAACATAGTTTTACTTCAATTAATTATATTAAATAATATTTTTCGAAATAACAACTAATAACATAATTAACATATATAAATTATTTGATTATTCAAAAATAATGCCAATAAAAAATTATAATTATTATTAGGGGTGCAGATTGATGGAAGAATCAGAGCCCCAACCAAACCTTCTGCATGGAATGCAATACAAATTGTCACCATTGGATTGACTTTCAGAATTTCAATAGTCTCCACATTCAAGGATCTGGTACCATCAATGGGCAGGGAGATAATTGGTGGAAACTTTCTTACAAAGATAACCAAAAGGTAATTATTTATATTGTATCACAAACCCATAAGATTTTTACATAATTTTCTGGTAAAACTTCACTGATATATAAATGTTGATTGCTCTTTGCCAACAGGCCTCTCAACTTCAAAAACCAACAGTAAGTGTTTGAGGCTTTTAGTTGTTATGGCAAAAATATTTTGACATAAAATGCACACAGTTTTATTGCATAAGACTTCTCTTGGTTGTGTTGGTAGGGTTTTATGATAGGACACTCCGAGAATGTAGATATCAAAGGTTTAAGCTTTGAAGACAGTCCACAAATGCGCATTGCATTCGGAGACTCTACTTTGATTCATGCCACTCAACTTAGAATCGGAACTCCGAGAAACAACCTCAACACTGATGGCATTCACATCCAACGTTCCACCAATGTCTATCCATAATACAACCATTCAAATTGGTTTGTTTGCTTCTTTCTTTCTTTGCTGGTTTCATTTCATTATACTTTCCATATATTTGTTCATTACTTCAGGTGATGATTGTACATCAATAGGAGATGGCTCTAAATATATTATTTAGATGAAAGGTGATGCTGACGTGGATGACAACAAGAGGACTATTTTGTCACTTTTTGATAACTTTAGTGACTGTTTTGTCACATTTCTAAAGTTGAGTGACTGTTTTGTTAAACGTAATCGGCCAGCTAGACATCTCCCACACTCCTCTGATGTCGTCAACTGTCATGTCACTGTTTCGTGACGTCTGTGACGAAAAAAAACTGTTGTCACATTTTCAAAAATTGAGGGACTGTTTTGTCACATTTTCAAAGTTGAGGGACTGAAATGTAAATCAGGTGACTGTTTGTTTCAAAAAATGAAAGTTGAGTGACTGTTGGTGTAATTTACCCTATAAAATTTTAGAGAGGTATCTATATTTTTATGGACATAATTATTCAAAAAAAATTAAAGGAAAAGTTGTCACATATGCTCCTTATCATCATTTGTTGGTATCAATATTTCTTTCTTCCATGTACTCTTCGAAATATGCAACATGCTGATACGATTCAACCTTGTTTCTTATGCAATACTAAGGTGATATTGTTAATATAGAATTTTTTTTACATAACAACAATTGTCTTCTCAACCACATTTTCAAGCCTTTGAATGTTTCAAATTAAAGAATTCATGAGCTATCTATGATATTTGTGTCTGACATCATTCTCTTAAATAATATTATATCCCACGATATAGTGCGAGAAAATATTTTCTATTTGCATAATTAGCATTGACCTTATAATATTTGGGTTCACAATCCAAATAGTGTGCAACTTTAATTATAAAAATTTATATAAGCTTAATTTGAAAATTGATTTGTGTTAAGTTATATCACTTTTTATAATATAAAAATTAAGTAAAAAATAATATAAAATTTAAAATATATAATCTTTATTAAAATGATTTTATAAATTGTCCACAACTTTCATTATAAATAATATAATTTTTTGCCATAATTTTAGAAAGCTATTTTTTTATAAATAAGTCAAGATAAAAAAATAAAAGTATAACATTTTTTATGAAAAAATATATTGTTTTTATAATATATAACATAAACACATAAATAAATTATGTCCATACTTTTTGACTATAATTTTTCATAAATAAATATTTTATAACACTTTTATAGTATGTACAATTTTTTTATAATAAATTTTTTAGCCATTTGGAAATTTTTTAATATTTAAATAATATAATTTTTTATTATAACTTTATAAAATACATAAATTATTTTTATAATATAATTTTTTAAGATTTAGAATATAAATTTTTTACCACAATTACCTTAAACACTCCTACGCTTTTATATTAATAATATAATTTTATAATTTGTATAAAAATAATTTTTTAAAATTAAATTTAGGTGTAATATCAATTTAATCATAATATCAACTTAAATGCTTCCATTAAATATAGTATGTATAAGTTATGAATTCATATTATTTAATACAATTAAATTCAAACTTACGTTGAACAATTTTTTTAGAATTTAATTCAGTAAGAAATATCTATTATCTTCAATACTTATAAAAAGTGGTCTTAATATATCACACATTCTGTGATCATTTTCCTCATCTTTGTATTTTAAAGATTAAATATTCTCCTTACTAAATTCACTCATTGTAAATTCAGCAAGTAAAACCCCAACACAAAAGTTTTACTATCAATATGCACTCATACAATGAAATTGCTCAGTTGACAAATTCAGTGCTCTCAATTTTATGTACATAAACTTATACAAGTCTCTCAATTTATAAAGAATATTTCGAGACTTGCTAACTTAGAGAAAATCTATCACAAGCCGTATAAAAATAGCCACCATATAAGCTGACTTCATTGATGGTTAGATATCATTCGTCTATAATTAACATAGCCCATATAAACCATTCAATAAATTGTCAATACCTTCACTATGGAAACTGTCTCTCTACAGGCTAGGGAGTGAACACTCTCTCTGACACCAAATTGTTAATTTCATATTTTTCAATAATATGTATTATGACACAAATTCAAAGTGAAATAAATACGAAATATTTTTAAAAAATAACTCAAAATAACTTCAACATAAAATAATTAAAATTCAAAATAATATCCGAACAATTTAAACATCAAACTTCAACGATCCAAACTTTAAAAAACACTATCCAACTTGACTAAAGTCAACATTGCATGTTTGAGCAAAGCATTCAAAACCCAAATAGAGTTGCAATTTCTACATCTTCAAACCCCTCATGTTGCACCATTTATAAATTGCTCCACATAATTAATCTCACTCATGAATGCCTGGAAAGCTTTTACATCAATTTAATTTAGTTAATCGGTCGATGATCGAATTTAATTCGATTGAAAGTCAATTAATGATGTTTTTAAAATTTCGATTATCGGATAATTCAATTCGAAATCGAATAATTAATCAAATTAACCAATTAACTGAAATAAATTATATAGATTATATATAATATATATAATCCACCCTCAATATATAAATAATTAAGATAACCCAATATATGAAAACAATGGACTACAAGTTTTTTTTTTACGTAACAAGCCAATAATGGTCCAAAAATAATAAAGAAAAAACATTAAAATTAAACATTTAACAAAAAAAAACATTTAAAAGTGAGATCGAAACAGAAACAAACCCTAACAATCAAATTGGTCTTTTTGTTGTTTTTTTTTTTCCCTTTTCTTTTGGCTTAACCCTTATTTTTCAACTCATTTTCAAGTTTAACTCAAGTTTCATCATGCACCTTTGGCATCCCAACTCGACAACAACACCCTTTTCCTTTTCATTTCGAGTTTCGACAATCAAGCGTTGCTAGATTGGATTCCTAAGTTAATTACTTTTCTTTCGAAGCTTTACTTTCAAGACTTTTTTTTTGTTGTTGTTGTTGTTAACTTTGAGTAGTATTATGTGCTACCATTGTTAACTTTTAGACTTACTTTATGTTGCTTTTTTAAAACTTTTAAAACTTCTTCTATGTTGGTATTGTTAACTTTTTGTTTGGTTGTTAATTTTTAATATTTATATAGTGTTTCTAATATTTTATTTATTGTTTTCATCTCCATTTAAAGTTTTTTGAACTATTTAAAAAAACATAATTGTAAAAAAAGCCCTCAATCTTTGGGGGTTTTTGGATATTTACATCTAACCTTTTTTTTATTGATACCCTCAACGTTATCATTTTTTTTGAAATTAGCCTAATTTTAACAGTCAACTTGAGTTGACCGTCAGTCAAATGCTAGATCACCAAAATAGCCTATGTGGCATGCCACATAAGCATAATGATATCATCGAAATAGTCTATGTGGCGTGCTACATAAGCATAATGACATCATCGATGACGTCATCAAAATATTATTTTTTTCATTTTTTCTATCTCTTCTTCTCTCTTCCTCTCTTCTCCTCTACTTGTTTTCTCAAATTTTCTCAGACTCTCTCTCTTTTCAAACACCCATTTTTCTTCACTTCCCTCACTTCATTTCCAGTCTCTATTAACAATTAATTCTTTTATTAATGTCTTCCTCTTAATAATGCCAATCACTGCATAAACATGCATACTTTTTAAGAGATAGTGAAACAAAGAGTGCTTACCATAAAATTGAAGGCACTAAATGATAATTTCTCAAATAGAAAAAATCAGGGAGACAAAGATCAATATCTAAGTTAAAGCAATAGAATTTAGTCTTTCACATAGTACCATTATACCAACAAATAATTTCTACAAATAATCAAATTTATTTCAAGTACTGTAAACACAATTCACAAATCGCAATTGATTACACAGCTCTTTGAACCCAAAACTTTTCCAACAAAAAAATATATATTTTACCCAATGATACCCATAAAATCACTCTTTTTCAATCAAAGAACATAAACCAATAGAAACCCAAATTTACAAAAAGAGAAACAGAGATGAAAATATTAAGCACAGAGATCAAAACCCTTAAACAGAAAAAGAAAGAAAACCCAAAAAGCAAAAATAACAAAGGAAAAAGGATACTTCGACTGGGATTGAATTTAGGACGCTGATCTGGTTGAGCAACAACATGAGAAGGTTGGTTCTGTTCTTGTCTCATGGCTTGGGACTCTTGAAGATTCTGTTTTTTTTTTTTTGGTATGCCTTTGAATAATAAACAACTGTTAGAAATAATCCTGTCTAAGCATTCTTTTGTTATTATTATGGAAAGGCTACACGGTTTCAAGATTTTAATTTTGCGTTACATTGTTGATGATACACTAAGAAACAAAAAATAGGTTTTTGTCAGCCTTTTCGTTAAAGTTTACATTTTTTTTTCAACTCTACACCCTGGTTGCTCTTTCAACTGGGAAATATTTATGATAGCTTTCAAATGTTAAAATAAAAAAAATTGAGAACTTAAAAATACCTACATTTTCTTTTAAAGTTATATGTATACCTAATAGAGACTGCGAATGAAGTGAGGGAAGTGAAGCAAAATGAGTGTTTGGAGAGAGAGAAAGTTTGAGAAAATCTGGGAAAACAATTAAGGGAAGAGAAGAAGAAAGAAGAAGAAAGGAGATGGAAAAAAATGAAAAAAAAATTATTTTGATGACATCATCGATGACATCATTCTGCTTATGTGGCATGCCACATAGGCTATTTCGGTGACCTAGCATTTGATTGACGGTCAACTCACGTTGACCATTAAAACTGAGCTAATTTCAGAAAAAAATGATAACGTTGAGGGTATCAATAAAAAAAAGATTAGGGGCATATATCCAAAAGCCTCCAAAGATTGAGGGCTTTTTTTGTAATTGTGCCTTTAAAAAATAAAATGAACATTAACAATGTATTTTTTATATGTTTTATACTTATTTTAACCAAAAGATAAAAATATATAAATTTCGGTTAACCGGTCAAATTAATCGAAATATTTCAGTTCGATTAATAAATTTGAAAAAAACTTCAATCTGGTTAACGGTTAAAGATTTTTACATTTCGAGTAATTTGATTAATTGTAATTCGGCTTGAGTATTAACTGAACCGGTCGTTTGAACACTTCTACCACAAAGTAAATGGGTGAAAGTATAAATATTAGGGTAGTAATTACACCATATCATAATTACAAGGAATTGTAATTTTCTAGATTTGTTTAGCTTGACAAAATGTAATTACATTATAATTCATTGTGTCGTGTTTAATTGTATAAATTGTAATTAAACAGTTACATAATTTATTTATTAAAAAAATATTAATTACTATAAAAAAATATTAATAATAGTTGAGAAGAAAATTCTAAACAAGTAACAAAATTAGAATCAAATCATCGTATGTAATATGTTAGTCCAAGAAAATAGTTGACGATATAATTACAAATAAAGATAACAAGAAAAATAAACATCATGTGCAATTTTATCTAATTTCTCTATCATTTCATATTTGCTAACATTTAAGGTTTACTCATTAATTTGTTGGTCCTTGACCAATTTATCCGTGATTTTAGTTGAAATTTGAATATGCATCATTAAAGCTACTTGGATTTTTTTTATGTACTCTTCAAAGTATAGACCATCTTAATTCTAACTAAGAATGAAGTTACGAAATATACAACATGCTAGTGCAATCCGATCTTTTTTTTAAGACTATATTGAGGTTGTGTTGTTAATGCGAGAAATTTTTTTCAGAATAACAAATATCATTTCAACCACATTTAAAAGTTTTGAATATCTCAAATTAAAAAGTTCATAAATTATATTTTATACTTGTGTCTAATACTATTCTCTCAAATGATATCGTACGCATATTATGATGTATGAGAAATTTTTTTCCCTGCATAACCGACTTTGAGGATTATCAGATGCAATTTTTAATCAAATTTAATATTTCTCGCACTCTAGGATATGAGATGCAGACCAAATTTATAATCCTTCGATTATAATAATTAACTTTTATAAACCTAATTTGCAGTTGACTTGTGTTAGGGTTTCAAATAGTAAACCAACTTTATAATATTTCGATTACTATTATTCCAAGCAAATTAAGTAAAAAATAATATAGAATTTATAATATAACTTTTATAACACTCATAGCAGTGTGCTCCAGTTCGTGCCGATGAATGTATAATATAAAGTTTATAATATACCTTTATAAGTCAAATTACTTTTAAGTCAAAATTTGTGTGAATATTTGGACTTAATATGTCCAATAACGAAACATTTTTATCCAATAATAAATATAAATATGTTTTTTTAAAAATAAAATATATGTCTTAAAATTAAAATATTTTTATAAATTTGAATAAAATCAATTTCTTAAATTTAAATCATAAATGTGTTTTGAAAGCCATATAAAATTGTAATCAGGAACGGAGCCAAGAGGGGATTGGTAGGGGCTTCGGTCTCCTTAAAATGGAAAATTTCGTCTTTAGTTTTTTTATAATTTTAAAAATTTTAAATTAATATATGATAAAATTACATTTTAACCCCTCAAGAATGAGAAAAAAATTAATTTAATATTTTTTAAAAATTATAAAGATATAGACCATTAAATTGATAAAATTTTACTTTTACTATCATAAAAATATATAATTTTATTTTGATCCCTTATAAAGATTTTCTAATCCGCCCCCGATTACAACTGCTTATAATTATCAATGTAATTATCTTAAATTCTCAATCTCTTTTCAAGACAATCAATTCAAAGGGATCCGCTAACAATGATTACTTATAATTATAAATAATTGCATTTAAATTAAGTGTATTTTCAGAGACTTACTAAATGGAAGATGAAAACAAACATCAAAATATATTGATTTTAGAATAAGAAAATTGTTGAATTCAAACTTAGTAAATAAAAAATAATCAAAAGGCTAGTAGATTTAAAAAAACAAAATAATAAATAATTTACTATAAAAATACTAAATCCAATCAATTATATTTAATAAATAATAAATTAATTTTTATTAAATATAATTTATTAAATTTAATATTTTTTTAAATAATTGATTAAATAAAAAAAATTTAAAAAACTATCAAAAAAATAAAAAAATCTGAAAAATACATCTAATTAAACGAACTTTTCATGAAATTAGACTATTTTTCTAAATATTAAAAAAAATGAGACAATAAAGAGTATGTCTTATTTTACCAAGAAAAAATATTTAAGAAAAAAACCTAAAAATTGAGACAGTAAAGAGTATGTATATCTCTGCAATACCAAAATGGCAAAATCTGAAGAAAAATATATTATAAATGGAAAAAAAATAAGGGACAAAAATCTTTTTCTTAAGCTTTGATAGCTAAGGCAGGCAAATAAGGGCTTTGGCTAACCCTTCCCTTTACAGACTATACTTACTCTTTTTCCCACCAACCATCTTCATCTTCTTCACTTCTCACCCCTACCCTACCGCCATTTTTAACGAAATTACTTTTCTTCCATTTTTCAAGTTAAAAGAAACCCAGTAAGTTTTTGTATCCCGAACAAACCCTTTTTTTTCCAAGCAGAAGCTTCAGTTTCTGGGTTCTTCTTCTTTGGTTTGGGATTTTCTACTCGATGAATTAAATGAATCTCTCTTTTTCTTTCGCTTTCTCTTTTTATCTACTTCTGTTGCTGTTGTTTTTGGGGCTGGCTTCTGCATCTAGGTTCGACCCGTTGGAGCTCCGATCTTTGCTTGAGTTCAAGAAAGGAATCCGACACGATCCTTTCAATAAGGTGCTTTCGGTATGGGATCCGGATACCCGACCCGACCCTACTTCTTGGACCGGTGTTACCCGCGACCCCAACTCCGGCTTCATCGTTTCCATCAGCTTAGATCGTCTTGGCCTCGTCGGCGACCTCAAGTTCCACACTCTCACTCCTCTTAGGAACCTCCAAAACTTGTCATTGTCAGGCAACAATTTCACGGGTCGGATTGCACCCGCATTGGGATCGATAACCTCGCTGCAACATTTGGATCTATCTGATAACCAGTTCATCGGCCCTATCCCGGGTCGGATCGCTGACCTTTATGGGTTAAACTATTTGAATTTGTCGGTCAACAAGTTCGATGGTGGGTTACCGAGCGGGTTCCGAAATTTACAGCAATTAAGGGTGTTAGATTTACACAACAATGCGCTTCGAGGCGATATAGGCGAGTTACTCAGTGAGTTAAGGAACGTTGAACACATTGATTTGAGTTATAACGAGTTTTACGGAGGTTTGTCTGTACCCGTTGATAATGTGTCCAGTTTAGCTAATACAATCCGTCACGTGAACTTGAGTCATAACCAGTTGAATGGTGGGTTCTTGAAAGAGGAAGCAATTGGGTTGTTTAAGAATCTGCAGCTTTTGGATTTGGGTGATAATTCCATTTCTGGGCAGCTGCCAAGCTTCGGGTCATTGCCGGGTTTGCGGGTTCTGAAATTGGGTAAAAATCAACTCTTCGGACCTGTGCCAGTGGAGTTGTTAGAGGGTTTTGTCCCATTGGAAGAGTTGGATCTCAGTCACAATGGATTTACGGGTATTGACTTTTTATTTGACTTTTTTTGGATTTTAATTATTGATAGTGTTATTGATCCTTATATTTTTATGTTAGAGACTAATGGCAATAAGTTCTTTATGTTCTGATTTTCCCATGAAAGCAATGTTAGTTAAACATGCACGTCTTTTTTTTTTTTTTTGGTCATTTTGGTTTACAATAATTATTTACTTAAATGGTTTTCTAACATTGTAATTTACTAGAAATGTATGAATGTGAATTATTAGGTTGAAATATATTATCTTAATTCATGATCTTAACGAACACAATGTAGGGGAAAAAACCATCACTTTATTTGTATATTTTCATAAATATGAAGCTGAACATTCCATCTTGCATTAAAATGATTGTGTGGAATCTTTAGAGCACAAATTTTAAGTGAGAAGGCATCATTGCTGTTCTTGTAAGCTCTTGAGTCCGAAACAAAGGAAAATGAAAATTTTTCCCTTCCTCTTGGTTTGCTTGTTGCTTTACATATGCTGTTTGAGGAATGATGAAAATGAGATGCACTCGTCGTGCATCATCAGTCTGCTTTAGATATGCTTCAAGCAAAATACGATGATGCCTGCTTAAGGGTATTCAAGGTGGTTAGACTGTGTAATAGTTATTCATCCTCTAAGTTTGAGCTAATCTTATTGCTTTTGCTTAAAGTAGTGATTACTAAACCGGGAAGATTTTTATGTACATGGATATCTGAAAAGTGCGAATCACTGAATCCCATCAATTAGTTGGTTCAATGTAGCAAAAGTCAACTCTTTACTATTAGTGTTATATTGACAGTAGATATTTGCTGTGTCAAAATTGACTCCTGAACTCCTTTATGTTTTCTTACTAACCTAATGTTGTGGTAAATTCTCTTCTGTTTGCATTCGACTGTCATCTGATATTTTACATCTATCCAAATTTGTACAGGTTCAATTCATGTAATTAATTCCACAACATTGAAGGTTCTCAATCTTTCTTCTAATCAGTTGTCTGGTGATTTGCCTTCTTCTCTAAGAAGCTGTGAAGTGGTTGATTTGAGTAACAACATTATCTCTGGTGATGTATCTGTTATGTCAAATTGGGAAGCCTCTTTGGTGGATCTTGATTTGAGTTCAAACAAGTTGTCAGGAAGCTTGTCAAACTTGCCTCACTTCGAGGATTTGAACACATTTAATCTTAGGAATAATTCCCTTGTTGGTGCTTTGCCTTCTCTACCGGATACCTCTCCAATATTGTCTGTTGTTGAACTCAGTTTGAATCAACTCAGTGGACATATTCCTGGCAGTTTCTTTACTTCTACAACATTGAAAAGCCTGAATCTTTCAGGAAATGATTTAACTGGACCAATTCCACTTCAAGGCTCTCGTGTTAGTGAATTACTTGTTATGTCAACTTATCCCCAAATGGAGTCACTTGATCTGTCCAATAATTCCTTGACAGGTGGTTTGCCTTCTGAGATTGGTAACATAGCTAGGCTCAAACTACTGAATCTTGCAGGCAACGGATTATCAGGTCAGCTGCCTAGTGAATTGAGCAAACTTAGTGATTTGGAATACCTTGATTTATCAAGAAACAACTTCAAGGGTAAAATCCCTGATAAGCTTTCAACTAGCCTTAGTGCATTTAATGTGTCCAATAATGATCTGTCAGGTCCTATTCCAGAAAATTTGAGGCTCTTCCCTAGGTCTGCATTTTCTCCAGGAAATTCTTTACTTATTTTCCCTAAGGGCATGCCAAAGACAGACTCGACTCAGGATCATACCCTTGATCATGTGAGACATCATAGCTCAAAGGGTAGTATTAGAGTAGCAATTATTGTTGCCTCAGTTGTAGCAGCTGTAATGATTGTTTTTGTATTATTGGCATTTCACCGAGCCCAACGTAAAGAATTTCGTGGAAGATGTGGATTTAGTGACACAACTACTGGAGGCGATGCAAAGTCAGGTGGGCTTGCACGACCCTCCCGTTTCAAGTTTCACTCAACTGCTCAGGCGCCACAAACTTCATTAAGTTTTTCAAATGATCACTTGCTTACTTCAAATTCTAGGTCACTTTCTGTACAGCAAGAATTTGCTGCTGAAATTGTTGAGCATGGTGCAGCCGAGAGAGTGACAACCTCTTCCTCATCTGTGAATCCTAATCTACTAGATAATGAGCCAGTATCATCTGGGAGGAAATCCTCCCCAGGCTCTCCATTAGCATCATCACCACGTGTTATAGAAACATTTGAACAGCCTGTGACATTGGATGTTTACTCACCAGATCGTTTGGCTGGAGAATTATTCTTTCTTGATACTTCATTATCATTCACTATTGAAGAGTTATCTCGAGCTCCAGCAGAAGTTCTTGGAAGAGGCAGCCATGGAACTCTTTATAAAGCTACTCTACGTAATGGACATATGTTGACTGTGAAGTGGTTGCGTGTAGGACTGGTTAAACATAAGAAAGAATTTGCTAAGGAAGTTAAAAAGATAGGGTCCGTGAGGCATTCTAACTTTGTTCCAGTCCGAGCATACTATTGGGGACCAAGGGAACAAGAAAGGCTTCTTCTATCAGATTATATCCAGTGTGATAGCTTGGCTTTGCATCTTTATGGTAAGAGCTCTTATATTTCTTTTATTTTGTTTTGTTGTTTTTGATTATTTAACTAAATCTTTATGTTTTTTTGCTAGTTATTTATACTATTATAAAGCTTTTGGCTGAGTTTGGTTTCACTTAACTTATTGACACCAACTCAAATGAAAAAAAAAGAAAAACTCCAAGAAAACTATCCTAAAAATTTAAAAACTAATGATATAAATGTGTATTCACTTTAGAGAAACAATCCATATGATATTTTTTATAATCTTTTCCTGACACAATTTTCACCCATGCATTTTCAACAGCCCACATAGTGGGTATGCCATATCTAGTATCCTTGAAGTCTTTTTATCACATGGATTATGATGTTTATGATATTGATTCTCATTTATTTTTCTAGTTTTTGTTCTAGATTTGCCCATAATCTGCTGCATGTTAATATTGTTGGGTTTGCTGTTTGTAACTTTTTCTTTCTTAGCTGCTACAAGTTATGGTGACAATAAAAGTAAGACGATGCATATTAAATTTAGTTCAGTTAACATATCTTTGACCAGCTCTTCATATGCTTGTTTGAACCATTTTGTATCTTCTTGGGATACTTTCAAAGTGCTGTCCTACCTCAATTTGGCTGGAGTATTATTTACTTGCTTATTCAATACGGTCCACAGTGTATTCTTTGTTCATGTTATGGGAATTTGGAAAGTCAAGTCTCTTCATCTCTCTTTCCTTAGCAGCACCTAGAAACAGAATTTTAAGTGTGCAAATGGTTATGAAAGAAAACTGGATAATAATATTCTTGTTTGTCAGTAGGTGTATGAGATCATGTTGAGGTCTCTTGCAAATGTTTTTAACATGCTCTGCATGACACAAGTGATGAATGCTTATCTGGATTTTGACCTTCTTGGGGACCAAATTATTAGACAAGTGTAAAATGAAACTGGCTAGTTACAATAATTTCTAAGTTTATGAGATAGTCAATTAAACCTAAAAAATTAAGCACTCTTGCTTATCCTATAATCACCGGTGTTTGCAACTACTGATGTGACTTTACCACCCTGTTTATGTATCCTGATGAACCTGTAATCAGTCAGCACAGAGAAACCTTAAGTACTGAATCTTGAAAGGCAAACATCATGGCTGCAAGCAAGAAATGAGGGCAGTAATTTAACAGGAGCATAAACATAGATATGTTGAATCTGGTTTAGAGTTTAGGCTCAGGTACTGTGGCCAAACTTCTAAATTCTGCTTCTTTCACCCTTCCGGTGGCTAAACCTTTTGCTTTCTTAGCAAGGGATGGAGCTTAAGGTTGAAAAGAATCTTTGCGTTGTCATTAACCTGTTCTTGGAACCATCACTCTCCACCTGTGTTGATTGTTGTAAATGAAGAATGGGCAATAAGGGATTGTTTTAATTGTGTTGCAATCTTAAATTGCACATGTACGTATCTTTATGTTTTGGGAATTCATGAAATTGATTGAAAATTCTACCTTTTATGTTTTCATTTGATCAGCGTGTATATGTTAATGCAGAGACTACTCCTCGGAGGTACAACCCATTATCTTTCAGCCAAAGACTGAAAGTAGCTGTGGAAGTTGCTAAGTGTCTGTTATACCTTCATGATAGAGGGCTGCCACATGGAAACCTGAAGCCAACAAATATACTCCTCGCGGACCCTGATTACCATGCTTGCCTCACCGATTATTGTCTGCACCGGCTGATGACACCAACTGGAATTGCTGAGCAGATATTGAATCTGGGAGCCCTTGGATATCGTGCTCCCGAACTTGCTTCCACATCCAAACCAGTCCCATCTTTTAAAGCCGATGTGTATGCATTAGGAGTGATCCTGATGGAATTGTTAACAAGAAGAAGTGCAGGTGACATAATATCAGGTCAATCAGGAGCGGTGGATCTGACAGATTGGGTTCGGTTATGCGATCAAGAAGGACGGGGGATGGACTGTATTGACAGAGACATAGCTAGCGGGGAAGAACACACAAAAGCAATGGATGATATGCTTGCCATATCACTGAGGTGTATTCTTCCGGTAAATGAGAGACCTAACATCAGACAAGTATATGAGGATCTCTGTTCAATATCCCTTTGAAATTTTGTACATTCCTCTTGGAATTCATTTTTATCATTCCTTGACCACATTGTTGGGTTTCCTTTTTTTTTCTTCATATTTTATTATTTTTTTCCTGTGATTTTGGGGTAGTTAAGTTGTCAGATTTGTTTTTGTTTCTTGAAAATTTTCTTGTAAAGTGAATGTGACTACCATCCATTGATTATTTGACAGTGTTTCCTGTTCGATCCTCACTTGAAAAGGTTGCATTCCAGGGAAAATCTGTTTGCAAAGTTCGTAGTCTTGACCCTTCTTTGGCAAAAATCTCATATTAAGAACAAACATCCATGCACAAAAGGCAACTACTGATTTCATAATTAATATGATTTAATTCATAATGTTAAAAGTACAATGGTTTGATACACAGTTCAAAATGCCTCTTCAACCTCAACTTTCTGTAGGTAAGAGAATACCTACTGGACATGACAATCGCAGAGGTAGAAAATAGAATGAAGCAAGACGGATCTGATAAATTATTCCAGAGCCCACAAACTTTTCCGGCTGACAACAAGGCAGCACTTTGACATCTAGTCCAAAATAATTATTCCATAAGTTGAACAACAAGCTCACAAGCACTTCAAAATTCGCAGAAGCCAATTCAGCTCTCCAAACTCTAGATTTCCTCTCCATTGTCGAGAACAAGCTGCAATAAGTGATCTTTCCACTCAAACAGTCCCGCGAAAGGCATAAGACCGCACAATAAAGGAAGAATGAAAACCATAATAGAATAGAAGAGTGATCTCCGAATCCAGTATGGAAGAAGTGTGCTGCTTGTACTTTGTGATATGTTAACAGGTCCATGAAGAATGACGAACAACATGGATGTAAAGACATTTGCGAGGAAATGGGAAAAGCAAAGAATCTCCCAGTAAAAGAGCCAGTAATATCCATTTCCTCCTAAAGTATCCACACAGAACTTCCCAGCCAAACCACAGCCAATTCCTAACAGCAACAGTATAAAAGTGACTGGCATCGACTGATTTGAAGTTCCAGATCGCTGTATAAGTAAATAAGCTACTGCAAGAATTAGCATGACACCGAACATCATTCGGCTTACAACTTGAACCTGGCACTTGAGAGTGTGGAACCCTATATTGAGAGATGACACCTGCTTTGGGATCCACCAAGGCTTGCTATCCTGGGAAAAGAAAACGAAAGCATCATATAAATATTTTTGAAACGTTAAAAGTAACCTAGAGGGGGAACATCCCAAACAGATAATAATTCATTATGAATGGTCTGATATCATCAGGCACTTAATGTCAAGAGAGAATATTCAAACAGATAATTATCTAGAACAGAACAAAGGAAACAGATGAATGTTGGAGATACGATAAATTATTGCTATCAAAATTTAGAAAGACAAACATCATATGATAAACAGTGGCAGTCTCTGTAAATATGTTTTCTTACACTCCATTCTAGTCTTTGGCAACTGAACAACCATGTTAATTCCAGAACCACTCATCAATCATTTGCCCCCAAATACCACATTCTTAATTCCTACAGACCAGAAGGCTACATAAATTTTCCACATGAAGTTACAGAGTAAGCAACTGGATAATTCACTCAGAAAGCAGCAACCATAAACTAGTTAAGGAGATAACCAAAAACACGAATCAATATTAAAAGGTACCTAACATAATATTCAAATAAATCAAAAGAAAGGAAAACACTGAGCTTCTATTACACAAGAAAATCAAGGGAGGAAATTGATCAACTGAAGCCAGGAAGAGATCATCCTTACCTCAAGTGAAAGATTACAAGATGATGTAGCATCAGCAATCCTTTTGTAAGAGTAAACATAAGCACCATATATAAGAAGAAATGACATGATGAGCAATCCAGCAACAAGACAATCAATGCACATTTTAAGCAACTCAGCCTGTCTTGTGTCTTCTAGTTCGTTCTTGAACTTTTCAGCTTTAAAGGATGCCTTTGATATACCCATTGCCAATTTTGATCTCTCTAGATGGTTTGAATCATGGTTTAGAGCTAGCTGTTCCTCTTTCAACTTCAACTTTCTCATGGTAAGACTAAGCTCTAATGTCTTGAGATCATTAGAACGAACATGCTCTATAACAGATTTCTCGATTGTGCTGCGCACTGACTGGTCGGCAACAGAACCTGTTCTTTGATTGAAGCAAGCCAGTTGATTAACTTGTCCATGCATGACAATTTCCCGATTCAGGGACCCAGTTTGGATATTCTCCTGTACCTCTTCATGGATATTCAATTGATTCTGAGTTGAAACAAAAGGCCGATCAACTTCTGAGTAAGAATCCTTTATGTCAAATGAGTTTCTATTACACCTGCTTCTGCTTGTAGTTTCATCTGAGGAACTTTCCACATTATTGGGGTTTGATGGATAGTTTTCCTTGTGCTTCGATGAGTCATTAATCAATCTAAGAGTCCTAAAGGTGCTTCCAAATGATTTCTCAAAGTTCCTCGCAAAACAATCAAACTTGTCTCCAAAAACCTGTAACCAAGTAGACCATAGAAGAAAAAGGCATGTTCTCTATAAGCATCATTGGTGGTGTGATTCCCATAAAAAGGCACGAGGAAACTTAACTCATAAAATCAGAGTCAGTCTATGAGTCGGCAGTTTAAAATCCAGCTTACATTGGCTAAAGATTCTCTGACAGCTGAAGTGCAGATCTGCAAGCATGAAGATTGACCAACTTTGTTAGCAAGCAAGAAAGTTTTAAATTCAGTACAGTAAACCAGCCATCATGAACATCATGTTAGAGAACTCAGACCATACCAGTGAGAGATAATCAGGAGGCAGCCTTTCATTTGTAACATCTATCTTTTCCAGAACCTAGATTTACAAGGATTCATGTCAGCCATAATCAAACAAAACTAGTGTGAGATCTTTACAAACTAAAGAAAAATGCAAGAATTGCCTTTTAAAAAATGTAGCTTTCTTAAAAAGAATTGGCCGTAATTGATGAAGACCAAAACAGAGAAGGGATTTAAACTACCTTGACCCGTCCACTGCATGATAACAAACCAACTAGGCAAGGCAAAGTTTGCTTATTTTAAAGCTATAATCAAACAGAGAAAATGCACGCTGCCTTAGCTTTTACCAATAGCCCAGATATAGCTCTATATTGCAACTCAAGCTTCAATGTGCCAGGCAAAAATGAGATACATCAGCCTAGAACTCCCTTTAGCCTGAGGCAATTGCAAACATTACTGATGCACTACCTCAGCCATCTATAAAGACTATGTCATAAGATATCTTCAAATGGCCAAAACTAAGCATAATCAAAATGATAAAGGTGGCATAAACCGTTACAAACTTAAACGTATACGAATCCAAATTCACAACAAACTTAATTATTAAGGGGCAGATACAGTCACAGTGTAAAAAATTAAAACTTTTTTTCCAAATTGTCAAATAAAAAACGAGAAAATTTTCAACTGAATTATCAACAATTCTATCAAATGAAAACCTATACATTACAATTTCCTGACTAGCATTAGGGCTAAAATATTTAAAAGAAAGAAAAGAATAAAACTTGATCGAACCTGAGCAACAACGGCCGCGAAGGACATTCCTAGAGGAAGCGCAATGGAGTCAACGTCACGAACGTCGGTTCGCCGAATTGGACCGAACCGAACCCTAAGATTCCGGCGTTTAGACGACAAACGCATTCCTTTCTGAACAGAAGAGGAATAAGCAGAGCAAGAAGAAGATGAGGGTGCATTTCTGTCAACAGTCTTCCTCCTCTTCTTTCTGATGAGGGGCTTCGAAGATGGAATACGATTATCGAGTGTTGGATTCGAATCATGGTTGTATGGAATAATGGACGCGCACGCAGTGGATCCGTTAGGTTGCAGAGAACGAGGGGAAGAAGAGGAAGAAGAAGAAGGTATGTCGTCCATTGGGGGAAAACGTACGGAATTTCCAGAAACAGTGCCCTGGCATAATAAAAAAGGTAAAAGTGAGAAGCGGCTTTTCAAACGACGCCGTGGGAACATTTGAAATTTCGTCAAACCGTGTTATAGAAGCTGTTTTAACAAATCCACCCAATATTTTCTCTGTCATTCAATTTAGGGTAAATTACCAAAGTAGTCACTTTTGTTTACCTCAAGTTTCATTTTAGTCGCTTATATTTGAAATGTTACGTTTTAATCACTTACGTTATCATGAGCTGTTAATTATTGTTAATGCTGTAACGGCAAGCTGATGTGGCACATTAAATCATCATTTTAAACAAAATTTTTGGGTTAAAATATACAATTGATCTCTATATTTTTTCGTTTTGAGTAATTTAATTTTTTTTTATGTTCTTTTAATCTAAAGTTTTCGTTTGAAATGATGATTTAATATGTCATGTCAATTTACCGTTAATGAAAATTAATGGCTTAGTGAGTAAAATGTTACAACATAATAATGTAAATGATTAAAACTTAACATTTCAAACATAAGTGACTAAAATGTAACCTAAAGTAAATAAAAGTTACTATTTTAACAATTTACCCTTCAATTTAAAAGCTAGGATCATTATTATTATTATTATTATTATTATTATTATTATTATTATTATTGTTGTTGTTGTTGTTGTTGTTGTTGTTGTTGTTATTTAATTCATAAATAGGTTTTTTGGACTTTAACATTGAAAATTTTTTTAATCAGACTTTTAGGAAATTATTTTTTAGAATATGATTTTAATTACTTTGATATTCATTGATGTGAAGTTTAGTACAAGTTTTTAATTATTAAATTTCTTCGCGAATGAAAAGTAATTAAAAAAATATCAGTTGATAAGTTTGATTTAATATCTCGACACTTGTAAATGTCGAGTTCTATTTGACATCTATAAATCTCAAGTTCTATTTTATTTACTGGCCTCGATTTCCATTAATATTTTGATTATTATTATTTTTTCTCTATGTATATAAAAAACAAAACTTTAATTATAAGTTCAGTCATAGCATTTTTCTCAATAGGTAAAACTCTTAAAAAGGTTTAAGAAAATGGTTGAAAGCTTAACTCTATTTAAAGATGAAAGCATGAACATAAAAAAACATCTAAAATGCTATATGGTATTAATAATTAGAAACATATGTTAAATTCTACTCTCATGAGTGTTGAAACACTCTTCCAAATTGTAAAATAAAACATATTTCTAAAAATAACTTTGCCTTAAACCTATTTTAATAAATAGTGTTAAAATCTATAATATCAAAGTAACAGAATTTGGGAAAAGGTACCAAATCATTGTTGTGTACAAAAAGTACAATGAATTGGTAGCAAGTACTTTGTTGGCTATGCTAATCTTTTCGAGTCACTGAGCTTGTTATTTTGGGTTATATTATTAGTCAGGACAGTGTACAAGCTCCATTGTGGGGGAAGAGTATTAATAGAGTGGATGATGTTAATATGCAATAGCTAAGGTAGGGGTAATTTATCTAAATAACACAAAAAATTTTATTTTTTATAAAAATGCTTCAAATTTAAAAATATACATCAAAATGACCTGAAATAAACAGTAAAAATTGATATTAGTCACCTAACGACCGACACCACTTGCCCAATGATTGGTGTCAAACATAAAAATTTGTATTTTTTGGTGTTGGTCATGCAATGACCGGCACCTATGTATTTTTTTTAATACGGTATTTTATTAATATACGAAAATATGAGAATTTGAAAAAAAATTTGGTGTTGGCCATTGCATGGCCGACACCCCTTTTTAATCTGATAAAAAAAATCAAATTTTTGGGTGTCGACCATTGTCAGATAAAAAATTCAATTTTTTGGTATTGGCCATGCAATGGTCGAAACCCCTATTTATCTGATAAAAAAAATCAAATTTTTGGGTGTCGGCCATTGCTTTTCAGATAAAAAAATTTCAAATTTTTTTGGTGTTGGCCATGCAATGGCCGACCGACACCCCTATTTATTTGATAAAAAATGCATGGCCAACACCTCCTTTTCTCAGATAAAAAAATTCAAATTTTTTTTATGCTGACCATGCAATGGTCGACACCCTCTTTTTGCAGATAAAAAAATTTCAAATTTTTTTTTATGTTGGTCATGCAATGGCCGACACTTCTATTTATCTGATAAAAAATTAAATTTTTGGGTGTTGGCCATTGTCTTTTCTCAGATAAAAAAATTTCAAAATTTTTTGATGTTGGTCATGTAATGGCCTATACCCCTTTTTGCAGATAAAAAATTTTAATTTTTTTTGTGTTGGCCATGTAATGGCCGACACCCTTTTTTTAGATAAAAAAAATTCAAATTTTGTTGGTGTTGGCCATGCCATGGCCGACATCCCTTTTTTATTTCGTAAAAAATTAAATTTTTTGGTGTTGATCATGTAATGACCGACACTAACTTTCTCTCATTCTCTATAAATAGGGTTTAGTTTTTTTATTTTGAAATTGTAAGTAAGAAATATTTCTCTCAAAATAACAAAAAAATGAGAGTGTTTTATTATTTATCATTAGATGGGTGTTTTGTTTTGGAGGATAGTTATGAAATGTACAATCGAATTTCGGGGTTGAACTATATACTGTCATGTATTGCCGGAGTTGAATTATATACTGTCATGTGAAGCGGCAAAGATATGTCTTCAATGGTAAGATGATTTTCTGCGCCATTAAAGACTATCCGAGATGCCCAACGCAGATGGGCATTATCTACATTGGAATAATTTGTTATTACAGAAAATACTATCGAATAGCTATTCTAACGTAGATATATTGTTGCTTTATGTAGGCGTTGTGGTAAGGCCGTAAAGGTTATGTTGTCAAAAGTCAGATGACTTTCTCCGTCATTTAACAGGTAACCGAGACCGACTGCATTGTGTCTTACGAATTGAAAAAGGTTATGTTTAACGGCAACCCGAGCAAGTTTCTCGGTACTAACGTTTGCAGCTCGATATTCAAGCAGATGGACATTATATATGTTTGTATTTTGTTATATCTGTAAATTTATTTTTTAAAATTTTGTGTATTAATATTAACAAATAATTGTAATTTATTGTATTTGTAAATTTAATTTGTTACTTATTAATATTCAATAATATTTGTATTTTCTAGTATTAAAATAATTTCGAATTATATATAAAAATATTAAATATGTTGTCAAAATGTGGGGAAATAAATATTATTGAAAAATATGATATAAATTTTTAAAAAATAATAATTAGAATATACAGGAAATTAGAAAATAAAATTAAAATATACAGGAAATTAGAAATTAAATTTAAAATAAAAATGAAATTACAAATTAAATTTAAAAAATAAACGGAAAAAAATCAAAATTGAGTAGATCCCAGCGATGTCCCCGTCGCTAGTATGTAACAGTTCAGCTTCTTTCGGGCTCGACGAGGTCGAGGCCGTAGTACAGTTTGTTCAAGAGGCGTTACATTGGTGTTCGTCGGCTCATCCTCAATGGTGTCAACGTTGGGTGTCTCGATTGACGTACGTAGAAAGGTGGTAAAATCATTGGTATCATTAACATAATCGGGAGTAAGTTGAGTGACCTGAGGTGCCGAGCCAAAAATATGCTCCATTGTCGGTGTACGTTCTTCCGGATGGATCTCCGGTTGATATGAGGAAGAACCGGAGTAACATGTACGTTGAAGGTCGGGGTCGACGCCAAAAATCTCCTCAATGGAACGATGATAATAATCGTGTAGCAAAAAAGACGAAGAGCCGGATGTTTGATATTGGGGATCGGGTTGGTGCTCCGACTGGTACTCGGGTTGGTCCTGAGCCTCGTAGTCGGGCTGGTAATCGGCCTCGGCCGCGGGCTCGTTCGTGGGCTCATCATTGGGCTCATCCTCGAGTTCAGAATCTGAATCGGGGATCCGACCACGACGTCCATATACGTTATTCGTCAGACCCTATCGGTTGCCTTCCGGAATAAGTTTCCTCGGCGTATACTCCCGGGGATCAACCACCAGCATCCCGTATGCCGTATACCATTGCTTGTAATATGGGGTACCGGAATAATCCCCGTTACACAAATACAAGGTTGAACACCTCTTTGCCCGGTCATTTCAAAGCATGATATATGCTTGAAAATCATGAGCCCAATTTATTCGATTTTTATCATGTCCCTTTCTATCGAGCTAGTGGACCTCATTGAGTTGGAAGGGAGGGTTCGGGATATGTTGTATATCACTGAACTGTCGCAAAACCCAATCCCCAGCGTGCCATTCCACCATATGAAAATTGAATACCGGTACATTACACGAGAATAGTTGGTAATTGTGCTGGTAAATAAATGGTGGAATGAAAGGCGTAATTTCGTCTAAAATATAAGGCTGTCACACGAACTGCACAATATAAAAACACGAATTTAGTTAAAAAAAATTCGAAAATCTAAAAAATATCAGATTTTTTTTGTAAAAAAATATTTCAAAAATGTAAAAAAAAATATTTCTAAAAAATATCAGATACTTATTTTTTTAAAAATTTGAAAATATAAAAAATATTTCGAAAATAAAAAAATATTATAAAAAATTTGAAAATATATTTTACATCATCTCCTCTATGTTTGTCTAACCAGCGATGTAAATGGGGATATTTTTCGTGTCGTCCAAGTCCCGGAACTAAATGCCATCTGAAAAATTGAAAAATAATTAGAATAAAAATAATAATTAATAAAATTTTAAAAAATATAAAATCGAGACATCGAGTCACCTATTAACTAGTGGCATCGAATATGGCATGTGTTCGAGGTTGGCGATGGAAGGCAGTCGATATAATATCCATGATTAGAGCAGATATGTGCAGCCGCCGATGGCATGAACTGCGAGATTTGTCACTCGACAAAGCTCCCGGTACAATGTCGCCAACACTGCCGAGCCCCAACTTAATTTTCCCGCTGCCTTGAAATCATCCAAAAATGGGAGGTAGATGATGCTTATTCTATTTTGGCTAGTATCCGGAATAAGGATACCGCCTAGTAATTGTAAAAAAAAAAGCGCGAGCATGGTAGATAATGTCCAGTTGCGTTTGATTTTGAGGGAGATGTCTAAAGTTATCGTATAGCCACGTAAACTTTAAAAACGGTAATTTTTCATTTTCAGTGTTCGGGGGCACCTTGCCAAGTAACTGATAGCAAGTGCCACAAGGATCGTCTACTATACCCGGACCCGTTACTGCATCACCTTCAACGGGTAGCCTAAGCTAGATTGCAACGTCTTCTAATGTAATTGTTGCCTCCCCACACGGGAGGTGAAACGTGTTAGTCTCGGGATGCCATCTTTCGACTAAGGCTGTTATTAAATCGACCCGAATATTCATGTTTTTAATGGGGGCAGCAATCTCGAACCCCGCATCTTCGATATATTTTTGAGCTAATCTATGGCGCTTATAACCCGGATAATGATGTCGGGATCTAACCATCCTATAGAATTTCGGATCTGCTCGAATCGCGCCCACACGGTGTTTGTCATGACTACGAAGAATGACGTTCGGATCCATAATGTGATGGACGGTACTCGGTCAACGGCGGACAAAGTCGGTCAACGGCGGTCAATGGTGAAATTGAGGTGTTGGTGAGCTGGAATTTCGGTTTTACTGAGCTGGAATTTCGGTTTAGGTGAGCTGAAATTTGGGTGGTCCAATGTTATTTATAGTAGGGGTCCATTGATGACATTTTTGTAATTTTTGGGTGGTTCAAGATTATTTTGGTTAATAAATTTAAAATTTGATAAAAAGTATAATATAATAATAATTTTTTATTTAAATATTTAAAATTAATAAATAATATATTATCAAATCAACATATTATTTGATAAAAATTGTAATATAATAATAATTTTTTATTTAAATATTTAAAATTAGTAAATAATATATTATCAAATCAACACATTATTTGAAAAAAATTGTAATATAATAATAATTTTTTATTTAAATATTTAAAATTAGTAAATAATGTATTATAAAATCAACACATTATTTGATAAAAAATTATAATATAATAATATTTTTTTATTTAAATATTTAAAATTAATAAATAATGTATTGTCAAATCAACACATTATTTGATAAAAATTGTAATATAATAATAATTTTTTATTTAAATATTTAAACTTAATAAATAATATATTATCAAATCAACACATTATTTGATAAAAATTATAATATAATAATAATTTTTTATTTAAATATTTAAAATTAATAAATAATGTATTGTCAAATCAATATATTATTTGATAAAAATTGTAATATAATAATAATTTTTTATTTAAATATTTAAAATTAGTAAATAATGTATTACCAATTCAACACATTATTTGATAAAAATTGTAATAAAATAATAATCTTTTTTTATTTAAATATGAAAATTTGATAAATAATGTATTATCAAATCAACACATTATTTGATAAAAATTATAATATAATAATAATCTTTTTTATTTAAATAATGTTAAATTAATTTTAAATGTAATTTAAATTTCAACTTCAAATTTAAAGTAGAATTTTAAATTCAAACTTATGTAATTATAAAGTTTAAATTATTTAAATTTAAACATGTTCATTAATTTTTAAATTAATTTTTACACAAATATTCTTCATGTATACTAGTGGACATACGCTCATTCTTCGTCGGACAATCCGGCATTACAAGAGGATTGACTAGAAATATAGACACGATGTGGGCAAGTGAATCGGTTATGGTCAGGCCTTCGGTAAACACTACACAATTTCGGTTCCCCCGTCTCCCTAATGTCCATATCAGAGCGAATCCTCGTCGAAGGTAGTCGACCTCTAGGCTTTCTACGGAGACTATTGTCCAGCAGCATCTCAAAAGCAACCGGTGGAACTTTCCAGTTCGATGCATCGGGCATTACAGGAAATTCATTCTCCCATATACGCAATATGCATTGCAGCGTGTACACCTCGTCTATGAATTGTTCGACATTTAAATTTATAGTCGCACACGCTGCATGAACATGCGCACACGGATATCGGAGAGCTTGAAATCTGAAGCACTCGCATCGCTTGTTTGCCAGATCAATTGCGTACGACATCGGTGGAACACCCGAGCGACGACCAGTGTACTCTGAAACCCGAAAAATCTCCAACTCTCGTGAATAAATTTCTGCGTTCATCGTTCGAACTCTTTGATTGTTTGCCGCCATGGCCCTTCAAATGTCCTCAATGTACACGTGTCCAGCCTCCATCTGCGCCACTTGTCGCTGCCCCATCGTAGGCATCAATGTGGCCAACCTATAGAAGGTTACTGAGAAAACAATAGCAATTGGTAGATGTCATGTTCGCCTCAAGACAGAGTTAACCGACTCGACCAGTTTGGTCGTCATCTGGCCATACCGAGCTCCTTCATCGTAACTTTGTGTCCATTGATACGTCTGGACGCTACCCAACCACCCACGAAGATTTTTGCCATTTGGTAAATGTTTTATCTTAGCTTCAAGCTTTGCGAACTTTTGCCTGAATCTCCGCGGTTTAAATTGATGAGTTGCATATGCATATGGAATTTCGAATAAGTATTTTTATATTTCACAAACTGATAAAATTTAAAATTAAATTGAATAAAAAAATACAAACAATAATTATTACTCATTTCCACGAGTTCTGCTTTTCATCCTTTATTTTTATAATCACTATGAAGTTTGCTGAAATGTGCCGGATGCAATAAACGGACCTCAACGGAACCTTCGATCGCTTTATTGCAGCAAGTAGTCCCTTCGATCAGTCCGATATAAGGCAAACATTGTCTTGCCTAACAACGTGCCTCCTCAGATTTTTTAAGAAAAATTCTCACGACTCGAAGCACTCTTTTTTGACTATGGCGAATACGATCGGAAGTACATTTCGGTTACCGCCTTGTGCAACAACTATCAGTAGTATTTGCGTGTATTTACCGTACAGCCAGGTTCCATCAACTTGCACCATCGGTTTGCAGTGAAGGAAGGTCTTAACACACAGGTTAAACGTCTAAAACAATCGATGAAAACGTCGTTTTCCCGGATCAATCACCCTGTCCGAACCTTCATACGATAGTGTTTGTAAATCAGTTACTATCCCCGGTACATACTCTCGCATCGCGGTTATCCACCCTTGGAGCTCATTGTATGACGCATCCTAGTCACCATACAGCTCCCGCATCGCCATTTACTTCGCCCACCATGCCTTCCGGTACGAGACCTTATAATTGAAGCGAGCTTGCATGGTCGAAATATAGACTGATACCTTATTCAATGAGGACGCTTTCATCATAGGCATGATGCAGTTGCATATGGTCTTTGCATCTAACTTCCGATGGTCTTGCGTCATACGAGCCATGGCGCATGTGTGCGGACCTTCCATTTTCCTTATTGTCCACAGCTGAGTCCACTGCATTAACGCGGCTCGGATACGCCACTTACACCCACTCTCGACTTTCCAACATTCTCCGATGTACAAAGATTGGGACGACTTCGTTACTTTATAATCCACAGCTAACTTTAAGCTGTATTGTTTTATTGCATTTAAGCAATCCTTATTGTTCTCAAATTGTTGTCCTACGAACAACTCTTCTTCGTCGGTTTGTTCATCGAGTAGGTGAGCCGGAACTATGTTTCTATATTCCGAAAACTCACGAGCTTGACCCGCATCTAGGTCCACATCGCTTATGAAGGCCCCCGGATTAACGTCATCACCCTCTATCGACCCCTCCTCATCTAAGTCTTCGGGGATGTCATCCAAATCGGGGTCTTCCAAAGCTTCATTTTCGTCATCATCTTCTATTGGGGCCAACACTTTCGGATGAAATTGTAGACGATGACATGTGTTTTGGATGTTATACGAACATCCACCGGTGTTTGGATTTTCTGGAGTGGACCCTCCATAACTCGATTGATCTTTCCAGAAAACATTAAGATCAATATCTATTCCAGAACGCTGACTTACTAGATTTAATACTTGAATTGGTTCGGGATGTGATATCTCCGCGAACAACTCAATGGGGCATGGATTTTCGATCTTAGATGGGCAATAAATTTTAATCATTGTCCCTAGGTCATCAATATCAAGAAGCTCCATTTCGGAGAACTTTATCGAATCTGATGAAACCGGAAATTTGTAAAACAGTCTCAACATTTGCTTCCTGTAAGGAGTAGCTATCTTTGTGTTGATCTTCCGTTTCAATTCCTCTAGCGAAACACGCTTGTTCAATCTCATTCCGATTTTTTCTCGGCTTTCAAATGCACAACCTTCATCATCTGTATTGATAATTTTTCCATCAAAATGAATATAAACAAAGAAAATGTTGGAACTTATCTTGAAAAAACTTGGGATCATAAAAAAATGAACATAAACAAAGAAATTGTTGTACTGTTAATGAGAACAAAAAACTCAAATTTTTAGTACTGACGGTTATATATATATATATCTGGTGCTGGAGTTAAAAGTCGGTCTCGGCCATTAAATGTACTAGTGTTCTTTTCTTTTGATTATTTTCGTTTATTTCTTAAAATTAATTTTAATTAATATTTTTAATATATTTTTAATTTGTCGATAATTTTTATTCCTTAACATTTTCACAACAAAATATTTAATAATTTTTTTAATAAATCAAAATTATATTAATACGATAAAATATAAATCTTGTTGAATATTACAACAATACAAATTAAATTTACAGATAAAATAAATTATAAATAATTGTTAATATTAATACAGGAAATTTTAAATTTTGAATAATAATACAAAATAACCTACAATACCTTAAACTTGCACAACTCGTCTCGGTTAGATAATGTCCATCTACCTGAATACTTGGCCAATTTCAATAAATTCTTCTAACCTTCAAGCAATACTGGTCCATATTGACTGAATACCCGACCAAGTCATCTAGGTCGGCCGTTCGATGACAGAATTCCGTTAACCGACCTTTGATAGCATAACCTTTATGGTTATACCACATAGTTACATTTAGCAGCAATTATATCATCTACATATAGGATAGTCTTCAATGGTGCAGAAAACCATCTTACCACTGAAGACATATCTTTGCCGTTTTACATGACAGTATATAATTCAACTCCGACAATATATGACAGTATATAGCTCAACCCCGAAATTCGATTGTACACTTCACAACTATCCTTCAAAACAAAACACTCATCTAATGATAAATAATAAAACACCATCATTTTCTTATTATTTTGAGAGAAATATTTCTTACTTACAATTTCAAAATAAAAAAAACTAAACCCTATTTATAGAGAATGAGGGGAAGTTGGTGTCGGCCATTACATGGTCAACACCAAAAAATTTAATTTTTTATCAAATAAAAAGGGGGTGTCGGCCATGGCATGGCTAACACCAACAAAATTTGAAATTTTTTATCTGAAAAAAAGGAGTGTCGGCCATTGCATTCCCAACACAAAAAAAAATTTGAAATTTTTTATCAGCAAAAAGGGGGTGTCGGCCGTTGCATGGCCAACACCAAAAAAATTTAAAATTTTTTTATTTGAGAAAAGGAGGTGTCGGCCATTGCATGGCCAACACCCAAAAATTTGATTTTTTTATCAGATAAATAGGGGTGTCGGCCATTGCATGGCCAACACCCAAAAATTTAATTTTTTTATCAAATAAATAGGGGTGTCGGCCATTGCATGGTCAACACCAAAAAAATTTGAAATTTTTTTATTTGCAAAAAGGGGGTGTCGGCCATTGCATGGCCCACACCAAAAAAAATTGAAATTTTTTTATCTGTAAAAAGGGGGTGTCGGCCATTACATGACCAACACAAAAAAAATTTAAAATTTTTTTATCTGATAAAAGGGAATGGCCAACACCCAAAAATTTAATTTTTTTAATCAGATAAATAGGGGTGTCGGTCATTTCATGGCCAACACCAAAAAAATTTGAATTTTTTTTATCTGAAAAAAGGGAGTGTCGGCCATTGTATGGCCAACACCCAAAAATTTGATTTTTTTATCAGATAAATAGAAAATTAAATTTTTTATCTGACAAAAAAAGAAGTGTCGGCTATTGCATGGCCAACATTCAAAAATTTGATTTTTTTTATCAGATTAAAAAGGGGTGTCGACCATGCAATGGCCAACACCAAATTTTTTTTTCAAATTCTCGTATTTTCGTATATCAATAAAATACCGTATTAAAAAAATAGATAGGTGTCGGCCATTGCATGACCAACATCAAAAAATACAAATTTTTATGTCTGACACCAATCATTGGACAGGTGGTGTCGGCCATTGGATGGCCAATATCAATTTTTACTGTTCATTTTAGGTCATTTTGGTGTCTATTTTTGAACTTGGGTCATTTTCGTAAATAATAAAAAATTTTGGGTTACTTGGATAAATTATCCCTAAAGTAGATTGGGGTACAACTATTCATGACTCGAGTCATTCGGTCCGAACTACAGGTCTGTCCGAAAATTGGAGGATTTGGACAGAAATATAAACTCGAAAATAGATTTGGGTAGAAAAATGTCCATTTAAAAAACGGGTCGGATCTCTTATAAGGTTTTTTTGCCCAAATTTGCTAAAAAAATTGTTATTTTCTTACTGTTTTGTTGTTGTTTTCTCATTGTTTTTCCATCATTTCACTATTATGTTGTTATTGTTTGGATATTGAATAACACTTGTTTTATTGTTAATTTTGTTATTATTTTAAAGGCATTTGGTTGTTAAGTTGCACCTATCTTAGTGTTATTTAAGTATAAAGATTTTTTTAAATTTATTTTCAATTTGGTGGAAAACATTTATTTTAATGTTTTTAGTGTTTTTGATGTATTATATATTTTAACTTATTTATATAAAAATAAAATAAAATAATTTAATACAAGCCGAGCTCGGATTTAACATCTATAATCCGAATTAAGCTTAGGCAAAAATTTAGGCATATTTTTCGGGCCGAGCCCATGCCTATCAAATGGGTCTAGAATTTTATTTGGGCTCGATCCGACCCAACCCATTAATAGGTTAAATTAAGGTATGATGAAAAAAATATTTATGAGAAGTGATAAATAAATAGGAATTTACTTATTACTTAATAGAGAATTCGTTCAATTATTCTAATTTTAAATTTTAAAATTAAATTATTTTAAATACTTTTTATGACAAAAAAAATACCTTTACCTTTGATCTTTTTAATCAATTTATTCATTTAGTGAATAAAATTTCTTGAATAAATTTCTTTTATGAAACATAAAATTGAATGATTACATTCCAACCAATTCTGATTAAATAAAAGACATGAAATCGAGAGATAAATTATTACATGGAATTTCTTTTGTTTTACTAAATAATATACTCTAATTTTACTTTTTTTTATCAAAATTGAAATTATTTTAATCATTAATAGTAAGAATGATTTAAAAGAGATCACATTATTTATTTTAAAACATGATTTGATAATAACAAAACTCTCAATTCAAAAAATTATGCTCGAAATTATACTTAACAAATAGATTTTAAAAATGTCAAATTTCTATTTAATAATAATTTTTTTACCTTAAACTTAATTATGATATTTTAAATATTGAGTAAAATAGATTTAATGAGCAAAAACCAAATATGAAATTGTTTTAATAAAGCTGTTAATAGCAAAATTAGTTGAGAAAAAGAGAAGAGGAGATTTTGTCCAACAAAAGAAATGCAAATAATTTCTGAAACTGCCCTAAATCAGCTCCATTTACTGACCCTAAAATTTCTGCTTCCCATTTGCCCATCCCAATCTCATGTTAGAATTCATCTTTTTCCTTTCATTTTAACTTCAAATTCTGATTGAGTCTTAACTCGATTGATATGAGTAATATTGTCAAAACAAAAGGACGTGAGTTCAAGTATACTAAAATTCATTATCTTCCTATTTATGGGTGAAAAAAGAATATAAATAATTTTAATCATTCTCTTAAAAAAAACAGCTAAAACAGAACATATATAGAAAAAAGATAAACTGAGATTCTATACAACTAATTAACTTTCATTTTAACAATAACTTTATTAAGACAACTTCTAATAAACCTTTAAATATTGTCATTCCATAGTTAATCAAAATTAAACAAAGAAAAATTAACTTCAACTTATATATAATATTAAATATATTTGGAGTTTTCAAACTACTACCAGTCAACCCTGTGAAAATGGGCTGCCATGGTTCTATTACCATTTCCATCACCACTTTCTCGGATCCTGCTTGTGTTAAAACCACCTGCAGCTGCCATCAAATTCTCTCCATACCCACCGATCCCTCTTCTACCATGGTCTCCATAACTCTGCGGGTGAGACCCAAGCGAAAAGAATCCCCCACCACCACTGTTATACACCTGGAAATGATCGGCAGCGTTAGCCGACGACGATATTCCCGCATTTACATTGTTGAATTCATTAGCCCCACCCTGGCTGATCAAACCGTACGATGTGGGTGATTGATGATGATGGTGGTGGTGATGGTCTTCTTGCCTAGCCATGGAATTCTTCTCCCCTTCGGTTTCCCTATACTTGTTAAGGTAAACCTTGAGAGGACCCACGTAATTCTCGAAACCCAGTGTCGTCATTGCCCACAGCAGATCATCCCCATTAATGGTCTTCCTTTTCTCCCTCTGACACTTATCGGAAGCCTCGCCGGTGATGAAACTGATGAACTCCGACACACATTCTTGCACTGTCTCTTTGGCTTCTTTGGATATTTTTGCGTTGGCGGGGAGGGATTTTTTCATTATCCGACTCACGTTAGCTATGGGGAGGAACCGATCTTGTTCTTTAGAAGAACTGTCGGATATGTTGCCGGACGATGGGCTGCCGACGGGGCTGGTTTGGTTTCTTTTCCCAGTCATGGATATGGCCTTCTTCTTTACAGCTTACACGAATTGCTTTGAGATGAAAACTGGGGTCGATAATATGAATGAACCAATTGTTTATGAAATCAAACAACTTGATTGAAGAATCTAATAAAGGGTAGTTTAGATTTATATATAAGCTAATAGAAGGCAATGAAAGAACCCAATATATATACATATAAAGAGGGAATTGAAGGAGGGTTTGATGTAGACAGGAAAGGAAAAAACCAAGCACTTGAAGGATCAAAACAACATGGCATCAAATAAAGCTTAATAGGTTTTGGAATCATAATTACAAACTTAAATAAAGTTATTTACTGTTGAAAGTCGGGTCGGATCGGATCGATTTTAATACAAAATATTTTAAATTTATTTAATATAAATTCGGGTTAAGTCAAATGAATTTGATAGGCTACCTAACTTATGAAAAAATGGGTTTTTAAATATTTTAAAAAAAGAAGAAGAAGCTTCTCATTTACTCTATGGTGTATCTTTTCATCATTCCTCCAATTCCAATTATGCAATTTTCAGTCAAAACTTAAATCTCACTCCTAGGAAAAAGGAAAAATGCATGACCAACCAGAAAAAGTAAGGGGAAAAGGGGCATAACAATAATAAGAATAATACTCAATATATCAGACCAAATAATAATAATACATATATATTTGGCCAATATGCAAAATAATAATAATAAAAAGTTGTTGTCTTGCTAGTGAATTCTGTAACAGAAATTTGCCTAGTGGAATCTAATCTACCAAATTGCATGCCTGATATGACATTCGGCTTGACTGAATCAGTGTACATTAGAGGTGTTTATTGCCACTTTGGTCCGGGTCAAGTTTGAATTATTTAAATCATCATAGTCGCTCTTTTTAAAATAATATTTAAAGTTATTTATAATCTCTCATCAATTCATACATAATATGATAATGTATTTCAACATATTCGAACTTACGTCATCCTGAATTGATAACAATATTCATATCAATTAAATTAAGATTTAATCGACAGAAAAATATAATAATGAGGCGTACTAACCCAGGTGAGCTCTATATAGCATAGGGTTCCATTTTCCATATATACCTACCAAATAATGGCGTGGAATAAAATCCTGAATATAGATTGGACATTCACGGAATGAAAGCTAGCGGCCCGGTTGCTTCTCTTCCTCTTACTCTTCCTCATCCTCATACTCATCTTTTCCCACCATTTTCTTCTCTCATTTTTTTCATCACAAACTAACTTGTAGTTTACATCGGCAAAGCTAGCAATTCATTATCGGAGGGGCCAAAATAATATTTTAGAAGTTTAGGGGAAAAGTTTAAAATTTTATTCAAAAAGGAGTACTTAAATTGAATACTCCATAACTAAAAAGGATTAAAAGAGATATTATACCCCTTAGCTAAAGAGGGCTAAGGTCATTCCTATCCCTCTAATTACGTCTTTGTTTACAATATATGGGGTAATATGTAAATAAAATTCGAATATAATTTGTTAAAAGTGATTGCATGAACAATTATAATTATGAGATGAATTTAAATTTTTTGATTTTATGATCCAATTAAATTTATCGTTTAAAAGGATGAATTTAATCAATATATTATTAAAATAATCAAAATTAATTTAAATTTTAATAAAGTTAATATTTACTATTTAAAAAATGTTATTTATTCCTTAATAGAGTTAGTACTCTTGAAAACTTTTATTGTTCAACAAATGAAATTCTTTATGATCTAGAGTTGAACAAAAAAAAAACATGTTATTTCTTAAAAAGTAATATTAACCCTGTTACAAATTTGGTTTTATTTGATTTTTTCTTTAAAACTACAAAAACTAAATTAATCCATTTCGGTCCCTATAATAGAGGAAATTAGTATGTGTTTTCACCATAAAAAGTAATATATCATAAGTCTCTGTACTCTTCACAAATTTGATTTTTCTATTTTACAAAAAATAGTGCTGTAATGAACTTGAATTTTGAAATCTGAAACATAAATTCCTATAAATTTACAAAAGTAGAGGGACTTATGAAAGATTTTAACCAAAATAATATAAGAAATGGGCATGGTATCTTTCGTACGACTTGATAGAAGATAAAATAAAAAGGAAGATGGGGGGCTTTGCACATATGCTTCACTTTGCTCACTCTATCTATCTAACTCTTGCTTTATTATGCTTTGTTTTTTTCTGCTCGTGGCTGAGATTCTCCCTACCTATTACTATCCATTGACTGCTACTCACTGTCCACAACAGTTTTTTTCTGGGTTGAAAATTTAGAAAAAGAAAAGAAGGAAAAACTTAACCATGAATCAATGTTTTACTATTGGTGACAATTTCTTTTTGTTTTTCTGGAATAATGAGTTTCAAGTTTATGAAGCTGTTCTTTTATTTGAGTGAGAAAACGTTGAAACATTAGTAAAGCTTAAAGGTATCCCTAAGGAGACGACAAAGAGGAATATTGGAGTGGACCTTGAAAAAAAATTAGGTATGGTGAGAGGTTGTTGTGATGAAGGTTGTAACTGGTTAATGCATGGTGATGGGCATTGTTGATAATGCAGGAGAATGTGGGTTTGAACGTGGTGAAGTGCATTATCTTACTATTTATGGGTTGGGAAGGGACTATGAGTAGTTTTAGACATTGTATCAAAAAGAACAAATATGATCGAAACATATAATGAAATTATTCAAGAAAAATTTATTAGAAAATGTAACTAAAAATTTATTAGAAAATTTTTACATTAAATTAAATTAAAACTTTACAAATATTTGAATAACCAAAAAGACAATTTTTCAATTTTAGGAGACCGAAACCTTTACCTACCCCTTTAACTTCGTCCTTGACGAAGTATTATTATATTAATTAACTGATCATCGCCAACAATCCAAAAAAACGAAGCAACTAAATCTCAGAATTGAGAGCTTAAATTACAAACTTTTTTCTTGAATTGACATTATATCAAATTATTTAATGATTAATTATAATGTTGAAATCCTAAAGTATGAAGCGTTTTATTAACATAAAAGTGACAAATGGCTAAGTTCTAATAACTTCAATCTAACATTACCTATTCCACCCCAAAGCTGACTTGCAAATATAATAAAAGGGGGGACTGTCCGTCCCCTCAATAATTTAAAATGCAAAAGTCTCAATATTCATTAATAAATAGCTTGAAATGACTGATTTTTATTTTTATTTTCTCAACCAATATATTAAAATTCAAATGTGTGACTGAATTTGGGGTTTGACATGCATGGAGGATTGTATAGTTCAAACATTAAAGTTTGGATAATAATATAATTAAATGAGTTATACGAATCTCATATATTGACAGGATGGTTAGGGTGTTTATTATCTCAAGTGCGACTTGGATTCGAGTCGTGTTGCTGTTAGAAATTTATCTTCCACTTATAGTTCAAAAAAAAAAAGAATTGTACAAATCTTAAAAAAAGAGGAGGGCAAAGCTCTAACAATAACGCGACTAACATGACTCAAATCTAAATTACACCTGGAAAAATGAATATCCTAACTATCAAGCCAACATACAAAATTTGAATTGTACAAATCTTTGCTTATAAAGAATGAACAAATTAAACCAATATAAAAATTAGTTTAATTAATTAAGTTGAAGTATATGTGTGTGTGTTTTTGTGTGAACAAATTAAAGCATCCAACCACAAGGATTTCCTTCACATAAAAACAATCTTAGGTTATACAAGTCACTTAGACTATAAATTTAATAAAACTGTTATATCGATTGAGTCTTATTTTGATATGTATGAATATTTGAGTTTAAATACATTAAAGCATATTATTCTTTTATTTATGGGTTGAAAATGGGTTATGGATAATTCTAAACATTATGTTAATGTTGGAGCCCAATTTTGACCGAGCCCAAACCATTTGGAAATTAAATTTATTTTAATTTTAAATTTATTTTAAATTCAATTTGAATTTAATTTAAATTTAATATTATTATAAATTCAAAAAGAAAAGTCCAATTACAATCTTTTGACCCAATTGGGCCCAATTCAAAATCCAAATTTACAAGCCCAATCGGGCTAAGATTGGCTAATCCAAATCTTTTTACTTATTACATTAACCCAATTTGACCCAAATTTACATCAACCCAAGCAGAAGCCTCTTGTACCAGCAGCACTCAAACCCGTCAAACCTTGAAGTCAGAATCTGATCCCCCACTTGCACTGCCCACCTCCACAGCATGCCAATTGCAAACAGCCACGTCACCAATAGCCATCACCTCCAAGCAACTTGCCTCTGCCACAGTTACCTTCTCCAAGCTGCTTCCAACCGCCATTGTAGACCTGCAAAGACAAGATGCACATTCAATTGTGTAAAAACAAAATGAAATGATGATATGTTGGGCTATAAAAGCCATTTTTAATTTCGGTTGTAAAAGGAGGGAGGACCCTGTTCTTGACAAAAAAACCAATACAGAAAATTTCACAAACATAAGCAGTGCCCAAGCAAGATCCGACTACTCGATACACGAAGTAATAAAAATATTCAAGCATTGGAACTGATCAGGTATCATTTAACGCATGATTACTGCCATTTGTTTTTCAAATTCCAAACATATCAGTTTTTATTTAGGCATTGATTCATGAAGTTAATACGTTTGTCAATATTTATTATTTCTTCAAAAACGTATTAACAAGCCTTTCTGATATTAATGCTAATAATAATGGTTGTTTTGATAGTAACAATAATGGTATAATGACATTAATAACATTACCCATGCATTAATTTCATTAATGATAGTTTTGATAATGAAACCAAATTCATTAATATGAATTAATAACAATAAATAATAATTAAAAAATAAAAAAGGAAGTGAAAAGAGAGAGGTCTCCCCTGATCTGAACCATCGTCGGAATCGGCACCGCCGGAGCTCCAAGCGCCGCCATTGTCTCCGGCCCCATCTTTTCTTCTCCGGCCATCCCTTCGTCATAAAGAGCCACCCACGAATCTGCAAAGTGAAGAAAAAGGAACAAAAAATTTTAAAACCGATTTTTAAAAGAAAAGCAAAGGAAACAGATTTGATTTTGTAAAAAAAAAAGGGTTGTTTAAAATATAAAAAAGGATTTTGAAGGAATAAGAAAAGAAATGGGTTTTAAAACTATCAGATCTGGTTTGAAACCAGATCTGATTTTAGATGAGTAAAAAAGAAGAAGAGAAAATCAAGATTAAAAGGATGGATTTTAAAAATGAAGCAAAAAGAGAAGAAGAAAAGGGGGTTTACCTTCGAACGCCGACGGTCGGACGTTGGCGGACGGGCGCGTGGACAACGGAGCCAAGACAGCACGGTGGTGGGAAGCCTTCGGGACCGGCGCGTGTAGCGCGGTGCCGGACGGTGACCGGCGGCTGGCGTGACCGGACGTAGGAGCATTTGAGAGAAAAATGGAAATGGGGGGGTGTTTCAGCTTGATTTTTAAGCAAATGAAAAAAATGGATTTTTTAAAACTAAAAAATAATATTTATAGTACCCATGGACTGACTCGAAATCCGACCCGACCTGCCTCAGGATCCGCGTGTTTTTGGAAAATGGGTTTTTTGTGCGTTTGGTCCTTCCGCATTTTTATTTGCTTCAATTTAGTCCTTTTTGCATTTTTTTAATTATTTGCAATTTTGCCCGGTAATTTTAATTAGTTTACAATTTAGTCCTTTGACTGTTTGACTGCACCAGAGGCTGCCACATGTCACTTTTTGGCTTATTTATACATTTAGTCCCTAACATTTTTAATTTGTTTTAACTTAATCCCTAAATCAACTTCTGCTTAATTACAAAATTGGCCTGAGAATTTTTCAAGATTTACAAATTCGTCCTTTGACTTCTGGATGCCTGTGGGGCTGCCACATGTCACCCTTTCTTGGTTTTATTATTTTGTAAGCCCCTGAACTGTCTAAAAATTACCATTTTAGCCCCGAACTTTACAAAATTCCATTTTTAACCTCGATTTCACCAAAAATTACCATTTTAGCCCTGAACTTTCCAAAATTCCATTTTTAACCTCGATTTCACCAAAAATTACCATTTTACCCTTGAACTTTCCAAAATTCCATTTTTAACCCCAATTTCAACAAAAATTACCATTTTACCCCTAAACTTTCCAAAATCCTATTTTTAACCCCGATTTCACCAAAAATTACCGTTTTACCCCCAAACTTTCCAAAATCCCATTTTTAACCCTGATTTTACCAAAAATTACCGTTTTAGCCCCGAACTTTCCAAAATTCCATTTTAAACCTCGATTTCACCAAAAATTACCATTTTACCCTCAAACTTTCCAAAATTCCATTTTTAACCCCGATTTCACTGAAAATTTTCGTTTTACCCTCGAACCTTCTTAAATCTTATTTTTGACCCCGAATTTTCCCAAAATTACATTTTTGCCCCCTAGAGTCAAAATTACCATTTTACCCCTGGATATCCAAAAGTCTCGTTTTCAATCTTTATCGTGTTGTTTTTCTTCCTCATCATTATTTGCATTTATTTTAATCATTATGCACCTGCATTTTACATTTTTTTGCATATTATCATCTCGCTTCGTATTTAATCCCTCTTATTAATTGCTATTTGCTATTTTAAACTTATATATTCATTTACAAATTATTTAAAAATCGAGGAAATATTCCGTTCGAGTGTAACTTCGAAAAATCACACCCTAACATGTCGGGTGTGATTTATTCGTATAATTCGCGCGAACCGGATATCCTTTTAAGGTTTTTTTACGCCCGTTCACCTCGAGATTCTGAGAATGTCGTGTCCTAACGTGTTGGTCGCGACTTTAATTCTTCGTGAAAATCAAAGTAAAACGGGTAACCCATTTCCAAATCCTTCAAATTATATGTTCGAGGATTGCATTTTAACCCTAATACGAGATTTCCAAGTTCTCAAAATATATATATACGAATGATTTTCGCGACAAAAATGAGGTAATGTTATTTCGTGTGAAAACTTTGAAAATCGTGCCCTAACGTGCGGGGTTTGATTTTCGTAACTCGTGCGAAAGAAATATCCTCTTCAAAAGTTTTCAAACATATCCCTATCTATATCCAAAAGATTTTGAAGTAAATGAGACAATGTTCCTTCGTGTGAAGACTTCAAAAATCGTGCCCTAGCGTGCTGGGTGCGATTTTCGTACAAATCACGCGATCGAATACTCTCTTCAAAATTTCCCGAAACGTCCTTCAATTTTGAAACTCCGAGAATATAGTGCCCTAATGTGTTGGACACGTCTTCTAGTTCTCATAAGAGGATCGAAATACGGGGACGAGTTTTTTCTTAAAAAGGTCTCCTTTAAAATTACACAAAGCCATTTAAAATGAACATCGCATTTTGAACTTCACTCGAATTTTTATTATTTTCATAAAACAAGACCTGTAAATGATCATGTGGTACCAATTCTGGGCGTGCGAGGGTGCTAATCCTTCCTCGTGCGTAATCGACTCCCGAACCTTTTTTTTGGATTTCGTAGACCGACATTTTTAACGTTTTAAACGTTTTGTGGTGATCTAATCACACCCAAATAAAAGATTATTGGCGACTCCCATTTTTCTCATTTTTTTTCCAATTTTAAAAATAATTCTTTGAAACCTCATTTTTTTAAAAGGTGGTTTCGACAGCTTGGCGACTCCACTGGAGACTTTTTCAAAATAAATGAGAGTCAAGCCAAAATTGATAATTTTCGGGTCTTTTTGAGAACTTTTAAAACTTCAGTTTTATTTAACATGTAATCCTCGACATTTTTGTGTGATATTTTACTGTGTGATGTTGCTAGTGTAATTTTGCATCCATATGCATCGTGATATTACCCTTCTTAAGTGGAAGCGAGAAACTGTTCCTTCGTGAGGTCTTCACCTCCGTGCAAGATAGTGAATCGCTTTCGGGATTACAAAGTACCCTTGTTTTCGTGAAGTTTTCACTTCCGTGCAAACATGCGAGAAATGCGTCCCCCTAAACTGAACTCGTCCGTATGAGCCTGTAATGGGTGAGGACCGAGGAATCTGCTGGTTTGGGTACCCTTCACCTTTAGAACCTAAACTGCATATAGTGAACCGTAAGTACTCACCTTAGATGGAGATAGGTCGAGCCTTGTTAGCATACCCGAAGTATTTTAGGTTTTATGACATGTATATTTGAATGCTTTTCTGCTATTATATGCTAGTAACCGTTTTTGTTTTGTCTCTTTCTACTTGCATTTGCATCATTATGAACGAAAAGGTTTGATTTAAGTCCGTTTACAAATTAGGCAGTTTCATCATGGAAGAAGGATTTTTAGATAAAGTAGAAGACAATATGGTGGCACGCCTATGGTCCGAAGAGCAATAGCGTGAAAAGGGTGACAGCCTGAAAGACGGACATCTGTCAGAATTCTGGGACTACACTCGTATTAATGTAACTCAGAACAACTTGCAAGGGTTAAGAGAAATTTGGGGGCATTGGGATGATGAAATGAGGTAGATGTTTTACCGGGATTATGGAGATCTATCTTACCTCCCAACATTGGAATCCTGCCTACAATTGCTTCACCTTCGATCATCTAGACTTGGTACCAACAATAGAAGAATACACTGCTTTAATTCGTTGTCCTAGAATCCAGGCCGATAAAGCATACTCAAAAGACGCAAGTGTTCCGACATTTCTGAAAAGGTTGATGAGTGTCACAGGGATGAGTGAGCAATGGGTTGCTTCCCGGATTAAGGTAAAAGGAGATAATAAATGTATTAATTGGAAGAGTCTGCAAGAACTGATTGCAACACATCCAGATATGAGAAAACGTGTCGATATCTTCGCCCTCGGCATATACGGGTTGGTCTTATTTCCAAAAGCGTTGAGACACGTCGAGGATGCGGTAGTAGCATTATTTGATCGACTTAGTAGAGGAATCGCCCCAGTCCCTACTATCTTGGCGAAAACTTTTCGCTCGTTAAGTGCGTGCCGAAGAGAAGGAGAAGGAAGATTCATTGGTCGTGCTCAGCTATTAATGGTCTGGTTTCATAGTCACTTCTGGAAAATGGAGAAATTCTCTTGTAGGGTATTTTCAACAGATTTCTCGCCTCTAAAGGACTTTGTGGCCACGCAACGTGAACAAAATATATCCGAAGAAAAATGGGCAACCGTTCTCCAGAATATTCAAGATAAAAATATTGAATGGTGTGCGCCTTGGTTCCTCCCAGACGAGATTCTCTACCGATGTGGTGGTTTCAATTGGGTTCCGTTACTCGGAGTTTGGGGTGCTACTGGATATGCTCCGCTGCTTGTTTTAAGACAATATAAGACAAGGCAGTTTATCCCTGCTACACATGGCCTGGCACATTGCGAATTTTCTTATAAAGGGAACGACTATAAGAAGAAAGTTCGGGAAATAGCGAATTCGTGGAAAAAGGTGCAAAGAATAAAGAAGTTCAGTGCCAAACCATTGATAACCCCGAATTATGACTGGTGGAGGAGTAAGAGAGCGAATGACAACATCCCCGCTCCAAATCCAGAAGATGTTCGCCCTCTGGAGGAATATTTGCAAGAGGTCCCGACAGAGATAGACATCCTCAAGCATGACTTTGAAAGGAAAAGCTCAGAGTTCGGAAAGAGGATAGAAGTACTAGAGGAAGACAAGATGCAGCTAGGGCTAGATGTGGACTTTCACAGGTTAGAGGCCGAGAAATTGAGAAAAGGAAAAAATAAGGCTGAAGAAGACCTTGAAGATTTGAAAAAACACTACAAAAAGCTTCGGCAATCCATGAGGACTGCGGGGTTAGGGAAAACTTCTGAGCAATGGCGTCAGGAAATTCAAGAACAAAAGGACCAAACGGAGCATTGGCGAAGAAAGTTCCAGGATGGTCAAGCCCGAGAGAACGCCTTGAAGGGAGAGCTACTGGAAAAACGAGTCGAGGAGACCGAGTTAAAAGCTCAGATGGCTAGTCTAGAAGCAAGGATAAAGGAGTTAGAGGAATCATTATGGAGGCACCGAAATCGAAACACAGTATCGGAGCTGAAAGCATGCATGCATGGCCGAAAGACAAGAATTAAAAGAAAAAGTGCAAGAACTGGAGGCCACACTCCATAATAATGAAATCTGATTCGAGATCATGGAAAGAGATTTAGAAACCAGTGAATGGCATACCAGTCAAGCCCAGAGAGAGGTCGGGGAACGAGATCATGTCATGAGCAAAGCACTAACTCAGATGAGAGAAGCGGCCGATCACATGCAGGAACTGGCCGCTGAAGCTGACGTTTTGAGCCTTCAGTATGAGTCAAGGTCGGAACGAGGAATGAAGTTAGCAGGATTGCTAGGAAAGATTGAGGATCTAGGCCGAAAGGCCAAACCATTTGTATAAACTTTATTTTATGAAGAAGTTTTTCTTCTTGAGAAGTTGCTCTAAATGAAAATGGACTTTAGAATCAATGCCTTTTCTCGCATTTGCATACATGCATTTTGCATCACATCTTGCATATTATTGACATGACATCTCCTAACTAATTAAAGTTAATTCGATCAGTAAACATTGAAAACCCACACCGTTATTATACGCGTAAGAAAGCCAAAGCTATGGATCAGAGAATAGAGAGGCTAGAGCAAATGCAAAAAGAAATACAAGAACAGATGCAAGCCCAGTTACAAGACCAGCTAGAGAGAGTACAAAGAGACATGAGAGACCAAATAATTGAATCTCAAAGCAATATAATTAATCAGCTAACCCAGCTGTTACGAGATTCAGATAAGGGAAAAGGTTCCGCTGAAGACCCGAGAGAGGAAAACGAGGATCCCCAATATCCTCTTGGCTTTACACCCGTACACCATCAGGCCCCGCCAGAAACAAATCCGCGAGAAACACCTATCTTCATTCGGGCGTAACCACAGCCCATTGGCGCATCAGGCCAAACTAATTACCTGGTCGGATCAGGATCGAACCCGGGTGAAACCGCTGCGAATCCCATCAACCCCGACCTCGATGATACGATGGAGGCGGAAAGAATAAAAATAGAAGTATCCAAACAAATAGAAGAAAGGTACAAATGGTTGGAAGACAAGGTTAGAGCAATGGAGGGGATTGACGCCTATAGTGGAATCGATGCCAAAGAACTAAGTCTGGTTCTAGACCTAGTGCTACCGTCGAAGTTCAAAATGCCCGAATTTGAAACATACAACGGGACAAACTGCCCAGAAGCACACATTACAATATTCTGTCGGAAGATGACAGTATATGTCCACAATGAAAAATTATTAATTCACTGTTTCCAAGATAGTTTGGTTGGATCCGCTGCAAAATCGTACAACCAACTAAGCCGCACGAAAATCAATTCCTGGAAGGACTTGACCTAAGCTTTTATGAAGCAATACGGCCATGTTACTGATATTGCGCCAGACAGAATTACCTTGCAGAACATGGAGAAGAAACCAAGTGAAAGCTTTCGACAATATGCTCAACGTTGGAGGGATGTAGCTACCCAGGTACAACCACCCCTAATGGAAAAAGAGACAACGATGCTTTTTGTCCACACACTAAAGGCACCGTATCTCGATCGCTTGGTGGGTAATGCTACAAGGAGTTTTTCGGACGTAGTGATATCGGGAGAAATGATTGAGAGCGCGATTAAAAGCAGAAAGATCGACGCAGGAGACAGTGAAAAAAGGGCAGCCCCAAAGAGGAAGGAAATCGGGGTGAATAATGTAAGCACATACAGGCCAACTTATTCGAAATCAATCACGATGACGCAATCAAAACCTCATTCTGACAATTATTAGAGTTTACCAAGAACAGAATCAAACTGGAAAAAGAATACCGAGAAGATTCAGTTCACTCCAATTCCCGTTACGTACAAAGACCTCTATCAGCAGTTATATGATCAACACGTGGCAGCCCCATATATCACGAAATCCGTACAACCACCATTTCCGAAGTGGTATGATGCCAACGCCCAATGTGAATTTCATGGAGGAGTGATTGGGCATTCCATTGAAAATTGTTTCACCTTCAAGAAATTGGTAGAAAAATTAATTAAGATGAAGAAAATAAGATTTGATGAGCCATCGAGACCTAATGTAGCCGGAAACCCTTTACCCGTCCATTCTGACCAAAGAGTAAATGCGATTACGAGTATAGAAGGGAAAAAGGTTAAGGCTCACATTGAAGAGGTCAGATCTCCTATGAGATGGGTATGGCGTCAGCTGGTGGCTAGAGGAATGATTGTATAGAACGGCGAAAAGATGGTAATGGCCAAGAACCATTGTGATTTCCACAACGCTGAAGGTCATGAGATTCAGCATTGTACGGAGTTCAAGGTTCTAATACAAGATTTGATGGACCGTAAAGAATTAGAATTCTTCGAAGAGGGAGAAGAGATGGGGGACATTTGCTCCTCCGAAGGAAAAAAGACACATGAGCATGATCGCCCGATAATAATCATCTCCACATCCAAGGGAGCTGAGACGAGAAGACAAGAGACACCATGTATTATCATACAGAAACCTGCACCGTTTCCTTATGAAGGCAACAAAAGAGTTCCCTGGAACTACGGGTGCAATATTTGGCACCCAAGGAGGAGCAGCTGCGAAATGTGAACCTGGTCACACGCAGTGGTAAAACTTACAACTTGAAAGAGAAAGCAGCTGCCAAAGGGAAAGTTCTAGCGGTCGAGCCTGAAATAGTGACGAATAAATTGAAACCGATAAATGAGCCAGTGGCAGAGAGAGAAGCACAAGAGTTCCTGAAATTCTTGAAGCATAGCGAATATAGCGTAGTTGAGCAATTACATAAACAGCCCGCACGCATATCTATCTTAGCGTTACTGCTGAGTTAAGAGGTACACCGTAATGCATTAATGAGGGCGCTCAACGAAACCTACGTGACCCAGGATATATCGGTATGCAAGCTGGATCGACTGATTAACAACATCAGCGCTGATAATTTTATTTTCTTCAATGATGATGAAATCCCATCTGGAGGTATGGGATCGACCAAAGCGTTGCATATTACCACTCGCTGTAAAGGGTACACTCTACCCGGAGTGCTTATCGACAACGGCTCAGCTTTAAACGTTCTACCACTGACCACTCTTGAAAGACTATCCATCGATAGCTCCTATATGAGGACGTGCCACAACATAGTCAGAGCTTTTGATGGAACTGAAAGAAAAGTAATGGGTAGGATTGAAGTACCATTACAAATAGGCCCAAATACTTACGAGGTTGATTTCTTGGTGATGGATATCAAACCTTCCTATAATTGCTTATTAGGAAGACCTTGGATTCATGTAGCAGGGGCAGTACCGTCCTCACTTCACCAAAAGCTCAAGCTGGTAACCGACGGAAGGTTGGTTACAATCAATGCCGAAGAGGATATTGTTGCGTCTGTAACAAATGATGCCCCGTACATAGACAAAGATGAAGAGGCAATAGAATGCTCTTTCCGTTCGTTGAAATTCGTCAATGCCACATTTATCGGAGAGGGAAGTAAAATTCCTGAACCTAAATTATCGCGAGCAACGAAGATGGGGTTGCGTTTAACGATTGGAAAAGGAGCATTGCCAGGAAAAGGGCTTGGGAAATATCTCCAGGGAATAGTTAGCGCGCTACCGCCATTTGGAAAGTGGGACCGTTTCGGGCTGGGGTACAAGCCAGACATGAAAGAAAGGAAGAAAGAAATAGAAAGAAAGAGAGAGACAAGAAGAGTACGATAAATCGGGGAAGAAATCAGTTGAAAACCGATGACCTTCCCTCATATTTCTAAAACTTTCGTTTCCGATGGGCTAAGGCTTGAGAAGGAAAAACTCGCAAAACTTGTAATGGAACTGGACATAAATGCTGTTTCCGAAGAATCTGAAGAAAGGAGTTCACTTCGAATATGTCCGTATGCACCTGGGAGTAGTTTGGACAACTGGGTAGACGAGGAGCTCCCCATAGTTCTTAGGAACATTTCAAAGTAATACTCGTTACACCTCTATCATTTTATGCCCGAGAATGATAGAAATATTTTGTAAAAGGGCTTTTGAGTTTTTATCCATTATCTTAAATGAAGATACATTTTGACAACTACCTCTTTATTCTTTTCCTTTCAAATCCCAAAATAAATTACTTACAGTAACACATAAAAATAAATAAATCATTCTTGAATACATACACCCATAATCATATCATACAGTCATTCTTTAATTTATTTTGTTCATTAGCCCATTCTCATTCTTTACAGATCTTGGGATATCAGTAATATGAGTGGCACTGACTCCGAACCTCATTTCGAGCAAGATATGTGTCTTGAAGAATCTCAAGACTTCGAAGATGACCAGGATTGTAATATATTTCCTGAATTGCAACGAATGATGGAATAAGAGGAAAAACAAATCTTGCCCCACAAAGAGGTGGTGGAAACAGTAAGCATAGATGATGAGGAAGAGAAGAAAGAAGTAAGAATTGGGACCAGCATCTCAGCAAAAACACGAAGAGACCTTATTGAGCTGCTAAGAGAATTCAAGGACGTCTTCGCCTGGTCCTACCAAGATATACCGGGGCTAAGCACCGACATCGTGGTTCACAAGCTCCCAATAAAGAAAGAATGCAAACCCGTCCAATAAAAGCTTCGCAGAATACGACCTGATGTGTTGCTTAAAATAAAAGAAGGGGTCCGAAAATAGTTCGATGCGGGTTTCTTCCGAGTGGTTGAATATTCGGAATGGGTCGCCAATATAGTTCCTGTCCCCAAAAAAGATGGTAAAGTGCGTATGTGCGTAGATTATCGGGATTTGAATAGGGCCAGCCCAAAAGATAACTTTTCGTTGCCACACATCGACACCCTGGTAGATAATACAGTAGAGCATGCCTTTTTCTCCTTCATGGATGGTTTCTCCGGATATAACCAAATAAAAATGGACCCTGCGGACATGGCGAAAACTACCTTTGTCACAATGTGAGAAACATTCTGTTATAAGGTGATGCCGTTCAGACTTAAAAATGCTGGGGCAACATATCAAAGAGCCATGGTGACATTGTTTCCTGATATGATACACAAAGAAGTTGAGGTCTACGTCAACGACATGATTACAAAGTCTCGAACAGAGGAAGAACATGTGAATGTCTTGAGGAAACTGTTCATGAGATTGAGGAAGTTTCAGCTAAAATTGAACCCTGCCAAGTGCACTTTTGGAGCTACATCGGGAAAATTGTTAGGTTTTGTGGTCAGCCAAAAGGGAATCAAGATAGACCCACACAAAGTTAAAGCCATACAGGAGTTACCCCCACCTCGTACGCAAAAGGAGGTTTGAGGTTTTCTTGGGAGGCTGAATTATATTGCTCAATTTATTTCGTAATTAACGGAGAAATGTGACCCCATATTTCGCCTTCTTAGAAAACATAACCCAGGCGTTTGGGATGACCAGTGCCAAAGAACTTTCGATAAAGTTAAGCAGTATTTGTCTGATGCTCCGGTACTAGTACCACCAAATCCCAACAAACCATTAATTTTGTACTTAACGGTTTTCGAGAATTCTATGGGATGTGTCTTGGGCCAACACGACGAGACGGGAAGGAAAGAAAGAGCCATATACTATTTCAGTAAGAAATTTACTGACTGTGAAACAAGATACTCTCCAATAGAAAAACTATGCTGTGCACTGGTTTGGACTACTCGAAGGTTGCGACAATACTTACTATACCACACGACATGGTTAATCTCAAAGTTGGATCCTCTAAAATACATGATAGAGTCAACTCCGTTAAATGGAAGAATGGCTAGATGGCAAATCTTGCTGTCAGAATTTGATATCGTCTATGTAAGCCAAAAAGCAATTAAAGGAAGTGCAATCGCAGACTTCCTAGCCAGTAGGGCTTTGGAGGACTATGAGCCGATAAATTTTAACTTTCCAAATGAGGATTTGATGTATGTCACAAATACCGAAGAAGAGATAGTGACCGAGCATTCGTGGCGATTGAACTTCGATGGTGCTTCAAATGCTATGGGTAATGGGATCGGTGCAGTTTTAGTGTCGCCAGAAGGAGACCATTATCCCTTCACCAGTAAGCTTGACTTCGATTGCACAAATAACATGGCGAAATATGAAGCATGTATCATGGGGATCCAAGCAGCCATAGATCGAGGGATCAAGGTCTTAGAAATCTATGGAGATTCGACATTGGTAATCTACCAGCTCAAAGGAGAATGGGAGACAAGGGACTCCAAATTAATTGAATATCTAAATATGGTCCTCGAACTGATCAAAAAATTTGACAAGGTCACGTTCAGATACCTCCCACACGAGGAAAATCAAATGGCTGATGCTTTGGCTACTCTAGCTTCGATGATAAAAGTGAATAGGCTAGAAGATATGAAGCCTATTCAAATGAGCATTTACGAAACTTCAGCCCATTGCTGTGACATCGAAGAAGAAAGAAAAGAGGGGCATCCTTGGTACCAGGACATTCTCCAGTACGTGAAAGATCAGAAATACCCCGAGGGAGCTACTGAAAATGACAAAAGAACATTGAGAAGGCTCGCGAACGAGTACATCCTAGATGGAGAGGTCCTGTATAAGAGAAGAAAGGATCAGGTGTTATTGAGATGTGTGGACTCAATCGAGGCTAAAAAGAAAAGATCAGGTGTTATTGAGATGTGTGGACTCAATCGAGGCTAAAAAGTTCTTAGAAGAAGTCCATGAAGGGATTTGCGGAACACACGCGAATGGATTCAAAATGGCTAGGCAGATCATGAGATTTGGGTACTATTGGTTGACTATGGAGACTGATTGTCTCAATTATGCTAAGAAATGCCACAAATGCCAGATCTATGAGGACAAGATCCATGTGCCTCCCTCACCCCTACACGTCATGACATCCCCGTGGCCTTTTTCTATGTGGGGCATGGATGTTATTGGACCAATTTCACCAAAGGCCTCTAACGGACATAGATTCATTTTTGTGGTTATCGACTACTTCACCAAGTGGGTAGAAGCTACCTCTTATGCTAATGTTACAAAGTCTGCGGTCAGCAAGTTCCTGAAAAAGGAAATCATATGTCGATATGGAATGCCGAAAAAGATCATATCAGACAATGCACTAAACTTGAATAACAGCACAATATCGGAGGTCTGTGAGCAATTCAAGATTAGACACCATAATTCATCTCCATATCGCCCAAAGATGAATAGAGCAGTAGAAGCAGTGAATAAAAACATCAAGAAGATTATTGCAAAAATGACAGAAACTTATAGGGATTGGCATGAAAAATTACCATTCGCAGTCCTTGCTTATAGAACTTCTGTCAGAACGTCTACTGGGGCAACACCGTTCTCACTTGTATATGGAATGAAAGCTGCTTTACCCATCGAGGTGGAGATTCCTTCTCTCCGAGTATTATTAGAGCTGAATTTGGATGAAGCAGAATGGGTCCAAGCCAGATATGATCAGTTAAATTTGATTGAGGAAAAGAGATTAAGGGCTATTCGTCATGGTCAAATGTACCAAAAGCGGATGATGCGTGCTTACAACAAGAAGGTTCGTCCTAGAGAATTCCATGAGGGAGATCTAGTCTTGAAGAAGATACTTCCGATACACAAAGACTCTCGAGGAAAATGGATGCCCAATTGGGAGGGGTCGTACGTGGTAAGGAAAGCCTTCTCTGGAGGAGCCTTAATTTTGACTGAAATGGATGGCAAAGAGCTATACAACCCGGTGAATTCAGACTCAGTGAAGAAATATTACACATAAAAAAAATAGAAATAAAAAAATTGGAGAGGTCAGGATGAAAACCCGTGGAAGGGCATCTTGAAACCAAAGGGATTTTGAGTTGAAAACTCGAAAAGAGCAACTCAAATACAAAACAAGGACAACCAATTGCCCCCTCGAAAGTGGCAAAGTGGAAATATTTTACATCTTGGGGCATCGACGAAGTAATTTCAAAACCTCCAGAAACACGTCAAGTAAAAAATGATCTTTGGATCAGGGAAGCTCATATCTGATATCTAAGTCTAATACTGTTCTTGTATCATTGTTTGTTCTTTATAAATATTTAATATCATAGCCAATAAATCTCCAAATTTGATCGCATTCTTTTCCATATTGTCCAAGTATTTTCATATTAAGATGATGGATAAAAGGTCATAAATGGAAACAAGGATTCGCGAGTATTATTTTAGGAATTTCCTAAAAGACACGGGAATCCTAAACAACTGCCAGTTGAAAGAGTTAAAGCCTGAAAGACGCAATTCAAATGTCGAATTTTGCCAAATTGAATTCAAGGAAACGTCAAGAGATGGCGTCAAAGTAGAAAAGATTAATCTCTGAAAAATTCAAACATTAAATCATACACATTCATTCTAGGATTAAGAGCATTTTAACTCATTTCCAAACATAACATCCTAAACATACCTAGCCTACATAGAGGACCATTGGAGCATTTTCTGCAGGTCTCAGTGTCATAGGATGCATGATGAAAAAGCCAAGACCGCGATAGAAGACCTCGCATCACGGCGACTTGAAAAGAAAGTTCCAAGTCACAACGAATAACCTAGCATTTTGCGAATATAAAAGGTCGAACCCACGACGATGGACCTCCCACCTAGAAGTCAAGATGAATGAGACCGCACCAAGATCTTTTCCTATCCGCTTGAAATTGAAGTAGAGTTGGACAACACGTCTTTATCTCTGAAATTGAAGTAGGAGCAAGATCTTTTCCTGTCCGCTTGAAATTGAAGTAAAGTGGATAACACGTCTTTATCTCTGAAATTGAAGTAGGAGCAAGATCTTTTCCTGTCCGCTTGAAATTGAAGTAGAGTGGATAACAAGTCTTTATCTCTGAAATTGAAGTAAGAACAAGATCATTTCCTGTCCTCTTGAAATTGAAGTAGAGATGGATAACAAGTCTTTATCTCTGAAATTGAAGTAAGAGCAACATTGTTTCCTATCCTCTTGAAATTGAAGTAGAGTTGGATAACAAGTCTTTATCTCTGAAATTGAAGTAAGAGCAAGATCTTTTCCTATCCTCTTGAAATTGAAGTAAAGCTGGATATCAAGTCTTTATCTCTGAAATTGAAGTAAGAGCAAGATCATTTCATATCCTCTTGAAATTGAAGTAAAAGCTGGATATCAAGCCTTCGTCCCTCTGAAATTGAAGTAAGAGTAAGATGAAGCACCAACATCATTTTCCTATCCTCTTGAAATTGAAGTAAAGTTGGATAACAAGCCTTCGTCCCTCTGAAATTCAAGTAAGAGTAAGATGAGGCACCAACATCATTTTCGTTCCTTTGAAATTGAAGTAAGAGTAAGACAAAGCCTAAACATCAAACCCTACTTTTGAGGATGCAGCAAGTCAAATAACAGACCCTATTTTTCCCACAGTCGCAATGGATTGGAATAGAGCTGCAAGACAAGTGCTGTCACCTTAAAGAAGTGAATGATGGAGTCGAGGTTTAGCAAAACTTGACAAAATTGGGCCTCCTTTTAGTCTTTGCTCCGTTCTGGTTACACAACAACAAGCAAAGAGGGGCAGCTGTTGGAGCCCAATTTTGACCGGGCCCAAACCATTTGGAAATTAAATTGATTTTAATTTTAAATTTATTTTAAATTCAATTTGAATTTAATTTAAATTTAATATTATTATAAATTCAAAAAGAAAAGTCCAATTACAATCTTTTGACCCAATTAGGCCCAATTCAAAATCCAAATTTACAAGCCCAATCGGGCTAAGATTGGCTAATCCAAATCTTTTTACTTATTACATTAACCCAATTTGACCCAAATTTACATCAGCCCAAGCAGAAGCCTCTTGTACCAGCAGCACTCAAACCCGTCAAACCTTGAATTCAGAATCTGATCCCCCACTTGCACTGCCCACCTCCACAGCATGCGAATTGCAGACGGCCACGTCACCAATAGCCATCACCTCCAAGCAACTTGCCTCTGCCACAGTTACCTTCTCCAAGCTGCTTCCAACCGCCATTGTAGACCTGCAAAGACAAGATGCACATTCAATTGTGTAAAAACAAAATGAAATGATGATATGTTGGGCTATAAAAGCCATTTTTAATTTCGGTTGTAAAAGGAGGGAGGACCCCGTTCTCGACAAAAAAACCAATACAGAAAATTTCACAAACATAAGCAGTGCCCAAGCAAGATCTGACTACTCGATACACGAAGTAATAAAAATATTCAAGCATTGGAACTGATCAGGTATCATTTAACGCATGATTACTGCCATTTGTTTTTCAAATTCCAAACATATCAGTTTCTATTTAGGCATTGATTCATGAAGTTAATACGTTTGTCAATATTTATTATTTCTTCAAAAACGTATTAACAAGCCTTTCTGATATTAATGCTAATAATAATGGTTGTTTTGATAGTAACAATAATGGTATAATGACATTAATAACATTACCCATGCATTAATTTCATTAATGACAGTTTTGATAATGAAACCAAATTCATTAATATGAATTAATAACAATAAATAATAATTAAAAAATAAAAAAGAAAGTGAAAAGACAGAGGTCTCCCCTGATCTGAACCATCGCCGGAATCGGCCACCGCCGGAGCTCCAAGCGCCGCCATTGTCTCCGGCCCCATCTTTTCTTCTCCGGCCATCCCTTCATCATAAAGAGCCACCCACGAATCTGCAAAGTGAAGAAAAAGGAACAAAAAATTTTAAAACCGATTTTTAAAAGAAAAGCAAAGGAAACATATTTGATTTTGTAAAAAAAAAGGGGTTGTTTAAAATATAAAAAAGGATTTTGAAGGAATAAGAAAAGAAATGGGTTTTAAAACTATCAGATCTGGTTTGAAACCAGATCTGATTTTAGATGAGTAAAAAAGAAGAAGAGAAAATCAAGATTAAAAGGATGGATTTTAAAAATGAAGCAAAAAGAGAAGAAGAAAAGGGGGTTTACCTTCGAACGCCGGCGGTCGGACGTTGGCGGACGGGCGCGTGGACAACGGAGCCAAGACCGCGCGGTGGTGGGAAGCCTTCGGGACCGGCGCGTGTAGCGTGGTGCCGGACGGTGACCGGCGGTTGGCGTGACCGGACGTAGGAGCATTTGAGAGAAAAATGGAAATGGGGGGTGTTTCAGCTTGATTTTTAAGCAAATGAAAAAAATGGATTTTTTAAAACTAAAAAATAATATTTATAGTACCCATGGACCGACTCGAAATCCGACCCGACCTGCCTCAGGATCCGCGTGTTTTTGGAAAATGGGTTATTTGTGCGTTTGGTCCTTCCGTATTTTTATTTGCTTCAATTTAGTCCTTTTTGCATTTTTTAATTATTTACAATTTTGCTTGGTAATTTTAATTAGTTTACAGTTTAGTCCTTTGACTGTTTGACTGTACTAGAGGCTGCCACGTGTCACTTTTTGGCTTATTTATGCATTTAGTCCCTGACATTTTTAATTTGTTTTAACTTAATCCCTAAATAAACTTCTGCTTAATTACAAAATTAGCCTGAGAATTTTTCAAGATTTACAAATTCGTCCTTTGACTTCTGGATGCCTGTGGGGCTGCCACGTGTCACCCTTTCTTGGTTTTATTATTTTGTAGGCCCCTAGACTGTCCAAAAATTACCATTTTAGCCCCAAACTTTCCAAAATTCCATTTTTAACCCCGATTTCATCAAAAATTACCATTTTATCCTCGAACTTTCCAAAATTCTATTTTAAACCCCAATTTCACCGAAAATTACCGTTTTAGCCCCAAACTTTCCAAAATTCCATTTTTAACCCCGATTTCATCAAAAATTACCATTTTACCCCCGAACTTTCCAAAATTCCATTTTTAACCCCGATTTCACCAAAAATTATCGTTTTACCCTCAAACCTTCCAAAATCTCATTTTTGACCCCAAATTTTCCCAAAATTACATTTTTGTCCCCCGAGAGTCAAAATTACCATTTTGCCCCCGAATATCCAAAAGTCTCGTTTTCAATCTTTATCGTGTCGTTTTTCTTCCTCATCATTATTTGCATTTATTTTAATCATTATGCACCTGCATTTTACATTTTTTGCATATTATTATCTCGCTTCGTATTTAATCCCTTTTACTAATTGCTATTTGCTATTTTAAACTTATATATTCATTTACAAATTATTTAAAAATCGAGGCAATATTCCGTTTGAGCATAACTTCGAAAAATCACACCCTAACGTGTCGGGTGTGATTTATTTGTATAATTCGCGCGAACCGGATATCCTTTTAAGATTTTTTTTACGCCCGTTCACCTCGAGATTCCAAGAATGTCGTGTCCTAACGTGTTGGTCGCGACTTTAATTCTTCGTGAAAATCGAAGTAAAACGGGTAACCCATTTCCAAATCCTTCAAATCATATGTTCGAGGATTGCATTTTAACCTTAATACGAGATTTCCAAGTTCTCAAAATATATATATACGAATGATTTTCGCGACAAAAATGAGGCAATATTATTTTGTGTGAAAACTTTGAAAATCGTGCCCTAACGTGCGGGGTTTGATTTTCGTAACTCGTGCGAAAGAAATATCCTCTTCAAAAGTTTTCAAACATATCCTTATCTATATCCAAAAGATTTTGAAGTAAACGAGACAATGTTCCTTCGTGTGAAGACTTCGAAAATCATGCCCTAGCGTGCTGGGTACGATTTTCGTACAAATCATGCGATCGAATATTCTCTTTAAAATTTCCCGAAACGTCCTTCAATTTTGAAACTCCGAGAATATAGTGCCCTAATGTGTTGGACACGTCTTCTAGTTCTCATAAGAGGATCGAAATACGGGGACAAGTTTTTTCTTAAAAAGGTCTCCTTTAAAATTACACAAAGCCATTTAAAATGAACATCGTATTTTAAACTTCACTCGAATTTTTATTGTTTTCATAAAACAAGACCCGTAAATGATCATGTGGTACCAATTCTGGGCGTGCGAGAGTGCTAATCCTTCCTCGTGCGTAACCGACTCCCGAACCTTTTTTTTTGGATTTCGTAGACCGACATTTTTAACGTTTTAAACGTTTTGTGGTGATCTAATCACACCCAAATAAAAGATTGTTGGCGACTCCCATTTTTCTCATTTTTTTTCCAATTTTAAAAATAATTCTTCGAAACCTCGTTTTTTTAAAAGGTGGGTAAAGCATATTATTCTTTTATTTATGGGTTGAAAATGGGTTATGGGTAATTCTAAACATTATGTTAAAAAAATAAATATGATCGAAACCTATAATGAAATTGTTAAAAAATTATTATTATTATTATTATTATTTTTATTATTATTATATCACTTTTTAATGACTCTTCAAGAGTTTTATTCCTGTTTTTGGTTACCCTAAAAAATGGACAAAATAATATGTCCAAAGCCTATCTCTTTCTCTCACACACATTATATATCTCAATTTTTTATCCGTGGATTCTTCTTTTAATAAATATTGAATATTTTTGTAAATACCTTTTTTGTTAATTGGAAAAAAAATGCTCGTTTGGATTTTATTGATGGAGAAAATAATAATTTTTTTCATTGCTAAGATAAAATAAAAAGCTTATTAAAAGCTTTGATGAGAAAAATTAATCAAAAGATTAGTTGAACCTCAATATCAAAAGCATTACTATCTTTGTTTTTAGGACTAGATCGGATCGGTTAGTCAAACTGAAAATTGCTCAATGTATTAACTTAGAATAATTGGTTGAATTTGTTAACTCTTGAACTGACATGAATCGAACTAAAAATTGATTGAATTAGTTTTCCTATTTTGTTTAAATATATTTTTTAATAATTTATTTGATTGAACCAAACAATCCAATTAAACCGGAAACAAATAGCCTGAACAATTCAACCACTAGTCAAATTCTAAAAGCCTTGATTACTACGAGAACACACATAAACTAAACTCAAACAAACACTTCAAATGAAGTAAAATGCTAGTTGTATCCAGAACACACCTATAAATGAAAATAAAGTACTACTTACCACTTAAAAAAAAAATCATCCGTGAGCTCAAAGAAAACAAAGTTAGAAGAGCTTTGCCCCTCGCCTAAAGATTCAATCCAATTTGATTTTAACTTTAGTAGGAGTCCAATGTAACTATCGAACATCATCAGAATATCTTAAACTATATATATAATAGATGTGGTCAGAGCATAAGTGAAAAAGTGATTAAGATATTTTGTTGACACTTCAATAATGAGGATTCGAATTTGGAAAATGTAAATTTTGGGAACCTCATAGTAGGATTGGTGGTCCTATTCACAAAGGTTACAAGTTTGTTCTTAAAAAAATTTCACTATTTTTGGATGGGAATAAGGTAGTAAATTAGTATGCAGAAATGGAATAACATCCCTTTAGCTTTTGGTTTTACCCTATCATTACTGTCCTTGTTACCTTTTTGAGTTCACCATATTCTTACTCCCGTACCCAATTGCCTTTTTCTTTTACTTTTAGAAATACTTGTGTTTACAAAATATAATACCAAAAGTTTATGATCTAATCAGTGGTCGAGAGTTTGATTTTCGCACCGAGTTTAAAACAATTTTAGAATTTGTGGCCAACATCTATTCCTATCCATAATCTCATTATTAATTTTGATCATATCTGTTTTTTTTTACGCAATGCTCTAGAACTATCCATAATCTTTTTTCTACTCATAAATAGGAGGATAATACGCTTCAGCGCACTCAAACTCATATCAACAATACTCATATCAATCGAGTTAAGACTCGATCTGCCCAAAATTCAAAAAATCGATTTTAACTTATTGGTTTGATAAAATTTATGTTGTTTAACATCATGTTTAAAGTGAAAAACAACTAATGAGTAGCATTGAGTTGCTTTCAGACTTCACCTTGAGAATCTCAGATGTCATGCCCTCATTGCTTGAAGAAATTACCTTTTTCTTTTCTTTCTATTCTCCTTTTTTTCATAAAAGCATAAACTCAAACATCAATGAATTTATCTATTGGATGTAATGATAAAATGCATAACACTTTTGAAGAATAAATTTTTGTTTAAATTTTAAATGACAGTATTAAAAAAAATAGTCATAAAGTCCAAAAAAAATTAATTTTTATCAATAATAAAATAAACATAAAAATACTTTAATCATTAAATGATATAAAAATTTATTTAAGCTTTTTTTTAATATGTCTAATTTTTTAAGATGTCTTTTTAATTTTATATATTAATTCAAATCTTTCCAAAAATCGAGTCGACTTTCATGTAATCTAACATTTAGACTATTTGCTTGGACTCAGCAAATAAGTATGATATAATTGATAAATATATTCAATTATATTTAATTCATTTAATTGGATTATAAAATTTTATTATTTAGTTGAGAAATATACATATTTAAATATGTACATGTTTGGGATTCGTGATTGTTCTTCTCAACCATATCTTCTCCAAAATTTAAATCCAAATATTTTTCTTAATACAGTGCGTTTTACCATTGCACCCAACCACTTTTCGATAAGATCTCTCATTTATTTATGCCATTAGTGCAAATAAGAACACAAAAAATAAATAAGTTAAAATTAAATTACTTAGTTGGTCACCCAAATTTTTAGACACTTTCATTTTGATCATCCAAAATAAATTACATTTTAATCCTTAGCATTACAATAATTTATTATTTTGATCACCCTAACGACGTCTGATGTGGCATTATATATTTTTAATCCATTTTATTCCACATAAGCACTCTTTGCAGGTAAATAGTTTCCATGTAATTCTGTAATTCTTTTAATCTATTTTATTTCCCCTATTTTTACCGTCATGATTTAGTTAACCTTTTTGAAAAATAAAAAAAAAGAGGGGAGATTCTGAAAGAATACTTGGCTGATTGACGAACATGAAACAGAGAGCATACAAAAAAGCGAGCAATTAAAGGCGAAGCCCACGAAGGCCGTGAAATTGATTCCCAAGATTTAGGGTTAGGGTTCTTGACGGTAAAAATAGAGACATAAGATGGATTAAAAAAATTACATAATTACATGTAAGCTATTTACCTGGAAGGGGTGCTTATTTAGATTGACAATTTAATGAAGAAAATTTTTGGACCTGTTAATGTGTTGTTATTTTGAAGATACTATAATTCATCTATGGGAATTAATCATTGACTTTTGAAAATTGAATTGGATACGAGTGAATCAATTTAACCCTTAGAATGTGGAGATTCAATCGGTATTGTGTTGTTGATTATGGAGAGCATATCTTCGATTGATTGTGCTGTGAATACTAATAATGTAATAACTATTATCAATAAATTACTTTGTATTCGCTTAAATGTTATGTTAGAAAGCGAAATTGATATATGTTGAGATGCTTGTCTAGGTTATGAAAGAGAGCTTATTGACTGCATTTTAATTTGTTCATCGAGGAACTGTTTTTGTGAGAGTGCAAATTGAATTGTAAACATTATTAAAATGTTTACTGTCCAAGTTTTTAGGGGAAGATTTGGAAGTGAGTATTCTAGTTTTTAAGTACAAAGGTGAGATCTCTATACTTGATGAGTGATAAAGTGTGAATCACTTATTGTATTTATGATTAAAAACAGTGAAACTACTCATTGAGTTAGGTTTCACAGATGTAGGGAAACCGAACTGTATAAACAAATTTTTGGTGTTCTTTATTTTATTTGCACAATTACACAGTGATAAACCGTAGTGACCATTGTAGTCAAGTACTTCTATTTATGTTTTGTATTACAACAAACAAGTAACTTGAAGTAACAACAATTTTGAAAAGTAATAAGCAAGGCAAATAGTACATAATAACAAATAAATTTAAAAAAAACATGTTTTTAAGGTTAATTGCATCAAACATCATCAAATTATCACTTAAAAATTAAATTGATTTTTAAACTTCAAAATTTTTTAATCAAGTCCTTAAATATTAATATAATAACAATCAAATCCTTCCAAAGTTTGTGGGTAGATTTTAGCATTAAATGTCGTTTTAAATATGACTTGAAGTAAACATACGAATCAAATTGTAAATACGTGTGTATTCACTTAAACAACTTAAATTTAACGTGTTAAAAACATAAACAATGTCAACCAATTTTACGACAGTTATTTCTTTTAACATGTCAAATTTGAGCTATGCAAATAATAAGTATACACATGTTTAGAGATTGATCGTTCCATTCATATTTGAGTTAGTATTTAACACTCAAACTAATGGTTACGCTAAAAAAAACATGATTAATATGATAACTAAACCCTTTTTTAGTAAAAACATGTTTGTTATTTATTAAGAGAATTTGAGAAAACATCATTTTAAAAAAATGAAGGGCAAAATGGGTATAAAAGTAGCATTTTGAGAGAAATGTTGTATTAGCTAAAAAAGAAATGATATTGAGATTACTCCTTATATGCTCAATCTTGACACTGGTGGCCATAGGTGAGCCCAGATATTGTTTCTGGAAGACTCGAATTTGATTATAATTTTTTTTAAAAGCTAAAAATATAAATTTGTCATTGTATTAACGTGAAATTTTACAAATTTTCGAAGAAATAAACTATAAACTTTTTGTTTTTGAAGAGACCATAACTGGATTTTTAAATTTTAGGAGAGGCTGAAATGCTATTTTACCTTTAATTAACTTAAAATTTTACAATTTCAAAAGGGACTAAAAGGGCAATTTTCCATTTGGGCCTCAAACTACGCCCCTAATGCTTAACCAAACATGAAAATGTGATTATAGAAAGTAAGATTTCCCCACCGAAATATTACTGTTATCAGATAAAAATAGAGGAAGTGTAAATTTGAATGAGCGGTGCAATGCAGTGTGTTTAACTTATTTTTTTTTCTCATACTACAGTATCTCTACAATATCTAGTCTCACCACCACCGTTGCTTTCATACTAACCATACTAACCGTAAGTAAACATACCGCCCATCCAAACCTATCCGAAGTAAAAGTAGAGCAACCAAAATGGAGTTATAAGCAAATGGACAAGAAGAACAAATCAAACAGCATTCTGACTGGTGATAGCATTATTCAGTGGGGCTTTAATAAAGGTAGAAGAAGCGTTTGGTGACCCTTTTTCACTTTGTTATGGAGTGATTGTCCTCTACTTTCAATTAACCATGTTCTCCCTTATCCCCATTTATTATGGAGCCCTCCCTGGATATGACTGAAATATCTCTATGTTCAATCAAACTTAGAGGTACCTATACTCGACACTCAATGATTCAGAGTTTTTTAAATCCTGAAACAAACATCATTAAAGTAACATTAGTGCCAAAAAGCCTACTAGCAAACCAGCAGTAACACGATTAAATCAGCACGCTCGGAAACAAACAAACGTAACAGTAGATGACAAGATTTAGACATGACATGTTTCCAAACTTGCCTAACACAAAGCTTGCCTCCATGGTTCTACTGCTTACCTCGACTCCCAAAATACTTAAGAGCCATCTTTGAAAATCGGGTAAGCGTGAAAAATATTTGAAATATGGCTCGACCCTTTACAATTCCCTCCCTTATGTTTCTCGCAGTTCGAGCCAATACTGGCCCTGATACTTCAGTTTTCTGACTGGCTACCACCTGCACCGAAGCTAATCAAGTAAAAATAAAGTAAAATTCATTGGTATCCATTTGAGAACTTGTAGCAAGTAACTAAAACAACAGCAAATGTAAGGATAACCTGATGAAGCAATGTCTTTTAACCCACGCAATCTCTCCTCAGCTAAGCGAACAGCTCTAGTTGAGCTTCTAACACCTTGAGTAATCTCCTGTCTGTAACACAAATAAACTATTAGTTACTGTGACTTCAAGATAGAAATGTGTAAGGGCAAAATGGAAACAGAAGAGAGATGAGATGCAGGAGTCCTTAAAGATCAAATAAAATACTAACCCCAAATCACTAAGCTCCATTGTCAAGTCACTGATCTCCATGCCTGATAATCGAACAGCAGCCATCGTATCAGGAAGCTCTTCCCTGGTGACATCCATCAGCTTCTCTAGTGACTCGGCTGCTCTCTTGAAAGCCTTTCAGAAAAAATCATACAGAACAGACAAGAACAAATAATATCCTTTAGACCTTGTAACATTAATCATTGAAATGCTAATATTACTGAACCTGATGCTGTTCAAGGAAACCAACCAGAAGAGCGGGGATTGCAGAGAGAAAAAGCCAAGTTGCCGAAACTGCCACCTAGAAAAGATTTGTAGATTTGTCAGAATTATGACATACTGTAACTTCAAAACACAATTTGCTGATTGTTTGATTGTTGGAATTATAACATGTTGTCTTCAAAACACAAATTGCTTCAGTTTGATGCTTTTAATAATAGAGTGAGAAAAAGCACTCCACAAAAACATTTGAACTAATAAATCTTTAAAACCAGAAACTGTACCTTGTATATTCGTTCCATGGATTATAGGATCAATAAATGTTTACACAAGTGGAATAGATTTGAAATGCCAACCAGGTGATTTTTTTATAAGCTTATATTACTCAGACTCATATGAATGCCGGATATGGGCAAGTATCCTATCCATATATGCTCAATTTTGTCAAAGTTCTTTTCTTATATATTTCAAGGATCATTCCCTCATACACATGTCCAAACTATGATAAGTATCTAACACGGATATTTCACAGAAAGTCAAAAGTCCAGGTCAATGGCACCTGATTCTTTCTTTGGGTATACAACATTACTAACAACCCTACATGAATGACAGAGGATTTCAATGTGATAGCAGTTACATGCAAACCATATCTTCCAAACCCAAGAGATCTCCAAGCAAGCTTGAAAAGATGACAACTTGTCAATTGTTCATAGAATTAAGCGCTGGAGCAATAAAGAACTTGAGCTTTAGCCAAGAACTAGAAATACCTTCTAGGAATAACAAACCAAACATGAATTTCTCTATCTATGGTTCCACAAATTAAATTCAATAATCATGAGTTCAAGGGCATCAACTATAGTCCCATTTGATATCTAGGGATCAGTATGAAAATTTGGAAAGGGGCTCGAAATCAGTTCTTTGAGCAGGGAATCTCAATAAGCCAAATGTACGAGTGCTGAATTACTTCATAATCTCTTCAAATGAATGCTATTGTCCAATGATGATTTCAAGTTGCAGTAACCTTAGCTACAGCTTTATTAACTAATTACAAGTTTCAAACAATAAGCAACAAAATTAATGAACTAAAAATAGATACAATTAAGGAGAACTAACAGCGCAGGCGACGACGTTAAGCACGAGGATGTGGCGATTGGTAAGGGTCCATTGAGAGAGCTGAAGAGAAGGAGATCCGACGGAGGAGACGTAATGAGTAGAAACCGACGGCTCAGATAATGATGACGACGGCGGAGGCGAAGCTGAACCATGCTCCGATCGGACGGAAGGAGAACCGTAGCGGAGGAACGGAAGGCGGAGATTACAGACACGACGGTTTGGGCTGGTGTTAGTTGGGAACGCGCCATTGATGAAAGTGGCGCTGAAATCAGGTGGCTGCAATTTCAGCCTATTCAACATGGATTCCCGATTTATGTCTGCAACTTTAATTTTCTTCCAATGTCCTTGCCTTTTCCTTTAGCCTCTTTTCACTCCTTTTATCCAAACACATATTCGAGTATTTGTTGAGTTACAATCCCTTTTTTCAAAAACAAAATATTTTATTTATTTATGTGTTTTCTCCCTCCGGCCGGCCTGGTTTATTAAGTTTAGATTTGGATGTCCATGCATTTAGTTTAATTTATTTTTTATCTTATGTGATAGTATTATTATATTATTTATTTTATCATCGTTTTTTTTTATATTAATCATAATTAAATATATTATCTATCCAAATTTACTTTTAAGTTAAAATTTTCATATTTATTCTTTTGCAAAAAAAAATAAATTAATTTTCAACATAAGCAAAATCAGAAAACAAAGAGTTTAAATAGTAGCAAGGAATATGGGATGAGTTGGTAGAGGTTTGCAAAGACGGTCATGCAGTGGTGAATTTAAGGGTTGACAGGAATTTGGTTTCTTTAAAATAAAAATTTTTATTAGAATTTTTAAAATTTTAAATTTATAATGGTAAAATTACATTTTGATTTCTCAAAAATGATAAAAAAATTAATTCAATCCTTTAAAAATTATACAGATTTAGATTATTAAAATGATAAAATTATAATTTTACTATCATGAAAAAATAAAATTTAATTTCAGACTCCCCTCAAAAATTTTTTAATCTCACCCCTACCGTCATATAATTAAATCAAGAGGATGGTTGTCTTTGTAATATGCATTAAGTATGTGTAGATGTCCTCTCACAACAACGCTAACTTCTAATATACTGGTGTTTTTTGAAAAAGAAGTAAGACCCACTTTTCATCCGTTGTTATAATTGTTCTATAGTGAGTTTGGATTGACGACAATTTAACCCACAAGTGACACAAAAAGAGTATTTTAACATGAAACTTGAAGTCCGTTTGTAGGCACGTACCCATGATGAGTGGGGATAAGGTATCTGGACTGACCACTCCAATGGCTGCACCAAGTGTGTCTGTATTTCGATTGACAACAATGCATAGCTCAATATCACACCTACTCTTGGGATTTTGGGTAAGGTCAGTAAAAATGGGTCCACTATGGGTATTTCTTACCGCCTATCATAATCGACACATTGAAGAGCTGAGATAGCTGAATACCAGTAATGGTTCGCTCAATGTCATACTTTGATGGGATCTTCCATAGGACGATCACTCCTTTCTTGAAGAATATCAGAGGAAATAACTGCTGTAAGTTGAGCAAAGTTGTTAAGCTCAACTGAATTCTGGTGATTAGTTATGCGTAGTTATCCCTTCTGTAGAGAATTCATTGTATATACATAAACTCTGTAATCTCAAGATAAAAATGTATGGAATTATCCTTCTTTTATATTTCTAGTATGGTATCAGATGGTAACTGCTTCATCGGCTATGGATTCTATGGTCTCATCAGATGCTGCGAATGAGAAGTTTTTCAATCCTTTTGCCTTTGCCTCTCAAAAAGTGGCAGTTCTTGTAGATGATAGCAGTTTTTTGGACTGGAAAGAACATGTCTTGCTTGTAATCAAGACTCATCGCTTACACCAGTACATTGATAGCACGATTACTGTTCCGCCGCGAGTGATCATTGGTGATGATGGTGTTTCCATTGAAAACTCGATGTATTTCCAATACGAGCAGCAAGATTCTGTTTTGTTCGCATGGCTTCTCTCCACAATGAGTGCTTCGTTGCACAGTCAGTTGATTGGAAGCTCATCCTCTGCGTTTGAACTGTGGGAGGCTTTGACAAGAATCTTTGGTACACAATCTACGACTTAAGTTATGAGGTACAGATATCTTCTTCATAATTTTAAGAAAAATGATCTTTTTATGCCTGCAGATCTGGCCAGAATTAAGCATCTTTGTGACTGTTTGACTGGTTGCGGTCAACGCGTTTCTATAGAGGAGCAACCATCGACGATCCTCAATGGTCTTCTTCCGGAATCTGATCATATTGTGTCAATCATCACAACGAGTCGTGTTCCATTTGATCTACAAGGAACCACAATTGCGTTGTTGGATGTTGAAGCGCGTCAACAAGCACATCTTTTTCAGGTCACAATCTTGGCTAATCTTGTTGTCGATGGTAAACCTCTTCCATTGCCGTCCATTCCTGCATATGCCGAACAACCACCACCTCAGCCGTTTCAGTCTAATCAGGCGTCCGATTTTTCTCGTGGTTGAGGGCGTGCCTGATTTGGCAGTTCAACGCAACTGCAATGTCAGATTTGTGGAAACATCGGTCACATTGCTCGCCGTTGCTTCTACCGATATGACTCAACCTATGATGATGATGCTGATGATGATGAGGTGCCTAGTTTTGGACTCTCAATCAAGCATTCATATCATTTTTTTTATTTATATTTCTTATTGGACTCTCCGAAATTCATCTTCTGTAATGAATTTACATTTGGATGAAGTATCATCTTCTTTAGGAAAAAAAAAAAAAACACTTACTCATTAAAATTAAAATATTTTAAATATATACTTAATGATTTTAGCTTAATCCTAGTTTTCCAAATTATTCTTATTAAGTTTTTAACTAAAAAAAGTTAGCATTAATAAATACATTTCAATTTAAAAAATAATGTTTACTTGAAATTAAAGCAATGCAATGGTAACTATAAAAAAGAAAAAGAAAAAAAAAAAGCAATGCAACGGAGAAATTATTTTATGTATTTTTTCCGTCACATCATTCATGGTTTTTTTTTAATTATTTAATGATATTTCAGTAATTTATCTTGAATCATAAATTTCGAGGTTTGGGGTTCGAGATTCAATGTAAAAAAATTAACAAAATTATGTATTAATGCATGGAAAAAATTACTAAAATATCATTAAATGATTTAAAATGAACCATAAATAATGTGGTGGGAAAGGTCCAAAAACTATTTTCTCAATGCAAGGACAATATCACACATGGAACAATTCTTATTGTTGGTGTAAAAATAAAATTTTGAGTTAATTGTACTAAATATCTTTAAACTATAACCTTTATTTTAAATTAAATCTTAAACTTCAAATCATTTTAAATAATTAGTCAAAAAATTATTAATTGATCTATTAAATGACACGTAATATAATTTAAAATAAAAATTAAAAAAAATGATATCACAAAAATCTTACTTTTGAGATTTATTGACTCTTTCTTTTATTTTTTTTCAATTTTACTTCACTTTTTATTTTTAATTTTAAAAATTATGTTGCTACATTCTGTTTCCTTTAAAAATTCATTTTAATTTTAGCCGGATAAAATACAAAATACCATTTAACTGTTTTAATAAGAAAAAAATTTAATTGATATAATATAGATTATTTAATTTTCCATAAGAATTTTACGTCTTGGCCCCAGAAAAGAACACAAATTATCCCTGTAGTACTCCACCAACTTTAATAAATAACGAGAAGTATACACTTATCTTTGGTTTACTTGTTCAGTAATGGAAGTATTATTGTTATGATCAGAATCAAGACCCAAACATTTGAGAAATGCTAGTTTAGCAAGCCTGAAATAGTGACAGGGATGAAGGTCCAATTCCTGATTGGGTTCCTTTCTTGAACTTCCCTCCATCTCTTCTCCTCTTACCATACTTGTTGCTTTTGCCATGTCTATCTCTCCCCTTATGCTCTGCCTTTCTCCCACCTGAAAATACATTATCCCCCTTCATCATTAATTATCAATTCCCCAAACAGCGAAACCACAACTTCAAGTAACTTGGAGTTGAAGTCTCAAGGTTCACACACAAAATGAATGACAGCATTTCAAGTTTGCGTTTGGAATTCTAAATCATACTAAGAACAGACATTGCTTCCTAGAAATGGTTTACTTTTTCTTTTCCCATCGTTTAACCTAACCAAAAAGGGTCCCAATATTCTATCAAATAATAAAAAAAGGGCCCCAATAATCTTCACATTGTTTTCCCGAAATCCACTGTATAATACATTTCTATATGTCTATAATATAAAATAGTTTAAAATGGAAATAATAAAAGTTCATCCAAAATAATTGAAGAAAATAGCAAGAAATTCCAGTTTATGCGTCAATGTCAACCATCAGGTCATTTTTTCATTTTTTCAAAAAAATATATTTTTTCAATGGCTAACGTTTCTTTCTTCTTGGCGAAGAAAATATTAACTCAAATTAAGACATATGTGAGACCCAATTGAATAAAAACGAAGAAGAAGGGCTGGATGAAAAACAGAGGAAGAAGTGGATACCTGGGAAGAGAAGGTTGTAGTTTGCTTGAAAGCAGGTAGCTTGCACAACTGGGAGTCAGGGGAAGATGAAGATGAAGAGGAAGAAGAAGAGGTTTCGGGGAGATCGAAAGCGAAGAGAGTGAAGCCATAAAGAAGAAGCATGAGAAGAAGAAGGACGATTATTTGGATCCATATCAGCCAAGGGATTCTGTAGCTTTCAATCGTTACTTCATCCCCAAAATCATACATTTTTTGTTGTTTCCCTCTGGTCGAATAAAATACAAAAAAAAAAATTTGAGGGAAGAAAAGGAGGAGAGGGGGAGAGCTGAAGAAAAGGAAGAATTTGAAGAATATGGGGTGGGTCGAAATTTGAAGTATTCCAATCTGAGAAACAGAGGGTGTTTATTTATTACGGGTTTTTATTGATTAATAGTATAAAAAATACATTTTATTTAAAAAATTTACTACCTTACCAAAGGTTTCTAATTTTTTCCAATTTGGAAAAAAAATATATTTCTGGTGTAAGTATCCTAAAACATATTTATGTATTTTTCTGGTGCAAAAGTCCACGCGCCCACTGGTAACCTTTAGGCTGACCAAAAAATCCAGAAACCGAAAATCAAGTGTATAAATTATTTATAAAATACAAGTTAATATTATGTTTAAATTATTTACTTTATAATTCATTTTAATTTTTTTATTATGTAAAAAGAAATATATTATGCTTAAAATAACCCAAAGTTTCTAAATAAATTTTTTTTTTTAAAAATTCATCGTCTTGGCTTTATTGATTATAGAACACAATAGAAACTCAAGCTTACAAATAATGAAATGACACATGTCATAAAACAAAGAAAGGTAAAATAAATAAAGGTCAAACATAGAAAGACCCAGACAAAGCCAGAAATAAAACATGCGAAAAAATTAACCCCAAAAAAAAAGAAGTTGAAAAAACAAAGCATCACACACCAACCAAAACGATAATAATCCCCATCCAAACTCAACAAGGAATCGTCAGGGGGAGAGATTGGAGGAACTATCTTCCAAATAAAGTTTCAATCTCACAACGCGCAGGTTTGATCCAAAGAAACTCAAGGTGGATCTAACCAACGCCTTCTTCTGCTGCTACAGTTCTGACTTCAAACGGAGCATTTTCCACCCAAAAGCGATCGAAGAAGAATCTCCGACCAACCATTGCCATTGCTGAGCAGCTGTGTTTAGATCCTCGGGGCACAAATTGAAATTGACAAGCCTCAAAACATCTCGAAAGAGCTCTCGCATCCCAGGTAAACGGATGAAGTGCAGAGTGATCTTCATTCCTTGATTGAATTTTAGTAATAACGATTCTTGAGTCACTTTCAAGAATGACTTTCCGGAATCCCATCTCTTGAGCGAACTGAAGCCCATAAAGAACTGCCATCGCCTTCGCCATACAAATTGAAGAGGAACAGGTATGAAAACGCGACCCTAAACCTAGAATTTGCCCATTGTATCTCGTATAATAATTTCAGAAATTACTTTGTTGTTTGGACCTAAATAACCTATATCTACATTCAATTTAACCCATGAAGGCGGTGGGGGAGACCAGTGGACGGACAATGTGGGAAAGAGGTGTTACAACCTCGATACTCAGCTCCATAGCTTCAGACAAATGTAACAACTTGACAGGTACTTTGCATCACTCTTTCATGTAGATATTTGTTTCGCGCATACCATAGTGCCCATACTGCAATAGCTATCATTTCTTTCTTCTCTTTGTCTGTGTGTTCAAAAATCCAGGGAAGCCACCCATGAAAATCCATTCTAGTAACCAATTGTGGTCACCTGAAACTTAAATCTTTCTAGACCTGCTTAGCAAAATAACAATCACGGCTTGCATATAAAGTAGATTCTAACTCCTGTTGACACCGAGGGCATAAATGGCCTCCAGCAATTCTCTTATAGAAAAGATTTTGCATAGTTGGGATAAAATTATTAACAGAACGTCAGAGAAGATTTTTATCTTATATGCACAATTTAAATCCCACTCATGTTTAAAAAGAAAACGATTAGTAGTACTTACAGTAATAGGGTCTAAAAAAGTTTTGTACCCATTTCGCACAGAATATTCATCTGTAAGTTCATCATACCAGACTCGTTTGTCAATCTGATTATTACTAGATAATGGAATACTCAAAATGACACATGTTTCATCTTTTGAAAAAACAGAATTAATAAGATTTATATTCCATTGCTTAGGCTCCTAAATAATAAGCTAACTAACATGTTCAATCCCATTTCTCCGAACAACATTAACCTTAATCATTTCTTTCCTTGGAAGCCAGTAGTCATCCCAAATAAAAACAAAATGACTCGAGCCAAAACGCCATTTCAACCCCGACTCTAACAACCTCTTCGTAGACCAAATACTTGATAAGTTCGAAAAGTAACATGTTTTATCCTCATTCTTAATGCATTTTTGGATGATTAATCGATTTAAAATAATGAATTTTATGTTCACAATCCTTTAAATTCATGTTTCTATACTTAAGAAAGCATTTCAGAGCGAAAAACAAGTGAAAACCGGACAAAAAGAGCATATTTTAGGAGCCACACGGGCTGGACACATGGTCATGGACTAAATTGAAGATAAAAAGGAAAATTTGAGGCAAAAACGTGAATGTGGAAGAGTTAGGAAGAGTTTTATTGTACATAAGACTTTATTTAAATTTAAACTCTATTTTTTAGTATTAATATTTAGGATTATTATTATATTATTTATATTTAATTTTAGCTTATCTTTTAGACTTTATAATTTAGAGTTTAATTTTGATCCAATTAGGGAATTATTGTTTAGATTTAATTCTAATTATTTTTTTAGAGTTTAATTTGGATTCAACTAGAGATTTTCATGTATTATAAATAGAGGATAGAGTGATATGAATTGAGGACTTTTAATTTTCTGTAAAATCCTCCATTCCCTAAACCTTAACCGTCAGAAATTATTGAAGAAAACAATTGAAAAAGCACTATAAAAATCGTCTTTAAAGCAGATTTCCATAAAGATTAAAGATCTCTTTCTAAATTCTTTTGATTTTATTATGAGTTTTTCTTCATCTTGTGGTTATATTGATTTTGAGATGTTTCCATTCATTAGCATGAACTAAATTCCTAAATACTTAGGTGAGATGAACCCTAGGATGAATTCTGTCATTTGATTTCTGATTTTACGCAATAAATACTTATATTTTGTTCTCAATTATGTGTGCTTAATTTTTGATTTCGTATTCTTGATATATTAATTCTTATTTGATGTGCTTAAATTAGAGGAGGAATAGACCCTGTTTAAGAGTAGATCTAGCATAATTGAGTAGAGTTGCATGCAATTCTAAAAATAGGACGACATAAATCTATCGGATTAGAGTCAAATCTAATAGGGAAATCCGTAGATCGAATTAATGCGACAATAGGGGTTTTAATTAGAAAGAAATTTCAATTAATCAACTTAGAGCCAATTGCTTTTATGATTGAATAGAGGTATTAGCATAATTTAGGGGTTTTTACGGATCAAAATACTAAGTGAATAAATTGCTTAATTCAGAATGATAATGGCAGATGAAATCTAGGTGGAGTCTTTCCTGGGTATTGTTTGCTTCTTGGTATAAAAATACTTATTATTTCTTACTTTAATCTTTGTCACACTTTTAGTTTATTAATTTAGTTAAATTAGTTTAAAACAATCACTTTATTCGATCGGTTAGATAATAAGAAGACAACTATTACTAGTACTTTTGGTCCTCGTGGGAATGATATCTGTGCTCATCGTAACTATACTATTAATTGATAGGTGCACTTGCACTAGTCATATTTTTAGTTAGTTTCGACTGCATCAATACTCCTCCATGTTAGAGAAGGATTCGACCTAAGCCTAAAATCCAAAAAATTGGTGTTTGGAAAATATTTCACTCGAATTAATCTTGCTGAAAGCGAACCAAGATTTTCCAAGAGTCTCCATCCTTATTTTACCAGAAGAGAGATGTTAAACTTCTTCAAATCCTGAAAACCCATCCCCCATCTGCTTTCAAATAACATAGCCTCTCGCATGAGCACCAGTGCAATCCTCTTTTACCAGTCGATTTCTACCACCAAAATTGGGCCATCATTGCTTTAAATTCTTTGCAAAAAGAGCTAGGTAGAAGGAAATACGTCATGGAAAACAAAGGAATAGATTGCAACATTATTTTTATCAGTACCTGCCTTCCTCCAATAGATAACAGTTTTGAACCCCAACTTGTAAGCCTACTCATGCAACGCTCTTTAAGACCCTTAAAAGCTTCACTCTTATTTCTTCTAATAATAGAGGGCAAACCCAAATACTTTTCAGGATTTTGGATAGAATGAAGCTCTAAAATGTGACATACCTCTAATCTTCGATTTGGACCAACATTTGAGCTAAAAAAACCCCTGATTTATCAAAATTAACAAGTTGACTCGAACTGGCAGCGTATTTCTCTAGAACACTTCAAAATATTTGCCCCATCAACCGTTACTTCTTCAAAAATCATGTTGTAGTCAGCAAACAGTAAATAAGTAACTGATGGGGCATACCTGTTAATTCGAATCCCTTTTATATTGCCATTCATAGACGTTGTACGAAAGAGTACCGATAAACCTTCACAACAAATAAGGAACAGGTAGAGACTCAAGGGGTCTCCTTGACGTAACCCTCTACTAGGCCAAAAAAGCTCACTCACCTTCCCATTTAGAACACGCTTCATCATCATTTCAATCCAAACACGTGAAACCTCATTTTTCCAAGCATCTGTCTCAAAAACAACTACTCGACATTGTCGTAGGCTTTGCTCATGTCTAGTTTGAGAGCAAAAACCCCCAATCTTCCTATTCTCTTATTTTTCAGATGGTGCAATATTTCATAAGTCGCAAGGATATTATCTGTTATGAGCCTGCCCGGGACAAAGGCGCTTTGTGCCTCATCGACACAGAGATGAATAATCGATTGCAAACTATTAACGATCATCTTAGAAATAATTTTGTACAAGATGTTGCACAAGCTTATAAGCTTGAAATGTGTCATATTTTCAAGGTTGCTGACCTTTGGAATTAAGATCACACGAGTGCCATTTATATCCGTTATATCCCTCTCGTCTTTTAACACACTAATACAGCAATCATCCACATCAGATCTTATAATATGCCAAAAGCGTTGGTAAAATATAGCAATGAGACCATCCTCCACAAAGGCTTTTAACGGGCTCATGGACTTCATTGCATCACACACCTCCTTAATCTAAAAGTCACGAAGCAAAGTGTCATTCATTTCAGCCGAAATGCATGGCTCAACTCCTTGTAAAACATTCTCAACACCATGAACCCCATTCGACGAGAAAAGATTAGAGAAATAACTGTTGACTATATTTAAAAGGTCCGCATCATCTTCGAATAATAACCCATTCTCATTTGTCAAGCTCGAAACATGATTTTTCCTTCTTTGTTTGGAAGCAAAATTATGAAACTAATTTGTGTTCTTATCGCCATTTTGCATCCAATTGTCCCTAGCCAATTGTTCTCAGTAAATCACTTCCTTATCAGCTTTGATGTTTAAAGCTAATTTAATATCCACTATTTAACCCAAAACATCATTCGTGGGAAAAGACTCATTTAGTTGCTGGAGTCGTCTCTGAAGCTCCTTATTTGTAATTACCCGATTCTTTCTCAACTCAAGGAACCACGAATCTAGCCTTTTATCGAGAACTTGAAGTTTGTTAGGGACCTCACTCGAAGATGTCTCCCAAAGCTGTCAGACTTCTTGCTCACAAGATTCTTCTAATAACCAAGCAACCTCGAATTTAAAATGGGACACTTTGTTATTGGTACGAGTTTGATCCGTATTTAACAATAACGAACAATGATCAGAGAAAGAGTGTTCCAAATGATCTAAACTATAATTCGAAAAACACACCTTTCATTCACCATTTGCCACGCCTTTGTCAATTCGTTCTCGAATATTGTTCCCTTCAACACGGCCTCTCTCTCAAGTAAACCACTAACCACGATAGCCCAAGTCCGTCATAAACACTTCCTCTAAAGCTTGTCCAAAATGTCTCATTTGCCTTTCTCTAAGCGGAAGCCCATCTCTTTTTTCAGAAGAAAAGACAATCTCATTGAAGTCTTCAATTATCATCCAAGGCACATTTGGCATATCATCTAACTACCGAGGTAGATTTCAAGATTCCCCTCGAAGCCTCTCTTTTTGTGCACCATAGAAGCTCATACAACGCAAGTATTACTTTCCCTATCATCCTGAATAATAATAGCAATATGACGTCTAGAAAAAGAACGAAAATCAACTCTACAAGTATCCTTCCAACCCATCAATAGACCTCCACTTCGTTCATCCGAATCTACATCTATCCCGTGAACATAGCCACACTTCATTCTAATTGTAACCATACGAGATGAGTCCAGCTTCGTCTTTATTAGAAAGACCATAAAAGGATTTATGCCTCTCAACATTTGTTTGAGGCGTCCGGCTATCCGAGGTCTCCCCAACCCTCGGATATTCCAGCTAATTAGCTTCTTTGCGTCCGGCTGACTTATTTGCCCAAACCTGCCGATAACTTAGTTTTTGGGTGATGCACAAGGGCATCCTTATTGCCATCTTCTCTACTGACATTATTTGACCCCACTTTACTTTGACTCATACGTGGCCTTTAGGAACCTTCTAATTGGTGTATAGGTGTATCCTCCAATAAATCCATATCCTCATCATAATTATCATTGGGCCTCCAGTCCATAATTAACAGGTAGGTCAATATTTCTAGATTCCCTCCCTTTATGCATTTGAACAGTGAAAATATTTGCATTAAATTTTTCATGGGCAATTGTGGATATTAAGGCGCCTAATCCTCCATGATTTGGGGATAAGATTTTAAAGAATCTCCTTTATTCTACTAACCATAGTTGAAGGATTCCCAAAATTAAACGTACCACCATCACCCTCCTCGATCAGCCAGCGGCTCTTCCAAACTGAAGCTCTTCGTGGCGGAGCATGTAGCGACATATCCCACTGGAAGGTAATATTTTGTTTCGGTATTGTTGCATGCAAAGGATAAAAACTCTCTCCATGTCCTAGCTTTCCACACAAGAAACAAAATAATAACAATTTTTCATAAGTAAATCGCGCATAAAAGCATGAACCATTAGGAAGCTCCAATCTTTTCTTTCTTCGTAAAGGCTTACGGACATCCATTTGCACCCTAATGCGTAGGGTTTTCTTAATACTCGTTTGAGAAACAGAGCAATCATATTCCAAATAGACCCCAATGAAATTACCAAGGTGTTTTGCCACTGTTTCCGACATAAAGCCATAGAGGATCTCATGAACCACTACCCAAAAGTCAGCCCAATTAATCTCAACAGTTAGAGGATCCTTTCCCTCCTTTAAGCGATGTAAAAAATAAGCAGATGGAAATTAAAAGTCCAAGGCTCATCCCTCTCTATTCTGTCAACATATACTTCAAGTGAAAAACGAAACAACGATCTTTCTTCCCCTGCACCGGTAATAGACACCCCTCCAATTGGATGCCAAACATTTGCAAGAGTTGTTCGAATAGCTTGGAAAATGATAAAATTGTTAGTCAGAAATCTCCCAACAAAACAGTTTTCATAAGTGATACCCCTCTCCACCAAATCCTCACCCAATCGAAGTGAGTTCTCCTCCTCTTCCTCCTCCTCTTCCAAAGATAGGCTTGCTAGCCGTCTCCATACTGAAAAAACCACACTCAAATACTCAGGATTATTGACAGACAATTCTGGAAAAAAAAGTCAACTTTTTAGAGAACCATGAGAAAAATGCATAAGATCGCGAAAAACTGCAGAGAAAAAAAATATTTTCTTAAATCACATAAATCATGTATTTGAAAATTTTTAAAAGTATTTATAAAAAAAAAACTTTGTAACTTTACCAAATAATTCCAAAATTTAAAATAAAAAATCAAGAACCAAATCGAATTATGATGACTAATTTAAAAATAAAAAAAATCTGATCGAATCGAATTGATCTCACCCCTAATTAAACTAGCATTACCTTTAATATAAGTTTGATTTTTTTATAAATATTAAATTATTCATAAAGTCTCTAACCCATTAATTTGTTAGTGTTTAAGTGTGTTTGAACTCAAGTATTTCATATTAATGCAATTTAGATGTTGATGCCAATTAAACTACAATCGATCGAAGATTGGTATAAGAACTTTTAAAATTTTGATTAACGATTAATTTGATTCAAAATTAAATAATTAATTGATTAATAAAAATTATTAATAACAAAATATTATAGACCTAATATATTAGATAGGTCCAATATATTATGTAAGGTCAAAATATAAAAAGTTAAATAATGAGTTTAAATTTAATTAGATTTATACACATTATTGTAATGAGCTTAAAATCATAATAGATTTATATATTTTTAAATTAAAAATAAATAAATAATTTAAAAAAACTGATTCAAATAACGATTAAAACTCTTATGATTTTAATTAATTCAATTAATAGTAATTTAGTTTAGATGTTAACCCATCCGGTGGTTTGAACGTACTTAAGTATAATAACGTATAGACAAGAAGCGTGTTTAGATCACAATCCTTGGAGATGCGTGGCGCCTACCTCAATGCTGTTACATGTCAACCATGCACGACACCGTCCTTGGTGTAAGCGACCGCAGAAGAACAAGGAAAGCGTAATGAGTAAAAAAGGCTAAAGGCAACAGTAAAAGGCACCGAGACTATGCCACGCGCTAACAAGGTGAGAGTACTGTGCAATAACTTGCCTCCTGACTCACGTGCAAACAACGACCCCTTTTTGGTCAATTAGATTTATGAGACACCTTAATGTAAGTAAAAAAAATTGTAAAATACATATTTATTAAAAATTAATTAATGATTTGATTATAATGATTAAGTCTTAATATAAACGATAGTCGCTAATCTATTAACTAGAGTTTTATTGAATAATATGTAAAAATAATAAGTCGTCATGGTATTATACATATAATAATATGTTTGTTGTGTTGAAGCCCAATTTATCCGGGCCCAATAAAATAAATTTAGATTTATTTTAAATTTAAATTTGCATAAAATTTAAATTTATTATAAATTTTAAATTTAAAATTAAATTAAATGTCCATTTACAAAAGGAAAGTCCAATTACAAATGACCAGACTACAAAGACCCAATTGGACCTAAAACAGGCCCAAATTGAGGCCCAAATTACATTGACCCAAAGTAGCCTTCTTAAGCAAAGACTCATATTTGCTGAAGAGCTGCTGCGGCCACCTCCATCACAGCAATCAGGGCTTGCCACGTCATCGTCATCAGCATCACCTCCAGCCAAGTTATCACTGCCACCAGCTGCTCCAACCCCCACTGCAACCTGCAAAAGAGATTAGACATACATTTAGTTGTGTAGGACAAAAGAGAATGATGGCATATCTGGTTATAAAACCAGATTCAAACCATTTGGAAAAAAAACCTCTTTTTTGGTTACGAACCCTTTTTGAAATCAAAGAAAGAATCTGTTTTGATACACTAAAAAGAATCTGTCGCCGGAATGCCACCGTCGCTATTGCACCCCTCGAGGACGGAACCTGCAGCAATGAAGCGAAAATTATACCCTTTTGTAAACAAAAAGAGAATTGAAACAGATCAAACACAAAAAGGTTTTTTAAAAAAACGATTTAGGATCCGGTTTAGAACCAGATCTAATCTTTTCAAAACAAAAAATCATCAAAGAGTTTTTAAATAAAGTGAAATAAAAGTTTAAATAAAGAAAATGGAAAAGAAATCGAAAAGGAAACAAAATGGGTGTTTTTTCTGAACGTCGACGACCACGGACGGCGGCTCGGTGGTCGGAGGACGAACGTGACGGCAGAGAAACGAACGGAGAAAGACTAGAGATGATGGTTGGATGGCACGTGGACCAGGACGATGGCACGAGCACGGCGATGGTGACAGCGCGTGAATGTCGCAGGTTGACGATCGGCATCGGGTCGAGGGGTTACGGTAGGGCGTGGCAGCAAAGTACGACGGACTGCCGATCGGTGGATGACCGGAGCTTGGGTCGGCCAAAGGGGGGATGAGAGAGTTGAGAGAGAGGGCATGGTTTTTTTTTTACAAAAATGAAAGAAATGAAATGAAAAAAGACCTAAAAATGTTATTTATAGGAGACCCATGGACCAACCCGATCCGACCCGACCCGCCTCTAGGATCCGCGTGTTTTTGGTTAATGGGTTATTTACGCGTTTGGTCCTTCCGCATTTTTTAATTGTTTCAATTTAGTCCTTTGCATACTTCTAATTATTTTTAATTTGGCACAGTAATTTTGTTTACTTTTCAATTTAATCCTTTGACATTTTGAATGCACCAGAGGATGCCACGTGTCGTTACTTTGGCTTATTTGTGCAATTAGTCCTTTTATTTTTAATTTGTTTTAATCTAGTCTTTAAATCAACTTTCGTTAAATTACAAAATTGACCCAAGAATTTTTTTTAAGATTTACAAATTAGTCTTTTGACTTCTGGATGCCTGTGGGGCTACCACGTGTCACCCTTTTTTGGTTTTATTGTTTTATAGATCCCTGGACTGTTCAGAAATTATATTTTTACCCCCGAACTTTTCAAAATCCTATTTTTAACCCCGATTTCACCAAAAATTACCATTTTACCCTCGAACTTTCCAAAATCCCATTTTTAACCTCGATTTCACCAAAAATTACCATTTACCCTTAAACTTTCCAAAATCCCATTTTTAACCTCGATTTCACTAAAAATTACCATTTTATCCCTGAACTTTCCAAAATCCCATTTTTAACCCCGCTTTCACTAAAAATTACCATCTTACCCCCGAACTTTCTAAAATCCCATTTTTAATCCCGATTTTACCAAAAATTATCATTTTACCCCTAAACTTTCTAAAATCCCATTTTTAACCCTGATTTCACCAAAAATTGCCGTTTTACCCCCGAACTTTCCAAAATCCTATTTTTAACCCCGATTTCACTAAAAATTACCATTTTACCCTCGAAAGTCAAAAATTACCATTTTGCCCCCGGGCATCCAAAGGTCCCGTTTTCGATCTCGATCGCATCGTTTTTCTTCTTCACTAAATACTTGCATTTATCTTAATCATTATGCATTTTACATTTTTGCATTCTATTTATCTGCTTATTATCTTGCTTCGTATTTAACTTCTCTTATTAATTGCTATTCGATATTTTAAACTTACACGCTCATTTTTAAAGTATCTTCAAAGACGAGGCAATATTCCTCTCGTGTGAAAGCTTCGAGAAATCATGCCCTAACGTGTCGAGTGTGATTTTTCGTATAACTCACACGCGTCGAATATCCTTTTTTAAGATTTTTATACCCGTTAACCCTGAGATTCCGAGAATATCGTGTCCTAACGTGTTGGTCACGATTTTAATTCTCCGCGAAAATCGAAGTAAACGGGTATTCCATATTTGAATCTTTTAAACTATGTGTCCGAGGATTACATTTTAAATTCAATACGAAATTTTCAAATTCTCAAAAAATATATCTATATCACAAATAATTTTAAAAACGAGGCAATGTCCTTTCGTGTGAGAACTTCGAAGAATCGCACTTTAACGTGTTAAGTGTGATTTTCGTAATTCATGAGAATCGGATATCCTTTTCAAAAGTTTTCAAAATACTCTTCAATCTAATAATTATATACAAAGTGGCTTTATAACCAAAAGAAGAAACAATATTCTTTCATGTGAAGAACTCGAAATATCGTGCCCTAACGTGTTGGGTGTGATTTTCGTATGGTTCATATGATAGAACACTCTCTTTAAAATATCCCGAAACGTCCCGCAGTTTTAAAACTCCGAAAATTTAGTGCCCTAATGTGTTGGACACGACTTCTAATTCTCATAGAGGATCGAAACACGAGGACGAATTTTTCCTTAAAGGTTTTCCTTTGAAATTATTCGAAGCCGTCTAAAAAAAACATCGTATTTTAAATTTTACTCGAGTTTTCATTGTTTTCATAAAAAAGACCCGAAAATAATCATATGGTACCAATTTTTGGGCGTATGAGGGTGCTAATCCTTCCTCGTGCGTAACCGGCTCCCGAACCTGTTTCTCTGGATTTCGAAGACCCCCTTTTTTTAAAAACATTTTAAACGTTTTACGGTGATCCAATCACACCTAATAAAAGATTGGTGGCGACTCCCATTTTCCTTTTATTCCAAAAATTAATTAAAATAAGATGATTTTTTTTCGAAGTCCCGTTCCCGAGGTGGTTTCGACATGTTGTATCAAATTTTGAAAATAATAGAACTTAACTTAATGACTTAACATTTATCATTTGGTGAGGACTGAAGTTTTAAATTTTGTAAAGTATATTGACTAAAAACAACCAATTTAAAATATAAAGATTAAATCCATAACTTTCATAAAATATATGGACTAATAGCATAATTTAACCTTAATTATTTTAAGTAGTCAATACAACTTTATGTTTTGCTATTTGCATTCTTGATACTGTACTCACATGTCAACTTGATTCTAGGTTTTGGAGTTTTAACATTTTAATATTCAACTGCTCAAGTAAGGTTGAAAGCAAGGAATACTGTAAAAAAGATGGATAATTTATCTATATATCGATTAAATTAGTCATATATGTGAAAAAAAATTAATTGGTCAAATAAGTTTATTTTTAAAAAAATTAAGAAAATAAGTCGTATTTAGAGAGAGAATGTGAAAGCATATTTTTTATATAGTTGGCAGAAAAGCTCGTCCATCTGATGTCATGTCAGGAAAAACGTATCCAAATGGACTCGTTTTTTCTGAAATTTTCAAAAAATGCTTTAAGTTTGGCGCACTTTCCCTGACATGTCAATAGAAAGCTCGTCCAACTAGATGAGCTTTCACACTTTCTCTCTAAAAACAATTTATTTTCCTAAATTTTCAAAAAACCGACTTATTTAACCAATTAACAATTTTTTTGACATATATGACTAATTTAACCCTATATATCAAGTAAAATAAAAACATTACACAAAACTTATAAAATATTTAAAATTAATAATTTTTTTTCATATTAAACAAATTTCATAAGTCTTACCGGTTGGGTTGGGTTTTAGATAAGTAATATTTTTGGTCAAATTCTACTAGTAGACCCTATATTTTGCATAAGTAATGGATATAAACACGTACTTTAATTTGATTAACTTTAGTCATTATATTTTTCTAATTAGTCAATTTTAGTTCCTATACTTTTTAAATTTGTTAATTTTAGTCATGACCAGATGGTAGCAATTAAATTTGTTTGGTTAAATTATACTATTAGTCCTATATTTATGCGTAAAGTTAGAGATTTAGTCTATATTCTCCAATTGGATCATATTTAGTCGTTATATATATTTTTTAATTTCGGAATTTTAGTTTTAATACAAACGAAATCATTTATTCTATTAACGGATTTTTTTAATAATATGTGAAGAAAACAAGCTAACATGGTATTACATATACGATAACATATTTGACATATCAAATTTTGAAAATAATAAAAATTTAATGAATTTAATAGTTATTAGTTAATAAGATTGAAATTTTAACAAACCTCGGGGTTTGAATACTCTCTCAAATAGTAGTTTTTGATAACATTACTTTTTCTTTCAACTATTAATAAAACCCCCATCGAAAATCCACTATCTTTCAATCTCGTATATCAAGTGATTCAGATTCTAATAAATACTGAACCTCAGACTTGCACTTAAAGATTTAGATTACACTCCTCTATGTTTTTTTCCTAAAAACTTATATTGTAAATCAAGTAACAAACTTGTTCAAACTTTGATGCACTCACGATAACAAATTCCTTAATGAACAAATAATTATTAAAACTCACAATTCATAACCTATACAAATTTCTCAATGAATAGATGATAGTTAATACTCAATGCATAACCTATACAAGTCTCAAGCATATATATTAATTTCAACTTGCTAACATACAATATAAATTACAATCAATCTCCCCATCAAAATAGCAATTAAAGCAGGGTTAACAAAATCCAAAATACTGTAGAGATGATAAAAATAAAGTCTTCAGATATATGATCCAATCTCTTTATTTTAAGGAATTCGATTCATTCCAATATTCAAAATATGTTGCTTCAAATGAAATAGTCTTTAAAAATGAGCTACCACAGGTTCAAAAATATCAGCAAAGATTTTGTTTCAGAAGATTATCAATACTTAAGTTATGTAACTTGCACGCCCTGGTCATATAATTGCCTCGGCACTTATAGTCAACAAAAACAATGGTTGATAGACCTTGTACGAAGCTTTCCCCAAAGTCTTTTGGCCCATACACCGCAATGACTACAAGGGTTCATGTTTCTCAACTAAAGAAACATATTGGACCGACTCTTACTTAAAGCTTAGCTAAGGAACCAGAGAAAACCTTAGTTTGAATAACGACCAAATATGGTAACCGGGCAGTGACTGAAGTGCTGGTGCAATCGACAAACACTTCCCCTGAGAGTCCACCCTCACACATTTGTTGGGAAATGCAGTTAGATTGTTAGAGAGGAAAAAGTGTGACCGAGAATATAGGGAAATGTTGCGGATGTCGCGTAAGGAAATTTCATTTAGCTAATGTCCTTCTCTCTCTCTCTCTTCTGTACTGGAAAGTTTCCTTTCATTCTTACCTAACTCAGTCACACATTTTATGGAACATCTGGTGGGCATGGAAAAGATACGATGGATGAGCTTTCGCTAATGACAACGTATTGCAATGAAAAAGAAAACACAACTGGGGGCATGGAAGAATTTAATTAACAGTCGTAACAGCGTGATGGTAGTGCTGCGGGGGAATACTGAGATTAAGGGCCTACATGGAGAGATGGCTTACATTAGGGCCTGATTCCTCAAGTCCATCCATTACGTGTTATGCCTCCATGGGAATAAAATAATGAAATGTTTTATGTATTTATTTTTAAGATGGTCATGATACTTGCTATCACCGGCTCAAAATTCATTTGGATTTGGGTCAAATTTTATCGAGCTCACATATTGAGTTCGTATGATAATAGGTGTTCGCAGGATGAATACCTACATTCCATTGCGAAGTCACATGTGAGATCGCGTATGGGATCGGATAAACACATGTTAGATCTAGAATAGAGCAGGTGTTGGCATGTATGGAACCTACTTAGTATATCATATCAATGAATAGTATTCATATCATATAAATATACAAACTTCACCATGTAAGAGAGACAAAAAAAAAAACTCAACAAAGATTATATGAGCTGGCATTGATTTAATGGTTACTTAAAATAGTAAAATGAGTGAGTTTTTTTAGTTAATTATTCAGTTTTGAGTCTTAATTTCTATACTTAATTTAGTATCTTAATTTTTATAATTTCATTAGTTAATTAAATGTTTTATTTTAATTAAAGTATTGAGGTAAATTTTTAAGAATTATTAATATTGTTAAAATCAAGTACATTATTATATTATTTTTGTCATATAACTATCAAATAAACATTTTTAAGAAAAAAATATAACCTCATGTCAATAAATTTAATAGAAAAAAGTACTAGTATAACATTTTACTCTTAAAAAATTTAGGCAATAATTTGATGAAAAAATAATTAATCTAACCTAAAACATGGGCTGAAACCATACGACATCATAAAGTTGAAAATAAAGGGGTAAATGAGGCAGACACCAAAGGGTCCACTTTATTAAATTTTGAAGATGTTGACTCCTGAAAAAAAATGATGTATCCTCCACCTCCAGCTAGCTGGATATTTTCAAATTAGTTTTTTTTTATTGATTATTGATTACGTCACTCCCTCTCAATAATTAAAGGTGTTAAGTATTTTCTTTTGTTCACTTAATCTAGGGCTCTAAGGCTATAGGCTATTCAAAGACAACAAATTAAAAAATATATATATATTGATATAACTAATCTTGTATTATTATGGGTCAGGTCATCTGATTAAGTTCAAGACCAATTTAAAAAGTTAAAGCATCTCGGCAAAAAATTAATTTTAAAAAATGGGGTTTAGATAAAAATAAAATTCGTTTTTTAAATTGGTCGGACTTCGGGTAATATATTTTTACTTGGCTCGATTTGAATTTGCCTACATTTTTTCATTGTTGTTTGCTGTTGTTTTGCTATCATTTTACTATTATATTACTATTATTGAGTTGTTATTGTTTGGATATTATATATTTCTTATTTTATTATTAATTTTGTTATTATTTTAGAGGTATTTGCTTGTTAAGTTACAACTATCTTAATGTTATTTAATTATAAAGATTTTTTTAATGTATTTTTAATTTGTTGAGAAATATTCATTTTAATGTTTTTAGTGTATTTGATGTATTATATTTTTTAAATTTATTTTTATATAAAAATAATATAAAAATTAATACGAACAGATCAGATTCGAGTTTAACATTTTTTTTATTTGAATCGAACTGAGATAAAATTTTAAGTTCATTTTTTGGTCGAACCAAACCTCAACCTAAAAACCGTACCTAAAATTTTAGGTTCACCTAACCCAATGATAAGCTCTATATACTATTGATGTTAATACATTTTTGTTGAAAAAGAAGAAAATAATCTTTTAACTGTTGAAATTGCCAAATTCAGGCTGTTGCTAGTGAAAATTTTGTTCCATTAATTATGATGTTAAATTAGACTATGAGCAGTGAAGCAAAGCAAAGTTAAGCATTAGAAAAGGGCAAAGTAGTGAACTAAATGTTAGCTCGATTGGTATTGTTATTATTATCAGTATAAAATACATGAATTTGAGGGCATTGAAGCGTATTATATTTCTAATTTTTTTTGATGAATTATAAGAGGAGAATAAAACCCTAACAACAACGTGTCTGACACGACTCGAATTTAAATCACATATGAAATAATGAATATCCTTAACCATTAAGCCAACTTACGAAATATTATTATCCTTTTATTTAAATATTTTATAGATATAATAAGAAATTATTATGAAATTAAGTTTAAAAAAAAAAAGCAACCTAAACCAATGATTGTGGAGCAGCCTCGAAAAGTAAACACATCACTTTTTTGATAAAACGACGGGTCGTTGAGAGCAATAAAACCTACCAACAAGGTTATAATTCCATCTCTGTGAAAGCCACGTTACCGAACCAAAATCCTCTCCTCCCGTTACGTAACTCACCACCAGGCCCGGATAAAATGACATTCGACGTGGATTTATACACCACCACGAACCTTCCAAATCATACACCCCTCATATCATACCCCCAACATTCTAGGATTCATCAAAAACAAACCTCCTCCACCCCACACCGTAACACAAAACACCGTTTCCCTTCTTTCCCATTTTGTTATGGCCACGGTGGCGCGTGTAATTCGCTGTGAACGACTGTCCACTAAACCTGGAGCTAACACTAGGAGGGAACAGGGTGGTCAGGTTCAGGTTCAGAGAGTGAAAGTGGGTGAAGCCGAGAATGGAAAGATAGTGTTGCAGCCGAGGTTATGTACGTTAAGGTCGTACGGTTCGGATCGAGTCGGGGTGATGAAGACCAGAAGGGAAGAAAACGATGATGTTTCACCCTTTTTCGAGAATTTGTCGGAGTATATTGAAAGTACCAAGAAAAGTCAAGACTTCGAGATCATCTCCGGCCGTCTCGCCATGGTAATTCAACTTTAAAAAGCTTCGCTCACTGTTGGCCCTTGTTTTTCTAATGGGGGTTTACTTTTTTTTTTTTCTTTTTGCAGATTGTGTTTGCAGCGACAGTGACAACAGAGTTCGTGACGGGAACCTCCATATTTAGGAAGATGGATTTGCAAGGGATTGCTGAAGCAGTGGGAGCGTGCTTAGGCGCAATGACTTGTGCTGCGGCTTTTGCTTGGTTATCGAGTGCTCGGAACAAAGTGGGTCGGATCTTCACCTTCGGTTGCAACTCGTTTATTGATTCGGTGATCGACCAAATCGTGGATGGATTGTTCTATGAAACGGATGGTACTAGTGACTGGTCTGATGATATTTGAAAGTAGGGAATGGTGATGTTTATATATAGAATATAGATAGGATCATCTCTCTTTGAGAGAAATGATAATAAGTGGAACTACATGACAAGGAAAGTTACAGATGGAGTGATTAGGTTTTGTTGCAGCAAATTTTATTGAATCAGACGGTATATATGTACACGAAGGGGGGATGGAGTTGATAGTGTCTGCCTATCTCATGTGAGATTATAGATGTTAACTTGTATAAAATTTACGAATTATATATAGTAATCAACTCTGTATGCTTATATTTCTTATATAATCATCTCATAACTCTCTCTAATTGCATATGAAAACTTAAAAGCAACTCTCCTATTGACCCTATATTTATACTCTGTCACTCATAGCAACATCATCGAGGTGGAACTTATTGTATACATTTCTTCATGACAACAATTTCATCTGTGTTGAGTACTTCATGAGTCCTCCTCCAGCCAACTTTCCTATTTATTCCTCGATATGACATACTAAGATTAGATAGACCCTCATGCATGTCAATATATATCTTAATTTAGAGTTAACACATCCCTCTCCGGTATGAGTTCACTTGCATAATTGCGCGAACCCACCAAGTGCGGACTATACGGTTTGACTAACTATATATTTAGCAAGGTAAAAAGAGTCAGATCGACCTTAATCGGATAACTAGTTGAAAATGACGAACACTATAACAATCTAATTTATTGATGGAGTTAACGGTTGGACTTTAATTTTCAATAATATAAAGTATTACAAACTATTCCGTGTTGCCGACATAAGATAGATATGTTTGAATATAAGTGGAATCAAAACATATTAAAACTTCCATCCATACAAGCAGGACAAATTAAGCTAGAAGTTTTTTTAGGGGTTTAGATAAAATTTTAACATTCTAAGGGGTTAAAGTTTAAAAAATTACTAAAAGAATTTAAACTGAATTACTAATTTTGTGGAAAGACAAAAATGTATTTTTTTTCATTAATCAAAGAGTCAAAAAGCTTAATTAACTAATTAACTATTACAAGAGGATATAATTCCAATTGAATTCATTTGGACCGAGACTAAAATTTATGGATTAAAAAATATGAGGATTAGAACTTCCATGTGATAGCTTGATGGTCAATGGTGTTCACTATCACAGATGTGGCCTGATTTCGAGTCGTATTTATTGTTTAAATTTTGTCATGTTATTGTAATTCACCAAAAAAAAAAAAAGAGTATATATGAAGATTAAAATGAATTAAATTAAAGTTTAGAGATTAAATACACAACATATAATAAAGAAATTAATATTAGAATTTACTCTTATGTTTATTTGAGAAGTGATCCATATATTTTGTTAAGTAACTTAAACTATTGAATGAATCTAAGTCGAGAATTTTTATTAAAGACTTTATTTACGATTTAACTCCTAAATTATATATGTTTTCTTGTATTGATATCTATTTTTTTTTATTTTAGTATTTAAACTATCAGTTTACCCCTAAAACTACCAAAGCGGATGGCATCATCTTCTATATGCCACATTTTTATTCGTTAACATTGAGGGTTTTTCTGGGTCAAAATAATCTTTTAATAATTTAACTCCTGAAGTCGCTTTCCTTGTTTATCATTGTCTAGGCAAGGGACCTATTCTCACTGTTTAGGTGAGGGGTCTCTTTGGCCAATTCTTCCCTCCTCTTTCTCGCTAGTCGACGCGGTTAATTTAGGTGAGGAAGCTCCATATAGGAATTGCTTCTCTTGATTGAGGGAAATGTTTGATGGAGTAAAATTTTTATGAAATAAGATGATTAGTGGCCGAATCAAAAAATTATTTGGAATGAAATTAAATTGTATATTTTTACGATAATAAAATATAATTTTATTATTTTAATAATTTATATCTTTATAAATTTTAAAAGATTTAAAAGATCAAAGTATACTTTTATTATTATTATTATTTTAAAATTTTATAAATTATGAAAAGTTTAAATGAAAGGAGGCCAGAGTCCCAATTAACCTCCTAGCTCCACCACCGAAGATGGTTGAAGTTCATTTTATATTCTTAATTCACTTGCATTTTGGTAGTCACCCCTTAGCTTTTTTTAAAGTAGGGGGCCAAAACTTTGAGGATGCCTCATTCTTCAACACTATTTGTTACCAATATGATGCTCAAACAAAATTTAATCTTACACATGTTTTTTTATAGAAAATATACTTAAACCTTTTTTTTAATGTACCATAGATATTTAATAAATAGCTTAACTACAAAATTGGCTTTTTAATTATACTTTTTTTTACTTAGGTAAGTTTTTTATTATTAAAAGTTGTATTTAGATTACAAATTTTGTCTCATTTAATCCGAAAAGTCTATGATTATGTGCAACATTCTTATCGGTTTGTATTTGTTTTAGGATAAAATGAGATGAAGTTTAGATATGACTTTTGATGAAACGACTTTAAGTATCTAAGTGAAAAAAAAGTATAGTTTGAGGGCCAATTTTGCATTTAACCCTTGATAAAATGTTATGTAGCATTAGATTTGATTATTATAAATTATAATGTTTAGATTATGCTACTAGTCCCTATACTATGAATAAGTTATGGATTTAGTCCCTCACCTTTTGCATCTTAAAATTTTATTCTTGACCAAACAATAATTATTAAATTCATTAAGTCAAATTTTGTTATTTCCAAAGTTTTAATTGACAAACAAATTATCACATATGCAATGCCATGTCAATTTGTTATTTCACATAATGCTCACAAAAAAAGCCTTTATTTAATGGATTTAACGATTGTCATTTGAGTTAATACTAAAAATTTAAAATTCCAAAAGCATAGGGATTAAAAATGAATAATTCGGAGAACAAAGATTAATCCACAACTTTTCGGACCAATAGCAAAATTTGACTTAAACGGATTTAACTACTACTGTTTATGACAGGTTGAAATTTCAAACTTTGAAAAGTACAAGGACTACAAAATGATTAATTTGAAAAATGTAGGAACTAAATTTGACCAAATTAGAGAATGTACACATAGTGTAGGGACTAATAGAAAAATACAGACCAATTATAATAAAATATTTAGAAGTGAATTCCAATTTTCCAATCCCAATCCCAAGATTCATTGGGCATAAAAAATTGATTTAATTTTTCTTTCATCACCTTTGAGAGAGAGAGAGAGAGAGAGAGAGAGAGAGGGATTCATGTCATTTATCATGTGATAATTTTAGTTTTTACAAGATGTGTGTTTTCGTGCACTTATGGCGCTGGGCGTGACAGCTTCACGTGCATCCCCATGGTTTTAGCTTTGATTTTGGCCTAAACCTTGCCAAGTGCCACCCCCATCTGGCTGCTGCTTCCCACTAGTAATTGTTACTATTATTTTGCTTTTCTGGCTAAATATAGATCGTTGGTTTTAAAGAACCCCTGTATGATTCCTCTCTCTTTTATCCCTTTCCCCAATTCGCCAATGTTTGCAAATTTTCATGGCGATTCCTATCCCTCTCTTGTTGTCTTCTCCCTCTTTCCTTTCCTCTCCCAATTCCTTACCTTCATTCCTCAAACCCAAAATTAACACCTCCAAATCCTTCAATCTTCACTTTCATGCTAATGTTGCCTCCTCTTCCACCTTGACTGCTATGGAAGTCGGTGAAGATTTACCGCTTGATTATGGTGATTGGCTTCCCAAACCCGATCCAGACCAGCGCCGAAGAGCTGGCATTTTGCTCCACCCGACTTCGTTTAATGGAGCTTATGGTATTGGTGATTTTGGTGAAGAAGCTTTTCGCTTCATTGACTGGCTTCATTTAGCTGGCTGCTCCGTTTGGCAGGTATATATTGTTTCAGTTAATGTAGTTGGTTTAAGGCATTGCATCTTGTAATGATAACGAGATTTAGTATCCTAATCCTAATTTTGGAAAATAATTGATTGTGAATGTAGGTGCTTCCCCTTGTTCCTCCTGACGATGAGGGATCACCATATGCAGGACAGGTGCTGCTTCACTAATATCTTCTAAAATTATTTGTTTTCCTGTTTCAATAAGTAATATTAATCGATTCTGCGGATATAAGAATGAAAAATCCTGAAAGTTTTTGGTCAATTTAGTTGGTTTTCTTTTAATTACTTGTTGAATATGTATGGGAGAGATTCAGGGTAAAACTAAGTAATTTTAAACATTTTCATAATTTTTTGTACTGTTAATATTTTAACAATATAACCGTTGACTAAAGTTATGAAACTACTTGAGTTTTACACAACGTATGTAAATCCCTCTCTTATATATATAACACTCTTAGTTGCTATATGGCATTGTATAATTTTCCTTGATGATTACCATTCAGGATGCAAATTGCGGTAACACTTTCTTGATTTCGCTTGAAGAGCTTGTTAAAGATGGTTTGCTAACAAAGAAAGAGCTTCCACAACCAATGTGAGGATTGTTATATATACCATCATATTCAGCTAAAATTGTAGTATGACAATAATGTTGACACTTACAACCCTACTATATCATTTGTTCAGTGATTGTGACCGTGTGAACTATTCTATCGTCGCTAAGCTAAAGGATCCACTTATAACTAAGGTAAAGCATCTACTAAACGTCACTTCTTTATTTGGTTAGCGGTTCCCAGTTTAAACTCACAGCATTGTTTCTTAGGCTTCAGAAAGGCTACTCTCAACTGATGGAGAGCTTAAAACTCAGCTTGAGGATTTCCGTAGAGATCCTACCATATCGTGTGAGCTATTTATTTTCCATATAATTGCACTAACTACTATCACTTTCCTGTGTACTTCTAATTTAAATATCCACTGAGCTTCAATCTGCATTACTAAATGAATTTGATAAATATGTGGAGTTTGAGAAAGAAAGGTTTTTGGTGGAAAAAGAACATTGTTTTTTCAGGGATTGAAAGGGTTTGACTCTGTTTTAATGATCATTAAGGGTTGACTAAGGTTTTGGAGTTACAAGTTTTTAGCTTATTTGCTTTCTCATTCTTAAATCATGAACTAGCCATTCATTTCGTGCAGCTGCTTATGTTTTTTTTTTTTTTTTATAAAGATCAAATTGTTTTCCTGTGTTTTCTCAATTATTGGAATGAAATTACTGTAACCAGATGAATTTTATACAAATCTGTTGCTGGTATCATTTGAAGTTAGCTAACAAACTGAATACAAGACCTTCTTTCACCCAAATTTCTCTGAATTTGCTTTGCAAAATCCTTGCGATTCTTTTTATGGAAGTTCTACTTTGGTGTCCTGATCCTTCCATGTCCCTTTGTGTGTCTATCTGTGTATATAATATACATAACCAACTACAAGCTTCGTTGATGATGCAGTATATACTGATATATTTCTGGCAAATAATATGACTGCATCTCTATATGTATAGAGCCATTCATTTATGTATGTAGCCTGACAGTTAAAGAAATCTCGTAGGGAGTTGTCTACAGCAGTAATTAATTTTCAGAGAAATTTCACTTGCGTGCATGTGTGGCCTTATAAGAAGTTTTACTTTATCCTAGTTAATTAAGTAATGCTCAGGAGAATTTTTTTCCTTAAAAAAACACAAAGGAAGTAAAAGTAGATGTACTGATTTAACATGTTCCTTTGCATTGCCTTTGAATTAATTTGTGTGCCATTGGAGACCTTTCTTCATGTTTTTTATTTTAATTTTTTTTAGGCTGGCTTGAAGATGCAGCTTATTTTGCTGCTATTAATGACAGTTTAAAAGCATTCAGTTGGTATGATTGGCCTGAGCCGTTGAAAAATCGCCATCTTGCAGCCTTAGAAATAATATACGAGGAAAAGAAGGATTTCGTACGATCTGAACCTCTCTTATTAAAAATATTGGCTCCGTGGTATTGTACATTATCTACCTAATTTAGATGCTAATATTGCTAGCTGCTGTTGCTTTCACTTGGCAGATAGACTTGTTTATTGCTAAACAATTCCTGTTCCAAAGGCAGTGGAAGAAAATTCGCAACTATGCGCAGACAAAGGGAGTCAGCATAATGGGAGACATGCCTATTTATGTAGGTTATCACAGTGCTGATGTTTGGGCAAATAAGAAACATTTTTTGCTGGTGAGGAGTTTATTTATGAATGAGAACTTGGTAATAATTTAACTATGCTCTGAATCATTCTATTGTTGTTTTGGCAGAATAGGCATGGTTATCCTATGCTAGTCAGTGGTGTCCCTCCTGATGCCTTCAGTGATACTGGTCAGCTCTGGGGGAGGTTTGTACTGACCAGAAACAAGTTTACATGCATGTTATATGAACAATCTATTTTTCATAAATAATATTACCTGTGCTAGTAAAAGCAAGGTATTGTTTCATGTTCATTCATCTTGGAGATACATCATAAATCCAATTGTATGCAGTTTTGAGCTTGATGATTGTTTTGTCTCTTCTTTTTCCACATTTCCTCCCCCTTTTATTTTTGCCATGAATGTCTTTTCGATCTTCTAACAAGTTTAGGGACTTAGGGGCCTTTTATTTAATACTTTTTGACAGTTGGCTAATCTCACATTATTTTGGTCATAGCCTGTAAACCTATATATGATGTTTTGCTTATCCAGATATTCTGTTCTTATTTTCTCGTAGGGTATCTTTGCAGGTTTAAATTTTTATGCTAGTTTCATGCTGCACTAATCATCTTTAATTAATGTATGCTTTATTTCAGTCCTCTATATGATTGGAAAGCCATGGAGAGAGATGGATTTTTATGGTGGATATGTCGCATTAGACGTGCACAGAATCTATATGATGAATTCAGGATAGATCACTTTAGAGGATTTGCTGGCTTTTGGGCTGTCCCTTCTGGTGAGATGTTGTAAACTATACTGAGTGTTTGGTGCTTGCTAGAAATGTGAAACACTGAAACCATGTTACTGACACAATTAATCTATGCAGAAGCGAAAGTTGCAATGGTTGGACGATGGAAGGTCAGGTTTCAAATTCTGACCATGTTAAAATTTTCTTTAACTGTCCCATTTTCCCCTATTGATGTTATTTCCATGATAGTAGGTTGGTCCTCAAAAGTCTTTGTTCGATGCCATCTCCAAAGCAGTTGGAAAGATTAATATCATAGCTGAAGATCTGGTACTTTCTGCTTGATAGAATATGAAGAACTTATTTTATCATTTTTCTTTCTGTAGCTTTATTTGCTCATCTCTTCTTCATGGGAAAGTAAGTATAGATACTTGATTTTTTAATAAGCATGACCTGCCTATGATAAAAGTTCTTCTGGGGGCATTTCAGCTACATTGTAGATATTGAGTAAGATATAACTTGTCTTTATAGTTCAGTGTTCTTTCTTATGTCTGCTGAAATCCCTTCTATGATGTGTTCTCCTTTACAAACGGGAGGAAGATCACGTGAGCTAATGCACAAGCTAGTTCAGTGTACACTGAGCGCTGGTTTGATAATTTAGTTGATTTTGAATAGGACACAAGTTGCAGATTTTGCTGCTTGTAATTCTAGTTTGGCATTGTTTGATGTGTCATTGCTATTTCATGCACAATTGTTTTTTTTGTCTGTATGCTTAGGTGTTACATAAAAAATATAATATGAGTGAAAAAGGATGGCAATCTAGATAAATCATAGTCATAATGTCAATTATAGATTAATTAATTATAAAACTAAACTGTGGTTTCTTTTAATTCCTACATTGCATGCACCACTAAACAAATCGTTGGTGTCCTTGTGCTGCTTGTTTTCTTAAATAAATAATTTATTTAGCAAGGACGCTGAGGATTTTTTGGGGTCCAGAAGAAAGTTTTGTTTGACTCCTTAGTTCATTTTCTTCTTTGCAAACTCTCATCTCGTTGGGTGTCACGTGCAGGGAGTTATAACTGAGGATGTGGTTCAGCTCAGGAAATATATTGGAGCACCTGGAATGGCTGTTCTCCAGTTTGGTAATGTATTGCTACTAATCAGCTGTGATATCATCTTTTTGAACTATCAATTTTGACTGATGGCCTTTAATTTGGCATTCTGTGATATTGTAGTTTTGTCCCATTTTCTCTTGGTTTAGGTTTTGGTAGTGACTCTAGCAACCCTCATTTACCTCACAATCATGAGCACAATCAAGTTGTGTACACTGGAACACATGACAATGACACGGTAAATCTCCTTCAAGATTCTTCATTGATCTCTATTTTTTGGTTTCATTCTTGCTTGAAAGTTGGAATGCTACATGCTAGGAAGGATAGGTGCTTTTAGGAACTTTATTCTATCTGAACAAACTTCATTAATCAAATGCAATTTTAAACAAAACAAGCACAATTTTTTGGATATTGAATGATGGAAATCACAATAACCATCAAGACAAAACCAGTGAAGGCAAAACTCAAAAAGATATGCAGTTACTTATTTCAATTTTCAGAAAAAAATATTGAAAAAAAAAATACGAACAACAATGTCAGTAAGGTAATTCACCCTTGTCTCGTATACTAATATATGGAGCAAATATCCAAATCTAGAAAATTGTCTGGCTTTGAACATATAATATGGAGGAAGAAGACTAGGAATGAAGAATGAAAGAGATCAATGAGGTGTGAAATTTGATGTCACTAGTCACAAATTCAAGCTAAAGGCATATTGTTGTTTGGTTTGAATATTTTTTTTTACCAAATGCTTAGATATTGCATGCTAATAGTTCTTTTGATTGTCTCATAGATCCAAGGTTGGTGGAGCAATTTGATGGAACAAGAGAGGTCCAATGTGAGTTTTCTTTGTTATGCTAAATCTTCTGGTCGGATTTATCATCTTGTATTTGTCTTACATAAAAAATTCATCCCAGGTATTCAAGTATCTTCGTATCACCGAAGAAGATGAGATCTCATGGGCATTGATCCAAGCTGCAGTTTCTTCAATAGCTCAAACTACTATCATAACCATGCAGGATGTTCTTGGGTTGGACAGTTCTGCCAGAATGAACATTCCTGCAACACAGGTAAACATTATTTCTTCAAATGCGTGCATATGACAATGGTCTGTAGCATGAGGTAGTTCAGGTTCATGCATCTAGAACCCTGTTGATTAAGGAATAGAGCATTAACTGTGGTCTAAGGTCTGATGCCATATTTCAGAATCTTCATTGCTATTTTAACTTGATTAGAACTTAATTATTTTTCCTTTTATCTTTATCATGGCAAAAAAGAAAAAGTAATTTGTGTATTTTAAGCGTCTCATATTCAAACAAGGATTTTCACACATCTCACCGTAACTTTTTGTTTGCTAACTACTGTGTGCAGCATGGAAACTGGAGTTGGAGGATACCTAATTCCACGAGTTTTGATAGCTTGGAAAAAGAAGCGTTAAGATTAAGAGAGATGCTTTCCATGTACGGTCGAAAGTAGTTCAGGAAAGCTTCACATCTTTCTTTTCCTCAGTCATTACACATGATTTTAGTGCCACCTCCACCATTACGTGTCTAAAAACATTCTATCTAGCTTTGAATAAGTTCTTTTGCTGATGACTGAGGTTTTAGAGTTGAATTTTATTTATAAACTAATAAAAAGCTTGATACCCTTTCATTTCTTTCTCGTTAATTTCTTACTTTCTAAATATATGCATGGCTATTGCCATGTTTGCTACTCAAGAGCAATGAAATCAGTCTCTAGCTTCATTGAGAGCGCTATCTGTCTACTTTGGTAAGTTTTCAGCATCTACCCACTAGCAAGCTGTGATGAGTAGAATCATGTTGGTTGAAGTATTTAACGAGTCCCTGTATCATAGATAAAGTGCAATTTAGTCTATATACTATGAAACTGAATAGTTTAATCCTATAAATTTGACAATATAGACCTGTAAATAAAATTAAAGCAGCAAAACCAATTTCTTCAATTAAGAACATACACTTTTTCCTGTTTCAAATGTACAAAAGATTAAATTACTCCAAAGGATTAAAATTGCATTTTTACTTTAACTCATGATGTAGAGAGCATAGTAAACAGAATTGAGGTTAATTGTTTCCTTTTACAATCATTTTGGGCATATAAATTGAATATCAAGATTAATGGTATTGAAAATGAAATTAATAATAAAAAGAAAATCAGAAGAAAATTTCAAGGAGTGAAATCTTTCCCGAATTTGGGCATATAAAATGGAGCAGCCAGGTAAAACCTATGCAGCATTTTCAATTGCTTGGATGCATTCCAATACAGTTGCCTTCTTTGACATTGCTGATATCAAGGCTTCATGAATCACCTTGTTGTTTTTCAACAGGGATCCAGCAAACAGAACCTGTGTTAGTTTCACCTTTAACATTAGCTTTCATTTATCCTTCAATGGTGGTAATATGAAGCTGAAAGGAAATTTTAACTAACTTACTGCCCATCTAGTTAGATTTTGCTGCTGATCATTGCTTAGTTTTGGTTGGCTCCTGTTTATGAATCTCTGCAGAGAATACCAGACCAGAGTTAGTTGCTAAATAGGTAAGCAACTAATGAAATCTAGTTCAACTTTGGCTAAAAGGGTTGTTTTAAAACCTGGAGTGTGAAAAGATCAGCTGATTGACCCACCACTTTGTCATATTTCAGACCCTCTGCTGCAAGTCCAGCCATGGCAACCACTGCCAACCTGAGATACACATTGCAGTTGAGTAAGATTTAATTTCAAGCTTTTATAGTTGCTGATATTGCCCCCATTAGTTGCTTGTGAGAAGTAGCCCAAGCACATGATACCATGTTTTTGTATGCTTATCATTAACAATATAACTAACTAATAACCACTGCCTTCTTTGTATGCTTATCATTAACTAATAGTCAGATTGGATTTTGCCCCCTTACTCAAAAAATGAGCAAATTAGTCTCTGTACTTTAGATTAAAGAGCAAATTGATCGTTTCTGTTCAAAATTTCCCTCCATTTCTACTGATAAAAACTGGCATGATTGACCAAATAACCAAATAGTTATATGTGGCATGCTATGTGTACCTCATGCTGATGTACGAGAACTAGATTTTAATAGTAGAAATGGATGAAAATTTTAATAGAAGGACCCGTTTGCTCTTTGATTTAACATACAAGAACAAATTTGCTCTTTTTTTTGAGTAAAAGGGGGCAAAATGCAATCTGGCTCTTAGTACAAGGGCTTCCATGGTACTTTTACCGCTTCATGCACCATATAATATATTATATGGAAGCTTTCAGATTATTAAGATTAGTACCTGTCAAGCTCTTTAGCATCAAGCTGTCCACTATATATAAGCTTTTCCAGCTTTTTATCAATGAGATTGACATGTTCTTTACCAATATCCAGTGAATACCCCAGGATAGGAAGGCCCAACAGATAACCAACTACATAAAAAGAGAAAAGATTATGAATGAATATAAACATGCACAGGCACATGTCACTAGATACTATACGTGATTAGGGATTACTTAAAAAATGAGCTGCTTCATGTCTAGCAATCCTTTCTTGGTAATCAGGGAAGAATGATGAAAAGCCACCAATGGCAGCTTGAAGAAGTCTGTAGGAGCAAATGAATGACCGTCACTTGTAAACCAAAATTGTTGGAACCATGGGATAGGAAAATTTGCATTAGACTTAATTACCCTGGTGAAATGCTCCCCACTGCCAAAACTACCAAAGAGATGCTCCCAATTAAATATGGTGTAAAGAAACCCCAATCCTGTAGGCAAAGTGTGAACCAGAAAACCAGTTAAAAGCAAGAACTTCTCTACTTTTTTCATACATATTACCACCTTGGAATCTTACAGCTCCATCACAGAAAACAATGACAATACAAATATAAGTAAAGAATGCTATTCAAAACTTAAATAAAATAGTTGAATTATTTCTTACTAGTTTAAGTTTTTGGGATAAAAAGTGTTAGGCTATTCCATGCATAAGGACACTTTTTTTTAAGTGCAAGAATTATGTGTTCAAGGCATAATAATGGGGGTCATATTTTAAAGCATTATTATGCCTTGAACCCTGTTGTCCAGGAAGCTTACCCCAGGAAGCTGGCCAGCAAGAACTCCCAAAAACCCTGTTGTCCCAACAACTGTGAAAAGAAATGCTGCCTGTTACAACTGAAACATATCAAATACATGAACTGCAATTTGATATTAATGTTTTAACCATGTGAAGATTGCTTTATGTGATGAAATTCTGGTTAAGTAGGGTGTAAATGAGACATTCACACGTTTTTCGGGTTCAATTTGAAAATTTTGAATTTGACTTGATTATTGCTGAACTGAGCTTGTGCTCCAAAAGCTCATGAGTATCGTAATACTTGACTTGAGTAGCTTGCAGCTTTTCTTTCAAAATTACTTCTACTTAATATTCAAAAATCTCAATTCGAGCTCAAACTCAAATAATCAAGTTGACATTTAACATTGACTCTAAAATATGAGGAAAGTGAGTAGAATGATATTATCCCAACTAGAAGATGAGCATTGTGATACTTACGTCATTTCGAACACTTGGAATTGCAAGGTTTTCTGCATTTTTTATACCAAGGCTGGTCAGCTCCCTAAGGGATGTCTGATGCATACAATCTCAAAGTCAAGCCCCTTTAATTTGCTCGGCTAAATATTGATATATATATAGCAATGAACAGATAAGATGTATGGTATACATGTACATGTATGCATATGAGTATGCAGGCTAACATTTGAGTGATCACTTTTTCCCATAACTTCAGACTTGATATCGGAGACTGACCGTACGGCGTGACACATACGGCTGTGAACTCCATTTCTTTGCCCATCCAACTTCACTCAGCTGATTAAGTGCTTCTTTCACTGCTTCACTGTCTTTCTGAACCAAAACATATACATACATATCAAACTACCTTATTATGGATTTACAACTTCAAACATACACATATCCTAATTTGCAAAAAGAAAAAACCACTGTATATACTTCCAATCTGATTCCATTGATATAGAGTCAATTCCAATACACTTATTAAAGGATCCCATTGACGTGCATCCAATAGGAATTAAACCTAAGAATTCGTTTCAATTATGAGTTGGATGCTTTAACAATTCGGCTATGGATGCTTAGTGGGTATCCTCTTACATGGTGAACAAATATATATATGATTTGTAAATGATGTGTTATGGAATTTTCGATTACCAACATGAAATCTGAATATAATTTGGACTATCAACTCGCGACCCGAGCTTGGGTCCTACCAGGTGGATACGTTAAGGGCTAGCGGATAGGCCTCTTGAGGAAGTCTCATGAGTCCAATTCGTGTGTCCTTGAGTGTTCGCAAATAAAGAGTGCGAAGTCAAATGAGTGGACCGACAAACACCTAGGCCGACGAACACGTGTTAAGTTTAGGACAGTAGTCATGTTGCATGGATCCTATCTAGAACGTCACTTTAATGAACAGTAACCGTATCATATAAATACTCGATTCTCCTCACCAAGAAAACACAGCAAATCACTCAGTAATATGCAATCTCAAATAGTTCATCAACCATCAAATGATCATGACATGCAGGTTAATTCATTTAAAAAGAACAAAAAACTAAACCCGAAGTTAAACACCCAGTTTCAAATAATTTCAAGCCAGGGCAAAGAAACTGAAAAAAAAGAAAGAATAATAAACCTTGGAAATGGCGGATTCAAGGGTGTTGAGATCAACATCAGGGGCAGCAGCTGAAGAAGAAGAAGAAGCCCTTATAATATGCAGGTGCAGCTCCGATTTCCTGGGTGTTAATACCTTAAAACACTTGCTGGAATGCTTATTATAATAATGGAAATATTGAAATGGAAGGTTAGAGTTTGAAAGAGAAGCCATGCTATTCACATTCAACATTGTCTTTGTTCTTGTCTTTTCTATATTCTTCCTTTTGCCTTTTATGTTTCAGAAATGAAAAAAGAAAAAAAATGCTGCAGTGACTGACAAAGAGTGGATAAGATTCGCTGGGCTTTAGCGCAAGGAAACGTTATATTTGCACCACGTTGGCTAAGCTCCCCCCCTCCCCCCCCTTTTTTTTTTTTTCTTAAGTAATATATATTATTCCATGTTATATCTTTTATATAGAAAATAAAAATAATATAATTTAATTCAAGCTTTTAAAGTTTTCAACATTTGCATTTTTTCATTCAATCAAATATTCATTTGTTATTTATATCAATTTTTATAAATATATTTACTACATACTTCTATGTTTACCCACATCGTGGATATGCCAATATCTAGTATACTTTATATTTGTTTTTAAGATAAATTAAAAATGTTATGTCCAATTGTCACGAAGATTAATTGCATGTGATATGGAAATTAAATGATTAAATGTTAAATGTTAATATCATAAATGTATTTTTATTTTTATTATAATCATCTCATCCCATTTAATTGTGAGGAAATTAGTTATTGCTATTGACGGTGAATACTCTAATTTTGACTGAAAAAAAAATCAAAACATATAAAAGCAATTAACAATTAGAATGAATTTTTTTTATATTGAGAATCAGGAGAATCAAAATAATTCCAGCCTTTAGATTAAACATTGATTTATATATTTATATCTATCTATAATCTATAATATATATATATAAGCATAAATTTGGTGGAACTTTTGAACTAATAAGAATACCATTTGTAAACCCAACATTTTAGTTTTTAAGAAAAGACAAGTATTTGGTGAATTAAGCATTTGGAGAGAAAGTATAAATAATGAAATTTAATAAGGACCAAATTGAACATTTTTTAAAATTAGAGGACTAAATGACAAATTTACCAAATTTAGGAGGGGTGAAAATTTTAATAAATATGATTTTAAGGATATGGCATGAATATGTATTCACATATGAAGTTGGAAATTTGAGTTTGTGACTAAATTGAGTAAATTGGAAAAGTACATTGACTAAAATGTAATTTCTCCATTTTGCGGGAGAGAGACCAAATTATAATTTTATGATTTTAATTAGTAAAGCATAATGATGATATTACAATCCCAAAGTATCACATGCGTAAAGTTTAAGGAAAAGGTAATGATTAAAGGTGTAAATATGGTATTCTATGATTGGTAGCTAAAAATTAAATAATAAAATTAGAAAATGAAAGAAAGATTTAGAGAATTCTTATATTTTCAGCAAGAGGGATGACAGTACGCTAAGGAAAAAGAGAAAAAGAGAAGAAAGCAAAGAAAAGAAAGAAAAAAATTTCCCATCCATTATTCTTGAGTTTTTCTTTAAAATCATAGTGCTATGAGGTCATTTTCTATCATTGAAATCGATTAGTTGAGGGAGAAAATAAAGGAAAACATAGAAAAGTGAAGAGAAAAGTTGAGTTCAAGTGAAAAGAAAATAAGTAAATACTTAATTGAATTCAAGCTTGTATTTATTTTGAATGTTTGAGTAGTTAAAATTTTAATATGAAAAAATAAAAAATATATATGATTATGAATATTGAATTTATTAGTGAATATGTAAATAAAGGTATGTTAGTAATGTAAGAAATGATAAAGTGATAATTTAGTGATTAGTAAATTTCATGAAACTAAGGATTAAATTATAAAGAGTTAAACTTTATTTATTTATCATAAATTGCTAAGTGAATAGATGTACTATAGTGAAATTACTATAGAGAGGACTAAATTGTAAAGTGTATAAAAAGTGTTATGTGAAACCAATATTGTGATTAAAGACTTAAATGAATTATTATGTGATAGTAATGAAGTGTAAAGTGATATAATAATAATTATTGAATTTTCATGAATTTAAAGATTAAATTGTAAAATGTTCAAAAGTTACTATGTGTGCTAAAATAGTGAATTCAAATATAAAGTGCTAAGTGTTGTGAATATATGTTATGTTTGTATTTTTATGAATTGTGAATAAAGTGAATACGTGATTCAAAGAGGATAAGCAATATGATACAAAGTTATATATGTGTGATATGTCAAGTATGTTATATGAAAGTGATGTGTGAATCAATGCCTTAATGAACTTAGAGAAAATATGATATATGATAATGAAACGATTTTGGAGTTGTGAGGGGCTAGAGGTTCGGACGGGAACCGGGTTGGTGATATGGGGGTTTAGAGGGGGTTAGGAGAGGAGTATTGGGTTATGTGATGTGTTTACTGGAGTTCTCATATATTTTTTGGACTTCTCGTTATTAGAGTTCCGTTATAGACTGGGAGTTCGTGTTTGGCCTAGATCTCTGCAATGTATCAAAATTATTGAACTCCTCTGAGACTTACTAAGGATTGCAAAAGTAATGTGTGAAAGTAAAAGTGTATGTGTATGTGTATGTGTAATAATATGTGAAAATAGAGATAAAAGTGAATATATGACTTAAGTGTTAAATGAAATATGTGATTGAAGTGTTTGTGATATGAGAAAAAGATTTTGATATGTGAATGTGAAAATTGATTAGTGACTATTTGTGTTAAATTAAAAACTAATTTAAATGATTTTATGTCTTGGAAATGAATTAAAAGTTTAAGTATATTAGTGAAAGATTATTTAAAATAAGTATATCAGTGAAAGAAATTGAGTGACTAAATGTTATTAAAATTTAATTAAATTGTACATATATATAATGGTAAAGTTAAAATCAGTTGAGAATTTATTAAGCTGTTCACATAGCTTAACGCGTTTATTTAAACACGTAGGTGAAAGAAAGCAAATTGAAGATACGAGAAATACTTCACGAGGGTCATGTCAACTCTCAAAGTTTTAAGATTCTTTGGGTATATAATTTTGGACTTAGAAATGACACGTACATTAGGTTTTTATGTTATGTATAAGAAGTACTTAAATGATAATGTTGGGAAATTTCATGGTTCTTGGTAATGAAAATGAAAATGAATATATGATAATTTGGATGTTAATCTAATATATTTTGAGGGTTAAATATGTTAGTAAACGTTTGGAAATGAATAAAGAAGTCTAAATTGAGCTTCGTAGGACCGAAAATTAAGCATGGTAAATATGTATGTACATTTGGTATTTAAGTGACTTAGTGCCAAATGTGACACATATTGTTTAGGTTAGCAGTTTAGCTCGAATGAGGGGTGTTATATTATTTTTTTATTCATTATATTTCTAATTTGATATTTAAAAAGATAGAAAAATAAAAAGATCAAAAATATATTTTTTTTTCTTTCAATTGTTATTATTTAGGCGAAGACTGAAATTTCAAAATTCGAAAAGTATAGAGATTAAAATAAGTTAAATTATATTACGTGAATCCACAACTTGAATATAATACAAAGACTTATAACAGAATTTGACCTAATAAATTACATGATTTGCATTGGTTTAACATTTTCCCCTTTTGCCCATGGCTTTAACCTTTTCTACATTTTAGCTTAGGGCCATCAGAGATGGATCTATATGGGGGCCTCAGCCCATACTCTTTCAACTTCTGTTTAAGCTTAGCCCAAATTTAAATTCTTGAGCCCTACATTTGTCCCAAATTCTTTTTGATCCTCTAAAATATAATGAGCTTTTTCTTTTTTCTAGGTTAAATATATGCATGACACGTATCTCATTTTGAGTAGAACCCTGTTGAGTGTTTTAATTTTGTCCTCTTTAGATGGTAAGGTCGCATATTTATATGATATAATTACTGTTAATTGATATGACATCTTAGGTAGGTTTCATGCATGTCAACACGTACCTTATTCTAAATTTAACACGTGTTTATAAGGTCTCATACGCGATCTCACATGTGACTTCGTAAGAAAATATAAGTGCCCCTCCTGCGAACACTTAACATCATGCGAGTTCGATACGCGACTTTGATATGCGAACTCAATTATATGAACTATGTAAAATCCGGCCAAAACCCATTCAAATTTATTTGAATTGTGAATCGTTGATAGGAAGTATTATAACAAACCTATTATCCTATTAGATTCCTAGATCTTATCTAAGGTAACATTGAACTGTTTTAGGTTGCATTATTAAAAAAAAAAAAAAAACCCAAAAGAATTATAGTGTTGTACAATGGTGCAATGTACTTGTTAATAAATGTCTATATAATAACATAAAGAATAGAGTTGCAAATAATTAAATAAAAGTTGAGAAACAAAGCAAGCACACATCTCAATATAAACATAGAGTAAATGCATGCATTGTACAGGACAAAATGGATCGAAAATCTTATGTCTGTTTATCCAGCCTTACATTGAACCTACAACCTATTAGATTTACTTTCTTAATTTAGGAATGGAGTGGATCTCCTCTCTCTGCATATATTACCTGTATCCCTGCATTTTTTATATTATATAATACTATACATTTGATGTCCTCCTAGTGCATGTAGGGGCGTAATTAGTAGAGGTGTTAAAATTTCGGTTAAAATCGAATTAATCGATCGAATCGAATTAATTCAGTTAATTTTTTTTTTAAAAATTTATTTTGATTAATCGTTAAAAGATTAAAAAGTTCGGTTAATATTAATTCGATTCGATTAACTGTTTGAATACCCCTAATAATTAGGAGCAAATATGGGTTTAGCTCTCTTGGTTTAGTGGAATAATAACAATTGTAGGCTCTTCTAATTATAAAGTATTCAATTTCAGTTTTTTAAAAATAAAAATTTAATTTTGACCTCTCAAATTCTTAAAATTTTATTTCGGCATTCCAATGTCAAATTTTTTATTTTACCTTAAGTGCATGAATCTCATGTATTATTAATTTGTGACTTGATTATTTTGACTATTTTATAGCATTTTTGTGATATTAAATTGGTGAACGGATTTAGTGAAGCAATGATACTTTGAAGAGTTGTAGTATGATTCACTTGCTTTGTTGATACATAGTCAAAATTAGAAGAAATTTGATTGATGAATGTCTCTTTTTATCACATACCATATTGAAGAGTTTTAATTGGGGAAAAACTTCAAAGATTCTGTCTGTTCGTACTAGCTCATTTACAAATGCCTATTTAAAGACTAGTATTTCGACTTCGATAGGAGATTAAAACAGAACATTCCAATCCAATTTGTGTAAGAAGCTTGTATTAGTGCAAATTACTTGTGTATGTACTATTTAATCAGTGTTGTCTAAGCTTTCGATGGGGAAAGTCTTTCCCCAAGTCTTAGTGAAAGAGTAATGTTATTTGAATGTATGGAAGTGGGGTTACATTACTGAGAGTCAAACAGATTAGAGTCAAATGCGTTCATGCTTGCATGCATGCATGCTTGCTTTTAATTGGTCTATGGCTGTCGTCCACCGACGTTTCTTCCCACAGCATAATTGCCTGAAAAAATAAAATAAAAATTGGAGAACGTGGGGCGTATTGGATTTTTGCATAAAATAAGTAGAAACAAACAACTCGGTTCTAGGGGTTAAAACTAGGTTCGTCTCGTCTACATTCTCAGACCATTTGGACCCTTTTTTTCCAATAATATTTCCTAAAATGTGAAGTACAGTGGAGGTCGACCATCTTGTCGGGACATGCCATGACGACAACAAACACTTGTGTTTTTGAAATTAGTGTAGATTTGGGATCGTTGGAATATAAATCCAGATGATTAGAATTAGAAGTTGAAATTTCATATGGGGTTGTTATCATGACATGCATTCTATTTTTCCAAGGTGATGAAAGACAAAAGGTTGGATTAAGCCATTTTTTATGTTTGGAATTGTCCGGACTTTAAAATTCAGATGATTATAAGAGAATAAATGAAATTCAACACGTTTAAATTTATGTTTTTTTACTCTAATAATAATATCGATCTTAATTGAGTTAAGTTTATCTAATGGTCAATTTGTTAGGTCTTTTTACCCAATTTCTCTACAAAATTTGTACATTATTTTTGGACGATTATTTTTTTTAATATACTAGTGTGATTACATGATAGTATTTGTAAACTAAGGTTCAGGTCGACCCTAAGCATAATATTAATATATTTTTTTGCTTGCCCAACCCCAACACAAACTATAAAATTTTGCTTAAGCTTGTCAATATTTTTAAATAGCGAAGTACACAAACTGATTTTAGGTCCATCCATAATATTTTTTTAATCTTTAAAAAATATATTTATATTATTTTAATTTAATATTTAATAATGTGACATTTTTTATTTATTGAAATTGTACATATAGTCAATGATCTTAATATTTTTTATTTTTTTATTTAAGAATCTCATTATAAGTTCTGATCATGTCTAGTCTTTTTGATACAATGTCTAGAACCATCCATAACCTCTCCCCAACCAATAAATAAGAAGATAATACGTTTCAACACACTTGAACCCACATCCTCCTGCATTAACAACAATGCCATGTCAATTGGGCTAATATTCAATTGGTATCATCTTAATATTTTTTAAATGTTTACATTATAATATCATTTTAGATTTAACTTTTTGTGTTATAAATTATATAACATATAAAAACAACATAATATAAAACATTGTAAACTTAAAAAAAGTCAATCGAGCCAAGCTCGGGCTTGAATGTTTAAGTCAAAATCCAACTCATATCTTAAACAAACCTAATTTTTTACCCAAACCCATTTTCGAGCCTAATATTTTTTCCAAATTTCGGGCAGATCTTCGAGCGGCAAGTAACTCGAGCTATGAAAAGATCTAGTTTGAGCAATAAATGTTAAAAACTTGGTTAAAATGTGCTATAGGTCCCCATACCCTTCTAAATTTTAAAATTTAGTTATTGTAACTAAAAAATAACGTTGTGATAAACCTATATTTAACAAAATAATTTTAACAATGATAACAGTTAGATCTAAAATTTAAAAATTTAAAAAAAAACAAAATTCTTAATAATAGAAATACAGAAACTAAATTAAATTACTGTGACATTTTTTAACCTAAAAATAAATGGCAGGCACTGCATATCTCCATGGATGGTCAATTGGTGATGGTGGGGTGGTGGCTGATGAGTGGTCATTCATTTATTTTTCTTTTTTAGTCTGTAGACTTAATTGTTTTATGATTTTGGTGTCCACATATGTATAATTGAACAGATGATTATTGGATAAGCGAGCTGACAATTGGTGAAGGGTATGAAGCTATGAAAACTCCAGTCTCCAGGTAATTAATGGCATCCACTAATTACTTTCCAATGAGTTGGCGCAAACAATCTTCAAAAAGCCACCTATGTTCGTATTCATGCCTTCTCCCCACTTCATCCTTCAACTTTCTGTCTTTCCACACTGGATTACGTAAAGTCGGGAAAATTCTTCCCAAAGCATGAATTTTGGTCGTTCCGGGACGATCTTACTCCTCTCGATGTCGCCGCCCAAAGGATCGTCAACGGCATAGCTTGGAACGTTATTCTGAAAAGTAATGCATGTTATATAGTAGCTCAGTGACTATTATTTTCAATGTGCTTTGTTTGAGTGATGCATTATTTTCATTTTCCAGAATCAGGAGAGAACACTCTCCTCAGAAACAATTGAAGGAAGAAGCAGAATAACTGGTGGAGCAATTGATGGTTTCAGTTCAATATACAACTGTAAGTTTTATGCTTCACATGTCACCCAGGTGCATAAATTTGTATTTCTATTGACTTCTCTTGGTTTCCTTCTATATTCAAAGACTTCAATCCATCATACGACTGTAAGTTTTATGCTTGCATGAGAATTGCCATTAGACCATCGTCGTCAAAACAAGCTCCTTCGTCTTCTTCAATACCGTCAATTAGCTCAAACAACATAAATTTGGCGAAGCAATGCAAAATTTGAGGACATGAATTGAGATATCTGATGCGCACTGCATTGCGAATGAGAAGATACTCCATGATTTCTTTAATCAGATGGTCAAAGATTCGGGTTACGATCTCGCAAATTATCCAGTTCTCAAACCTTCTCCATTTGGACCGAACCAAGAGTTTCCATCACATGATGTATCTAAGCATGAGGAGGATGACAGTGCTGGTTATAGTCATACGTGATTTCTATGTGTTCAATAAGATTTAACTTAAACCATATTTGAAGGTCTTTATTTTTCTTTTAGTTATTATGATTTATAAAATATGGTAAAAAAAAATACGAATAAACATGAGGAAATACCAAAAAAAATATGCGGATATACTAAAAAATATGAGATGTACCAGTTTTGGTTCGTATTAGGAAAGTCGTTAATTTATTTTAATTTCATTTTTTAAATTATCATTAGATTTAATTTATCCCTCAAAAAAATTTAACATAAAATTATATCTCTTACCAAATTCCAATTTTGAAATCATACCAACAATTGTGGGTATACCAAAAATACAAGGGCACCCCAGATAATATGAGAAGATACCATTAAATATGAAGACAAACCAAAAACTATGAAAAGATGCCAAAAAATGTGAGGGTCTACCAGAAAATGAGAAAAGGCCGAAAAACGTGATGTATTACCAAAAAATCTAAGAGGATACCAAAATATAGGAGGGCAAACCAAAAAAAGATGAGCGGAAATAAAAAAAAGTTGAGTGATTACAAAAATATGAGGCAATATCAAAAAATGTGACGGATTACAAGAAAACATGAGGGGATACGGAAAAGTATGGGGGTATACCAAAAAAAATAAGATTGATCAATTTTGGTTCATGTTATGAAATTTGTTAAATCACTCTTATTTCATTTAAAAAAATTTATTATTAAATTTAATTTATTCCTCAAAATTTTAACATAAAATTACATCTGTTGTCAAATTTTAATCTTGAAACCATACCAACAATTATAGGGATGTACCAAAAATATGAAAGAATATCGAAAAATCTAAAAGAACACCAATAAATATGAGGACAAACCTTTAAACATGCGCGCACACCAAAATCACGAGGGATTACTAGAAAATATGAGAATCTATCAGAAAACATAAGAGAATGCTAAAAAAAATACGAGAAAGTATCAAAAAATCTGAGAGGATACCAAAATATGTGAGGGCAAATCAAAAAATTGTGAGGTTTACCAAAAACATGAGAAATATCAAAAAATGTGACTGATTACCAGAAAAAAAATATGAGGATATATATATATATATAAAAGAGATGTACTAATGGTGATTCCCATTAGGAATTATGTTTTATTTATTGATCTTACTTCTTAAAAATTATTATGAATTCTGATTTTCTCCTTTCAAACTAGAACATAAAAATATAATAATTTAAAATTTAATTTTTCTATTTTTTATTTCACGAAATTTAGTTTTATTTTTTGGATTTAAAAATACAAGGTCAACTGATGAGATTATTAATATATTTTTATTTAATTTAAATCCATTACAATATCTTTTTATTATTACATTATTATCAAGTGAGTATTTTGTTTTATTTCAAAAAGTCGAACAGTGAAATTAACAAATAAATTTGGATTTTTGAAATTTAAAAAGTAAAGGGACTAAATTCTTAAAAACATAAATTGAAAAAATTAAATTTCAAATTTATGAAGAGTACAAAGACTTGCGTATGTTTTACTCATCGTAAAGACTATAAAACGAGGAGAGTGGAAAATAAGGATTAAGATGACAAAATAACATAATAAAGATAGGTCCTTTATGTTTAGAATTCTAAAGAAATTGATAATTATGTTTTAGAATTCTTTAAAAGAAATTATTAAGTATATTGACTCGAAAAGTTTCTACAAAAGTTCCACCGAGAAATCTGTTCATACTGTTTGTGAGCTTACCGCTGGGTCCAGATAGTTCAGCGTAACAAAGTATATAATTATTTTCATATTCGTTAAGTAATCACATATTTACCATATATAAAATTAATAATAATATTATTATGAAATTTAAATTATTAAAATGAAGAAGTAATATGCAAAACTTTAGAAAAACATAAAAAAGGCGTGATAAGTGAGTGTGTGTGGGTGGGGAAGCAGGCCAAAGATGAAAAGGTTGACGAATCTTTGAAAGTGAAAGTGAAGGTGTGAACCATGAAAATATCCAACTCTCAGCTCTGAGTGCTTTTAGGTTAGCTTAGCTGCCTTTAAACCCCACCCACCCGACACCCCTGTGCTTTTCCTTACTTTTTTATCTGCTAACTCCTGTCCTCTCTTTTCACAACTGCTGCCAGACTCACTGACTATGAATGAGGTCATTGTTTTTGGTTGGACTGCGAGCCCCCCACTGACACTCTCCTCCCCTCCCTCATTTCAAAACTTCATATGTGAAATTTTATTTTCAAGCTGCTCATTATTTCTTTTTTTTTAAAAAAAAATTCTCCGACTTTAAATAGAATAATTGTGCCTAATCTCTTATAGCAATTTTGGACAACACTAATGGAAAATCGAATAGGGATTTTGTTATAAAAATTCAAAAGTTTTATAAAAGAGGTTGACGGATAATCATACAAAAAGTTTTAAGAGAAATCAGTGTTATAACTCATATTCTAGTTTATGTGATGTAAAATCTCTCGTATAATATTAAAATATTCAAAAAAATTCCGACAGAAATCATTGAATAAGTGCGGATATACAAACAGTTTATTTGTAGTGAATTTGGTTTATCATTGTGATTGATATTTATATTTTCCTATAAAAAAAGATAATCGTACGAATTAACTATCGTTGTTAAAAATTTCATTTTTTAATAAATTACTGTCATGACATATTAACTCATTAAGTGTCTGACATGTGATATTTTTTATTAATTTTTTTACTAAAATTTAAAGACTTCTTTAGAAAAAATTTTGAGATAATCAAAATAGGATAATCTTTATTCTAGAGTGAACATGAGTGTAATTTACTCTAAATTAATTTGATTTAATATCCAATTGAAGAACCTAATATGACCACGCAAGAAGAGTACTATCACGTTCAAATTTTGCTTAGTTAACCCTAATAAAAATTTTCACATGTAAAAGTATAGTTTAAAAGTATTTTACGTTTAAGTCTTCTCTATATTTTTAATTATTAAACAAATAAATCTAACGATAATCTAAAAACTTTTCTCGTAGAACTTAACAAGTGGCTCCAGTAGAAAAGAAGATGTTGTTTATTTTAGGGGTTTCAGGTTCGAGCACCCGTGTGTGCAAGGTGTGTGTGCCTTATCAAAGGGTTAATAAATTATGAACAGATACTACCATGTAATCATACCAATATATTAAAAAAAAAACTTTTCTCGTAGTTATTTTTCCCTTGTTTTATCAAAGTGAGGTGTTATTTTCGGGTTGACTACTATCCATCTTTTCCTTCCTCCTATTACTCTTTTCTTTATTTTTTCTCTTATTTTATTTTATGTGCTCTCTCTCTTTTCAGTTTGTAAATTTATTTTGTAGATATATTTAATGTTTTCACAAATTGTGATGGACAAATGACGGTGCTTGTCGTCATTGAGTCTTCACCAGTCACTAACAGTTTCTCTTGGAAAGTGGGTTGTCGTAGATACTCGAATGGTGTCTCTTCATCGACTTTTTAATCTATTTCTGTTTTGAAAATATTTCAGAATAATAAATGATTTCATAAGTCGATTTAGACTCGTGTTGTCTTAAGTTTTATATGTTTTGTTTTCCATTGTTTAATAAGTCTTCCATTTTGGAAGTTTTTGTCTTGTCTTATACAAGTTTTTTAGTATTGCTTATGCATGTTGTCTTGCATTTGCAAGTGATTTTAGGGATAGTTTTGTTACCATCCTCTCTAATTTGGTGAATGCTCGGTTCTTTTATTGATTTTGTTTTGGACCATCCAGGGGTCGATTTCCTTATTGTGATAGGTGTTTTCAATCACTCCACATATGTTGTGCTTGAGTTGTGACAAAGCCAGTTGTCAACGTGTTATAATATTCTATTTATGCTAAGGTTGAAGCCTTTGTCATGTTAATGGAACTTGTCTTTCGCCGTCGATTGTAAGTGTTTATTTTCCCCCCCGAATTGTATAGTCCATTCATGGAATTGTATAAAAAATTTATTTTCCGCCGCTTGTAGTTCTAAAGATTGTATTAAAAAAATAAATCAGTTTAATGTTGATGTCCTATTTGTATTTTAAGACAAAATTTCAAGGTTTCTTTTCTGTTTTTCTCTTAAACGTGGTTTGAGTTTTTTGAATTTCATTCTTAGTTTGATTGAATACAAGTAGAATATCAAAGCTTTCCTAGTATTTATTATATATTTTTTAATATTAATTTCATTTTAGTTTTTTATTATATTTGCTCTTTTTGATACAATGCTTAAAACTATCAATAGTCTCTTCCCAACCCTTAAATAGGAGATAATTCCTTTTAGTATACTCAAACTCATGTTCTTTTGCATTGACAATAATGTCAATACCAATCGAATTAAAGACTCAATCGATTATTTATTATATTTTAAATTGAGATTTCATTGTTTGCAAGTTCAAAGAAAATATTGATTTAAAGAAGTTGAATACATATAAATATAACATTTATATTTATTTTGTGCATGTGTCATGTGTCATGTGCGGGTATTTTTAGTTTTTTTATCTGATCAAGTTGTTTTCGATTTTTCGTTAACTATATTTTATATTGAGTTGATTTTACATTATAGTTGATCGGACATATATTAATACTTGTAATGTACTTGTAATTTCAATCCTCTCAAAAAAGAAATTAATGGATTTAATGAATGGTTTGTATAAGGATGAATTTGAAATTTTGGTAGTTATGAATATGAAAATCATGTATTTATATCTTTAAAATATATTAGATTATAATAAACTCACAATGTGGATAAAAAAAATGTAAAAAATACATTTATTATAAGTTTTGATTAAAATTATAAAATTAAATATGTAAAATCATGATGCCTTAGATTTAAATCTCGTAAGTCGTAATTTATGGTTTTTATTAATTTTATATAAATTAAAAAGATAAAAATAACCCTCATAATAATATATATTTTTAAAAAATAATGGTTTTTTTAGTCATTTTCAAACTGAGTTGGTATCACATGAACTTAACAAATATTTTTTAGTTAATTGTACCATTCATCCTCAAACTATAACATTTATTTTAAATTAGTCCCTAAACTTTAAAGCATTCTAATTATAGCCTCAAATTATCAAGGTTATATCAATAAGGTCCTGTCATTATTAAAACCATTAATTTAACCATTAAATGATATGTCAAATCTTATGTAGTGTAATTTAAAATGAAAAAAATTAAGAAATTTTTTTTTTTTGTAAAAATGAATTCTGTAAAAATCTTAGTTTTGAAGTTTTTTTGCAAAAGCTTTATTTTTCACTCACTCTTTTCTTTAATATTTTCATTTTAAATTATACCACATAAGATTTGGCGTGCTATTTAATAATTTTAATAATAATACAAGATTGATATAACATCGATAGTTTGAGAATGTAATTAGCACATTTTGAAGTTTGAGAATCAATTCAAAATGAAGATCATAGTTTAGGGGATATCTAGTGCAATTAACTCAATATTTTTATATTTGTAATACCATTTTTTTTGGTACTATACAATTAGAGGGTTAATACTCACACACACTACGTCAAAAGGGATATGTCTAAATAAAGGCTTACCACTTGCTCCTCCGGAAGCTCGAATCTAAGGTAGTGTTTGGTATGATGGAAAATAATCATTTTTTATATCAAATTTTATTTTTTTATATCTAAGTAAAGGCTTACCACTTGCTCCTTGATTTTATTTTTTAGATGCATAATTAATCATCTATATAGTATATTGTTTACATATTATATTTATTTTTTATTGTTTTTCTCTCTTTTCTTTTTAGTGTATTAATTGAAAATTCAATTTTATTATAGTATTTATGAATATTCAAGTTTATTATAAAAAATAAATACATGAATATTATCTTTTATTTAATAAGTGTAAATTCATAAATTGTCATTATATTCTTAAGAAAGTACTTAATGAATCAAATGTGATAATATGACTTTCCTATGTTATAATAGACATCAATAATGGAAATAGAACGATCGCAAAGCAATAAGAAAAAGAAAACGAATAGATTTACGTGAAAACCCTTTCGGGAAAAAACCACAGCAGAGGAGGAGAAATTCACTAATGTTGAAAACTGAATGATACAAGAGGAATTTCGATTATATCTATTTAAAGGTTAAGAAACCCTATTCTAATTAATGTCAAATAAAAAAGTGTAGTTCTATATGTATTTTACTTGTGCGGTATTCGAGTCACACAAACTCTAACACCTAGGATTTTAACCAATACCTCTCGATGTATATCAAACATTGTAAAGTTACTTTTCCGATAATCACATTCTTAATAATCATATTCCATTAATAACATAAAAAGGTAAGTGAATATCCTTTAACCACCGGGCAATCACAAGAGTTAAAAAAGTAAATATTGAATAGAATGAGAATTGGATGGAGAGGATGGGGTTTATGCAACCACGCATTCTATGCTGTGTATTCATCGAAATCTTATGAGAAAACGTAATTGGAAGAAATGCAGATCTCAACGCGTTTAAAATTAAATTAAAATAAAATAGTAATATTTTATTTTAGGGTCTAAATCAAGGACTTAATATTTTAATATTTCATGAAATGTGCGTGCACCAGAGGCGGTTAAGTCCCCTAAGAATGGCTGATTTAGGAGGCCCTCCGGTCTTATTTGCATTCCCTCTTACAACTCATCAATTTTACTCATTTTAGTCCTCTTTTAGTACATTATGATATAAATTATCGAATGAGGCTTTAGTTAAAATCTTAAGGTGTATTTGAGAGAGAAATTTGTAATAAAGACTTTATGTGTAGAGAGGTTTTCAAAATTTTAAAAATTATATATTGAAAATTTTTAAAATTTATGAGTAAAATTTTAAAAGGAGATTTTAATAACTTAATTTCAATTTTCAAATCCTTTGTTTTTCAAAATTCCTCTTAATTATTTAATTTGATTTTATACAATCCTTTGTTAGTTGATTTACTTACATTGGGTGGAGGTGTTGATAGTGAGTTGGTTGAAGTACAGTTAATGTTGAATTGATGAATTCTAAAATACTAGCTCAAAAAATTTAAAATTCTTCATCCAAACAATTCATAATATTTTATAGTTAAAATCTCGTCAAAGTAACATTTTATAGAAAAAATATTCTTTAAAAAACTAAAAATATGAGAATATCATCTTAAATTTTGTTAATTTAAAATAATGAACTTTTAATTCATTTCTTAATTATATCTCATAAAAATCATACTATCTAACTTGGACACATGGCACCAGAGATTACCTAAGGAGTACCTACAAATGGCGCTCCACCTCACTGAGGGACCGGCCATCTCAACATCTCACCTTTCATCAATTCATCTGCTTTTAGTGAACTTAGTAAGAAATCACTAAAGCATAATTGACTTCAATAAAAAAAAGAATGTAACGATCTTATCATTTGATCGACCACATTATGAGTTAATCATAATTCATACCATTCTCTTTCCATAAAAAACCATGTTGTAGACAGCCAAAAACATTGAATAAAGAAAGTGAATAAATAAGAAGTAGAGAACGGAAGGAAAAGATGAAATTATAATTTAGGAGGCAACGAAAACTCATTCCAATCCCAATAATAAAGCAAAAGCCAAAATATGAAATAGGTGCAGGAAATTGGTTTACCCACTATACTAAATATACAGTTTCACATAAAATCAAAGCCTTCAGAAAATCTCAAAGAACACACTAAATAAAACCAAGAACAATGATAAGAGTTAAACCCTAGAAAACTAAAACCCTAGGCTAAGGCATCTCTTTCCACAGCAATAGCATGCAATGGGAACTTCATCTCACATGACAGCTTCAGGACCTCACTCAAATCCACCGGGTGACCCACCGAATCTTCAACCCACTTGAAACGTTGCATCAGCTTGGCTACCCACAGTTGGACCGTCACCAGCCCAAGGTTCTTCCCAGGACAAACCCTGCGCCCAGCCCCAAAGGGTGCGAGCCTCAAGTCACCGCCTCTTACGTCCACGTCTGCTTCCAGGAACCTCTCCGGCTTGAACTCCACCGGGTCTTTCCACACTTTCGGGTCATGGGTTATGGCCCACATGTTCACCATGGCGGTTGTGTTGGCGGGAACCAGCATCCCGTTGCTGAGCTGCACGTCCGACGTTGACAGCCTAGCCCAAGAAAGCAGTGGCCCTGGGGGATGGATCCGTAGGGTTTCTTTGACAACCGCCTGAAGGTAAGGTAAATTCGCCACGTCAGCGTCGGTGAGGGTTTTGTTCCTCGTAGCACTGTCAATTTCAAGTTGCAGCTTGGCTTGTACTTCCGGGTGCAATACCAACTCAGCCATGACCCACTCCGTTAACAAAGCAGTCGTATCAGTTCCTCTGAATATCATTTCCTAACCAAAATTCACCGACTTAACTCAGTATTTGAACATGCAAATAATAATGATCACATAAAAATTAAAATATTACTATGTTAATACGATTTACTAACCCATAAAACAGCAACCATGTCATCTTCTTGGAGTTTTTCTTCACCGTCAAGAGTGAGCAAAACATCTACAAAATCAGCATTATCAGACAGCATTTTGGACTCACTGAGTTGTCGGTGTTGTTCAATGATGCCTTTGACGAGTTTCCTAACTCGGGGAACGAGTTGCAAGCAACGTTGATTGATACGAAAGGGATCATAAAAGTAACTCAGCCATGGCAAATAATCAGACCAATTAAAAGCCCCAAGTAGTTCAAACCCTTCTCTTACCATATCCCTAAGCTCTTCCAGTTCTTCACCGTCTTTTCTCTGGTCATATCTTCTGCCAAAAACACTCCCCATGATATTGTTCAAAGCAGCAAACTGGAGGTGCTTTCTTAGGCAAACAGAGCCATGGAGCTTCTGTTCGTTCGCTATGTTGCACAGCATGACAGTACAGTCAAGCTGGCGTCCGGGTTCGTGTGCTAAAATGCGCTTGGGTGCAAAAAGGTGGGAGGAAGCTATCCTTCTCAAAAGCCTCCAATATGTTCCGTTGGGAGCGAACCCTATGGCTCGACTGAACATGAGGCTTTTAGCGGACCGCTTAATGGGTCGGTCAGCAAAGTGAGGGGAAGTTAGGATTTCTCGAGCCGTGTGGGGATCAGAAGCTACGACCACAGGGGTGGAACCCAGGCTAAAAGCCATGAGCTGAGTGTTGGCCCTGGACCAAGCCATGGCGGCAAGCGAACGGTGAGCCAAACCACGACTCAAAGTAAAGAGGCTACCAAAAACAGGGAAACCCCTAGGACCAGGAATAGGAAGGGTACCTTTTCGGTTCCTTCCATTTTTCCATGCAATCCCACCAACAGCAAAGGCCCAAGAAAAAAGGGCAATGGAAAGAAATGCCATAAAGAGGGAAAATAAAACATACCCATCGAACAAATTTTTGGATCCAAAGAAAGCTGGAAGAGTATAAACCCACCAGCTTGTATCTTTTGAAACCGAACCCAACTCCATTAAAGAACAAAGACTAAACAAAAAGAAAAAAAGAAAAGGAGGTAAGATGCTTTACTTTATGCAGATGTAGAAAAAGAAAGAAAGGGGTGGATACTATATATAATATAGAAATGTGTTTGGTGATTATTTAAAGATGTTAATATAATATTATTATGTAGAAAGCGTTAAAAAAATGGATGTGACATAACGAAAGGAGAGGAAGGAAGGGGGAGAGTTTCACGTGGAGAGAGGAAAACGAAGAGCTCTGTTGCATGAGAGAGAGAAGGGGTGGAAATCTGAGAACGAATTGTGTGGAGGGGGTTGAGGAAGGGACGTTATGACCATATCTGATACATGTTCAACGGTGGGAATACTATTCTGTAGACTTTAGTAGAAAGCAATGACTGAGACTGTGAGACCCGAGGGAAAGGAGAGCATTAAATGAGAGACCCCGCCCCTCCCCTGAAGTCGAAAACGGCGACCCCAATGAACTGAAAGGGAAATAACGCTTAAGGCCGTTCAAGCGTTCGACTCATATAACGCATTGAGAGCTGTGACGGTTTGAATTTAATGCCTAACCTTTACAATATATGCAGTCCCGGCCGCAGCCTTTAACATGCATCAGTGGAGAATGAGATGGCTCAAACACATTGTATTCAATGCGCTCCCGGTTTTTAATGCAGTGCTACAACCACAAGTTGTATTTTTCTTTTACTCTAGTGATTAATTTCTTCCCACATAACTTGGTTTTTTTTTCTTTCCGAAATCAAGATTTTCATTGTCTATAGTAGTGATTAATTCGTCCGTCGGGAGTGTTTTTCGAAAAGATAAATGATTGATTATGAAATATGTTTCATTTGATGAAAATTGAGCCCTCAACTTTATAAGAAATAAATTAAATAATCATCACATCACACTTCATGATTAATCACAAGTTATATTTTGACATTCTTTGTAATGTAAAATTTTGCTAAACTGATATTATTATAGCCTAACCCTAAACATAATTCTAGTTGATATATATTATTTTTTGAGCTCGACACAAGATTTTATAACTAGCATATGATCAGAAACAACCGTTGTATCTTCATTAGTTTTAGGACCTCTCTCATTTGTATAAAAATAAAATGTTGAATAAGTACATGTCCTAGCACAAAAAATGTTGAACTAGGACATGTCCAGAGCTAATTTTTTTATTAGAATATGGTAGAAGTTTTTTTTTTAATTACCAGTAATTTTAATTAATATATTATTTTTATTATTTTAAATTTGGAGAAGAAAATAGATGATTATGGGCTCGAACCTTGATGTATAATGTCCACAAAAAAAAAAACAATTTTGTTAAATGAATCTTATATCATGTTTAAAATCGAAGCCTCTATTCACCAATAAAAACAGAAACGTGGAGGGTTTATTTTTTTGACACATTTATACTTTAAAATTTCAAGGATTTTCATCAAGATCAAAATAAGTTTGATTTATTCTTGGATTCTCGTATTCATTAGACATAAAATTTCATTTTATTTATATTTTTTATGCTTATAAATATAAATTTTAAATAAATATTATAATCCTTCCCCATTTTGATTAATAAAAATCTCATACTTCTTTTACGCTATTTTTTTCCTTATTCTTTCTTTTTATTTTATAACATGTTATCAAATTAAATAAAATGTTTTTTTCATTTCTTTTTTTCACGACTGTTCTTCCACGATTAAAAAAAAAATTCTCTTTCAACTATTTCCAATGTTTTCTTACCTCTCGACTGCTTTGAAGTTAATAAAAATTCATGCCAAGGAATATATATCTAACCAGTTTGTCGCATCTGGTATGTTTTATCATCAATCTTTTTAAGGTTTCTTTTATCGAATATATTATATATTACTATTGTTAATTTTATATTATAAAGATACTTTTAATTTTGGTTTTTATTGTTTTAATGATAATTATATCAAACATTGTAAAACTCGTGTTTGTAACTCTTGATATAATTCAAAAATACTATTTACAATGGATATTTGATGCTCAAATCAATTTACATGCTAAAGATCTTGGAAATACGATTGTGCAAGGCAATCAGGAATTTAACCATGACAAAGTCAAAGCTATGATTTTCCTCCACCATCATCTTCATGAAGGGTTGAAAGCAGATTATTTGACCATAAAAGATCCACTTGAATTGTGGAATAACTTGAAAGAAAGATACGACCATAAGAAAAGGGTAATCGTTTCTAATGCTCGTTATGATTGGATACATTTTAAATTGTAAAATTTCAAACCAGTAAATGAGTACAACTCTACATTATTCAAAATAAACTCTCAATTAAATTTGGATGGTTAAAAAAATTACTAATGTAGACTTATTAGAGAAAACTTTCTCAATCTTTCACGCTTCTAATGTACTTCTACTATAGCAGTGTCTTGAAAAGGGTTTTAAGAAATACTCTAAATTAATCTCATGTTTTATTTTCTGTGGCTGAGACAAATAACGAGTTGTTAATGAAAAACCATGAAAAAAGTCGTCTCATTAGTTCTGCTCCATCCCCAGAAGTGAGTGTGGTAGTACATAATATTTCTAAAAGTGAAACAAATTATGATTGTGGTCACGGTCATGACCATAATTATGGATGTGATCAAAGACGTAATAGTTCTCGTTATCATGGTGGTAGTATTGACCATCAAAAGAAGAATAACCAGCGACGGAGCCAGAAAATTTTTTTTGTGGGGTCGAAATTAAATTGTATAATTTTACGATAATACAAATGTAATTTCATCATTTTAATAGCCTATTTATCTTTATTATTTTTAAAGAGTTCAATTAAATTTTTATCATTTTTGAGGGGTCAGAGTGTAATTTTATCATTACTAATTTAAAATTTAATAAATTATAAAGGGCCTAAATTAAAAATTTACTATTTTAAGGGGGTTATAATATATATACAAAAGGAAAAATTATAAAAAGCTTAAATTTTAAGGACTTACTTATATTTTTTAGGAGTCATAGTGTAAATTTATAAAAGACTAAATTGAAAAAATTTAAACATGCTCCTTAGGTCTCAACGTAACATTGAAAAGAATGAAAAAAAGTGATCTAATCAATCCTTCAAGAAGTACAAAAAATTTGTGCTATCAATATGAAATGAAAAGACATTAATCACGTACTTATCGTACACTTAAACATATTGTAAAATTATATCAAACCTCTAAAGAAAGAATGTTGAAACAAATTTGACATATAAAATGATGATTAGAGACTAATTTTGTACACAAAGATGATGATCTCGATTATAATACTGAAGTAAAATCTGCTTACAATGATGATGGCTTCAATAACCTTACCCACTTGGATGTAGAAGATTTTTTTTTTTTTGAGAAAGACAATGAAAAAGTTGGGGATGAAGAGAACATTTGAGTTATTATTTTCTATTTAAGCATTTGATTTTTTTTAGGAAAAAAAATTATATTTTCATGTTATTCAGTTCTAGAACATTTGATTTATTGTTTTTTTATGAAAAGTTATATTTTCATATTATTCGGCTTTTAATATTTTATTTTAAATAAAGTTTTTTTCTTGAACATCACTTATTGTGTATTTTATTCTATGAAAAAAAATGAATTTTCCCAAATCTTTGGTTGGTCCCAAGATCAAGAATGAAGATATATTTTTCTCATCGAATGAAAAGAATTGAAAGTATATAGATATATAGAAAAAATGGGATCGTTGAGAATTAGATTTAGTCGTTCGGGGTAATTTTTTTTAATATATTAATGTGATTACATGATAGTATATGTTTATATAATTTTTAAATAATCGTTGATCCCAACTGTTAGAAAATTAATGATTATGATTTTTTTACTGTGACGGTCCAATGATTAATATATATTTTTTATTTTTTAGACAATATGACATGTGATGAAAATGGGTCTAATCAAACACATTTTTTCCTTAAATTAAAAAAAATTAAAATCTCAAATTATTTTTAAAAATCGACATATTACCTTAATAACCTTGTTTCGAGACAGATATTAAATCTGTGAATATTAAAACAAATATATAATTAAATAAAAAAAGGTAAAATTCTTTCCAAGGCAGTAATGACAAAAGAGGGTGTAGACTTTACATTATGGGTACCTAGCCTACCCTCACATTACAATACAGCCCCCTACCTATGCTTGGAAAGTTCTATAAAGCTGCCCAATATAAGGAATATATTTAATTCAGCTCCCAAAGACTCTTCTAACTTTTTTTTCTTTTTTATAATCTTTTCAATTTAATCATATTCAAATATTCAACTTATAATTTTACATAATAAGCTATTGTGAATTTTAAAGTGTTAAAAAAACTTTTCAAGTTTTTAAATTTAACTAACAATCTACATTCAATAATTAATAATAAAAATTAAGTTAGAATATTAATAAGGTTAAATTTAAGATATAAATTATTTTAAAAACACATGATTTAAATTTCACCAAACAACATAATTATGTTTGGTATCTAATTTTATTAATAGACCAAACAATTTTTTTAATATAAATTCGGTACTTACAAAATTTAATACTAAAAATTTAACACTTCAATTTTTAATTTATCAAATAATGCCTAACACTAAATCTTTTCATCATTTCTCTGATTATATAAACATGTCTACGGATCACAGTGAAATTGAGGACCCATCTTCAATACTTGAAAGTGCACATGTACTATTACATTATATTTCCATAAACAATTAATACATAAAATAATACTTTCATAAATGTAGTATAATTTTTATGATTTACCATTTACCTAGATGAGGTTAAAGTATCCTTATATTATATTATAGAGACTGAGCTACATTAATATCTTTGTTATTAAAATGAGTCAAATAAATTTAAATCATAATAAAATTAATTATAAAATTATTTTTTTTATAATTGAGAAAGGAAAATTGTGCTTTCTTATCAACTGTGTAGAAAGCTCGTCTAGCTGGACAAGCTTTCTTGTCAATTGTGCCGAAAGCTCGTTTAGTTGGACGAGCTTTCCTGACATATTTTCCTAACAATTGTGTAAAAAGCTCGCCCAGTTGGACGAGCTTTCTTGCCAATTGTGCGAAAAGCTCGCTCAATTGGACAAGCTTTTCTGCCAACTGTGCAAAAAGCGCTCAGCTGGATGCGCTTTTCATATTCTCTCTTCAAAATTGGTCTATTTCCCTCGATCTTAAAAAAAACAACCTATTTAATCAATTAAAAAAAATAACGACATATATGACTAATTTAACCTTTTTGTTGATGTAACCTAAGGAAATTTGAATTTGGGCTTATTTGAAGTAGACCTAATGTTGCTGCTGAGATGGTTGCATAGCTTTGGGCATGGGCTTCTTCGAGTTCCTATTTTCTTATTTTATCACAAATGGGTCCAATGGTCCCTGAAAAGTGGTTTCCCAACAAAGTAAGCATTAATCATTAATCAATAGGAATCAATGTTCTTGAAATCATTGGTGGGGTTTTAGTATTAGATTCAATTTGTCACTAAGTATAATTATAATATTTATTTAATGAGAATATGTATTTAATTTAGTGAAAAAAATTTAATGAGAATATTTTATTGATTTTCATTACATTTATGATTTAACTTATTCGATTTTAATAGTTGATAGGAAGTATTTTGATTTTTAATATGTTTGTGTTTTACATTGGTTTGATTATATTTTATAGTTATTCGGGCACATATTTATTTTGACATAATCACAAGTGTTTTTATCTATTTTTTTGTCAGAGTATTCAAGAAAAGTCCTTCCAATAATATCGATTTCAAGATTCGAACTTAATTTAAATATTTGTGAAAAATTTTACTTCCACTTTTTTCAACTACTTATTTGTCTCGATCACGTATTTACAATTGTACGAAGATTATATTATATTTATACTTGTAAGCTCTAAAAAAAATGGGAAGAATTTTCACAGTTACTAGCAATACTTTCAATAACTTTTTGCAATCTTTTCTTTCTAGAAAAAACCCCTTCACATACTAACTTAAATTACACTTTTGACTATACACTAATTATTTAGATATTTTAACCTAACTGAAGGTGTCCAATTTTACTGTAGAAAGTCGTTGATCCAAGCCTTAAATAAAAATTTGGTCCTCAAATTATAATACTTTTTTCATTGAAGTACTTAAATTTTTTAGAGTTAAAAGTGATACTTAAACTATGATTGCATTATAGTAATCACCTCAATCATTTGATAATGGCAAAAAAATTCCCTTACTCAATAATATATCATGACAGGTGAACTGTTTTTTAAATCTAAAAAGGGTTTTTTCTTTCTTTTTTTTTTAGAAATTCTCATTTGTTTTCTTTCTTTTGTTCTTTACCCATAGTTGTTAGAATTAGATTAAATTAATCAATTGAAGAGCAAGGAAGTGGTCTAATCTATTCAATTGGTTCAATAAAATCGAAGGAGAATTGAATTGAACCAATTGACTGTTTATGTTTATTTTGTAATGGTTGAATTAAGAATCGATAGTTTGATCAGTTCAGTCATTGGTCTTATTCTTATAATATTGTTCACCTCAAGAATTTCAATGACAAAAGATTCAAGAACTCGTCAAAAAACTCATCCAAACTCAGTTTTTAGGAACGAAATTTTTTCTCGTTTTTAAACTTCGATTCATGTTCCTTTCTTATCCTGATTCAAAACCCATGTATTATTTTCTTTAAAAACAATTTTTTGCACTCTTTTCTTTGATTTGTAAGATCAAAACCTCAACATAAAAAGAAAAAGAAAAAGAAAATGCAAACATTTGTTGGATTCATTGGGAATTTGTTCAAATACAGCACTTTCAATTTCCAATTTAATGAGAAAATCTCATGCACAAAACCTTTAATCCCATATGCAAGACTGGAGTTAAGAAAATTTGATGAAAAGTTTTTTGGATTAGAAATTCAAAATGTAGATATTCAATACACCACCACTTCAACCACTTCTTCTCCAACAAATGACAAGTAAGCTCAATGTTAGGTTGCAAGATCATTCAGCCTTTGATTGGGTCATATAAATAGCCCATTGGGATTGATGGTTGAAGAAGAAGAAGAAAAAAAGAAAGAAAGGAAAAAGATGATGATGAAATAAAAAAATTATTTCTTTATCTTTCTAATTTAATTATAAATATGTAATTAACTTATTAATTTAATTTAACTTTTAAAAAAGGTGCCACATGTCATGATATTATTAGCTAATGGATTTTTAATGGAGTTAACACCTATGGTGATTACTACAACAGAATTATAACTCTCAGAGACCCACACATTTCAATTGCCGTGTCAAGATGAAACCATCACCTTAGAAGTATAACTAGGGCTCCTAATTGACAGTGATTTTGTGATCACGAGTTGGAATATAACTCAGGAGCCCAATTGACATTGGTTATGCGATCATAGGTTCAAGTTTCATGATATCGAACGAGGATGTTTTATAAACCTCATGCATAAGTTTGAGACCATAATCATATGAAAAACAAATGAACTTTTCAGTATAATCAACTTATTATTTTTTCTCCACATCCACCAAAAGTAGTATCATTAACCTAATTGTCTAAAACTTGTGACAAAGTTAGATGCAAGAGGACTTTCAAGGGGAGTCATTGTGACGGTGGACAGAAGATAAAACTCGCGTCTGGGCGACAATAGTTGTATTATTTTCAAGGGGAGTGATTGTGATAGTTTTAAGATATATTTGAGTTCACGGTGATGCGATAACACTCGGAGACCTACACATTTTAGTTGTTGTGTCAGGATGGAACCATCACCTTAGAAGCCCATTGCATTGCAACTCAGGCTCCGAGTTCACAATGCTTATACAGTCATGGGTTGAAGTATAACTAGGGCTCCTAGTTGACGGTGGTTTTGCGATCACGAGTTGGAATATAACTCGGGAGCCCACTTGACACTGGTTATGCGGTCATTGGTTCAAGTTTCATGACACCGAAAGAAGATGTTTTATAATAAGTTTGGGACCATAATCGTAGGAAAAAACAAATAACTTTTCCAGTATAATCAACTTATTCTTTTTTCTCCATATCCATCAAAAGTAGTATTCTTTGGTGGAAATGGAGAAAAAGAATAAGTTGGTTAGTTTTTTCCTATGTTTATGGCCTCAAACTTATGTATGGGGTTTATAAAGCATAACCACCTTAAAACTATTACATTTTCTCCCTCTAATACAAATAAATCTTTCCGTCCAAAAAATTCAATACTCAACAAAAAACAAACAATTTAGGAGAGAATTTTTATTTTGCAAGAGACGATGGCCGAGAGAGTTGATGGAGTATGGAGGAGAAAACCCCCTTTATATAGGCAACAGGGGAAAATTTGTAACACTCTATACCCGACCCGATTGCCGTGTTCAGATACCAAATGTCACAATTAAATCATTACATAACAACATATTTCCAATTAATTTAATTCTCCATCAAACTCAATGCTCCGTTCAAATACAAATTTAACCCAATCAATTAATTAACTAAAGCATTTTCATAAATTAACATCGTATTAAATCACTTACTATACGATTAAGTAACTAAGTAGATAAATGTTCTTTACAACACACCCATCTATTGAATATACACGTAACTAACCAAGTAGAAAAATATTCTCGCAATTTGATTGGCATGGGATACACCTATACGCTCGTCTCAATTTTAGAGCCTTTCTTTCTTGATAAACTTGTTAGATACCTCGCCTCGTATCATTGGTTAGCTTTGGCGAACTAGCACACACTTCATCGTAATGGTGGATTCTTTCCATTACTCTTCATTCTCTGAAACTTCCTGGTAAACACACAATATCATTTGGAACGCCTCGTTCTATATAATGCAGTTAACTCTGACACTTATCCAGAAGGAAAACCCTCACGTATTTAACCTCAAGAAGAGGCTTCTAAATTCATGGTTTGGAAGATTGTAGTACGGGATAACCCCTTTCTTCCAGATACATGTAAGATAGTCCCAATGAACCTTCCTTACAACAAAGTAGTCCTTGCGAATATTCCTGTCTTCAAGAAAGTCCTTGGCGGACTTCTCCTTCATCAAATAATCCTTCACAGACTTCCCAAAATAAATAACTCTTAACGAAATTTCTCAGAGCATATAACCCTCATGGACATCCCCCTTGTTCGATATCCCCCGACTGATTTTACAAAATAAATAGTCATTGGCGGACATTACACTTAAGATAGTCCATGACGGACTTTTCGCATAAGACAATTATTGGCGGACATTCCACATAAGATAGTCCCTGACGGAATTTACGCATAAGACGGTCCTTGGTGGACTTTCCGCATAAGACAACCCTTCGCGGACATTCCACATAAAATAGTCTGTGGCAGACTTTTCGCATAAGATGATCCTTGGCGGGCTTCCCTTCTCTAGCAACCTCGTTGCAAATAAATACTTAGAAATAGGATCTAGAGAACCGTCTTGCTTTCTCATAACTCATGTTGGCTTGTTCGTCACCTCTGGTAGACTCTTAATGGTGGATACCTATTTGCAAATACTCTAAAGGAAATATCCTTTTTTTTCTATGCACATGGCGCTTTCAAATATTCCTCTTGCCTTCGCATCTTGGCTGGACCCCTTATTAGAATGCGTGCCAACGTTCCCACACGCGCCATAACCATTATGATATACCTTTCATCACAGAAGTCATATAGTGGTTCTCATGTATATGCCTTGATGGGTTTCCCTGTTTACTGTCCTGACAAACTTCATTTTGTCATGAGGCGAACTTGTCCTCCACTGGATCATGCCATGGCTAGCCGTGGATTTTTGACTCCGAGGAGTCCATAAACCATTTACATGGTGTCGCTCTATAGAGCCAGTAGAACATTTCCATGATGCCGCTCCGTAGAGCTAATAGACCATTTCCATAATGCCAATTCGTAGAGCGAGTAGAACATTTCTCCAACCAAAGTTCCTCGATGTGCTTTGATCTGTTTTAGCCAAAATCGACTTGTATGGATGCATACTGATTTATATGATTGGTACAATATTTTGTTTTATTTTTTGAAGTTACAACTAATTAACTATATCATTAGTTCAAATAAAAATAAACTATTATAAGTATTGAACTGAACAAGTGAACTCAAGTCAAATTAACTAATTAGCTCACACATTGTTTTCATATGGCGAGACTCGAACCTCATGTTTAAGGGTTTCAAGGCTTTAGTCTTTGCCAACTATGACAATGCCTTATTAGCATGTATGTGTGTGTATGTATGCCACGTTAAGGCCCAGGTTTAATTTTTTTTAATTTAGTCATTTGTAAATTTACATTATGATCTTCTCAAAAATGTAAGTAGGTCCCCTCAAGATTTAAAATTTTTACAATTTTTTTCTTTGTATATATATTATAGTCCCTTAAAATAATAAATATAAATCCTTTATAATTTATAAAATTTTAACTGCTAGTCAGGAAATTACAGAAGAGTAGACTTTTTCATCTTCCTGATTGATCCGAGGAGACCCACATAAAAATATCTCATGGCATGGGCTAAAAGTTCACAAAGGCATCAAATACTAGCTTGAAAGAATGTTTAGAGCTGGAAATATTCAAGTTACAGCCTACAGACACAGTTGAAATGGTTGGCAGCATTTTCGACTATTTTCAAATAGTGGGTGGCCTACATCTGCCCCCACTAGTCTTTTCATTTTAAGCAATGGCTCTTACAATTCCAAGTTGGGTGTTGGAGATCTACAGGAAACTAATGTGTGGGAACCCACACTTTAAATCCATTTTTTGCCTTCAATAATTCATTTAGAATGTTTGGGGGAGGAGAGAGGGGGGGGGGGGGGGTTCTTTTATCTGTCTCATACAACTAGTAATGGGGTGTGTACTAGATTTCAAAACATTTGTCAAAAAATTAAAATTAATGACCTCTCTTTTATTTAAACAAAATCAGAGCAAAGAGTATATCATTTAATTAGCCTTAAAGTTTAAAGTTTCTCATGTTCTTTTCAAGGGACCCTTTAACTGTCAGTGGCAATGACCTCATGATTATTAAAAGATTGGCCATCTAATCATTTTTTTTTAGTTTTATAAGCTGTATGTGAATGATATTTTAATAGATTGACTATCGGATTTTTTTTACGTTAGATGAAACAGTTAGATACTTTTTTATGTTCATTTCATTTTCATATAATTAAAGTTTTGAGTTCGATTCTTACGAATAACTTTTCCAAACAAGTTCAACATAGCTGCTAAATTAGATAATTAAGAACAAAATGATTAAGGATGTAATAATTGAAGAAAAAAAATTGAAAGATCAGTTCATCAATCATACAGCTTTGCTGATAGTGCCTTGAATAGTCCCATAATGAATAAGACCACATTTTGATTGATCCGGTCGTTTTATTGAATTTCCATTGATAACTTGCAGGTCAATTTTTCAAATGCAATGCTTTGGTCCAGTATAGTTGCTTGGATAGTTGGATGGATGAAGGAATAGGCAATAAAAAGGAAAAAAAACTCTAACATCAATAAATTAATATATATAATCAATTACATCGAGAAACAAATACATGCTTTTCCCCTATATCACACTTACATAAAAATCACCATACATATCCATGATTTTGGGAGGCAGACCCTTTGGTTAACCTCTTCAAGACTCACTTATTAGGAGAAGAATCAATTATTTTTCTTGCACGTAGACATAATTCATGATGAATCTATATATATATACATGTAGATATATATGTAATTATAAGATCCTTAAACCTGCCTTGCCTTGAGCAGCTGTTGACAAGGGGATTTGTAGTGATTTTCCTTTTATTAAGTCATACTCTTGATGAAGATGTGAATCCTTAGCCTTTCCTTGGGTAAAAAGAATTATCATAAGATGGTTGAGAAGCCATTTTTGTAGTGTTATCATGGTGCCTGTTAGACTTTCTGTTTAATGAACAATATCTGCCTTGCCTATGCTTCCTTCTAGGATGTGATGCCTTTGGGATAAAAACTCCAGTGCCTTTGCTTTCTCTTCTGCAGATTTGTTCTTGGAGATATGGGGATTGTGTTATTGGATAATTTGCTGCAGAAAATGTCTGCAAAAATTTTTGACAGTACAAAAATTTCAATCTATGAAGCTGTGAACTTAATAATACCAGAAAATCCATGAAAAAAAGCATATGTAGATGGTTATAAAAACCTGGAAGGAAACTGAAGGACATGTTGAAACTGGGTCTTCATCATCCATGATTAGCAAGGAGATTTGCTTGCTCAAGTCTGCAAAAAACAGATCATCTTCAAGCTCAACAGCCACTTCCATGTCTGTCCTCAAGAGCTAGAGTCTTATGAGAGTGGGGTTTTTGGCAAGTAACCAAGGAAGGAAATGTTTAGTCTCTCCCGAGCCATGGGGGGTTATAAATAAAAGAAAAGCTAGAAAAGAGATGGATGAGTTAAAAGGCAGATAGGGGGAGGGGGGAAGTGCATGTGGGGTGGTGGGGTCGTTTAATGGCAGTTAGCCAATCTGGCTAAGTCCCCACAAGAATCATGAAGCAGTGTTATGATGTTATCCAGTAGGGGGAAGAAGAGATAAAAGAGTAGCAGCAAGCAAAGCATAGCAAAGGTAAAGAGATAGCCCACACCCAGATATCTAATCCCAAATCATCACTAGCATGCACGGGTGTAACTAGGTCAGCCTCACTTCCTTTATCCTTTTTTACATCTCTAAGGAAATAAGGTATGGCTCAAAATTCATAGTCCAACCCCAATACAAGGGATAAACACTACTTGCAAAACCCAATTGAATGAACCCTTGCCCATAACTGGTCTCAACTAGTATCTAGATAGCTAGATACTGCTGTCTTTTGTCATGGTTTAAGCTAAAGGACAGTCACACTCAGTAACCAGAGGATCTAAGAGCTTTGTTGTAGGGCCATTGCTTTAATTACTTCAGAATTTGAGACTTGTTTCTGTAGAGCTCCACAGAATTTGAAGGGTCGTTTGTCAATGCAACTAGCTTGTTTGTAATTTACAGTTTTAAATCATATAAGCCGTGAATTAATTGTGCATGTTCTGATTCTTTGACATTGATTGAGCATTTCATTGTCATCTTCCTTTGAACTTTAACACATAATTTATCTCTAATCCCAACATAAAATAGAAACAAATCATGCAAAAAAAAAAAAATCTTTTGCATTGCAGAACATAATTTTCAAGCAGCCAAAGTGGGACTGAATTAAATGCATTAAGATAAGGAAGGATATTCAAGTAAAGGGTAAACTATATCATTAGTCATTAAACTATGGGTAAGTTTTCGTTTTTATCATTATAACTAAGAAAAGTTACAATTTGATTATTAAACTATTCGATAGTTTTCATTTAAGTCATTGAACTAATCAAAAGTTTTTATGTAAGTCATTGGGCTGTGAAGTGTTTTTTTTCTTTCAAGCTCCGCTAGTGAGCTCCAACCAACGACGATCGGTACGGTGGATTAGTACCCATTGACGAGTATAAGAACATATGTTAGATCCAAGTCAATCTAACTGTCATTATCAGAGATTGAGAAAAAATTGTTTAAATTTTGGTTCATAGATTCATAATAATCAAAGTTATTTCATGAAAAAAAAAACTGAATTATAAAAGAGAAGGGAAAAGAAAGCTTTCAATTTGTACAGGCAGTAAGAAAAGAGAAAACTATATAACATCAATTTTAACATCCAATGACTTCAATAAAAATTTTCGAATAATTTAATGATCAAATTATAACTTTTTATAGTTAAATGATTAAAACGAAAATTTACTCATAATTTAATAACTAATGATATAGTTTACATGTTTATAAAAAAAAATGATGTAGTTTACCCTTGTTTAAAATTGTTCATGGTCCTGCAGCTGCAAATACTGGCATCATCATACTTACTAAGGAAAGGTAGTAATTGAATTATGAGGGGTGATGGTTTTGGTCCACACGGTTTTGATGGTTGGCTAAGGGACCTATGCCCAACCCCCCATCTGCTGTATGTAATGAACCTTGGATCCATTTTTTTTTTAGTAAATTATAATAAAATGATAAAATTTTAACAATAATACAATTAACTTGATTTAAATTTAAATTATACTTAAAATAATTATCACTTTAATTATCATATCATCACATAGAAGTCAACTTTGGATCCTTCTTTAATCCTTCATCCCTTTTTTTTCCATAACAATGATGTTATTATCATTTAATTTTTGAAACTTTTTTGTTTACTTATCGCATTAAATGAAGGTAATGAACATGTTGAAGCGGATGTTGCTGTTTGCTGGTGGCAAATTTGAACTATTTCATTCTATTTTCCGTACCAGCAGCAGACATTTATGATTGGATTTTCTGCAGCAAAAAGATTGCCTTTTGGATTTGGTTGATATATTTAAACAATATGTACTAAAATAAAATAACCATGATATTAACATATTTTGTTAAAATCTAAACTTTGAAAATATCATATAACCAAAGAAGGTTACTATACGACATTAGGCCACAATTTAAAACATAATTTACTCGAAGGTTTAAGCGTAAATTAAACCTTATGATACCAATCAAGATTTACAGTACCTTCTACTAATATCAAGTATAAGTACTAATATATAATTAAACTTCAAATTGTGACTTATTAATTAACTGTTCACCTTCTTCACTAATAATTCAAATTCGAATCATAACTATACTAAAATAAAGGATTAATACATAATTTTATAAAATATATCTTATTGAGCCCCACTTTATATTATATAATTTCATCATGATTAATCTACTATACATTTATAATAAACATATTATAGTAAATGTACTAAAAGTTGATGATGTTTATCGTGATCACTATGATTGTTATCATAAGCATTATCAAGCACTGAAATAACTTTATTTTCATGATAAAATTCATAGCCACAAATAATATTTGTAAAAGGCAAAAATTAAATCACATAATTTACAAGAGATATCTGGTGCATTTTTTTTTATAGAAGATGTCTTGATGTAGATTAAATAAATTGTTTGATTTCGTTTATAAAGAAGACCAATCAATAGAACTGATCTTATTAATGTTTCATCTTATACTTCTTGAATTATCATTGATTAATTTGTTTGTACAGCTTAAAATATAGTTACTTTATAGTATTTTTTTGTTCTTTTATAACAGCTTAACTGCTTTCTTAAATTAATAAATTTCATCATTCATAACAAAAAAAAAAAGTAAATCAATAGTAATAAAATCAATATATCTTACATATCTTTAATGTATATATATATATATGCCCTTACCTGTTAGAATGAACACAAGTACACGACGAGGTACCTAGGTTATACGTCTAACTTGACACTATTTTATATTTGAGTGAATTTTTTTATATCTAGCTCTGACTTTTTGTCGTTTGGATTGATATCCGAATTTAGTTTTCATCGCACATTTTAATTCATTTATATAATTCTGATCAAATTGAATGGGGTGAACCAATCAAATTAGATATGTGGCACAAATGTCACACATCAATTGATGTTGATACAACCTGATTGATTCACATCATTCAATTTAACTGCTTTACAAAAGTAGAATTAAATGTGTAATAGAAGTTAAATTTGGGTACCAATTTGAACCAAAACAAATTTAAGTACCATTTTGAACATTGGAATCAAACTCCAATAATAAGATTATGTAAAGTTTTATTCATTCAAAAGATACAATATTTGAACTCAATGAGTAGCTTTAGTGAAAAAAAGATGATGTTCATCTTAAGAGATCCAGATTCAAACACCTATTTGTGCAAAGTGTATGTGCGTTGTCAAAAAGTTAAAAAAATATGAACAGATACTATCATGTAATCACATCAATATATTCAAAAAATAAAAAAAAAGATACAATATTTGAATTATGATACTTCGTAATAAAATTTAATATCTCAAAAAGATTTTTTATTATTTGTTGATGCCTTAACGTATAACTATAAAAATATCTTCTCCATTCATGTACTTTCACCCTTCATATCCTTTCACTTGTTATATGCTTCTCTATTGCTTGCATAGAATAACTTATCATAGGAGTATCTTTTTGTTATCATTTTGTTACAAAATGATCACTTTACCTTCAAGCTTCGTTATCTCTCTAACGATAGTTCTACATAGCAGTTCAAATGAGTTTTGAATGTCAACTTGAATATCCAGTTGAGATGAAAATAAATTTTAAATTTTTTTTTATAAAATAAAATACAAAATATTACTCTAAAATCCAATTCTCTCCGATTTAAAAAGAAGCAATAGCTGGATTTTGAAAAATTACAACTCATGTCCATGGAAGAACCCTTTTGTTGAAAATGGATATCTAAAAGCACTTCACCTGTACCCAAGGTTGAAGGAGAACAATTACTCTTGATAATCAGTAAAGCGTTAGCCCACACCAGCTACTTAATTAACCTCTGTTTGAGACCCTTGTAAACATAAAAATTCTAGCACATAGGCAACTAAAGTTCTGTAAATGCTGAAAAATGAAGATAGGAAAAAGAAAAAACAACCCAAATCCTTGTTCTTGGGGTGGAGGGGATACCAAACAGTGCTGAGAGATTTCTAGGGAGCATAAAAAACCTAGGAAATTGGGAGTTTAACGTGCCCCGCAAAATTGTCATTGAAGAACTTATCCTCATCCAACTCAGAGATTTGAAGCTACCCCTTAAAATCCTCTCCTTTGAAATTGAATTCCTCACCCCAAATTGGGTTCAACGTCTTCTTCACCACTTTGGTCCTATACCTCTGTTTTCCTACCCGAAGCTTCACGTATGGATCACTTAAATGCATTGCCGGTATGTTTCTTGCTTCAATTACGCCCACCACCGGCTTCATTTTTTTATTATAGGTTTTATTTCAGGGATCAATCGGAAGATGATCCAAATTTGCTATTATTTTCCCAATCCAATTCTGATCAACACTGTTTCCGTTATTGATACAAGCAAAGAATACCCAAGAATGAACAATGCCGTCTTCTAATCAGTGTCAATTCCCCTTCTTCCATTTCTGGGAGATAAATCCTCCCAAGCATTGATATTCAAATCCAACTCAAAACTGTTCAATTTTTTATTTAGTTATTTATGAAAAATCAAGGCAATGCCTAGTAGCATCCCCTTAATTAATCATATAACAATTAACCATATGGGAAATTTATATATTCTACAATTTCAGACAACTTCTTCTTCTTCTTCTCCCCTGTCGATGTGCTCTTCTCTCTCTTTTTTAGAGGATAATTTTCCAAAATCCAGCTATGGCTTTTTTTTTCTTAACAGGAGAAATTAAGTTTTAGACAAATTTTGAATTCTATTTTCATAAAAAAAAATTAAAAATCTATTCGTATCCCAATTGAATATTCAAGTTGACATTTAAAACCTATTTGAACAGTCACGTAAGACAACCATTCAAGAAGTAACGAAACTTGACGGCAAAATAACCACTTGATATAAAATGATGACGTAAATAACTAAAACGTAACATTTCAAACATAAGTGACTAAAATATAATCTAAAACCCCAAAAAAAACTTTTTTATAATTTACCCTTTTATTTTTGTTTTGAGATGGAATGAAGTGAACTAATAAAGGTTTTAACAATAAAATCAACTTGAATTATATCCCGACGGCTCTTTTAATAATAAAGTCAATATGATAATAATTAACTTTTGTAGAAATAAAACATGTTAAGAATTTTATTTTTAAAAAAAATTGATTTCAATCGAAATAATTTCCACATCAGCATTGATTTGTAAAAATGACACATGCATTATTTAAATGGCATTACAATTTACATGACAGTAACAAAATTTTAAAAGTCAAAACGAGAATCAAAGTTTAGTCATTAAATCTCCTCCATACCTAATCCTAGTCAAATTTATTGAATGGCATTCAATAAATTAAATTTTTACCAGATTGAGTGAACCAGCTTTTTTAAGTTCCCAACACATGAAGTAACCAGTTGAGGGGAATGGACAAAAGCAAATTAAAGTTCCACCATTGCATAGGTAATAAATGTTACACACAATTAATAACTTCTTTCCAATTCATTCCATCCTATCACCAAAGAGATCAAATTGGTCCCCCACATCACCCTCAATAGTTTTAGCCACACATTCCTCCACCCCCCATTTCCTTTCATGTCACATCCCCGGGATACTAGCCTAATCAATAATCCCCCAATTATTTCCAAGACTTCAACTCCCCCCCACCCCCCAAAAATCACCTTTCCATTCAAATTATACATCATAAGAACCAAGAAAAGAGGAAGATCAGATACATAAATTATCACCACGTTTAAATTAAAGCATACATTATCTTTCCTAATCTTAAAAAACAAAGATGGTGAAGAAATAAATATGAGAAACCAAAAAGACCAAGAACACAATGGAAAGAGAGAGAGAGAGAGAAAGGGTGCTCTACAAAATACATCGATGTAGCTCGGGTGGCTTTTAAAATCATCTTTCATTTGAGCCCTTAAACCCTAAACCTTAAGCCTTGACGCAGCAATTGAAGTAGCTAAAGAAACTCCGCCTTGTCTGAAATTCAAAAAAAGCAATCAACAAATGTGTGACCAAGAATAATATGGCTTACAAATGACATGTTCATCATAGAATTTGTCAAAGTCAGAAAAGTATAATTCATTGACATAGAAAAGTATTCCTTCAATGAAAAGTGGAATACTCATCGGGGTTTTCCCGAAGGGCCGAATTACATATGCTAGCAAACATCAAAGGCAAAAGATTAAATGATACAGCTAAGCAAACTTCCCCACCAGCCTATAGCACATGGATGCCAACAAAGTTCATATAGATTCGACATGGTTACGGCGCTATCACTATTAAAAGCTACCAACCAATAATAGAAAAATGTACGTTTATAGTACATTTTCTAATAAAATAAAGGATTTGGGAAGATAGTGGAAGGGGGAATCTTACAGATGGAGAGTGATGGTTCTGAGGGTAATTGTGGTGATGCTCATCACTAGGAGTAGTGCTAACAGTGTTTGCAGTTGGGTTAATGAACTCTTCTTCATTACCAAGACTGGCTCTTGAAACTTCCCTCTTGTTCTGCTTCCTCATTTCCCTGATCTTTGAGAAGTCAAGAGAGTAATCTGGCACCTGTCCCTTTTGATCCCAATCACCAAATTGTGGTACTGATAGCCACGGTGCATTCTTCTACATCAATTTCAACACCCATAACCCAAAATATATCAATGCTTTTACTAAACCCCAAATATTGTCAAAGCTATCAATGCTTTGCATTCATGGCCAACTGTTGTAATGCCTAAAAGAAATTATTTAAGAAAACATCATGTGACTTTGCAAGTTCAATACAAAGACATTCCAAATTCACAACCTGGCACTGCATGTACTAAAGTATTCCTAACCATTAACCCCAACAATCTATGTTATTCAAGACTCTTTCATGTTCCTTAATAAGACCAACCACTTACATCATTTAGACTTGTCATTTTCCTTAAATCATTTTTTAATTAACACTTATCCTATCAAACACTCACTCGGTGAATCTGGGTAACATATCCAGAAACCTGTTCATAGTGTTCCCCTGTATTCTTTTTCAACTCTAAGATTATAGATTTTTTCTCCTGTAAAATGGAATTTCAGCTTTTGAGACATACCAAAAATCAAAACCCATATTTTAGAAAATTGAATTTTACTACTTCATACACTTAAAAAACGTAAAATCAAATTTCTTTTTTTGTTCGGCTGCAAAGAAAATCCAAAACTAAGAAGGAAAATAACTAAGACCACATCTTCAGCAGATTACTGTAAGTTCATAGCCACAAAAAGAATCCTTTTTTTTTTCTTATCAATAACATAAGAAAAGAAAAACAGAGAACTAACCTCCTTGCGATCTTCCATGCTTGATACCAAGTTAAAAAAAACGATCTTTCCAAAGCTTTGAAGAGTTCTATATATCAATCACTAAACTATCAAATAGTCAAAAGAGAAATAGAAAAAGCAAGTAAAAATAAAAGGGTATTTATAAAAAGAGAGAAATAAGAGAAATTGTGGTGATTGAATGAGTTGCAGCAAAATATATATAAATACAGCAAACGACAGCACCGATCGGAGGGTGGGGGTCTGATAGAAACACTAATCAATCAGCACCTAATAAAATCAATCACTCCCTCCCCCAGCTTTCCTTTTTCTTATATGTATATTACCTTATTATTTTTCTACGATTTTTTTTTTTTGGTGAATATTATTTTTATACGTTTTAATTCTCGATAAAGGTCTTGCCCTTTCGTTTAAATTACATGGAATGCCACTCGTTTGGACACGCTTTGCTTACGTGGATTTGTTAGGTTTTTGCCCCTTAATTTGGTTAAGATTGCTGCTTTTATATGCTAGCTGTCTATACGAGGGCAGATTCCAACGTTTATCTGAGACGCGGTTTTTTGGGCTTTTAAAACGGTGCCGTTTACCGGCCCATTATAATATAATGCCAAATCTTTTTATATTTAAATTTCATGTGCTTCTCTGGTTGACACGTATTAGATATGAGCTATAGATTTTTAAATTAATTTAAATATAACAAATATTTCTTTTTGTATTTGTAAATATTAAAAATTAAATAAAAAAATAAACTTTGATTCATTACTAAATACGTCAAAACCAAATAGAAATTGAACCGTACACTATATTGCAAATTAATTATCAATTTTCTAGATTTTTTATAAAATCTTGTTTAAAGTAGTAGTGAGTATAATAGGTTTATCTAAAGTTTAAAAAAAAATTGTTAAGTTTATTTAAAGGTTTTAAAGTAGATCATTGAATTTGATGATACATAATATCAACGGGAGTGAAAAAGAGGAAAGATAAGTCATGAACTTTTTAGTGTGTTTTCTCCCCCTTCAAATGAAATATTCGAAATTATTTAAATCATGAGACTTTCGAATCGAACCTTAAGTCGAATTACTTTTACTATAATTATATAACAAAATGTGATTTATTTTAAAAAGGGAGTTTACTTCTATTGAAAGAGAAAGCACAACTTTGCTATTAAAGAAGTTATAAAATAATGTGGTATGGTATATTTTAGGGTGAATATTAATCATTTTGTAATTTCCAACATGCTAAATTTTAAAATAAATTGCATTGGAAGGAAAGTAAGTTGTAAGAAACTAGAACAAATCAAATTGTATTACTCACAACTTATTGTATCCTTGGTTTAGTTTTCGATAAGGAAAAAAACACAGTTAATTATGTTATTAGTTTTATATTAGGCGTAAGTTGTGAATACGATTCTTATGTTTTTTGAATTTTAAAATTCTAATCATGACTCAAATGATAATCGTTAAATTTTTTAATTAAAATAATATGACTTTATTATCTGTATTATATATGACCATATTAAAGTATAAAAATTAAATTCATAATTTATGAATAATATAAGGACTAATAGCAAAATTTGACAAAAAAATAAATAAATAATGAAAAGGAATATTAACTTTTGGATAAATCCATTGTATCTTTCGGTGGCTCTGGTTGGATATCGTTAAATAACTTTCTTGGGCGACTATATTAAATTATGTTTAAAATAATTCTTAGTAGAAGAAAAATCGAGTTGTGTTTTGATAATGGATTAATAAATTAATTTTCAACAAAAGGACGGAGAAAAATTGAGTTGTCTTTTATGAGAAAACTCAAACTCTACCTGTAAACTATAATTTTCAAACTATAGGGACAACATTTTTCATCCCCATTTATTGTTTGATCACTTGTCGACTTTTCCACTAGATTATGGGGAATTAAAATTACACTCAGTATTTTTAGTACATAAAAATTGAGTCACAAAATTAAAAAAAAATTATTTTGAATGATTAAAATAAAAATATTCTAAGTGGGCGTTTACAAATAATATGATTCAGCAATTAATTTTCGCATACAATCAGTTTATCATTATAAGAGAATAGCTCTAAAGCTAAAAAATTGTTTAAGGGATTAAAAATGAGTAATAAATTATGGAAGGTGGAAATACAATTTTATAATTACATTAATTTGTAAATTTTGAAGAGATTAAAAGATAAATTTATTATTTTTGGATATCAAGGTCACTTTCTCTCCTTGTTTATGCGCGTAAAACTTGTAAGACGATAAAAAAAAGTGTTAAGTTTTTCTTTGAACTATCTCATTATAGATCCTACTCATATCCGTTTTTTTTTATACAATACCTGAAACTACTAATAGCCCTTCTCCAACTCATAAATAGGAAGATAATGCACTTCAGTGTATTTGAACTCGCGTCCTCTTATATTGATAATAATGTCCATACCAATTGAGCTAAGACTCAATCGATAGTGTTATATTACGTTTTAAAATTGAAATATTCTTTTAGAATCATAAGAGGTACGAAATTAACATTAATTAACTTTATTTTTGATGAAATCAAAACCTTGAATTGGTTTAAAATCTAGACCACGCCATTTTTGAAACTTATATGATGTACACACATCAACATCCACGTACCGTTCATTTGAGGTTGTTGATTGAGAAAGAAAGCGAGTAGTAGGATGATCATTGCATTTGTATTTCCACAAAGGATGTTATACTTCTGATGTCATGATTGATATACAGCGTATGATAATCACAAAATCCAAGTATTTTAGAAAATGTCATTGAAAATAACATTTTTGGTTTATTGTGTGGATTATTGAAAATAGTCATGCTTCGTGCTACATAAATAACTAGTTTAAATCTTTTTAAAAAATAATTAAAATAAAACCCATGGTTGATGCTTAAAAAATAGTTTTAAAAGAATAATTAGTTTATTCTGTTGGATCTGATGTTCTGAGTGTAGTATATTCGTTTGTAAATTTATAATTTTTTCCGAACAGATTAATTAATAAAATAAATTCATTTATTACATTAATATATTTTGTATAATTGTCCTCATGTGATTTTTGCACGTAAAGTAAAATAGAAGTAAATGTTGCTTACTGGTTGCCTAATGTTAAACTAATACTAACCGATATTACATGGTTAGGTCGTAATACGGAACCGATACTAGTAGACGAATCTAAACATATAACCGATATTACATGGTTGAACCGACATGATATGTCATTAGGGAGAGCTCAGACAAAATACTATATTGGAATGACTTCGTGACAAAATGAGTTTATAATTAATAGGCAAAAAGCTAGAACTTGATTATAAATCATTGGAGCCTCAATCACATAAGTCCAATTGATCCATCTACTAGCTCGTTGAAATAAAAAATGAATTGCATGTTGAATCAAATGAGCAAAAATGAATAGAAATGGTGAAAATGGAGAAATGAGAAACATTTGAAAATGAATGTGGTTTTCTCCAAAATGAAAACGAAAACGGCCTGAAAATGACTTTTTTTGTTCGAATTAAATGAAGTTCAAAAATAAAAAAAATTATTTGGTCATAGTGAATCATTGAAGGTGTAAATATTAAATATATTCTCTCATAAATTTATTTACGGTAAAGCATTCATGATTTCAATAGAATTAAAATTAAGTTGAGAAAGTTATTTAATTGAAAAAATATTGAGATATTTATTTTTGGAAATAAAATAAATAAACGTTCGATTGAATTGAATTATAAATTATTGAGTTAAAAGCTTGAGAAATACTTATAATTGAACCAAATATGGGAGAGGCCCAAAAGCCCCTCATGACAAAAGGTGGGACAACAAACCCTAGTATTATTAATTAGGGATGTTGCCACCTATACTCCTAGATAGGTTAAGAGTTCATTTTTCTAGTTAAATTAAACTTTTACAATACAATAAGGGTTTCTACCTTCTCTTTATAAATAGATGGCATTGGTAGGGCTATTTACACAACTTTAAAATGTTGTTGCTCTACTTGAAAATAGAGAGAATTTATTCTCAACTGTTAAAATTATTTTCCGGAATAACAATTTTTGTCGGTTTCTATTTGAGAAGAAATTTTGTTTTCATACTTAAACAAAGAAAATTATTTCTAGTTTTGTATTTTGATCCGAATAGTTCGAGCCCACACTCGAAGCAATTTGAGGTACGAGAATAGCGGAGAAGGTCGTTTGGTTGAAAGTCGAGAACGACAAGGAATCGTCTATTCGAAAACACATGTACGAATTTGGTTTAGGGTTTATTGCTATAAATATCACAAACTGAGTTAATTTTCAAAATTTTAATTTTTTATTGTGTAAGAAAATCATTTTCAAATCAAAATTTTTCCAACATATTCGGCTCGACAATATTGGCCCATTGTTTGAAAGAGATTAAAGATTCATCTACTTGGATCTTGGTTAAAATGTAAAGACTCCATCAACTTGTATTTTTCTTGGATAATTATTCTAAATCCTAAAGGATAAGAATGTATAGAGTTTAAATCACTTAGAATTCTCAATTTTTAGATAGACATTAATATCAGCCGTTGATGTAATTTAATTTTTACAGTTGGATTTGAGGAAGCTCAAATATAAATAGAACCCTCCCTTTCATTTGTAATAATTTCATTCTTGAATAATAGTATATTTTTTAAAGCATTTACTCAAACACCTTATTTGCATTGCTTTTTTGAGACTTTTTTGTCCGATTCGAGTTTTTTGCTTTTTTTAGCTTTTTTTGTTTGATTCAAGTTACTTTACCTTTTTCGAGTTGTTTTCGCTTTATTTCGATGCTTTAGAGAATTTTCTTTGTCAATTATCATTTTCACGAGTAAGACTGACTTAGATAATTTAAAACAAAGAAATCATCTAAGACCATGTGATTTGTCGGACTTAAGTTTTAACCTATAACACTAATCTCTTCCAAATTGTTTTAAACTTCTTTGTTTGCCAAAAAGGCCCAAAGCGCATAACGTAAAAACAAAAAAAAACCTTTTGTTTTTTTACTAGTAACCTTATTGGGCCTAAATAAAATTTGTGACCAATGGGCTGCATAGCTATAACTTATAATTAAACATATAATTGAAGATGGGATAATGCAATATTTAGTCCCTAAATTGACAAATTTTCTTAACTTAATCCTTATTCTTTTTTCAATATTTTTATGGACGAAAATGCTTCTCTATTTTTTTTAAATTTTATTGTATTTTAAAAGGAGAACAAATTCGAATAGGAAAGCAAATTTTCAAATGAATAGCCGTGTTTTAGTTGATAAATTTTTAATTAATATTCATTTTTGTATAATATTTACGTCTGTGTTTTTTCTTTGAACAAAATAATCAAATTTATTCACTAGGCAAGGAAAAAAGAAATTTCAAGGATAAAATCAAAGAGGATTCAGTTTATTATCGTGATTGGACACGTGGATTACGTAGAATCACGTATAGGATTGCACGTGGCAGTAACCGGGGCCCGCTGTCTCTTCCATTTTCTCCCGTTTGGCTAACCCTTACCACAAAATCTCCTCCCTCAGATCAACGGCCATCATTGTCTAATCTCATTCGTATTTCTCTCTGTTGGGCCACAATTTTATGTATTTTATATTAAGTGGTGACCAAAAATAATTACAATTTCTTTGAACTAAACTATATCTTAATGGTGAAAGCAAAAAAACTTTCCTCTCAAAATTATTTAATTTTAATATTTTTCTAATTAATTGATTAGTATTAACATTATTATCTATATAAGAGAATATGAGTTTAAATTAATTTTATTTTATGTATTATTATTAATTAGTTTCAATTATACATTTCATTATTTATTTAAATTATTTTAAATAAAAATTTATGTTTTAAGTATATGATTTTCATAGGTATGATAGAATTTCTTGTATTATATTAAAGTTATTGATTAAATTAATACCATAAATCAACCACACACAATAATTTAATTAAGAAATTATTAAAAATATTTTTTTATAAATAATTAATATTATAATGAAGATATTTATATATAAAATATATAAAAATTTAAATTGAAAAAAATCCACGCAAAGTGGGATTTAAAGCTCATACACTAAAATTTTCAAAGCCCATTCCATTTAATACTCTTTTGTTTTTTTAAAAATATATTTTCACAAACATTTTTTAAATATATTGATGTTATTTCATATTTTTTTAGTGTTTTGATAACGTATATATATTTTACATATATATGTCTAAGATAAATATGATGATGATGATGTTGTTGATGTGTGTAGATTTGTTTTTAAGAATAAAAGGGAAAATATTTATTTAAAAAAAAAGAAAGGAAAAAAGGGAAAATATTTAAGAAAGTTTCCTATAAACGTCTTCAGAAGAATTCTATTGTTGCACCCATATCATTGTCTCCCTTCTAATTTGTGGGCTGAGAATTTGGTTTTCTTCCACAAATTTTCACAGTGGAGCTTCCCATTTGCCTTCATTAGATATTATCCTTCTTTTCTTTTACTTTTCCCATATTTTCCTTCATTTTCCCACCAACCAAACATGGACCTATCCACGAAATTCCATCGCTTAGACCTTCGTTCAACCTTCTTCACCTCTCTACGACCCTCTTTAACCCGGAATTCCTCATCGTTCGTTTCTCCCAAAACCCTTAAATTTAGACCCACTAAAGTAAATGCCCAAATTTCCACTCTCAGTGTTGAAACCTCCGTTAAAGAGCCTCAAAACGACATTGAGTCATTGTTTTCAACCAACACACTCGAAGAGTTTGATCGGAAGCGTGGCAACAAACAATCCAACACCGGCGCTTCTGGTATTTCCTCCGGTGTAAAGCTCGAAAACATTAGCAAAAGCTATAAAGGAGTGACGGTTTTGAAAAACGTGAATTGGGAAGTGAAAAAAGGCGAGAAAGTTGGATTGGTTGGAGTAAACGGGGCAGGGAAAACCACCCAATTGAGAATTATAACGGGGCAAGAAGAACCCGATTCGGGGAACGTTATAAAAGCCAATCCCAATATGAAAGTTGCGTTTTTGAACCAAGAATTCCAGGTTTCAATGAGTAGGACGGTGAGGGAGGAGTTTATGAGTGCCTTTAAAGAGGAAATGGAGATTTCTGAGAGGTTAGAGAGGGTTCAAAAGGCGATAGAAGGATCTACAGAGGATTTGGAGTTGATGGGAAGGCTTTTGGACGAGTTTGATTTGTTGCAAAGGAGAGCTCAGGCTGTGGATTTGGATGAGGTTGATGCTAAGGTTAGCAAGTTAATGCCAGAGCTAGGGTTTTCCCCTGAGGATTCAGATAGGTTGGTTGCCAGTTTTAGTAGCGGGTGGCAGATGAGGATGTCACTTGGAAAGATTTTGCTGCAGGTAAAGTTGTTCATTTGATGTCGTGATAGTTGCCTAGGTTATCCAATGGACGTACTATTAGCAGCTGAAATGACTTGGTACCTGTTAATTATAAGTTTAAACATTGAATTGATTAAGGAAAATAGTCAGCTTGTAGATATATTTTGCTGTAGAGGGTGTTAATTTGTCACTCATGTGTATGATATGTAGTAGAGTATATTGGTGTTTCTAGCTGTTTTTTTTTATATGGATGTAAATTTGCAGGAGCCTGATTTATTGCTTTTGGATGAGCCTACAAATCACCTTGACCTTGATACAATTGAGTGGCTTGAAGGATATCTGAAAAAGCAAGATGTGCCAATGGTCATTATATCTCATGATAGAGCTTTTCTAGATCAGTTGTGTACAAAAATTGTGGAGACGGATATGGGTGTTTCCAGGACGTTTGAGGGTAATTATTCTCAGTATGTTGAAGCCAAGGCAGCATGGATTGAAACTCAGTATGCTGCGTGGGAGAAGCAGCAGAAGGAGATTGAGCAGACAAGAGACTTGATAAGCCGATTAGGTGCTGGGGCAAATTCTGGCCGAGCTTCTTCTGCCGAAAAGGTATGTATGAGTGAAAGAAAGTGCTAAGCACTATATTGTTTAAAGAACGAAATACAGAGAAATGAGAAAAATAAGAACTATTGAATAAAATCTGATTTCAATTATGAAATTCTGTATTAGTTTTCTTCTACAACCAGCCTTGTTATTTATACAATCTTTGGATAGTAACAGACTCTCACCGGTGAAATTCAACTCTATCAGATCTAACTAACCATAACTGCAATACTAGAAATGCAAGCTCTCTGTAACTACTATAGCAGAGTACTCTAATAATGAGAGGGAGTCATTCCTGAAATATATTTCATTTCATAGTTGAGGAATGCAAGCTGTCCACTTTGGTCATTGTTGAGTGAAGATGTTCAGTTTTGCTCCATCATGACATTATCTCATAAACATGCATCTATTAATGATGAAATGAAAGTACTGCCAGATTGTGAGCCTTCTGGACTGACATTAATCTTTCAAATGAATGCCTGAGTTTTCATCATATCTTACTCTATATATACAATTGATGGTTTTACCTTGTACAATTAATTTCATACAGAAGTATGATGGAATCCTGAGCGTAGAACACAATGTATATTGAAAGGTGGTCATTGGGATAGTTTCTTTTTTCCTTATTTTAAGGGTGTTCATCCAGAATTCTAGGTTAATTATTAGTCATTAGGAAATTTTGTTGACATTCAGTTGGTAATTTATATCATTTTCCTAAGGTTGTTCACTAAGTTTTCTATTCTGGATCACAAATGGTGCACAATTTGGATCACATGGTGTGAAATTTGTTAGGATGAAACCTATGTATTTTTCTTAACATGTTGGCCAGAGAGTTAATTCGCATAAATAGTATTACCTATAAATTCAGGCATGCTATTTGGTTCTCTTTGCTTGTCTTTCAAAAGTCCATTTGTCTCAAGTTAGCCACTCTGTTTACCTAAAATTAGTTCTCAGTATGGCCGTTGACACTTTTTTTAGAGACTAAGGTTGCTGCTGCCTGAAATTTTCATCTTTTTTTCTTTCTTTTCATTTTGATGGTGTTTTCTACTTAGATTGTTACTTGTTCATTATACTTTGCGGTTGTGTAATGAGATCAGTTCTTTAGACTCTAAATGTTTTTCTGGTTACTTAATTTCTCCCTCTTATGTGTGATAACAGAAGCTGGAGAGGCTTCAGGAAGAGGGTCAAATAGAGAAGCCATTTCAACGGAAACAAATGAAGATCAGGTTCCCTGAGCGTGGAAGAAGTGGTAGATCTGTTGTTACTATTAAGAATCTGGAATTCGGTTACGAGGATGAGGTGAGTTGAGATGTTTGTTTGTGTGAAGAGGATGGTGGGGATTGTTTTAATCTTTCTCATTTATGACAAAAGTTTGGTTTGGTTTTGTATGTCAGCTGCTATTTAACAGGGCAAATCTTGCGATTGAAAGAGGAGAGAAAATTGCCATTATTGGTCCAAATGGTTGTGGAAAGAGTACTTTGCTGAAACTGATGATGGGTTTAGAGAAACCGAGAGGCGGTGAAGTGATCCTTAGGGAGCATAATGTTCTACCAAATTATTTTGAGCAGAATCAGGTATTTGGCCTTTGAGAATATGTTTTTATTTTCTCCTAGTTCCTGAGATCCCATTTTGGGCTTAAGAAAGTACGAAGCACTTACTCTAATCAATATTTTTTCAGGCCGAGGCTCTTGATTTGGATAAAACAGTGCTTCAGACGGTGGAAGAGGTTGCAGAGGACTGGAGAATTGATGATATTAAGGGACTCCTTGGTCGTTGCAACTTCAAAGCCGATATGCTTGACAGGAAGGTTTCCCTTTTAAGTGGTGGTGAGAAGGTAATTACTCTATGTAGAATTTTTTATGTCCTAGACTTCTTGCTATTGTGAAGCAAACCAGGTACTTCAATCGAAGATGGTTGATTATCCGATGGTGTATTGTATTAAAATGTTTAACATCATGCATGCATATGAATTTTGATACAAGACTAACCTAATATGGTTCTATTTGACGTCCCATGATGGTAATGATAATGTGCGTTATCTATACTTTTTTTTGTTTCCGAGGCATGAATTTGAATGTTGTCTTTTCCTGTTGCATGCAGGCGCGTCTTGCTTTCTGCAAATTCATGGTAAAACCATCAACCCTACTGATTTTGGATGAACCAACTAATCATCTGGATATACCCTCAAAAGAGATGCTAGAGGTTCGGTTTTTCTTTATCTTTCTATATTCACTTCATATATTATTCTTTGTTCATTATTGTAGCATTTTTAGCTTTTTATCACTCATATATTTTGCAATCTTTCAATATAATCAGGAGGCAATTAGAGAATACAGTGGCACTGTCATTACTGTTTCGCATGACCGATACTTCATTCGGCAAATAGTCAACAGAGTTGTGGAAGTAAAAGATGGCCATTTGCAGGACTATGCAGGCGACTACAATGTATGGTTTTCTTCAATGAACTCTTCCATCCCATCTTTATAATCCGTCTTTATTAACTGTGAGTACCAATTTCAAATGAACAGTATTATCTGGAGAAGAACCTCGAGGCAAGGGCAAAGGAGCTTGAACGTGAAGCAGATCTTGAAGAGAAAGCTCCCAAACTGAAAGCCAAATCAAAGATGTCAAAGGTAAGCAATGATCAATACACTTGAGAGATTATTGTCACATGGTGTACATAAGCATCAACTTTTACGTATCATGCCTTGCTTTTGTTTCAACAGGCCGAGAAGGAAGCTCGGAAGAAACAAAAAATGCAGGCTTTTCAAGCGGCTAAACAAAAGTCGAAAGGGCTGAAGAATTCCAAGAGATGGAAATGAAGTATCCAATCTATATACCACACATTGGTTAAAGAATGAGCTGTTAGCTCAGAGTGTAAAGTGCCTAGGAATTGAGTGACCACCACCACCATCTGTACATAATCTTTGATAGAATATTGAAGCCCTTTGTAATCCTTATTTAGAAGTGAAATTCATTCATTAAGGTGGCAGGGATTTTCCTCTGTATTTTACTATATTATAAACAAATGCCAATTAAAAAATAAATTCATCCAAGTTCCACTCATTATTAGTTAAGCTGTGCAAGGATCTTCCTCTGTATTTTACTATATTTTACATTTTTGTTTTAATATTTCGTTTGATTAAAATAATTTTTTAATTAACCAATAAGCTATGGCATGTTTTAAAATAAAATATAAAAAACACCGATTCATTTGTCCAAGCCAGAAAAAAGACTATCTTATGTAATCTCTTGACGTTAGTGAATTAATGTTGTTTAAAATCACAATTACAATTATATTTATATTCATCAATAATATATACATATTTTCCATCAGATTACCGTATATATAATTTATGATTATTAATTCCTTTCCATTTTCCCCTTGAAATGTTCAGAAACGGATGCCTAAAAGCCAGATGATGACACCACGTTTCAATAGAACGTGTCCAAACTCGAAACCACCCCTTAGCTATACCCAGCTGCAAATACCGCATCCTTTTACCCTTTTTTTCCCCCTTTTTAATTTTAGTTTACAAATTTTAAGAATGAACAAATCAAGAACAAGACGCTACACATTGTTTCTCCTTTGGTTAATCATCCTATCTCATCAAATAAGACCAGTTGTTTGTGAAGGAAACCAGTACAACGAAGAGAAACCATCATTGTTCCAGTTGGTCTCAAGCACCTTGTCTTTGTTGAAGAAATCCCATCAAAGTTCATGGGAAAAGGTCAAAACCATCATCCATGAGTTCCAGTTGCAGTTCACCCCTCCAAGTCTAGAGTAATAATATCACCACTTTCCTGTTTTCCTTATTACCTACTTTTATATTAACACATGGTATCAAATATTAACCCTTTTTTTTTTTTTTTTTGCAATGTGGATTAACATGTTATGGTGGATGTTAGTTTTAGAGGCACAGGAGGGAAAGACCCAGGTAAGGCCAGTGATGGAACAGGAGAGAAGGTGAAAGAAGCAGTGAAGGACAGCATTGAATCAAGTGAAGCAATAGCTGAAGAAACTGCAAAACCTTCTGCAGAAGCTGTCCACAAAACCGATGAGACGGTGAAAGAGAGTGCTTCTTCTAAACCAGATGATTCTCATGAGGAACTGTAAACTATATATCCCAACCTATTTAGATGTGGGTGTTTTTTCTTTTTCTTTTTTTTTGGGGTAAGTTTATTTCTGTTATATGATTTTTGTTGACATATTAATAATTTATATTATATAAATTTTGATATGTTTGTATATAAGTGACAACTTTTTTCATGGTTGGGATGTGTTGTGATCAGTTCAAAATTGCTAAATTTACTATCAACTTAAGCTTGGAGAACTTGTTTAAGAAAAGCATATAGTGACATTCTCTTTGAAAACTGTTGATGGTATAACTGGGTTAGGCAGAGAGGTTGTTGAGATGTAAGTATAAGGTAGAGAGTCATCGTATGAAGTGATTGGAAATAGTAAGAAAATAGGAGAAGGAAGATAAGAAAATAGGAGAAGGAAGATAGATCCCTACTACATGGTTAGTCCAACCCTTGTATAATGTTAATTTTGTATCTTTTAAGTGCTATTGAAAATTAAAATCAAATGGCTAAGTGGTCTGATGGTATACGCTAAAGTAGGGTGGTGCTATGATTTGCTTTACATCACCTTGAATGGGAAGTTATGACAACAGTCTGGTGTGACGGTTGATGAATAGGGTTCACCCAATTGTTGGTTTAAGGGGTTTCAATCGATGAATTTGTTCGAGGGGTTCTTCCAAGGAGTTTATCCATATGGTCTGTAGGCTTATTGTTAGATTCGAACATTGTTAGATTCGAACAGTTAAGATATAACAAAAACATTACCATTATGCATGAAGAGGCGGCCCTGCACTATTAATGAACTTATACGTTCGCATATGCTGAAGCTAGATTATGAAATTTGATTGGGTTATACTTATTCGTTCAAGTTTAAAGGTTTCATCGAAATTCGAAAATTAGTGTCAACTAAAAAGTAACATCTCACCATTTTAGGCAACACTATAAGACAAAGAAGCATATATATAATTCTAAGGATAATATATATAAGTATGTATGTATATAAGTATTCTTTTCATGTAGAAGAAGAAGAAGGAGGAGAAGCTTGAAAGGTCCAAGCATTAGGAGCCATAATGGACATTTGGTTGTAGTAAACCATGGATGGGGTCTCATGATTGTGAACTCCTTCATATGTAGTTACCACATAACTTTGGTCCATCACGTCCCTTTCTATCCTCTTCTTCACATTGCATCCTACACTTGAACATTTATAATAGTTCCTGCATTAACCAATTTTTTAGTTGGCACCATCTCTTTCATCATCAATCTTTAAAACAATCCAAAACATATACATACACATACATGTTCTTTTCTTTTCTTTTTTTTTTTGCATCAGCTTATTAACGTAAAAATAAAAATACCCAAAAATCTAAAAATGTTTAGTGACAAAAAAAAAAACAAAATTTAACAGTTTAGTGATCATTTTATAACTTTTTCATAGTTTAGTGATAAAAAAACCCATAATTAAGTGACTACTAATACAATTTACCCTTATCTTTTGACACCTATATAATAATTCTTTTAAAATTATCTAATATATATATATATATATGAACTGAATAAAAATAAAAGGATCCCTCATATTTGAATAAGAATCTATATTGATTATTTTAATGAATAACTTAATGGATTGATAGGTTTTTAATCCCCACAAACTAGCTTTAAATATCGTTGTATATCCTAATTTCTTATTACTTTTATTTTTTTTACTACACCCCATATGAGATTCAATTTCATTCTCTAATTTTTTGTTCAAAAAATCGAATCAGATTGATCGGTTGGATCGAAAATTGATAGGAATACCAATCCAAAAGGTGCTGTTGAATCAATTAGATCAAAAATCGATACGAACCGACTAAAAAAATGATTGAACCAGTTAAAAACCGATAAAATCGATAAAATTGAACCGACAAACCGATGGTTTGACTGATTCGACAATTGATCCGATTTTAAAAACATTAACAATTTTTCTAAAGTTTTAAAATTTTTAAAACAAATCCAACATCGCAATAGTATAAATGTTTATATAGATTAATTTATTATATATTTGGGTAGTAGTAATTGTTATTAGTTATCTGATCATATAAAGAATTCATGTGAAACACAAGTTTAATAGCTTAATAAATAATTGCATCTATAAACAATGGAAGTGTTGACATATTGACTTAACATTTTTTAATTAAGCAATTAACTTAAAAAATTTAAGTTGAAAAAACATAATTATATATATAATGAGAAGCAAAATCAGATAACAAATTAAAGCAATTAATTTGATTTTATGTGGTCCAGATTAAGCATTTAAATTTTGATAAAAGCTGTCGAGTAGTCTTTTCACAGCTTCCCTGGTAGTCCATGGCTGCCTTAGCCAGCCACCATACCCCAATAAAAACTATATTCAAAAAACCTAAGGATATAATTAAGCCATGCAAAGTTAATTAATTAATTAAGTGCCTAAACCCAACTCCTTTCTGTCTTTCACTTTGTCCATATACAAACATGTTCCTTAATTAAAAAATGCAAATATAATTGCGGCTAAAGAATAAAGATAGCTGCTACTACTGTGGGGTGTGAGCACGTGATGATGATAGCGCAGCAGCCCACAGTGTTTGCACTTGCACTCTACTTCAACTATGAAAGCTATTAGGCTGATGGGGGCAATATCCTTCCCACTTTTGCCCCACTTTTTGGATATAGTTCACTACTATCCTATTCCATATAGGATGGGATGGGTTTTGGTTCATCCCATCCCTTTGATCAGTGCAAAACTATATGCTTATTAACCCTATTGCTGCAATGATTGAAAAATATAAACTAGTGGAATAATATATATCATAAGCCCACATGCTGCTTCATTTTTATGATTTTTAAAAAAAAAAAATCCAGATTCATTGTTTTGAGACATTGGCTTTTGTTTTTCATAGTTGAATATAATTATTTCTCTATATCATCACGAGGAAGAAAATGAAGTTAATTGATCAAGTTGGAAGTATATATGTATATATAATAGAAAACAGCATGGATATGTATACAAAGTTATGGGGTCCAATATCAGTGAAACCAGTCTTTCATGCAATATATAACAACATCAACCCAAAAAAATTAAAATAATGATAATAACTATTACCTTGGGTTGGGGCTGTTCTTTATGGATTTTTTCCCATATTTCCTCCATTTGTATCCATCATCGATCACCTCCATCTCTGATTTCATTCTAAACGCAACTCGTACCCCCAGTTCCGATTTGTCTTTCCCCACTCCATTTTTGCATTTTCTGCAAATTTTTTTCAACATAATGAATAAAAACACAAGAAGAAAAATTTCCATTGAGGGAAGCTAAAGATACATATGATATCACTTGCATGTTACTATTTTTTGATGTTGCACCACTAAGTTCAGTAGCTGCAGCCATGCCTTTCTCCGACGATGTATCATCGTCGAAGATGCTGTCATCAAGAACGAGATAATCGGAGACCTGAAAATCGGGCATGGGATTGACGTTTTCAGGGAAGAAAGTGTAATTAAGGTTACAGTTAGGGTTTGGATGAGAAAAGTCCATTTTGAAGGAAAATCTGGACTTTTGGTCTTTGATAGAGTTTTGTAGGGAAGAAAGCTTGGAATGCACAGCTGCAATCCATTTTATACATTTGATTTTTTATTTTTTTTAAATATCTAAAATAATAAATTTTATCCCTTTATTTTCTTTTTCCTTGTAATTTTTAATTTTTTGAGCAGATGCTTCATGGATATTTCCTGGAGCTATGCAGCGAAGATTCTTCAGTGGTGCCACGTGTTGGGAACGGTCTAGTGACGTCATGTGGGTGACGTAAGGCCTTAACTTTATGGCATTGGAATATGGGACCACTTGTACTGTGTAGGAACCATTGGTTTTGGTAGGCGGAAACCATTGTTTTGGGAGACAGTACCGTGTGTGAGATGATTACACCATAAATTTGTTTCTACATTTTACGTGGCGCTTATTGATTGGATTAATTTAATCTTTGATCAAGACCACAATTATAATGCATTCAAGTTGGGTAATTAAGTAAAGATTTTGTTAATTGCTTAATTAGCTTATCAAACATTTTAACTTCTCTTATAAAATTCCTAATTAAATTGATGTAAGTGTATTACTGAGTTGGTATCATTCTCAATCGGGTCATTTATTCAATTAGGAAATTACAGAAATGTTCTTCTGTAATTAAAATAAGTTATACTATTTGAGGGTATTTTAATCTTTTCGTTCTAACAAAAACCAATTAAAATATGTATATAATGGGATTTAAACTCACACTATTTGAATTAATAAAATATTAAATTTACCACTTAAACAAAGCTTTATTTTAACATATTTTATACATTTTTATTTTAATATACACAAATTATTATCTTCATTAGTTGTATATATTTATTAAGTGCTTTACTGAGTTGTGTCACCTTCAAATGGGTCACCAACTTAGTTAGAAAATTATGAAAATGTCCTATCGTAATTAAAATAAGTTATACTATTTAAGAGCATTTAAGTCTTTTCATTTTAACAAAAGCCAATTAAAATATGTATATGATAGAATTTGAACCACACCAATTAAATTCGTAAGTTCGTGATTTTCACACACATACGCATGTGATAGAATTTTTAGTACAATTTAAATAACTAATAATGATAAAATCTTTTTTTAAGTATGTAACTTTGAAAGAAAAAGATTGTAAGTTTTAGTGAACTACATATTAACAAGCCCGATCTTGGGGGTCGTTTGGAGGTGTGACTGTCTAGGGTTCAAGGTTAAAAGGGGTTCAATTTTTTTTTTTTAAAGTTTTAAAGGACTCAATTTTTTTAACTTTTAAGGGCCCAAAATTTTTCCTCTAATTTTTAAAAAATTTAAAACCCCATTTTATTATTTTACGTAGGGTCCAAAAAAATGTCAAGAACGGACCTGTATAATAATTTATAAATTTTTAAGTGAATGAGTGAAGGGTGGGTAAGCTATTTGATCACTTGACCAAGTAAAATGGGAAAAAGTAAATTGTTTGAATTTAAAATATAATTTATTAGGTGTAAAGCAATAAAAAATTGTCAAGTGATGAAAAATAATTGTGAAAATTGAAGATAGTTTTATATCAAATTATAAAATAGGTAATTTTATGCACATTTCAACACAATTAATATTTAAAATTTTGACATAATCAATAAATTAGTAATTTATATCTATAAATAATACTTTAATTAGTCATTTGTGGACACTAAAAGGATTACTGATTACTTTTGGGTCAAAGCGTAGAAGTGTACAATAATCAAATGGATGATCGTTGAACAACATATGAATGCTTCATATTTTTATTAGGGATCCCATTTGACCATGAAAATACTATTTGTTTGAATAATTAAAAAAACATTACAACACGTTTTTAAATATATATAAATATTTGATAAATATGAAGCTCATAAACATTGATGCATGAATTCTGTCATGTTGTTGTAGTTGGCCATACCACTAGATGAGTCCATCTACTTCTTTTTTTTGGTCGACAGTAATAATTGATTTTTTTGTGTTAATACTTTCCGAATAAGTAAACGAAATATATTTATTATCATGAGTAAGTGTTAAACCCCATACCATAGAGTTAATAACATTGTTAAAGGAATTTCATCAAATTGAATCATATGATATTTTTAGAACAAAAACTTTACTCACGTGACCCCTAATAGACACATGAAATACCAAATGAACAAAAAAAAAAAAAAGGTTGAATGCAGAGTAAAAGTCGATCATTTTCCTTTTTCGTACGTAACTTCCACACAATCATAATTTTTTTTTGGAAAATAACACATAATTTATTTTAATAAAAGTATAAATTAAATTGTTGAAATTAAAAATAGATGGAGTAAAGCAGAATTAGACTTTTTTTCCTTTTATAAAATGGATATGAGATTTGATTAATAATTGAGACCACACCATACCACCTTGAACACGTCAAATTATAGTCAAAATCAGAATCTAAGGTCAATCCCGCATGAGAGTCTAATGGGGTCACACCAAGCCATGACATGAAGAGGCAATAACAAGGAAAACCCAATGAAATAAACATTTTCATTTTATTTAATTATTGATTTATTTTTAATTACCACATATGTGTGAAAGTGCAAGGAAATGAGTTCAAGACAAGATGTTGACCTTCTAATTCTGCCAATCCATGGAGAAATCAGAGAAGGATACAAGGAAGCTTCATTTGACAGCACTCACAGTATTTGGCTGGAAAATTTTAAAAGATTTTTACCACTAATTTGCTTCTCAGTGAATTTGACCTTCCAGAACTGATGAGATTAACATTAATTTGGCTTTTGCTTTGGTCAAACCAATCCCTTTAATTACGTTTTCTTGATTTGATAAATGAACTTAATCGAACACCAACTTTCAAGCATAGAAATTGACGTTCGATCGAACTCGAGTCAAATTTGGATTTAAACTTGAGCTGGATTACACCTCTATTCTCAATCTTATCCTAATCAATCCATTAATCAAGAAAAGCTACTTTCATCTAGAAAAGGAGCTTAAAAGCTAAAATGTCATTACCGGATCCGGAAGAATTGCTTGGAATTTCATCAGAAAGGAACAGATGATAGAAAAGTCAGTAATTGGACCAAAATATCCTATCAAATTATATATTGAATTGAGTGAGGTTCCAATCATTAATGGCTGGACAGGCCCTCCAACTCCAAGAAAGCACTTTCCTGGAATTAGTGTTTGCTCACCCACCTACTCCTCCTAATTAAATATGTGGGTGGTTTAGGATTTGATTTAAACCACAAATGAATATTGCTTTTTAGTTGTGAGAGCAATGTCAGCAACATCCATGGGGTTCATGGTATTGGTAGGTGCTTCATGTGTGCTGCTGCCGGCTAATCTAAACTCTAACTCTGACTTCAAATCAAGATAAAAGCTTGACTTATCACTGAATTGTTCCCTCTATATATATTTTAAAAATAAAATAAACAATCAACTAATGTTGAGTGTAGTGGTAAAATGAATTATATTTGCCCCTTCAATAAAGATAAAAATTTGGCTTAGCCATATGAAATCACATAGAGAGAAGCTCACAAACGACTTAGCATCTCTTAAGTGTAAAGATTTTTACAAATAGTCGATGGAAAAAACATGCGACTGTTGCAATCACATCTTTGTCGGCAATTTGCCAAAATTTCCTTTCTTGTGAAACTTTATGATCCTCAAACAATTAAATATTAGTTTGATTTGGTAAAAAAAATTATAATAAGTATTGGTTAAATTATACTATCAATTTTTGTATTAGGCATAAGCTGTGAATTTAATCTATATATTTTAATTTATTAGATTTAGTCTTGTGCTAAATAGATTTCAGTCTCGACTTAAACAATACTAGTTAAATTCGGTTGATTAATTTCTACTTTTATCTTGTACTATGCGTAAAGTTGTATATTTAATCGATGTTTTCCAATTAGATTATTTTTAGTCTCTATACTTTTCGAATTCTAAAATTTTAGTTTTAATGCAAACGACGATAGTTAGATCCATTAATTGACATTTTGTGAGTAATATGTGAAAATAAGAAGCTTACACAACATTACACATGTGATAACTTGTTTGCCCAATCAAATTTTGAAAATAGCAAAAATTAACTTAATGAATTTAACAACTACATTTGGTGAGGATTCTAATTTTAAAATTCAAAAGTACAAGGATTGAAATGATCAATTAAAATATAAAAACTAAATCCACAACTTACATATAATATATATACTAAAAACAAATTTAACCAATTAGCATATATATATATATATATATATGCTAACTATCTTTTTAATTCTTAATGTATGATTTAAAAAGACTTCAATGTTAAAATTAGTTGTAAATGCTTAATGGTTAAAAGAAAGATAATGCGATAGGTAACAACTCCATTAACATCTTACTTAAATTTGGTGATTCCCATTTTGATACTAAATTACACCAATGTAAAATTTGGAGACGGAATTATTGGAAGGGGCAACCATGAACTCTGAACATGAACTGTAAAACAGATATGAAGAATACAAAAAAAAATAGTTTTATATCTTTTTTGTATATTTTTGTATGATTAATATTTTCACGATTCAACTGTCAAATTTCATATTCTATCCATATAGATCATACATGTCAAATTTGACGTAAATATAAAACTTTTAACTATCTATTTTATGTAAAAAAAAATTCAACCATTCAATAAATATTAATATATACAATATTTTCGATCAATATGATAGAAATATCGAATTGATTCAAAAATTTACATACATACCAAGTATAATTATATCAATAAATTTAATGATTAAATCATTAAAATATTAATCATATAAAAATATACGTAAAAATATAAAACGATTTTAATTTTATACTAGTGTAAATATATTTACTTAACCGTGTTAAGAACGCAATTGAAATCAAACTATCAACAACCCTCTTTGAAAATATGTTGAATCCTAGCCATCCAACTTTACAAAGTTGGAGTAGAATTTTGATGAATAGAAAGTCTGGGTTGAATTTTCATTTGTTAATTTGCATGTTTTCCAATTTTGGTAAAGGCTAAATAAAAATTCCTAGAATTGAATTGACATTTATATATGGAATATGGGGTGCAGCTGTTGATCTGATCTTGACTTGTATGCTTTGTTTACACAATTCTGTTATATGTATGTATTTTTTAATATTCATTATTTTGTGTTCATATACTTTTTCTTTTTTTCTTTTTTTTGGAGTGGTGTTCTTTAGTATTTTTACCTAAAATTAGTGCAACTTGCTATATCTTTTAATGGCAAATTTAGTGGCATGTTTTTATGTCTATTTCTAGTTCATTTAATTATAAAAATATAAAATTATATATTTTATTATTTTAATATCAAAAATTATTAAAAATGAAATAGAGATACAATAATACATTTGCTTGTTTTAAAAAAAAACAAATGTAAATTAAAATAAATATTTATTTTATTGTATTTATTAATTAATATTATTTATTATTAAAGTTTAATTTCAAAAATAGGATCCACTTTAAATAACTTAAATAACTAACTTAAAATTCAATGTTTTATATATAATTAACTTAAACAAATATACTTTTAAGGGCTCAAAATTTTTTTATCAATTTTTAAGAGATCTAGTTTTTTTTTCTTCAACTTTTAAAGAATCTAAAACTCCATTTTATTGTTTTGCCTAGGGCCCCAAATATGTCAAGAACGGGCCTGGTACATGTGACATACCACATGTCACAGTTTGATTATTCTGTCAACTACACCAGTTTTTAACAGTAAAAATAGATGAAATTTTTAACAAAAAAGATTAAATTGCTCTTTAATCTAACGCATAATGATTAATTTACCCATTTTTAAGTAAAAAATAAATAAAATCTAACTTATAGCACGGAAACTTCCATAATACTTTTAATCCTGTTTTTTTTATGGATAATTATTACAAACAAATTATAAATGATTGTGTTAAATAGATTTATAAATTTGTTTGAGCCTTAATGAATGATAAATTTTAGGCATATGTTGTTGTATACTCACTTTTTTTTTTAGGTAAATAAAGAGGCTTTAATAGCCTTACAAACTAATTATTAAACATGTTAAAGACCAGAAGCATCTTGCAGTAATAAAAGTCACAAATGTCAAATAGGAGTCCCCACTATTTGAACGTTGGATACACCATGGTTGCAAGTTTTGGCCAACCAATCAGCAGGCTTATTTCCTTCCCTGCCAATGTACTGAAATTTGACCTGCAGAAAATTCCTTGAAAAAGCTTTGATTCGTCTTACAATGGCTTCCGTAGAATCATACTCACAATTTTCACTAATCAAATCCAATGCCTCCTTACAGTCACTCTCAATGATGATCCTAGAAAATCCATGATCTTGTGCCACCTGCAAACCTGTTAGAATCGCCCATAATTCTGAATTCAGACTCGTCCCACGCCCTACGAATTTTTGAAAACCAACAATCCAGCTGCCGATTGAATCCCGTAGAACCCCGCCAGACATTCCAATCTTCAGCACTCTCAGTCGCGCCATCAGTATTTACTTTTATCCAGCCATGCTCTGGAGGAGACCAAACCACCTTCTTCAATCAAATTTTAAATTAAATAGTTTGAATTATTTGGATTAACTCGAATTAAAAATTATTTTTTTGATTTAACTCGAATATGAATTACACAATTCGAGTTATCCGAAAATCCGAATAAAAAAAAATAAAACTACGTCGTTTGATAAATTTTTTACTTTTTCTAAAGTTAAAAGTCAAAACCATTTAGTTAAAAGGCAAAACTACGTCGTTTTGATAAATGTTTACCCATTATATTAAAAGACAAAACTAGTATATTGTTTATGTAGTTAAATAAGTTTGTATTTCATCTACTAGTTAAATAACCGGTCCATGTAAATGCAATATTGAGTATAAATAATAGGATTCGTTAACTTAACTCGAAATTTTTTTGACTCCATTTGATTTGATTCAAAAAATTTTAAATTAAGTTCGATTGTTAAAATAAGATTTATAAATTCGATTAACTCAAAATTTTATTACTCAATTTGACTCGATTCGATCGAATACTCACCCCTAATATTAAGTAGATTGTTAATTTATTGCTTCTGAGTTTTGGGTTTGAATCTGGGGTTGCATTGTTATAGTTGTATTTGCTCATGCTGTTTACATATATTGGTCTGCATGTATATTATTTAACCATCTTTCATCTTTGTAAAGGAAGGAATGGCCGGCCACCAATGCTTCCGAGAGCTCAATGGAAGTATTTTAGAATGGTATAATGATAAATTTAGTTTTTAATATTTATATTTTTTTATTAATTTAATTTTTATTCTCTAAAAAGAATTAAATCGTTTTTAATGAAAATCTTGATTAAAAATGTTCATTAAAATTCAAAAATAAATAGCATGAAATATACATGGATTGTCATGCTCGCTTTCACATTTTAAAATTTAATGTTTTAGTTAATATTTATGTTAAAAGAAAAAGGCAAATCGATTTTTTTGAAAAGTTGATGCTCAAATTCAATTCTTTGTAAAAGATTAACGGTCAATTTTAACTAAAAGAATAACAACCAAATTGATGAAATAGTTAGGTAATAACATGTAACATACCACACATGCCTAATTTTGATATACAATGATAGTTTTAAATAGTAGAAATGAAAGAAATTTTTAACAGAAAGGTAAATTTATTGTTTAATGAATCATACATAGATTAATTTACGTTGAAGAGACACAGTTGTAAGTTTTAGGGGTGTTTTTGAAGGATTAATTAAAGGAGTATGGGTTGCTTAGAATTTTATTGAATTTAGCTTAGAAACAACACAAAGTAGCTTTCTATTGCACATGCTAAAGTTGAATAGTATCCTAAAAGGAGACAAGCCCCAGACGCATGTGATCTAATCACATCAGGTTTTACTTGTGGAATCAATTTATGTTATCCCACAAAATACATAAATACATTTCCCAGGGAAAACATCTCACAACAGTTTCTATCAATGAATGAATGAATGAATTGAGAAGGCATAAAATTCCAGTCCCAGATGCATGCACAGGGACAAGTTTGAAAGTGTAGCACAAAAGGGTTGCCAAATTTTCTGGTATCTATAGATGAGAAATCAGAATTCATGGTCATCAAATGTGAGTTATAAGGACCTCCTTGTCCCATGCCCAAAATTCAAGGAAACTCTGTCATTTTCATCTCTCTCTTTTGTCATTTTCATCTCTCTCTCTTTTGCACCCTGTTCCCACTCAAACTTTATATATCAAGGAATTTAGTTTTTTTTTTCAACCTGTGGCTCGATAATCAGGATATTCGTTGTTCCAGGCATGAGTTGAGTTCGAATCGCGTTAATCACGTTGCTCTTAACGCTTTGCCCTCCTCTCGTAACTCTCTAAAATAAATAACTTTTTTTTTCAAATATTACATTAATCAACTTAACTAAAGAATAATAAAGTGTTCGTACTTATCTGAATTTCAAAAATTTAAATTGTGAAATGAAGAAAGGAAAACGAGAGCATCCAACCCATGTGCTTCATCAAAGAAAGGTATTTGAACCTTCCTTTTTATATTTAGATAAAATATATTCCTATAATTAATGAAAAATATAGCAAACATATTACTTTCACATAAGCATTGCCTGGTAAATATATATATATATATTAGGGTCTACTTGATGTTTTTGCTTTGTTGCAAATGAGTTCATAAATAAGAAGGTTAAATTAGATTTGTTCATGGGTCAGATTATTCGTTCAGATTCGAAGGTTCGTTCAAAATTTAAAAGGGTTTGTGCAAAAATATTAGGCCCAATATATGGGCTTGGACAAAAAAATTAGGCCTGTTTAAAATATGAGTTGGGCTCGAGCTTGAAAGTTTAAGCCCAAGCCTGACCTCACATGTTTTAAGTTTATAATACTTTATGTTGTGTTATTTTTATATATTATGTAATTTAGAACACATTAAAAAAATAAACTTATACTAAATATATAATACCACTCTAATGTAAACATTAAAAAAATATTAAGATGACTATATAAAATTTTTCAATAAATAAAAAATGTATAAAATTATTAAATATTAAAATAAAACAATATAAATATTTTTAAAAATTAAAAATAATATGGACGAGCCTAAAATGTGTTTAGATTAGCATTTTGCAAATATAGACAGATTTGGACAAAATTTTAAGCCCAGATTTTGGGTCAGACTGAACTCGGACAAGCATAAAGCATGTTTATATCATGCTTACGCCCGACCTATTAACACCTCTAATCACAGCTAATAGCTTTTTCAAGTTTTAGAGTGTGCTTGGTTGGATGCGAATGTGAAAAAATGGGAGAAAGGAGTGGAAATGTAGAAAGAGAATAAATTTACACGTGCTTGGTTGGAAAGAAGAAGTGAAAGAAAAAAAACAGGAAAAATGGTAATTTTCCATCCTAATGCATAAAAATTAATATTTGTAAATTGGAAAGATGAAAAATGAGAAAATGAGAGAGATATGTTAATTTAAAATTATGTATTTTTGAAATGCACAATCAGCTCATCTTTCCATTAAATGTTGTTATCTCACAATAGGTAGCTATCATATTTTTGCTTTGTTCAATTCGATTCTTCATTTATTTATGCTTTGTATTTTATAATTTATACTTATAATTTTTTAATAAATTTATTTAAAGGTTAAATTATGAATGTCCCTTATGGAGCCCATTCACAGTATATTTTAAAACTTAATCTAAACCCATTATCTTAAACCCAACCCATAATATAATTCCTAAAATCCTAAAGCCATGAGCATGATGTAAAGAAGGACAAAAAGGAGCCCCATATTTTCCTTTTCACTAATCAGCCCTAGTCTTTACTTTCAACCATTTCTTCTTTTTTATTATTTTATTAATTTTGGTAATATATCGTAGAGGCCCCTGCATTGGGTGTTAAATTGTATTTTTTACTTTCTACTAAAAATGATAAATTAATCTTTGTACATTAAATCAAAGAGAAAACTAATCTTTTTTATTAAAAATTTCATCCAATTCTAAAGTTAAAAGCTAGCATAGCTAACCGAATAACTAAATAATGACACGTGGCGTGCCATATGCACCTCATGTTGACATACATGAATCATTTTTTTAATAATAAAAGTCGATGAAATTTTTGACAGAATGATCAATTCACTTTTTGATCTAGCATACAAAGACTCATTTACCCATTTTTTAGTAGAGAGAGTTAAATGCAATCTAACTCTTTTTTATCCTTTTGTTAATAAATAAAATAAGCTAACTAGATAATGGCTTAAAAAATAAAACTATCATGTGTAATTTATAATATAAAAGTAAGAAAATACAAATAGATAAATATAAATATAACTATACAAATAAAGTAAAAATAAATTGAACAGCTATATGATTAGTTTTGGAATATTAAATAAAATAATAAATATTTGGATTTTTCAAGTTTTAATTGTTTATTGATAAAATTATTATTAGATATAAATATGATTGTAATAATTTTTAATTATTTATTAATTTCCTAAATGTTAAATAAATTATTTTTTTATTATATAAAATATTTTATCAAATGTCATTAGTAGAATTTTTTTTATTATAAATCATTTCTAATTTAATATCCTTAATAATCATTTTATATTCTCACTTTATCGCTACAGTTATATATTGAGTCTAAATACATATACTACTATTATTGTTAATTTCACCATTATAATAATTAATTTCACTGCTACTACTATTTTTAATCTCACTGAAAATAAATACACCGTAAATCCAAAAAAAAAAAAAGCCAACTGTTTAAACCATAAATTGTTGGCTTGCCGGTTTGAGTAGTTGTTCATACCACTATTTTGATTTTATAAGTTGGGTGAGCCCAAATAATTGTAAATTAATATGAGTAAGTTTGAATAGAATATTAAATTCAAATTCATTATCATTTTGATTTGTGCAAATATCTTAATTAGAATTATCTTTTTTAACTCGGTATTATGAATAAGTTTACTTTCATGTGACTAGATAAAAATCAATTGAATTTTAATTTAATTAGTATAATATTGTTATTCGAGTAAGAGGTCATAACATTAACCAACGCATAATATATATATATTTCACAAATTCAATCACTTAACAATTTTTTTTAAAAAAATTCTCTTACCTTCAATAATTTTTTCAAATGTTTCTATTACTTTTATTAATAATAATAATTATTTAAAAATCTTATATTATTTTATTTTTCATGAGTGTGTCATAGGATTAATATAAACAATATTGTTTGGATATATTTTAAGTAATTTCTAGATATTCTTCAAAATAATGTTGCAATGATTAAAGTTTCATATGATTGATTTTAATTTAGAGATAAAATTAGGGATTGGTAGGTCTTGTCTCTTTAAAATAGAAATTTTTTTAATTAAATTTTTTAAAATTTGTAAAATTTTAAATTAGTAAAAATAGAATTGTATTTTGATTCCCTTAAAAATATAAAAATTTAATTTAATCTTTTAAAAAAATATAAATTATTAAAATGATAAAATTACATTTTTATTATCATAAAATTTATAATTTAATTTCAACTAAAAAAATTTCTCCCTGTTTTAATTGCTTTTTATGTTTGACACCATGATGTGGATATATATATATATATTGTAGCTTTGTTGTTTTGAAATCATTCGTTTCTTTATATGTCTTTATGAAGTGGCAATGCTTTAAGAAAAGGTGAAGATTTTAAAATTTATAGTGGTAAAGATTTGAATATTAATATAAATAATTTAATAATACATTTAATTATATTACAAATTAATTAAAAAACCTAAACATGAAATAATCTTCTCATATCATTTTATAGAATTAAAGTTTTCACTATGATTAAAATATAAAAAAAAAGTATTATTAAGTAAAAGTATGTATTTGATACACCAACAAAATTTATAAAATGGAGGGATTCCCTTACATCTATTTAAAATTGAAGACAAATAATATTTTTGAAAAAAAATTAAAATTTTATATAAAAAACTATTTAATAAGATGAAAGTTTTAACTGGAATTATTTATTTATTTGTAAGCTGTTTCACGAAAGCTTTAATGTTGTTATATGAAGTCCCACCTTCCTCCACGGCTTCTTCAGCCAAATCCTTCCATTTCTTGGCATTCCTTTTAATTTCTTCACCTCCCATCACCATTTCCAAGCATCTTTTTATCTCACCAGCTTCAACCATTCCTTCTTCATTCTGTCCTAGACGTACACCTGTTTTCCATACATCTTGGACGAGCTTGGAATTGGTTCCTTGGTCTACCCATTGAGGAAATGTCACCATGGGTACCCCTGAAACCAAGCTTTCGAACGTCGAGTTCCACCCACTGTGTGTTAAAAAGCATCCGATGGATGGGTGGGAAAGAACTTTCACTTGTGAGCACCATGGCACTATCATCCCTAGCTTTTCTAGTTCGTTTAATCTACTCAACGAATCCTTTTCTTGTTCATCACTACTTTCCCTTATCACCCACAAAAATGGACGCCCAGTTTCAAGCAACCCCTTTGCGAGTAGTTCCATTTGCGGTTTAGCCAACGTGGAAAGGCTCCCAAATGCGACATAAATGACTGATGTTTCAGGCTTTGTGTTGAGCCATTCAATTTCTCTATGCTCTTTTGTGACCTTAAGAAGATCGCCTCCCGTGGATGTTTCAGCAGGGTTTGGCATGAGTGGTCCAATTCCGACCATACTGTACCACTTGTCAGCCGCTTTTATGGCTTCAGTTTCTAATAGATCGAACGTGTTAACTAAAACTCTGGGGTTGGTCTCTTGGTCTAGAGCTTCTACATGTTCTTTCATGGTTAAGAGTGGCATAGCTTGTGGGTTTGACGGGATGAAAAAAGAAGGTAAATCATGGCGAGAAAGCGGTGGCAGCCCCGGCATTTGAACTGTAAACGTGGGGTCATCGATGTTTTTGGTAATGATCTCATCGTATCCCTTGAAGTAATGGTAACAGATGTTCAAAAGAGAAGCAGGTTGGAACCAGAGGAGGGTGGCTGGGATGTGAAACTCACGCGCCACCGTTGCCACCCAAGGGAGAAGAGTACAGTAAACAATGGAAGTGAACCTAGTGCCTGGATCAGCAAGAAACTCTCTCAAGGACTGAGCACCGTGACGCTTTGTCTCGGACAGGTAATGATTCGTGTCACCGGAAAGTTGAAAGGCATGGTCATAGCCGTCGGAGTAATAAGCGTAGGACAAGCCATGGATAGGTGAAGCTTTGTTGAGCTGGTGAATGGTGGAAGAAGCGGACATGAACGTGACGTGGACGCCATTGTGGATGAGTTTATTGGCGAATTGAAGGGAAGGGTTAATGTGGCCTTGAGAAGCGAATGTTACTAAGAGGACTTGGGGGGGTTGTTGTTGTTGGTCCGCCATTGAAGGACAGATGATGAGTAGGTACTAGGTATTCTAGTGATACATTGGCAGTTAATGGGATGAGGATAATTGCAGAGGCTGCCATGGGTTCTTATACAAGAAAAAGTAATAATTGGAGTTGAAAATGTGACGTTTGCGGTGACGCCCTGCTCGATTGAAAATGCTTTTTAAGTTAAAAATAGTCTGTATATATATACACACGAAAGCTATTGAAGGTTGGATTATGCATTTCGTTCATCCCCTGGCATTTCTGAAAAGTACGAGGATACGATGACTCACAAGTTTTAGTGATCATCGCGCCTATTATATTTCCCTTCTATTCTTTATATTCCAATTTGGTGATTATCTGTCATTTTTAGTCTCCATAAAATATTATAAATTGATTATTATATCAAATTACTAAAAATATAAGAAGAATGTAAAATCAAAATATTTTTATACAAATATATTACTAGAGATCATATTTAAAATATAGAGAATTTGATTGTGTAACCTTTATTATTAAGATTCTTACCAATGCAGAAGGTATGATACCAATTCTCTTCAAATTGAAAATTTTCATTTAAACCTATTAAAATTTTAAATTTGTAATGATAAAATTATATTTTAATTTTTTCAAAAATAATAAAAACATAAACTATTAAAATAATAAATTTATATTTTAATATCGTAAAAATATACTATTTAAATTCAATTCTCTTAAAAGAAATTCTTAGCTTCGATCCTAGGATTAGAATATTGAAGAGGCTGCTATGATTTTCTTTTTATAATACACAAAAGAAAAAGTTACACGAATAAAATAATTGGAGTTGAGAATTGACGTTTGCAGTGATGCGCCCGCCGGGCGATGCTGGAATACAAGGAGGAAACAAACAATGGCATCTGATTCAGAAGTGGTGAAATTATTTAGGGTCGATTCAGTTATTGGTAATATATTTTAAGCACATTTGTTAGGTTCGAATTTGGTCCAGCTCAAAAAATGAGTTTAAGATTTTGCTCAAATTCAATCCGAATAAAAATGTTAAAATCTGAGCTCAATCCATTTCGTTCGTATTTAATTTTTTATATTGTTTTTTTAAAAAATATAATAGATAAAAATACTAAAAATATTAAAATAAATATTTTTCAACAATTTAAAAATAAATTTTAAAAAAATAACATTGAAATATGTGCAATTTAACAAACAAATACCTCTAAAATGATAACAAAATTAACAATAAAACAATAGCTATACAATATCTAAACAATAACAACAAAATAATAACAACATAATAGTGAAATGATAGCAAAATAGCGAGAAAACAACAAGAAAATAGCAGTAAACTAAAAAAAAACAGTTTTCTTTTTTGCAAATTCAAGTCGGGCCAAAAATCTTACTTGAGATTCGACTTATTTTTTAAACGAACCTTATTTTTTACCCAAATCTATTTTTCGAATATATATATTTTTACCCAAACTTTTTCACATCTCAATAGACTGACCCATATAGAATCTGTAACTTCTTTTTACCTTAACCTAATTTAAGTGGAATCCCCTGAATGTAATCTAATGCTGAGTTTTTCCTTGTTAGTAACAGCATTATATTAAAAATGAATCAACTTGTATGAAAGGGCCTTGTTAGTATCAGAAATTGGTCAATTTCAAACTTTAAAATTTAAATTACAACATAATAAATACCTCATCACTGCTCACTTAAGTAGACAACTCCCAAAGTCACTTAAATTTCAAATTTTAAAAATTATAGGGACTAAAATTGATGAAATTAGAATATAAATACTAAATTTACAATCTGAGCATAGTGCAGGGACTAATATCAGAATTTGACTTCTTTAAATTTACATTTTGAGGATAAAAAGATCTCTCTAGTCTCTCTTAATTTTGAACTGAGTAAATTAGCTCCTATTTCTTCAATTGTACATAATTTTAATTGGTATAGAAATAAATTTATCCCTAGACATTTACATATTTACAAAAATATTACGAGTTAAATTTATTAAATCATGATCAAATTAATAGAATGCGTAAATTATAAGAGCTAAATTTGTTATTATACTAGTCAAATTCACGTAAAATTGATGAAAAATATTATCTCTTTGATTCATTGTTCTTAGTTGCTCACTTTCGAAATTGACAGGATTAAATTGATCTGATTTTTTGAGAGGGATCAATTTGCTCAATATTGAAATTGAGAAGGACTGGAGCGTATGTTAACATATCCTTCAACAGAAACACGCCACGTATTGAAACGCCGGTTCTAGCAAGTTGGAAAAGGCGGGCGGGTTCTACACTCCTCTAACAACCAACCACCATTTTCAATCCTACTTAGCTTAGCGTTGCAAGTAACTCTCCCTCCCACTCTTACCTTTCAAACCCGTAAAGTCATGAGCTTGGTTCTGGAACCTCCGCCTCCACCTCTATCCAAATTCAAAACCGGTGCTCCTCTCAAACGCTGCTTCACCTCCATCCGCACCGCGTTACCTCCGCCAAACCATCGATTCAGAGCCTCTCGTTTTCCACTTCATCCGACTTCCAGCTCTAGACCAACTGTTACTGCGGTTCTAAAGACGGAGAAGGAAAAAAATGCGGTGACGGAGCAAAAAGACCCGCCGGTGAGGATTGTGGCAGTGGTCGGCCAAGGAAGCGTCAGCCCATTAAAATGCACCCCCTGGGAAGAAGTTATGATGCACACCGTAAGTGTTACTATTTTTTACTTGATATTTTCTTAAAATTCTTTTTTTTTTTCATTCTCATTTTACTAACATTAATTATAAATTAATTTAGTGTAGCAAAACTTGCAATTGAACCTAAAAAGCTATCAGTTTATTTTGTAGTGTTACATTTAAATTAATGAACTCTTTTATTGAGCAAGTGTGGAATTTTTGATAGTGCTATTTTGGGAATTATATACGGTTTCTTGATTGTTTATGCTACTGATCAGGCAAAAAGATTGAAATGGGTGGATGAAGGATATGAAATGGTTGTTTTCACTGACAATTTCCATCAATCTAATGATCAAACAGCCATGGATCTGCAAAAGGAATTGGCTTGTGCAGATATCTTGCTAGTTGTAGCTGTTACTAATAAAGACTCGGTGAAATGGATTCGAACAAATAGCGGAAACATCCCTAACGTAATCTGCTTTGAATCTGATCCGGGTTTGGTTAACAAATTAGGAGGCTCTTATGTCCACAGTGAAACGAAAGGAAGTATCTTTGACAAAGTGGTGGGAATTTCCCTACTGAAGAGAACAGATGAAACAAAGGAAGTTGTGCAAACCGTATCGGAGGCATGGGACCGGTGTAATTCAGATGATATAAGGTTCTGTTTGTTGGTTATTATCAATGCTTACATTCGGCCAGTCCCGATCTTGAAGAACTTGAGATCAAAGGGTTTTTCAACCCTGAATTGTATGGTGAAGAATTGTGGACCTCAGATATTTGATTGTCTTATGGATCCAAATTGTAGGAAAGCACTTCAATGCTTGAACAAATGCAGCCCTGTAGATCAGGTGTGTAATTATCGGTGTATTGCTTCATATGAAAGTCCGAAACTAGAAGCATTTTCTCTGTGTGTTCTTCAGAAAAACAATTGTCTTGATTTAGATGCGAAGATCCCCGAAAAGCCGTACGTGCAGCCTATGCTTAAGTTTCGAGGGAAGGACTTGTGCCATGAAACTGCCGAAGATTTATTTGTTGGTTGGTTGGGGAGTTTGGATTGGAGTTGGCGAGTGGTAGCTGGGCAGAACCCAGCCTATGATCAGTTCCCATGTCAGTACCAGCTATTTTACAGGGGAAAGGCGAAGGGTTCGTTTTGGTACGAGCCAGTTTTTCAGGTTAAAACTTTAGAAGGAGAAATGGTTTGGAGGCGTCGTAAATATCGAGTCAAGAGAGCAAACGTCCCAGGGACATTTTACTTCAGTGTCTTGGATAACGGGGTTGTTTCGAACGAGTATTGGACAATCGTAGATGTACCAGAAGATTTTAGTTGGGGTCTGTTCCATTACCATGGGGCAGCACAAGTGGCCGGACAATCGTATACTGGAGCAGTGCTGGTTAGTCCGGATGGGACATACCCTAAACAGACACAGAGCAACAGATTATCTTCAGCTTTGGAGAAATGTGGAATTAAGGAATGGGAATTATATACAGTTGATAACTGTGCATGCCATGATCCTCCATTAGGAATTCCAGAAGGTTCAAGTTTACATTCAATGGTTGATGTAAAAGACCAGAGCTGGAGCTCAGTTTAAGGACGGCCTAATATTAATAAATTCCTACAGGGAAAAGGTAAGTTTCCAAGTCTTTTACTAACAATTGGTAGGGTAGTTCCACATAGAACCACCCTCCAAAAATAGGCGTATGCCGCTAAGAGCAGCGAACACACGGTATTCTTTAGTAAAAGGCGAAAGAATAGTTCGCTTTGTGCTCGCTGCACGGCTCCGTGATTTTGCTACGTCCATTAGCTCTGTAATTTATTGAAGTGGGTTGGGAAGTTTTTTTATGTATTGTGGCAGTGTGGGATTCTGTTTCTCCAATTTCTACTGTTTTTTAGGGTTTATGGGGCTGCAGTTCTCCACTCTTCTGTTAAATTACACACTTTTCTATCACGTTTTCCTCTCATTTTTTAATCCTTTAATTTTATAAGCTAATATATTTTCTTTGAAATATTTAGATTTTGAAATGAATGTAATTTTTTACTTAAATTATTTTGTTAATTTAATAAAATGTTGCTGAGCAAAAAATTAAAACCTATAGATTTCAGCAAAGTATCGTTGGCGCTTAAACTTGGCAACTAAATCAATTACATATCCCAAAAGTGACCAAAGATCAGTGCAGATTAGTTGCTCTAAATGCAGACAAACAACGAATTAAGTAACTATAAACAGTTCAAAAACCAAAATCAAGACTAGAAAAGATAACAAAAACACAGTTTATTGTCTGGTGCTCTGCTAGACAACCATTTGTGTACTTGTATAAATAGAAAGAAGAGGTGTTTCCTTTGGATTTACTTTAACTTCAGCCCATGGATGTCTGTTCCTCACTCTTAGACCCTCCAGCTCCATTGCAACTTCCTTCATTGTCGGTCTTTCTTCACCTTTCACTCTTAAACACCTCTTTGCTAATTCAGCAACCTCTTTAAACTGCTCAATATCTCCTTCTTTCGCCACTTACCATCTAGCTTAATGATTTAAGAAAATAGTTGGCTAAATTTCTTTCTTCTTCAGGGACGTCAAAGGAAAGTGCCATTTTTCTGGTTAGTAGCTCGACAAGGACGACACCAAAGCTATAGACGTCGTTTTTCTCATTTATTTTGGCTTGTCTGCAAGTATTCAGGGTCTAAATATCCCAGTGTTGTTAGTGGAATTTGATCCAGTGGCACTAATCGAGATGCTCCAAAATCCGAAAGTTTTGCAGTATAATTGTCGTCCAGAAGGATGTTTGTAGGCTTCATATCTCTGTGAATGATTGGGGTAGAAGCTGCAGAGTGTAAATATGATAGCACTTGCGCTGATTCCGTAGCTATCCTTAACCGAATTTCCCAAAAAATTGAAGAAGCTTGGTCTTCACAGGAGTTGTGTTCGGACAAGGTGCCATTGGAAACAAATTCATAAACCACAAGGGGACCTCAGTCTCCAAGAAACAACCTAAAAGTTTGACCACATTTCTATGGTTTATTTGGGAGAGAATGATAACCTCATTGATGAACTGATTAATTTGGCTTTCATCAACAATTTTGGATTTCTTGATAGCTCCCTTTGTGTCATGCTTCAGGATACGTTTGTAAACTGTGCCGAAGCCTCCCTTCCCAACAATGTGGCTCTCATCATAGTTTTTGGTTGCGTTCTTAAGCTCTTCAGCACTGAAAATCCTGACAGTTTCGGTTGATACTTGTCGCTCTTTCTATCTCCGAAAGAATTTATTTTTCATGTTGAGTAATTTTCTTTTCTTGTTTACGAAGAATCTAAACCCTAAACTTTAAATCTATCAAACTTGTCCACATCAAAATTTTCACTCTTATATCGAAAATTCATATAATTCTAAAATTGTACTTATATATAGTAAATAATACCATAAGTTTGAGTAAATCTAAAGTATCACTGTTTAAAGGTTTCATATGTAAGTTAAATGTCACATGAGAAATATTTAAAAAGTTGGAGCAGAAATTGTTTACTATTTTTAAAGCCTAATGCTTAAACCTGGGTCACGTGAAATTCAGGAAGTTGACAGTATGCTACTTGTTCAATGTTCATCATTATTGTTACTGTGTACTAATGTTCAATTTCCACTACTACCACTTACCCAACATTTTTTCTTTTATTCTTTAAAATTTAAACTTTAAAAAAAAAACCCATTCCCCCAGACCCACAGAAAGAGAAGGGCCATGTCAATGTCATCTTAGGGTATATGGCAAAGGCATGGAATGTTTAGTTAAATTTTAATTCATCATGAACTCAACAAATAATTTCAATGAAAAAGAAGATATTATTTATCTTAAGGGTCTCGAGTTCGAGCGTCTGTGTGTACAAGGAGTGTGTGCATTATCAAATGGTTAAGAAAGTATGAACAAATATTATAATATAATCACACCAGTATATTAAAAAAAATTTAATTCATCATTTTCAATTGTATTTTTGAATTTTAATCTTGATTAAAATTAAATTTATTAACTTAAATTTTATTATTTTTAAAATTGTATACTACAAACATATTATCATCACATGTATAATACCATGTCAGTTTTTTTACTTTTACATGTCACTCAAAAAAATCAATTAGTGAATTTAACTGTTGTTATTTGCGTTAAGATTAAAATTTTAAAATTTAAAATGTATGAGACTCAGAATGATTCACTAACAGACTATGGACTAAATTTACAACTTTACACATTATTCAAAATTGATAGGATTTGATCAACGAGTTTAACCACTACCATTTGAATCAAGCCTGAAATTTTAAAATCCAAAAAATTTAAGAACTAAAATTGATTATTTGAAAAATACAATAATTAAAATGAACAAAAATAAATCTTAAATTGTTAGGGATTTTTTATGCAATATTTGTTAATGTAGGTTATTATTGCATATCATCTTGCTAAATTCCTTTTAAGTTTGTCGTTTAGTAGATCTTTTTCTTTTTATTTACTTGTGATGGAAATTATCAAAGCAATGTTGTTCGATATCAGTTTTTTCTTTCGATGTAAAATATAATTTATTCCATATCAGTTAAATATTGAATTAATTGTAGTATTATATTCAAATTCAATCCTTTTTTAGAAAAATGTTTTTATATATTACAATTATATTTAAAAATAAATTAATTTACATTTAATTGATTCAACTTTAATTCAATTGAACCCATTATTATTATAATAATAAAGCAGGAGGTGAATTGATTCAAGTGTGTTTAAATATGTATTTTTCTCGGATTTAAAGATTTAGAAAATTGTGATTCGAAGTGAAAGTTATATAAAAAATTATATTATATTATATAAATTTTAGTTTATTAATAATAAATAAGAAGTAATGTAGGTTTATATTCATATTGTTAAAATTAAAATAGGTGGTATTTGTATGATTTGAAAGTTAGCTGAGGCAGAAGAGTAAACATTAGAGAGCGTGGTGTAATCATTCCATGGAATTTTAGTCTTAGAGATGATTCATCATAACCTGGAATCCCGCCCATCCTATCCATATCTTCACTCTTTTTCTTTTTTTTTTTCTTTTTTCAAAAGATATTTGAGATTAAATTGATAATTGAATTGATCAGATTATTGATTTTTTATTCGATTCAATCAATTTCAAATCATCTACGAGTTAATTGATTTAATCCTTTCTTTAATTCAATGCTTCAATCAATTTTTAATTCAACCGGCAATTTTTTTTGTAAATAACTTTAAATCCATACCAAAGACAAAATTGGGATAAGTAGTAGCTCTTGTCACTTGGTTAAATGGTACATTTTCATGTTTAATCCCTCTTAAAAGTTAACAGTTTTTGCTTTGGCCAAAATAGAATATTAAAATTTTGGCTCCTAAAAGAATTAATTATTAAATCTAAACATTTTTAACACAAAATCTTCTATCTTTTACCTCCAATTTTTTTTTATCTTGAATTCCAATATAAAATTACTAAATTCATCTTTAATCCAAGTCTTGTATAGGCTGAAAATAGTAACTGTGAGTTTGGATGAGTGGTGCGGTGCGGTGTTTTTAGCTTATTTTTTGTCTCATAATACATTATCGTTACAATATCTAATTTCACCGCCACCACTATTTTTACACTAACCGCAGATAAACGCAGCGTCTACCCAAATCCACCCTAAATAAATAAAAGAAATGTGAGCAACACAATGATGAGTTATACCTTATAAACATAGACAAAATGAAATGAAGTTTGGCAAATGAGATTGCCAAGTCCCTATCTCCCCCAAATTAGGGCCCATTCCAAAAACTTTATTTTAGGGGGTTATAATTTCATAAACTAACTAAACACCAATCTCTAAGCTTTAGGGTTTAAAATTTCTATTTTGAAAAGGAACCCCAAAAGTGCAAATTATGCTTCATAATTATTCCCTTAAAACGTACCGTTTTGACATCATGACTACGTTTGTTCCACGCCAGCTTCCACTGCAAAATTATATCAAAATTAGAGTTTAACAATTTATCATCAAATCTTTGCAATATTTTAATTTCTTCAAAATTGCATAAAATGCTTTACAAAATAAATTAATGAAACATCATATGTCTAATTATTGTTGTCTTTTGATTCATGATATAATTATTTTTAGGATAAGTTGCATGACACAATTATATACATATCATTATAAGCTCCTTTTGCTCATGTATAATTTTAATTTCAATTAATCTCAGAAAAAACTATACAAGCTTATAATCCTATAACATGTCTAATGATTTTTACCCATCATTTTATCACAAATATAATTACCATCAAAAGTACCAAATTAACATAATTGATGAATAATAGAGAGATATTGTATTGTGTACAATAATCAAAATGATGAGAGCAGTGGGTGTATATAGGGTCCACAAGGAATACTTTTAGCTATAGCAATGGGGAATTAAAAATTAATTATTTAGGAAAAGAAGTGTAATTATTATGTTGAATATTGAAGAGATGATGATAACAATATAATGGAGGTGGGCTTGGAATTTGAGAAATGGTGGGGTTGATTTTGGTTTTTGGAGGAGAAGTATATACAAAAAGTGAAAATAGCAAAAGGTGACAACCTTTTTTATTTTTTTTGGGGGTGGGGGAGGGCAAAAGTCAAATGGGGCCTATTTCATCATATCTTCACCTCTGATTTGCAGAGGATTCATCATCATTGCCACCCTCTTGTCATATTTTTTTCCTAATTATTAAAAATGAATATATAATTTCATTTTTTTCACTTATTATTAATAATTTTCCTCTGGGTTTTTAGCAATGAATTTTACCCTTTTTTTTTTAAATTATGTTTTTGTGACTGTTTAAAAAAAAATTGGAGGGTAGGTGTAGCAAAGTTTGATGAAAACATGCAATTAAAGCAAGGGGAAGCAGGTAAGAATGAAGCAATATTTGACATGTATTGTTGACATTCTTAAAACAGGAAAAATCCACTAACAAAATCAGACATGAAAATGTAATTGCATGAGGTCAAAGAGTAACATGTCTTGCACTAAACTCTCTAAACCCACAGCTTATTTTGATGTGGCGGTTCCCCCCCCCCTTTCATTTCACTTTTTTTCCCCTAAAATATGTTCCATTTAAAATTCAAGATAAATGTAACTCTTTTTGAGAGTTTCAATTCTGCTTTGATTAGAAAAATTCATTAGCTATTGTTACGGATTGATCGTTGAAATATTTGACACATATTTAAAGAAAGTAATTAAAATATTGATAGTTTGATAAAGATGGTTCATGAGAGAAGTTATGGTTTGTGTCTGTTCGAGGTTTTTCCATTTGGGGGAAGGGCTTAGTTCATGTAGCTAGTCTTTTTATTATCTTTGTCACCAAAATAGAAAAAATTCAAGATAAATATGTAACTGATTAGTGTAATAATATCCCTTCAAATAACTAAACATCTCATAATTTATCTATTGATTAAGTTAGTGTCATAGATTAATCGAGCACTAACTTAATTAAGACAAATTAAAATATCTTTATTTTTTATTAAGTACCAAATATTATTACAATGATATTTGTATCTTGATCATACGATAAAATTTAAACTTAAAACACATGAATTGTAAGCTTTTTAACTTAATTATTTCAATTAAAACTTATTTGATTTTGATATAAATTTTTTATAAATATAATTTGAACATAACTCATAAGCTCTTTTTTTTCTTTTAATAAGGAAAAAAAAATGGTTGGGTCACATTAAAGCATTTCATAATAATTATAAATCTTAGTATATATAATTTTTATTGTGTATGAATCCTAGAAGTTTCAACTTTGAGAGAGACCCTTCCTTTAGTTATTAAAATCTAAGACTATTTCTACTTGTAGTCTATCTTCCAAAATTCCCTATACTTTCTATAAAGGAAACCAAAAACCTAACTTAATTCCTTTCTCATCATCCTCCTCCTCCTCCTCACGCAAACCTCCATAGAAGAAGGAATTAAGAATATGTCACAGCAAGCCATGCTAAACCAGGAGTTGTTTGAGGAAAAAGAGATGCCTCAAATAGGTTTCTTTACTTTCCCTCAAACCCTCACTTCGTATCCTCCTCCATTTGGTTGCCTCAAAGCTTTCAATATTGCACCTCCTCCTCCTGCTAATCTAACTGAAACCCTATTCTCTCATCCAAAGCATAGAGAAGAAGACTCAGCTTCTGATTTTGCAGGACCCCAACTCCTTTCCTTGCACAGTTCTACTCCAAACCTATGGTGAATATATTACCCTCTTAAATCATTGTGTATTCATGCAAATAATATACTCCTTATTTATTGTTTTCTGAAATGGTTTTAGGGCATGGGGAGAGGTAAACGAGTGTTTGGGAACCAAGAAAAGTAGTGGAGCTGATCATCTAGGAGTTTCAGCGATGAAAATGAAGAGGATAAAAGGAAGAAGAAAGGTAAGGGAACCTAGGTTTTGCTTCAAGACCATGAGTGATGTGGATGTGCTGGATGATGGTTACAAATGGAGAAAGTACGGCCAGAAAGTGGTGAAAAACACCCAGCATCCCAGGTATATTCATATTCATTACATTTCACACTCAACAAAGATATCTCCCTCTATGTTTTTTACTTTTTCACATTTAAATCTTATCAAGGTTTTTAGCTATGGCCTTTGTAGTACCCCATACACACATGCTATGTTTCCTCTTTTTTTTTTTATTTCCCTCTCTCATGTAATTATGCATTTGCTTCATCATGACTGCTAGGGCTTTACACTACTCCTGATGTATGTTGCATGAGATGTGAAATTGATGAGTGCGGAAGGGGGGGGGGGGGAAGGGGATTTTAATCATGAAAATTACAATACCCAAATTCTTATAAAAACCCTAAAAGAAGTCATTATTAATATCTTCGAAAAGATACAAAATCACAACAAAAAAGGGGGAAATTAAAAAACAATTTGTAAATTTATAATGCATATCACAAAAAAGGGAAGCTATAGAGACGATGAGTAAAAAATAAAACAACACACTGCAACATGAAATAAAAAAATAAGTTACACGTACTGTACCGTCCATCTAAACTCACACTAAACAAAGAGATTAACTTTTCCATACCATAACAATAAGCTAAAGTGCCTAGGTAACCGGTATGCATGTATATATATGTATAAATGGATCATAGCTATTTTAAGGTAAAGAATGTAGGAACTGTAAGCGTTTCACTTTTTGATTTGTCACTATGTAAGAAAAGAGAACCACCTAGCTGGAGACTTTGCTTACAAAGTAGAAACTCAAAGGGCAATGATTTTAGCTCTGAATAACAAAAGAGTACTACATGATTATGCATGCACCTATATATAAATATGTACAATTTTAGGGTTTTGAGTATCATTTGATTTTGTAAAATTATGGGGTTGAAGAGACCACACCATAAGAGACAAAAAAAAAAAAAAAAAACCATGAGGCATGAGGGAGAGGAAACAATGACCTCTTTTAGCTACTAAATTTGCTACCAATTATATAGATTTCTTTTTGGCTATGGAAAAGAGTAAACTTGTTATATAATTATAATTAAAATGACCCGATCTGGAATCTGACCCGAGATCTTCTTCTTCTTTTTGTTAGATCAGAGTTCTCTCTCCTTAATCTTCACATCCGTTGATTCAAAGTTTCAATAAAATCATATAATCAAGGATTGCTAGAGAATATTATTATAACTAAAATATAAATCTAAATAAATTACATTTTTTTTTTAAAAATAAAGGATAAAGGTAAGGGTTTTCTAGGAATCCAATCAAAGATTAGTGTCAATTGAAGACTTAAAATCATTTATCAACCCACCTATAGTTCAATCGATGAGTTAAATATAAACAAGGGGTTTATTTTTTTAAAACAAAATTTGAGTATTTATTTTATAATTACTTTACTGTGTAGTATAACCAAAGTTTCCTAGTTAATTACAAAGCGATTTAATTTGTAAACAAAATAATGAGTATGGGACCCTAATCCTGACTTATGTGAAAGGGGAACGCCCTACTCATTCAAATTGGTAATAATCATGATAAACTTAGTATTTATCAGAGCTTGATTAACTTCATTGTTATCCACCTTCATGCAACCTTTCACATGCTCACTACAAATCCCTTTCTTTTTCACTGTTAAATTCATTATTTCACATTCAAGCCCCCAATTTGCTGCATGCATTTCACTGTTATTTTCACTATGCACATTCTCATCATACCCATAAACAACATTATTTGCAATCATGTGTAAAAAATAATAATAATAATAATTGAATGAAATTGAGTGCAGGAGTTACTATCGGTGTACACAAGATAACTGTCGGGTAAAGAAACGAGTGGAGCGACTAGCGGAGGATCCGAGAATGGTGATTACCACCTACGAAGGGCGGCACGCTCATTCTCCGTCGCACGATTCCGACGACTCTCACCACCCTCACTCTCACCTTAACAATTTCTTCTAATACCCCATCTAAACCAATTACATTTCATATATATTTGTATCTGTTTTTAAACTTTTTTTTTAATGAGATAGACTAATTTTTGTTTACGATAGTATATAGATATATATTCTCAATGCATTAAATATAAACTTTATATATATTAATGCATTGATTTTATATATTAATATACTATCAATGAACTAATCGATTAATTGTTGTTGTTGCAATCTTCTTTTAGTAATAAATAAATTTGAAAGGATAATGTTTGTATGTACATTCTCTCAACTTCTTTGTTATGTTATGTTTAATTAAATTTTGTTAAAAAATCATTGAATTAGGCTATAATTAACTTAATTTCACCCATAGCTTTATCATTTTCTTTTTGGTAAAATAAAACAGTTCTAAGCAACACTATTAAGAAAACGTACTAGTATTTTATACAACCAGTACAATCTGTCTGAACTAAATCCCGCACTAAACAAGGTAGTTCTTCAAACACTTGGACCTCTATGAATTTTGTAGCTATAATCTCTTAAACATATGGTCAACAATTGCATTATAAATTCTCAGAATATGGCGTATACAATGCAAACGTTCCAACTTAAATTTATCATTCGATGAATAGAGCTTAATTCCATCGTGTCTTACTATCAGTTGTTCCACCAGCTACAATCATCTCCACCAAAAGAGCATGATCACATTCAATCTCTAACTATCGAATTTCCATCTTCCATACTAATCGTAAACCCTTTAAAATAGCTCTCGCTTCGATCTTAAAAATTACGTCTTTACCTAGAAACATCGAAATTAAATAGATTGAGTAAAACATTTTTTTATGAATTTATCCAAAATCATATTAAAAGTGATATTTTTTAAATTGAAGTGTATGGTGTATCAAAGTTCATCAATCAATCCACATTGGTAGTGATTGGTTTGATTTGAAAATTTGGGCTAAGAGCCCACTTGGTTATCATATAAAAGAAAAGAAAAAACAAGAATAAAAGACACCAACAAGAAACTTGCTCTGTAATGAAGACTGTATATGGTTTTGTTTTTTGCCATTATTGTTGATAGTTTCTTGGAGGCAAATAATGAAAGAAAAAGGACTAGTGATGATAAGTATATGATCCTCAAAAACAATGATGCAATCATAAATCTAAAGTACAAATATTCCTTTGCTATTTTCATGTATCTTTTAGTGATAATAATGAGAAGAACCATTGCAGACATATATTACACATTATTATCTCACTTATATTCATCTTCCTGTAAACTGACAAGATAAGCAACCACCCTCTTTTTCCCACTCCACAGTCTATTATCCATTTGTTTCTTTGCAATTTTTGTCCTCCTTTTCTGTTCTTCATGATATTTTGAAATTCTATCCACTAATCACATTGGGTTTTGATTAAACCTGAAATTGAATCGAACCATAACCTTAGATCCAAAATTTTTCTAAAGTTTTAAAGGTTGAGAACATGAGTATAGTTGTTTTTTTTAGTTTTTTAATGTATCTATTAGAACGAGTTCAGTAATTAATTTTCTGTATTCAGTAAGCGAAATCCTGATCATGAATTTTAAAGCTGCTCCAAGCTATAATTGTTTTAATCATGGGATAACTTGCAAGTTGAATTTCACATTGGAATTTCATGAATTTGATGGTCAAATTTCCGATTATTTCCAAATGATTCTAAAACTAGAATAGGCTTTTGTTAAATAAGAAAGTGATAAAAGTGGGTCTGTAAGTCCAATGGGCTATGATTTGGGTAAACAATTCTTTTTATCCATACTTTTATCTTCCAAATCCCAAACAAGAAATCAGAATTAAACCATATAAATAAATGTTGGGCTTTGTTTCATTTTAAAAAAAAAAAAACAATGCCGAGAATGAAAATTTTGCAATTTAATTTTTTTTTAATAATTTTATTATAAGTTTAGATCATATTTATTTTTTTTAATACAATACTTAAAAGTATCCATAATCTCGCTTCAACCCATAAATAAGAGAATAAAGTGTTTCAACGCACTCGAACTTTCGAACTCCTGTATTAACAATAATACTTATACCAATCGAATTAAAACTCAATCTACTAATCTAATTTATTAAATTACGAAATTAAAAAAATTACATATCTTAACTTTTCAATTAATAAAATTTTCATCCTCTATCGGTCTCTTGTATCAACAACACAAACCTATCCCCGACATGTTTTACTCAATAAATAATTATATATCTAAAAAAAATTATTAGAGAAAATTGATCTTTAATATTTCGGTTTTCTTCGGTTCCAACGCACCACAAAACTAAGCTCTCTTGTTTTAGTAATAAAAATACTTTTTTTAGTAAACTTTGGAAACGACATTGTTAGGAGGGGCAGTCACATACCCCGAATATGGACCGTAAAACGGACATGAATAACATAAAAAATTACTTTTTTAACGTAAAAACCCTCAATTAAAAAAAGAAATTAAGTTTTTTTTTCGAGTATTTGAATTTTCAAAATTCATCAAAAAGATCTTCAAATTTTTTTTAAAAAAAGCAATTAAGTTTCTTTTTTTTTACATTCAATTGGATAGTTGAACTGTCAAAATACATCAAAAAAACCTTTTGACCATTAAAATTAATAGCCCTTAATTTTTTTTCAGTTAAAGCCACCACATATCACAACCTTAAAATTATTAAATTTTAATAAAAATATTAAAAGTTAGAAAAAAAATTGGTAAAAATTATAAAATATATAGAATATAAAAAAATTATAAAATTTTATAAAATCGTAAGAAAATTATAAAAAGTAAACAAATATAAAATTCATAAAAAAAATTATAAAAATTATTATACCAAAAGAAATATTTTATAATTTTTTTATAACTTTTTTATTTTTATTTTTTTATCATTTTTATCACATGTCAAGCTGTATTGCGACACATGATGACTTTAATTGAAAAAAAATCAGAGATAATTAACTTTAACGGTCAACGATTTTTATGAATTATACAATTTTTTCTATATACTTTTACAATTTTTGTAATATTTTCTATTTTTAATAAATTTTAAATATTGTTTTCTTAATATAAATATTCTATATTAAATTTTATAATTTTTATAATTTTTTATTTTTATAATTTTTTTTGTTATATGTCATGTTGTGATTGTGACACGGGATGACTTTAATTGAAAAAAAATTAAGAATAGTTAACTTTAATGGTCAAAGGACTTTTTTGATGCATTTTGAAAGTTCAAGTACCAAATTGAATGTAAAAAAAAAGAGCTTAATTATTTTTTTTTAAAAACTTAAGAATTTTTTGCACCTTTAAATTTTTTTAATTTAAATTTAAATTTAAAATATATAAAAATCAATATAAATATTTTAAATATAAAAAAAAATCAAGCTTTTGGGTTGACTCGATCTTTGGACCCACGTTTAGGATAAAATTTTGTAACCGTGATCTTATCCGATCAATTAATACTTGCTATTGTATTTCCTTTAGGTACTATTACTTTTATCTATAAATACTCCTAATTTAAAATAACAAAAATATCTTTAAATTATTGGGTTGATGGGAAGTATATATATAGAGAATAGTAAATAAATAAAAAATGAAATATATAAAATATAAAACACGTGGCAAATTTATAATTCTACTTGTAGAATTAAAAAATTATATTATTAATGTATTAAATATTCGCTCTATAAAATATTGGTGCATTTTTTTTTAGAAATTACATAAGAATTTATAATTCAAAATGCTAGCATTTTCAATTGCTTTGTTTGGATAAATAATTGATTTAGAAAAAAAATGAAAATTTTCAAATTAAAAAAATTATAAAAGAAGAATAATTATATTAAAAATAAATAATATAAAAATATTCAATTTGAGATCGTTATATTTGTAAAAAAATATAAATTTTAAAAAATAAAATTTCAAAAAATATATTATAAATAGTTTTAATATAAATAAATCCTCATTTAATTAACACAAAGATAGATTCTGAAATTGTAAAAAGAATATATGATAAAAAAAACACGTAAATAAATCCTCATTTAATTAATGAAAATTGTACAAATATATTAGTAAATGAATTATTGATTAAAGAGAGAAAGTGAGTTAGGAGGATGGGAAAGGGATGATCTAAAATTTGATTTCTAAATTTGATATCCGTGCAAATTATTTGCCCTTTTTTTTTTTTTTTTTTGAATTTGGAATTTGTATGTAAGAGATAATTAGTAAAAAAATATTATAAAAATAGGGTGACCATATGCATACAAATAATGCATAAATAAATTTATTAAAGTGGCTGCCCTTTACATGCAGCATGAAATATAAGACAAAGTTATGGGACAGAGACATGAAACCCAATATCTACATTTTAGTATGCCAATCTATTATATTAAATTAGAAACACACTAATATTTTGAAAAGAAAAAACAATCACTAATTCCAAACTATATTAAAAGATTACAATTCCCCCTCACTCCAAAAACTACTGAAATAAAAAAAGTTTTAAAAGATTAAACAAACGGGATTAATGAAGGGTTAATTTAATAGAAATCATGAAAAGATGGGTCCTTGGTCCATATTATAATGAAATGTAGTCCTTCCACCACCTCAACGTGCTCCCCTCGTCATCCGCACCTTCAAACTTCAAAGCTCTTATTTCCGGCCTCTTCTTATTTATTTAGTCCAATGTCTACAAATAGTTATAATTAATTCTTTAACTTGACGATTTTCTTTTGGATATATTGCTCCTTGCATGTTTACAAATTAAAAGCGTATGTCACATAAGTATTATTTTCAATTAAGGTTGATAGATTATAGAATCGAGTTTAATTGTGTGTAAACTCTTTCATTTTTATGGTTTTATCTTTTTAGATCTTTTGAATCATATTTATTTTATGAACCCATTAAAATTATTTTCGAAATTAAAAGATAAAATTTCAATCAATCACAATACAATATGTGTCCATAGAAATTATCTTATTTAAATCTAATAAAAATTTATCATTTGTTGAGTGATTTTTCTCTATTTTCTTTAGATGGAAAGGTTATATATTGATATGATATGGATACTATCCATTGATGTGATATACTAAGTAAATTTTATGCATATTAACATATATTTTATTCTAAATTTAATACGTATTTATACGATTTTATGTACGATCTCACGTGTGACTTCATAGGAAAATACAAATATCTCTTTTGCGATCACTCAACATCATGAAATCTCAACTTACAAACTTAATATGATTCCGACCTAAACCCATTCGAATTATAAAGCTAATGAAGATTAGTAGAATCTTTGGCGTATAAAGCGAGACCGTGGTGAATCAAGAAAAAAGAAGTTGGAAAACCGAAATGATGAAATCAGGGCCGTATGTTAGGTGTTAGATTGAGTGGCATCATCGCTGAGAGAGTGGGGACCGGCACCTGGACAAGCGCACGTGGGCAGATTCAACCACTGACTTTGCTGACAGAGAGTGTGTTGTGTCCAATTTATTTCTCCTGCCCTACATTTGCCTTAACCTTGTCTGCTGCCCGAAACATCTTCGGTCAGATTCCCACGTGTATTGGTCAACCCCATTTGTGGATTTGTTCACAAGGGATTGGGTATTATTGGACAAAATTATTCAAAAAAAATAATAATAAGTTTTTAAAATATTATTATTATGGAAAATATTTTATTTTTTTGAAGTATTTGATAAGGTATGAGTTTGGACAAGAGAATCATTAGGTTAGGTGGGGTTTGTTTATTTGACTTGATTAGTAAACAAAGAGTAAATTATAAAAAATAGTCATTTTTATTTGCATCAGGTTATATTTTAGCTATTTATATTTGAAATGTTATGTTTTAATCATTTATGTTATTGTTTTGTTATGAAGTGATCACTATGCCGTTAAGTTCAGTTATCTCCCTCACGGTAACCCTACGTGGCAGTTCAACTAGATTTCAAGTGTCAACTTAGATTTTCAAAAGAGATGAGAATAAATTTTTTATTAATTAAAATTTTTAAACCTAAATCTTAGCTGAAAAAATCCTAAACTCATTTCCACACCTCTCTTCTTCTTTTTCTTCTTCCCTTTTGATTCCAACGTCTTTAATTACAAATCTGTCTCAAAGCTTAAATCTTTGAAATCCATTAACCCAAAAAAACTTAGCGGGAAGAAGATATTGAAACCAAAGATATTGAATCTTTTGGTTAATGAGTTTTAAAAATTCAAGCTTTGAGACAGATTTGTAACTAAAGATCTTGAAATCAAAAGAAACTTAACGGGAAAAAGATATTGAAACCAAATATATTGAATCTTTTGGTTAATGGGGTTTAAAGATTCAAGCTTTCAGATAGATTTGTAACTAAAGATATTGAAATCAAAAGAAAAGAAGATGAAAATGAAGAAAAGAGGCGTGTGAAAATGGGTTTAAGGTTTTTTAGTTAAGGTTTAGGATTTAAAAATTTTAATTAATTAAATATTTATTCTCATTCCATTTGAAAATTCAAGTTGGCACTTAAAATCTAATTGGACTGTCACGTAGGATTATCGTTAGGGAAATAACATAACTTAACGGTAGAGTGATCACTTCGTAACAAAATAATAACACAAGTGACTAAAACGTAACATTTCAAACAAAAATGACTAAAATGTAACTTGAAGCAAACAAAAAAGACTATTTTTATAGTTTACCCATAAACAAATATTTGCATAAGACAATACATCTTTTATTTTGTTCTATTTTTTTATATATCAAGTTTTACTCTTCTTTGATTAGTATTTTTAGAAAATATTGTAGCTTAATTAATTTTTTCTAGTCTTTTGAAATTTAATTGTTTTGGTTAAATCTTAAATCATGATTTAAATTTTTTGATACATAGTACTAGCGAAAATAGAAAAGGAGGGGGTATTCTAGTGAAGAAGCAAAGAAAAAAAAGAAGATAATAAAATTAAGTGTCTGAACTGTCACCTCATTCTTAAAGTATTTAGAAGCATATAAATAAATTTTTTTGGATCGAATTTCGAGTCAAATTAAAGTATATTCTATAACAATATGGAATAAAAAATTCAATTATATCAAAGATTTATACGAGAATTTTCAAATTACATACACAATTTCCATTGTGAAAGAAACCAAGAATACTTAAATATAAGCTCTCCACCTTAATTCTCGTATAAAACTTTGATGTAATCGAATTTTTTGTTTTAAGTTGTTATAGAATGTACTTTTAAAGAGCAGACACTTCAAACATTTGATTTTATTATCTTCTTCCTCTTTACTTTTTCGTCAAAACATCCTCTTTCTCTTTCTCCACTTCGGTAATCAATAAATTTCATTTTAATTATGTAATATTTTAGTTTAATTTTTATTTGGAAAATGATTACTCTTTGAGAAATCAATAATAATGCACCACCTCATGTCACTGTCCATAAATGCTTTCATCTGATTAATGTCTAAATAAAATACTCTTAGAAGATGTCAATCATAAATATTCCTACCATTTATCTTCAAAATTATTAAAACACTTGTTCCAAAAAAAATATTAAAACAGGCTGGTTATTTTATTTCACACTTTTATATTGTACATTTCTTTTAATTTACAAATAAAATTTTAATTATAAATGCAAATAAATACCCGATTAACAATCATCAAAATTTAAAAAAAAAAATCAAAATTTTAATATTTAAACAATATAATTAAACAAAATCTGAAATGATGATCTGACGGTGGAGAAATGAAATTGGAGTATAAAGGTCAAAGAAAGGTGGGGGCAGAAAGCGATGGCATAGGATTACGGAAGGCGACGTTGTAGGGAAACGGAGCAGACAAAGCCAGGTAAGGTTGCCCTGTTGGCCCACGTGTCGCCCACCGTGCGCGTGTTTGCATGAAAGCTGTTGTTCGGATTGTTAGAGTCACATGAAAGATGAATTCCTTATTTTCTCAAATAAAAATACAACAAATTTTAATAATAACAATAAATTGCTTTATACATCAATACGGCATTGATTGTATGCATTTTAAGTTTTTTACAAGATAGGAAAATTAAACAATTTATGATTATTTATTAAAAGGAATTTAATGTATTATTATGATATAACAACTTGTATTGTTTGAATCAAATTAATTAATTAAATATATATATATATATAAAATACAATCGATTCAATTAATATCCGAAAACCAAAAAAAATTGTAAATTGAATCGATATAAAATCAATTGAATATGATTCGATTTAGAAATGATGTATATATTTATAAATAAACTAAATATATAATGGTCGTAGGTACCATTTCCGTGGAAGAACATATCCGTACCAATCAACAAGTTGAGATCTTAATTAATAGTAATACGACGTAATAATCTCTGTTTATTTTGGTGTATTAGTGACAGATTATTAAACAAATTAATTAAGTAGAATTTGGTTAGAAATTGTTGTCAGCTGCAATCCATGCACGCCCACCGGACAGCTCATAAGAGACAGCCATTTAATACCAATCCATTGTTTCATTTATTTTATTTTATTGATAATTAATATAGTAATATAGATGTAGTGATGCAATTTCTAAATAAATGATTTTGGAGTTAAAAGGATTAGGTTATTATGATAAATTATGTAAATTGAGACATACAAATATAACATGAGAAAAATAATTAAAATAACATGTAATATCAAATTTAATATAAGCATGTAAAATTTTATAATAGTTTTAATTTTAAGTTTTGTTTTTTTAGAGTTTACGATTACAAATATAGAATTGGAGAATCGTAAAATAATATATGATATAAAATTTAATAATTTATAAATTAGAATATGTTATGTCAAACTATCAAGAACAAAATTAGATGCGGAAATGTACTTGAATTTATCGATTTCTTCATATCTACGGATTTTATGGTTTTGATCTTTCAAATTAGCACATAAATAATCTAGAGAAGGCAATTCTCTCTTTTCTAAAGATCAGATATTAGAATTGGGGACCATAATCCTAATATATAACTTTTGCACATTAACCTTAATTTTTAATCAACCCATCATCAATTAAAAATTAGTTGTTAAAGTATTTATATATATTTGACTCATACTTTATTTAATAACTAAAGTCTAATAAACATTAATCAAATTAGATCAATTTTAATTTGGGCTAATCTTTTATAATTAGTAAATAATAACATGTAATTTTAATGTCCATATTCAATAATATTCCCATATCTATGAAACCTTGCCGTTTTATTCAACAATCGTTCGAATCACCTATTGGCTTAAGCCCAATCTACCCTTACACAAATAAGTAATTGCAACCCCAATACTAACGCCAACTGTCACAAGTCACTCACTTAAATATCTCACAATACAATCAATAAACTCTCCAAAGTATACCTAAAAGAGTGTCACTAAATAATCACAAGAAAACATAGAAAAGCTGTCAACAAAAAACATTCAAAAAAACTGCTTTTGATGTGTGGCACAACACAACCTATTTATAGGCCCCTTTAAGTGATCAATCAATAGTATTTTGATAAGTTTTAAACTCCTATTTAAACGTTGAAATTATCCCATTAATTATCATGAGTATTTATCGCATAAAATTCTTCATAAATTAATCTTCCAATCCAAAACTCTCTTAAAAATAGCAATTTAATAATAAGACTTTCATACTTATCCAATCACCTCAAGCAATTTGGTTGGGATTCTTAGCACCCTGGTCAACCCATGCTTCAAATTTTGTCAAATATACCACATTTAAGTGGATTGAACTCAGCCCAAACGAAACCTATTCAAGGCCCAAGTCAATGGCCTGAGTAGAGAAATAGTTTCATTATAACAGGACATTGAACGAGCAGCAGCAGTAGCTTTCCTAACAACCTCCCCCTTGGCATTTTTGGCAAAACCCTGTAACAGATGGTTAGCCCACATTTTAAGCAATCCACATACAAGGAAATTAGAATGTCTCCCCCTAAGAGGTAGAACCATGCTTGATCACATACTCCCCCTATGCTTGTTCATCACATAATCAATTAAGCACGCACCAAGGTCATAAATAAATATGCAACAACATATCAACATCTCTTCTTTTGACAGAGCGAAATGTAACAACCATAACCAAGAACACTTCATTTGATGCTACCATATTCTCCTCCTTTTTGACAAATATGTCAAAAGTACAACCATAAGTGAAATCAAAGTAAACAAAATCACCAAATCAACACCATTTCTCCCTTTTACTTTATTCATCCTCTATTGACTTTAAACATGTTAGAGGGGATGAAAATGCTACCTTATCAGTAAGAGGAGTTGTATCTCGTGGAACAACATAGTATTTTCCACGAAACCTAGATGATGTTTCTTCAATCCTCGATAAATCTTTAACATGGTCAATGAGTTGCAATCTTGTAACAGCCTGTTTTCTAATAATATCGAAATTGGTGGTTTTGAAACCCTAATTTCTAACGATCAAGTCAGTAAATATTATTTTATAATATTTACAAGTCTATGATAGAATTATATCAAGTTTTGGTCCAATAATTCTAGTGATTGGACAGCTAATTGACGTACAAAGACTAAATCGTAAAACTTGTAAAACTTAATTTCTATTGATTTTTAGTAACTAAAATGCTTATTTAATAATAATTTAAGGTCTAAAATGGCAATTTATCATCTTTTGAAGGTTTATACGGTTAGTGCTTGTTTTACTTGAATATTGATAACATTTTAATATGACATACTTTTGGGTATTAAATACATATATTTTATTATATTTTAGAATTTAGATTGGATCCAATTAGGGAATTAATGTTTAGATATAATTCTAATTATCTTTTAGAATTTAGATTGGATTCAACTAGGAATTTATTTGTACTTGAATTATTGACTTCCCATTCATTGAAAAATCCTCCATCTCTCAAAAACCCTAGTTTAATAAAAGCTCTATTTTTATTATCTTGTGTTCTTTCTCAAAAATATGAGCAACTAAAAAACTCTTCTAGTCGAAGGTTATCAAATATTCCTCCAAAGTTCATGAGACTTAGAATCCACGCTTAATTCTTCTCACCCTAGTATTCATCAATTCCCTGAATTACGGGATCGACGCTTTCGTCCAAAATCCCTACAAATTTAATCTTTTCATCTTGTGCAAAGCCGATCACTTTGTGTATTTTGAGGAGGTTGCACAGTCAGTTTGCTAACTTACTACGTTAGAGGTTGCCGAACCAAAGAGACAAAACGACATGACATTCGTTGTTGGGAAAAGGTGATCTAGTGTAAGACAGTCCCATTAGAGCGACAATTGACTAGAGTCAGGTTCCTCTAAAAATAATATCCGGAGCTTGTGGTTGTAGGTGTCCTCTTCCATTATAATTGGCTTATTCGAGCACGAGAAAAACCATCCAAAGTCTATGATTGAACCAAGAAAGAATCAAGATAACTGGAGGCTGAATCATTGAATATTGATAAAACTCTTCTTCTTTCGACTTATTTATTTTATGCTATTTATTTTTATTTCGACACTCCTATTTTCTATTTCTTTTAATTCTGTTTTCTTTTATTTTTATTTTTCCCCAGATCACGCCATTTTTCTTGGGCACGATTTTGCCCTCGATCTTGATAGACAAGATTCTTTACATTCCAGTCCCTAAGGATCAGACCCTACTCCCTTTACTGTTATTTTTATTTATTTTCGGAATAGGTTATATTTGGTGTTCCCGACGATACATCAAATTTTGGCGTCGTTGTCGGGGATTGGTATCGTATTAATCTTGTTTCTTTCTCTTATAACTATATCTACTTCAAGAAATCTTACGTTCCGACACAATCACCTATGGATCAGACAATTCGGTAATTAGTCGAGGCCCTTGATGATCAACCACCATTATGCATTGCGTATCCTACTGTGGATGCTAACTTTGAGCTTAAATAAGGTTTAATCCAATTATTGCTAATTTTTCGTGGGTTGCAAAATGAGAATCCACCTAAACATATAAAGGAATTCCATATAGTTTGTTTGAGTATGAATCCTCATGCGGTAACTGAGGATCAAATTAAATTACACGCTTTTCCTTTTTCTTTAGCTGACTCCGGTAGGGAATGGTTATTTTATCTACCTCCTAGATTTATTACAACTTGGGCTAATCTTTCTCGTTTATTTCTTAACAGGGTTTTTTCAGCCTCTCGTGTTGCTGAATTAAGAAGAGAAATCGTGGGTATTAGGAAAAAAGATATGGAGTCTCTTTACGACTATTGGGAACGATTTAAGAAGTTATGTGCAAGTTGTCCGTAACATAGTTTAACTGAATAATCTCTTCTCTAATAGTTCTATGAAAGCTTGAAACCTATGGAAATGAATATGATAGATGCTACCAGCGGAGGAGCGTTAGTTAATATGACTTTTCAATGAGCAAAGGACTTGATTTCAATAATGGCTGCAAATACTCAACAATTTCGAGCCAACCCTGAACCTTCTCGAATGGTTCATCAGCTAAGTAATTCCTTTTTAGAAGATAAAGTTGAAAAACTCACTAATGTTTTGAGTTCTCTTATTGTAGGAAAATTAATGTCGGCTCGTCAATGTGGAATTTGTGGTGAATTCGAGCACACAACTGATGCATGCCATAGTTTGTATGATGATTTTATGGCTCAACTAGATGTTGTAGGAAACTTCCCTTGACCATCTTAAAGTCGATATGATCCTTATGCAAATACATACAATCCCTGGTGGAAGGATCATCCTAACTTGCGATATGGGACAAATCTACGTTATAACCAGCCATTCCAAAGTCGAGCCCCATAACAAGCATAAAATTCAGGTACTTCTTTAGAAACCATGGTAAATAAATTAGCAGCTAATGTTCTTGAATTTCAGCAGTAATCTATAGGTTTTCAAAAGCAAACTGTGAATTTCCAAAAGAAAACTAAAACATCTATTAGGGAGTTGACCACGCAAATGGAGAAAATAAACGCACAAGAAAGGCTGCAGTCACAAACAGAACCTAACTCAAGGTAAAACGCAAATGCAGTGACGCTATGAAGTGGAAAAGTACTGGAACCAATTAATGGTAAAAATCATGCCCTAAAAATTGCCCATGGAAAGCAGAAAGATGACGAACAGGTTCGGTCGAAACTTTCATTACCTAGAATTCAACCTCCGTTTCCTAGACGATTGAGGCAAACTCAGAAATGTAAAGAGGAAAAAGAGATCCTTGAAGTTTTTAAAAAAGTCGAGGTAAATATACCGTTGTTAGATGCTATTAAACAGATTCCGTGGTATGCTAAATTTCTGAAAGAACTTTGCACCAACAAATGAAAATTAACTGGAAACAAAAAGGTAAATGTTGTTGAGAATGTGTCTGCGGTTTTGTAATGAAAGATGCCAATAAAATGTAAGGATAGAGGTATGTTTGCAATACCATGCAACATAGGTCACTTTGGACTTAAGAAAGTTATGTGTGACTCAAGAGCCTCTATAAATGTAATGCCTTTTTCTATTTATGAATCACTTAATGTGGGTTCTTTGAAGGAAACAGGTGTTACAATTCAGTTGGCGGATAGGTCCATTGTACATCTCGAAAGAGTCCTTGAGGATGTGTTAGTGAAAGTCAACGAACTAATTTTTCCTGTAGATTTTTATGTGGTGAAGGTGGAAGAGGATAATACTCCTGGATCTTTCGATATCTTGTTAGGGCGACCTTTCCTTAGTACCGCAAATACTAAGATCGATGTGTGAAGTGGAACCCTCACAATGGAGTTTAACGAGAAGATCGTAAAGTTCAATGTTTATGATGCCATCAGTTACCCTAGTGAAATCTTAAACTTAAACCGTGTCGATATAATAGAATCCTTAGTAGATGAGACTTTCAAATCACTCCATGAGATGGAGCTCGAAACACTGTTTGATGATGATCTTAATGATGATTTTGATTCTTATCCAAATTGTGAATTTGTTAATGAATTATTGCCTCCTATGAATGCTAAACTTTTACCTTCTATTGTGCAGGCACTAGAGTCAGAGTTGAAACCACTTCCCGAGCATCTCAAGTACGTATTTTTAAGGGATGGTGAGACTCTACCTGTCATAATTTCGAATAAACTCTTTGAGTGTGAGGAAGCAAATTTAATTCAAGTACTAAAGAGCCATAAGGAAGTCATCAGTTGGACCATTGCTGATTTAAAAGGGTTAAGTCCTTTAACATGCACTCATAAGATTTTTTTGGAGGAAAACACAAAACCGAGGCTAAAAGCGCAAAAATGGTTGAACCCAAATATGATGGACGTAGTAAAGAATGAGATTATAAAGCTATTGGATGCTGACGTAATTTACCCTATTTTAGACAGTAGTTAGCTAAGTTTGGTACAAATCGTGCCCAAGAAAACTGACATTACAGTAAAGAAAAATATCGAAGGCGATTTGGTACCTGTCCGAGTGCAAAATGGGTAACGTGTCTGCATTGATTACAGGAAGTTGAACTCTTATACTAGAAAAGATCATTTTCCTCTTCCTTTTATAGATCAAATGCTTGAACGTTTAGTGAGAAAAGCTCATTATTGTTGTCTTGATGGATATTCAAGTTTTTTCCAGATTCCAATTGCACCTGAGGACCAAGAAAAGACCACTTTTACATGTCCATTTGGCATATTTGCATATGGGAGGATGCCATTCGGACTTTGTAATGCACCAGCTACTCTTGATATATGCATGATGAGTATATTCTCATAATACGTAAAAAATATCATTGAAATTTTTATGGATGATTTTACCGTGCATGGGGAATCTTTTGATGAATGCCTTAGGAATCTCACGAAAAATTTAAGTAGATGCATAAAATTTAATCTTGTCTTGAATTATGAAAAATGTCATTTTATGGTAGATAAAGGTTTAATTCTAGGTCATATAGTTTCATCTAAAAGGATTGAGGTTGATAAGGCTAAGATTGATATTATAAATTCTTTACCATACCCCTCAACTATGAGGGAAATTCGTTCTTTCCTTGATCATACAGGATTTTACAGGTGCTTAATAAAAAACTTATCGAAAGTAGCTGAACCATTGTGAGATTGTTGCAAAAAGAAAAAAATTTGAGTTCGACCCAAAATGCAAAGAGGCTTTTGACACGTTGAAACAGAAGTTGGTTTCTACTCTTATAGTTCAAGCCCCAAACTGGAAATATCCCTTTGAGATCATGTGTGATGCAAGTGACCGAAGTGTGGGGGCAATATTGGGGCAAAAGATAGATCGAGAGCCCCCATGTCATTTGTTATACTTCAAAAACCCTAGATGTTGCACAAAGCAATTACGCAACCACAGAAAAAGAACTTCTATCCATTATATTTACTTTAGATAAATTTTGATCTTATTTATTGGGATCTAAAGTAATTATTTTTTCTGACCATGCAGCTCTTAGGTATTTGATTGCAAAGAAAGAAGCAAAGTCGAGGCTTATGAAATGGATTTTACTGTTACAAGAATTCGACATCGAGATTCACGATAACAAAGGATGCGAAAACTTGGTGGCTGATCACTTAAGTAGGGTAAAAATGCCTTATGACGATATTTTCCATGGTATGCGGAAATGGTAAACTTTCTTACTATAGGCTCTTTACCTATTGAGTTATCTCGTTCCAGAAAAGAAAAACTTAAAAGAGAAGCTCGATAATCTATTTGGGATGATCCATACTTATGGAAACATTGCTCAGATAAGGTAATACGACGATGTGTTCCGAAAACTGAGGTAACATCTATACTTACTTTTTGTCATTCGCATGCATGTGGAGACCACTTTGGACCTAAACGAACTACTCATAAGGTATTAGAATGTGGATTATATTGGCCCACAATTTTTTGTGATGCATATGAATTCTGTAAATCTTGTGATAGATGTCAACAGGTAGGAAACATTACTAGGCGAAATCAAATGCCCCAATCCCCAATCCATGTATGTGAAATTTTTGATATATAAGGTATTGATTTTATAGGCCCATTTATCTCTTCATTTGAAAATTTATATATACTTCTAGCAGTAGACTATGTTTCTAAATGGATAGAAGCAATTTCTACTCGAAATGATAATGCTAAAATCGTGGCAGAATTTCTAAAATGATGTGTTTTTTCCAAGTCTGGCACACCTTGGGCCTTATTCAGTGACCGTGGAACTCATTTTTGCAATACAGTAATTGAAGCACTCATGAAGAAGTATGGAGTTTATCATCGTATAGCTACACCCTATCACCCCCAAACAAATGACCAAGCGGAGGTTTCAAATCGAGAAATCAAGACTATTTTAGAGAAAATAGTTCAACGTAATCGGAAGGATTGGAGTCTTCAATTGAATGATGCTCTTTAGGCTTATCAAACAGCATATAAAGGCCTAATAGGTATGTCTCCATTTCGGCTTATTTTTGGCAAAGCTTGCCACCTCCCTATGGAACTAGAACATAAAGCTTATTGGGCCGTAAGGTAGTGTAATATGGAGTTAGAGCCCGCAGGAAAAGCTAGGAAATTAGACATCCAAAAGTTAGAAGAGCTTCAAAATGACGCCTATGAGAATGCTCGTATATATAAAGACAAAACAAAACTGTTTCATGATAGAATAATATCCTAGAAGCATTTCTCAATAGGGCAAAAAGTGTTACTTTACAACTCAGTTCTAAAATTATTTCCCAGTAAGCTTCGATCTCGATAGTTAGGACCTTTTATTGTTACTAAATTATTTACTCATGGTGCAGTGGAAATAGAAAGTGAGGAGACAAGGAAACGTTTCACAGTCAATGGTCAAAGGTTGAAACCTTTCTATGAAAATTTTCAAGCTCAGACAGTCGAGAAAATTCATCTTGAATAACCTCAGTATTAATTCGGGTTATCGAGCTAATGACGTTAAACAAGCGCTTGTTGGGAGGCAACCCAATTATTTTTTTTATTTTTTTTATTTTTTTATTTTTATAATTATAATTATTTTTATTTTCTTAATTATCCAAAAAACTCGAGGAAATTTTTACACGAAAAAAAATTTGTGATGAGAATTTTATACGAAAAAACATATTGAGGTTAGCTCCTTACCCCTACGTCCAAACAGTTACTCCCTATCTCTTATCACACCTAGGAATAGCGCCTCCCTCTATGGATTAGTTATACTTTCACCAAAACATGACCACCTATATAAAACCTTTTTTTTTTCAAACCCTAATTTCTTTTCCTTATAACTTTTCTTTATAATTTTTCCTTAATCGCCATTTGCCTCTTCTCTCCATACTCTTTGTCACTGCTCGTCGTGCCATCATGGTCCGCACTCGAAATCACGCTATCGTTGAACCATCCTTCACCGTTAAGCCCCGTCATCGCCAGTTCGTTACTCCTCAACATGTGCACATACTTTATTCCCTTTCCTCGCCATCATCCCCTTCCCCTTCATCCTCACCATCGATCGTTTCCCCCACACCAAATCCACCCCACAAATCACCCCCGTCTACGCCAAACAACCACCACCACTTATCGTCGACCACTCCCCCTACTCTTCAAATTCGTCTCTATTCTCCCTAAAACGCACTTATTTTTACCACAACTGTCTACACCCTCTCCGGTTTGGCGACCCACCATGACGTTACCACTGGACCAACACCGAACGGTAACCTCAACACCCTCGATCTCCATCTCCGCCTCCATTTTTATCCCTACCACGAGCCATCGTCCTCTTCGTGCAAGACGAACCACGAACAGAACTCGAACGCCTCTATAACACCTAAAACTCGAAAACCATCATCGATTAAGGTCTTGGTGTTCAACTGTTCATTTATCAATGTTCGTTTTTTATTTTCATTTCAATCAATCTTATTTTAATAAAGATGTGCACTTAACATATCATAAATCATCAATCAATTAAAATCACAACTCAACAATGGCAAAAAGGTCATTTCTATGATTTTTGGACATTTCTACCAGTACCTGATGATCATGTACCGGTAGTTGTCAAGTCAGAAAATAATTCAAAAATATAATAAAGTTCTACCAATACTCGAGATGATTCTACCAATACATATGACACAACTACCGAAACAATTCATGCAACTACCGATACCAAAAACGCCAGAGAGTAAAAATCCTTACCTTGAAAACTTTTACTGATACAACCTTTCTTATTACCGATACATCATTACTATAAACTACTGATACTTACATCTAAACTACCGATACAACCCAAGTTAGAGAACAACCTCTTTCCAACCCTGCACTTCTACCGATACAAACATAAGTTCTACCGAAACAAGTATACAGGATTTCAAAAGTAATGCCAAGATACAAGTTTAATATCTCAAACACAACTAGTATAAGTTATGCATTAAAACATCACATAACATACATAACTTCTAAGTCTTACAAGCATTATAAGCCTGAGCGTCTAAGTCGTACTTCATATCATTTACAAAATCGAAATAGAAGGATTTCAACATCTTTTAGTTAAATCTCAAGTTAATATTATCCTAGTACATTCCATATGACCAAGTGATGTAAGATCTACCATACAAGCTCCGCAATGGTGTGATTTCCTCGAAATGATCCAATCTTCAAATAGCAAAACGTATCTATAAAATAACAATAGATTCACGAGTAAGCTTATTAAGCTTAATAAGTTTGCGATTATCATTTTTCTCACAAAATAAACAGATCAGTTAAAAGATGATAACGAGTATGCATTCGAAAGCATGTGTATAATAACAAAACTAAATCTCTTCAGTCCTCCAGACTTTAACTCCATTTTCGAGCACATACGACATTTAGCTAACACGAGCCCAGAATGATTAGCTCTTACGAGCCCAAAATGATTAGCTCTTACGAGCCCAAAATGATTAGCTCTTACGAGCCCAGATAGAGTTTAACCAGTATACGTTGCTACTCACACAAGCTGATGAGAACCCGTAACATATGCGAAGACTCAGCCATCGATACGGTCCAGAATTTCTCTCTCGATGCTGCTCACACAAGCTGATGAGAATCCGCAACATATGCGAAGACTCAACCATCGGAGGAATCCATAATTCATTATTCATTCAGAATCTGTTAACTTGTGATGCTGCTCACACAAGCTGATAGGATATTGCAACTTATGCAGGATCCTAGCCATTACTTCAATTCAGATAACCGGTCCCAAGCCTGACATTTCGTTTCTTTCTTTGCCTTTCCATTTCCATTTTCACGAATGTTTAACCTTTGTCCATTTGCTATGACAATAGTAAAACACAAGAAATAACCAATGTATATAAACTATCACTACGAACTTACCGGATGAAATTGCAGTTTGGCTAAACTTCAGGGACTATTCCGCTAATTTCTCTTTTCCGCGATCTATGGTACGATTGTAATCCAAATCAACAATTTATTCAAATATCACATTAAAAACACATAATCAAATTATTTAACATAATTTGGTCCTTTTCAAAAAATATCAATTTTACCCCTACTACTTTACTTTTATTCAATCTAGTCCTTTTAACACAAAACATGCAAAATACTCATTTTCTCCTCAACTAATACCAACCGAATATACCATGATCTCATAAGTCCCTACAATCCATTTATTTCACCTAAAGTACACCTAATTTCATCTTTTAGCATTTTAGTCTTTAAACCTTAATTTCATCAAAAATCACTTTACAAAAAGATCTAACCTATTCATGAAGAATCCAAAGCTATCAAAACCTTTCAAAGGAAAGCATATTCAAAAACGGTAATATCCACAACATTTGACAGATTCGCAAATTAGTCCCTAGATTAGCTAGATCAAGCTAACACGAACTCAAAAACATGAAAATTACTAAAAACGGTCAAGGTTTGCTTACCCAAATCAAAGCTCAAAGTTCATCAATGGAAACCCTAGGTTTCCTTGTCTTAATCGTGAAGAAGAAGAAGAAGAAATTAGAAGAAAAAATGTGATTTTTCTTCTTTAATTTCATTTTTATACCTAATGGCAATTTTGAAAATACTTAGTCTTTCATGATTAGTTTAATTAATCACTTATTTAGCCTTAATTAATTATACTCATGATCAATTTAACTCATAATAACCCATCCATTAAAATACCATAGGTTAATTTATCTATTTGATCCTTCAATTATAATTGAATTCTAATTAAACCCATTTATTTACAAATTAGCCTTAAACCAAAAAGGACTAAATAAGTAAATAACCCAAAAGTTAGTGGAAGATAATCATATCCTCCCCCGCTTGGACTTTTTAACAATGGTGTAATTACCACTTTGGTCCCTTTTATTTTATTCAATAGTTATTAACTTTTACCTCTTTTACAATTTATTCCTTTTTCCTTAATTAAACAATTAATCATCAAAACTACCAAGCCAAACTTCAATTCACATATAATAAGAATCTATAAATATTTAATAAAAATATTTATAGCCCTTAACATCAGAAACGAGGTCCCGATAACTCATTTTCTAAAGCCATTTAACCTTTGAACCAAACCACTTATACAAAATTTTAATTTAATAATTAAAATCCTTCAATTCAAAATTTCAACACCATTGAAAAACGAGCTGTTACAGCCTCCCTCACCACGCCGTCACTGTTCGACTCTGCCGTCCATGCCTGAACCCGACATGCCCACCAACTCCACCTCCAATTACGAAACTGCCGAAAGTGACAGTTATGTGCCACCCGTTCCAACTCGTGGACACACCTACCGTTCCCGTGCGAGCATTCTACCCCCTGAATGCCGATTATCCGGTAACTTGCATTTTCCCAACCGAAACAACTGAGACAAGGTAACTTGCATTTTCCCAACCGAAACAACTGAGACAAGTATGATCAGTTGCGACACAAATCGGTAATACCCTATAAATGCCTTTCGCCATCTGTTTTGACTGCGTTGAATATTGATGCTACTGTATATGCTTATTTTCGTAACATTGGTTGGCTTGGTGGTTTTGAGATATCGCATCTTGTCTATTATGAATTGGTTCTAGAATTTTATGCCACTTTCTCTTTTAAAAGATCTGCACAAGTTGCGTAAGACACTCCGGGCGTTATATGTTTCCGATTACTTGGGGTTGAACATAGTCTTTCCATTACTGGTTTTAATCTTGCACTTCAATTTGTTAATGAAGATTATGTTTCATCCACTGCCTATGATTCTACTCATTGCTTCTATCCTGCAGATTTTAATCCTGTCATTGTTTTTACATTATTGACTGATAATGCCGAATCTACATATAACCCTCGAACATCTAAGGATTTGTGCTATACTCATAGATATTTGGCTTATAATTTTTTAGGAAGGAAAGATGCTCCAGCATCTATCTCAAAGACGGAATTGTTTTTGTTGTGGTGTATGTATACGAGTCGTCCAATAAATTTGTGGTATTGGTATGCGTTCAATTTGAACATATTGTTAAGGCCAAACGACCCCTAATTTTGGGTTCTTTCATAACTCAATTATTACTTTCTTTACATGGATTTGATGTTCCTCTTTATGGTTTACATGTTGGTTGTTAGACTGATCCATTGGTGCTCGTTGTCTCGATTTTTATGTTAAATTAAGTTATAATAATATTAAGGGTTAAAACAATAAAACATGAAGATTGTCTTCTTCATTTTGTTTCCGTACAACCGAAATCACCATTTTTGAAGGGCTTAGAATCGATCAAGCTTATTTCTATAGCATGTAAGTCCCACACAAGTTCGTTTTTAGTTGTAGCTTAATTTAACTAGCTCAAAAACTATTTTATAAAATTGTTAAAAGTTTTAAAAGTCACTATTAGTGATTTATGGAAGTTTTTATGTTTAATAGTAGCATTTAAATTTACAAATTAGTTCCTTTTTCATTTTTAAGTTTAAAAATTATCATTTAAACATCAAAATCTTCAAAAATTTATCAATAATAACATTTGAAATCTTCAATAATTTTACGAATTAATCTCTGAATTAACTAAATCGAATTACAACGATTTTAAAAATATAAAATTTACCAAAAAATCTTCGAAAACACTTACATGCAAGTGCCGAACCTTCCACCTTCAAAAATGACTTCTTTTCTTTATTTTCTTATGGACAAACGGTGGGGTAAAAAAAATGGTTGAAGATGATCATTTCTTTATTTCCGATCATTGAAAAAATAATTTCGAAACCACAGTTTTCGACATGAAAATGGATTATTACAAAATGAATATTAAATAAAATAAAAATTCCCACTCTCAGGCCTCACCCCCTCCCCCTCCTTCATCGGACCTCCCTCCACCACCGTCCCCGTCCCCGTCCCCCTCTCCCTACCTCTCTCTCTCTTGCTATTGTTGCAAATTAAGGAATTTAAAATTAGCTGAATAAAACCTCCATCATTATTACTATTGCAATTCCCATCGATGGTATTACAGTTAGGACTTTGAGGATGATGGTTTTCATCCAAAGCTTCATTCTAAGAACACCAACAATGAAAATCTAATACACACTCAAGATTGAAATTTTAGTTTAATTTCATAATCAGTGGCTTATTTTCTTTCTTCTTCTTGCACCTGTTGAACACATAGGAATCTAATGACTCTACCAACTACTACAAAGAGGTCTGAAGGAAAGGGACAAAAGATGACGAGAGAAGTGGAATATAAAGGGTGAGAGGTAAAGGTAAAGTTAGAGGGACGGGATAGGGTGGGGTGGGGAGGCGAGGGGAGGGGAGGGGAGGGTTTTTTTATGTAATATTAATATTAAATGAATTTTAAATTTTATTATTATATTTTTAAAAATATTTATGTATTTTATATTTTTTTTTTGAAATTTTTTAGAATTAGAATAAAATTGAGAATATTTGTAAATTTTGAAGGTTAATTTTTTAAAATTATGACTAAGTCGATATAATATGTAAAATTTAAGGACTAATTTTATTATTATACTGATTTTCTTAAACTTTCACGTTAGCTTGCCTTTTGTGATTTTAACGAAAGTGAAAAAAATAACTAAATTATGTAATATGAGTGTTTAAATTATAAATTTTTATTTTAGATGCCTAAAATAAAAACTTTTTATAATTAAGTGGTAGTTTACCCTTTTAGAAATAATATTCGACTTCCTCTTTGAAATTAAAAATAAAATTTGACTTGGGAAAAAACAATGTATGCTCTGAGGTAGCATTTGTCTCGGTATGCTCTGAAGTAGCATATTTTTAGTGTTTTCTGGTTCTGATTGTTCCTGTTGTTTCTATGAAGAACGGTATAGCAGGATTATGTCTAAATGATGAGGGTAGCACAGGGGAAGGAGAAGGTTGGGAGATTGACTTACAGCAAGAAATAGAGGAAGAAAATCTAGATTTGTGTTTAGTTGGTATTTTTTTAACGGCGACTACTATGAATTTCATGTCTATGAAGACTGTTCTGGCAAATATATAGCATCCTTTAGGGGTGTCACAATAACTGACATTGGTGAGGAACGTTTTCTGTTTCGTTTCTACTCTAAAGCAGATCTGGCTCGAGTTGTGAAGGGAGCACCATGGACTTTTAATAATCATCTATTGGTTTTTGAGGTTTTGAAAAAGGGGATGATCCAATGGAGATTCCGTTACTTAAAACTGCCTTCTGAGTGCAAATTCATAGTTTACCTCCAGGTATGTTTTCTGAGACAATGACAAGGAAGTTTGGTGATTTTATAGGGGAATTTGTTGAATATGATTCGAAAGCAGAGTCAGCTAGGCTACGAAACTATATGAGAATTTGGGTGCTAGTCGATATTAGGCAGCCATTAAAATGAAAGAAAAAGTTGATCATTGTCAAGGGAAAAGATTTTTTTGGCTATTTTCAAGTACGAAAAACTCACTACTTTTTGCTTCATTTGTAGGAAGCTAGGACATGGAAAGAGTTATTGTTTGATTACATTGGTAAAGGGCAGTTAGGAATTACCGATGGGATGAGATATTTCGCTTAAGGCGCAATCACAAAAACAGGTAACCAGTGGCAACATTTGGCTTCAGTAGCCGGGTAGCAATTGGTGAGATTTTTTGGGTCAATTAGGAGAAAATCGTAGGAAGTCTAATCTGCCTAATAATTATGCAGATTTTGTGCGTAATATTGGGAGTAATTTGGGGATAAATCTAGTTAGAAAGTCAAAGGTGGTACAAATAGCAAATTTTGATTCTAATTTGGCTAATAAAGATATGTTACATGAGGATACGCCCATTTCTATTTTGGATGGGAAAAAAAGGCTTAGATTGATTAGTGAGGGCAATGGGTCAGTGAGCAAAATAGAGGTTGTTATTGTTTCAAAAAAAAGGGAATCGTTGAATTTTTTAACGACTGAACCTGGTAATCAGGTCAGCCGAGCATTATGAAAATAATATGTTTGAACGTCCATTGACTGGGGAACCACTAGAACATTCGAAGAATTCAGCATTTGCTAAAACAAAATTGTCCTCAAATGGTGTTTTTTATTGAAACCAAACTTAATGGCAGCAGAATTGAAAGGGTAAGGAAAAGGCTTGATTTTGGCTATGGTATTGATGTGTCAGCAAAAGGATCGAGAGGTGGTCTTTGTTTAGGTTGGAGGCGAATTTATCTGTTGAGTTGTTGTTTAAATGACAGCCTTATTGACGTCACTGTTAATGATTTTGGGAATGGATCATGTTGGCGTTTTATGGGTTTTTACGGTTCGTTATATAGAAGGAGAAGACAGGATTCTTGGGAGATGCTAAAATCGATTAGGAGGGATGGAAATCAGCCTTGGGTAGTGATGGGGTATGTTAATAAGATTTTATCTCATTAGGAAAAAAAAAGAGGTAGACTCCGATATGAGAGGGCTATGGCGACTTTTCGAGAAACGTTGGATTTTTGTAGTCTTCGTGATATGGACTTTAAGGGAAGATGGTTAACGTGGGAGAGGGAGAATTTTGAATCCAATAACATTCGTGAGCGTTTGGATAAAGGGGTTGCTTCAGATAGTTAGTTTGAGATTTTTCCCCATTATAGTATTAATCACTTGACCAGCTCGTGTTTAGATCACTGCCCGTTACTTTTAAATACTATTGACTACTGGATTTCAAATGGGAATCAATGAAACAGTTTGAAATTCAGATTTGAACAAAATTGGATTATGTATATGATGATTGTGAGGGAACTGTGAAGCAATTATGGGACTCTTCTCAATGGTTACAGGTTCCTTATATATTAGCCAAGCTGAGTGTGAATTTGAAAAAATGGGCTTCTAACAAAAATTTGAAGCAACATTGGTCCACGCAGATTTTGAAGAATCGCTTACAAGAGTTGAACGATGAAGATGTTACTGATGACATCTTGGAGGAAATTATCACAACAAAATTAGAGCTGAATTTGGAAATTGATCAGGACAAGTTACGGTGCGAGCAACAAGCTCGATCAAACTGGTTAAGGTATGGTGATAAGAATACTCAATTTTTTTCATAATTTCTCTAATTTTTGACTCAAATTGAATACTATTATTTGCTTGAAAGATGAGAATAATATGCGAAGGGAGAATATTGATGAAAATTTTAATATTGCTGTTAGCTACTTTAGAGAGTTGTTTACTAGTAAAGGATGCACTAGTCCGAAAGAGATTAATGAGGGGGTTCTTCCAAGTGTGACTCCGGATATGAATGCAATGTTGTTAGGGGATTTTCAAGCAGAAGAGATCCATAAAATAGTGAAAGAAATGGGTAGTCTTAAAGCTCCTGGGTATGATGGTTATCCTGCTCTTTTTTATCAACATTTTTGGCATACAAATGAGGAGGATATTACTAAGTTTTGTTTGCAAGTCTTGAGGAGAGAAATTTCTCTTAAGGAAATTAATTTCACGCATATAATGCTTATTCCTAAGAAGGTAGGGGCAAATTCTATGGCTTTATTTAGACCGATCAGTTTATGTTTAGTTCTCTACAAGATCATTTCTAAAGTTGTTACGAACCGTTTGAAAATGGTGATGGATGTTTGTATTGATGAAGCCTAAGGGGCATTTGTGCCAGGTCGTCTTATTTCTGACAATGTTTTAGTAGCGTATAAGTTGATGCTTGTTCTTAAGAGGCGAAGATTGAGAAAAACTTGGTCGTTCGCTTTAAAAATCGACATGAGCAAAATGTATAACAGAGTTGAATGGAACTTTATTGAAGGCATGGTGATACGTATGGGGTTCGATGAAAAATGGGTGGATATCATCATTTGGTGTATTTTTACGGTATCTTATTCTATTAAAGTTAATAATTCTTATAATGATACTTTCTACCGAGTCAGAGGTCTTCGACAAGGGGACCCGTTAAGTCCTTATTTATTCTTGATCTGTACTGAAGGTTTTCTACTCTTTTAGGCCTTGCAAAAGGCGATGGTGTGCTAAAAGGTGTTAGAGTTTGTCGAGCGAGTTCCTCTATTACTCGTTTGTTTTTCATCGACGACAGTATTGTGTTTGGTGAGGGGTGTGGAAATTATTAAGGAAATCTTAGGGAAGCATGAAAGGACCTCGGGGCAGCTAGTGAATTTTGAAAAATCGGTGATTTTTTAAGCTCAAGTACAGAAGAACATGTTTGTAATCACTTAGTTAATTTACTAGGGGTTCGTTGAGCCTACAATCTTGAATGATATTTGGGCCTTCCCACATTGATTGGTAGAAGGAAGTAGGAGGCTTTTGGATAGATTTGTGACAAAATGAGATCGAAAATACAATGTTGGAGTAACAGATTTCTTTCTCAGGGGGAGAGACATTTATATTAAGGCTGTACTTCAAGCCTTACCCACTTATTTGATGTCATGTCTTTTACTACCGAAGAATCTTTGTAAGGAGTTGGAGCAAATTATAAGTGCTTTTTGGCGTCAAAAAAGTGGCAATCGAAGAGGTACGCACTGGTGTTAGTGGGAAAATCTTAGTGTGCCAAAAGATCTTAAAGGATTAGGCTTTCGGGATTTATGTAAATTAATGTGTCACTTTTAGCCAAACAGGGTTGACAATTCATTATTAAGATTGATTTGTTAGTGTCCAGAATTTTTAAAGCAAAGTACTACCCAAACTCTACGTTGTTAAAAGCTCAGTTAGGATCTTACCCGTCGTACGTGTGAAGGAGTATTTATGTAGCAATAAAATTGCTGGAGGACAGGGTGGGATGGAGAGTTGAGTCTGGTGCTGATATCTCCATTTGGTCTGATCGTTGGATATGTAAAAGGACAGGGGAAAATCAGTATTACTCTGTTTAATCTTATAATTAGCAAAGTTTCAGAGTTACTGGAATTTAATCCTAAAAGGTGGACTGAGAAACTACTTACCAGAATTTTCTCAAATGAGGAGGTTGAGGCTATAAAATGTGTGCCACTGTCTAATTTTGTTGCTGAAGATCGTATGGTGTGGTTTGGCGATAGTACGGGGGAGCATTCCGTACGAAGTGGTTACAGAATGCTTGTATCAAATCAGTTAACAGAAACTAATAATGATAGTAGAGCTAATACATATAAAAAGTTATGGATACAAAAAATACCCTCCAAAATCAAAATTATAGCTTTGTGATGACTATATTCCTACAGCCTATGTGCTATACAACAGAAGAATTGCACATACTCCCCGATGTCCAAGATGTGAAACTATGCTAGAAACGGTGTCGCACGCTCTTCTTTGGTGTGATATCGCAAAAGAGATTTGGCAACGAATGAATTTTAATTAACAAAATGATAACAGATGGAGAAGTACATGGGATTGGTTTGAGGAGGTTCTATGGACCTGTGATAATAATGTGAGTAGTAGATTGCTGATTACTCTATGGGCCTTGTGGTTTGCTCGGAACAAGTATGTCACGGAAGGAAAACAGTTATCAATATGGGACATTTGTACTAAAATAGAAAGCCTGATTAAAGAACTTGTCGTGATTGAGAAAAAATTACCTGGCCGACGTAGACACTGTGTGGGAAATTGGTTACCACCTGCGAGTCAAAAAGTTAAATTGATTTTTGATGCAGCTTTCAATACTAATCAACGTTGTTCTAGCTCTGGATTCATTATCAGAAACGACAGAGGTTTAGTGATAGGTTGTGGGGTTAGAATGAACAGAAATATCCCTATGCTTTTTCAGCGAAAGTTATCGCATGCATTCAGGGGTTAATCTTTGCATCAGATAGGGGTTTTCAAGATCTAGAGGTGGAAGGTGATTCCAGGATCGTGATCTTAAAAGCACAGAGACGAACTTTCGACAGATCTGCGATTGTAGTGCTGATTGAAGAATTAAATACTATAGCCCTAACTTTTTCTTCTATTTCTTTTAATCATGCAGATCGATCAACAAATATGATTGCCCACAGTCTTGCTAAACTAGGTTTTCGCAAACAAAGTAATTTATTATGGGTAGAAGAAATACCTGAAGAAGTGACGGATGTTATGAATCACGATTTACAATCCCTGATTCTTCATGGGTAAACTTTTTCTTGGCTCTGTGAACAGGTTTCTACATCAGGCGATGGGTCTACAACTTTCTGTTTGATCTTCTTGCTAATCAGAGAGGTAGTTAATTTTTCTCATGGAGGAGAAAAGAAATTGTCTGATTTGAGTGACAATGCTTGTTTTTCTGTTTTGATCGATTCATTGATTTTTTTGGTTTATTAATAAAAAACCTCGTATTTTATTCAAAAAAAATCAAATTTGACTTGGTCTTTGATCTTCCTTGATTTACTCCCACGACCAAACTCTTTTTGGACCTTAAAAATAAATCTAATAATCTAATAAAAAATTTTATTAATCGAGTGATTAAATTATAATTTTTTATGACATGTTTAGTAATATAAATTGTAAGTTAAATTTGTTCATGTACTCAGCATAAATTGTGGATTTAATCTTTATATTTTAATTTGATCAATTTCAATCCCTATACTTTTTTAATTGGTTATTTTAGTTCTTGTCGAGTTTTGAAATTTTAATCCTGACCAAATGGTAGCAATTAAATATGTTGATTAAATTCTACTATTGATCTTGTGCTATGTGTAAAGTTATAGATTTAATCTATGTTCTATAATTTGATCATTCTTAGTTGTTGATAATGCTTAAATATGACATACTTTTGGATATTAATTATATATATAATGTGAGTATGATCCTATTAATTTGAGCTATTTGTGATCCTTTTATTTTGTAGGGACTTAATTGATGACAAAGGATAAATTGGGACAAAAAACATGATTTTTGAAGAGAAAGAGAAGTTGAGAAAATGTGGAAGTCTTGAAAAGAGTTTTTATAAGACAAAAAGATTTGGTTTTACTTTATTTTATTTTAATATATATTTTTATTAGGATTTAATATTTAAGATATTATTTTTTATTTAAATTTGTATTTAATTCATGTTTATCTTTTTGTTTTTATCTTTTTAGAGTTTAAATTGGATCCAATTAGAGGAATTAAATGTTAGATATAACTCTAATTATCTTTAAAATTTAGATTGGATTCAACTAGGAATATTATGTACTATAAAAAGGGGTGGAGTGATTGAATTATTCATTCCTCATTCATTGAAAAAAATCTTTTATCTCCTTAAATCCCTAGTTCAATAAAAACTCTATTTTATTATCTTGTATTCTTCCCCAAAATCATGAGTAACTAAAAACTCTTCTAGCCAAATGTTATCAAATATTCTTTTAAAGTTCATGAGGCTTAGAATCCGTGTTTAATTCTTTTCACCCTGGTATTCATCAATTCTCTGTATTACGAGATCAACGCTTCCGTCCAAAATCCCTACAAAAGTAATCTTTTCATCTTATGCAAAGATAGATGCTTTGTGTGTTTTGAGAAAGTTGCATAGTCGATTCGCTAACTTACTGCGTCAGAGATTACCGAGCCAAAGAGACAAAACGACGTGGCATTCGTCGTTAGGAAAAGGTGATCTAGTGTAAGATAGTCACATTTAAGAGATGGTTGGCTAGAGTTAGGTTCCTCTAAAAAACTATATCTGGAGCTGGTGGTCGTAGGCATCCTCTTTCACTATAACTGGCTTATTCGGGCACGAGAAGAATCATCCAAAGTCTATGATTGAATCAAGAATCAAGATAAGCAGAGGCTGGTTCTTTGAATATTGATAAAACTCTTATTCTTTCGACTTTGATTATTTTATGCTATTTAATTTTTATTTCGATTCCTCAATTTTCTATTTCTTTTAATTTTTCTCCAGATCACGCCGTTTTTCTTGGGCAAGATTTTGCCCACAATCTTGACAGATAAGACTTTTTACGACTCTCCAGTCCCTGAGAATTAGACCCTACTTCCCTTTACTGTTATTTTTATTTATTTTCGAAATAGGTTATATTTGGTGTTCCGAACGACACATCAAATTTTGGTGTCGTTGCTTGAGACTGGTAACGTACTAATCTTTTTTCTGCTTATGACTAGATCTGCTCTAGGAAATCTTGCATACCCATATGATCCCGAGATTGAAAAGACTGCAAAAGCTAATCGTAAAGAAATAAAGTTACGAAAGAGGCAGTCAAAAGTTGCAAGAGTTAAGCATTGCCCACCTTTAGAAGTAAAAAAAGGCGGCGAAGGCAAATCTAGGGTAAATGAAAACCCTAATCCAACACTAGAAAACCAAGGAGTTGATCCACTGGCGGAAGTGTGAATTGCTAGGTTTGACGAAAATCGAGATCCACCGCCACCACCACCTATGGATCAAACAATTCAACAATTAGCCGAGGCTCCTGATGAGCAACCATTGTTGTGCATTGTGTATCCTATTATTGATGCTAACTTTGAGCTTAAATCAGGTTTAATCCAGTTGTTGCCAATTTTTCGAGGGCTGCAAAATGAGAACCCATATAAACATCTGAAAGAATTTCATATGGTTTGTTTGAGTATAAAACCTCAGGGGGTAACTGAGGAACAAATTAAATTACGCGCTTTCCCTTTTTCTTTAGCAGATTCCACTAGGGGATGGTTATTCTATCTACCTCCTAGATCTATTACAACTTGGGCTAATCTTTCTCGTTTGTTTCTTAATAGGTTTTTTCCAGCATTACGTGCCGCTGAATTAAGAAGAGAAATTGTGAGGATTAGGCAAAAAGATTTAGAGTCTCTTTATGACTATTGGGAATGATTCAAGAAGTTGTTTGCAAGTTGTCCACAACATGGTATAACTGAACAATCTCTTCTCCAATACTTCTATGAAGGCTTGAAACCTATGGGGATGAATATGATAGATGCCACCAGTTGAGGAGCGTTGGTTAATATGACTCCTCCAAGAGCAAGGGACTTGATTTCCACAATGACCGCAAATACTCAACAATTCTGAGCCAACCCTGAACCTACTCGAAGGGTTCACCAGCTAAGTAATTCCTCCCTAGAAGATAAAGTTGAAAAACTTACCAATGTTATGAGTTCTCTTATTGCAGAAAAAATAGGGTCGACCCGTTAATGTGAAATTTGTGGTGAATTCGAGCACACAACTGATGCGTGCCCTAGTTTATATGATGATTTTGTGATCCAACTAGATGCTGTAGGAAACTTCTCTAAAACACCCTAAAGGCAATATGATCCTTATGCAAATACATACAATCCCGGGTGGAAGGATCATCCCAACTTGAGTTATGAGGCAATTTCACGGTATAACCAACCATACCAAAACCGATTTCCACAACAAGCGCAAAATTCAAGTACTTCCCTAAAAGACATGGTGAATAAATTAACAGCTAATGTTCTTGAATTTCAGCAGAAATCTATAGATTTTCAAAAGCAAACAGTAGATTTTCAAAGGAAAATTGAGGCATCTATTAAGGAGTTAACCACGCAAATGAAGAAAATAAACGCACAGGGTAGGCTGCCGTCACAAACAGAACTTAACACAAGACAAAACGCGAATGCAATGATGCTACGAAGTGGGAAAGTACTGGAACCAATTCCTGGTAAAAACCATGTCCAAGAAACTGCACAGAAAAAGCAGAAAAACGACGAACAGGTTCGGTCGAAACCCCCATTACCCAGAATTCAACCTCCATTTCCTAGATGATTAAGGCAAACCCAGAAAGGTAATGAGGAAAAAGAGATCCTCGAAACGTTCAGAAAAGTCGAGGTAAATATACCGTTGCTAGATGCTATTAAACAGATTCCACGGTATGCTAAATTTCTTGAAGAACTTTGCACCAACAAACGAAAATTGACTGGAAATGAAAAGGTAAATGTTGGTGAGAATGTGTTTGTAGTTTTGCAACGTAGGATGCCAACAAAATGTAAAGATAAGGGCATGTTTGCAATACCATGCAAAATAGGTTACTTCGGAATTAAGAAAGCTATGTGTGATTTAGGGGTTTCTATAAATGTAATGCCTTTATCTATTTATGAATCACCTAACGTGGGTTATTTGATGGAAACAGGCGTTATAATCCAATTGACGGATAGGTCCATTATGCATCCCGAAAGAGTCTTTGAAGACGTGTTAGTGAAAGTCAACAGACTAATTTTTCCTACAGATTTTTACTTGGTAAAGATGGAAGAGGATAAAACTTCTAGGTCTTCCGATATCTTGTTAGGGCGACCTTTCCTTAGTCCCGCAAATACTAATATTAACGTGCGAAGCAGAACCCTCACGATGGAGTTTGACGGGAAGATTATAAAATTTAATGTTTATGACGCCATCAGTCACCCTAGTGAAGTCTTGAACGTAAACTATGTCGACATAGTTGAATCCTTAATAGAAGAGACTTCCAAATCACTCAATAAAAATAAACCTAAAATATTGTTTAATGATTTAGATCCTCTTATGAACACTAAACTTTTACCTTATGTTATGCACGCACCAAAATTTCAAGCTAATGTGGTCAAAAAAATTCAGTGGGAACGACCCCAACTCTAGTTCGGTCGTCAAGCTAACAATGTTAAAAAAGCGCTTGTTGGGAGGCAATCCAATTATTTTTATTTTTATTTTTATTTCTCTATTTTATTTATTTATTTCATTATATGTTCAGGAAACTCGAGAAATTTATTTCACGAAAAATTGGTGACAGAAATTGTAGCACTACGATAGCGACGATGACACGGGGAGTATTCTAAACTCTTTTCTTTTCGTATTTTTCTTCACATTGAAGGCAATGCGTTTTAAGTAGGGGGAGACCTTCCTCATTGCTTTTGTTGTTTTTATCTACTGTTTGTGCTACTGTGGGTTTACTATTACTGGTGCTTGCTATTTTTTGCTATTTTGCTCACATTTATTTTTTAAAGTATATCTTACCCCTTTTCATACCCAAGATTTTGCCCACAAAATGCCCACTGTTTCGCCCATCAGTATGATTCTTGTTTGCTGAGTTAATTGAGATTTTGCTATCATTAAATTTGTCTCCATTGTTTTATTTCTATTAGGCTGACATGATTATGATTAATGAAGATAACTCTATTTTGCTTATGATAATATTGATTGAGTCTAAGTATAAGAGAACATTTAATTCGGATGCGTGCTAAATTATTTTTCGTGATTATTAGTTGGTTGACCAAAACTTATTCTTGATACTTGTTTGTTTTTTCCTAGTCCTCCTAAGTTAAAGTTCTCTATCCGAAGAAAAAAAAACTTTTCCATAGTTATGGGTACAAGCTTAAAAACGTGACTAACTGAGTAACCGGGGTAGAGTGCTTGGGTTGTCATCCTACTTCGCGTAAAAAGGTTGGATGACGTGTTAAGCAAAACTTCGCTAATCGGGTAAAAAAAAAAAATAAATAAGTAAATTCGAAGTGTGTTATACTGAGTAATCGGGATGGAGTGCTTGATTGTCATTTCATTTTGCGTCAAAAGGGCTAAAACATTCTAAACTAAAAAAAGAAAAAAATGATTCTAAAATTTGATCATTCTTAGTTGTTATAACTTTCAAATTCTAAAATTTCAATTTTAATGCTAAAGACGATTGTTAAATCCATTAATTGATTTTTCTGAGTAATGTGAAAATAACAAGTTACCATGACATTAGATATGCAATGATATGTTTTTTCTGCATCAAATTTTGAAAATAGCTAAACTTAATGAATTTAATAACTATCATTTAGTTAAGACTAAAATTTTAAAATTTAAAAAGTACAGGGATTGAAAAATGATCAAACAAAAATACATGGACTAAATCTACAAATTACGGATAGGACTAATAACATAATTAACATAAAATGTAATTAGGCAACAATATAATTTTAAAATTTTAAAAGATATTAATTATTATAAATTTATCAATAATACATGAGAAAAAAAATTCTCTAAGCAAGTCACCGTATATAATATGTTAAAGTAACAAAATATTTGACAATATGATTATTAGTGAAATTAATAAGAAAAATAAACATCCTAATGACTTTTAACATTCCATATTCTTTGTTATCATAGATTATTTATAATAAATAAAATGCAATTTAAGTAGATGAAAATGTAAGAAAAATGATCTCTCATCAATGAAAATGAAAATTTAAATTATTGAAACAAGATTAGAAAATATATAATCTAAAGAGGGTGATTTTGAGGATTTAATATGAATCCTTTTAAAAAAGAAAGGCATAATAACTGGAACTGTATATTTACAGAATTTATAACAAGTTAAACAACCAATTTTTTCTTTGTTTTAATGTATAACAAGATTTTTGGGGAGGGGGATACAACATACATACATGAAATGGTAGAGATTCTAAGGAAAGAAGATGGAAAATTCTGTGGGAATTCATCATCACCACCTGCTTCTTTCTTCTTCACCTGCAAAAGAATTTTCTCAATGAAAATTTTTTGGTTTTCATCTACTGCTTACCTTCTGGGACTTCTTTTATGGTCATGTCTACCATTTCAACCGAGTTAAAACCTCCATCATCGGTGGTAATGGTCGATTGCGAGTCGAGCCCCGACCCCACTTGTATCTCCTTGAACATTGCCATCACTTGAATCATTGTGGGTCGTCTCCAATGTCGATCATCCAAGCAAGCACAAGCTACCTTTAAGTGTTGTAAAAGCTCGATCTCGAGCATGGGGTCTTCTTTCATCAGCTCTGGATCGAAGACATCACTTATTTTGAGTTTGGCATGCTGTTTCACCCATCCAACAAGATTGTTATCCCCAAAATCGGCTGAATCCGTAGGCCGTTTTCCCGTTAGTAGCTCAAGTAAAACCACACCGTAACTGTAAACATCGCCCTTGGTGGAACATCGGAAGCTCTGGTAGTATTCAGGAGGAACGTAGCCAGGGGTGCCCGCTAATGTGCTGACACTCAAATGCGTATCCACTGCATTCATAAGCCTAGCCATCCCGAAATCGGAGACCCTGGCTTCCAAATTCTCATCAAGTAGGACATTGCTTGATTTCATGTCCCTATGAATTATATGAGGAGTGCAATTATGGTGAAGAAATGCCAGACCTCTTGCAGCTCCGATGGCAATCTTCCTCCTTGCAGCCCAGTTCAGCTTGATACCAGCTTTCTTTTGGTCATGTAGAACATCCTCCAAGCTTCCATACATCATGTACTCATAAACTAGAAGCCGTTCTTCACCCACCCTACAGTAACCCAAGAGTGGAACGAGGTTCCGGTGCTTGATCTTCCCAATGGTTTCCATTTCTGCTGTGAATTCTCGGTCACCTTGTCCACTGATATGTATTAGTTTCTTGATAGCAACAACACTCCCATCTTTCAGTTGGGCCTTATAAACATCACCGAAACCACCAGAGCCGATAAGGCTGTCGTTATGGAAGCCATTAGTGGCTTCAAGAAGATCAGCAAAGGTAAGCTTCCGAAGGGGCTTTTCAAATGTGGCCAAATTGATGCTCAATGCTTCTCGTGCACCAGTTAGCTTCCAGCTGGTATTCGCGGTGCTGGAGTGGGAATAACTGTCTATATAAACATCAAGAGCAGAATCCTGTTTTTTCCTTCTCTTCTTGGTCTCCACAATAGCTACAATCACACCGAAGATGCAGAAAAGAGAGAACAACAATCCCATCGCCACACCCCCTGCAAGAGAAGCTTGTTTGCGATGAGACTTCAGATGCTCGGAACTCGAAGCAGCCGCTGGATCTCCACAGGGAGGAAGAGGGACCCCACAGAGACCTGCATTGTTAAAGAAATCACTAGCTGGAAACGTCTCCAGCTGACCAGTTTCCGGAATCATGCCAGAGAGAAGGTTGTTTGACAGATTGATCTCACTCAGCAGAGTGATGCCAGTCATGGATTGTGGAATTGACCCTTCCAACCTGTTGTAAGAAAGATCAAGAATGCCAAGTCCCTTCAAGTTCCCAATCTCTTGTGGGATGTTACCAGATATATTGTTGTGGCCCAAATTCAGGATAAACAGATACGGCATCGTGCCGACCTCCTTCGGAATAGACCCCGACAGAAAATTGTACGAAAGATCAAGAAATATCATGGAACCATTATTGTCGAATGTAGGCTGCGTGTGACCTCCATAGACTCTGTTAAAATTGCAAGGGTTCCTGCTGGAAATTCTATTCAACTGTTCCTGCCTGATCCCAGCGAACTCGAGCAAATTCCCGGCCCCGTGGCACTCTTTACTTCCGTCATTCTTGATGTACATATACCTCTTCCCAGCAATAAAATTGACAGCTATTTTACCAGATTGTTTGAACAAAACCGGAGGGATAGTCCCATTCAACTGATTGGTATTAAGATCCAACCATATCAAGCTCTGACAATCACCAAGCTCAGGTGGGATTCTTCCATAAAACGAGTTATTACTGAGCTTCAGAATTGCAAGGCTTGAAAGTTTGCCAAGCCAAGCAGGTATCTCACCGGTGAACCGATTGTTGGATAAAGAAATCCAGTTCAACTTGGTGCAGTTGCTTAGACCGGAAGGTATCGGCCCTGTCAACTCATTGAAGTCAAGAATCAAGGTCTCAAGGGTCTGAATGTTACTTAGCTCTTGAGGGATTTCACCATGGAGCTGATTTAACCACAGCCTCAAATCCTTAAGCTTGGAGAGAGAACCCAAGCTGGTTGGGATGGTACCTTCAAGGTAATTGAAGCTCAAATGGAGAGAAGCGAGCTCAGAACAATTGCTGAGACTAGCTGGAATCGACCCAGTCAAGTAATTGTTCTGCAAATACAAAACTTGTAACCTGTTTGTGGGATTTTCACACAAAGAAACAGGAATTTGCCCTGAAAAATTGTTTGAACTGAGATCTAAAACCTCCAGCTTCAAAAGACTTGACAAAGACACAGGCAAATGGCCTGAAAAGTGATTAAACGCTAATTCAAGCTTCCTCAAGGACCTCATATTCTGGAATATCTCAATGGGAAGTTTACCGGTGAAGTTGTTGGTGGATACATCGAAAGATTCCAAAGAAGAACAAGAAGCAAAGCCACTGGGAATCATACCGGAAAGATTGTTTGAAGAAAGATCCAGCTCCACAAGAGTTGCACAAGCTTCGGTCAGATACAGAGGAATCTGTCCTTGAAACTTATTACCGGCTAAATAAAGACGTTCCAATTTGGATATTGGCAAACTTGGAATCTGACCGGAAAACTGGTTGCTCGATAGATTCAAGAAGTTTAGGTCCAGACATGAAGAGATTTCACGACCAATGTCACCGGAAAACTTGTTGGCAGACACATCGAGGTGTTCTAAACTTAAACAGTCACCAAATGAAGGCGTCCCCATTGAGAAATTGTTCCAAGAAACGTCCAAAAACTTGAGTCTTTTGCAGTTGGAGACGTTTATGTCACCAGTAATCTCGTTTCCCTTCAAAGCCAAGAGCTTCAAGTCATTGCAACCACCGTGAAGAATCCAAGGGACCAAGTTTCCAGCCGACAGCTTGTTGAAAGAAAGATCGAGAACTTCCAAACTTAGCTGCAAACCCCTGGTTTGTTCTTCACCAGAAGACTCGAGTTTGTTGGTTGATAAATTAAGAGACTTCAAATTTGGGCAAGAACCCAAGGTGGAAAGGGTTGAAAGGGGACCAGACAAGGTGTTTTGAGACAGATCCAAACTGGTTAACAAGGAGCTACACTTGGATCCATAAGGGAAAGAAATGTTGCCAGAGATGTTGGCTTTCAACAAAGTAAGGGATTCCAAGTTTTCCAACGCTAAAAGAAAGGCAGCAATAGAGTGAAAATCGGTGCTCAAGGAGGTGTCACTGAGTTCAATAGAGGAAACCTTTGAGTCTTGGCATGTTACACCATTGAAGCTACAAGGGTCTTGGTTAGGTACCCAGCTTTGAAGCACAGATTGGTCAGGCAAGCTAGCTTTGAAGCTGAGCAGTAACCGAGAATCTTTGTTGTTTAAAGAAGCCACCACAAGAACTTCAAAGCAGATAAGAAAGGTGGCGGTGAAGGTGAGAAAGGCAAATAAAGGTCTCATATTTGTAGAGGGATGGGTGGAAATTTAACTTCTTTATTATAGCAACGAAAAGAAGAGAAACAAAGATAGGTGTTTAAGGTATGAGCCCTGCCATTAAAGGAGAGAGCTTTGAGCTCTGGATTTAGAGGAGAGGGAGAGGGAGAACTTGGGTTTTTATGTTTTCTATTGGCTTTGAGGGCAATGGGGTTACTGAAAGAAAAAGAAGAATGAGAGTCAAAAGAGGAAGTGAAGACAGTAAGAAGGGTATTTATCAAAGTGGGGAGGAGAGGAAACAGCTGTTGTTGGCTCACATGCCATGTGACCCTCTACTCTTCTGTTCTGTTTCTCTTAATTTTTTTCCCCAATTAATTAAATTAAATATTGGTTAATAAATCTTAGTTCTAAATCTAACCCAATTAAATACTGGGTTATAATAATATGTTTGTCTCTCTAGATTGGTGATTAAGTGGTTCCCATTAGAGGTGGGGGTGGAGCAACCCTTAATCTCATACTCAATTCCATCTTCTTTCTGTTTCACTATCTTTTTTATGTTAAAAAACTACTAATCTTGATTTGGGTCATCTTCATTAGTTTTATATTATATTTATCAACCATTGTTAAGTTAAACAGTAACGAATTCCATGTTCTTCTTAAAATGAGATTTTAGTGAGGAATTTATACGATTTTCCAAACTCACTGTTCATTGGTTTTCTCGTGTCTTCTTTCAATCTTCAAGAGAATTATTGCCAATGTCAGTCAAATCAAAATATCGTAATTTGTTGATAATCTCACCCAATGAATTTTTTTGTTATATGTTAAACCCAATTTTGATTAGTAAAAAACAAACAGGTTTTAAACTCAATAATATTAGCTGTCCAAAAAATCCCAAATTATTAAGATAAATTATATAAGTTTGGAAGATTTCATATAAACCAAATAAAAATTAGTATTCGTCTTTCTTTTTTTTTCCTTTTGTGAAAGTAAGAGAATCAGTTTTGTTATAGAAGAGAGTTGAAAGGGATAGTTAAATAAATATTTTTTGAATGTGGATTTAAATTTTGGAGATGATAGTGTTGGGAGAGTTAAGAGTGTAATTGGGTTTAGTTAAGTTTGATTACTGTCAAACTTGAATTTGAACTCGATACTCGATTTGAATTTGATTGAATATTTATTTTTGAGCTCGAGCTCGATTCGAGATATAATCAAGTTATTTGAGCTCAAATTCGATTAAATTTGTTTATAAATTTTTGTACTCGAACTCGATCCAATATTTAAGTTTAGGGTTAATAATGTATGTTAAGGGTAATAACTAATTTAATAATATAAAAATATGAAAAACTCGATAAAATTTATGAGTCGTTTGAATCAAGTACTATTAAACTCGAATCCGGCTCAATCGATAGCTTGAGTTGCTTGAGCTCAAGTTCGGCTCGTTAATTATCGAATTGACTATCTGCAATTTCAATGTGTAGGTTTTCCTCCCACTCTATGTCCTTACATGAGTTTTGTCTGATTTTTTTCGGTTTTTATCTGCTTCTTCGCCCAATGTGTATTGCATTGGTTGAACTCTAAATTATAATTGATTGGACATATATTTATATTTGTCTTGTAATTGTTTTATATTTATATTATTAATTTTTTAAAAATAAATTACAAATTTATCTTTTAAAATTTTAGAAAATAAAAAAAAATAGAGAAAATTGAGTGCTTGTCTCTCTAGCTTTTGAAGCGTACGTGTGACCAAGGAATGGATTAATCCATCAATATCAATTAATTGGAGATTCCTAATCTCTTAATTCAATGGATTACTCTCTTTTACTTTTAGGATTCATCACTATTAATCAAACTCATTTTGGCATAATGTCCCTTTTTAAGACATTTTGCTAATAAGTTTGTAGGCTTAATCACATTTTATTTTCTAAGGTTTACTTTTATTAATAGGTGTTTTTATGATATATGTTTTAAAATTATAAATCTATACTAAAATTTTGGTTAAGTTCACTTAAAGTTATAAATAAAAGGGTAAATTACATCATTAATCACTAATTTATAAATAAATATTCATTCTGGTCACTTAATTAAAAAAGTTACAATTTGATTACTAAATTTTTCAAAATTATTTTTTTTAGCCGACTATTGAGTGATAGTTTTTTAGTTGGTATAATAACAATTTTAGTTGGTCCCAAGTGGCACCATGGTTGCAAAGGTAAGGTTATTTATGCCTCGGTTGGAAGTTCAAATCCCCACGAATGTATTCTCCATAATTAATATTATGCAAAATACTAGCACCTCTCTCATGAGCTATTGTAAATTGTATCTTCATCAAGCGAGATGTTCTTATTCTGTGAATCCTTCAGAATTTTCAACAGAGCCGGAAGATAAAATCCTGACATAAGGATAATAACTTCATCATTGAAGAGTTCGTCTACTTCCAAATAAACGACACCTCGAAAACTTTTCGCAAGAGAGATTCTGACCTCCCCTAAGTAATTGATTATTCAAATCATGGTCTAACTTTTGATTTAGTGTAATTTTTTAAAAAAATAATTAAAAAAAGGGTAAAAAAGCAGGTAATCCTCTCACATTGAAAAAGGGTTATTAAGTGTAAAACTAAAACAAGGCGAAAACCTCCTCACCTCTCTCTTTCATGCTCTTTACCATGCACTTCCCTTCTTTTCTTCCTTTTAGACGTAACGTGCCATTCTCCCACTGATTTTCCCTTTATATCACCATTGAAATTTATTCTGAACATTTTAATTCTTTTTCTTAATTTATACAATTAAATTATTCTACTCCATAACAACAGATCTCAATTTCAAACATCTAAAATCTCAGTTATCTAAAAATAAATTTAATTTTTTTATTATCCATTTGAATGTTACCGTTTCGTAATCTGAATCTCGTTTTATTCGGTTTGAAAAGTTCGAGTTACAACTCACTTATTAAAAAAATAAAATAATACATAGATTATGTCACATAAGTTGAATCCGTATAGAAATATATTTATTTTATTAGACATTGATTAAAACAGAGTTGTTTAATCCTTAAAATATGTATAGTCGAAAATTTCTTGTATGATTTTTCAACATTAATAAATTTCTCCTCTTCTGTCAGTGATTCTTATTGAAAAGGGTTTTTTCACATAAAATTTACGTACTCTTATTTTTATTTTTTTATTACTTTACGATTATTCTTATTGTTATTATCAACTTATAGTATAATACTATATATAAATTTATTGTTTTGTAATGTGCTAATAATCACGTTTTCTTTTCATTATCAAACTAAAACTAAAATTAGATATTGTAACCTTAATATATTTCTTAAAAATGAATGAAAATAATATTCCAAGTGATTTCATTATCAATTTTTTCTTTTCTTATTAAATAAATTTATTTTGAAAAATATGTTAATTCAACTAATTAATATTCTTAAACTATTGTTATTACAAATTTCGTTAATATCACCTTATTAACTTTATTTACATAATAAATAATTAAATGTTGTTTATAATTTTTGAATAAACGAGAATTTACAGTTTATAGTCCCATAAGAAACCTAGATTTCATAATGATCCAAGTCACAAGTACAAATTCAAGTTATTTTAAACACATATTTTTCAACATTTCAATTTCTTATAGTATTTTGTAGGTCTAATTCTGAATTTTATCCTTATAAAAAATTGAAGCTAAAAGTACCAAGGGCGTAGTTAGAGGTTGGCAGGGGCTCGACTCTAAAAACGGAAAAAAATTTATTTGAGTCTTTTAATTTTTAAAAAAATTTAAATTAATAAAGGTAAAAATACATTTTGGTCCCTCCTAAAATGATAAAAAAATTTTGATTTAATCCTTAAAAAATTATAAAGATAGAGGCTATTCAAATGGTGAAACTGCATTTTTACTATCGTAAAAATTAAAATTTAATTTCGGCCCCCTAAAAAAAGTTTCTACCTTCACCCCTGAAAAGTATCATGGAGGTCCTTGTACTAGTAGTTGGATTACATTTTTATATCCTCTATTAAAAAAAATGGACAAATTAATCTTTGAAAATTAATGAAGAGGCAAATACATTAGAATGAAGTACACACATGGTATATGTTTGATTATTCTGCTAACCACGTTATTTTTTAACAATACAAATTAATAAAAATTTTAATAAAAATGATCAAATTCTTTTTCGATCTAGGTACTAATTTCCCTCGATTTTTTCAATAGAAGAAACAAAATGCAATTGACTCTTAATATAATAGCTTCCATGATACTTTTATCTAAAACTAAAAAAGTTAATCTCCCCACTTATATTTATTAGATTTAGTCCTCAGATAAATTAGTAAAATATTTGTAAACACATAGACTTGAACTATTGATTTTTTTTAATTTGTAACACATAAATAGTTGAATTTGATTTTTTACAATACAAAAAAATAATAAATTATGAGAACCAAAAGAACTAACTTTTATTATTATTTTACAATGATAATAAAAATTATTAAAATTTTAAATTGTAATGATATTTAAGAAACATATATCTAAGTGGCCAATACAACAAAGAGATCCACAGTGGCAATACGGACTACACACTGATATCGGTACTCGTGTACCAGAGAAAACGAGCACTGACGATTATTTAATATTTCCCTTACGGTATCTCCCACTCTCCCACCCGGCGCGTTTTTCCGACTCGCCGCTCAGCCATTTTGTACCGAAGCGCATGAGAGTAAACATAAAACGACAATTCAGATTATTTGAAAGTCCCCACCGTCTCATTCCTTATCTGTCGACTCAAAGTCACCTGACTCAACTACTCAACTCGTCCCCCCATTCTTCAAATAATTGGTCCAAGAAAAGAAAATTAATAAAATCCCCCCTCCCACAAATAATTGGCATCTCCGTTTCACGCGCTTTCCTTCCGGTGGGTTTTGGATTTTCCTGTTCGTGGATGTTTATGTTATTACTTCTTGTACGAACAACCTCACCTTCTCTCACCCGTTGATCTTATTTAAACGGTCATGATTTCATTTATTATTTTAAGGTGGGACCTTCTTGGGAACAGCGCACTTGCCGTCATTCGTGTCTCTATCAGTGAATCTAACATGCTCTTACAGTTTAAACCTTTTATCACGAATATACCCTTTATATATTAAGATTGTTAAGGGGCATTACAGTAATATCCTCATTTTGCGGGATTTTACTTTTTACCAGTTATAGGTACGGTTTGATATCGAATAAACTCATCAGTGTTTTTTACTTAATATCGGTACTTCATCAAATTTAATTTTTAAATCAATTTCAATTTAAAAACTATATTAAAATTTTATTTTATTAAAAATATTTTTAATTAAATTTAATAATGTACCTCGTAATTAATCTAGTTTTATAACTTAATTGTATTCATTAAATTGAATCTCATATAATGATTTAATGGTTAAAATATTTATCATCTCAAATATGATTTAAATTTGAATCATTCTAATCGTATTTATTATTTTAAACTTTATCTATTATTATATTTAAAAAAATCCAGATGATGTTTAAAGGTTTAATAATGGTGGGGGTTGAAAAATTAAATGCCTTCTTTTAGGAGGCATGTTTTTCGATTGGGTTTGAAAATAGGTCAGATGTTGTTCGGCCCAAATATATAATTTATTTTAACCAATTTACTATATTGTTTTTCAATTTTATATCATTTCTTTCAGAACAAAAATTAATTTATTAAATTAAGAGTAACATCTAGAATATTTAATTTAAAAAATAATTATTTTTTTTATTCTACGAGTAGTTTTAAAATTTTACAGTTTGTTTTTTAAATGTTTTACTGTACATCTATAGAACATTTGTCAACACAATAAAAATCTATTATTTTATTTTTAGTAATTTTTTTCACAGGATTCAGTTGTAAGGTATCATCAATTAGTAACTGAATAATTAAAAAGAAAAAAAAATGGTTATCAATTAATGTTGAGTGTAAATATAAAATACATTGCATTTTTAAGAGGAGAGTGTAAATTTCAATCTTAAAGACAATATTTTATAAATAAATTATTGTGAGGAGCATACACAAATCCTGAATATAATCTGTAGAGCAGATATATATGTTAAAAAAGTTAAATAAATTACTTTGTAAATAAAACAAAAGGTAAAATCAAATATATATAATACAACAATTTAAAGTTACAAAAAATAAATAATTCCTATGTGGCGTGCTTTGTCACTATATTATTCAATCATGTGTTATTATTTATTATATTATTAATAAATTAATTAAAGGTAACTTCCTTATTAAGATATATTATCAAATTCGGAATAAGATTTCTCTAGTAATCGTATTCATAACTAAATAATAATAAACTATATTTTTGAATAAAAAATTGACTTTAGATTTTTGAGATTTTCTGGTAAGAATTTTTAAAATGAAATCATGATAACTAAGATGATTTAATCATTAAATCAAAATAAATAATTTTAAATTTTAGATTTTGTGTTTATCTTACTTTATTAAAATAAAACCAACAAAACCCAATATTTCTATTTTTTTCTTTTCACCGTATAATTAAAGTATCAATGTGAAAAGAAATTAGATAATTTTTACTTTTTTTTTTGAGAAAATAAAATCGGAATGAAAAGCAGGATACCAGGGTTATTAAGATTAGTTCATTTTCCTTAAAAAAAATTAATCAATTTATATATTAGGTAGTTGGTCGACCAAATTTTTCAATTAATAAAAACAAGTATCTAGTACCCAAATTGATTAATTTTAGTAACCCTAATCTATTACTTTGGGAGCTAAGTTGTTGGGTAAACTGTATATGTGAATTAATTTGTTTAATTTGAATTAATTATTCAATTTAATATTTATAATTAATTAACAAATTTTTTAAATTTAATTTTTTAAAATAGTGATATTCAATAAAATACAGGCATTTAATTCTTTTAAAAAATAAAAATAGTGACACGATAACCTTGACTTTACAATACTTTACAGCTCAGCTGGTCTCGAGTCTCGACCCTGCTCTGGAAATAGCAAAACACAAAGGGAGAAGGGAAAACAGTGACGCCTTCAAAAAAGAAAAAGAGAACGGAAAATAATCCCTTTTTACAGTTATTTTTGGACTTTTTTTTTTTTACACTTTACATCACCAAAATTTTACCTTAAATCCTCTCTTTTGTCTGTTGAAAAATTTCCGTTACTTGCTCTCACTTTTTGCCACGTCAGTCAAATATTTTATTGGTAAATTAATAATGATTGAAGAAGTTAGCACACGTGGGAATTCATAAAAGCGAGTGATCAATTAAACTTAATTTGTGTAGTAGTTTTAATTATCAAATAAATATTTTTTTTCATTATAAAATTAGAGAAAAAAATGATAAAATGAATTTTTCCACTGATAATTATTTTTATGAAAAATTAAATAAAACCTTAATATAGTAATTAATTCATTAACGTAATTCTAAAAACAAATTAGGAGGGAGAGGACGAGAAGGGGGTCATATGAGATATGACAGTTTCTCTCTCTGTCTCTCAAGGTAATAACGGGTCCCGCAACAACATAATCATTTCCCAAATTGGGCCCACTACTTGATGGGCTACACTTCGAAACAATTAAAATTCATAAATAAATAATTTTGTTATAACTATTTGTTTTTATTTTGGAACTGTTTTAAAATTTAGTCAGTATATCATTATTTCTAATATCTGCATTCTTGTTTTTTTAAAAGAAATTTTATTAATTCATTTTATAAATGAAATCATATAATTCAAAAAATAATAATAATAATGAACGTTCGTTATTGGTAGTGAAAAATAAGTTTCATCAACATAACTAAGGTTTTAGTTTTAGCATCAATAGAATATTATGGCACATTGACAATTGGTTCTTTCACAACTCAAGTATGACATATCTGAAGTGATTGCAAGCACTTAACACGATAAAAAAATCAGCCACGAATGGTTCGAAGCAACAAGCAAAATCAGCAAAAGAATTGAGCATCTACCAAATAAGAAAAGATGACGACAAAACCATCCCTAAAATCATTTGCAAAAGTAAAATGATATGCATAAGCAAGACTACAAACTTGTACAAGACCAGACAAATGGAAAAGAAACAAAAAAAATATAATACTTAAGACAACACGGGTTTAAATCGACTCGTAAAATCATTTTTATTTTGAAACACTGTCAAAATAGCAACAGATAAAGAACCCGATGAAGATCCACCATTCAAGTATCTACGACCAACCCACTTTCAAGAAAAATTGCTAGTAATCAATGGAGGTTCAATAATGACAAACAACATCATCTGTCAATCGTGATTTGTGAATATAACAAAGATATCTACAAAACAAATATGCAAATTGAAAAGAAAAAAGACATGTGGAGTGAATAAAGAGAACAAAAAAAAAAGAAACCTGGTGGGGGAGGGACAAAAAGGCGAGCGATAACCAACCTAAAAATTGACACCATCACTAAGCAAAACATGAAGAAAAAAAATTATTATCTGACCTATATTAAAAACATGATTTATTTTTTAAACAAGGGAAAGCAAACAACTTGAAAAAAATATATATGTCTAAAAATTATTATCTGACCTATGTTAAAAACATGATTTATTTTTTAGTGTGAAATAACAAAAAATTTAAATACTATAGGTAAATGAAATCTCACCCTTAACTTAATAATTAGGTTCATTTTAGTATAGGAATTTTTTTTTGTCATTTTGGTACTTGAATTTGACCGTTAGTCTCATTTAATCTCTGAACTTTTATTCTATAAAAAATATATTTTTTAAGTTTCAGATGATAATGTGACATAATCTTAAAGTGTCACAATATCACTTTTTTTATAAAAATAGACCAAAGTAAATCTAATTGCAAAAATATAAATAAAACTTGTAATAAATTTTTGATAGATTTTTAAAATTTTATTATTCAACCGGTCAATATTATTTATTTACAGTTTTTTCTAATTTAATATAATACAATTCAATTTAAAGTAAAGTATATTAATTATCCTTTCTAATCTATATCTATATTACCAAGGCTCAATTCAATTCAAATGTGAAATTATCAAAAACTATTCAGTGTGCAGAGTAATAAATATTATTATAAAAAATATACATATAGATTTAAACGTAAGACAACATAATTTTATATTTCTCAACTTTACCAATATAATTTTAATGCCAAAATTAATTTTCAGTGAATCTCTAATTGTTGTTCAAGAAAAACAATTTTTCTCGTGCTAAATTAAAGAAAACCCCCCAAATTGTGGCTTAGTGCTCGTGTGTTCACATTCTCTACAAATAATTAGAATTAGAATCATAATCGTACCCAAAAAATAAAAATAAAAATTGAGAGGTATATTCTCTTTTTTTTGTGTGTAAATTACCTTAAATTATTTCTTAGGTAATTCACTAGATTAAAAACTCCAAGATAATTAGAGTTAAATTCTCATCATTAAAAGAATTTTATTCTAATCAGTCATTCAGGGCGCGTTTGATTGATCAAATCTTACATTACGACTCGTAATGTAACATTTTAGAATAACATTATGTTGGATTCTCAACATTCCAACCAATCTTATATTTTCAAATAGTGTTACGATGTTATAATATAATGTGTATCTCATTAATACCATCTCCTTAAGTAATATTAGATTATGAGCTACTCTTAAAATTTGAACCAAATAACCTATGTGTTTACTATTTTAATCAATTTAATCATTTTTTCACATAAAATTTAAGTCCAATTAAAAACAAGAATCTATCTTTTTCTTAACCGTGAAATAGTTAGATGTCTTACTTTAAATTTATAATTATCATATTTACTCTAATGATTTAGTTATTAGTATGTTAATTATGATTATAATTATAAATGTTGTTTGTGAATGATTGTGCAATCACTTTTCACGAATTATTATAATTATGATTTATAAATTTATTTAAACATCACATATTTCCTTATTAATATCTAAATATCAATAAAAGCAAGAATTATAATTATATATCATAGCCTTTATGAAAATTGAGTCTAAAAAATTAAAAAAATAATAAAACTTAAAAAAAATCATAACAAGGATAATTTAGTAAAATATGCATCTAAATAATCTTATACTCTACCAACAAACTCTAGAATTTTACATTCCAACCAAATGAACCAAACATGATATATTGCGTACCAAAAATTCCATTCTTGTAATCTTATTACAAAAAGTAATCTTATATAATTAACTTTTACTTTTAACTTAATAAAATTTATGAAGACAATATCACATAAATAACTATTAAATAAAATAATGATTAGGGTAAACTACACTTAACTCCATCAAGTTTAGTGTAAAATACACTCCCCCTATGGCTTCAAGAATTTCCGCTTGCCCCCTCAAGTTTGAAGAAAATACCATAAATGCACTAAGCAAATTTTAAATATTAGTAAATAATGCAGTTTATTAATTTAATAATAAATATTTTTATTTTTAATTAAAAATTATTCAATAGAACAATTGAATAGAACAAAAAAAAACCGAACAAAAAACATTTAATAAAGGTAAAGTTGTTATTTTATTTAAATTTCATTTAATAAATAAATCTTAGAAGGTCTGGTGAATATTCCATCCAACCTTAAAAGAGTAATACATTTATTGCCAAAAAAAGGTTTTAATAAAAAAATTGGCACTGAAATTTGAGAAATGGGGGACTCCGAATTCGAGGAAGAGAAGAGTCTCCATTTGATTGTTGACGAAGATGAATAATGGATGATGATGACGATGTGGAAGTGCGGGGGACCCACTCAACTGCAATAAACACGTGCCACTGTCCCCTTCGCTGACGTGGCTAAATACCACACGTAGAGGAGTGGCATTGCACCATCAATCGCTTTGACCCCTTTCATCACCGACAAGAGCTGGCCGGCCGGTCACTGTTCCTCTAACCTCTTACTTCACATTAGGTTTGAGTGTGTTTTGTTTTTTATATTGAAATACCACGAATCGGGATTCTTTAGATATATGTTTATTTTTATAACGGTATATTATGTTTAGTTTTTTCATTTTACGTTAAAGTATTATTATAATATTTAGTTTTAACTAAAATTTAAGCATAAAATTTTTTTGAAATCAAATCACAATTTGATATATCTCATCTTATAAATTTATTATATTATTATATGTTATTATCATCTATGTTTTTTTTTTATATAATTTTTAAAACTATTCATAATCTCTCCCCAACCCTTAAATAGGAAGATAATGTATTTTAATGCACTCGAACCTACATCTTTCTGCACTGATAACAATACCGATACTAATCGAGTTAAGACTCAATCAATTATAACCTTCTATTTTGTATGAAACTTTATTATGAACCGAAAAAAAAAACATGCAACAATTAAAATGATAAAATGCTCTGTATAAATAGAAAAAAAATAGAAAATAAAGGTTTTTAAGTTTAAAATTAAGTAATATTTTGACTTTGGTTTAAATTCATAAAATGTAAAATTATTATTTTTAATAGGTTTCTTTTATAGGTTCATGTTCTTTAAATGTAAGAATTTCTATAATAGAAAAATAAGTAGCAAACATGTTTCTATGTTTTCAGAAACCAAATTTTAATTTTACTTATCAATGTATTTTCCAATTCTCAAAAAAATTAAAAACAATTTAAATGAAATTAAAAAATAAAAATTCAAAGGCTAATTAGTAAAACAAACCCTTAGTGAAAAATAAAATAAAAATTAATTAACCCTCAACCAAATTTAACACTCAATTCAACTTTTAAAAGATGAAAAATTAATCAATCAAGTCCCTCCGTTAACGTTGACCAAGTTTGACTATTAAGTATCGTTAATGTGACTGACAGACCAATCAGACAGTGACACATGACAACCACATGTAAATCATGCTGACATGTCAAAATGCTACATCAACAAATATTTTTAAAAATAAAAAACCTAAAAATATTTTAAAAATGAATATTTAAAAAATCACGTTTAGGATGAACCTAAACAAATAGTTATCTAAGTTTATTTGAACCTGGGCAAATGGTTGTTTAAGTTCATCCTAGTTGTGATTTTTAAAAATTATAATAAATTATAAAAATTTATTAAATTTATTTTAAAAGAAAAAAAATATTTAAAAATGATTAAAAATCATGCTTGGAATGAACTCACACAAATGGTTATCCAAGTTCAAATGCATTTGGACAACCATTTGTCCGATTCATTGGCTTTGAATACTTTTTAATTTTTTTATTAATTTTAATATTTTTTTTATAACTTCTTATAATTATTAATAATTTCTCATAAATTTTATATTGATTTGTTTTTGTAATTTTATAGCAATTACTTAAAAAAACTATAACTAAGATGAATCTAGACAAATGATTATCTAGGTTCAAATGAATTTGGACATTTTTTCGTCTTGGTTCATCCTAGAAGTATTTTTAAAATAATTATTTTTTGAGAAAATATTAATTTTTAAAAATATTTGCTGAAGTCAGTATGATGTACACGTGGATGCCACGTGATATCGTATGGTTGGCTTGTCTGCCACATCAACAAAACTTAACGGTCAAACTTAGTCAATGTTAACGGAAGGGCTTGATTGATTAATTTTTCATCCTTTAAAAGCTCAATTGGATGCTCAATTTGATTGAGGGCTTCTTTTAGAAATAAACCAATTCTAAAAAGATTTAGAGTAGAACAACAAAGGAATTGGTAAGAGTGAGAAGCAGAAATGAAAGTATGGAAACTGACCCTCGGAATTTGAGAACGTTCGACAAAATACAAATATAATATGAAATTTAAATACAATAAACTGGATATGAATTATTTGAATTATCAAAATAATACAAATGTATAATAATTTAAAAACTATTATTGAAAAAATATCATACACAAACTGATTGATAAAATCATAAATATTGAAGCAAAAGAGACCCTTTTTTAATTATCAGAAAAGCAAATTAGAGTTGAGAAATATAAAGATCGAAAGGAACATCACACGTGCGTCAACACGCGCATGCAACAATTGGGGGACCCACAATAATGGATAGTGGGCCTATCAAATTGTGTTTGTTACGTTTTAATTGAATTATTATTTGGAGAAATTATCAAATATTTATAAAAATTAAATATATAAATAATATAATAGAAACCCTTCTTACATTTTTAATTTTTCTTGTAGAGTTTTGTATCAAATAATTTAATTTTTAAGAATTAATAAATACTATTATAGTGATGTTTTTATTTAAAATATTTAAATAAAACAATTAAAATATACAAAAATAAAAATAAAAAGTATAGTTTGGGACTAATTAATAGCAACACATAAAAATGTATTGACATTAAAATGAAATGTGAGTAAGATGAAATTTAAATACAAAAACACACCAGATTAAGAATATTAAATGAATACAATTGTTTACTTTTGTTTTGTCATCAATCTCGAATTGGTGTGGTGTGGAGTTAATTTGTGACTCTAAATCAACTTTATTAACATGAGTAGGATTGTATGAAACAGAGATAATATCATTTTTTAATAGTTTAAAGTCACATCAGCAATTTCATCTTAAATTTCAGGATTATCATTTGGATTTGATTTTTTTAGGATGAAATTACTGATGTGGTGTTAAACTATTAAAAAAGTTATACAAATAACCTGACGTCACTGTTTCATTTAATCATTTCCCTATTAACACACACATTAAAGTTTCATATATAAGCAAAAAAATTGCTTTAGTTCAAATGATAAATAAAAAATTGTTATATGCAACGTGATTTTGGTTTAAATCTTATTTTGAACAATTTTTATTGATTTATAAAAATACAAAAAAAAATTATGAGATTTTTATGGGTGACACTAACTCAATCAAAACCTTTATATTAATAAATATTTGTATATAACTTTTTCATCACTTCACTTATAATTTAATTGATGAATAAATATTTTAAATTTTTATGTTGCTCATCAACCAGATTAAGCAACGAACAAGTAAAAATAGCGGAAGAAATTGAGAAATTGAACACACAAATTTAACGTGGAAAAACTCTTCCGAAGAGGATAAAAAACCACGAGCAAAGATAATTTTACTATAATGGCAAAAGAATGAAAAGTACAAAAGATGGAGATAAAAACTAAACCCTAAAAACCCAAAAACAAAGAACCCTTAAATCGTAAACGCTAAATTCTTCAAAAGTGTTAAGAGTTCTCAACTTTAATAGGTATCTTTCTAAGGTTGTAAAATAGCCTATTTATAGGCTAAATTCTTAGGTTAAATAATAATAAAATAATCTAGACTAATAAGAGTTTGACTCAAATAACTAAACAGAGTTTAATTGAAACAAATAAACAGAGTTTAACTGAAAGATTATTTCTCAGATTTGACTTGAAATAAGAGTCATAATTCAACATATCTTTACCTTGACTCGTATTTCCACAATGCCATCTTTGCCAAAGCCCTCCACGGGGCCTATCTTGAACTATGCAGGGAATTAACTGAGTCGAATCTGTGCTTAGAAACTGGAAGACTTCTAGCATTCGACTTGTGCACTGCCAAATCAAAACTTACCCAGGTCTGATTTTCATGAACACAGTGCCCTAACTTTTCAAAACCTACATCCAAAAGAGAACCTCTCTTCAACGAAATGATCATACCTTTTTCCCTCCTATGACCAAGTTGCCTCCGCTCCAAACGAGTTGACTTCAACTCCGTAACGGACGAGGGACGTTCGATTTTACCGGTCACTGTAAAACCTTCCAGAATATAAAAAAACTCCCGATCTTTTTACCTTTTAACAAAACGAGAGCCCCACGAGACGCCTTAATGCCGCTCGATTCGATGTTGATTCTGCAACTTTTTGAGTCTAAAATACTTAAGGAGATGAGATTCTTTCATAAATCAAGTGCATACCTAACATCTGATAGTGTGTTAATCATACCATCGTGCATCCTAATTTTAACAGTACCAATACTGATTACCTTACTGGATGAATCGTTTCCCATGTGCACAACTCCACCTTCAACCAAACTGTATTTGGAGACCCATTCTCTGTTGCGACACATGTGGAAAGAATATCCTGAATCTAGAATCTACTCGGACGTAAGCTCGGAGCTTTCGCTCGTTGACACTAACAAGAAATCATCACCACTTTCATCGGTCAAATTAGCACCAGCTAAATCTTCCTCGTTACTCTCAGCAGCCTTTTTATTTCGCAGTTTGTAACAATCTGCTTTGACGTGACCTAATTTCTTACAATAGCGACACCTTTTGTCTCGCTTCTTTGATGCTACCAAAATGGAAGCTTACTTATCTGCCTTGCTATATGAACCAAACTCATTGTCGAGTTTGTTTTTGCTCAACAAATGACCTTTCACATCTTCGAACGAGAGTTTGTCTTTACCATAAATCAAGGTCTCCCTAAAAGACTTGTATAAAGGGGGTAAAGAACACAATAATAGCATAGCCTGATCTTCATCGTCAATCTGAACCTCAAAGTTACTTAAATCATTTAAAAGAGTAATGAATTGACTTATGTGATCTCTAATAAGCTCACCTTCGTTCATGCGAAACGTAAAAAGACGTTGTTTTAGCACTAAGCGGTTAGCCAGAGACTTAATCGCATAAAGAGTTTTTAGCCTTTTCCATAAGGCGGATGAGGTCTTCTCCATCAATACCTCTTGCAATACCCTATTCACGAGGCACAACTAAATTGCAGACAGGGTCTTTTCATCAAGCTCTTCCCATTCTGATTGATCTAGATTATCGGGTTTTTTTCTGGTAATAACCTTTTTCAAATCGGTCTGAACTAGAATTGCCATTATCCGAACTTGCCACAGCTTGAAATTTGTGACACTATTAAACTTCTCAATGTCGAACCTCATTGTTGCTATCTTTGAACGGGCTGATCTACGAAAATCGAACTAGCTTTGATACCACTTGTTGCTCATCAACCCAATTAAGTAATGAATAAGTAAAAATAGCGGAAGAAATTAAAAAATTGAACACACAAATTTAACATGGAAAAACTCCTCCGAAGAGGGTAAAAAACCACAGGCAAATATAATTTTACTATAATGACGAAAGAATGAAGAGTACAAAAGATAGAGATAAAAACTAAACCCAAAAATCCAAAAACAAAGAACCCTCAAAACATAAACGCATAATATTTAATATAAAAATTTATTCTTTCACCAACATTAATCTATATTTACATCACGTATGGAATAATATTTAATGTATTTTGCGTGCATATATCTAATGCATTATTAGTATTTATTTATAAATTCTTCATATTTTTTTATTTTATTTAATGATGAGGTATCGTATTATTATTCACCAATAGTACATCAAATATTTTTCATATATATTAACAATTAATATATTTCATTTTTATCTAAAATTTTATAGCTAACAGAACCGTGTTACACGTGAATCTGAACATGTTTGTATTTTTATTTAGCATAAATAGTACAACATAAGGTTTTTTTTATTTAAAACACAAAAACAATGATATCGTGTCCAAAATTATTTTGCCCAAATAAAATAAAAATTAATTTAAAATAAGCATGTATTACCCTGAAAATTAATTTTTAACTAAAGTTATATTCTAATTAAAATGCATGTTAAGCATTTTAAATTTATTTTTAACTCCATCATATATACACTCTAATATAAAATTATTAAAAAGTTATAAATGAATTACTTACCATTATTTCTTGTAACATTTTTAGTGGGGAAGAAATTGGTTAAAATAAAATAAAGGGAATAAATAAATAAAATAAAAATAAAACTTGTTATACCTCATCCGATGCAAGACCTAAAATCATGAGAAGATATTTGAGAGATTTTCGTGAATAACCATTTGCTTATCTCTCTACCTATAACACTTGGCGTATCATCTATCTAAGTGTTCGGACAATTTTTGTCCTCCAAGCCGCCCGTTTTTAGTGGATGTATGCACTCTCCATTAAGTGTAAAAACCTTGTACTACCTCAATCAAAAGAATGTCAGAGTAGTACTATGCATGAGAACAAACGACGATCTTGTCACTTGATCAACCTCACGATCATCATGTCCTGAATTTATCAGTGATGTGCTCTCATTGAACACAAGACCTCATTCCCTATAAATACCCTATAGAACAATGAATGAGGGATTGATCATTTAGCTTTTCAGCAACATTAAGCGTTACACCACCTTTCATTCTCCTTTGCTACCTTATTCTACTCTTTAATTACTTCATTTCTTCGCCTGTTTAGATGAATTGACCTTTTTTTGACATCACCAACCTCTCCTCTTTGCCTCATTTTTTTATTGACATTTGTATCAACAAAACTATAATTATCATTTATGAGACTTTTTTGAAAAATAAATTTATCTTTATTAGTTTAAAAATGCACAATTTATCTTTTGAAAAGCTAAATAATGATAAGATTTTATCAATAGGACTATTTTTTTTCAAAATTTTAAATTTAGCACTAAAAATACTTTCATTCTCTTTAATTTTCACTATTTTCTTCATTTTTCATTTTTTAACCTTTTCCTTTATCAATGTTTTTCAAATAAATTTAATTAATTATTTTATAAAAAATTAATATACAGTTTAATAGTTTAATATTAAAAATAATATAAAATAAAGATAACTATATTTTCTTATATTTAAAACACTATCATTAAAGTGTTGTTTGACAAACTAAAAAATTAAGTGTTAAAAATTTTAACATTGAATTTAAGTTATAAAATTTGTTTAGTATGTTATACAAAATAATTACACTGTTTAATAAATGTAAATTTTAAATTATAAAAAAAATTATTTTATATGTTTGTCCTTATTTTTTAAATAAATATTTCACATTATTTCAAAGAAAGTCAAAATTTAAAAGTAAAGTCTTTAATAATATAGTGTTAAAATAAAAAAATATTTAAAAAAATAATATAATGTTAAAAACTATACATTAAGTGATGAGTAACTCTTTATCTACTTATAATTTTCCACACTTTTTCATAGACTAAAAATTCTATCTTTTATTTTTTTATTACGAAATATAAAAAAATTAAAAACATTAAATTTTAACTAATATAATTTTTCCAGTGCCTTGTCAAACGAGGTCTAAACTTCAAAAAAATAGCCTACCTACTAATCAATCTTTTTATCCATAGATATGGCATAATTATTTTTTTAAAGCAAATATGCTTTGGTTTTGGTTTGTATAGAACGATGTTATTTTTATTTAGTACAGGTTCAAATCGTATTATCCTCATTCTTCACTTTTAGTAGTATATAAAAAATTTCAACATGATATTTTACTTAAAAAATTATCTGACAGATATAGATAAATTTAATGCATATAATAGATAAAATACATCCTATGTTGGGTTAGTGAAAGGAGAGTTTTTATTCAAAGAAAAAAGAGGAGGAAGAAAATTTGTTGTTAGTGGATAGAAGTGGTGGGAGATGGGGAAAAGGGAGTGGGTCTCACAGTGTTTATTTTGGGCCTTTCTTTGTTATAGAAAAGAGGTGAGAATGAAAATCTTATCAAATGCCACACGAAAGAAATGATGGCTTCAAAGGTGAGGGGACCCCCGACATGACCCTCCCCTCTTTTGTTTATATTCAAATTTTGGGCCTTATTTTCTAATAATTTCATTTCATACCTACTTTCTATGATCTCACTTCATATATATCATTGGAATTGGTGATACATTGCGTCAACAGAAGTAGAGAAAGATGTGATCAATGTTTTGGTGAAGAAGTAGAAAAGAAAAAAATAACTCGATCGTGTTTGAAATGTCTTCTTTAAAGAGTCTTTAAAATTTTATTATATATATAGGAATTTTTCGAATCGAATTTTGGAACGGATTATTTTAATTATAATTATACAATAGGAATATACTTGATTAAAAGCTCTTTGTGGGCATATTAAGTCTGATGGTTTTAATGATGATTTTGTATGTATTTGGAATCTATTTCACTAGTGGTTTAATTAATTCGGGTTATAAGTGTTGATTGACATCTTTTGACGCAACATGTTAATTTTTATCTTGGAAATTTAACTTGAGTTGTAAGTATGGTTCGATAAAATTGATTATTAGACCATTAAATTTGTAATTGGTATTTTGGATGTTATTTCAATAATGAAATAAACTTTGATAAAACTATCGTGCAGAATTCGACCGGAATAAATATTTATAAAATTTTAAACAAGATGGGTTTGTTTGTAAAGATGAAGAGAGGATCCACCACATCTTCAACCTTTCCCTAAGCTTCAAGTCCCTTGAGTACCAAGGTGAAAAGTAATGAGACCCTAAATGCTATAAATGCAGAAAGCTTAAAACACATGAATTGAAGTGATGCAAAAACCTAGTGCAGTGCAGCTGATTTCCAATACCATTAATGGCATATTAACTCCTTTGACATCAATGCATCATTCCCCCCTCTATCCTAAATTTTTCATTTGTTTCAATGGAATTTATGACCAAATCTGCTCATCATGAATCTGTAGATTTGCTTATGAATTGGGCTGAATCATATCTGGTCAGTTCCCCTTCTTTCTTTTTCTTACTTATTTAGAAAATATTTTTATATTAGAATTTATATATTCTTTCATAATTAAATTTAAATTTTATATGTTTTTATTTATCGATAATAATTCTAAGCTAGACTTATGAAATTCAACAATTAGCGCTTGGCTCTACCAAAGAGGCCTTGGTTTAGTTAGGAAAGGTGGAGGTCCTAGATATTAAGTACATAGGTTCCAAACTCACCATTTGTAATTTTATGCGTGAGTCTCAACATGTGCGGTTATCATATGTGGGTTTAGTTCAATTTGTTGGCTTTAATCTAGACAAATTTTTAGTTTAATCGTGTTATAATAGTTTGATTCTACTTTGTGATTCCTCAAATAGACTGTGTTGTATTAATTAGTTTGATATTTACAATTATTCAGAGATATATTTGTATTTGTACTTTGATTTGATTTTGTCACACTTTCAAAAGAAAACAAAGTAACTTGGCTCTAAATTACAAGATTATTTGTACTAAAAAATTTTCAATTATTAGGTGAAATTCCCGTCCTATTTTTTCACTTATAGATGTAATAAATACACTTAATACATAATTTGGTATTTAAGCTTAGTATTTTTTTTAACACGGTACTTGTGTTTTTCTTTGGTCAAATATAATGTTTATATTTAACAAAAATTATATATTTTAATATATAAAAGTAATACTGTAAAATTTTTAGTGTTTAATTCGAATTTTAAAATTAATTTGATGAAAATTTATACTTAACAAGTAATATTAACAATTATCTTTCATCAAACCAATCCTAAAACTTAAAAAAAAAAATCAAGCCCATCAAACTCGAATACACAAAAATAAATAAATCCACAATTAACACTAAATATTAGTTAATTATAGTTTTCACTAAATAAACTCAATATCAAAATGGTCAAATTTATAACAAATTAGGTATTGAACCTAAAAATAAAAGCATTTAGTAAAATAAATTTTTAAGTTTACTCGAATTCAAGGAAGTAAATTAGTTTATTAGACAAATGAATAAATTATAACAAAAACCTGGTTTCATTATCAAAATCAGAGAAAGTAGATTGAAAAGCAAGGTAATAAATTACTATAGAAAATATTATTAGTGAAAAAAATCCCGTTTTTACAGGGAATTTGCTCCCTCTCTCAACACCATCTTTTCACTTGAATAAATTAAAGGACAACAACACAATGATAAACCATGATTTGTGAAAAAAGAAAAAAAAACCAATATAGTAATAAATTGGAACTTTGATCCTCTAGGTGAAAATAGATTCCCGGAATCTGCTTGACTTAGTTAAGAATGGCTTTAGTTTCCCTTTTACTTTGTTAAACCCTTGAATGAATTTTCAGACCTCTTCTGTCTCAGTGGAATCTGATGACTCCTGTTTATGTAATTTGTTGCTTGGAGCTGAATAAATCCGACGTTCTTTTCCACCCGGTTTGGAGGAGGCATTACCGTACCAGACCATCCCTATGACTGCGATGACCATACCGAGAATTACATGTAGATTGAGACCTTCTTTCCCGAAGAAAATAAACCCTAAGAGGAGAACCAGAATAGTCTTCATATGGCCAAGCACTTGGAATGATACGGCTGTGAACCTGCCGATGCAGATGAATTGGCTGAGGTTGGTCCCGACGGCAATGGTGCATGACATGATTAAGAAAAACTGCAAGCAGAGATATCATTTAGATTAGCTCATGATTAAGCTATTGTTGGCTTCTATTTTAAAAAGAGAAAAATTATGGACAACAACAAACAAATTGGTAGAATCATTCTTTACCCTTGGTGGTTTTTAAAGAAAAATGCATATCCACGAGTCAAGCTTCTTCAAAAACACTATAAAAGCACTTAATATAGCTTGATGATGGCAACTTCAATGCAAAGAAACTGGCTCTTTTACATCATTAGTCTAAGCTAAATCGGATGGAAGTAGTGAAGGCAATGAGAGTATTGCTCGAGAAATATTCCTGCTCTTTCATTAGGAAAGTTTGCTTGGAATGAAGCGCTAGAATATTGTGCTTCCCGACATTTAATTTGAAGGCATAAACATAACATGCATTAAATAATAGAATCAGATGCACTGACTTCATGAGAATGCAGGCAGGTGGAAAATGGAGCAGAGGAGCAGTCTTGTTACCAACTAAAATCTAGTCAACACTGATAAGAACCTTACCATTGATATCACAGAGTAGTCATAGGCATAAACCTTTTTATCTGTTAACCAGTAGTCCACAAAAGGACCAACTAAGAGCAGGCTTGCAGCTTGTACTGGAGCAGTATGTCCCAATAAGTCGAAAGATCCTAAAGAATGCTTGCGTTGAAGAAAATGCACATACTGCAAAAATAAATTAGAAAAAAGGAAATACCAAATATATCAATCCATATAACAAAATAAGGTGTGGCAGGTGTTTCATTTATAGAATGGATTGAGCTTGTGAAATATGCATTCTGAACTTTGTTCAATCACAAAGTTATTTGATGGTACTATCCAAAATATTCTTCCAACTTATTGCACCTTAAGTAAAATCAGGATAGTATTGAAGATCTACTTACATACTGCTGGAGGGCCGTGCTCCAAACTGCTATTACAGCAGCTAAAAAACCCTTGAGATTGACACTCACATCTGTAACAGTACAGACAGCAACTCCAACGAGAACTACTAGTATGCTAAGCTTTGTGTCCCTTGAGTAGCGGACCTTGTCAAAAACAACTTCCAGAAAGCATGATACTGGAATCATGCTCAGCTTTGCTATCTGCAAATAAGGTTTATACAAAAAATATGTAACATAACTTCCAGAAGATCAAACATATAGCTAAGTTGCAAAAACTGACCTGATAGAAGCCCACAGAATTCCACATCAGACTCACATTCATTCCAACAATAGAAAAGTTTGCAAACAAGACGAACTTGAGAAGTTCGGCTAATGGTAGATAAGAACCCTGAATGTAACCCAGCCATCTAAGAAGAACAGTCAACAAGGTTGTTGTGGCAAAATGCAAACCAGTTAATGTTGTAGCTGCAGCAAAGTATTAAACGGAGCACAACATCAGGGTTGTTGGAAAGGTAAAATTTCTTAAATTTGACATGCTTCATCAGAATTTATACAGTCAAAACATGTTATTTTTCCATATGTAAGGTATTTTTTTTGGTATTTAAGGAATTTCAGCTAGACAATGAGAGGTAGCTCTTGTTTGTCCCACAAATCTCACCCTGCCCATTCAAGGATTTGAACCCTGCTCATTTGGGTCTTTTCACACAGAAGCTGAAGAAGAAAATAATGATAATGATAGCTTCAGCCACTCATAATAACACTCCCATTATGAAGGCATTATATCTCTGCGTATTGGTAATGCTAAAAACTGGTTTGGTATCTTCCAATCAATTTCTTATACGCATATGACCATTTTTCTTTTACAATATTTGTTTAAAATATGCTTAGATTCCATATAAGACAAAAAATACCAGATGTGCATATTTAATTTGTCAAAACACAACTTCAAAATATCATCAAATAACTTCAATCACTGAGATAAGTCCAGAGGGTTAAGCAATATCAATCATTATATGTATCCACATAAATATCATATCTCTAAACAAAATTGTCTATTCCAATATAGAAAGATTTGGCTTATGTCTTCTTCCATGGTTCAACTATCTGTTCATGTCCATAACAGCTACTAAGCCTTTCCAAAAATTTACAGTCTACTTAGATTTAGAAACTATTTTCCATTGCTGTTTATCTAAATATAATCAATAAAAAGAAACGAACTCAATTTATGGAACCCTTGTATTCTAGTTTTTTTTTTCTTTTGTTTTTTTCTGGAAATGGAAGGAAAAAAGAAATTTAACTAGCACCGATTTTTTATTTATCATCTTTGAGATATAAAGTTAAAATGAAAATGGAATATTTCCAAAAGTAAACAAGCTTTAAGCTGTGTCCATCAAAACCTAAACCAAAATTGGAGAGACACAGTTTGTCCAAGTTTAAGATGGTAATCTTTTAAGATGGATGTTCTGAAATTTTGAGATTGTCAGGAAATTAGCTGAAAATCAAATGCACAGTTAACAGTCAAGAAATTTACAATCATAATGGATCCGATCAATGATGGATCTTGACTTTAAACTTTGACAAGGTTTAAGTATATTTAATTAACAATAGCAAAAATATTTTTAGATGTAGCATATGACAACAAACTTAATTATAACTATCCTAACATATATGTAAACATATAGCAAAAAGATTTGAGTAGAACTTATGATTTTTACTTGCAAATCAGTAGGAACATTCTTTATAGAACTAAAATTATTATATCTTTTTACAGTGTTAACACATTATAGTCATATATAATGATTTAAAGTATTAAAGTAAAAGAGATATACATAAAAAGGTAATATTTTTTAAAATAATAAAAATAAATTTTAGACCAATACAATAGAGACTTTCATATGACAAGTTGAAACCTTCTAATTTTTACATGGTATTTTTGAATTATGAAAAATGAAAAGGTACTTAAGCTAATGATGTTAACTGTTTTGCCTTATAACATTTGCAAAGAGCATACAGGATACAACTGGAACTTTCTAAAGGGGAAGAAAAGAAAGAAAAGGGTCCCAAAACTAGAATAGTTGTCAATTGGGTTTTAGCTATTATAGTACTCCTATATGTTTAAATCAATATGTTTGTGAAACTAAAGTGTTGACAAACTTATTTGCTTTAACTAAAAATCATTTATGACAAGTAAACCAAGTTAATAGTTGTAATGTTGTTAAGGTTTAGGTACAAAAAAATTTTGTTACTAATATCCCGTAGATGGCAGTCATCATACATAAAGAATAACGAATATGAACTTAAATTTTGGTTTGAGGGGGTCTAACTAATTTATTTATAAGAAATGTCAAAATTATTGAGATAAAATCTGTATAAAAAAGTTCCAAAATCAAGGCTCCGCTAGGCTCCAATTGAGATCTGCCTCTTGGAGTGTGGAATCAATTAGTAAATAATTATTACTTTTGAGATATATAAAGGAGAAAAGAATATAGGAAGATCATCAACTTCATAGATTTCTCCATGCTTTTCTTTTTCTAATAAACAAAAATGGGAAACCAAATCAATGTATGTTACTACATAAACTATTAATCTTGCTACTCTGTTTCTCCCTTTTAGGCTGATCATATGTAGTCATATCCATGGACCAAAACAGTGATTGTTAGACATGTAATAGAAAGGCAAAGATTATCAAAGTTTGCAGGTAAAATGTTCACTCGAAACATACCAAAACTGAAGCCATATGTAGCCATCAAGGCTTTATTGACCATTATTATACCCACGGATGTGACAACATTGAAAAACCAAGAGGCCACATCGAGCGCTGCCTTTCTGTCAGCCTTGCTTACAGAGGACATTATTAACTATAGTCTCCAAATAATCAGAGTCTTTGTTTCTCAATTTTCATGCAAGAAAAAACCAAAGCTCAGGTGTCAAATATAAGCAGCAGCTGTAACTGTATCAACAAATTATTTGGAAAATCAGAAGGTTAAAGAAGAACAAACTAGCAGCATCCTCCTGTAATAAAGACAATGAAGAATGTTTCCTTTTTCAGGAATAATAATAATAAAGAAAAAAATTAGCAGCATACAATTACAATACATATATTTTCAAAAACAATTTTAGAGGAAGAGATAACAGGTACAATGATCTCTTACAAGTCTCGGAGAGATCAGTTGGGAAACCGCCATCAGAGGGATTTAAATTTAACTTTATAGTTTGAGAATAATTTAAAGAAGCTGGATCTGGGTTTTCGCCGGTTCTACTTAAAATTTTTGAAAAGTCAAGACTAAATTTAAGACTTCAAAATTTACTTATTAAGATTGGTATTTGTCAAATCCAATCAAATTAAAACATGAAATGCAAAAAAAAAATTCTCCAGTAACTAGTCTCCTATACCAAAATCCCAATTTCATTACTCGAGCAGTAGCTACCAAATCTGTCTTGTACCAATGAATAACTACTCATTATTCCATTAAAATCTCGGCAACAAGAAGCAAACAATGCGAGAACTAGGGCATCTTCATTGCTTTTTCCTTCATTAATCAAACAATTTTTTTTTGGGCACCCGTTATCTGCTCTATTTCTATCTCAAATAATAATAAATAATGCACGGATCAAAAGTCGAAACCTTTCCAGCTACAAATTTTGAAATGTTTGCTAAGATCTAAACTAATAAAACCTGATACCAAAATTTTCAGTTGAAAAAAAGCGATAATTTTTTTAGATTTTATGCATCCACTAAAATTTTAAAAAAATAGATCACATAAAAAAGGGAAAAAATGTTATTTCTCAGCTGATCCATCACTCTTTAACGTTTACTTAATTACGCTTCATTTCTCAAACAGAAAAAAAAAAATCACGAGCAATTTCAATCCAAAATTAGCAAATTGAAAACACAAAAAAAAGGTCTAATTAATCAGAATAACAATGCATTGACCGGAAATATAATATACAAAAAAAAAGAAGATAGATTCACAACATACTTAGAAAATAAAAAGAACTAACTTTTTTTTTTAAAATTAACACCAAATTAAGCAAAAGAAATAAATTTAACGAACCTGAGCCAGGAAGAAGTAGAAGCAAAGCAGAGAGTCTAAATGAAGTCCTCTCGGGATTTGCGGAGTAAATAAGAAAGCTTTTATAAAATATATAAAAAAAAAGTTCAAAGAGAGAGAAAGAAATATCTTTTTGCTGTTATATTTTGATTTCAAATGGGTTTCGTGTTAATTGTCTCCCCCAATTAGAAAAATAAAAAGGGGGAAATTGAGAGATAAATAGAGTTTAGACTCAAGAGAAGTAAATAAATAATAATAAATAATAAATAAAAATCAATCTTAATTATTACTATGGAATTTGGGTGTCCAATAATAATAAATGTCTTTTAAGGCCATTATTATTTAATAATATATATATTTAGATATATTTAATAAGATTAGAGCTTTGCATAAATGTGTTTATTTCCTCAACTAGTCATTTTCTGTTTCCTTTTTTTTTTCCCTTTTTTTTTTTCGTTTTCATTGTTTTAAATTCCAATTTATGCATTATTTATTGATTATAATGAAAATGAAGGGAAATGGATTACTATTATTTGATGGTTGCTTATTGTTTACCGATTTCTTTTTGGGTCCCAATTTTTTTATGCTTTCTTTTTAGGTCCCAACTTAAATATAGTGTTTTTAATATTATTTATTAAATTTATTTCAACATCCATGATTTGTGAGTTTAGAGGCTTAATAAATTATCATATGAGTTTATGCTTGCATGTCACAAGGAAAGTTGTGTCGAGTGTAAACAATAATAGCTTGACTTCCATGAATGTCGAGTTTATAATTGTTTTATTTGCTCATGGGAACTTTTTTTGGGACGAAAGATGATTTCATTTCATACAAAATGGGGAGGTTCAAAATCGAACTAATACAACATCCTAACAAATACTAGGAGAAAAGCATGCAACAAACATCACCAAAGGCTAAAAATGAGCACCGATTAAATCATCTAAAAGTAGGATTAGGAGAGGGATTATTACCATGCAAACAGGAATTCACAGAGGCATCAACCATTTATACAAGGGACCCATATAAATGCATATGATCCCATCTACCGTACTAGTCCCCTAAGACCACTGATAAAAGGCTCAAAAAAGCACTTTGTGAAGATACATTAGGCACAAGAACCAAAAGCTGAAATCACAAACGATTTCACAAAAACAAATTTATGAAAGACTTAGAAAAAAAGTCCTTGAGACTCAAGGAAACCTCCATCCAACAAAAAGGATAGAAAGAGTTATCATTTTGATTAGACCTTGTCTTATTGGAAAAAAAATGGTCGAAAATTGACATACAGAAGCCCAAATAGAAAAACAAGACTAGTGACTAATTGTTCCACAACCAAACAACTGGCCACCCTAACAAACCATTGAACTAGACTAAATTAACAAAACCTACTCGAGATCTCCTACTAAAGATTCGAGTAGGCCATCAAAGATGTAGAAATAACTAATGGCAGCTTACTGTTCCACAACCAAACAACTGGTTACCCTAACAAACTACTAAACTAAAGACTAAATCAACAAAACCTACCGAGATCTCCTACCGAAGATTCGAGTAGACCACCAAAGATATAGAAACGGCTAAGGACGGCTCACTGGAGCTTGAAACTAACCGTGAAATGTCTCTCCCTTGCCTTGAGAATGCATAGAAAAAGAAGATGGTTAAAGGTTTTCGAAATAAATATAGCACTAGCACCAAACTTAGTCAATTGAAAATAAGGGAGTCGAGGGACTGAGCAAGACAACCAAACATACAATGATGAAGAGGACAAGGAGATCTATCAAACACCTACCATCATGGTACAACTCTCCTCAAGAGAGCAAAACAAAAGATAATATTTATGAATTATACTTTAGATGGTTAAATTTGCCCATGGAAATTTATTTCCTTGTTGTCCCTACCAACTTATTTAGTAAGTAGAAGTCGATAGCTATAAGATTCGACTTCTATTTTATAAATACCTACAAGTTTATCTTTCCTTCCCACTTAAAATCCCCTTAATTTTTTTACTTATTTTTTAGGAGGAAAAAAGGTTGCATTAAGGTTTAAGGAAAAACAAATAGTAAACTATGCAATCAATGTAGTAAAATTTTCTAGTCAAATAGTTTTAATTTTGTTATTTTTTTCAAAAATATATTAAAGATATTTTGAAATTTGATATCAACTTTTTTATGAAATTTTAAACGGGATGATTGAGTTGTTCATGATCAACATAATCTAAAATTCTTAGAGGTCAATGCATGTATCGAAAATCACTTAAAGAAGGTTGGTTTGTATGTGGTTGTAGATGAAGAAATTTTCAAACCAATTACAAAACATTACTTATCAAGTTGAAATTATCATAGACAAAAATGATGACATCACATACTGTCACATAATTAATTTCTATAGTGAACTAGTAGCATAATATCATGATTTCCTTAAGCAAGACGAAATCATCTAGGCCTTAAAATCAAGAGTCAGCAAGTTCATCGAAACGAAACGAAACACAAAGTTTTTACATCCTACCACGATAATGAGATATAACTATAACAAATTTATAGGCCTAAATGATTCAAATGAGAGGTGGATCGTAGATAGAAGGAGGATAGAAATACAATTCAAGAGTACTTCATAAACCTTTTCTACTAAAAAATTATTTTAACCTCATCCCTAGTGAGATTAATCTTAGTTGACCCCAACTTTTGATAGAGATAAACAAGAATTGCCTGTTAAAATCACCAATGTGGGTGTTGCCAAAGTTGTTTAGTCTTTCAGACCAACTAAAGCCCCAAGGCCAAATGGATTGCACCTTTTCTTCTACCAGAGATAATGGTCCTAATTTAAAGATAAGATCATCTCTATTGTGACCAAGATTTTCTGCAACTTTAATCATGAATTATATCTCCACTAGTTCCACTAGGTCTTAATGCTGATTCAAATACAAAGCTTCCAACCTTCCAGTGGGTTTAGGCAAGAAGATCTCGTCTCCTTATATATTTATCTTGTACATAAAGTTCCTTAATCTCTAGATTCTCAAAGAAATGGACTAGAGAACATGGTAACTCATTTGTGCCTCCAGAAGTGGCATTCCTTTATGACGCCATTTTTCCAAAAAATGGATAAGAAAATTGTTAAGACTATTAAAGACACTTGGCTCGTTTATGAAGGAATAATGCCAAATCATAAAATTTCACAATAAATATTGGACCATTAACACCTTGAATATTGAGGAGACACTATAACTTGGGAAATATCTTGGATTCCCCACCTACACCAAAAGGGTATCATGTGTGGATTACGACTTCATCATTGATAGAGTTTGAAACAAGCTTATTTACCAAAAAGCAAATCTCCTTTCACTAGTAAGAAGTGAAACACCCCTTATCCGAATCGTTAGGTCCGAGTTATAGGATGCCACATCCATTGCCAGAGCAAATTCCATAAAAGTACAACAAATATATCAATCAACAAATATATATGACTTAAACACATTCATAATACGATTCAAAAATAGATTTGAGGCTTAATCGAGCTTACGAAAGCTCCTTTGTTGACCTGAGCATGAATTATGTCCAAATTGCGAAATTTTGAAAATCTAAGGTCGACGTCGTGACGTCGCCAAACAGTTTGTTACGTTGCGACGTTCGACCACTTGACGTCAAGATGTCACAAACTATCGGCCTATATTGTGATGAGGAGAGTTTCTCATCTCGATGTGGACTTCATTTTGGTACATTCTAAGCCAATTGGTACTTATTTCATGCCTAGCCAAACCATTAGCACAATTGGTGCATGAATGCACATGCACAAGACCAATCCAAAAGCATGTCTAAACATTCATTTAACTATTTCTAAACTTCCATTCTAACATTTCCATAAATTTGCCAACAAAAAATCAATCCAAGCTATACCAATCCAACCAACCAATCCTTGGTTTATAACCATCCAAAATCATCATTTTTCCATGCTTTATCACACTTAAAATACCATTCAAATAATGTTGATGAGAACACAACACATTACCAATTTATTCTCACCACTTTTAACCATTTAAATAACATTCATATACATTAATTCAAAACCAAAATTAACATGAACTACTTAGCAAATAATGCATAACCTCAAACATTAGCTAATTTAAACCAACATATCTAACTAGTAATATAAGCAATCACATATACACATACTCTAGGTTCAAACTATCACTTACGGACACCTATTTACATGCCACATAGCCGAACGTAAATGAAAAAAAGACTACCAAATCAATAACTGGATAGTGTGAGCTTTGAGGTGATTCGATTAATAGGTTCTGTAAACAGACGAACTACAAAAAAAGAAAACGACAACCAAGTAAGCATTTTGAATGCTTAAAAAGTTCATAATCATAAAACAATAAACTTACCTTATTTATTACAATATACGATAACATAAACAATCCAACATTTAGATTTAAAATGCCAATTCAATTCCACAAGGTGAGTTCTCATTTTCATTCCATATGATAAGTCAACATATATACACACACACATTAGTCATTAAACAATATTTCAATATAAATCATATAACCAATCCGATATTGAATCGCATTCTTATCAAACTCATACCATATCAATATTGTTACTTAATTCGTATTAGGTATTTATCCCGATGAACTTTAGTAAATAAATTCGGATACTCAAGTACTATACCACACTAGAGAGCACTGAAGTGCAAACAGAGGCACTAAAATGCAAACCTATACAAGCGCACAACTAACCCTATTGGCATGCTAACTATATCCTATTCTTTACTACGTTCACTCAGGCATCACTTTATATAGATATCAACATTTTTTTTTCAATTCAATTCAAATTTCACATTCTGTACCATTTTGTAAATAATTCAAAACATAATAAACATACATACATTCACATAACAAGATTTTATCAATTAAATACACATATACGTATCATATGAACTTACCTAACAAAACTCAACAAACAAGTCAAATCATAAGGACTATTCAACAATTTTCTCTTTTCCCCTTTTATTCTCGGCTTGATTCAAATCTTAACCTATATGGTAATTTAATTTCAATTTATCAATTCCAAATATCCTATAGCACCAAAATATATTCATATGACATTTTAATTTCATTTTACAAAAATTCTCTAAATTTCACATTTTATTCAATTTAGTCCCTAAGATCGAAAATGCCATAACTTTCAAATTTGAGCTTCAATTTAGAAACCAATCTTAATTTCATCCTTCTAACCACTAAAACATATATTTATAGAAAATTTATTCCAAATTCAAAATTATTGCACTTTAGTCCCCATGTTCAAAGCTGATAATTTTCATTTTATAAATTAGTCTTTTTTCATGCCCAAACTTCAAATCTAACCAAATAATATAAAAAACATCAAGAAATCATTAATGGAAACTTCTGAAACTTTAACATCAAGCTCTCGAGATCTTAAAAACTTAAAAATTACAAGAAAATGATTAAATTAAGCTTACCAATCAAGGGACTAAAGTAGGACATTTCCAAACCCTATTTCTTCTCTTATTTCGTGAAGTTGAAGATGAAGAATGAAGGGAAAAAATGTCTTCTTTTTTTGTTACTAAACTTATTTATGTATATTATATTTTAAATCATAATTTTTATCATTATTAAAACAAAATCCCATCCCAACAGTCCACTAATATACTAAATGATATATTATCCATTTTAAACCTTAATTTAATTGCTATTTTAATCCCTTAGCAAGTGAAAATATTTAGCAATTAACATTTACCACTTTTACAATTTAGTCTTTATACCTTAATTAACTATCTAATTGAAAAAAATTAAATAATAATATTTATAAACTCATTCGTCGAAATGGGTTTCTAAAATCACCGTTTCTGATACTATTGAAAAATGAGGTGTTAGAGGAAAACTTACTCTCATCTAATTTACAAAGGTGGTTATCCTTAATTACTTCATATGATGTTGGCTTCTTCCTATAAGTGTTTTAAATTACTTTGACCATGTCAATGGAAACTTCTTATGGGGAGAAAATGAAGAAGCTAGGAAAATTCACCCTATGAATTGAAAGAAAGTTGGGTTGCCGAAAGACAAAAGAGGGCTAAGTCTTTGTATGACAAAGCCAAGAAACCATCACATGTCATTAAGTTGGGGTAGAGACTTATTCAGGAAAAAGATAAATTATGGGTCCAAACACTTTTTACTAAGTATGTAACAAACCTTAGAAACCCTTAAGATAAGACAAATATCTCTTCTACTTGAAATGCTCTTTGAAAGGATGCTCCTAACTACCATGAGTTCTAAGATCTTGAAGCATGTTTTCATGAAGGGGAAGAGTGTGTTGATTCTTTAGCATGATTAAGGAGTGATTTTTAATATTCACCTTCCTCGATTGTTGTTAATTTCCATGCTTTATTTTGCATTTGTAGTACACCTATTTGCTTAGCCTTACTACTATTAGAACTTAGTCAATGGGTTATTATGTCTTGAATTGTTAACTTTCATTAATAATTTTTTCCCTTTTTCGACAAAAAGAACCTAGAGCATAAGTACCTAATTGCCCATAAACCTAACTTAAAGCCTAACCCTAAGTACTAAACTTCATAAAACATTAATAAAAAATATTTACACCCTAAGCAGAACTTCTTCGCTGTTAGTCATTTCCTCTATTCAACAATAATAGATTATTTTTTCCATGCCAATTTTCTCACCTAAAATTATTAGTGGGTCGATTTGTAGCTCCGTTCCAAAATATTTTTCAAGTTCAAGCTTAATTTTAATTTGGTCTAACCTAATAGTCCGTTTCACTATTCATGTATTAATTAAACATTTGATATATATTAGAGATAATTACCCAAACTTTAAAATATTCCAATTTAGTACTTAAAGTATTAGTATTTATCAATTAGATCCTCACATCAACTTCGGTGCTAAATACTAGTCGGATATAACGTGGAGTATATTTAAAACGAGTGGATCAATTTTTTAACATGTGTGAACCTATTGTATAGACTATTTGGATATGACATTATTAATGTTAGGGATCGACCCAATTAAGCAACGAATAAGTAAAAATAACGGAATAAATTGAGAAATTGAACACACAAATTTAACGTGGAAAAATCTCTCCGAAGAGGATAAAAAATCACAGGAAAGATAATTTTACTATAATGGCAAAAGAATGAATAGTACAAAAGATGGAAATAAAAACTAAACCCCGAAAACCCAAAAATAAAGAACTCTCAAAACGTAAACACTAAATTCTCCAAAAGTGTTAGGAGTTCTAAACTCTAATGGATATTTTTCTAAGGTTGTAAAAGAACCTATTTATAGGTTAAATTCCTAGGTTAAATAATAATAAAATAATCTAGACTAACAAGAGTTTGACTCAAACAAATAAATAGATTTTAATTGAAACAAATAAACAGAGTTTAATTAAAAGATTATTTCTCAAATTTGACTTGAAATAGGAGTCATAATTAAACAAATCTCCACCTTGACTCGTATTTCCACAATGTTTTACCAAAGCCCGCCACGGGCCTATCTTGAACTATGTAGGGAATTAATTGAGTCGAATTTGTGCTTAGAAGTTGGAAGTCTTCTAGCCTTCGACTTGTGCACTGTCAAATCAAAACTAACCCGGGTCTGATTTTCACGAACACAGTGCCCTAACTTTTCAAAACCTGTATCCAAAAGAGAACCTCTCTTCAACGAAACAGTCATACATTTTTCCCTTCTATGACCAAGTTACCTCCGCTCCAAATGAGTTGACTTCAACTCTGTAATGGACGAAGGACGTTTTATTTCATCGGTCACTGTCGAACCTTCCAGAATATAAAGACTATCAGTCTTTTTACATTTTAACAAAATGAGAACTCCACGAGACACCTTAATGTTGCTTGACTCGATATTGATTCTGCAACCTTTTGAGTCTAAAATACTTAAAGAGATGAGATTCTTTCGTAAATCAGGTACATACCTTACATCTGATAGTGTCCTAATCGTACCATCGTGCATCATAATTTTAACAGTACCAATACCTATTACCTTACTGGATGAATCGTTTCCCATGTGCACAACTCCACCTTCAATCAAACTGTATGTGGAGAACCATTCTCAATTGGGATACATGTGGAAAGAACATCCTGAATCTAGGATCTACTCGGACGTAAGCTCGGAGCTTTCACTCGTTGACACTAACAAGAAATCATCACCACTTTTATCGGCCAAATGAGCACCAGCTAAATCTTCCTCGTTACTCTCAACAGTCTTTTTATTTCACAATTTATAACAATCTACTTTGATGTGACCTAACTTCTTACAATAGCGACACCTTTTGTCTCGTTTCTTTGATACTACCAAAACGGAAGCTTGCTTATCTGCCTTGCTATCTGAAGCAAACTCATTGTCGAGTTTGTCTTTACTCAACAAATGACCCTTCACATCCTCGAATGAGACTTTATCTCTACCATAAATTAAAGTCTCTCTGAAAGACTTGTATGAAGGGGGTAAAGAGCACAATAATAGCATAGCTTGATTCTTATCGTCAATTTGAACCTCAATGTTATTTAAATCATTCAAAACAATAATGAATTGACTGATGTGATCTCTGAGAAGCTCACATTCATTCATGCGAAATGTAAATAGACATTGTTTCAGCACTAAACGATTAGCCAAAGACTTAGTCGCATAAAGAGTTTCTAACCTTTTCCAAAAGGCGGATGAGGTCTTCTCCATCAATACTCCTACAATACCCTATTCACGAGGCACAATTGGATTGCTAACAGGGCCTTTTCATCAAGCTTTTCCCATTCTGACTGATTTAGATTCTCGAGCTTTTTCGCGATAATGATTTTTTTCAAGCCGATCTGAACTAGAATTGCTATCATTCAAATTTGCCACAAATTAAAATTTATGTCACCATCAAACTTCTCAATATTGAACCTTGTTACTGCCATCTCTGAACGGGCTGATCTATGAAAAATGAACTAACTCTGATACCATTTGTTGAAGATCGACCTGATTAAGCAACAAACAAGTAAAAATAGCGGAATAAATTGAGAAATTGAACACACAAATTTCGCGTAGAAAAATCCCTCCGAAAAGGATAAAAAAATCACGGGCAAAGATAATTTTACTATAATGGCAAAAGAATGAAGAGTACAAAAGATGGAGATAAAAATTAAACTCCGAAAACTCGAAAATAAAGAACCCTTAAAACATAAACACTAAATTCTCCAGAAGTGTTAGGAGTTCTAAACTCTAATGGATGTTTTTCTAAGGTTCTAAACCCATAACATGTTTAAAATTTGACCCTAAGTGTTTTAATGTTCTCAACATCCTATCCGACCTATCATTTAACATTCAAGCAAACAGTCAGGCTCATAAAATGACTGGACTGATATGATATTGATAGTATGCATACTCAATTAGAATGTTTTGAAAATTTGAATTTTAAATAAAAAATATTTTTATCTTTTAAATTGAATTTAAGTCTAGTTGGTTTGAAATGTAAATTTTTTTAGGCATAAGTGCAAAATTAGCCCTAACGTTTGGTGGTTTTGTCACTTTGGCCCTTATCGTTTTTTTTGGGTCATTTTCATATACAACCTTTGTTTTTTTGGTCAAATTGGTCATTTTTTAACGGTCTTGCTGACGTGGCTGTTAGTTGACTAACGACGTTGACGTGGAAATTTTTTTTCCACCTAAGCAAGTCCACATATGCAGCTGCTGACGTGGCACTGTTTTGTCTTATATGCCATGTCAGCATATAATTAATTTTTTGTTGATGTGGCATATTTTGTCTTTTATGCCACGTCAGCAGTTGCATGCGTGGAATGTCCACATGGGAAATTTTTTTTACCACATCAGCACTGTTAGTCAACTAACGGCCACGTCAGCAAGACCGTTAAAAAATGACCAATTTGACCAAAAAAACAAAGGTTGTGTATGAAAATGACCCAAAAAAATGATAAGGGCCAAAGTGACAAAACCACCAAACATTAAGGGTTAATTTTGCACTTAAGCCATATTTTTATTTAAACTAAATGCTCATGAATCAGGTCAAATTAAAATGCAACTTGATTCTTAAGAATATGTCTAGTTTTGGAGGTCCAACTTGTAAACATGTATAGTTTGATTGGATCCAATGATAAAATAGGCAAGACATGGATATTCCACATGATAAGATATCCACATGTTACTATATTATTTGGTATTTGAGTTTGTAACCGAGTTGAGCTTAACATTAACTTGTTGAAAATTGAGCTTGATTTGAAATTCGAAACTCACTTATTTGGTATTTGAGTTCGACTTCAATATTTAATTTGAAATCTAAGTTTATTTTTTTCAATTTGATACCTAATTTTAGTTTTAATGTTCAATTTAGTACTCAAACCAAATTGCATCATATGATCCAATGAATGTTTGACACGTGTATCTAGTAAAAAACATAAATACTTAATTGAGACAAAAAAATGAAGTATCAAATTGAAAAATCTTAGGTAGCAAAGTGAACATTAAAACTAAATGCAATATACTAAATTAGAAAAAGGAAAAACTCGCGTAGCAAATATTATATTAACCCAATATTAAAAGTTTTAAAATTCACTCGATTGGAACTTATTTTTGGAGAAATTATTTTATGGACCATTCCCTCTATATTATCCATGGTTCCTTTCTAATTATTTAATGACATTTCAACAATCTTTTCCATATCATTGACATATAATTTTGGTAATTTTTTAGCCCTAGCCCCGAGCCTCATATCTTGAACTCCAAACCCTAAATCATAAAATAATTTAAAAGAGACTATAAATAATGTGGTGGAAATCATGGATAAAATAATTTCTTCTATTTCTTTTTGGTGAATTACAATAACAAAACAAACCCGACAATAAACGCGATTCGAACCCAATCATACTTAAAGTGATAAACACCCTTAACCATCAAATCATGACTTTCTCCTATTTTTGAGCTACATGTGTTTGATTAACATGCATGTTGATTAGCATTTTGCTGAACGCAAACAAACGCGCTCTGTGTCGGTTCCACCAACTTCTTACGTTACGTTACGTTTCTGTCTCTCATCACCGCCACTTTCCCCTCTTATTTCTATTTCTCTGTTTTCTCTTTTCCTCTTTCTCTCTGTAAGGGTTTCTTTTCTTTGTGTTCCCTTTTTTTAAAATACAATAATTATAACAACAACAAAAAAGTCATGTCGAAGAAGAGGAAATCCGATGCTACGCGCATGGACGAGGTGAGCCGGAGCATGTACACCGCCTTCTGCAGTGCCGCTAATTCTCTTTCTCAGCTTTATTCCCACTCCATGATCCACCAGAGCCTCTCTTTCAAGGCCGGCGAACGTTACGCCTTGGTTTGTGGTTTTTTTTAATTATCTCATATCTCTATCTCTTAATTTATAAATTTCCTTTATATGCTTCTTGAGAATTGATAACCTGTTATGTTTGAAAAAGAATGAATTGAAATTAAACGGAACATTCTGTTTGGAATAGAATTATAAGAAACGTAATTATGTTTTTCTTTTGAAGAAATTTAATTATTGTAGTATTTGATTGTTTTAGTTTTTGTTGTAATCTGGTAAAAAGGTGTCAGCTTTTTTTATTTCTCTTAAAGAAGTGGAAATTTTATGCTCATTTCTGTATCGTTATTTAATACTGAATAAAAATTTGCTGCTGTGTAATTGATGTTGGGATTTTGCTTTTCTTTTTTGTGCAAATTGAAGTTTTGAAATGCTAGTTGAAGCTTAACAGTGTTTTTTTAGTCTTTATTAGCTTAAAATGATGAATTATTGGATGATCAATTGTTGAAAGCATAGAAAACTAAATAAACCTCCTAAATTCAAAAGCAAAAAAGGCATTGATTGGGTGTTCCTAATGTAACTTGTTGATTTTCGTCCTTGCTTTTACTTCATTGGCAAATGGCAATGTATCCTCTCTATCCGTTGTCTTAGATTTAGAAAACATGTCAATAGTTCTTCTTGTGGATAATTTCATCTGATCATCTTGTTTCTCGACTAAAATGCTTCCTTCTGATTGTAGCGCCCCATTTTTAAATAGTGCTGTAGGGTTTCCTTGGCTTTCATATTTCAGTTGTTCAATTATGATTTCATATGTGTTCCTGGTTGGTCTTTTGGTATTGCATCTAATTGTATAAATCCTTCTCTCTTTTCCCTTTTCCCTGCAGGAGAAACTTTTCGAGTGGATTTTGAGGCAGCAAGAAGAAGGATTGAAAGTGATGACAACTGATATTGTTGCTTATTTGCAGGTATGGTTTGTGATTTCTTTCTCTTATTTGGTTTCATGGATCTGTTTGCACATACCTCTTTTCTGCTGAATTATATATATATTTTTTGTATTGAATTTTTAATGCTTCAACCAAGTATGGTCTATTATCATTCCAGTCACATGGTGAATTTAATTGGAGTGTCCATACAGTTAAGCATTTAACTAGAACAGTTTGTTTGAGGAATTTGACTGATAGGAGTATGAAATAAATGGATGGGAGGATGAGAGTTTACTGTAGGATAAAAGAGACTATCATTTTGCCGGAATTCCTAATTGATAGATGAATGGTCCTGGGTTAGTACTTAGAAGTCTGTTTTGGGTTTTAGATGGAAATGAGAGTAAAGTAGGTAGATGACGACGGTGCAAGGCACTTCGTTAGAAGTTGAAATAATGATACTTTCCTGGAAAGTAATTGCTGTAAGGCTTCCTATACATCCTGATATATGAACTGTGGGCTTCCTATACATCCCATATTGTTACAGTCTGTTGAATTCAGCAACAGTCAATTTACACCTTATTGAATGAGTCACTCATCTTTGTAGATAAATAAGATTGAAACTTTTCAGCTTTTTCTCGAGAACCCAAGAAATTGAGATTTTTATACAAGTTTGACTGATTTGTGCAGTACAGGCCTCATGAAGGATGTAAACTTTGTGGTTATAATGGACAATGTACAAGATTTTTTTTCTTTTGGTCTTTGGGAGTTTGAATTTTATGGGATTAGAAGGAAACTGAGGAACATAATGAGTTAGTATAAAGAGAAAAAGGATGACTATATTTATAGATTTAGGACTCGAATGAGTAAAGTCACTTTAGAAAAATATCCGAATTAAGTTTGAGTTTTATCAAGAAACAAAGTTTGAGTGAGCAACAACTTTGGTTGCCGATTGATTGTATTGAATGTTTGAAAGCCCTGTTCTGGTTCTTTAAGCTGTAACTCCAAGATATAGTAGAAAGTTGTACACAAGACGAGAGTCTAGTGTAAAATAAATAATCAATTCCTCTGGCCTTGAATAGTCAACTTCTGCTACCAATGGTCTATTTTTTAACTGAAATGGGAACTGATTATGTAGCACATCCCTAACCTATTCTAGTAGGCTAATGTGATGGTTTGAATTGGTGAGGTTCTTTTGTGAATTCAATCTTTTTGTCCTTTTTAACTTTTTATAAGGAGCTATTCAATAGTTTTGAGGAAAAGTGTGACAGGATTTTGGCTGATGGTGCTATTAGTAGGTTTTGGCTTATCACTATTCTCGAATGGGTAAAAATGATAGGGGTCTTCTTTTTTCCATGCTGCAACTCTGAGATCCATATTAAGAAAAAAAAAAAGGTCATTGTGTGATATTGAGTTGGCCTTGACACATCCACAAACTATTCAGTCACTCCATACATTATGATTTTAAAATATGAAGGCATGTGAGTTATTTAGTTATTCCGTACAGAATGATTTTAAAAAATATAATGAAGATGTAATTATTTGATCAATATAATGTTTTTTTAGCATGGATGCTGATGATTGTTCGGTTCCATATTACCCGTTCATAATCCAGAAGATTTGTTAACATTGTGTCATGTCTAGTATTTGACATGAATCATTTTATTTGTGTATGGTACGTAGTTACATTTATATGGAAAATGAAGTGACAATTGATCATCTCTTTTTCCTGATAATTATCCTTTTCAAATTTCTGTAGAATGAGCTTGAATATGGAGCAGAGGATTTCCCAATATCCCCCAGACAGCCATTTCAGCAGCAGCAGCACCCTCGGACAGCAACACACCAGAACAACTTAGGTGCTCCTTTTTCTTCTAATCCAATTTCAGCAGGCACAAATGTGCAAGGAGTTCGTTCTGCGGATTACCAAGCAAAGAACTCCGTATTTTCAAATGCACTCTCCAGCCCTATTCGTCAGAGCCTCCAGCACTACCACTCGGTCCCAGGTGCAAATAACATCATCTCCTCTACCAATGAAACTCGAAATAATGAAACCTACTACACTAACCTACAAAACAGAGAAACTGATTCCCCAAGCACTAACGATTGCATGGACATGCATGCTGATGATAGTCCACACCAAGAATTTCCTTTCTGAAATTTCTATTGTCATTCATTTGCTGCTTTCTTCTTTTTCTTCTTTTCTTGTAAAATATCTTGAAAGGCTAGGAATCTCAAAAGTATCTTGAAATGTATTGCAAGTTCAATGTTAATGTGCTATTGTCATATAATTATATTGGTCAAATAATGGTGGTATTGGCTTGACTGGGGAGACATCTAGCAAGAAACAAACAACTGTTGAAAATTCTGGCAATACAGCATTGCTTAGCGTGTTAGGTTTACTAACCTACAATACCTTGTGTTCCAGGCAACCCCTTGTGGATGATGACCAAGCTGAAGTTGTAAAGTACTAATACTAATCCAAAGCAATCAAAGATCCTTTTATGTTTCTTTCAGGAATCCATTTGCTTAAACCACTCTTCATAGTTTCATTAACACATTCCTCTAATGACTAATTCCAGTCTATGTTCTAATATTTAATATAAATTTATAAATTGAAGATTTAAGTTTTACTTTATTACATAATTATTTTTATAAAATATACAAAACAAGTAGAAATCCAATTTTTTCAAGTTATTTTATTTATTTAATTATGAGATATAAATATAAATATAATATTTTTTTCATATCCAACAGGCTCAATCTTGAACAATCATGTTTGTGTAGTCCGAGATTGACTGGACTGGACCTATGCATTTTATGTAGGTTACAATTTTCTATATATTTTGTTTACCAAGCTCATAAAATATGCTTCTTATTAGGGGTGGGTAAATTTGGGGTGGGTAAAATTGGATTAGATTTGAAAAAATTGAAAAAAAATGAAATTTGAGTTAATCGAATCGAGTTATTCGAATATTCGAGTCAACTCGAATAACTTGATTTGAGTTTCAAGTTCGGGTCGAGTTGAATTTCACAATTCGAATAACTCGAATAATTCGAATAACAGATTGGTGTAAATACTATTTTGGTCCTTGTCAACTTTGAAAATAAGCAAATTAGTCTCTTTCAACAAAAATTACAAAAAAAAAAAATCAAAATCATTTTTAAAAATTCAAAATAATTTTAAAATTTTAAAATATTTATAAAAATTTCAAAATTTATATTTTTAAAAAATTATAAAAAGTATATAAACAAGTTAAGATTTTAAAAATTTTCTAAAATAATTATTTTGGGATCTAATTAATGATTCAAATTTATCATGCTCAAGTGTCTTACTTTTATTTTTATTTTGCTTTGAATTTTTTTAAATATATATGATTTTTGTTGGGATAGCTGCTCATATTGTAGTAAATATGTAACTATTTTCTATTTATTTGAACGATGATAAATAAATAAAGTTAATTTCACATTTCACTATTATATCTTTTGTATTTTCTGTCTTTCATATTTTCCATGCATAGCGAAATTGTGACAAGCAAATATTAATTCATTGATTGTCTAAGTTCAAACTAAAGATAAGTAACATTGTAAGAACATTTACACGGGAGAAAGACAACTTACTTTAGTAAATAATCTAAATGAGTCCGTAATCCTTTAAAAGAATCAAAGTGAGCATTTGATTCAAATACAAAGAAGGATTATTATGTTGTCTACAATTTCGATTGGGGAGATGATTAGTCTTGAATATTGGAGCAATTGACTCCATGGGTGGAGACATAAATGTATTCATTGGTTGAATGATACATTGGACTAGACCCAAGATGAACTAATTCTGAATCCGTTTATGAATTAATTCACTTGTGACATTTATGGTGTAATTTACCTAAATCCTGAGTTAGTTACTGACCATGCATATACAATTCATGTGCTTTGCTATAAGTAGAGGCTTATGTTTTAAAGATGATCGAGCTCATAGCCGGTATGTTGGGTACATAACTTGTGTATGGTATGGCTTTACTAGCAACAATGGAATTCATAGCTCAATTAAAGAGTTAATGATATCCTCTCATTGGCATTGTGTGGATTGATAAATATGAAACGTGGTCACGGATTGCTTGTTCTCGAACGAGAAATTTATCACAGTCATTTGCTGACAATGATTATATTAAATCATTAAGAAGACACAATGGTGACAATGAGATAAAATAGTATTGTATTGAGTTAATGGATTTAACTCAAAGGAATCAAATATATCATATGAGGGTAACACACGCATGACGAGGTCATTGGACAAAGCAGTTGGATGAATTGCTTTCGTAAAAAGTATACAATAAGGAGTTTACAATCATGGTACTTTTTGTGGACTGACTCTATGATTAAGTAATTACGAATTATCAGAACAATACTTCTAGACATAATTGCAATTAGTAGAGCCTAATTATTTATGTCCGATTGATTCCTCCTCTAGCTCAACAAAAGCTTGTTTGGACTGCATCGAATAAGAAGAAAATTCTACGACTTTGGAAATAATTTAATTCAGTGGATTTATTCGATGTGAAATTAAATTAAGTGGTCGTGTGAAATGTCAACTAGAGAATTTGATTAAAAAAAATTCTTAAAAAATTAATTTGAAAAATCTAAGTGATTTTTGAAAAATTAATTTTGATCAAGTAAAACTAAATTAATCAAATTAATTAAAATTAATTTTTAAGTTAGACAATTGACCCAATGGACAATTGAACTTGTCAGACTAATTATTCCAAAAATAATATTATTTTAATAGTTTAATATTAAATTAAATTTAATACTTATTTTAATAGTATTTTATTAATTTAATATTAAAGTGATTATCTTAATATTAAATTCAATTTAATGCTTATGTTATAAATAAACATTCTATTTTTTTAATAAGATTTATCAAAGTGATTAAGTTTAATTATAGTTGAACTCTTTAAACTCTCATTCTATAAGGAGATCCTTAGGTCATTATTTTTCACACACTTGAATTCAAGAGAAACTTGTAGAGAGAAAATTCTCTGAAGAGATTATTTCAGTAAATCTCTAAAGAATTTTTTCTGGTTTACAACTTGATCCAAAAGTTTAGAGAAATTGTGAAATTACCCCACTAGTAATTTTTGTGATTTTTATTTTGATTTGAAGCGAGCCCACACTCGACAGACGTGAGCTTGAGGATAGGAGAGTAGAATACTCGGTCGAAGTGCTCATCCTAGACGAATCGAAAATGTATAATTTTGGTTAAGTGTTTATTATTTTAGATATCACAACTAAAATCTTGGCAGGGTGCCGCCTGACAGTATGGCAACACCAAACATTCAAAGGGTAAATTGCACCCTAAACTCCCTTATTTATTATTAATTTTTATTCTCTTTTAATTCCAAAAATAGATTGACCTCTTATCAATTAATCTAAAAAATATTTCTACCCAAAAATTATTTTTGTAAGTAACCGATTCCAACTCGAAATAACTTTTGTTTATTTTTCAAAAAATAAATTTTTAATATAATGAGAGAAAAAGAAACTTCTATAAATATCATTAAATAAAATTTATTTCGAGTTGGAATCAAGTTGCTTAAAAAATAAATTTTGGTAGAAAAACTTTTAGATTAATTGATAAGAGGTTAATCTATTTTTGGTGTTAAAAGAGAATAAAAATTAATAATAAATAAGAGGGTTCAGGGTGTAATTTACCATTTAAATAGATTGATGTCACCATACTGTCAGGCGACACCCTGTCAAGCTTTTTTCACTTGCAAATTAAAAATGGAAAATTAGATCTTTGGTGTTTTTAGATCATCACATTTTAGTCTGATGTTGCTGATTGGTCAGGCTGCACTAGAGGTGTTTATTGGTCGAGCTGGGTCGGGTTTGGGTTGGACCTAAATATGATATTAACATTCTTTATACTTACTCAAGCTCAGCCCAAAATTTGAGCTTAAAATTTTGTTCAAATCCGTCCATATTTGCAAAATACTAACTCAAACTAGATTTTTTTAATGTGTTTTAAATTACATTAATATATAGAAATAACATAATATAAAGTATTATAAACTTAAAATGAGTCGGGTTGGGTTTAGGGCTTGAATGTTCAAGCCCGAGACCGATCCATATTTTAAATGAGCCTAATTTTTTTCCCAAACTCATTTTCGAGACTAATATTTTTGCACAAACCCTCTCAAATTTCGGTCGGGCCTTCGGACCTGGGCGGGTAACTTAGCCCATGAATAGGTTTAGGCTGCACCCGAAAAAAATAAATTTTTTTAAAAAAATAAAGTAGTGTCGTCAATTGATCAGGTGGCATCAGTATTTTTCTATTTTATTTGTTTATTCTCGTAAATATTATCCCCTCGATATTTATTTTATATTATTAATGTAAAAACATTTTTTTTATTTTTCAATAAATATCTAAACTGTCTTTAAATACTAAATTAAATTGCTGTTATAAATTAGAAGATAAATGTTAGATTTATAAAAGAAATCATATGGATAATTTATATTTTTTATTACATTAATAATTATATTTTTTTTCAAAAAATATTACTTTATATAATTTTTTTTTTCAAATGTATATAATAAAAAAGAGCGATGAAAGGCGGCCCATAAGGGCCCATGTGATATAGCTCATATAAAAACGCCCTGCTTCTTCATTCATAAATCATAATCGTCTCTTTCAAATTCAAAACATCCGCATATCCTCTCTACCCTAATCTATAATTCTTCTTCGATTTCATGTAAATCTGCATCATTTATTTATTTTTTTCCAGAAAATAAAACCCTCTTTCGCTCTCTCGTAGCAGTTTTATTTATTTACTTCTAATTTATTTTCAATTAGAAAATTAAACATGACGAAGAAGAGAAAATCCGACGCTACGCGCCTTGACGAGGTTGATCGGACCATGTACACCAGTTTTTGCAGCGCTGCAAACTCCCTCTCCCAGCTTTACACCCAGGCTATGAACCATCAACGCCTTTCTTTTCAGGCCGGTGAACGACACGCGCTGGTTCGCTTCCTATCCCTCTTTTTATCTATTTGCTCAATAATATTTTATTCGTGGTTGATTACTATGAATCTTTTTTTTTCTATGCGTGATTGAATCCGATATTTGTTGTGATAGCCGAATACCTAATGAAATCTCTTTATTTTAAATATTATATTCTTTGTTTTATAATATCTAAAATAAAATATGAAATCTCCCTAGTTTAAATCTCACGTGCAACGAACTGTTTGATTTTGCTTTTATTTGAAACAATTATTATTTTGTTAGTTGTATCAAAAGCAATCAATCATTTGTAATCTTATATGATTTTTTTTATATTTATGTGAACTGTTGAAGAAATGAAAACTTAATTATTTTTTGAAATGTTGAAATTTCTGTATTATTCCTTGCTGGTTTTGGTGTATGGAATTTGTTTTCATTGTGTAATACCTTCCTGTCTAACTATATAGATCTTTTTTTTTTCCCCTTTTGCAGGAGAAACTCTATCAATGGATTCTGAGGCAGCAAGAAGAAGGGTCAAGGGCTACAACTGTTGATATAGTTGCTTATTTGCAGGTATTTTTCCTTTCTTGCTTTCCTTAGTTGCTAATTAGCTATTTTCCTCTACCAATCGCATATGCTTTGAATTGAACTTTGCAACTAAACTGGACAACTGTGAAATATTTTGTTGATGTCCTTGCATCCTACATTTTACGGACTAGTTTATATGATATGTTGGCCATGCTATTCCATTTAATTCTAGTTCTTTTACTTTGTTGAGTTCAGTCTATGAAAGACAATCTTGAATATCAATCTGGGATAAATTTTTTAATTTGAATGTTTTAAATTATTTTGAAATATTATACTTTTGTCTACATATTTTATAGTATTTTAATATCAACAATCCAGCAAAATCTTTTTCAAATGTCTGTATATTAGTAATTAAAGTTTGTTAAATTAGTCAAATGTATATTCTTTTATGCGTATTAATTGTATAATTGTTCATACAGCAAGTAAGCCTTCCAAGAGTATCTGGTTTGGAATCCCTATCCATAAAAAAATTGTATTAAAGAGAAGTGAATGATATATGTAGTTTTCCTGCTTTATATCACTGCTTATGGAGTAAGCATACTACTTTAAAAATAAGTGAACATTCCAAATATTTTTGTCTTAGTATTTTATTAGGTGTGTTATTATTCTCTATGTTACACATTTTTACTTTCATTTATTTGTTTATAAAAATAATAATATGAAGTAAAAATTAAAAAATTGTAGCATATAAGTAGATTAATAAAGTGATTAGTTTTCTTTAGAAGAGAACTAAAATAGATAAAATCAATTTTAGCATTTACATTATAATTTAATTAATAATAATTTTTATATTTTAATGTTATTATCATCAAATTAATAGCTGATTGAAACACTTGGGGCTTGATTGGCTGCCAAATGCTACCAATTGATAGTTGATAATGTATCTATGAAGTATGCATGTTTTGGAAATAGTCTTTAACTAGATCAATTTTCCCTACAACTGAAAATTTATCATATATCTACAAAGTACGCATGTTTTGAATATGCCTCCATAGTGATGAATCTGTATAAAATACTGTGACAAAAGGAATAGAGAAACTTGGTGGTAGATGTAAGGTTCTTGCGCGGCATACTGTAAGGAATTAAAGGTGAATTTCAGGAAAAAAAAACTAACTTGTTACAGATTTAGGATTTGTTCAACCTTTCTCTTTCTGTCTTTGAGCTTTCTTGTTTTAATTAATGCTTTGCTTCATCTGCATTTGTGGAATATAAAGATAGATCTACTCTCGTTGAAATGAGGTTATAGTTTAAGATTTAATCAAATTTTCTTTCGCAGAATGAGCTTGAATATGGAGGAGATGAGCCACCGATGTCCCCTAGGCTACCGTTGCAACACCCACATTCCCAGGCTCCAACGCAGTTGAACAATTTAGGTGCCCCTGTTCTGTCCAATCCTTTGTCATCTGTAAATGTTGGGCAGGGAGTTCGGCCTGGTGATAACCAAGTTAAGAACTCTGTTTTCTCGAACGCCCTCTCAAGCCCTGTTCGCCAGAGCCTTCAGCCCTACCACTTGGCGCAGGGCGGCTACAATTCAAACAACGTTTTATCTTCAGTAAACGGACAACGGAATAACGAGAGCAACTATTGTCAGCAACAAAATAGGGAAGCCAATTCCCCCAGCTCTAATGACTGTATGGACATGCATTATTAGATTTATTTGGTGTCTTTCTTGTGGTAAACTTTTAATATGTTGTTAGAAATCATTATAGTGCAAAATTCATTTCTTAAGTTTGCATTGATGTGTTTCTTTGATGGTGGTGGTAAGTTGTGATTCAATATTTGCCTTTTAACCATCGTCGTTTTTTTGGTGAAAAATATAGCATGAGGCTGATGCTTGACATTTAAATTTCTTTTCTATGCAAAGAGCAAACCTGGTTGGAATTTTGAGATGCCTACCAAAGCTTTTAAACTGGACGTTAAATATATATTAACAACAAAATGCAATGCCCAAATCACAAGTTAAACCTAATGTTTTTGATTTGTTTAAGTTATTTGGATTAACTAGAATAAAAAAATTAAAATTTTTGATTTAACTATAATATGATTCATACAATTTGAGTTATATAAAAATTTGAATATGAAAAAGTAAAAATACGTCGTTTTGATTAATATTTATTTTTTTTAAAGTTAAAAGATAAAATTATGTCGTTTTTATAAATGTTTGTCCATCAATTTTATTAGTTAAATAATTTTGTACTTCGTCTATTAGTAAAATAATCAGTCAATGTAAATGCAACATTGAGTATAAATAATAGGATTCGAGGATTCGTTAACTCGACTCAACTTGACTCGAAATTTTTTGACTCAATTCAAAAAAATTTCAAATTGAGTTTGGTTACTAAAATAGAATTCGTCAACTCAACTAACTTGAAATTTTTTTTACTCGATTCAACTCAACTCGATCGAATGCTTACCCCTATTTGTTGCCCATTGTTTTCTGGAAATCAAGAAATTAGTTGGACCGAGGGTGGGATAAAAATATTATTTTCAAAAATGAATTTTGCAAAAAAATTAAATCCTTTTGAAAGTTTTAATATTTAAAGATCGAGTTTAACTTTGTTTTTCCGTTTTCAAGTTTATAATATATTAATTTTTATTTATTTATTAGGATAGTATACTTTTTGATATCTTAACTTTGTAATTAGGTAAATTTTGGTGTATTTTTTTGTTCACTTTAGTACCTAAATTTAGCAATTAGATCTATTTTTTGTTCTTGAATTTAGATTCCATCAAGATTCGTTGATGTGATCAATGTTCTTGGAACATGAATGGATTGGTCAGTTGAATTGGACTGAGAATCGATCAGTATATTGGTCCAAACAAAGGGGTTGAATTAATTGAATCAAAAACTACTCAAAACTAATAGTTAAACTTAAAAAAGTTGAACTGGTTTAATATTTTTTTAAACTTTTTTCAGAATTTTAATTATTTATTTAATTATTGTTGCTTTAGCAATTGAATTGATTAAATTGATTGAATTGAGAACGAGTGGTCTGATTGGTTCATCACTAGTTCGATTATTAGAATAATGTATGGGACTCTCTAAGATTGTACAATGTCATAATAAAAATTTATATAATTTTTTTAATTTTCAAGTGATGATATAGTACAATCTCATGGTATCGCGTCATCAAACTTTTATAACTTTCAAATTTAAGGATCAAAATAAATCTAATTACCAAATTTAAATACTAAAGTGAATAAAAAATATAGGTACCAAAATAAATCTAATTACTAAATTCAGGGACCAAAAATCAGATCATCCCTTATTTATTTTATGTATTATGTAACCTATGTTATATAAAATTCAGATATAATATGACAAAAATTAAAAAAAAATTGAATTGTTTATGTTTAAAAATTTAATAAAAGAAAAAACATAATGCTAATAAAAGATACATGTAAATAATAAATAATGAATAAAAACAATGAGCGGATATAAATGAACTAGAGTTAATTACTAAAAAGTTAAATAAATTTAGATCAAATTTAAAATTTATATTTTAAATAAAGTCGATTTAAACAATTATATATAATATTATATAAATTTACTCAATCCAACACATAAACATCTTAAAGACTTAATTACTCAACTTTGTTTAAGAGAGGTATTCTTGAAGAGAAAGTTATTTTTGGCAATGGGAATTTAGGTTTTTATAGGTTGAATAGACATCCTTATACCTTTCATTTGGGTTGATTTATCTCTATCTCTATTTAGATTATTTAATTTTTATTTAAGTTGATATCACAAATTAATTTGTATAATGCATCAATTCAATTAAAAAAGAGAAAATTTAAATTATTTTAAAAAATAAAAATTATTGTGAGAATGGTTTTATCTTTTAATCTTTTATATAAAATTTATAAAAATTAATTTAAACCTAAAATAAATCTAATAAAATATAAGCATAATGAAACTTAATCTTAAAACATTGAACATATATTTATGAAAATGTTTTTTACAAAACTTTTTTTACTAAACCTATTGATTATTACATTAGTGTCACTAAGTCAAGTGATACTAGTTTAATTGGGAGTAGATCTGGTCATGGGTTAGATTACTTATTTAGGTTCGAAGGTTCACTCGAAATTTGAGAGGGTTTAAGTACAAAATATTATGCCCAAAAATGGCTTTAAGCAAAAAATTTAGATTCATTTAAAATATGGATTAGGCTCAGGCTTGAATTCGATCCGTTTTAAGTTTATAATAATTTATATTATGTTATTTTTTATATATAATGTAATTTAAAACACATTAAAAAAATAAACCTATACTAAATATATAATACTACCCTAATTTATTTACTAAAAAAATATTACTCTAATTTAAACATTAAAAAAATGTTAATATGATTATATAAAAATTTTCAATAAATAAAAAATATATAAAATTATTAAATATTAAAATAAAACAATATAAATATTCTTTTAAAAAAATAATATGGACGGGCTTAAAATGAGTTTAGATTAGTCTTTAGCAAATATGGATAGATTTGGGTAAATTTTTAGGCCCATATTTCGGATCGAATCAGCTCAAGTAAGCATAAAATATGTTAATATAACGTTCAGGCCTGACTCGAATCTGACCCGACCCATTAGCACTTCTAATTGGAAGTCGGCTCAAAAATTGTTTTTTAGATATTAATGAATAATATTTTATGGGTACTTCCATCTTTTAAAAATTTTGTATAATGAAAAACTACTCTATTAAAAAAAATCTTTCTTTGAACCCAACAAGTGGCTTCAGTGGAAAAAAAAAATTGTTTATCTTAAGAGATCTGAGTTCGAGCACCTGTGTGTGTACGCTTTGCCAAAAAGTTAAGAAAGTATGAACATATACTATTATGTAAGCACACCAGTATATTCAAAAAAAAAATCTTTCCTTTAAAAATACTATCATTAATTTAAAAGATTAAATATACTCATTTTCATAATTTATTAAATAATAAATAAAAATATTTAAAGCATTAATATTTTCTATATCATTATTTAAATTTTTGATTGAATTGGTGTCATAAATTCATTGAGCATCGATTTTGTTAAAAAAATAAGTTATATTATTTTAGGTTAGTTAATCTTTTTATTTTTTAAAAACAATAAATAATTATCATATTATGGGATTTAAACTTGAGACATTTGCAATGATAAAATTTTAACTTTACCACTTAACTGAATCATTATACTAAATTATTTTGTATATTTTTATTTTATTATGCAAATTTTATTACCTTCATAAATTATATCTATATTTATATTATCTATACTATTATTTGAGTGTGTGATTTGGTGTCACGAGTCGACTCAACACCAAATCAGTCAAATAAATTACTAAAATGACTTTACATATTTTAAATAAGTTGTAGTTTTACAAGGGCACTTTTTCTTTCTCTTTTTTTAAAAAGTGTTAGTATTTGATACGCAGATAACGTATTTTTCATTCTAGAAGCACTCTTAAAAAATTGTCACATGCTTTTTTTAAATATTTATTTTTTAATATTATACAATACCCTTATATGACACTTGTCAACCCTTTGAGCCTGCTTGTGGAGTCTAAAAACTCCACCTACAATGTACCTGTAGAAGCCCAATTTTGACCAAGGCAGAAAATAAATAAATAAAACCCAAATAAAAATAAAATAAAATATTATTACTTTTACAAAAGTCTATTTACAAAAATCCATTTACAAAAACCAATTACAAACCCAATGCCCATACAAGCCCAACAAACCCAACAATCTAAAACATATCAAAAACCCTAAATCTGCTTAAGTTTCTAGTTGCCATTGCCAGTCATCATCGCCACGTCAGTGCCACATCATCGCCACATCAGCGCCATATCAACATCGCCACGTCAATGCCACATCAGCGCCACATCAACATCACCACGTCAATGCCACATCAACACCTTTTAGTGGTTGACCATTGACCCTTCGGCTCCCGAGACATTCGGCTCCCCTAACGTTCCTCTGCCCGATGTTTCACCTTTCCCCGAAACGTTCCTTTGCCCGAAACAGTGATGCCACCCTTTGCACCGAAATGGTATGGCGCTCTCCCTAGCGTTTGGTTTGACCACAGGAGGCCACTGCTTTGGTGATACCTGCAAACAAAAGTAAAGAACGGTAGAATAGAAAAACAACAATATTCCATGTAACTTTTGATGGCTATATAAGCCATCAATAAAAATCTGTAATTTCGACACACACGATCAATAGAAGAAACACGAAAAAAAGGAAGAAATATAAAGGAGATTTACATAAAATCAATTCAAAGGAAATCGTCGATTCAAATCCGAGCACTCAAGAAATTTTCCTTCAAGGTATCATCGTGAAATGTATATGCATCCATTTATCCATTTACATTTTCGAAAGCAGATATGCATATACACATATTTATATTAAATTTCTACTATTTTTTTAAAAAAGAATAATCATAAAAAGGAAGAACGGATAAAAGGATACGAATCCCTTTTTTAAAAAAGGGGAAAACTTTCAAAAAGGGGGGATCTTTTCTATTTTTAAACGGATCCAGGTTAGATTTTATCAGATCTGAACCTGAATCTTGATCTAAAAAAGGGGAAAAAGGGGCGACTTTTCGTTTACCTAGTCGCCGTAGGCGACGGTGCATGGTTGACAGATGGCGTTAGAGGCGTGAGGGATGGTTGGAGACCGATGGACATGGAGGAGCCACGGTGGCGCTCAACAAGGGTCAATGAGTAGATTTGAGAGAGAAAAAAGAGGAATGAAGTTTTTTTAAAAAATGAAACAAGAAATGAATTTTTTTTGAAATTTTTGCATATATAGCATGAGGATGCGACGTCATTTAGGGTATGAGCTGCTGGCCCTAAAACGACATCGTTTTGACATTTTAACTTGAATCCTGACTCGACTCGAAAGAGATCCGAGTGTTTTCACAATTGGTTTATTTATCGTATTAGTCCCTCCGCAGTATAAACATTATTGATTCGGTCCCTTTCATGTATTTTCGTGCTTTTTAAACTCTTTCCCTTGGATTTTCTTTATTTTTCAATTTAACCCCTTTGCTGGGGAATACACGGAACGTAGTCGTTCTGACACATGATCTTCAAAAAAATAAAAAATGGAAATTTTCAGCAAAGCCCCTCTTTGTTTTATTCTTTTTACAAAAAATTGGTCCATTTAAATTCCTTTTAATTTAGTGAACAAATTTACTTTTCTTTCAATTTAATTATTAAACCTTAAAAATTTATACATATGTATATAAAATTCTAATTTAAACCCCTTGCTTCCTTCTAAATTTCGGGTTTAAATCTTAAAATTCTTATTTCGTTTATTATGCTACGAAATTAGTGTTCAAATCATTTTTTTTTTCATTTTTTTCAAATTGATTGTCTCCGGTCATTTTGCTAAAATCAAGTTTGTTATGTTTAATCTTAAGTCTTGTAAATCATCTTATTTTGCTTCCACTTTACTATTCGTCACACTATAATGTTATGTTACATACCATTATTTGTTGTGTTATTCATTAAGTTGTATTCCTTAATGTATATTTGGGTTAATTATTTATCTTTTGATTTAAAAGTGAAGTGTGGATTTATTCAAATCTTTTTTTAAAAAAAAAAACGAATAATAATAATAATAATAATAATAATAATAATTTAGTCAAGTGGTATTGTTTTAAGAATGCATGAATTTTTCTTTTAAGGCAAAAGTTCCTTATTTTAGGGAATTTGAAAGATAATGTCCTAACGAATTGGGTATTATTTTTTTTCGAACCTAAAGTATCGAATGACTTCTTTAAAATCAATAACGACCACTTCCCTTACAAATTATACGTTTTTTCATGAAATAGCCTCTTTAAAATATGTATATAAAGGTAAAAAATAAAATATACGTTATTTTCCAAACTTATAAGCTATTTCAAATAAGAAGTAGTATTCTTCTATTAAAAGGGATTTGAAAGATCGTATCCTAATGTGTTGGAGCGTGATCTTTCTTTGAACTTAAATAAGCGAATATTTTACTCAATATTGATAATTGTTCGATATTCTTTTAATTTAAGGGATCAAAAATCGAACCTTAACGTGTTAGGTATGATTTCACTTTGAACCTAAATAATTGAATATCCCAATTTGACATGGAATGCATTTTGAATTTCTACTCGAATTGTGGATTTTAAACTACTAAAAATAATCAACTAGGTATCGATCTCAGGCGCGTGAGGGTGCTAACCCTTCCTTACGCGTAACCGACTCCTGAACCTATTTTTCTGGATTTTGAAGACCAATTCCTTTTTCAAACATTCTAGGTGATCCAATCACACTAAATTAAAAGATTGGTGGCGACTCCCATCTTCAAATTAAATTTCGAAACTCCTTCTCAAAAAAAATGGTTTCGACAGCTTGGCGACTCCACTGGGGACAAATAAGAGAGTCAAGCCGTGAGTCGATTATTTTTGGTCTCTTGATTGAAAATCAAAATTCGAGTTAAATTTAATTTCTGATCATTGCATTCATATGTTTGATTTTTTTGTTTTATTTGTTCGTTATCAAAGTAAGGGTTTCATGCATATGCATTGATCGATTACTTTACCCTTTAAGTGGAAGTGTGAAACTATGCCTTCGTGAGGTATTCACCTCCGTGCAGGATAGTGGATCGCTTTCGGGAATACATTTGTACCTATGTTTTCGTGAAGTTTTCACTTCCGTGCAAATATATGGGAAATGTATCCCTCTGAACCTAACTCATCCGTATGAGCTTATAATGGGTGACGATAGAGGAATCGGCTTGTTCAGGTACCCGTACTTTAGAACTCAAACCGCATGTAGTCAAATTTAGAAGACTACCCAAACATCGTGACAAACCCTAGCGGTCACCTAAATAGGAGAGACGTGTTATTATTTCTGCTTTTAGCTGTAATTTCATGATTATACTTTACCTTTGATGTACTAACATGTCTTTTTTGCCTTTGTTTTATTTTGTGCGTTGCATTTTCATTATAAGAAAGGTGTTGGTTCATACTTGATTACCAACTAGAGAGCTTTGGCATGAAAAACGAGTTTCTTGATAGAGTGGAAGGCAACATGGCCGTGCGCTTATGGTCTGAGGGGAGACAATGCGAGAATGGAGACAGTTTGGCAGAAGGCTATTTATCAGAATTTTGGGATCACACTCGAGTAAACGTGACCCAAAATAGTGTGCAAGAGTTAAGGGATATTTGGGGTTAATGGAATGATGAAATGAAATAGGTGTTTTATAGAGAGTATGAAGATTTACCCTATTTGCTCGAGGTAAAAATAGATAAGCACCTTTTTCGGGCTCTTACTCAGCATTGGAATCCCGCGTATAGTTGTTTTTCCTTTGTGAGCTTCGACGTGATACCCACCGTGGAGGAATATACTGCGTTAGTCCGTTGCTCGAAGATTCAAGTTGACAAAGTTTACTCAAGAGTTGCATGTATCCCGACCCTTCTGAAGAGGTTGATAAATATAACCGGGATGAGTGAACAGTGGGTGACATCTAGGATCAAAGTAAAAGGGGGTAATAAATGCATCACTTGGACGAGTCTGAAGGATCTAATATTAGCACATCCGGATATGAAGAAACGTATTGACCTTTTCTCTTTGAGTATTTATGGGCTGGTTATCTTCCCAAAAGCATTAGGGCACATAGAGGATGCAATTGTGGATCTCTTCGATCGCCTTAGTAAGAGCGTCACACCTGTCCCGGCAATCCTTGCTGAGACCTTCAGATCGCTAAGTGCTTATTGACGGGAAGGCGAAGGAAGGTTCATTGGCTGTGCACCGCTTCTGATCGTTTGGTTTCATAGCCATTTTTGGAAGAAGGAAAGGATTTCGTATAAGGCATACTCAGTGGGCTACTCACCTTTGAAGGATTTTGTAGCGACGCAAAAAGAGCTGAATATATCTGGGAAAAAATGGATGATAGTTCTTCAAAATCTCTGAGAAGAGGATGTAGAGTGGAAGGCATCGTGGCTTATCATCGACGAGATCCTTTATCGTTGTGGTAGTTTTGACTGGGTTCCCTTACTTGGAGTATGGGGAGCCGTAGGATATGCCCCTCTACTCGTGTTGAGGCAGTACAAGTCAAGACAATTCATACCAGCAACACATGGCTTGACCCAGTGGGAGTTCACCTATAAAGGGGATAACTACAAGAAGTTGGGTCAGGGAGATAACAAACGCATGGAGGCAAGCGCATAGGATGGAGGTATTCATTACAAACCCGATGACGACGCCGAAATATGATTGGTGGAGGAGTAAAAGAGTCAATGGTAACATTCCGGCATCGAACCCTGATGATGCCAGATCGTTAGAGGAATGCTTACAAGTAATTCCATCAGAGTTGGACATCATAAAACAGGATTTTGAAAGAAAGAGCTTGGAATTTAGAAAAAGGATAGAAGTCTTAGAGGAGGATAAGATGAAGTTGGGGTTGGATGTACACATTCACAAGTTAGAGGCTGAAAAGTTGAGGAAATGGAATAATAAAGCCGAGGAAGACTTGAAAGATTTAAAAAAAACACTATAAGAAACTTCGTCAATCCATGAAAAACGCGGGACTTGGTAAGACTTCTGAGCAGTGGCAACAAGAGATTCGAGAACAAGAGGACCGAGCAGAGCAATGGAAAAGGAATTTTCAAGATGGTCAAGCTCGAGAAAATGTCATAAAGGGAGAATTGTTAGAAAGCCAAGTTGAAAAAGCTGAGTTGAAAGCCTAGATAACTGAGATGAAGGTTAGAATTGTTGAATTAGAAGAGTCTTTGCATAGATACCGCAGCCGAAACTCTGTCATAGAATTTAAGGCAAGCCAAGCCGAAAATAGAGAACTGAGGAAAAGAGTACAAAAGCTCGAAGCTTCACTCCAAAATAATGAAATAAAGGTCGAAATTCTAGAAAGGAACTGAGAAGCAAGTGAATGGCACACCCAACATGCCCAAAGGTAAATGGGAGAAAGAGTCTATACCATTGGTGAAGCACTTTCATGGATGCGAGAAGCGGCTAATCACGTGCAGATGCTAGCCATGGAAGCTGACGAGTTAAGTTTACAGTATGAGTCGAAGTTAGCACGAGGATAAAAATTGACCGAACTTCTTAGGAAAATTAGGGCTTTTGGCGTTAAGGCAAAGCCATTTATGTAACTTGTTTTATGTAAAGAAATTTATCTTCTAGTGAAGTTTCTTTGAATTCAAAATCAACGCCTTCTCTTATATTGCATACATGTATTCATTCACATTTCATTCTCACATTTTAACGCAACAACTCTAACTAAATAAAATTTAAAATAGTTTAACCCGAAAACATAGAGAACTTACATCCTTACGGTACTCGGAGAGCGATAGACCAAAGAATAGAAAGGTTGGAGCAGTTACAAAAAGAGATGCAAGAACAAATGGAAGCACAGTTGCAAGACCAGTTGGCGAGGGTCCAACAGGATATGAGAGAACAAATTATTGAGTCTTAGGGTAATATAATCAACCGACTAACCCAACTTTTACAAGAAGCAGAGAAAGGAAAAAACCCTATAGCAAGCCCAAGAGAGGAGCATGAAGACCCCCGATACCCTCTTGGCTTTACTCTTGTGCACAATCAAGTTCCGCCAGAAACAAACTCGCGAGGGGCTCCCATCTTCATCAGAGCCCAACAGCATCCCATTGGTACCTTAGGCCAAGCCAATTATCCGACTGGATCAGGGTCTAATCTAGGGGAAAATGCTGCAAACCCCATCAACCCTGATTTTAACGAAATCATGGGGACAGAGAACAAAACTAGAAGTTTCCAAGCAGATAGAGGAACGTTACAAGTGGTTGGAAGATAAGGTCAAGGCAATGGAAGGAGCTGACATCTACTGCGGGATGGATGCTAAAGAACTGAGTTTAGTCCCAGACTTAATGCTACCCCCAAAATTTAAAGCTCCAGAGTTTGAGAAGTACAATGAGACAAGCTACCCTGAAGCTCACATAACTATGTTTTGTCGTAAAATGATAGGATATGTCCACCATGACTAACTAGTGATCTACTGTTTCCAAGACAGTTTGGTGGGATCCGCGGTAAAATGGTACAATCAGTTGAGTCGTGCAAAGATCAGTTCATGGAAGGACTTGACCCAGGCCTTCATGAAACAATACAGCCATGTCACTGATATAGCTCTTGATAAGATCACCTTGGAAAACATGGAAAAAAGGCCGAGCGAGAGCTTCAGGCAATATGCTCAACGATGGAGAGATATGGTTACTCAGGTACAGCTACCGTTAATGGAGAAAGAGACGACCATGCTTTTCGTCCATACACTGAAAGCCCATTATCTTAGCCACTTATTGGGAAATGCTACGAGGAGTTTCTTAGACATGGTTATGTTTGGAGAAATGATCAAAAGCGCAATCAAGAGCGGTAAGATTGAGGTTGGGGAAAGTGGAAAGCGAGCAACCCCTAAAAAAAAAGAAGCTGAGATAAACTATGCAGGCATGTACAGGCCAAACTATGCAAAGTCAATCATGATGACGCAATCTAAAACCCCTGCAAACAATTACTAGAATCCTCCGAAGTCGGATCCAAGCTCAAGAAAAAAATCGAAAGAATTCAGTTCACCCCTATTCTGGTGACGTATAAAGAGCTTTACCAGCAGTTATATGATCAATATGCAGTGGCCCCGTACTACACTGATCCAGTACAACCACCTTTTTTAAAATGGTATGACGCTAATGCTTAGTGCGAATACCATGGAAGAGTAGTCGGACACTCCATCGAAAACTATTTCGCTTTCAAGAAGATAATGGAAAGACTAATTAGGACGAAGCGTATAAAATTCGATGAGCCGTCTGGACCTAACGTGCATAGGAACCCTTTACTTGCTCATCACGATCAGGGGATAAATACGATTACTGGAGCAAAAGGTAAAAGGGTTAAGACTAATATCGAAGAGGTTAAATCACCTTTGAAATGGGTATGACATCAAATAATGAACAGATGAGTAATCACACAAAAGAATGGAGATACAATGATGACAGCCGAAAGCTATTGTGATTTCCATGACACTGAAGAACACGAGATTCAATACTGCACGGAGTTTAAGGCATTGGTACAGGATCTGATGGACCGTAAAGAAATGGAATTCTTCGAAGAAGAAGAAGAGATGGAGGATATTTGTGCCTTCAAAGAAACAAGGACGAACAAGCTTGATCGCCCTGTAATAATTATCTCTGCGTCCAAGGGAACTGAAATAAGAAGGAAAATGACACATTGTGTCATCATACAAAAATCTGCACCATTCTTTTATGGGGATAGTAGAAGGGTCCCTTGGAATTACAGGTGTAACATAGTAACGCCTAAAGAAGAGCAATCCAAAGAAGATATAAAGCTTGTTACCCGTAGTGGAAAATTCTATGATCTGAAGGAAGAAAAGAAAGAAGTTGCAAGAGGAAAGGCCTTGGTAATTGAACCAGAAGAAAAAAAGACCATCAAGCTTGAGCCAGTAAAGGAGCCAGTAGCAGAGAACGAGGCAAAAGAATTCTTGAAAATCTTGAAACAGAGCGAGTATAGTGTAGTTGAGCAGTTGCACAAACAACAGGCACTCATATCAATCTTAGCCCTGTTGGTAAGTTCAGAAGCCCACCGCAATGCACTGATAAGGGTACTCAATGAAACATATGTGGCTAATGACATATCTGTGTGCAAGCTGGATCACCTAATTAACAACGTCAGCGCTGACAACGTTATTTTCTTCAGTGACGACGAGGTCTCGTCTGGGGGAATGGGGTCGACAAAGGCTTTGCACATCACTACTCGCTGTAAAAGGTATACCTTACTTGGAGTGCTCATTGATAATGGCTCAACTTTAAATGTATTGCCACTAGCCACCCTAGAACGTTTACCAGTCGACAGCTCTTATATGAAAACATGTCACAACATAGTTAGAGCTTTTGATGGAACAGAAAGAAAAGTGATGGGCCGAATTGAAATACTATTGCAAATTGGCCCTAATACCTATGAGGTAGACTTTTTGGTAATGGACATTAAGCCCTCGTATAATTATTTATTGGGAAGACCCTGGATCCATTCAGCGGGAGCGATACCATCCTCACTTCATCAGAAGCTTAAACTGGTAACCCAAGGAGGATTGGTTACAATTAATATAGAGAAGGATATTATCGCATCCGTGACAAGTGACGTCTCGTATGTAGAGAGAAACGAAGAGGCTGTGGAATGCTTCTTTCGATTATTAGAATTCGTTAATGCAACGTTCGTTGCAGAAGGAAGCAAAATTCCCGAACCGAAATTATCACGGACTACAAAGATGGGTCCACGACTAACAGTTGGAAAAGAGGCGCTACCAAGAAAAGGGCTCGAAAAATATCTACAAGAGGCAATCAATGCACCAGCACAACTAGGAAAATAGGATCGTTTTGGTCTGGTTTACAAGCCAGATATGAAGGAAAAGAAGAAGGAGATTGAGAGGAAGTGAGAAACGAGAAGAGCACGACTGGCCGAGGGAGAGATCAATTGAGAGCCGATGATCTTCCCCCACATATCAAAAACTTTCGTTTCCGGTGGAATGAGGATTGAAGAAGAAAAGAAGACTGAAAGAGTTATGATAAACTTGGATGTTAATGCCATCTCTAAAGAGGGCGAAGGAAGGAGCTTATTACAAATTTGCCCATATGCACCGGGAAACATTTTAGACAACTGGACTGAAAAGGAGCTCCCTGTAGCCTTTAGGATTTTTTCAGAGTAATACTCGACGCATATCTACCGCTCTATGCCTGAGAGTGATAAAGATCTTTTGTAAAGGGCATTTGACTATTATCCATTATTTTAATGAAAATGCACTTCATCCCATTCAACAAATATCTCTTTATATTCTTTCATTCTATTCAAACAATTTGTTTACACTTAACCTACACAAATAACCATTCTGAAATTCTGTATACATATACTCATACTCATACCATACAATCATTCTTAAATTTACTTTGTTCATTGGACCTCTCTCATTCTTTTGACAGATCTTTGGATATCAATGATATGAGCAACGCTGTCACTGGTTCTGAGCCTCATTTTGAGCAAGATATGTGTCTCGAAGAGCCTCAGGATTTTGAAGATGACCAAGCCAGTAACTTGTCTCCTAATTTGCTGCGAATGATAGAACAAGAGGAAAAATAGATCTTGCCCCATAAAGAGGTAATCAAAACTGTGAGCATAAGGGAAGAAGATGAAAAGAAAAAGGTGAAAATTGGAACCAGTATTTCGGTAGAAACACAAAAAGATCTGGTTGAGTTGTTCCGAGAATTCAAGGATGTCTTCGCATGGTCCTACCAAGACATGCCTGGGTTGAACATCGACATCGCAGTCCATAAGCTCCCAATAAAAGAGGAATGCAAGCCTGTCTAGCAAAAGCTTCGAAGGATGAGATCGGATGTGTTGCTAAAGATAAAAGAAAAGGTTCAAAAGCAGTTTGACGCGGGTTTTCTCCAAGTGGTCAAATATTCTGAATGGGTCGCCAACATAGTCCCCATTCTAAAAAAGGATGGAAAAGTACGTATATGTGTAGAGTATTTAGACTTGAATAAAGCCAGCCCAAAAAATAACTTCCCACTACCTCACATTGATACCCTGGTAGACAACATGGCAGGTCATTCACTATTCTCTTTCATAGATGGTTTCTCTGGGTATAACCAAATAAAAATGGACCTTGAAGATATGGCGAAAACTACATTCATCACAATGTGGGAGACATTTTGTTATAAGGTGATGCCATTCGGACATAAGAACGTAGAGGCAACATATCAAAGAGTCATGGCGACCTTATTTCATGATATGATGCATAAGGAGATTGAGGTTTATGTCGATGACATGATCGCAAAGTCTCGAACTGGGGAAGAACATGTGAAGGTCTTGAGAAAGTTGTTCTTAAGGTTAAAAGAGTTTCAGTTAAAGTTGAATCCCGCTAAATTTACTTTTGGAGCTACTTCGGGTAAATTGTTAGGCTTCGTGATCAGTCAAAGAGGAATTGAGATCGATCTAGACAAGGTTAAGGCCATACAAGAACTACCACCATCCCGTACGCAAAAGAAAGTTCGAGGTTTTCTCGGAAGATTGAATTACATTGCTCGATTCATTTTACAATTAACCGAGAAATGTGATCCCATCTTTCGTCTCCTTAGAAAGTACAATCCAGGTACATGGAACGATGAGTGCCAAAGAACTTTTGACAAGGTTAAGTAGTATTTGTCCGATGCTCCAATCTTAGTACCACCAAGCCCCAACAAGCCGTTGATCTTGTACTTGACAGTTTTTGAAAATTTCATGGGGTGTGTGCTGGGCCAACATGACGAGACTGAGAAGAAACAGAGAGTCATATACTACCTCAGCAAAAAGTTCACCAACTACGAAGCGAGGTATTCATTGATTGAAAAGCTATACTGTGAGTTAGTTTGGATTACCCGAAGATTATGACAGTACATGCTGTACCAGATGACTTGGTTAATCTCGAAATTAGACCCCCTTAAATACATGATGGAGTCAACCGCAGTAAATGGAAGAATGGCTAGGTGGCAAATCTTACTTTCAGAGTTTGACATAGTCTACGTGAACCAGAAGGCAGCGAAGGGGAGTGCGATAGCAGATTTCCTAGCCAGTAGAGCTCTAGAGGATTATGAGCCAATAAATTTTGACTTTCCAAATGAGGATCTAATGTATATTACAACCGCCGAAGAGGGGACCGCGTCAGAACATCCTTGGCAATTGAATTTTGATGGTGCTTCGAATGCCACGGGTAACGAAATCGGGGCAGTCTTAGTATCACTAAAAGGAGACCATTATCCCTTCACTAGTAAACTCGATTTCGATTACACGAACAACATGGCAGAATACGAGGCATGCATTATAGGGATTCAAGTAGCCATAGAACGAGGGATCATGTTCTTGGAAATATATGGAGATTCAGCGTTGGTAATCTACCAGCTCAGAGGAGAATGAGAGACAAAGGATCCCAAGTTAGTCGATTATCGAAATATGATTCTCGAATTGATCAAGGAATTTGAGAAGGTTACTTTCCAGTACCTTCCGCGTGAAGAAAACCAAATGGTTGACGCTTTGGCTACTCTAGCCTCAATGATAAAAGTAAACAGGCCAAAGGATATGAAGCCTATTCAAATGAGCATTTACGAGACTCTAGCCCATTGTTACGAGATTGAAGAGGAAGAAAGGGACGATCATCCATGGTATCAAGACATCCTCCAATATGCGAAAAACCGTAAATACCCCGAGGAAGCTACTGAAAATGATAAGAGGACATTGAGAAAGCTCGCAAATGATACGTCCTAGACGGGGAGATTTTGTATAAGAGGAGAAAGGATCAGGTATTGCTAAGATGCGTTGATGCAATCGAGGCTAGGAAAATCCTAAAAGAAGTCCATGAAGGTATTTGCAGAATACATGCCAATGGATTCAAAATGGTTAGGCAGATCATGAGATTTGGATACTACAGGTCAACTATGGAGAGTGATTGTATCAGCTATGCTAAGAAGTGTCACAAATGCCAAATCTATGGAGATAAAATCCACGTACCTACATCACATCTGCACGTCATGACTTCTCCATGTACTTTTTCTATATGGGGCATGGATGTCATCGGGCCGATTTCCCCAAAGGCTTCTAACGGGCATAGATTCATCTTTGTAGTTATTGACTATTTTACTAAGTGGGTGAAAGCTTCCTCTTACGCCAACGTTACAAAATCTACAGTCAGTAAATTCCTAAAAAAGGAAATCATATACCGAAATAGGATACCGGAAAGGATTATATCGGATAATGCATTAAACTTGAATAATAGCACGATATCGGAGGTTTGCGAGCAATTCAAGATCAAACATCATAACTCATCTCCATATCGCCCAAAAATGAACGGAGCAGTGGAGGCGGCAAATATAAACATCAAGAAGATCGTGGCAAAGATGACAGAAACCTATAAAGATTGGCATGAAAAGTTACCATTTCATCTTCTTGCTTATAGGACTTCAGTTAGAACATCTACTGGGGCAACGCCAGTCTTAGTCGCATACGAGATGGAAGTCGTTTTACCCATCGAGGTGGAAATTCCCTCTCTCCGAGTCTTGTCAGAGCTAAATTTGGATGAAGCAGAATGAGTTCAAGCTAGATATGATCAGTTGAACTTAATCGAAGAAAAGAGACTAAAAGCTATCCGTCATGGTCAAATGTACCAAAAGCGAATGATACGAGCTTACAACAAAAAAGTCTGCCCTAGAGAATTCCACGAAGGAGATCTAGTCTTGAAGAAAATACTCTGCATACACAAAGACTCTCGAGGAAAATGGATGCCTAATTGGGAAGGACCATATGTGGTGAAGAAAGCTTTCTCTGGTAGAGCTCTCATTTTGACTGAAATGGATGACAAAGAGCTATACAACCCAATAAATTCAGACTTGGTGAAGAAATATTCCACCTAAAAAAAACAGAGAGGTCAAGGTGAAAACCCACAAAATGGCATCTTGAAACCAAAGGGGTTTTGAGTTGAAAACCCGAAAAGGGCAGCTCAAACATGAGGCAAAAAAGGTCAATTGCTCCCTCACATGTGACAAGATCAAGAGAACTCATATCATGGTATCTAGGCATTTGATATTATTCCTTGTAATTATTTTGTTCCTTGTAAATATTTGACAATTTCTCTATGGTCAATAATTCTTCGAGCTTCGACTCTAATACAATCTCATTCTTTTCCGCATTGCCCAAGTAGTTTCATACCAAGATAATGGATAATAGACTTATATCACATGAAAATGCAAAGATCTACCAGTGTTATTTTATAAATCTCTTAAATAATACAGGGACCCTAAACAGGACCACCAGTTAAAAGAATCAAACCTGGAAAGAATGGTTCAAATTAAGAATATGCCGCCAAATCCCGTCGTAGATTTGAGAAGACATAAGGAGATAATCCCAAAGCAAAAGAAATCAATTTTTGAAAATTAATCATGCACATTCATCTAGTTAAGAGCATTTGACTCATCTTGATCATGACATCCTAAACAATCTGGCTTACCTAAAGGCCCAATTGAGCATATTCTATAGGTTTCATTACCACGAAGATAATGGAGGGAAAAGTTTAAGTAATAACGGTGAACCTTGTACCTTAGAAGTGTCAAGGGAAAGATTTAAGCCACAACGGTGAATCCAGTACCACGAAGATGTCAAAGGAAAGGTTTAAGCCGCAATGGCGAACCTTGTACCTCAGAAAAATGAAGGGAAGGATTTAAGCCGCAACGGCGAATCCAGTACCACAAAGATGTCAAGGGAAAGGTTTAAGCCGCAATGACGAACCTTGTACCTCAGAAAATGAAGAGAAGGATTTAAGACGCAATGGCGAATCCAGTACCATAAAGATGTCAAGGGAAAGATTTAAGCTGCAACGGTGAAATTTATACCTCAGACATGAAAGGGAAAATTTCATCCGCAATGGCGAACTTAGTACTATACAGACACGAAGGGGAAGATTGAAGCCGCAACAGCAAATAAATAAATAAATGGAGAGGAACAGTTGCAGTGGAGTGGGATAGAACTACGCGTTACGAATGTTATCATTTTGAAGTAGTCGATAGTGGAGCAGATTTTCAGCAAGATTGGGCAAAATTGGTTTTCTATTAGTCTTTGCTCCATTCCCGTTACACAGCAACGAGCAAAGAAGGGTAACTGTAGAAGCCCAATTTTGACCAGGCCCGAAAATAAATAAATAAAACCCAAATAAAAATAAAATAAAATATTATTACTTTTATAAAAGTCCATTTACAAAAATCCATTTACAAAAACCAATTACAATCCCAATGCCCATACAAGCCCAACAAACCCAACAATCTGAAACATATCAAAAACCCTAAATCTGCTTAAGTTTCCAGTCGTCACTCCCACGTCAATATCACCACGTCATCGCCACGTCATTGTCACATCAGCGCCATGTCAGCCACGTGACCTTTCAGTGGTTGACCGTTAACCCTTCGGCTCCCGAGACGTTCAGCTCCTCCAACGTTCCTTTGCTCGATGTTTCACCTTTCACTGAAACGTTCCTCTGCCTGAAACAATGATGTCGCCCTTTGCACTGAAATGGTATGGCGCTCTCCCCGACGTTGGGTTTGACCACAGGAGGCCACTGCTTTGGTGATACCTGCAAACAGAAGTGAAGAACAGCAGAATAGAAAAACAACAGTATTCCATGTAACTTTTGATGGCTATATAAGCCATCAATAAAAATCTGTAATTTCGACACACACGATCAATAGAAGAAACACGAAAAAAAGGAAGAAATATAAAGGAGATTTACATAAAATCAATTCAAAGGAAATCGTTGATTCAAATCCGAGCACTCAAGAAATTTTCCTTCAAGGTATCATCGTGCACTGTATATGCATCCACTTATCCATTTACATTTTCGAAAGCAGATATGCATATACACATATGTATATTAAATTTCTACTATTTTTTAAAAAAAAAAGAATAATCATAAAAAGAAAGAATGGATAAAAGGAAACGAATCCCTTTTTTAAAAAAGGGGGAACCTTTCAAAAAGGGGGGATCTTTTCTGTTTTTAAACGGATCCAGGTTAGATCTTATCAGATTTGAACCTGAATCTTGATCTAAAAAAGGGGAAAAAGGGGCGACTTTTCGTTTACCTAGTCGTCGTAGGCAACGACGCGTGGTTGACAGACGGCGGCAGAGGCGTGAGGGATGGTCAGAGACCGATAGACATGGAGGAGCCACGGCGACGCTCAACAAGGGTCAATGAGCAGATTTGAGAGAAAGAAAAAAGAGGAATGAAGTTTTTTTTAAAAAAATGAAACAAGAAATGAATTTTTTGTGAAATTTTCGCATATATAGCATGAGGATGCGACGTCGTTTAGGGCCTGAGTTGCTAGCCCTAAAACGACATCATTTTGGCATCTTAACCCGAATCCTAACCGACCAAAAAGAGATCCGCGTGTTTTCACGATTGGTTTATTTATCATATTAGTCCCTCTGCAATATAAACATTATTGATTCGGTCCCTTTCATGTATTTTCGTGCTTTTTAAATGCTTTCCCTTGGATTTTCTTTATTTTTCAATTTAACCCCTTTGCTGGGGAATACACGGAACGCAGTCGTTCTGACAGATGATCTTCAAAAAAATAAAAATGGAAAATTTCAGCAAAGCCTCTCTTTGTTTTATTCTTTTACAAAAAATTGGTCCATTTAAATTCTGTTTAATTTAGTGAACAAATTTACTTTTCTTTCAATTTAATAATTAAACCTTAGAAATTTATACATATGTATATAAAATTCTAATTTAAACCCCTTGCTTCCTTCTAAATTTCGGGTTTAAATCTTAAAATTCTTATTTCGTTTTTATTATGCTGCGAAATTAGTGTTCAAATCATTTTTTTTTCTTTTCTTTTTTTCAAATTGATTGTCTCCGGTCATTTTGCTAAAATCAAGTTTGTTATGTTTAATCTTAAGTCTTGTAAATCATCTTATTTTGCTTCCACTTTACTATTCGTCACACTATAATGTTATGTTACATACCATTATTTGTTGTGTTATTCATTAAGTTGTATTCCTTGCTGTATATTTGGGTTAATTATTTATCTTTTGATTTAAAAGTGAAGTGTGGATTTATTCAAATCTTTTTTTAAAAAAAAAAACGAATAATAATAATAATAATAATAATAATAATAATAATAGTTTAGTCAAGTGGTATTGTTTTAAGAATGCATGAATTTTTCTTTTAAGGCAAAAGTTCCTTATTTTAGGGAATTTGAAAGATAATGTCCTAACGAATTGGGTATTATTTTTTTTCGAACCTAAAGTATCGAATGACTTCTTTAAAATCAATAACGACCACTTCCCTTACAAATTATACGTTTTTTCATGAAATAGCCTCTTTAAAATATGTATATAAAGGTAAAAAATAAAATATACGTTATTTTCCAAACTTATAAGCTATTTCAAATAAGAAGTAGTATTCTTCTATTAAAAGGGATTTGAAAGATCGTATCCTAATGTGTTGGAGCGTGATCTTTCTTTGAACTTAAATAAGCGAATATTTTACTCAATATTGATAATTGTTCGATATTCTTTTAATTTAAGGGATCAAAAATCGAACCTTAACGTGTTAGGTATGATTTCACTTTGAACCTAAATAATTGAATATCCCAATTTGACATGGAATGCATTTTGAATTTCTACTCGAATTGTGGATTTTAAACTACTAAAAATAATCAACTAGGTATCGATCTCAGGCGCGTGAGGGTGCTAACCCTTCCTTACGCGTAACCGACTCCTGAACCTATTTTTCTGGATTTTGAAGACCAATTCCTTTTTCAAACATTCTAGGTGATCCAATCACACTAAATTAAAAGATTGGTGGCGACTCCCATCTTCAAATTAAATTTCGAAACTCCTTCTCAAAAAAAATGGTTTAGACAGTAACAAATATTTTTCCTTTTAAAAAATAAATAAATAAGTTACAAATGTTATGATTTTGAACTCAAGCCACAAGCATCTATAAAATATTTTTTACCAATTCAACTAGAACTTTATTTTGATACTTTTTTATTCATTTCAATATCATTACACAAAATGTTTCACCCACATTGTTTTTATATTTATATTATTATCTAAGTGTGTGATTAAGCTGGTATCATGAGTCAACTCGACACCAACTCAATTAAAAAATTACTCAAATGACCTTATAGATTTTTACAAAGTTATATTATTACAAAGGTACATTTGCCTTCTTCTTATTTTTAAAAAAACTAATAAAAAGTTGCAAATCTTATTACACATATTGCATATATGTTGTTATTATTATTATTAGTTTCAAACTTTTTGTTTCATTGTTTATTGTATTTATTTTTAAACGCACATATATGTTCTAAATACGAGATTTCCATGCACATACCCATGCAATTAAATTTTTAGTTATTATAAAGCCCCTGATTGAGTTGATGTCACAGATTAATCGAGTATAAGCTCAATTGGAAAAAGAGGAAAACACCATCAATTTTCAAAGTAAATTGTATTATTTTGAGGATGTTTGCTATTTCCAAAGTTTGATATGGCCACCATATCATCATTTGTGTACTATCCCAACTTGATATTTTCACATATTACTAAAAAAAAGGACTACCATTAATAGATTTAACGACTATCATTTGTGTTAATATTGAAATTCAAAAATTATTGGAACTTAAATTTTGAATTTAACCAAATAGATTTAAATACTACCACATGAAATTTCTAAATTTAAAAAATAAGATTGAAATTGAATAATTCAAAACACAAAATTAAAATAGATCAAATTAAACTATAGGAACTAAATTTTAAGCATAATAAAATATTAATAGTAGAATTTGATCATAAAAAAACTATATCCTAATTTTATTTTATTTTTTTAAAATTTGAAATTTTCATTAAAAGTAAGAGAAAGTACTATAAAGCAATATCTCAAAAAGTATTATTATAAATTTCAGCTTGTAAAATACAATATCATATGGGATAAAAACAGTTGTTTGTATATAGTAAATATAAAAATAAATAGAGTAAAATTAAAGTAGTTTCTATACAAATACTCTAAATTATTGTATCACATTATCATAGAATCAATTTTTTTTTTGAATTATAAAAGGAAGGTAAAGCTCTAATAACAACGTGACTCAAACTCAAGTCACATTTAAGACGATAAATATCCTGATAATCATGTCAACACACAAGGTACCCATAGAATCAAATTTTACATGTAATTTAGAGATTTTTCTCTTATAATTATAGGTAGTATAATATTCTATAATTCGTATTTTTGAAAATAAATTTTAATTTATTTTTGGATACATTGAATCACTCTGGTTGTGCCACCATGTTTTCGTACAATAATGTTGATTAAAAAAATCATAATAAAAAGAACACTTTGCAAAAAATGAAGGGGTGTGAACCCATGGCAGTAACAGCCTCGGCTCATATGCCCTCAGACAACAAAACATAAATGGAACAATCATCTGTTCGAATGGATTCTTTCAAGTCATTTTATGTGATTTTCTTTTTGTGTCTATTCATGCCAGCTTTGGCATGCCATGCATGCAGGCCACCCCCCCTATGGCCGATGCCTGGACCAGATGAGGTTTCATTCCATGCACGTCGTTAACTATCAAACTGGGTGGCCCCTAGTTGCCCTATTAAGGGTGGGCATAGAAAATGATTTTGGTTAGGATCCAAGGATATGGTCCAAATCGAATCAGACTTTCAATCTAATTGATTCACGTAATAATTCTTTTTGAAGTTATAATAGTTTTAATGTATCCAATCATTACATAATGCATTAAACTGAATAATTAATTCAACAATTAAATTGAATAACTAATTAGAGAATTTACATATTTTACATAAAGTAAGACTCAAACGTAATATATTGGACTCCAAATTTTACCATTATTATTGACTTAGGGAGCCGCTCTCCAAACTCCACCCCTGCGTTGAACCAAAAACTCATTGACTTAGGGAGCTGCCCTTGCCAGCTCTCCGAACTCCACCCCTGCATTGAACCAAAAACTCATTGACGATTCATGCAATAATCTTCGATGTTTGAATTCTACTATATACAAATTCTTTTTTATTTAATCAATGGGTCTCTAGAGGTGATATTTATTGATTTAATTGTCACAATCTTGGGCATCTAATTACTTCTAGAGGTCGTTTGGTGTCATGGGTTTTGGGCACAAGGTAGCCCCAAATCACATTTATATTGTCTCCTTTGACAGACCAACCCTACTGATTTGAAGCATGGGAGGTTTAATCACTGCCTGGACCATACTCCACAATGCTTTTTTCTAAATCTCTAACACTGTTTTTGACTTGGGAGCACCAAGAAATACAAATTTTGTAGTTGTTTTTATCCTTTCAAGTCAACTATGGAGAAAGCTACTTAAGATCTTATCATTATTTTGTAATAATAATTCTATTTCACAATCTGATTCCTTATTACATTCATTGTTACATGATTCAATATTTTTCTTTTTCTTTCTTTTCGTATCAAATATACTGCAGAGTCACATGCACCGCACATGGAACTTAATCCTTGGCCGACTAACCCTTTTTCTTGGTATTGGATTATTATCAAGCAAAGATTCTTTTTTCAAGGTGAAGGAAAGTTCATTCTTTTATGAATATTATTTAAACTTTTAGAGAGATTAAATATTATTGATAGGCTAACATTTTCGAGAAAAAATTTCGAAGTGTTATTTGTTGGATAATTGATAAGATCACTAACAATATTATGGTATTGTCTCGTGACAGGATTTTTCTCTTGACTTTGCAGAGAGCCCAAGTGCCTTAAAAGGCTTGTCGTGAGCGCAAGTTCATAGAGTTGGGAGCATGTTGGTTGGTGAAGATATGACTTGCAAGGCTTACGGGAAAGGTGTCAGTGTAGTGCGTGATGGTAATTATGTAAATAACTTGACTTGTGTGCGAGAGAGACTTGAACCACCAACCTGAGGCATATAGGCCACTTACTTGTACATATGGTATCACTTGGGGAAATAACTTGACATTCTTGGGAGTCTAGTCGGCAGAGGCGAAACCAGGGGGGTTGGCAGGGGCCTTGACCCCCTAAAATGAACAATTTTTCATTTAAGCTCTTAAAATTTTTTAAAATTTTAAATTAGTAAAGGTAAAATTACACTTTGGCCCCTCTAAAAATGATAGAATTTTAATTTAATTCTTTAAAAATTGTACTTTTACTATTGTAAAAATTACGATTTAACTTCGACTCCCTAAAAAAATTTTCTGGTTTCGCCCTTGCTAGTCGGCTACTCGACAAGCAATACTTCGGAAACTTCTCCTAAAAGAGTTTCCTTCTCAATAAATATGATTTTAACATTTTATAAATTTAGAATTTTATAATTTTAAAGGGATCAAAATATAAATTTATCGTTTTGAAAGGAAAAGAGTTGAAATATAAATTTTACGTTTGAGGGAAAAGTTAGAAAAATCTTATTATTTTAGTGTGTTTGGATAAAAAAATTTAAAATTTTAGAGATTTTTTAAATGCTAGCATTTTAAAAATCATCAATTTAAAATGCTAATAATTGCAATTACTTGGTTTGCATAAATAATTATTTTAGAAAATATTAGGTTATTGGAGTTAAACAAATAAAAAATAATCATAAAAGAAAATTATTGATATTAAAAATAAATAATATAAAAAATTCAATGTGGATATCATTAGATTGGTAAAAAAAATTTATAAATATTTTTAATACAATATTTTTTTAAACTCCGTTAGATTGGCTTTATCTCAAGCTGATTACTCTGAATTTGTCATTTGCCTTTTTATTACAGATATTTTAATTTTGGATTGTAATCGTGATAATGAGGAAAGTTAGGACCGGGTGTATTGGTTAAGCCTATTGACTTGGGGTTCGTTTCTTTTCCTCATTGTCCCCGTTTTTTCGGGTTATTTAAATGGTATGATATTTTCATAAAAACAAGTTTTTACTTTATTTTATTGTGGGTAAATATGTATTAAATTAAATAAAATTATAAGGAATTTTGAAAAACCAACTTTTAGCTGAAATTAAAAAAAAAATTGATTTACTCAAATCCACTCTTAAATTCCTCACAAAATTTTAAAATTCTTTATTATTTTTCCTAAACAAATAATTTCATTTTTTTAAATTTAAAATTTCTCCAACAAATTTCTTATCCAAAAACATCCTAGAAAAATATAGTGACATGTTTGCTGCTATTGATCAATGTGTAATCAAACAAGGGGGAAAAGAAAGAAATGAGTTCTATTACTCAAAATTAATTAGGTAAAAGTATTATGCAGTTTTTATAGTAGGAGTTGGATTATATTTAACTCTTTATTAAAAAAAGAGTAAATTAGTCCCTGTACGTTAGATCAAAGAGTAATTTGGTTCTTTCTGTTACAAATTTCATCCCTTTATATTGTTAAAAATTAGCATGATTGTCAAAATAACTAGACAGTGACACGTGGTCAGTGGTGGAGCCAGAGGGAGCTGATAGAGGCCCTGACCCTCCCTAAAATGGAAAATTTTTCATTAGACCTTTTATAATTTATAAACTTTTAAATTAAGAATGATAAAATTGCACTTTAGTCCTAAAAAATGATAAAATTTTGATTTAATCCTTTAAAAATTATAAAAATATAGATTATTAAAATAGTAAAATTACATTTTTACTATCGTAAAAATATACAATTTAATTCTGCCCCAAAAATAAATTTTGTGCTCCGCCACTGCACGTGGTATACGACATGTACCTCATGCTGACGTACAAGACTTGTTTTTAACAGTAATAATATATAAAATTTGTAACTGAACTAATTTACTTTTTGATCTAATACATGAAGACTAATTTACTAATTTTTTGAATATAAAAATAAAAATACAATCTGTTATTTAATACAAAAACTTTTATAATTCATTGTATAAAAAATTGCATTCGCACTAAATATTACAGATTATTTCATTTTTTAAATATGTTTTTGATTAAGATTCATCGTTAATTGTGAAAATCATATTTGTCAGCAATCCTAAATTAAGCAATAAAGCTAAACCCAAAATTAATAGAATTTATACTGTATAAACGTGTTTAAGGGTTGGTTGGATAAAAAAATTCATGTATTGATCTAATGATCAGAATATTTATTATTTCAGATATATTTTGAGGTTAAATTATGTTAATCGCGTTGCTATTAAGATTTTTTTTTATAATTAAAAAAAATTGATTGGACAAACATAAATTTAATATAGGGATTTTTAATCATTGCTACCAAATAATAATAATACATAAATGTTTTTGTATTAAATAATTTAAATAATTAAAACATGCCAAATGAGAAACAAATATATTGTTTTACTTTTTACTGTTGTGATTAGACTTGACCTAACTGATAACCAGATTTATTGAATGCAGCGTTGATGCCTTCCTCAAGTTGAAGGAGAAATTGCAAAAGCATAATTTAAAAAGTTATTTGGTGGTGGGGGCAGAGTTGGGCTTGGTGGCATTGCTCACCCTCAGCAGCCTCAGACAAACACCAGACATGTGGGCTCTAAGTGAAGATAGGGCTTAGCCACTATTCACCACTCCTTCACTTTCCAAGAATGAAGGATTGATTTGCTCTGATTCCTAATTACTATACATAATTTATGCAAGTTATGCATAATTTTAGTTGCAGAGGACCAACAAAACTTTGTTTCCTAAGCTATGGCAATTTAATTTGTGTGAGTTCGTTCATTTAAATTTATTTTGATTTTGTATGAGCTATATTCAAATTTATTTTATTTTAAGTTTGAATATATTTTAATTATTTGTTGATACTAATGTCAATATGGGAGAAGATAAGGAGGAAAAAATAACGATGTAAGTAAAGTTGGTTCACTTAAAAAGACGAAAAGTCAAAGAAAGGAGGAAGGTAAGGTGGTAAAGAAGGTTGAGTGCTTGGAAGTGCTTAAGATTGTTCGAAAGGTTAAAATATCCCTCTTTCATTGTTCTATAGAATATTTATGGGAAGAGGTTTTGTGCCGAATGATGTAACGTCATTGAAAAATTCGAGACATGGTGATTGTGTGGTCAGCAAAATGACGAGGTCATTGTATATGGATTGTTTTTGAGTGTGATGTGACTCTGACATAGTACAATGTTATTATACTTAGCAGTCCCCTATTGAAATTGAGTGTGTTCCTACTAAAAGTAGGTGCCCTGGATGAGATTCCTGGGTAACTAGTCACTGTAAGATGGTAGACCATGTGGGTACTCCTTCACTAAGGAGTTAAATGTTGTGAGGTGTTTTTGAATGTCCATATACTTGAATGAATACAGTCGCTTTTATTTTAATTTTTCTCTCATAGGGTAGGCTATTTTTATTCTTAGCCTTTAATTAATTAGGCGTATAAATCATGTTTTAGTATATGTTGATTCAGAGGACAAGGAAGGCCCCCTTGACTTGATAATTTTAGCCCCCTTCACATGTTTTTTCGTGTGTGAATGTGTCGACCGCCCCCTCTGAAAATGATTGCTGTCTGATTTTCTCATTCCATCAATTAATGACTTGTTTCATCATCTATTCACTCATCAATTTGATTATGATTTAAAAACTAGATAATCAATAAATATATTAGATGTAGTACTGAAATGTACTGTATTTTTAATTAAGATTCGAGTTTAAATTTTAAAAACAATATTATTTAAGAAGATAATTACAAATTTTAAAAGGATTAATTTACATTTAATTAGTATAGCTCATGCCAATACGATTAGTGTATAAATTCTAATTTATTAAGGTGATTTTTTTTTGTGTGCGGATTTTGCCATATAAATACATAGTTTTAGGTTTAGAATTAGATATAGCTACATATAGTCACCTTAGTATTATTTTACTTTTGCATTTATTTTCTCCGTGAGCGGTTAAATTCTTTCTTAGTCAAATGGCTTTCGAAGTTTTGACTATTCAAGTTTGTAAGATTTAATTTGTTCTTAATTTTTTTTATTCTATGGTATTTATGTATCTTCTACTTTAACTACAAATATTCAGGTTTGTTAAATATAAGACTCATATTTGATAGCTTGGAATAATTACTTAAAATTTAATTGTTCAATTAGTTCTAAATTTTTTATGATGAATAATGTGATTGTGTATGTGAAAATATACAATTTAACTAGTGAATCTTGCTTATGTGTTTTTCGACTAGAATTAAATCTCTTCCATTCTTAATGCTATTTGGAAATCATCGCCACTTGTGAGATACTGGCCTCAACAGATTACTTATTCCTTCTATAATCATTTTTGTATAGTTGAATGATCATGCCTATATAATTCTTCTAATACATTGAAAGGGTAAATCTATATTGGTATATGATACTGAATATTAATACTATAGAAAAGTGAAAAATACAAGTGACAGAACCATTAATGGTGTACTTTAAGTGCATAGAAAATTAGGTACACAAATCCGTCAGTTGCTAGAAGTTGTTCCCTGGTCCCTATTCCTGATGCAAATTTGATAAGACGACACCAACAAAACAACGAAGAAATAAACCAAAGTTTCATATGACATTAGTGAAAAGTAAAAATTATTTTCTTTATTTTTAAGATGCAAAAGTAGAATATATTTTGAAGTACTGATTCATACTTTTTTACCTTAAGATGCAATATGGTACATTCTAATAAATTTAAAAGATTTTTTAAGTAATATTATTTTAAGTTAATTTGTAATATCGACTCATCAGTCGACACGTATAAATCAATTTATGATAGAAGTGAATGTAAAACGATGAAATCCCCATTGCTTTCAATCATGAAGATACAAACTTAAAGTACATAACAGTCCAAATGACACCTTCAGTGCTGTTAAACTGTGGAGCCTTTCTTTTCTGAGCCTTACATTAGTATTTCATGCCAGACAGCAGGAGACATTGATGTTGACTCTAAGAGGCCACATTACTCACTTAGCCTTACTACAAATTTTGATGTCATTTTCGATTAATGCACCACTTGTCAATCCATGTATGTAATATGTAGATAACCAGTACTAGTTTCCTTTACTATATAAGACCAAGCAACTTGACCCATGTTTGTTCACACCCAAAATATTGTAATAAACCAAAGTAGAAAATAACAAAGAAACTCTAAGATGGCTAGGGTTCCTTGCAAGCATCTTCTTCTTGCTGCATTTTTCCTCTTCTTCTTCATCTCCACAACTGCTACAGGTAAATCTTCAATCTCCAACTCATCAACTATATATCTTCTTTTTTTTTATATAAGGGATAGCGAGTAAGGGTTGTTAAGAGATTTAACTCGATGCTGGTGTTAATTTGCTTTTTCAGCACGAAATCTACCGGTGGCCAAGGAAACTCAAAAACCCCATGATCATCAACAGCTTACATCAACAAAAGACCATGGAGAACCTAATGTTAGTGTTGATGAATTAGTATCTATGGACTACACTCCAGCAACAAGAAAGCCACCGATCCATAATTAAATGGCAAAATTTTGTAAAAACAAGTACTAGCTAGCTAGTTCAGTTCTTTCGTTCTTTTCACTTTGGACCTGCTTTTGTTTGAGTGTATACATTTATACATAGTAGAAAGGATAAAGTAATGAAAGAAATGATTTACACATATATGAGAATCAAGAATTGGTATACATATATTTACATATTATATGCTTATATATAAGCATTCACACTCTCTAGGGTTTAGCTCTTTTTTTTTATATATAAAAAGTCATGCAGGTTATCAATATGTACTAGCCATAGAGAAAGCCTTGGATTGTGTATATGTTAGTCTTCAGAAATGAAACACATAGAATGAAAGCAGCAAATAAGAAAGATTCATATATACTGTCAGTAAACCAAATGATAATATGACATTAAAAATGAAGTCAGTTGAATTTATTTTTTAATTTTTTATTAAGTATCATCAGTTGATTCACTAGGGTTTAATAGTGGAAAATGATGAGAGATTGGGCTTAGATAAAAGTGATGAGGAAGTTTCGAACACCATAAAAGAGTGTTGGGTTTTGCTCTTTAGACTAAGAAACTTGTTATACACTGATGTTCACCAACCCAAAACTCAGATGAGATTCGAATCGTCTACTCACGATCCGGCCAGGCCCCACCAGATAGATATGTGTGAGACGTACAGTGAGAGGACAGTAAGGGGAGTTCACAATATCAGCTCGCACAAGCCAAAGAGAGCCTGCGGTCACAGTTCGCATATGCCCAAGGAGTTCGCATGTGGGGGCTTGCGAGGTCTAGCAGGCGACCCAGAACGACACAGGTGTCCAGCATGTCCAAAGCTTGCTCAAAATATCAGTCCTATGAATAGTGGGGTCAAATTCATGAACAATGATAATATGTATAAATACATGAATATTCCTTTAATGAGAGACAAAGAGAACTACTCAACAAAATTGAACCAGATATGGTTGTGCAGTGTTTAGAAGGTGGACTGAGTTTAGAGAATAATCATGAATGGGGAAACAAAGAGTGTTGATGGGCACAAGGATCAAGAGAGAAGGTACGAGGCTGAAGAGAAAAAGGGGTAGCATCTAAAAGGATCTCAAATGGTCTATCTATCTCAGGCAATGTGTCTCGATAGGGTCTCAACTGATATACATTTTAAATAGAAACTTTTTGACGACGAAGCTTAGCAGATCAAATAAAAAGAATAGCATACAAGATCATAAGAAGAAGAGAAAACAAAAAGAATTTTTATGAGCTTATCACTTGAATTATTGCAGATTCATCTCTTAGTTTTGGCTTGATGATTTACTTCGGGTTGGAAGTTTTTATGCCGCCATTGTAATTTGTCTGATCATCAGGATTGATGAGGTATAGTAATCACATAATTTTTAAGATGTTAGAAGGATGTTTATGTTTTGGATTCATGAATACTGTTGAAGGCTCTGTTTTAGGAAGGGAGGTGGCGTTTTATAATTGCCAAATGAACTATTATAATAAGTTGTCGTTTGGTGGTGTTTGTTAAGTGTGGGTTTGAATGAGCAGTACGATGAGTTTAGTTTATTTTTTTATCTTATGTTACAGTATTTAATTTTATCACTGTCACTGTTTTTACATTAAAACGCACCGTCCATCCAAAAGAAAATAGAGCATATAGAATCTAATGTTATCCTTTCAGACACAAAAGTTCGTATGAAAAATAGGAAAGTTTGAGTAAAAATATGATGCTCGAAAAATGAGTTTGGATAAAATTTAAAGCCCGTTTTTTATATGGGCTAGGCCTTAGATAATTTTTTGGGCCCGAGCTCGTCTCATCCCAAATATATTATGTTAAAAAGATATTATATTAGTTATATATGTTAAATAATTATATATATATATATATATATATATATATATATATATATATATATATTATATAATTACTAACCCAATAACAATTAAACTCATCACCCAAAACCTAAAAAAAATTTACCCAACTAAATAACCCAACCCAAAATATAAAATATTAAAAATTATATTTAATACAATAAAATATTTATTTGTGTTTTTTAATATAATAAAATATTTATTATATTTATGATAGTTTTTTTTAATATTAATACTTTTTAATATATTTTTAATGTGTTAAATAACTTTTATTTTAGCGTCTTTAATCCATTATATATATTTAAATAAAACTTAATCTTAAAAAATCAAATACAAACAGGTTGAGTCAGATTCGAGTTTACTTTTCTTAAATAGGGTCGAATTTGAATATACTTTAGTATAGGGTAAATATTTCAAAAATTAATAATATATGAGCAATTTCAATATCGTTATAAATATTTTATTATTAAGTGGATGTCTATCAAAATTAAGATAAATTTGATGTACCTTAAGTCTCTAATATCCATTAGAAGTATAGTTTTATATCATGTATACTTTTTATGTTTATAAATATAGTCTTTAGAGAAACTTTATAAATATCCTTATCCATCAATAAAATTCAATATTCTCTTGTTTCTTCTATTTAGTTTGTTCTTTTTTCTCTTTATTATTTCATAACAAATGCCGCTTATTTCTTAATTAATTTTACATGAGATTTGAGAAAATTGTAACCCATTCTTAGGTTAAAATACATCAGTCTTTGTACTTTTATTTTTAGAAATTTAGCTTTTATATTATTATTCTTATGAATTTAATTCTTTTACTTTCCAGATTATAAAATTCAAATCCAATCATTAACAATACTAAAATTATTTTATTATATTTAAATTTATTACAACATTTTTAAGTTACATAGATACTAAGTGAATCAATTCAACCATTTAATTTATCAACATTATACATATCATAAATTTTGAATCAATTCAATATTCTAGTTTTTTCTTTACTCTAAAATTAGTTGAGTTATTAAAATATTATGTGTAAAATAGTTATAGAAATCCATTAAACCATATTAATCTTATAGTAGTGTAAAAAATTCCCACCCCTATTTTTATTATTATCTTTTTAATTTCTTTCACAACTATTTATAATTAAAGATGATTTAATTAAAAAAATTACCTTCCATTATTTGAATTTAAAATACTGCAATCTTGTATTTCAATAATCTTATTACTAAAGATAAAGTTAAAAAAACAATCTTACAAATAAAAATAAAAAATAACTAATTCAACTATAACAATAGGAATAAGATTTTTTTTGTGACAAAAAAAATACTTAAACTAATTACAAAACCTAAATCATCCCTTTAATAGGGAGACCACATACAAGCATAAATCATAAGAACTGTAATGCACTAGTTTAACTATTCTGTCAGCATCTTGCATGTCTTCTCTTGATCAAGGTGGAATTGGAGCTATTTATTGTCCTCTCCTGTAAAGCTTTTGTTGCCTCAAGATTATGAATCTCAATTAAAATGCTACCAAAGCCACGCTCACAAAGAAGAGTCAAGCCATCCAGGATGCCTCACAATTCGACATAAAAAATGGAACAGTTTCTCAAAAATCTATTAAATCCCAAAATTCGTTCTCCTTCACGAATTTCGCTATGCCCCTCGTCGCAGCAAAGCCACATTTTCTAACAGATATGTTTTTATTCAAGCACGCCCAGTTACCACCCAAGTAAGGACATGGTGACTTGCTTTGTGAGCTAATCGAAGATTTCTTGTTGAGGGAGTTATATTGTCTCGCCCAACTAAGTGATACCTTGATGATTTCATTAGCATTCCAAGTAATCCCTTGAAAAATGAAGAGATTGTGATTCTTTCAAAGGCGCGACGAAATAATCCCGAAGAGGCATTGCCAATCTACATATCCCACGTACCAATCCTAATGACCTTGCAATTTAAGAACAAGCCAATCATGCAAACTACTTGAATAAAAACTGGTTAGCCAATCATATGGAATTAAGAGATCCCAAATATTCCTTGCAGCAGTATAGTCCCTAAGGAGATGGAGGACATCTTCAGAAGCATGGCCACAAACTTCATAGGTCGAATCATGTCCTAATCCTCTACGAACCATTTCTTCCTTGATCAGCAGCCGATGTTTAAAAATAATCCAGATAAAGAAATTAACCCTTTGGGGTCCTTGAAATTTCCAGGGGATGTGCCATCTTGAGTCTTTCTAGTTCCATGTTCTCTCCCGTAACTTCCCTAGGCACTCTTGATTGAGAAGCAACCTGTCGAATTACCCCCCAAAGGATCTTATCAACTCTTGCACTCGAGTGGGGAGGCGAAATCCCTGCAATTCTTTTGATTATGTCTTCTGGTAACCAAAGATGGAAAAGATCAAAATTCCACTCACCATTCCCTATGAGCATATCACTTAACATGCAATCCATATCCAAATTAAAATGACCAAGATTTAAGTTAACCAAAGGACCCACATTTTGAAGCCAACATCTAATTTTTTTCCCATCCCTTACTGACCAAAGTAAGTTCTCTCTAATAAGGGACCATGTTTTAGTTATGGCTTTCCACAAAAAAGAACATCTTCAATGCAATATTGATTCTGGCAATCCGCTTTACATCCCGTACTTAGTTCATAAAACTTGTACCCAAAGAGCATTAGAATCAGTTGCAATACAACAACCTAGTTTCATCATAAAGGATGTGTTGTGATCTTGTAACTTCCGAAGTCCTAATTGACCATGATCTCGTGATTGAAACACATTATCCAAACTAATCAAAGCCAATTTTTTTCCCATCACTAGATGCCCTCATATGAACTATCTCACAATTCGCTCAATTTCCTCATAGAGTCCTTTAGGAATCATCATTGACTGCATTAAATAACTAGGAATCATCATTAACACTGATTGGGCCAGAGTGGCCCTCCCTGCTAACGACAACTTCCTCGCGTTATCGACAACAAAACAAAGAGTACCAACAGTTATCCTATTATAGAAGATAGTAACTCCCAAATACTTTCTCAAGCTCTGAACTCTATGAAATCCGAGAATATTACATAGATCATCCGCTCTATTGTCTCCAACTCCTCTCAAGAAGCAAACATTAGTCTTACGAGCATTGATCCTATGCCTAGAATAATCATAAAAATAGTTTAAAACTTTCTTCAGGATCCTAGCTTGACTCTCCTTGGCTTGGAAAAAATAATCAAGTCATTTACAAAGCCAAAATTAGAAAATGGTAGACCCAAACGGGACAAATGGATAGATTTCCATCTTCCTGCATTAATATTAGAAAGGATATTGTGCTCAAGTCACTCCATGCATAAAAGAAACAGGTAAGGTGACAAAGGGTATCTCTGACAAACTCTTCTAATCGCTAGGCTGGAATTCCATTTCATAAAATTTGCAAACTGGAAGAGGTAATGGAAGACATAATAATAGATATGAATATTCGATCAAGTCAAATCGAATCGAGTAAAAAAATTTTGAATTAATTGAGTTGACGAATCCTATTTTAGCAATCAAACTCAATTTGAAATTTTTTTTCGAATCAAATCAAATCAAAAAAATTCGAATCAAATTAACGAATATTATTATTTATACTCAATATTACATTTACCGATTATTTATACCTAATTGTTTTGACTTTTTACTTTATCTAAAACAACGTAATTTTATTTTTTCTTATTCGAATTTTTAAATAACTCGAATTATGTAATTCATATTTGAATTAAACTAAAAAAATTAATTTTTTATTCATGTTAACATGAATAACTCGATTAACTCGAATAATTCGAACTATTTAATTCAAAATTTGAATTTTTTATCAAGTTAAACATTCAAGTAGGAGTAAAAAATTTTACTGAATTCAATTGAATATTCAAGTAAAGAGAAAGCTAATTAGATAATATATTTTTCTCCTATTTTTCAACCGTGCAAAAATATATTCTTTTTTTATTTTTCAATAAATATCAATACTATCTTTAAATACTAGATTAAATTGATGTCATAAATTAACAACATAGAAGATGAAGATTATGTTGAATTTACGTGTCATTTGTGGGGTTTGTAGATCTTGTTTTTAGGGATTGTATTGTTAGTGATATTAGTTTCACTTTTAAACATTTTGTGCTTCTAGTTTTAGCACATTATTATTATTTCTTTGTTTATTTAAAGCTTTGGTCGATGAATAATATGGGGTAGTAGTTCATAGCATCATTGAGTTCTTTGTTCTTCTATTACTATTGATAATTTTTTTCATTGTAATAGTGGTATCAGAGCTATAAGCATATGATGGCAGTAGAAAATTTCGTCCAGCCTTCTATTCCTCGTTTTGATGGTCACTATAACCATTGAAGCATGCTAATGGAGAATTTCTTGAGGTCTAAAGAGTATTGGCATGTTAAATTTGGAGTGATAGAACCGGAGCAAGGTGTTACAATTACAGATACACAGAAAAGCAGAATTGGAAGCATTGCAGTTGAAGGATCTCAAAGCCAAGAACTATCTCTTCCAAGCCATTGATCGAGCCACTTTGGAGACGATTCTTTGCAAAGATACGTCCAAACAGATATGGGACTCGATGAAGAGAAAGCATTAAGGGAATGCAAGGTCGAAATGTGTGTAGCTGTAAGGTTTTTGGATTGAATTTGAAAACTTAAGAATAAAGTCCAGTGAGTCGGTTACTGATTTTTTATCAAGAATGATGGTAATCGCCAACAAGATAAGAATCCATAAAGAAAAAATGAAGGATATTGTCATTATTGAGAAGATTCTTAGATCGATGACAGCAAAATTTTACTTTTTTGTTTGTTCAATAGAAGAATCAAGAGAAGTTAGTTCCCTTACACTTGATGAACTACAAAGTTCTTTGCTGGTTCATGAACAAAAGATTGTCCAGCAAGATAAAGAAGAACAAGCATTGAAGGTGACAATCAATCCAAAAGGTCCAGGGGTGGGAAACCTAGATGATTCCAGAGGAAAAACAAAAGCCCGTAACAATAACTATTCATATGGTTACAAGAAAAAGTCTGTAGACAAGTCAAATATTGAATGTTACAGATGTCACAGGTATGGTCATTATAAATCAGAGTGTAGAACTAATCTTAACAGAAATCGTGGTGCAAAATCAAATTTTACAGAAAAAGAAAAGGAAGAAGAAATTTCTCTCTTGATGGCATGTCATGTGAAGGAAGAAATTCACCAGAATCTGTGGTATTTAGACATAGGTTGTAGCAATCATATGTGTGGAGATAATATGTTTTTTTTTTGAATTAGATGAAGCATTCCGAAGCACTGTTTCATTTGGAGACAATTCTAAAGTTTCCGTCTTGGGTAAAGGCAATGTGAAAATCCACACCAAGGAGAATACTACTCAGGTTATTTCCAATGTCTTCTTTGTTCCTGATTTGAAAACTAATCTATTCAATGTTGGTCAGCTTCAAGAGAAGGGATATGTGATTTTTATCAAAGATGGAGTTTGTCGCATTCAAGATGAAAAATTGGGCTTAATTGCTCAAGTAAACATGAGAACAAACCGGATGTTCCCACTATATCTTAACAATGCCGCTCAATCATGCTTTACAGTAAGAATGAAAAATGAAGCATGGTTGTGGCATTTTCGATACGGACACCTAAATTTTGGTGGTCTAAAAATGCTACAGCAGAAAAACATGGTAACTGGTCTTCCTAAAATTGAAAGTCCTTCTCAAGTTTGTGAAGAATGTGTTGTTGGCAAACAATATCGAAACCACTTTTCGAAAGGAAAATCAAGGAGAGCGAAGAAAGTACTAGAGCTAGTTCATTCTGATATTTGCGGGCCTATCAATCCGACATCAAATGGTGGTAAATGTTATTTTATAACATTTACTGATGATTATAGTTCGAAAACCTAGGTTTATTTTTCACAGTATAAGTTTGAATCTTTTTTAGCTTTCAAAAGCTTTAAGGCGCTTGTTGAAAAGGAAGCAGGAATGCCTATTAGGACTCTCCGTAGCGATCGTGGTGGAGAATATAACTAATAAGAATTTATTAGTTTTTGTGAGGAGCATGAAATTCAAAAGCAACTTACTACAGCCTACACCCCGCAGCAAAATGGTGTTTCAAAGTGGAAGAACCATACAATCTTAAACATGATGCGAACCATTTTAACAAGAAGTTGTATTCCAAAAAGTTTTTGGCCCGAAGCTATTAATTGGAGTATTCATGTGTTGAACAGAAGTCCTACCATAACTGTTCAAAATATGACGCCTGAAGAAGCATGGAGCGAAAAACGGCCGAGTGTTGAGCATTTTAGAAAATTTGGTTGCGTTGCATATGCACACATTCTCGATAAAAAAGGATTAAACTTGATGATAAAGCTGAAAAGTGTGTTTTTCTTGGTGTTAGTGAACAGTCAAAAGCGTACAAATTGTACAATCCTATCAACAAGAAAATTGCCATTAGTCGTGACGTGTTTTTTGATGAAGAACACTTCTGGTTTAGTGATGAAAACAATAACCAAGGTCAAATCCTGGTAGATTTTGATGGTGAAAATGGAGAACAAGAGCAGCAACCCTTAGAGAATGCACAACCTTTAGAAAATGTGCAACAATCAGCAGACACTCAACGATTTACAGCCTCTGTCATAGAAGATGATCGACTTCAACGAATTCGAAGGCGACCTGCATGGATGAAAGATTATGAGGTACAAGGATTTGATCAAAGTGAAGATATTCTTACTCATTTTTCTCTATTTTCAGAATGTGATCCTACGATCTTTGAAGATGCTGTCAAAGACTCAAAATGGCGGAAGGCCATGAATGATGAAATCATTTCTATTGAAAGAAACGACACATGGGAATTGACAGATCTTCCACAAGGACAAAAAACCATTGGTGTGAAGTGGGTGTACAAGACAAAGCTGAAAGAGAATGGCGAAGTTGACAAGTACAAAGCACGCTTAGTTGCTAAAGGCTACAAGCAAGAGTTCGGCGTCAACTATAAAGAAGTTTTTGCTCCTGTTGCTCGGCATGATACAATTAGGTTGTTGATTTCTCTTACTGCCCAAAATTCATGGTCTATTTTCCAATTAGATGTGAAATCGGCATTTTTACATGGTGATTTGAAAGAACAAGTGTTTGTTGATCAACCTCCTGGATATGTGAAACATGGAAATGAGAACAAGGTGTACAGATTAAAAAAAGCATTGTACGGATTGAAATAAGCTCCGAGGGCTTGGTATAGTCGCATCGAAGCTTATTTTTTAGAAAAAGGTTTCCAGAAATGTCCATACGAGCATATGCTTTTTACCAAGGTTGGTGAAGGAGGTAAGAATATTATTGTTTGCATCTATGTTGACGATCTTATATTTACTGGGAGTGACGTTGCCATGTTTGATGATTTTAAAAATTCCATGATGGTTGAGTTTGATATGACTAACCTTGGAATGTTACATTATTTTTTGGGTATTGAAGTGATACAATCTACTACTGGAATTTTCATTTCTCAGAAAAAATATGTGCAAGAGATTTTGGACAGGTTTGGGATGAAGAACTGCAATCTTGTTTGCACACCGACTGAAGTTGATTTAAAGCTTGTTCGAAATCCTGAAGGAAAGGAGAAAGCTTGATGTATTTGACTACAACAAGACCAGATATTATACATTCTGTAAGTCTTATTAGCAGGTTTATGGAGTGTCCAAAGGAGATGCATCTCTTAGTTGCAAAAAGAATACTTCGGTATTTGAAAGGCACGACTAGTTACGAATTGTTCTACAAGAAAGGTGAAAAGACAAATATGTTTAGCTTCACTGACAATGATTATGCTGGTGATCTCAATGATAGAAAGAGTACTTCGAGTTATGCTTTTATGTTGGGTGCAGGGGCTGTTTCATGGTCTTCAAAGAAGCAACCAATAGTCACTTTGTCTACTACTGAAGCTGAATTTGTAGCTGTTACAGCTTGTGCCTCCCAAGCTATTTGATTAAGAAATATTCTTGAACTACATTTTTTACAACAAGGAGCAACAACGATTTTTTGTGATAATAAATCAACTATTAAACTTTCTAAAAATCTAATGTTACATGGAAGAAGCAAGCATATAAATGTAAAATTTCATTATTTGAGAGATCTCACAAATAATAGAATCATTGATCTAATTTTCTGCAAGATCAATTTTCTGCAAAAGTGAAGACCAAGTTGCTAATATCTTCACCAGATCCCCAAAGAGAGCTAAATTTCAAACGTTGAGAACGTTGCTTGGTATTTGCACTTTAAAAGATTTACTTTGATATTCCTTTTAAACCAATATTTATAAAATATTTAGTTTAAGAGAGAATTTATTGAGTTTACGTATCATTTATAAGGTTTGTAAATTTTATTTTTAGGGATTGTATTTTTAATAATATTAATTAATTTCACTTTTAAATATTTATGCTCCTATTTTTAACACATTATTGGTTTTTCTTTACTTATTTAAAGTTTTGATCGATGAATAATATGAGATATTAATTCACAGTATCATTGAATTTTTTATTCTTCTATCACTATTGATAATTTCTTTTTCATTCTAACAGATTAAATTTATAAAACAAATCATATTGATAATTTATTTAATTACAAAATATAAGATAAAAATTAGATTTAAAAGTTTCAGACATCAAAGTAAGGAACGAAGCAGCACAAGCTCTCAAGCCTGGCAAAAGCGAAAGTTCTTAGGCGGCCACTGCGAATGTTTTTGAAAAACAATCCTTTGAATTTGTCATCATCAACACATACACATCATTTTTAAAACTCCATACTGAATAACTGAATTTTAAGAAAATATATCTTATTTTTCTAAAGTTACAAGTACAATAATAATTGTATTATGAATATTCGTTCTAATAACAATAATCAAAATTATTAATTACTAAATATGATCCAAACTTTCAAGCACAAACAATATAAAAGAAGGGAAACATTTATAATGAAAATAATAAAAGGTCTCAGACATCCAAGGAAGGATAAAAGCAGCACAAGCTCTCAAGCCCGGCGAAAGGCGAAAGCTCTTAGGCAGCCACTGCGAATGTTTTGAGAAACAAGCCTTTGGATTATCATCATAAACCCATTCATAAAAATATATTTCCCTTTGACTGAATTTTAAGAATATCGTTTATCAATGGAACTGATTAACAAGGAAAACATAGACAACCAGATATCTGAGAAAGTAATTGAATTTTCAAGCACAAATAATAAAAAATAACAATCATATATATACAAATCATAAAAGGTCTCAGACATCCAAGGAAGGAATGAAGCAGCACAAGCTCTCAAGCCCGGCGAAAGGCGAAAGCTCTTAGGCGGCCACTGCGAATGTTTTGAGAAACAAGCCTTCGGACTTATCATCATAAACCCATACGCAAGAAATATATTTTCCTTTTGACTGAATTTTAAGAATATCGTTTATCAATTGAACTGGTAAACAAGGAAAAAATATACAACCAGACTTCTGAGAAAGTAATTGAATTTTCAAGCACAAATAATAAAAAATAACAATTATATATACAAATCATAAAAGGTCTCAGACATCCAAGGAAGGAATGAAGCAGCACAAGCTCTCAAGCCCGGCGAAAGGCGAAAGCTCTTAGGCGGCCACTGCGAATGTTTTGAGAAACAAGCCTTTGGACTTATCATCATAAACCTATACACAAGAAATACATTTCCCTTTGACTGAATTTTAAGAATATCGTTTATCAATGGAACTGTTAAAAAAGGAAAAAAAATACAAACAGATTTCTGAGAAAGTAACTGGATTTTCAAGCACAAATAATGAAAACAACAATCGTATAGAAGTCATAAAAGGTCTCAGACATCCAAGGAAGGAATGAAGCAGCACAAGCTCTCAAGCCCGGCGAAAGGCGAAAGCTCTTAGACGGCCACTGCGAATGTTTTGAGAAACAAGCCTTACAACTTATCATCATCGACTTTATATTTGACTTCGTAAATTAGCAAGTAAAACATTACATGGCAACTGATTTCGCACAACACCCCAGAATTTATGCATTCAATTATCATCTTGCAAATAACATATCTAAAAATAAAGCAACAAGCAAACAGAGCAAAAACAGAAATGTTCGATCATTGAAAATTTGAAACAATGAAGCATAAAATAAGTTGATACCTAGAAAAAATAAGATTTAATTAACATAAAAGAAATCTATATTTATACTACGGGGTTAAGAAAAAGTCTCAGACATCCAAGGAAGGAGCAAAACAGCAGAAGCTCTCAAGCCCGGCGAAAGGCGAAAGCTCTCAGGCGGCCACTGCGAATGTTTCTGAGAAACCAGCCTTTGATTTATCATCATCGACACAATTCATTCCAAGCACACTAAGCTAAAACCATTTCCAATTAAAAAAAATTAAAGAGGAATAAAACCTATACTGAGGGGTCGATAGTTTTGGGGCTGATGAGAAGAAGAGTACGTGTAGAAGGGTTTATAAAGAGGACTGCGGTTAGGGTTTGTAGCCGTTTCTATGAATTAGGGTTTTTATCTGATGGAAGGGGTTTCTCTTATTACAAGTTTCTCTAATTTGGGCTTTATTAAATTAAAGAACGCTATTTCATGGGCTTCTCGAAGTTTCAGGAAATTGCTCGAAACATATTTCACGTTTCTTATCTCTCTTATTAGCGTCAACCTTGGATTGAATCGACTAAATAATTTTTTATTTAAATGAGTTAAAAAAAATTATTTTATTATTTTAATTTGATTTAAAATTTTTTTAAATTGATTTGAATGCAATAAAATTTAAATCGAATCAAATTAAATCAAATAAAGTTAAATTATTCGAATTAATTTAAAAAATTAAACATAGCAAAATCTTATTATATTATAACTAATTACATGTTATAATATATAAATTTGAAATCACATATATTTGAAATTATTTTTAAAGTAAAATAATAATAAAAATCTTAGTATGATAAACTTGAATAATTAATTAACTTATTTAGATTTCAAAATTATTAGTTAAAAAATTTAAATTTCTTTATATATTTTTTAGATTTTTTAAATTTTTATTATTTTTTAAAAATATAAATTTTAGATTTTTTTATAAATATTTTAGATTTTAAAAATTATTTTAAATTTTTTTTGTAATTTACCTCCTCCAACAAGCCATCGCCGCCATCCGAGCTCCTCTCTCTCGTCTCTCCTCCAATTTGTTGGTGTCGATCTCTTTAAATTGTTTTTTTTCTTGTTTACTCAATTATTTAATGCTGAATTATCATGATGTAATATACATAGAGAGACCATTTTCTTGGGTTTCAATTTTTTCTAAGTTAATTTTGCCTATTTTCTTCTCCTTTTTTTACAAATTAGTTTTTTGTTTCTGGATTTTAGTTTTTCTTTATTTTTTTGTTTCTTGTTGCTGTAAATTTTTTTTCCTTTTTTGGTTTGATAATTCAACTCCCAAGATGGGTTCATCTTCTTATCTTATTTTTCTTTTCTTCCATTCTCATGAAATATCATACTTTAAAAGAGTTGAAATTTTAGAATTGGGTTTGAAAACCATAAGTTTTGGTCATCACCCACTTAATTTACCCATTCATGGTAGGTAGATTCAAACATTCAAAAACAACAATTTGACCTGAAATTCTTTATCTACAACTGTGCTATAAACAATTTGAGTTGAATTACGATAATATTCACCTGCATGATTATTCCATCAATCTTCTTGAAGAAGATGACTTTCAAAGTGGTGAGTGATTTAGCTTAAAATAATTTTGATTTTTTTTTTTACAAAAATCATGAGGGAGGTAAATAAAGATTTTCCGCAACAATGTTTTCATTTCATCCCCAAAAAAAAACTTTTAGACATGGGTACCTAAACCCCAAGCTTTTGGAGAAGAAGTTTTATCATGGTGAAAATGGGTCTAGGCAATAAAATTAAAGAAGTTATCGTGCACTTTGAGGCAATCGAGTTTCAATTCATACGAAGGGAAGGTAATCTGATTGCGGATTATCTAGCCAGAATTTGTGAAGTTATTGATGTTGATAGTCGCATTATTGATATACCTAGTGCCTATGTTAATAAGTTATTGTTAAATGAGTCAATTGTCATCCATGATGTATGAATAATTTGAGATCAAGGCGGTCTAGGCATTTAAAATAAATAAAATAAGCATTTTTATTTTTAATTTGTTGTTTTAAAATAAATAACATTAGTTGACAAAAGAGGATGATGTTCATCCTAAAAGACTCGAGTTCGAGTACCTGCAAGGTGTATGTACGTTGTCAAAGGGTTAAGAAAGAATTTATAGATATTACCATATAGTCATACCAATTTATTCAAAAAAATAATAATAAATAACATTAGTTGACAAAATAATTGTTATGACATAGGATAATATGATTGGGTCCCATCTTTCTAAACGTTCGTTTCAATTGGTGTTTTAAAATGTTTAAGAAAAGTATGGTAAACAAAGGAGATTTGAATCTTAGTTTATTTATCGAATTCACTAGATTTGAATGTTTTAAGGACAACATTTAACCTTTACAAACACTATCTTTTTAATAGACAAGATAGAGTCACTTCCCTTAAAGTTTTTTACCCAAAAACCTTAAGCAAACCTTTACAAAGTTGATATATAAGAGTAAGGATTAAACATATCTCTCAAAGGAAGATATTACAATAACAAAACTAACTCAATGACAATACAACACTTGAAAGAATTAAAAAGATTGTTACTCAAGTGTGTATAAGAAGAATAAAGAGAATATCAATGAAAATATTGGATTTTCGTACAATTAACTTTATAAATTTGTTTATTGTCTTCAATATGGAGCTATTAACTTGTATTTATGTCTTCTAACAATCTTGGAGTCGTTTGGAGACATTGGGAGTAAACTAAAGTTGTTGCAACAATAAATTCGAGCATTAATTGTAGATTGTAGACTTATGCCAATAGAAGACTTTAAAAATGTGATCGTTTGAGCTCGATCTATCAATAGAATTGTACTCGTATCAGTATAAGTTTGAGGGTTTCAAGGTTTTGACTTGTGTCGATAGTTCTATCGGTAGAATGTGCAAGGGAAACTAAAAATTCCCACTAACTTGCTTGTATCGGTAGAACTTCACCCAAGTATCGAAACAACTAAATAAGTATCGATAGAAGAGCCCCCCAAGTATTGGTAGAAGTTTGAAGGAAATCTTGTGGTGCTCTTTGATTTACTTCTATTGATCCAAGTGTGAACTTATATTGGTAGAAGTATACTAATTTGGTAAAAGTGGTTTTGAATTGAGATTTTTCAAAGTTTCAAGGGCATTTTTATAATTTTGAGTTTATATACACTTTGAAAATAATTTTGTAAGCTTATATTAATTGATTGCAAATTTGACTATGATCGCACCATGGCATACAAATGCTAAGCAAAGAATCAGCAAAAAATATCAAGATTTGAAGCAGCTTGACTGTAAGTGTAATAGGTTAGTTGTAATATTTTTAAGTGTTACAATAGAACACTTTGAGCATTCCAAGGATCGAACCCAAGAGAGATTGGGCAATAAGGTGAATGACAATGATAACGCATGCAATTAATAAGTCTAGCTAGCTAATCACTAAGTATTATATTACGACAAGTCATCATTCAAGGTTAATTACACTAAATTAAACCTAGGAGGACTAAAGTGGTCGATTGATATCCATGTTGCTAGTTAATTCTTAGAATAGGGATCTAAACTGCTCAAACTCCTAATTGGTCCAATTTTACCTTTTGGTCACCATTTAACCAAATTAGACGAATTAGTCCAGTTCATCTCTTGATCTCATTAAACTAAATTGGATCAATAAAATTGGTTCGCAATAGGATCTCCTCTTGGTCTCACCTATCTAAATGTTAACCTAAAGTTGTTAACTTTAGGTTTTAAAGTCTAATTGATTTAGTCCAATTATTACGATTTATTCTATAACACCCAAAACTCGTAAACCATCACCGGTTAGTGTTCTGGTGTCTTACTATTCATTTATCACTGTTCATCTTTAACATCATGTTATTCAGACTTATTTTATTAAAGAATTGCATTCCGCAAGTCATATATCATCATTTGACTATAAACACAATTCAACGAGGGCTGAAAGGTCATTTTTCAACATTTTTGAAGACTTCTACCGGTACTTGTCGGACAAGTATCAATAGTTGGCAAGTCAGTAAACAGTTTAGGAATAGTACATACTTCTATCGATACAAGTGACAGTTCTACTGATACAAGTGACTCATCTACCGAAACAAGTCTTACTTCTACCGATACTAAAAACTCGAGAGAGCTAAAAAGTCTCACTTTGTTACTTCTACCGATACAAGTAAACAAACTACCGATACTTCTAAACACATAACTACTGATACTTGCTATTCAAATACCGATACAACCTAAATCAGTGAACAACCTCTCTCCTACCCTGTACTTCTACCGATACAACCATGAGTTCTACCGAAACAAGTATGCAGAATTCAAGCATTTACACAAGTTTTCATGCTCAGCCAACAATTCTCATTTCATACATAAGATACAAAGACAATTATTCTTAAAGTTCAAAACACATATGATAATACATTTCATTTCATTGTGAGTCTACTTTCAACCATAGTAACATGCAAGGTAGGACAAATACCTAACCAAGGTTCCAACAATGAACCATCAACCAAAATCAAGAGTTATATAAATAACATTATCCTAGTACATGCCATAAAACCAAGTGATGTAAAAACTATCAAACGAGCTCCGCAATAGTGTGATTTCTTTGAGATGATCCAATCTTCAAACAGCAAAATGTGTCTACAAAACAACAACAGATACACGGGTAAGCTTATTAAGCTTAGTAAGTTCGCAAAAATTATTTTATTATAGATAGCCAAATAGATTATAAAGATGATAACGAATATGTATTCATAATCTTGTAAACATTATCGAATTTAATTTCTTTCAGTTTTCCAGATTTTAGCTCATACGAGCCCAGACAAAATTAGCTCTCAAGAGCCCAAGATAGTTAGCTCTTACGAACCCAGAATGGTTAACCAGTATACGATGCTGCTCACACAACCTCATAAGAGTTCGTGACATACGCGAAGACTCAGCCATCAATACGGCCCAGAATTTCCCACTCTCGATGCTGCTCACACAAGCTGATGAGAATTCACAACATACACGAAGACTCAGCCATCAGAAGGGTCCACAATTTAGTTTTCATTCAGAATCTGTCAACTTGCGATGCTGCTCATACAAGTTGTCAGGATACTACAACATATACAGGATCCTAGCCATCACTTCAAATCAGATAACCGGCTCCAAGCCTAGCATTTCGTTTCTTCCTTTATCTTTCCATCATCACGAATACTTTAACCTTCCTCGAGTTGCTGTAACAATAGTGAAAGTACAAAGAACATACAATGTGTATAAACTAACACTACAAACTTACCGGATGAAATTGCAGTTTGGCTAAACTTTAGGGACTATTCTACTAATTTCCTTTTTTGCTATTCGTGGCACGATCGTAATCTAAATCGAAAATTCATCCAAATTTCACATTAAAACACATAATCAAATCATTTAACATAATTTGGTCTTTTGGAAAAATTATGATTTTACCCCTAATACTTTCTTTCTATTCAATCTAGTCCTTTTAACACAAAACATGTAAAATACTCATTTTCTCTTCAACCCATACCAGTCGAATATATCTTGATCTCATACAAGTTCCTACAATCCATTTATTTCACCCAAGTTCACCCAATTTCATCATTTAACATTTTAGTCCTTAAACCCCTAATTTCATCAAAAATCACTTTACAAAAAGATCCAACCTAATATCAAGCATCCAAAACTATGAAAAAATTTCAAAGACAAGAATATTAAATAGTGTTAAGATTTACTACATTTGACAAATTCGCAAATTAGTCCTTAGATTAGTTAGATCAAGCTAGCACGGACTCAAAAACATAAAAAATACTAAAAACGATCAAGGTTTGCTTACCCAAATCAAAGCCCAAAGTTCATCAATGGAAAACCCTAGGTTTTCTTGTCTTAGCCGTGAAGAAGAAGAAGAAATTAGAAGCAAATTCATAGGTTAATTAATCTTTCATGATTAGTTTAATTAATCTCTTATTTAGCTTTAATTATTCCTACTTATGATCAATATATCTCATGATTATCCACCCACTAAAGTGCCATAGGTTAATTTACCTATTTGATCCTTCAATTATATTAAATTCAAATCAAACCACTTATTTACAATTTAGCCTTAAGCTAATTGGACTAAATGAATAAATATCCCAAAAATTAGTGGAATGAAATCATACCCTCCACCGCTTGGACTTTTTGACCTTGGTATAATTACAACTTGGGTCCTTTTATTCTTAAATCAATCGCAATTAACTTTTACCTATTTTACAATTTAATCCTTTTTACTCAATTCACTACCTAAACATAAAAATTCCATAACCAAATTTTAATCTGATGCTAATGACATCATAAATATAAAAATAAATAAATAAATTTACGACTCTACTTGTCAAAATTGTGGTCCTGAAATCACTGTTTTCGACACCACTGAAAATCGGGCTGTTACATATTCCTTGGCCCAAAAACTAACCAAGCCACATTTCAATCAACCAACCACCCTAAGGCTTAGTGCCTACTCATCATTAACATACAAATATCAGCAAATTTCATGCTTATATGATTCATCAAATAGCTATAAATGGACAAGGTTTAGAGTTTCTTAGTGACTCTTAAAGGAGTCTTTGTTGAAGAGGATGGTAGCAAGAAAGATGATGAAACCACAGCCAAAGATGATATTTTTATGCTTTTGAAAGCTAACAAGAATAAAATTTATTGAATACTTTAAAGAGAACTTTAAATAACAAGAGAAAGTTTTGTATCTACTTACAAGAAAACTAAAGCTATAGTAAAAATGAAGAAGAAACTAACAACCACTAACTACTAAGCTAAGAAAGGAAAACTTAGAAAACTAAAAATGGTAAAAGAAATAAATAAGATGACAAAAAGAAGATAAAAGAGCCTTTTTTTGTTTGGCATCAAGTTGCCTTTAATATAAAAATTCTATAAACCTAACATTTGACAAAAATACCTTTGGAAGAATGATTTGACTTGAGTTGATGTTGGACTCAAAATTGCCCCTGCAATATTTTACACCCTATTAGATTTCAGTGCCCTGACACCCAAGCTTTGGTATTGCGACATCCTTGGCAGTAGGCACAATCTTGGCTTGGGGGTTATTGATGTTGTGACACCAGCTAGGTTGTGTCACGACATCCTTGACAATGGCACCGGACTCCTTCACTTCAGCCATCGGCTTGGAGTCATAACCTCGAAGGCTTGTAGTAGAGTCATTGAGGCCTGGTATCACACACGACACACCTAGTGTTACGATTTCTATGGCAGATTGCTCCAAGTTGGTTTTTCGTTGAAGTTTGCTTCTTTGAGGCGATGAAGGGCTAGTGTTGTGACACACAAAGTAGTTGATGTTTTCCTCAAGGTTTGGCCTTAGTCATCTCTCTACACAAACTCAAATCAAACATTAGACTCCTAGTGGCATAGTTTTGCCAAATTGGGTCTCAAAAGGAATAAAACACAAGAAAAACTATCATTAACACTAGAAAACTAAAAACCAACAAAAAGCATGAAAATGACTCGTAAATTGCTAGAGAACAAACTCATCAAGTGTTCGAGAGAGCCTAATTTCACGTCTCAAATTACAACAGATCGGGCTAAGTGAAAGCTTATAGTTTGACTTTGTTATATCAAAACATTTGAAAAACTAGGGCTAACAATGTTACCAAAAATAGGGTAAAATTATATAAAAAAAGAGTCACGTTTCCAAAGGAATATAAGGGTATCTAAAAAAGATGTTGTATTGAGATTATCCCTTTATTTCAAAATCTAAACACAATTGGAAATGCGAAATTACTAACTCAAAGTAATGTTTGAAATAAAAACACGAAATCCTTACCACAAATTTCGAGTCAAATATTAACTTAGGAAATTTAGATTCAAAAAGTATTTATCAACTTGAAAAGACTACAATCTTTGAATTTCTTTATAATAAAACTCATTTAATTCTTCACTTCAGTTGAGGCTTGATCCAAGGGTTGTCTAGACTTGATTTTGGAAGGATGCAACTTGCTTCAAGTGTCATGATGACTTGCTCTTGAATTGCGTTTGGTGAGATGCTTGCTTGAGAATTTGCTTTGATTGGATTCAAGGGTCTTTGAGACTTAATATTTAATCAATGATGTCCACTTCAAAGGTTGTCGAGACTTGATATTAAAAACGAATTTGGAAAGAGTTTGGATCCAATACTACCAAATGTTGACCATATATATAATAGACCTGAACAATTGTGTTTCAAGCAGAAGATGCGCAAATACTAAAAGAAGGATTAAGTACAAATTAAGTCTCATGAATTTATTGAAACAAACTTCGATGATCCTTTGACTAAAAATGGAATTTAGAAAGTCATAGACTCGAAAAATGCAATAAACAAGAAAATAACTATAATATTAAAAAACAACAAAAGGATCGTAACTCGCTCTAAAATTTCATATTTATATTTTCTTATTGACCTAAACTAGGTTACAAGAGCTTCCTTGAAGCTATAAAACTCTTAAAGGACTAAAATACCCTCAAAGCTCGACCAAAATGCAAACAAAGTATTGAGGGGACAAGGCCGACACTGGAGTGTAGGAGTCTTGGCATAAGAGCACTCGAGCTTGGGGCGCACAGACAAGACAATGGAATTGGGGCGCTAGGGTGCCAGGACCGCACTAGGGCGCCAATGAGGCTGCTTCTCACCACACGCTGGAGCGTTAGCTTAGGGCAAGGGCACCCAACTCGACAAGACTACTCTTTTTCGACCATGCCTTGTTTTGTTCATCTTGGCTCCTCGTTTTAGCTCCCGACGGTCCTTAAACCTGAAATTTAAGCTCTCATAAACCTAATTTAAGTCATAAAACTTTCAATTCAATATCAAATATGGAAATCTTATGAAATTCAAGCATAATTAAATTAAAATGCAAATGAGCACTAAGATGCAATATTTTACTTAAGAACCAAACAAAATAGTAGATATAATAACCTAAAATATACGAAATATGAGTAGTTAATCATCATCCATGCAATAATATTGATTAATTAAAATCTTTGAACCTTATCTTTGGCGCCTCACTCTAAAGGAAAAAACACGTTTGAGCGTAAAACGATTATTAACGACAACACTGCTGTTTCATAGTTGGAGAACTATCATTGTATCAACTGTTTCATTAGACGCACGCTACACAGTAGAAAAGAAAGTTCTGAACCTGTCAATGCCCCTCCAAACATTCTCATACAGTTGACTTCCCTCCCCACCAATGAATTTAGTCTAAACTCCAACATCTTTTATTCAATCATTTGCATATCTTTTTTTTTATATATGGAAAGAAGTTAAAATTTTAATCTAATTTTATGTTTGACTTAGTAATGGGTAAACTATAAAAATTATCATTTTTGTTTGTTTCATGTTACATTTTAGTTTTTTATATTTGAAATATTACGTTTTAATTACTTATGTTATTATTTTGTTATGAAGTAATCACTCTGCCGTTAATTTCCGTTATCTTCTTAACAGTAATCCTACGTGGTAGTCTAACTAGATTTTAATTGCCAATTTGGATTTTCAAACAGAATGAGAATAGATTTTTAATTAAATAAATTTAATTAATTAAAAATTTTAAACCCTAAACCTTATCTGAAAAACCATAAACGCATTTCCACTTGCCTCTCATCTTCATCTTCTTCCCTTTTGATTCCAACATCTTTAGTTACAAATCTGTCTCAAAGCTTGAATATTTAAAACTCATTCACCCAAGGAAACTTATATTTTAAATTCCTCTAATAATTATTTTGACTATTTTGCTTCATTAAGATTCAACTCATGGATTCAATTATTGAATCTTAAAATCCCGCTCAAAAAATTGTAATTAAATTACAGCTTGAAAACATAAGTTTCTTTGGGTGAATGAGTTTTAAAGATTCAAGCTTTGAGACATATTTGTAACTAAAGACGTTGGAATCAAAAGGGAAGAAGATGATGAAGAAGAGAGACGTGTGAAAATGGGTTTAGGGTTTTTCAAATAAGGTTCAGGGTTTAAAAATTTTAATTAATTAAATTTATTTAATTAAAAATCTATTCTCATCTCATTTGAAAATCTAAGTTGGCACTTAAAATCTAGTTGGACTGCCACGTAGGATTACCTTTAGAGAGATAACGGAACTTAACGGTAGAGTGATCACTTTGTAACAAAATAACATAAGTGACTAAAACGTAACATTTCAAACATAAATAATTAAAATGTAACATGAAGCAAACAAAAGTGACTATTTTTATAGTTTACCCTAAAGAGAAAGGGTTGTACGAAAGTGTGATTCCATGCCATATCTATCCATTTTCAATAGGAAAATGACAAATCTGATTTTTAGCATGAAAAATTTGATTTGTCATTTCCTTATTAAAAATGGATAGGGGTGACGTGGAATTACAATTTCGTACAATCTCTTCTCTAGTAATGAATTATTTTGTTCTTTTAATTTGTTTCATTTGAAATATTTTCTTAATATAATATGTAATGTGTTTTTTTTTTTAATACTTATAGATAAAACATCTTTAGAAAAAGAAGAAAACTGCTAATTCGTAAAACAATTATATAGATCAAATAAAATATCGAACCCTAAAAAAGAGAAGTAAAGAAAAAACAACAATAATCACAATGTATAGGGCATAAAATGACCAAAGGCAAAAATTATATGACTTTATTTAGAGGTTGATGTATACTGAGAGGAATCTGATGACCAAGAATGCACCGAAAAATCTCCAATACCGCCACCTTGACTACTGTTACCCAAGTTGAACTGATAACCCGACGCTTGAAGCGGAAAAACAATAGGATATGAAGTTGGCGGCGAAGCAGACGATGACGACGATAAGGAAGACGATTGTGCATGAGAACTTACTGACGAAGACAAAACTGTTTGATTGTATGGATAAATGGGTTGGTTTTGCCGCAGCTGCTGTAGTTGTTGCTCTCTTGGGAAACTACTGGCGGAAGAACCCAAAAAAAACTGAGAATAGTCGAGATATCCGCCGGTAACTTGAGGATTTGGGACCGAGTAATGAGACTGAGAGTGGTGAACGATTGGGTCCGTAGATGTAGGAATGGAGAAAAGGGTGATTGGGGAATCGGAAATGGGGAAATGGGTCGCTGTTTGATTGGGGGGAACTGATCGGAGTTTGACATTTTCAGGGAAGTTAAGCTTGGCTTTGTTGCCTCGGAAACGAAGGGCTGCTTCATCGTAGGCTCTGGCTGCATCCTCAGCGGTGTCGAATGTGCCTAACCAAACTCTAGCAGCTTTGATTGGGTCTCTTATCTCGGCTGCCCACTTACCCCATGGCCTCTGTCGCACTCCCCTGTATCTCCTCCTTGGTTCTTCTCTGTTGTTGTTCTCGTTGCTACTGTATTCATAGGTTGGGACCAATTGCGCTGGGGTGTTTGCCTCTGTCACTGCAAATAACAGGGGATGGCTTAACTTAATACAAAATATACTATAATTGGCAAAGATTACAAACTTTTTTTTTTTGGTGAATGCAAAGATTACAAACTTAGCATACGTGGAAAGCCTATAACTTTGACTTAGCTTATAAAAAAAATTAATAATAGTCTGAATTTTCTACTATGTTGCTTACCTCCTGCAAGAGCAGAAGACGAGCCACCATGTGGCAAGTGGACAAATTGCGTGCAAAGATTAGCAACAGACTCGACCGCCATCCGTCCGCCGCCGCCACCACCGGTAGCGCAACCGTCGACTTCTTCCCTTCCTCTCTTTAGCCCACCAAATCCCAATGAACGGTTGGTATTGTTAGACCGCCAATCCAAGTATTCATTCCCTGAAAGCTCTTCATCATCAGCAGGCACATCCCCGGCCACGACATGAGTCAAAGCTGAAACCATAACCGACATCTCCCTTTCCCTACAAGCATCGGACAACATCAATGAAGACGACGGCACCGCCTCCGCCACGGCAGCAGACGACGACCCTTCTTCTCTCATCATCAGCAACTGATACATCAATGATCCTTGACAGTCTTGGTCTTCGTCACCGGCTCCCCTGCTATTCTCACCGACCACTCTTCCTTCCTTGTGCGCCACCTCTCTAATTATTACGCAGTAATTTGCAGAAATCAAATCGTACAAAACCAAGTTCCTTTTCTTTTCAGTTCAACATAAAAAAAAAAAAAACCAGACATATATAGGGGATTCGAGAATGTGGGTCGGACACTGAATCTCCTTGGAACAGAGGACAGTTTGGTTCAATATGAAAGCCGCTTTTAAAAATTTTATTTAAGGTCTGTGGATAATTTATTAAAGAAAAAAAATCGAATTTTTTTCTTTGGAAATTAAAAAAATGACCTGGCAAGTGGGCAAATTGATATTTGGGTACTAGATATTACGTTTTCAGGTGTGAAAGGGGACAAACGAACCGACTATTGATTTTATTTTTTTGATTAATGGAATTAAAATTTGATAATTAATTTAAATATATTCTCACACATGATGAAAAAATATGAGTATAACTTTTATCTATTTAATGAAAATAATAATAATAATTATTTAATAAGAACTAAGATGTGAGTGGGGTCTTGGAAAAGGTAAGTCATCATATGTACATAGCATTTTATAGTTATTTTAACGAAATTTTAGTAAATTTATGCTTAATATAATTTACCCCTTATATATTAATAAAGAACCATTTTTAAGAAATTTTAAAACCCATTTAATTTAAATTTAAATTAATTAGAATTCAAAAATAAAAATCAAATTTTACTTTTTTGTATTTCATTTTCAAACAAAAAGCTAAATTTTGTTTTTTTTTTCATTTCACATTATCATATCAAATACTTTCAAAGGTTGATTTGATGGTATACAATGTATCTCAGGGTGGATTTAAATGAATATATATTTATTTACGATTAGTGTAAAAATAATTATGACGATAAAATTAAATATTGAAACGATATTTTAACGTGAAACAAAAAATAAATTAAACGCATTACATCCTACCGTCTATCTAAACCTATCCTAAATTTTTAATCCAAAGTTGAACTCACAAATGGTAAAGAATATAATTTAGGTCATTTTAAAAAAAAATTCTAAAATTTGGATATCTTAAATGAATGAATGAATGGAGAGGACATTTACCATTTCATCACCAAAATTTTGTTCAATTCCAATAAACCCTAAACGTGCGAAAATCCTAATTTTTGTAAAACCTTTAGTTTAGTATATTTAAATAGGAAACGGAGTCCAAAAATGTATAGTAAGCTTTTTCACTGTTCTTTGTTCTTTTTGTTATAATAAAAAAGGTCAACTACTTTGACAGATGAAGTGGCTTATTTTGATTGGATAGAACGGCGGTGGTGATTGTCTAAAAGTTGACCCAAGTCAAAGATTGTTATCAGAAGACGCGGTTTGTTACTAGTTGAATAGATTGTGTGGGGGCCATCACAGTTTCACCAAGTGGTTTGAACGGACACTCCAATTTTGGACGGCTGTCCGACATTTTTTTGGGTTTCGATTTTTAAAGAAAATTTATTAATTTATTAACTCGATTTAAGTTGTAAAAGATAAATTTTATCAACATAATAAAAGTTTCAGTCTTAAAATTAATAGAATATTGCGATACATTGGTAATTGACTTTGTCACCAGGAGTAAAGTCGGAAATTTTTTTTAGAGATGTCAAAATTAAATTATAATTTTTATTATAGTAAAAATATAATTTCACTATTTGAATAATTTATATTTTTATAATTTTAAAGTATTAAATCAAAATTTTATCAATTTTAAGGAGGTAAATTGTAATTTTATTTTTACTGATTTAAAATTTTAAAGAGCCTAAATAAAAAAATTTCTATTTTAGGGGTGTCGGGACCCTTCCAGCCCCTTAGATATGCCACTGTTCATCACAACTCAAGCACGAGAGTGATTGTAAGCGCATAATAAAATAAGAAAAATAATCTCGGATGATTTAAATTGATGGGCAAAAATCGATAAAAGAATCGAGTATTTACCAAACTAAAGAAGACAGCGACAAAATAATTCCTAAAATTACTTACAAAAGCAGAACTATATGCATAAACAAAACTAAAAAAAAATGCAATAAGAGTAGATAAAAATTTTAAAAATAAAAATTATTAAACAATAGAAAATAAACAAAAAAAACATATAAAACTTAAGACAATATCGGTCCAAACCAACTCTTAAAATCATTTATTATTCTGAGATACTCTCAAAACAAAAATGCATTAAGAAATCAACAAAAAACCACCTACTTTTCAAAAGAAACTATTGATGATCAATGAAGTTTCAACAACGACAAACATTATCATCTGTTCATTACAATTTATAAAAATAATAAAAATATTCACAAAATAAATTTGTAAATAAATAATAATAATAATAATAATAATAATACACTAAAATTTTGAATGTCAATATTGTCTATTTAGAGATTTGTTAAACTTTAGAATTAATCAAATTTCAATGTGAATATTAAACACCAGAGTATCTAGTATATAAAAAGAAAAGAACAAATTTTCCTGTAGGTCCCGTCATTTCATCAATAGTATTCAATTAACCCTGAAAGAATATCTGGTCAAAGAATGTGAACATCAACCAAACTTTAAGTTTTTATGATTATTTGTTGGTAGATTACTGGATGATAACCTACCTCAAATTCAAGTTTAGATTCCAATGCAAATAAATATAATCTAATTTCACATTGAAAGTTTTACAATTATGGTTACTTTATTGCTTTATTGGAATTCTTTTTCACAAAAGGAAATGAAATAATAAAATTTGAACCCTAAGTTTGGTTTATTAATAAAAGATTTAATCACTGCTTCTTTATATTATTCAAATTTAAACTCAAAACTGAACTCGTGTTGACTTGATTGTTAGAATATTTATTGTCCTAGATGTGATCTGAGTTTGAATCGCATTAGTCACGTTATTGTTAGGGCTTTGCCCTCTTCTTATAATTCACAAAAAAAAAAAATTTAAACTCAAAACTTACTTGAACGACAATCGAACAACTATGCCATTGACACTTTTATGCAGTACCGGGTAATAACAATAAAGGCATGTTCATACATATTTAGCAAGCGAAAGAAATATGAATTTACTAATTAAAAGTTGGAGGGTTGAATTGAAAAAAGAGGAACAAGTTAGGGAGTCCTAGAGTAAATAACCAAATGATTATGAGCAATATTTAGATTAAACAAGAATGCCGCTTTTTAAAGGTATGTCATTGTCACTTACTCCAAACTAAAACAAAATACACCATTTATTAAAAGAAAAATCATTTATAATTTTATCATGTGTACTAAGGTAACTGCGTATTAAATTTCATTATTAGTCCTTGCACCTTATGAGAATTATGAATTTAGTCTATACTTTTTGAATTACACAGTTTTAGTCTCTATACTTTTAAATTTTTGTATTTAGTTCTACTTCAAACTATAGTAATTAAATCCGTTCAGTTGAACTCAATTACCGGTCATGTACTATGCATGCAATTGTAGATTTTAGCCCATATTCTCCAAACAAATCATTCTAAGTCCCTATACTTTTCAAATTTTCAAATTTTAATTTTGATGCAACCGACAATCGTTAATCCATTAATTTGATTTTTAGTTAGTGATATGTGGAAATAAGAAGTTGGTATGATGTACCATTACACATGTGATAATATGTTTGTCAAACCAGATTTTGAAAATAATAGAACTTAACTTAATGAATTTAACAATTATCGTTTGATGAAGACTGAAATTTTAAAATTTGAAAAGTAAAGAGACTAAGAATGACCAAATTAAAGTACAAGGACTAAATCCACAACTTGTATAAAGTACAAGGACTAATACCAGAATTTGACTTGCTTTTCCTTCACGATATAAATTCCAACCTAATGTAAATTTTTAGGTTAAATTGTTGTTAGTCCCTATACTTTGCAAAAGTTGCAAATTTAATCCTTGTACTTTTATTTTATCAATTTTAGTCCATGTACTTTTCAGATTGCTCACTTTTAGTCCCTATTTTGTAATTTTGAATTATTAGTCCTTACCCTCAATTGCAATTAAATTTGTTTGGTTAAATTCAACTACTAGTCAAGTACTATGCGTACAATTATAGATTTAGTCTATTTTTTCCAATTAAATCATTCTAAAACATTATACTTTTCAAATCTTAGAATTCCAGTATTGACGCAAATGGCAGTCGTTAATCTATTAGTGAGTAATACGTGAAAATAATAAGCTGACATGACATTACATATGTGATAATATGTTTGGCGTATCAAACTTCAGAAATAACATAACTTTACTTAATGAGAATTTAATAGTTACTCTTTGATGATGATTGAAATTTTAAAATTTTTGGAATGTACAAAGACTAAAAATGACCAAATAAAAGTGCAGGGATTAGATGCATAATATTTACAAAGTACAGGGATTAATGGCAAAATATAACCTAAACTTTATGTTCATGATACATCAACTTAGAATTAGTGAATGGAGTGTGATTTACTCAGCACCGAAATTGAAACAGTAAAAGATATATAAAAATTGGTTTGGCAAAAAGGTGATGCACGTCACGTCGGTAAGACTTATCAAAACAAAAAGAATGTATAATAAATAAAAATTTTGGAGATCCAATAAGCCACTTATCAACTTGCAATTTGCATATTAAAAGTAGGATTCTTACAATTAATGTGTGCTTAAGATTGGATCGGCGATTAAATTATAGGATTACGTACATGCATGGAATCTTAAACCCATCAAACAAAAGAATATGACATCCAAGCCAACGTGTTTCTTTATGAATTGATTCTCTTTTGGCAGTAGATTAACATGAGAGTTCGAAGACAAATAAAGTTATATTAATTAATTTGAGTGAAAACGAAAATATCTAAAAAAATTCAAATTCAAAAGATAAATAAAGAAAACAAAAATTAAAAGGAAAGATGGATCGAATAAATCGATGGGTATAAATAGAAGATAGTTGTCTAATTGAACCATTTGAGATATAAACCCTAACAAATTCAATTAATGGCTATAATCAACCCTCCGAGAAATAATCCTTAAAAAATTGAAGGATAAAAATAGATTCCTATGACTCGTTGAAGAAAATCGAGAAGAAAAAAAAAATACTTCTAAAAATTACAAGAAATATTGCACGGAAAAAATTAACTTCAAGAGTTAAAATTTTTATTAATGAATGAATTAATTGTCTTTAACGAATAATGAAAAGGTTAATTACAGTCAAATAAAACTCTCAAGTATAATGAAATTCTAATCGAATTTTCTTGTTTACTAAGAAACATAAAACTCCTAAAAAACTTTAAATATTTAAAAATATCCTAAATTTCGGAATAAATAAATAAAACATAATAGATATAATATTGAGCTCATATATAATCAAAATTAAGCCTTAAACTCGAACCCAACATGATTTAAACTCCAATTAAAGCCTGAAAGTCATAATTTCCCTTAATAATTTCATTTAAAAATTCTGCTAGCGCAATCTTTAGTAAAATGATCATAACTTAAGTTCCTGAACTCGAAATTGAGTGATTCAAAGTACGTTTCGAATATAAAAAATAGTTTTTCGAGCGATACGTAGACATCACAGTCCAAAAATGTTTCGATTCCATCCAAAAATTCGTTGCAAATCAACTGATCTTCTAAACTTAAAAATTGATGGCTTGATTGAATTGACTTCAATAAGTTTCACCCCATTCGTGTATGTACCATTCCCAAACGAAGAAAGAAAGCTTTGGAGGAAGTTTAAGTTTCCAAATCCATATCCAATCCCCTAAAAAGACCATTGGATGAGACCAACCAACACAAGGTATGAAGACCCTGGGGGAAAGATGGATAATGGATACGCAAGAATACTGCCCCAAAAGAAATTAGGGATTTCAAACGACAAAGAACACGAACTGGATTGGAAGTCTTTGACTAACAAGTTTTCTTCGCCAGACATAAGAGGGCCATGAATAAGAGAACGGATAGAACCCAAACCCCTCCAATCATCATTCTTTTTTAAAGGTTTAATATAATATTTGGTACCTGAACTTGACACTTTTTTCTTATTTGGTACTTAAACTTTTTTGTGACCCAATTTGATACTTGAACTTGATATTTTTTTTCTAATTTGATACCTAAACTTATTTGTATCCAATTTGGTACCTGAACTTGACATTTTTTTCCTAATTTGGTACCTAAAGTTTTTTTAGATTCAATTCGACACATAAATTTATTAAATATTATAAAAATTATGCAAAACAATAATGTTTTTAAATTTTTTTTATTATGCTACAAAAATATTATCAGCTTTAGAAAAAATTCATATTAAAAAAAAGTATTGAGCTATGCTTAATAAATTAATATTAAAAAAATTAGGTACCAAATTAGAAAAAGAATCAAATTCAGATACTAAATTAAGAAAAAATATCAAATTTAAGTATCAAATTGAATAAAAAAAATTTTAAGTTTTAAATTAAGAAAAAAAATGTTAAATTTAGATACGAAATGTTATATTAAATTTTTTTAAAAATATAATATACTAATATTAATAAGAACTGAACATGATTCAACCTATGAACTAGAATATACCGTCATTATTTGTATTAATTGTGAATAAGAAGATGTATGGGGCAAGCCAAAGTCGAAGGTTTTAGTCGACATTGGATAGTCCAAAAGAAAACAGCCACGTAAATAATACAACAATTCACCAATTATAGCATTATCCCAAAAAAAAAAAAAAAATTGAAAGATGATTTGACAATGATGAATTACAGAAGCCTGAAATTTGATATAGCGACACCATCACTCCCTTTCTAAACTAATGTATGGAACCGTTGAGTTTTTTTTTTTTTTTTTAATTTTATTATTAAATGCAATGCAATGTGTCAACTTGAAACATAGTCTACTGTATTTTACATGTTTATCATTCAAATTTATGGATGGTGGATTCGTTGATTTAATTGATTTGATATTATTTTTTGGATTGATATCTTAATCGATTTTTTATTTAATTGATCGGTCTGTTTCAATTTAAATATTATTGATTGGTATAAGATAAAAGTTCAAAAGCCAACAACTTCAAAACTTAAGGATAAATGAGTATTCTTTGCTTGACTCGATTCTTCACTTCAAATACAGTGGAAGCAAAAGAAAGCTTATGCCCGTAATATTAGCGGATGATCATCAAAGAAAATAGAACCGCCTTAAACTTTTATCAACAAATCCATATTTATAACTTTCAAGGAGTTAATTCACCATTTGAGTTTGAATTTTACAATGATTTTCATATTGAGGTTTGAATTTTTTTATCGAATTTAATAATTGTTCTCACATTAAAGCTTGAACTTTTTTTTTTTTGTGTTCAAGCTAGTTCATGATATTTCCTTTAAAAAGTTCAAACTCAATGAGGAAACAATTGTCAAGTTTAGAAATTAACTTGTACAAAAACAAATTCAAATTTTAATGCGAAAACAATTACCACGAACTAAATTGAACAACAAAGTTCAGACCTCAATATAAAAACAATTGACAAATTTAAGGTTGAAATAGTGCATGGAACCCTATTCCAATCTCAAAGTTATGAGTCGTTATATAGAATCAAACCCTTTTAGCAAATGGTCCAAATCTCCCAACAAGTAGAGTCACAATCATGTCGTAGGATATCCCCATGCTCGTATAGCCACTTATCTATAAACTCAGAAATGATGGAGATGTTCATGCCTCAATTTTAAGTTGACTCCCGCAATGCGTCCAAAATTATTGGAAAACTTGAGCCATTTATGCCATGAATTTCTTTTTAAAACCTTTCAAATAATTCTAGAAATACTTCACAATTGCAATTTGAAGATTTGACCAAGAAAATCATGTATATTATTAAATAGTAATAATATGATCATGCAAAATTTTGGAGATGAATAATAATCAGTTCAGAATCCCATATGATGACCTGATAGTTAGGATATTCACTGTTCCAGATATGATTTAAGTTCGAATCGTGTTTATTGTTCGGGTTTTATTTTATTCTTGTATTCCTTCAAAATTTTTCAATTAAATCTATGTATTTATATATTCAGAGGTCAACCAATAAAACAAGTCATGTTTCAAAAAATAAAAGTAAAAACTAAATAGCAATCAAAGGTCAAAATTCAACTGACTGTATTGTCACAAAAGAAAAATTGAAAAATGCTTGTTCGGCTCTGTTCCATGTCACCCAATCTTCTTTTATTTATTTATTTTTCAATATACTTACTTCCATAAACATAGTCAACGTTAGGGCAAAAGTGGGCAGGAGGTGCCTCACCCCACGTTACTCCATTGTCAACCACAGAATTTTGAACTTAAACTTTGGTTTGGATACATCCATGTGAGGTGGACCATTGCATACCCAACCATCGTGAGTGGAAGGGAAAATTGTTTTCAATGTCAACTATAACCGTCGGCTACAACCTCAATTGTAATTTAAGGAAAAGTTATTAAGATATTATAATTTATCTTATTTGATTAATATATTTTGATTATTTATTTTGGGATTTTGGTTTACAAGAATTCTAGTGTAATATGTATGTACCTTATTTAAAGAAATATTGATTTTGAAGAAGTTAAAGTCAAACAAAAACTCTTTTGTAGGCCTTTAACATGATCAAATTTACTTATTAAAGAGAATTTTTTTGTTTTAAAGATTACGATAAAAAGTTCTCGGTAAGTTGATTGCATATTAAAGGCAATATCAAAGGCTAATTTTAGGAGATAACAATTTATTGATTATACTTTTGTAAGTCATTATATGCTTATTTAAGAGAAAATTTATTATTGACTTATGTATCAGATGAATAGATAATTTATTTTGTACAATAAATCAAGTTAAATTAGTCATATATGTCGAAAAATTGTTATTTGATCAAATAGGCCGGTTTTTTAAAAATTTAGGAAAATAGGTTGTTTTTGGAGAGTGTGTGTGAAATCGTGTTCAGCTAAACGTGTTTTTTACGCAATTGGCAAGAAAATTCGTTCAGCTGAGCGAGCTTTTTACTGACATGTCGAGGAAAATATGCCTAGTTGGACATGTTTTCTTTAGAATTAAAAAAAAAAAACACTTTCAATTGGGTGTACCTTCCTTAACATGTCAACAAAAAGCTTGCCTAGCTGAACAAACTTTCACACACTCTCTAAAAATGACTTATTTCCTTAAATTTTCAAAAAAATCCCTATTTGGCCAATTAATAATTTTTTTGGGGCATACCCAATTTAGCCAATAAATCAAAGGGGAGTTTTGCTTTGGCATACTTACTACTGTTAATTGTTCTGTTTGTTCATAATGCTCATTATTTACTATTATGTGTTGCTATTAATTTTATTCAAACCGTTTTGAAGATTACACTTTTTTATATAAATATTGATATAAAACAGCTAATATTTAATAAATAATAATTTAAGCTTTTAGGTCAAGCGGAATCAAAAATGAATTTAGACTAACAAATATTCAAATTATGGCCTGACTTTGTAAATAAATTTAGTTGAAAGCAAAAATAATATTTTAAAATGAAACAACATTATTTTTTTAAGTTGATGAAAATATTAAGCTTATAATTTATAAGGATTGAAAAGTAACAAGAATAGCTAATTTCTCAATGAAAAATAGTGATGAATTAAATTTAAAATCAAATCAAATTAAACCTTTAAAATAAAATAAAAAACAAACATTTTCTATACTATCATTTCTATCCACAACATTCAAATACAAGATCTAACTGTTATAATAAATGTCAATAAAAACAATAAAACAATCGCAAAACAATAACAAAAAAAAAATAAAACACAAATTTTATGTGAATTTTTTTTTAAAAATAATCACAAACAAAAAAAAAATTTACTAATATTAAAAATCAAATAATACAAAAAAATTTTAACTACATCTATTTAAAAATTAAAAAACTTATTTTAATCAATATCAAATGAAAATATAATTCTATACAAATTCTATTTGTACACAAAAATTCAAATCCTCAATCCTTCAACCTTACAAATCTTCCTATTTTACCATTATATTTTATTTTTTTAACAACTAAAGAAATTCAAATCATATAACTTAACACTACTAAAATAATTGGCATTCCCAATATAATTGGCATAAGGATTGATGGTACCAAAATTGGACTTGTTGAACCTTTGGACAAATTTGTAGGAGGCGAACCTTTTACCTTGCTAGAGAGAACGCTTTCATAATGACGTGGAATTCATTAATTAACAATAAGCAAGCTTCAATACATAACAACCACTTATAATCTAAATTGCTAAACATACCAAAATCACAGCTGTACAAGGAATTAAATCAACTTAGATATTGTGAAGACAATTAAAACCCACATATTGCATGCTCTCAAAGCTTCAAAAAGGATCCGCTCTTTAGCTCCCACAAGACATGCACTCTTCTCGATTTGTAAGGGAACAAACCATTTGTGCCATTCTTGTTTCATCATCTTCTACTTTAGGCTTTTCCTATATTATGAACAGAAAATAATAAAAATTTTAAAATCAATATAATTTGCAAATTTCATGACATTCTAGATGTTATGCAACTTCAACATGAATCAGAACAGTGTGTATTACCTTCAGCATCGATGTATCAACAGTGAATTTAATTGCATCAGCTGCAGCACGAGATCTTAAATAATACATTCCTGTCTTCAGACCCTGTATATACAGTCAAGGGAATCAGCAACCATTATGCAACTACTGGCATTAATATTTGTTTAACCATGATAAAAGCCAAGTTTTAATACCTTGGACCAGGCATAGAAGTGTAAGGATGTAAGTTTTCCGAAATTAGGTTGGTCCATATGTATATTTAAGCTTTGGCTCTGGTCTATGTAGCATCCTCGATCAACAGCCATATCAACTAATGTTTTTTGCTTAATTTCCCAAACAGTCCTAGTAAATCAGAAACAAATATATACTTTAACTTCATACTAAAGAGGTAATGAGAGAAAAGGGGACTGGGGATTGAGAGGAAGGTGTTGGAAATAACCAGCAGTCCATACCGGTAAATTGCTTTCAGTTCATGAGGTATTTCGGGAATATTTTGAACTGAACCATCTGTATGTATTATCTTGTTCTTAACAACAGGTGTCCAAAGACTCATCTCAGTTAAGTCATGAAGAAGATGCTTATTCACCACTACAAACTCACCACTGGAGAAAAACAGAAAATAAGTTTTAAGCAATGGACAACTAAGAAATGGAGCAAGATGCATAAGAGAAAGCCGGGACAAACCTCAGAACTCTACGACTATAGATATTGGAAGTATATGGTTCAAAGCACTCATTATTTCCAAGAATCTGGCTAGTTGATGCAGTTGGCATAGGTGCTAACAAAAGTGAATTTCTCACTCCATGCTTAGCTATGTTGTCTCTAAGAGCATTCCAGTCCCACCGATTTGAAGCAGTAACACCCCACATATCTTGCTGGAGAATACCCTGAAATTTAACAGGCAACTAAGTCATGAGCAAAACATATCAGCAAGAAATGAGCATTTAGTAAGATATTGCAATCACATTGAATAGAACCAGAATACTTGTATGCATTTCAAAGAATCACCGAAACCACATACCTCACTCACAGGACTCCCATTATATGTCTCATATGGTCCCTCTTTCTCAGCTATATCAGAAGAAGCTTTCAGAGCATGGTAGTATATGGTCTCAAATATGTCCTTGTTCAGCTGCTGAGCCTGAAATTCAGAACCAGTAAATTATCAGACAAAATAGATTCAACTTAAATGGTATGTCAGTTTCATATATTCATGATCAAATATACCTCAGGTGAATCAAAGGCCATGCCAAGTAAGATGAATGTATCTGCAAGCCCCTGAACTCCAATACCAATGGGTCTATGACACAAATTTGATCTTTTTGCAGTTTCAACAGGGTAGTAATTAACATCAATTATTTTGTTAAGATTTCTTGTAACAATTTCAGTAACCTGTCACAACAGTGCAAGGAAAGACATAACAATCATTATTAACAAATAATATCATAAGTGACATCATGCACAAACACAAAACTCAATGATACACTAGATGGATGAAACACCATCTAGCAATATATGGATAAGAGCATTAGCAAAGTAAAGAATCAAACCTCAGCCAGTTTGTCAAAGTCAAAATATCTATTCTGAGAACCTCTACTACCAACAAGCCTACATGGATGAGACTCCAGTGGAACCCCCTGAAGTAGATAAAAAGTTAATAAGGCTAATTAAATTAACATGCAGACTCAAGATAGAGCAACATGTACAACATAAGCACCATACAACACCTACCTTTTCCCTCACGTATCTTGGTAGTGCAATAGATGCCAGATTGCAAACAGCAGTTTCTGTTGGACTTGTGTATTCAATGATCTCAGTACACAGATTAGAAGATTTAATGGTGCCAAGATTTTGCTGGTTGCTTTTTCTATTGCAAGTATCCTGGAAAAACAGTGGGAGACAAAGGGTCAACAACACAATACTCATATGAGAACAGAAATACCCCATAAAATATAAAGCTTGTTTGGACAAATCACCTTAAATAGCATGTAAGGGGTACCAGTTTCTATCTGGGATTTCAGAATCTCAAACCACAAGTTCTGTGCTTGGACAACCTTCTTTGCTTTGCCCTGAATATCAAACAAGAAAACTTTAGGAAATGAATTCTAGTTGGGAAAAATATAAAAGCATTAACCAAATATATAACAGCATTAACCTCTCTTTCATAATGAATATACAGCTTCTCAAATTCTTCACCCCAACAATCTGCCAGTCCTGGAGCTTCATTAGGACAGAATAATGACCACTGCCCATTACTCTGGACTCTTTGCATAAAAAGATCAGGCACCCAAAGAGCATAAAATAGATCACGCGCCCGGTGCTCTTCCTACAGCAACAAAAACATTATTGGATATGATATAATACCATACAGTATTGCAACAAACCAGCCAAATAAAGAGCTTAACACCCAAATGACACAGCTCATGCAAACAAATTCAAACTACATAAAATACCTTTCCATGGTTCTTCCTGAGGTCCAGAAACTCAAAAATGTCAGCATGCCATGGCTCCAAATATATAGCAAAGGCACCTAAATGCATCAAAGACATCATTTTTAATAAAAGGGTTACCAAACATTGTCAGAAAACATAGCATATAGAATTAAAAAAATTCAAGCATACCCTTTCTTTTCCCCCCTCCTTGATCAACATAACGAGCAGTGTCATTGAACACCCGCAGCATTGGGACAATGCCATTAGATGTACCATTTGTTCCACGAATATAACTACTTGTAGCCCGAATATTGTGAACTGAGACACCAATTCCTCCAGCTGATTTGCTGATAATAGCACACTCCTTCAAAGTTTCATATATTCCCTCAATACTGTCATCTTTCATACACAACAAAAAGCAGCTGCTCAACTGCCAGAACGCAAGTCAAAGAACTACATACGTAAGCAAAAGAATTTAATGAACAATGACAATAAATAAAGTGACTCAATCTAATATTTGCACACAAAACTTACTTGAGGCCTTGGAGTTCCAGCATTGAAAAGTGTGGGAGAACCATGAGTAAACCATCTTTGAGACATCATGTGATAAGTTAACATGTGTTGGGGCCTTTCTATGTCATTCTTATGAATTCCAACTGCAACCCTCATTAACATGTGTTGGGGCCTTTCTATAACCTTCCCTTGAACTTTCAAGAGGTAGGACCTCTCGAGGGTTTTGAAACCAAAATAATCATAGTCAAAGTCCCGATCATATATGATCTCACTATCCAACAGAGCAGCATTCTGAAACGAAAACAATAACAAAATTTAGCCTTTATACATGTAATCATTACACAAAAAAGGAATTAGAAAGGATACACAATGTTGAAACTATGCATAACTAAAAAGGCAACAAAACAAAGCAAACACTAAAAACTCCACATAACTAAAAAGGATCAGCATTTGATGCACTCACAATGTGATCATCTAATTCTAACAATGTATAAACTTATAAACAGCAAGGACATCAAATATAAATCAAGCTAAAAAAGGCTTCAAAAATTTATTTAAAAATACTGTATAAGTTTTGTAAGGCCATGATTTTTGCAGTCAGTATCAAGTATCATAACATAGACAATGACTTGTCAACATTCATAACACAAACGGATCACTTCCAATTCTACAAGCATGCCAAGCTTTTGTAAGGCTTAGTCCAACACAACTTTGGCATCAACCACAAGATAAAGGGTTTACCATTTTTTAAACTACAAAATTTCAGCAGAGATAAAAGAGGCATCAGTAACTTGAGTGTAAAGTGACACTCTAGCCAAAAGATCTACCATATTTCAAACTAGAAAAGCAAGAATCAAAATTTGAGCGTAAAATAGAATGAAGCATAATCATAGTACCTTCATGATGATTTCATAAACATCATCAGCAATCAAAGGCGCCTTCAGTCCAGATCTCTCGTTGAAATGGTTGTACATGATTTTAATCCTACATTTATAAACCACCCATCCTCAAAACATCAATCGCCTCTCTCCAGAAAAAAAAAGCATTATCAAATTAAATAGAAATCGCTTACGTCTCAGAGAATGACTTCCTAGTATTTTTATGTAAATTCGAAACAACAATCCTCGCCGCCAACTGCAATCACACATTTTAATTAGTAAAAACAACTCAAAATGTTTAGAATATCATTATCTTTTAAAAGAAAAAAGAAACAAACTCACGGAAGCATAATCAGGGTGGTTCGCAGTCATAGCAGCGGCGGTTTCAGCAGCCAACTCATCAAGCTGGCTAGTAGTGACCCCTTTATAAACACCAGCGCAGACCTTCTGAGCGACAAGGACTGGATCGCAGTGATCGATACTAAGTCCATAGCTCAATTTCTTCAACCTCGCGGTTATCTTATCGAAATGAACGGCCTCTTGCCTCCCGTCTCTCTTAACCACGTACATTGTTAATCCTTCTCTACCTCTAAGCAATTTCGTCGAACAGGTTTCAGGCTTGCAGAAAAAGAGTGACCTTAAGCGCGGTTTATAAAATGCGATAAAAGAAAACAACAAATGGTTTTGAAATTTGAGAATTTTTTTATTTTTTGCTTGGGTTTCCCTCGTTATTAAAATTTGGTTTGGGATTTTTTTGAAATTTTCGCGCCAAAAGTAGATAGAATGGGAGCGCCTTTCTTTTTCTTTTTCCTGGCCAAAACAATGGGAGCATGTCTTATCAATGGTTTTTCCTTTCCTTATCCCTCTGAATGGTTCAAGTAGGTGTCGCATGGGGTCCACGTTTTATTTGTTTTTGCGATTTTTAATTTTCTTTTAATTCGCTTTTAGGAGGTTTTTATTTTGAGTTAGGGAAATAGTCAATTTTCTGAGAGAGTTTGTGATGATTTGATGGTTAAAAATATTTATTATTTTAAGTGTAATTTGAATTTTAATTGTATTAATCGTATATGTTATTTGGGTTTTACTTTATTATTATAATTTACAAAAAAATGATGCAATATAATTAAATCAAAAGTTTATGATTTATATAAAAGTTGGGGTTAAGTTGAATGATTTATAATATAAATTATTTAATATACAAGAGATTTATTGTTGATAAATGAGAATTACAAGTTAAATTTTTTTAGTAGTAATGACTATAGTAAGTTTAGTATTTTTTTATATATAATTTGTTGGCACATATGAGCAAATTTTATAATTTTTTAATAATTAAAACAAAAAATGTAAGAGTCAAGTTGAAAAAAATTGTAAATGTTGAGAGTTAAATTTATGATTGTATTTAATATTTATTAGAATTAATTGGAAAAAGTTAACTCTGTTGATTTCTTTTTTAAAATGATAAAAGTTGTAAATGAATTGTTAAGATTTTTGGATGTTGATTGAGTATTAATTTATTTGGCATTGTTGTCGTTGTTGTGACAACTTAAAAGATGTAAATTCAAGTGTGATTACTCGTGAAATATCATACACTCTAGAGATTAATGATTTTTCAACTTACCAGAAAAAAAACCATTGCATGTTTTTTTTTTTTTTTTATATATAACTTAAAAGACATATAATAGTTTTTTTTTACTATGCTTATAAAATTAGAATTGCACTATTATCGATTAAACCATAAATGAAGTGATTAGAGATGGGTCAAAATTTTTTTAAGGATCGAAATTAAATTATATATTTTTAGGAGATCAAAATGTATTTTTATCACTTTTAAACTTATAATATCAACATTTCTTAAAAAATTGAATAAATATTTTTTATTTTTAAGGGATCAAAATATAAATTTATCATAAATTAATTTCTAATTTTAATTTTTTTAAAAAGAACTAAAAGGTAAATATTTTATTTTTGGGTCAAAACCATATCTATCATCCTAATTTGTCCTCGAAAGTGACATTTAATTAATAGTTAAAAAAATTATGTAAATTAATAATGTTTTTTAGTTTAAAAACATTTTCTAAAGAGGTTTTCTCTTCATTTATCTGTATATAGATTCACATTTCTCTTAATTCATATTTTATTACAAATTTAGGGATTTACCATTTTATAGATGGGGCATGATGTTGAAGGCAAGTTAAGTTTATCCAATGGCCCAATAGGAATCACTCGCTGCCACTGCGTTGCTATGCTGAGCAACCTTGTACTTGTTTTATTTGATCTCTCGTTCTCCATAGAAATTATTTTACTCCAGACTTGATAAATTCTTCCCTTAAAAACCCACGGAGTCAATGCCAATTACACCCTAGCCCCACTTCCCTCCCAGATTTCGACTTTCGAGGACCAAATTAAACCCTAACTTTCCCAAACCCCCTCAATTGAAAGTTGAAACCTCCAACAAAACCCTAACTCCCCCCAAACCCTAGCCCTGCGATTCATAGACTTGAAGAGGAAGAGCTGAAGTCTTCCAATTCTCGAGAATAATTAATGGATTTCGACGAGTACGAGTATTTGGAGAAAACCGTGGAGGAGCAGGAAGATTCGAAGAAGAAGACCAAAGACGGAGGAGGAGCGGGGGATAAGAGCGAGAGAAGCTATAGGAAGAGAGATAGTGAGAGAGATGAAGAGGATGATGAAGGCAAGAGCAGTAGCAAGAAATCGAGAAGCGGTCGCGAAGAGGACGACGAGGAGAGGCGAGATCGTGACAAAGATCGGCGTAGAAGCAGCCGCGATAGAGAAAGGGAAAAGGAAAAGGAGAGAGATAGGGATAGAGATTTAGAGAGGAGGAGCAGCAGAGGAAGGGAAAAGGAAAAAGATAGAGAAAGGGATAGGGAAAGAGAAAGGAGAGATAAGGATAAGGAGAAAGAGAAAGAGAGAGATAAGGAGAGGAGAGAGAGGAAGGAAAGGGAGAAGGAGAAGGAGAAGGAAAGGGAGAGAGAGAGGAGAGAGAGAAGCAGCAGTAGGTCGAGGAGGCACGAGAGTGAGCGCGAGCGAGAGAAGGAGCGGGACAGAGAACGTGACATTGACATCAGAGACAGCAGGTGCTCTTTTATCATCTCTTTCTCTAAGCAAATTGTCTTTTGACGCAATTCCGTTGTGTTTTTTGCAATCCAATTGTGTTGCCTTTTTATGATCTAAGTGAGTTCAAGAACATGGTGGGGGTGCTCATTGTTGAGACGTCTCCTTGGGAGAGAATTTCATGCTCTATTTTGATGTTTAAGGATTTATCCATCTCAGTGATTGATGTGGAAAGAAACATAAGAGGGTTTATTTTTAGTAGTTTGCATTCTTTAGACCTGTAGAACTATTGTGCCATTTGGATGTGGGCATGTTTGATATATGTGGATGGTATGCTGTTCTAAATTTGGAAAGACCAGTTTGCTAAGAGCAGGATTTTTGTGATATTCTAGATTATCTAATGAATATGTATGTCTCAGGAGATTTAAAGACAAGAAGGAAGCAGCAGAGCCTGAAGCTGATCCGGAGAGGGACCAGAGAACCGTTTTTGCCTATCAGGTAGATGAATTCTGTTTTTTGTTTTCATCTTTGAAGGACTATTAGGCCTAAATGTTATACCTATGTGTACAAACATGCATTTCCTTTTGCATTTATTGATTACGTTTGAATTTGAATTGGTTGATGGCAGATGCCACTAAAAGCAACCGAGAGAGATGTCTATGAGTTCTTCTCAAAAGCAGGAAAGGTTAGTCAGGTTTAATTTGGTTATTTTTTTTCTTAATGTGAAGGTTGTATATAATATTTTCACCATAGCTTTCAAGTATGCCAGGAGTCCATATTAATCAGTTCGGAAAAAAAGTTAATGCAAATGATTTTGAGAATTCAAGTGTAAATTTGGAATTCTAGGTTCGTTTCAATTAAAACTCATCATTTAGATTTCTGGTATGTGGCAAACTCATTTTGCATGGTCATCAATTTTGTTTCTTTAATGCCTTCATAAATTGGTGATAATAACTATAAGTTGATGCATATATGCATATTATTGAGATACATCTACTTCCTCTTGCAGTATATGCTCCTCTGCCTTCAGTTACTAGTAGTATTATGAATTTGTTGTGTCTCAACATACTATACATGTGGGGTGAGTTAAAATCACATGGGTTAAAACAATATTTTCAGGAACACTTTGATAGGTCTTCTATGATGAAGCTTGGAAGTCTGGAATTTCCCTTTATATTTAATTTTTTGCAGCTACTGTTTTCTGTTTGATCTCATATTTATCTATATTATGATTTTCAGGTGAGGGATGTTCGGTTGATAATGGATAGGAACTCAAGACGATCAAAGGGAGTTGGGTATGTGCTTTTATGTTGAGCAAAGTTATACTTTCTTTTGCAGTCTTGTTAAATAAGTATTCGCATCTATGCTTTCAAGAATCAAGTTTAACTGTATTCTTAAATTCACTAGCAATGCGATAATGATGAGGGATGATGGGAATTGCACTCATGTTTAATCAATTCATGCTGCGTTCGCAAGGTAGATGACATATACCTAAATTTTTTTTCTTCTCCCAGAACTCTACTGCTTTGAATTTTCTATGCGTTAAGGTAACAGATAAAGATGAGTACCTTCGACCAATTCTTAGCTTGTTAATGGTTCTGATAAGGATTTAATGATACTTCTTCCAATTTAATCTAAATGTGGTTTTTCTTAGAGGACTTAAAACTCATTTGCAGGGCTTTTTCTTTTTTTATTCCCCTAGTATGTTATTTTTCATTTTTTTTTTTTGCTTGTTGAGGTTGAAGGAAGAGGGGTTGGGATGATTTCTTGGTTCTTATCTTCATCTTTGATTTCGTTAGTTTTCAGAGTTAATTCCGACATCTTAGTTCTAGAGTATAATTTTAGAAGGTGGTTCCTTCTGGCCCCTTTTTTCTTGATATTGTGAGGACAGGGGCAACCATACAACCTCCTTTTTGAGTCCTGATGTGTTGCTCGGTTATCTTGGTGTACAATATCTATTCAGCTTTTCTAATATTGTTATGCTGAGCTAACGTATTTTTATCACATGAGACATCAGATTCAACAAAGATACTCAGCATGAGCTTTCTGCACTACAGTTTTCTTTCCCTACATCTATTTGCTTTATTCTTTGTAAGTTTTGATCATATTTTTCCCCTCATAATTTGAGAGAAACTAATTACAGCCACTGATGAAATTGTAGGTACATTGAGTTTTATGATGTGATGTCTGTTCCAATGGCAATAGCATTGTCTGGTCAACTGCTTCTTGGTCAACCTGTGATGGTTAAACCTTCTGAGGCTGAAAAGAATCTTGTTCAGTCCAATACTTCTGGTGCAGGCACAGGTGGTGTTGCTGGGCCATATGGAGCTGTTGATAGAAAATTGTATGTGGGTAACTTGCACTTCAATATGACAGAAATGCAGCTTAGACAGGTAATAGGACAATTAGCTTATCAGCATAATCAGAAGTTACTGGTCTTTTATTTTGTTTATGAAAGACTTGTAATAATATTCTTTTCAATTGCTGACTGTGTAACTTAAACTTGTTAAATGAAAATTTGTGGATGAAACACATTCCACAGAAGTTGCTTACGCAGTAGTTTGGAAAGAGTTTCATGACTGTTTGAGATGTATTTTATTCTCTGACCTGTTTTCTAATTGATACTATCCAGTTTTATTTTTATCTTTGACTTTGTTATTATTATTTTAAAGGTACATGATTTTCATTCCGAACCCTTTTCTCATCATTATGTTTATGGCTCAGATATTTGAACCTTTTGGCCCAGTTGAGCTTGTACAACTACCACTTGACCTTGAGACTGGGCAGTGCAAAGGTTTTGGATTTGTTCAGGTAGTTAAAAATTGAAGACTTGGGTTTGTAATGTTTATTTTCATTACAATAATTATACATCTACTCCTTTGTACCAAAAAAAATATACATCTACTCATTTGTTGTTGTTCTTTACAGTTTGCTCAACTTGAACATGCAAAAGCAGCTCAAAGTGCATTGAATGGAAAGCTGGAGATTGCTGGTCGAACCATTAAGGTGGGCTTGTTAATTTCATGAGCTTTATAACAGTATTCTATAGTACTCAAATTTCTGTTTCATTTGTGTGTTTGTTCCTCTGTAACTATTGCCAGCTTCTAATTGTAGTCTTCGAAATTAACATCTTCGTGTTTATATTTGCAAATAGGTTTCATCTGTTACGGATCATGTTGTTACCCAAGATACTGCTGCAAAATCTGCCGACTTTGATGATGATGAGGGTGGTGGCTTGGTAAGCTTGAATGCATATTATTGTATTGGCATCTTACAATTTCTAAACGATTTCAGTGGCTGTTTTCAACATAAATTTTCAGCCAATTATAGAACGATATCTAAACAATTCTATGGTTGAAACGATTTCTTCCCAGATTGCCTCATTCTAATAGTAGTTCTTAGGAAGTTTAAATTTTGCTTCTTGCTCTTTCTCTTTCTGCTTATTTTTCTCCTGTATTTTCATCCAGGCCTTGAATGCTCAATCAAGGGCATCGCTTATGCGGAAGCTGGACCGCTCTGGTATTGCAACAAGGTTGGTTTTTACTTATAAATAGTCCTTTCCAATTTAATATATAATATATTTAATGTAATAGTGATTGCCAGCATTACGGGCTCCCTTGGAGTACCCCTCCTTAATGGGTCAGCTCCGAATCCACAGGCTGTTACTTTACCTGTCAATGGCCAAGCTGCATATCCAACACCAATTCTACCTCCAATCATGTCTACTACAGCCCTTGATTCTGTTGGCCAGCCCAGTGAATGTTTGCTGCTGAAGAATATGTTTGATCCTGCAACCGAGGTTTGAATTTTCTTTTGTTTAAACATGCTATTTCCTCGTTATCTTCTTTTTTTTTTTTTGGCTTGTACAAGGTAGTCATTTCCTGTAAGTTCTATTTCAGACGGAACCAGATTTTGATTTGGATATTAAAGAGGATGTCGAAGAAGAATGCAGCAAATATGGCAGGGTGAAGCATATACGTGTAGACAAGTAAGCATTTTAGATAAGCTAATATTTTGCAGTTTTGTTTTGTAGTTGGCTTAATTATTGTGCTGTTCAGTCAAATCTATGCTTCCTTTATTTTACTTGATGACTTCGTTAATGCATAAATCATACGGCTTTGCTTAGTAGAGGGGAAAAAAATTGGAAAGATGAAAAATTGTAGTAGAAAAACAGAAGGAAAATATATATTTTTCTTTTGCATTAGAATTCCTCGTATGTCGATCTTTGTTCATATATATTTATATATAATTGCTTATGGGAAGAGATGCTTGTATTTTGGTAATGAAATCTGTATCCTTCAATCAGGTGGTCTATAGACTGGAAATATAGGGCTATCAATCGAGGGGATCCTCACGATTTTTACATCCATTAATCTATTTTTATTGTTTGATGGAACTATTGAGACATACATGTACAATATATGGTGAGTCATGTGCATGGTGCATACCTGGTGGTATTTTCCTTTCCCGGCTAAACGGTAGGAATTCATGTACTTCTGGTTGTAATTTCTGCATGCTTGACATCATTAGGTGCCCGTCAATGACTAAAGACATCTTTTATATTCTAAAGCTATCTTAGGCTTAATAATTTTGATCTGTCAGACTTCCCAACTCGTTTTCCTAAAGTTTTTTTTGCCGAAATTTGACGAGGAAAAATTTATTTGCTTTTCCTCTTCCAAACTGCAGTTTGTGTTTTTTTTTCTTTTTTTTTTTCTCCTTGTAATACTTGTTTGTCTTTTGTACAGGAACAGTGCCGGATGCGTATATCTGCGATTCGACTCCGCAGAAGCGGCAGGTAAAGCTCAACGCACAATGCACATGAGGTGGTTTGCAGGCCGATCAATATCAGCCTTATTTATGGTAAGTTGTTTACGACACATACATAGGTGGGTAGTTTTGTTATATATTTTTATCATGAAATAACAATTTTCATAAAAAAAAAAAAACTGGTTGCAGCAACCCCAGGAGTATGAAGGGAGGTTTAAAAGCTGAAGCAGAAGCAATATTGGATTTGTTTGTTATGATATGATGTGTGTTGATGGGTATTACTTTTGAAGACGCGTTTTATTGTGCTGAGTTTAGAAATTTATGATTATAAGCATAGTACACAACGACCTAATTGTAAGATAAATGTTATTTGTTAACTCATTTTTTGTTCTGTAATAACCATAGAATTTCGGATGTCTTTATGATTCGTTAAGAAAGCTTTATTTTTTATTTTTTAACGAGAGTTTAGGATAAGAATTGAGACGGAAAGGCCGATGGTGGTGGAGCTGAGTAATTTGGATAGGGGTTGAGATTGATTTATTGAAAACAGTGGCGACACTGATAGTGATTAATTATTATCGACTATAATCTATAGTGATGAGGTTGGTACTTGTAGTGGTGAGTACAAAATCATGTATTTGGATTTAAAAGTTAGTGGTGGAAGAGATGAATTATTATGAGAACCTCCTATCTTCAATTTCGAAAAAAAATAAATCTAATCTACTTTTTTCACTTAATGATAAAAGCTTAAATGCAAATTTAGCTTCCACCATTCTTTTCAAAGTAATATCTAAAGTATAAATTGTATCATCTTAAAATTTATTAAACTCATTTCATTTTATGCAAAATACGAGAGATATGTCTTGTTTAGATACCATTTCTGAAGAAAAAAAAGTTCAAATATTTAAATGAGAAAATCAGCATGGTTTGAGGGCTGATTATGTTGTTAAGCTTTAAATTTAGTAGTTACTAATTTTTTACCTTTTTGATTGAAACATGTCCACATAAAGGATGGTACTTTTCACAATTCAATGTACCATATAATACATGAATTACATAAATAAGGGAAGATGAATAATACCATATATCATATGAGTACATAAATCTCGTAAAGTATACCAATGGTCTTGTATACATATCTAGTCATCCATAATTCGTAAAGTGCATATATTATAATACTTCCTTTCGAATGATTATTTATTATGATAATGTTTCGCTAAAACTTAGTAGGATAAAAACTTCGTAAAGGAAAAATAAAATAACATTACGTTCTAATGTTATGCATGTACTTCTTGAAAATTGAAATTGATAATGTTTTTGTGAATACATCTGTCATATTAGCACTTGATCGTCTTTTACAAATATCAATGTCACATTTCTTCAAAAGTTAATGTGCGAAGAAAAAAACTATATGTTTAATCTTATCACCTTCTATGTTGCCACCTTTAATTTGTGAGATTCACCTTGCATTATCCTCATGCAATAGTGTTGGCTTGCATTATCCATAAAAATCCATATACTTTTCTTATATGTTGAATCATAGTCTTTACCCCGTACATTTACGACTTGCTTCATGCATGGCTGATATTTTTTACATGATTTGGTGAGGTAATAATAATTATTTGTTATAGGGACTGTCGTGAGATAATAATATCATCGCATGTGAAAACATAATTATCTAGGATCGAACTTTATGATGACTAGAAAGATATCCTACGTGAACATATCTCATTAATTTTGATTTTACTCCATTAGAAAAAGTAAAACCACATAAGATGTTGGATAGAGATGACTAAAAAACATGTTCCACACACCAGTCTAATGACTTTATGTTGGTGCAGAATTAAACTTCCAAGTGAATTGCCTACAAAAGCTATATCTAGTTTAGTGCAAGTTGTCAGATACAAAAATATTTTTATTGTACTCTCAGGATCACCTATAACAGAGTTTAATGGATAATTTTAACCTTATTAAATTGTTTCAATAGCTTTTCTATATAAGTTGATTGGTGAATAATTATCCCATTTCTTAAATGGTCAACTGAAATCCAAGACAAAATTTTCATATCCATTTTTAATATATATTCATTCAAACAATTATACCACATACGTCTGGATTGCTTTAATCTATACCGAAATCTTTGTAATTTAACGGAGTATGTTTATTGAGATTTTAAATTATAAAAATGGAATATATTTCGTGGCTAATTATTTATTTTTTTGGAAATTTTTACAGCAAAAAAATTAATTATTGTTACCGAAAATAAATATCCTGATTTTGACAAAAAGAAGAAGAAGAAGGCAATAATCACTTTTGAAATAGATTTGGGACAAGGGAGAATAATCGGTTCAATTAATAACCAATCAACCTATATCTTAATTAATTTAATTGAGCTAGTTTAACATGGGTCGGTTCGGTTAATCAAGTTGATTAAAATAAATTTGATAGCAGGAATGAAGTTAGAAATATTTTTGTAGAGAGAATCGAGATAAATTTATATATTTTTATAAGAGTTTATTGTTATATTCCTTTTGTCATTTTAATTTTTAAAAAAATTAAATCAAAATTTTATTTGACATTAGCATTATAAAAAAAAGAAAAAATATTCTTAAAAACCAAACACTTAAAAAAAACCTTTGAACATTTAGTTTACGTTCTAATTTTTTTAAATAAATCTTTTGTGTAGGTTTTCATGATGAACTTTTTGTACAAACACCATATTTTATATACCAGCTCTGTATACTAGAAAATACACTGCTATATAACAACTTAATCAAACATTTAAAGTTGATTAAATTTTGATATTAGTCTCTATAATTTATAACAGTTATGAATTTAATTCATATATTTTAATTTGATCATTTTTAGTCTTTAAACTTTTCAATTTTTAAAATTTCATTCATTACTAAATGATACTTGTTGAACCCAACAAGTGGCTCCAGTGAAAAAAAAAATGTTATTCATCTTAAAAGTTCCGAGTTCGAGCATCTATGTATGCACACCTAAGTTAAAGATTGGAATATGAACTAAATCTGCAATTGTATGCATAGCATAGGATTGAAATTTGAATTTAAGCTAACAAATTTAACTGCTACCAGTTGGAATAAAACTAAAATTTTATAATCTGAAAATTACAGGAACTAAAATTTGTCAATTAAAAAAAAAATGAACTAAGACAAGAACAGCAGCTGAATTTGCATTGTAGATCAAAGGAATGGCAGCAGCCATGGCCAAACTGTGCTCAACCTTCTATCTAAAAAAACACCCTTTACCCTACAAGAAGTTGAAAATAAAGAGTTCTTCCCTAATCCCGCTCTTAAAAATTCTTAATTAGTAATTAAAAGTAAAAAGAAAACCTTAATTAAAAGTAAAAAGAAAAGTCAGTTGATCAAAGCTTCATGTGATCATGATTAATGGCCAAAACCCAGAAGAAAACAAGTCTTCATTTTCAATTTTCCCTTCCAAAAACAAAATTACTAATTAATAATATTTCTAGAGGAACCGTAGCTAACCTTCATAGACTTTGTTTCCTTGTAAATACTTTCAAGGAATCGATACCTCCGTTTCTTAGTTGGTCTCGAAATCTCCTCTTTCCCAAAAATTTCTTCAATCTTTGCTGAAGTTATCTCATTTTGACTTTGTTCCAAGCATCTCTCGTCTTTCATCATCTTCGCTTTGATTTTCTGCTGTTTGTTGTTGTTGTTACCATTGCTGCTGCTGGTGCTACAGCTGTTATCTTCATCGCTGAGTTGCATCAGCTGCTGAGCGGCTGCTGCCATGTCCGAGTCCGACATTAACAACGTCCATTGCAACTCAACTGAAGAGTACTGAGATTCCAACATTGGATCTTCTTCTTCTTCTTGTTTATCAGATTGGTTTGGGTAATTGTTGAAGGGTATATTTGCAATTATGGGGGATGAGGAAGAGCGCGTTTGACGGGGGTACGTACTGTATAAGATTAAAAGATGTGTGAAGTTGTAATTCTAAAGGAAGAAAATGGAGAAGTGCAGTGGTGTTTCTAAGGAGGTGGGAAGAAAGATCATGGGCATGGCTGTCGGATCTAATAATATAATTATATAATCTTTTGGTCCAACAAAAAATTAATATTTAATCTTTCTAATTCTATTTTAACACACAACACCAAATATTGAGCTTTGATTGATTCAACATTTCTTAGCTCTTTTCAAACTTTATATATTCGACTTAATTAAATCGAGTTATTTAATATTTTCAAGTTAATTCGAATAAGTAATTTAAGATTCGAGTTTGAGTCGATTTAAATTTTACAAATCGAATAATTCGAATAGCAAGTTTTTTTGGTCATAATGAACAAATTGGTCTCTTCCTCAACAAAAATTACAAAAAAAATTCAAAATATTGTTTTAAAAAAATTCTAAATAATATATAAAGAAAGTTAAAAATTTATTTTTTAAAAAATAATAATTTTGTGAACTTAAATAAGTTAATTAATGATTCAAGTTTATCATACTAATATATATATATATATATATATATATATATATATATATATATATATATATATATATATATATATATATATAGTTTCAAATTTATGTGCTCTAACATGAAATTAGTTATATTGTAATAAGACTTTAATTTGACACATATAATTTTTTAATTTAACTCGAATAATTTCATTCGATTCGATTTGATTTAATCTAACGCTCACCCTTAATAACAGTTCATTTTAGATGGATTTTGAAAAAAAAATACAATTATTATATAAAATTTTGGTTTCAAACAATTCAACCTATGCTATAGAAATTAATTAACTATAACAAAATTCTATTGGATAGATAGATTGGATTTATTGGGTTTTTCTTTAGAAATAATTTTTATGTAGTATTTAAATTTATTTTCATTAATTTAAATACAAAATATTTATTTTCATATTATAAAAATAAAACTAATGATAAATTAAATAAAAAAATAAAATTCTGTTAAATTCAGTTGGATTAATTATAATTTCTAACTTTAAATCGAATTCATTTAAGTATTAATCAAATTAAAGTAAAAACGAATTTAAAAAAGCTGAACACTACAATTTAAATTGATTTTGGTATTGTCAAATTTTCTCCCATCATGTAAGAATAAGACCTTAAAAACTTTAATCTTGGTCTTCCCAAAAGGACGAAATTATTTGGAAATGTTAAAAGATGGGTTCCCACAAAAGAAAAATAAAAAATTGACCGATGGAAATGTTATTCAAATATTTTGGAATTAAGTAGATTATTGTTTGAGCCATCAAATATTGTAGCTTTTTGATTGGGGAGTTTTGAACCATTGATCTTGAATTTGTCAATGTTGTGGGATGGATGATTTTAATTTGGATTATATGAAATAATGATATTTTCTCTAATATATTATTTGTGAGGCATAATTAAATAGTGGATAGAGTTTTTTCGTCGAGCTCTTTCTCATTTTGATTGATCTATATTTGCGGACTTCTTTCCTGTAACGATATTTTTCAAATCATTTTGAATCAATATTGTTGTCATCTGAACTTGTCACAAACTGAAATTTGCAATTCCGTCGAATTTTTCAATATCGAATCTTGACGCTATCATTTCTAAACAGGTTGACTGCAGAAACCAAATTAACTCTGATACCTGTTTGTAGGGGATAAACCTGTTGAAACAACGAATAAAGTGAATAAAATAAAAATTAAAAAAACCAAACACGTAAATTTTACGTGGAAAAACTCCTCAAAAAAAGATAAAAAACCACAAGTAAAAGAAAAATTCACTATAATAAAGAAGAGTAAAAAAATGGAGAGAATTAAAAAAAATTTGAAACCCCACAAAAAAAAATTCGAAACAAAGAATAAAATTAAAGGAAAAGAAATCAGAGGAAGGTAACATAAACTTGGATCTCTAGGGTGGACACTCAACTCCTAACTATCAAGCCTAATATTCATTTATTGTCTATCATTTACCGATAACCCCTTATATTTTAGGGCGTGACTAGATCTGATCATGAGCCGGGCCACCCGACTCGATCCGAAGGCCCGCCCAAAAAATGAGAGGGTTTGGACAAAATTATAGGCCCGAAAAATGGGCTTGGACAAAAAATGATGCCCATTTTCTAAACGGGCCGAGCCTTGGATATGAGTTTTGGCCCGAGCCCGACCCGGCCCGACCCGAATAAATTAACCATTTTTAATAAAAAAATTATATTGTTGTTTTGGTGGTTTTTTACTATTTTTATTGTTGTTTTTGTATTTTTTTTTACTGTTTTGGTTTTTTTACTGTTTTGGTTGTTATTTTCGTGTTATTTTTGCTGTTATTTTTGTTGCTATTTTTGTTGTTTTTAATGTTGTTTGCTATTATTTTTGCTGCTGTTTTGATTGTTATTTTTGTTGTTTGGATGTTATTTTTTTATGCGTTTTTACTATTGTTTCACTGTCTTTTTTAATATTATTTGAATATTGTAGAACTTATGTTTTATTGTTAATTTTCTTACTAATTTATTTGCAACTATCTTAATATAAATTTTTTTTAATGTATTTTAAATTTATTTATTTTTTAATGTTTGTTTTAATGTTTTTAAGTGTATTTGATATATTATATATTTTTTAAATTTGTTGTATATAATAAAATAATCTAAAAAATTAATACAGGCAGCGTCAGGTCGAGCTCGGGTTTAACTATTATAATTCGGGTCGGGTTTGGACAAAGTTTTAGGTCCATTTTTTGGGCCGGGCTGGGCTCGAGCCTAACACTTGAACCTAAAATTTTATTAAGCCCGGCCCGATCCACGATCAGCTCTAGGCGTGACACACCCCTTTCGACAAGAGTAAAGATTGATCAACTCCTTAGTCCTTTGAGACTTGCTAAACCTCTCGGGTGGTTGAAGGTTCGCACGAACCTTCCTGTATCTCCTCAAGTCGGAACTACTTTTCTATTGGTAGCAGAAGATTCATCTCCCTGATCTCTTTCTTTCTTTTCAATATCACGTTGTCTTTCACAACCTTTTTAATATGTAGAAAGCTCTTGAATTGTTTGGTGCTTGCATTCCATAACCTCTATCTCAATGATGATCTCAGGCTCACCAATTGTGGTTGGATTTAAAAGTTTACTAAGAAAACTTTCATCCTTTGGGCATAGCTTTGTAGCAAACTCCTGGATGAATTTCTCCCATATTTTGTTTTAGATTACATAAGGCCTTGACATTGACAAAGTCTTTCTAGTGACTATTAAGCGATCATTTGAAATTTAACCCAAAGTCACTTCCTTAAATTACCCCTACATCCAATCCTCACCTCATCATAATGATCTTATGATGTTTTGACATCTATGCCACCATCTCTCCCATCATTTTCTTTTTTGGCCAAGCTTTCCTGAGAATATGTATGAATCATTAAATCAACTTTAATCTCTTTATCAGAGATTACCTTGTCCATTAGAGAGATGGTTCTCACGCATTCTCCCACCTTATGATCCCAATCTAATTCCAGGATCTAAAGTTAATCATACGTGTCATTAATGGCAATAGCCTGACCCTCTACCTGTTTGAAACTTGCGATGCAAGAAAAAAAAACCGTGGGAAATAAGATAGACTTGAGACATGATTCACTATCTTTAAGGCTTTAATTTTGCCTCTAGAACATAATAAGTATTGAAACAACAAAAACAAAATAGTAGAAATAACATTATTGAGTTTTATATAGGCACATTGTGTTTTTTCATTAAAAAAAAAGTGTTATTTAGTACATAATTTATGACACAAGTTACATTTTTCTGTAACATAGCAATTTTCCAGAAAAACTATGTTTTTTCAATACGAGTAATTTCTGAAAAATTATGTTTATTCGAGTAAATTTGTTCAGATACAAATAAAAATGAAAATTATTATAATTATTTCAAAAAAAAATTATGTGCCCATATTTTGACATTATATATATATCCTAATAGGGTAAACCCATTTATCCAGTGGGGTAGACACCCAACTCAATTATCCAAGTTATATAGATTTGTTTATTTAAATCGTTTATTTATTAGCAATGTAGGATTATTAACATCGGACGAAGTCAAGGGAGGCTGGCAAGGACTTTGGTATCCAAAAATGAAAATATTTATTTTGACTATTTTAAGTTTTACAAAATTTTAATTCAATAAAAAATAAAATTATACTTTAATTCTTCTCAAAATGATAGTTTTAATTTAATTTTTTAAAAATGACGAAGATATAAGTTATTAAAATTGTGAATAGAAGAATACTAACACGTCTTCATATCTATAGAAAATTTCATGCAAATCTCATAAAATAAAAGACAAGAGGAGGACACAGGATAAAGTGGGAGAAAAGGAAATTGAATGATCCTAAAACTGGACAAAACAACAGAATAAATAAGCCTCACTCTTCATATGACAGCCCAAGTGGCGGGTCATTAAGGACCAAACTAAATCGAGCTCATATTCGTCTGCCATGACAAGCAAGTTTTTCTTTAAAGCGAAGAGAAGCTTGCTTGCTATCGTCTACATTTTCATGACCAAATATATATTTCAATAGCATAGCTCACGTAAGACCAGAGAGAGAAATTAATCGGTGGAAATAAGCTATATAGCTGAACCTGCAAACACATTAAGCATAAGGCACAAAAAGCTTTGACGTCTCCTCCTGAAAGTAAGCATAAGGCACAAATTTAAGCTTATGCTCAAAATATCCACCAGATCAAGGAAAAAAACTTGTGTTTCATCACTTATGATCTCAACCTTTACTGGTAATAAGATAATTTAATTTGACGTTGGATTAGAGAAATAAGTACCACATAAAATGATAATTAATCCAAAGACAAGAATAGCAGGCGAATTTGCTTTGAAGATGAAAGGGATGGCAGCAGCCATGGCCAAATTGTGCTCAACTTTCTATCTAAAAGAAACCTTTTTTACCCAGCAACAAGTTGAAACTCTAGAGCTTTTCCAAATCCCAGTCTTAATAATTCTTAACGTCCATCAGATTAAATCTATCCAAGAAGTCAGTTGATCAAAGCTTCATGATTAATGACCCAAACCCAGAAGAAAACAATGATCAACAAGCTTAATTCTATCACCAAACGAGCAACCCAAAATAAACCAAGTCTTCATTAGACAAATACTAATCCATCTTTACACAAAAATTTCCCATTAGGGTTTATTTCAATACCATAAACTATTCCCATCCCCATTCCCATAGCTAACCTTCATAGGTTTTGTCTCCTTGTAAATACTCTCAAGGAACCGATATTTCCGCTTCTTAGTTGGTCTTGAAATCTCCTCTTTCCCAAAAATTTCTTCAATCTTAGCTGAAGTTAACTCATTTTGACTTTGTTCCAAGTATGTCTCGTCTTTCATTCTCTTCGCTTTGATTTTCTGCTTCTTGTTGTTGTTGTCATTGCTGCTGCTGCTGCTGTTATCTTCATCGCTGAGTTGCATCAGTTGTTGAGCAGCTGCTGCCATGTCGGAGTCCGATATCAACAACGTCCATTGCAACTCAACTGAAGAGTACTCAGATTCCGACATTGGACCTCAAACGAATTCAATAGTTTAATAATTTCCTCTCTTCCTTGGATCTCCTTCTTCTCGTTGTTGTTGATCAGTTTGGCTTTGTTAAATGTTGAGAAGGGTAGTTTTGCTTTTATGGGGGATAGCGAAGAACGCGTTTGAAGGGTATACGTATTGTATAAGTTGTAATTCTAAAGGAAGAAAATGGAAAAGTGCACTGCTGTTTCTAAGAAGTTGGCTAGAAGCATCATGGCTGGCGCAAATTAAATAATCATTATTTACTTCTTTTAATCCACTGCTTTTAATTCCATTTTAACACACCCCACCTAAAAACACTGTTCGTCTGATTCCTTTACTTTTTCTTCTAACATTGACTCTTTTTTCAACTCCATTTCTCATTCCATCCATCTTCTTAAAAATAGAACTTTTATATATTTTTACTAATTTAAATATAGAATATTATTTATATATTATATTATAAAAAATTAATTACTTTTCCTGTAATATATATTATTAATGTGCTGCCATTATTGCATTGGTATATAGCATGGTAGATAGTGACATTGAAAGTGACAAATATGGTTTATAAATTGTCCTTTCAAGGAAATATTCACTCGGTTTTTTTTCCTAAAGCTTGCTTAAGATACCCTCTTTCTATCAAGTCTTTGCTATTTTTCTTCTGCTTTTTCTTTTTGTTTTCTAAAAAAAAAAAAATTTGCATTTGGCTACAAATAAAGTATTATCTGCTAAGTTGTTCAACCTTTTATGTATAATAATTAATTTAGTTTGAATGTTTATAGTTTTTGTTATTTTGGTTTTTATTTATTTCTAGTTAAATTTAACTTTTAATCTTTAAAAAAAATCGAATTTGTCTATCAATATTTTAAAAATAATTCAAGTGCTATTTTTTTAACGTAAAAAACATCAAATATTTAAATATGACAATTTATATAGCAATTCACGAGTACTCCATAATTTTTTTGAATTTTATTAACTTTTAATAATATTTTTACAATTTTTAAATTATTTGTAAACGTGATATAAAAAATAAATAGTATCATGTCAATATAAAATGCATGTTGATTGACACGCAGATTATCAACTTAATACTGTTAAAAATAATATTTTAATTAAAATTTTTGTTAAAAAAATAATTTAATTTTTTTTATAAATTAAACAATTAAATTTTAACTAAGAAAAGAAATGAAAGACAAATTAATAAAAATATAAATGTTAGAGAATTAAATTTTTTATTATTCATTATTTTAAAAGGCAGAAGCAATGTAAATCAAACCTTTAATTCCCACAAGCTTGCTTTTACCATCACAATAGTGACTTGATGTACAAACTTTGCTTTTACCTTTACATTAGTGATTTGGTGTACAAATTTTGCTCAATTCAATCATTCTTAAAGCGATATTGTAGAGATCCAAATTTGACCGGACCAAAAAAATAAAAACCCAAATAAAGTAATCTGATTTTAAATTCATTTTAATTTAAATATTCAAGTCCATTTTACAACTAAATAGTCTAATACCCAAGCCCATAACTTTATAAAAATTGAAACCCTAATCTGCCTAATATCCCAGTCGCTACTGACATGTCAGCACTTGTCCCGTCAGCACCACATCATCATCACGTCCCACGTGACTCTTCTACTGATCGTTGACTCCTCGGCTCCCAAGACCGGTCCTTTGCCTGAGATGTTTCCTCCGCCTGAGATTGTTTCTCGATCCCCGATGACCCTTCGTCTGCCCTTGCACTGAAATGGAAAGAGCTCTCTTCCCATCGTCAGTGTTGACCATGGAAGGTTTACCCGTAATTGTTACCTGCAAAAAGAAACATAACAGAGAATAGAGAACAACGATAGAAGAGGAAAAAGAACAGTACATTGTATAAACTATTTTCGCCTATAAAAGCCATTACTACGCACTTATAATTTTCTACAGATTTTTCAATCAATGAAAGACACAAAAAAATAGAAGGAAAATCAATAAAGAAAGGGCTTCAAAGGCAACATGTATTTGATCTAAAAGATACGAACTTACCAAGGAGTTGAAATCAAAATTTCAAGGTAGTATTTCATCTTTCGCATATATTTCCTTCTATTTCGAAGCAAAACACAATTGAAAGAAAATATAAAACAACAGTAATCGAAAAATTATAAAAATAACATTTTATATTTTATTTTTATTTTTTAAATAACATATAAAAATATAAAGAGATCATCGAAACGAATTTTTTTTTAGATCTGAAAAGATCTATTTTTTTAAATATAAGATTTTTAAAAAAGGCGATAAATATAAAACTAGTTTTTAAAATAAAGAACCCTAGAACTCAGATCTAGGGTTCAAACAAAAAGTCTAAAAAAGGGGATGTTTTTTTGGTGCGGATCGGCGCAGATAAGAAATGAAAAAAGAACGGCTTTTTGCTTACCTAACCGTCGTAGACGGCGACGCGTGACGACTGGAAGTGGTAGAGCGATGACGAGCTAAGACCGACCCTTCAATCGGTCATGGGAAGAAAGCAAAGAAGAAAGAAATGAAAAAACAATTCTTTTTTTAAAAAAAAAAACAGATGACAAATGAAATTTTTTCAGAAAAATCAACCTTTTATATGCTTGCAAAACGCTGTCGTTTTTGTGAAGATTTAAAGACCAAAACAACGCCGTTTCAACGCACCCGACCCGCCTATGCATTCAGACCCTGAGGGTCCACGTGTTTTCGTGAAAGTGGCTATTTACGCCCTCAGTCCTTCCGCATTTTCTACCTGTTTCAATTTCGCCCTTATTGGTTATTTTAAATTTATTTCAAATCTGCCCTGCTTCTTTGTTTTGCTTTCAATTTCGTCCTCTGTCCAACAATCCTCGAGGAGATGACGCGTGTACAAGACTGGGGTTTATTGCACATTTAGTTGCTGAATTCTTTCAAATCCGAACCCAAGCCTTTTTTTAGTTCTTATTTTTTACTTGGAATTTCTTTTTTATGCTAATCTAAGCTATTTTCTTTTATTAAAATTTGAACCATTCGTTTCTTAAAAAAAAAGAGAGACCTTATTCTGTGCCTTTTATTTATTTTCATTTTTCTAAAAAATGTCAATTCTTTTATTACTTTAACCCGTTACCTTTTTTATACTTAGTATATTTAGTTAATCAATTTATTTTATTATTTCATGCTTATTTATCCGACATCTTTTAATTTTTTATTTTTAAAAAAAAAGAGAATTTTCTTGCTATCCCTTTTTTAAATTCTTTTGAGTTTTTTTAGCTTCTAAATTCTTAAATTCGTTTTTATCATCACCTTGATTTATTCCTTTTAGTTTTTTTTTATATACTTAGTTATATACCAATGTATTAGTTCATCCATTTGTACATATTAAATATGCATGTTATCATCATACTTCATTGTATTTACGATTGTATGTATTGATGCCATGGTACATCTTATTATTGCATGTGTATATCATGCAAATAACTCATTCTCTTTATATATATATATATATAAAATGATAAATATGTTTGAAAAAATAAATTTCAAAGCTAGAATAATATTCGTTATTTCGTAGTAAGAAAGTCACGCCTTAATTTATTAGGTGCGATTTATTCGACTTGAAATAATCAAATATTTTTCTTTATTAAAAACAACAAAATACATGATTTTAAGAAAAAATTGAGGCAACATCCTTTCGTGTGGAAATTTCAAGGAATTGTGCCCTAACATGTTGGGTGTGGTTTTTTTGTAGAATTTGCACAATCGAGTATCCTCCTTTAAATTTCTCAAAATGTCCTTTAACTTCGAAATTTCGGGAACATCGCACCCTAACGTGTTGGACGTGATTTCAATTCTCGATTAATTCGAAATAAATGGACATTTTTCTCATCAAATTCAATTTTAAAATTTTTTACATGAAATCAATTATGAATTTAAGGATTATATTTTGAACTTCATTCGAGTTTTCAAACTTTTAACAATTTAGACCCTAAAATAATCGACATGGTACCAATTTTGGGCACGTGAGGGTGCTAATCCTTCCTCACATGTAACCGACTCCCGAACCCGTTTTTCTGGATTTCGAAGACCAAAACTTTTGTAAAATAAATTTTAAGCGTTTTATGGTGGTCCAATCACATCGGATGAAAATGATTGGTGGTGGCTCCATTTTCGATTTAACAATTTAAAGGTCGAGACGCATTTCAAAAACGTTTCGACAGCTTGGCGACTCCACTGGGGACAAATAAGAAAGTCAAGCCAAACGTCGATTATTTTCGGGTCTTTTTGTTAAAAATTTCAAAAAAAAACTAAGTTTAAATTGACATATGATCCTTTGCATTTTCTGTGAAACGCCATGATAATATTACTGCTCGTATAAGTTTGCATTCATTTGCATCTATTACTACACCCTTTAAGTGAAAGCGAGAAACTACTTATTCGTGAGGTTTTCACCTCCGTGTAGGATAGTGAATCATTTTCGGGATTACATCCGTACCTATGTTTTCGTGAAGTTTTCACTTCCGTGTAAACATATGGGAAATGAGTCCCCCTAAACCAAACTCGTCCGTATGAACCTATAATGGGTAAGGATCGAGGAATTAGTTGGTTTGGGTACCTCAACTCTAGAACTTGAACCACATGTAGTGAATCCTAGTTGCTTACCTTAGGATAGAATTACGCCAAACTGTTAGCAGCCTCCCAAGTTTAGGTTCTTTGTTTTATATTCGTACTTTGTTATCATACTTGTGTTCTTTTGCTTTTTAATTGTTGCTTGCATTACATCTTCATAAGGAAAAGTGTGGATTTAAGCTCAATTACTAAATAAAAAATTGGTCATAAGAAAACGAGTTCCTTGATAAGGTGGAAAACAATACGGTTGCGCGCATATGGTCAAAAAGAAAGACAAAAAGCCAATGATTAGCCAGCCGAGTAAGATGGAAACAAAGACCGCACAACGAACCAAACTTTGACTAACTACGAAAAGTGACTTATCACTTAAGTTGACATTTTGGGACCGAAAATCAAAGGACGAACCATGGCGAAATTGGAAGACGTCTTACAAAGATTAAAAGCTTTTGAACACTAAGGCACGATCATATGCGTATCTGTCTTATGTATAAAAATTTGTTTTCTAGTAAAATTTTTTAATAGGATTGAGCTATGAGTCAATGTTTTTCTTATGCATACATGTATTCATAAGCTGCACATTTTATTAACTTGCATTTAACTCCATGAGAGCCTACCTTAAGTAAAATTATGTCAAGCCTTCAGTGGTTGCACGAAGAAGGTAAGAGACACAGTTACATTCTTGTTTCTTTGCTTTTAATTGCAATTTATTCCAAGTTTTATTCCTATATTAATTACACTAACTTGTTCATTTTGAATCTATTTGCATTGCATCTTCATTCAAAAAAGGTGTTGATTCCTGTTCTATTACTAAATAGAGAACTGGTCATAAGAGAACGGATTCCTTGATATGGTAGAGATCAACGTAGCCGTGCGTATATGGTCAAAGAAAAATAACAACACAAAAGTGACGACCTGATAAAGGGACATATATCAGAGTTTTGGGATTACACCCAAATAAATGAAATCCATAGCAGTTCACAAGAGTTGAGAGAAGTAGGGAAGACAAAACGAGTCAGATGTTCAATCACGAATATGTTGGCTTACTCGATGTCAAAAGGAATAGGCATTAATTTCGAGCTCTCACTTAGTATTAGAGTCCAACTTCTAATGGTTTACATGATATCCACGATAGAAGAGTACATCACTCTACCCTGATGCTCGAGGATTCAAAATAATAAAGCTTGCTTTGAACATGATGAACGTCTTTACTTACTTAAAGTTAAAGTAGAAATGCACCTTTTCTGAGTCCAACACAGTATTGGGATTCAACTTAGTCGCTTCACCTCTAGAAACATGGACACTACATTGCTCCATTGCCCAAGAACTCAAGTTGATAAGGTTTACCCTAGACAAGCGAGCATTAGATTGCAACCCTGATTAAGGAAAAAGAAGAGAACAAGTACTTGGCTTTGGAAAACCTACAAGACATAGCACTCAGATGAAAAATGTCGACATCTTCACCTCAAACACATATAAATTAATCATCTTCCCTAGAGTATTGGGGCACGTAGTGGATGCAGTTGCAGATTTGTTTATCAGACTTGGTAAGAGAATCGCTCATATTCTAACAATCTTAGCTCTTAAATGTCTGTCGATGAGGAGGCAAAGCGAGATTTATTGTACACAGCTTTTTGATAGTCATTTTTGAAAATAAGAAAGGTCTTTCATCGACTATTCTCTGAAGACTACTCTCTGTTGACGGGATTTGTAACTATTCAAAGACAAGACGACATCGCTTAAGATAATTGGAAATAAACGAGAAATGACTCCAACGCTCTTAGGGGCATGTCTAAGAAAGAGACCATATTGCAAACAAGAATTCGATCAAGTGTGACGAATCATTAACCACTTGTAGACTTTAGCCATTCAAAGACCAACATTTTGAACTTGAAATCAGGGTTAAACCGGAGAAAAATTAACTTGGAAGATTAAGACTTTGAGCATTAAGACACGACCATATATGTATCTGCCTTATGTATAGAAATTTGTTTTCTAGTAAAGTTGTTCTAATGGAATGGAACCAAGAATTAATGTTTTTTTGCATGCATTTGCATTACGCTTCATGCATTAAATTTTAATAAGATTCCACATATCCGAAACATTCGTGTGTGTGAGGGTTATTTACCCTAAATTAAAACTAAAAGGAAACATGATAAATCAAGATAATTTAGGATTGTAAAAAAGAAAAAAATTTAGCAAAATCCATACAAAGAGCGGAACCTATTGAGAGTTCATCCCTACGCCTTTGGAAGTGTTTTGGACAACTAGACTATGGAGGAGCTTCCTCTAGTTTTTAGGACTTTTCCAGAGTAATATTCAGAATACACTTATTACTCTAAGTCCGAGAATAATAGGGATCCTTTTATAAAGGGCACATGATCACCATCCATTATTTCAAAAAAAATGATGCATTGTTTTGTCCCATTTGGCAAACACCTTACCATTCTTCCCACAATTAACCATTCTTTGATTCAATTTTTCTTTGAATCCCATTTTGTTTCTATACTGTGTCCCTTAATATCAAGCATATGAGCGACGCTACTATTGACTCGAAAGCCTTTTTGAGAAGGACATGTGTCCAGCAAAACTTCAAAACTTTGAAAATGATCAAGAATGCAACTTGTCTCCTGATCTGTTACGGATAGTTGAGCAAAACATGAAACGAATATCACCTCGGAGAGTTGTAGTTTCAAGAAAGATTTGAAGTATATATCTTTGCAGAAACAATGAGAGCTGCTTCGAGAATCCAAAGGTTTTTGCATGGTCCTATCAAAGCATGACCGAGTTAAGGAACTAATATCGTGATACACAGGCTCCCATAAAGGAAGAATGCAATCCAATTCAACAGAAACTTCAAAAATTGAGGCTCGACGTGTTATAATAAAGAAAATAAAAAAAAAAGAAAAACGAAAAAGATGAGTCAAAGAAAAAATCCGCAAAGGGCATTTTAGAACCCAAAATACAAAAAAAAATACAAAAAAGGAAGAAAAAGAAAGTCAAGATGAAACCCGCAAAGGGCATCTTAAAAAATCTATATATCTCCTTCACCTCTTCAGGTTATGGCTTCTTTTTATGTGGGGCATGGACGTTACCGAGCCAAATTCATCAAAAGCATCCAATGGGCATCAATTCATTACTTCACCAAATAGGTAGAAGCTGCTTCATATGCCAATCAGCGGTTAAGCAAATTCTTGAAAAGAGATTATATGTTAATATGAAATGCCAAAAAGGGTCATATCCAATAACAACTTGAACAACGACGCGATAATGAAAGTCTATGGGCAATCCAAGATTAAGTATCACAACTTAGCACCACATCGCCAAAAAGTGGATGAGACAGTGGAGACAACCAATAAGAACATCAAAGGAATTCATTGTGAAGTAGCAAAGACCTACAAAGTTGGGCATAAGAAGTTATTATTTGCTCTCTTAAACATCAATCAAGATTTTGCTGAGGCAACACCTTTCTCAATGATTCACGAAATAGAAGCATTCTCGCCTATTGGAGTCAAGTTTCTTTCCTTCCAAATTTGGTTAGAACTGATAAAGCAGATTGGATCCAATTCAGGTGCAGTCAGCTAAACTTGACTGAAGAAAGATACTAAAGTCATCTGTCATGATCAGATGATAAGGGCTTACGATAAAGGAAGATCCACTCTAGAGAATTCTACGAGAGAACTTTAGTTTTGAAAAGGATCTTGCTTACAAAAGACCCTCAAGGAAAATGGATGTCGAATTTGGAAAGGTCCCGTGAGATAAAGAAAGTTTTGTGGAGAAGCTTTGATCTTGATCAAAATAAACAGCAAAGACCTGCCTAATCTCATGAGCTCAGATTTTACCCAAAAAAAGAAAAATGAGGAAAAAAAAAGGAGAGGTCAAGGTGAAAACCCGTAAAGGGCATCTCGAAACCTAAGGAGATTTGAGTTGAAAACCTGAAAGGGCAGCTCAATTTTGAATAAAAAAAAGAGGCATGAAGTGGCCTTCTCTCTTAAAAGTAGCAAGGTGGAGAAACTTTACACCTTGAGGCATTGACAAAGTACTCCAAGTTTCATGGACACATGTCAAGCTCAGAATAGTCCTCATCAAGTTTTCTCATTGAAGCTCATACTTTGATATCTGGGGCACTTAACTTCATTCTTTGTTCACCTTATGTTTTGCAAGTTTTGACCAATACAGGTAATTTTTAATCCTTTTTGTGAGCTTTGCCTCCAAGAAATTCAATTTTATTCGCCTTGCGATTATGTTCAAGCATTTCTTGAACCAATGATCTTTTTATTCATTCGAGCTTTGCCTTCAATCGAATTCAATTTCATCTACCTTACAACCTTAATTCAAGCATTTTTGCATTTGAAATAACGGTTAGTGGTCTAAATGATATAAGGTATAAAAGGATTTCTGCATATTATTCTGGAAAATTTCTAAATAGTACAGGGACCTGAAATACCACGAGTTGAAGATAACACAAATCAGAGGGATAGAAAGGGTTTTGAAACAAATAGTTTAAAATATGACCACCTCTTTAGGTTTCATGTTAAAGATACCATACAAAAAGGAAAACATGATAACACATCAGTGATAGGACTTAGACAAACGATGAATGATATCGGCTAAGGACTAAAAATAAAATCAATTCTCAAAGATGACATTTTGCATCCATCATTCATATCCATCCACTTAGGAGCATTTGACTCATCCTGATCATGACATCCTAAACAATTTAGCCTACATAGAGGCCCATTAAAGCATATTCTACAGGTTTCAGTACCATGAAGATATGAAGGGAAAGGTTTAAGTCGTAACGACGAACCTTGTACCTCAGAAGCACGAAGGGAAAGATTTAAGCCGCAACGATGAATCCAGTACCACGGAGATATGAAGGGAAAGGTTTAAGTCGTAACAACAAACCTTGTACCTTGGAAGATGAGATGGGAAAGATTTAACCCGCAACGGCGAATCTAGTACCACGAAGATATGGAGGGAAAGGTTTAAGTCGCAACGACAAACCTTGTACCTCAGAAGCACGAAGGGAAAGATTTAAGCCGTAACGGTGAAAACAGTACCACGAAGATATGAAGGGAAAGGTTTAAGTCGCAACGGCGAACCTTGTTCCTTACAAGATGAGATGGGAAAGATTTAAGCCTCAACGGTGAATCTAGTACCACGAAGATATGGAGAGAAAGATTTAAGTTGTAACAGCGAACCTTGTACCTCAGAAACATGAAAGGAAATATTGAAGCCACAACAGCGAGTCCGGTACCATGAAGATTTGACGGGAAAGGTTATGACCGCGACAGCGAACCCAGTACCTTAGAAACATGACGAGAAAGATCAAACCCACGACAGTAAAACTTTTACCTTGAAGTCACAGTGGATCAGATCAAAACTACAATAGCAAGTCTTTATCTCTTTGAAGTTGCAGTAAGAGCAAGATGAAGCTTCAACGTCAAATCCTATCTTCTTGAAGTTGTAGTGAAGTTGGATTAAAAATAAAAATAACAGGTTTTTATCTCTCTGAAGTTTCAGTAAGAGCAAGATGAAGCTTTAACATCAAATCCTATCTTCCTGAAGTTGGATCAAAACCATAGTAACGGACCTTAATCTCCATGAAGTTGCAATGGAATGGAGTGAAGTTATATCACCATCCAATATCTTACCCTGATCATAGGGTGGATTGAAGCCACAATCTAATCTTTTACACCTAAATCAAGAGGGGCAGATTGAAGCTATCATCTCATAGAAGTAAATCTCAATCTCCATGAAGTTGTATGGAGTGAAGCTTCAACACCAAAATTCTTATCCCTAAAGTGTCAGTAGATTGAACCAAGACTACAATAGCGAATCTCAATCTCCCTGAAGTTACAGTGGAATAGAGTGAAACTATAGTAGCAAATTTTGTCAATTCGAAGTTACCCTAGGGCAAGATGGAATCACAACATCAATTCCTATCTTCTCAAAATTACAAAGAAGCATATGTAGTACAGTTGGAGTGATCGACGGTTTAAAAGAGTGGGGTCGAGGTTCAACAAGGTTGGACAAATTTGGTCCTCCTTTTAGTCTTTGCTTCATTCCCGTTTCACGACAATGAAGCAAAGAGGGGCAACTGTAGAGGCCCAATTTTGACCAGGCCTAAAAAATAAAAACCCAAATAAAGTAATCTGATTTTAAATTAAAATCCATTTTAATTTAAATGTCCAAGTCCATTTTACAACTAAATAGCCCAATACCCAAGCTCATAACTTTACAAAAATTAAAACCCTAATATACCTAATATCCCAACCGTCACCGCCATGTCAGCACATTCCCTGTTAGCGCCACATCATCGCCACGTAAGCCACGTGACTCTTCTGCTGACCGTTGACTCCTCGGCTCCCAAGATCGTTCTTCTGCCCGAGACGTTTCCTCTGCCCAAGATCGTTTCTCGATCCCCGATGACCCTTCGTCTGCCCTTGCACTAAAATGAAAAGAGCTTTCTTCCCATCGTCAGTTGACCATGGAAGGTTTACCCGTCGTTGTTACCTGCAAAAAGAAACATAACAGAAAACAGCGACAGGAAAAGGCAAAAGAGCAGTGCATTGTATAAATTATTTTCGGCTATAAAAGCCATTACTACGCACTTGTCATTTACTTCAGATTTTTCAATCAATGAAAGATACAAAAAAATAGAAGGAAAATCAATAAAGAAGGGGCTTCAAAGGCAACATGTATCTGCTCTAAAAGATACGAACTTACCAAGGAGTTGAAATCAAAATTTCAAGGTAGTATTTCATCTTTAGTATATATTTCCTTCTATTTCGAAGCAAAACACAATCGAAAGAAAATATAAAACAACAGTAATAGAAAAATTATAAAAACAACATTTTATATTTTATTTTTATTTTTTAAATAACATATAAAAAGAAAAAGAAAAAATATAAAGAGATCATCGAAACGAATTTTTTTTTTAGATCTGAAAAGATCTATATTTTTAAATATAATATTTTTAAAAAAGGAGATAAATATAAAACTTGTTTTTAAAATAAAGAACCCTAGAACTCATATCTAGGGTTCAAACAAAAAAGTCTAAAAAAAGGGATTGCGGATCAGCTCAGATTCGGGGTTTTAAGCCCGATCTGAGATTTTCCTAAAAAGAAATGGAAAAAGAACGGCTTTTTGCTTACCTAGCCGCCGTAGACGGTGGCGCATGACGATCGGAAGTGGTGGAGCGACGACGAGCTAAGGCCGACCCTCCGATCGATCATGGGAAGAAAGCAGAGAAGAAAGAAATGAAAAAACAATTTTTTTTTTAAAAACAGATGGGAAATGAATTTTTTTTCAGAAAAATCAGCCTTTTATAGGCTTGCAAAACGTTGTCGTTTTTGTGAAGATTTAAAGACCAAAACGACGCCGTTTCGACGCAGTCGACCCGCCTATGCATTCAGACCCTGAGGGTCCGCGTGTTTTCGTGAAAGGGGCTATTTACGCCCTCAGTCCTTCCACATTTTCTACCTATTTCAATTTCGCCCTTATTGGTTATTTTCAATTTATTTCAAATCTGCCCTGCTTCTTTGTTTTGCTTTCAATTTCGTCCTCTGTCCAGCAATCCTCGAGGAGGTGACGCGTGTACAAGACTGGGGTTTATTGCGCATTTAGTCGCTGAATTCTTTCAAATCCGAACTCAAGCCTTTTTTTAATTCTTATTTTTTACTTGGTTTCTTTTTTATGCTAATCTAAGCTATTTTCTTTTATTAAAATTTGAATCTTTCGTTTCTTTAAAAAAAAAATCTTATTCTGTGCCTTTTATTTATTTTCATTTTTCTAAAAAAATGTCAATTCTTTTATTACTTTAACCCGTTACCTTTTTTATACTTAGTATATTTAGTTAATCAATTTATTTTATTATTTTATGCTTATTTATCCGACATCTTTTAATTTTTATTTTTTTTTAAAAAAGAGAATTTTCTTGCTATCCCTTTTTTTTTTTAAATTCATTTGAGTTTTCTTAGCTTCTAAATTCTTAAATTCGTTTTTATCATCACCTTGATTTCTTCCTTTTAGTTTTTTTTATATACTTAGTTATATACCAATGTATTATTTCATCCATTTGTACATATTAAATATGCATGTTATCATCATACTTCATTGTATTTACGATTGTATGTATTGATGCCATGGTACATCTTATTATTGCATGTGTATATTGTGCAAATAACTCATTCTCTTTATATATATATAAAATGATAAATATGTTTGGAAAAATAAATTTCAAAGCCAGAATAATATTCGTTATTTCGTAGTAAGAAAGTCACGCCTTAATTTACTAGGTGCGATTTCTTCGACTTGAAATAATCAAATTTTTTTTTTTTATTAAAAACAACAAAATACATGATTTTTTTTAAAAAAAAATTGAGGCAACATCCTTTCATGTGGAAATTTTGAAGAATTGTGCCGTAACGTGTTGGGTGTGATTATTTTGTAGAGTTTGCACAATCGAATATCCTCCTTTAAATTTCTCAAAATGTCCTTTAACTTCAAAATTTCGGGAACATCGCGTCCTAACGTGTTGGACGTGATTTCAATTCTCGATTAATTCGAAATAAATGGACATTTTTCTCATCAAATTCAATTTTAAATTTTTTTGCATGAAATCAATTATGTATTTAAGGATTATAGTTTGAACTTCATTCGAGTTTTCAAACTTTTAACAATTTAGACCCTAAAATAATCGACATGGTACCAATTTTGGGCGCGTGAGGGTGTTAATCCTTCCTCATATGTAACCGACTCCCGAACCCGTTTTTCTGGATTTCGAAAATCAAAACTTTTGTTAAAATAAATTTTAAGCGTTTTAAGGTGGTCCAATCACACCGGATGAAAATGATTGGTGGCGGCTCTATTTTCGATTTAACAATTTAAAGGTTGAGACGCATTTCAAAAACGTTTCGACAAATATGATTATAAATTTTTTTAATATATAAAATATGTTCACAACTTAAATTTTGTGTATTGATCTGATGATTAAGGTGTTCATCATTTTAAGTGCTAATTAAGGATTTCATTTTGTTGTGTGTGAAGATTGAGAGAATGCATTTTCCAAATATTTGGAAATTTAGGAGAAGATTCATAGAAAGTAAGGAAAAAAGTAGTTTACATTTTAGACTAATGCATTGTTTTTTTAAAAACTATTTTTAAATGGTAAGGCCATCACAATTCACATGTAATGAATTTTTCTTATGAATCAAACATTCATTTAAGGAAAATAGAAACCTTGGTAGTTAGAATTAAACTTTTAATATTTTATCAACATTCAATATTCCTTGTAAAAGGGATTGCTAAGCCAATTTCGAAATGGGATAATGACACAAATGGTTCCTGGATTTTAGTGTTTGGTGAATGAAAGATTGTAAGAGGTTGTTAAATTAAAATTTAGCAATTTTTTAAACAGTTGAATGAGAATGAGATATATGAAATGTCATACCTGACCATACTTGCTCAAAAATTACTCTTTTTGCTAGATGCTCTCAAACCTAATAGGAGTGCCAAGATATCACTAGCCTCCATTCTCTCATTTTCACTTTCACCTCCAACGTCCAAAGTAAATCTAAAAAAAAAAAAAAAGAGCCTCCACCGTGAATCTACAAAAATCAACATTGTAGCGAGAAATTTTCAATTGAGTCCATTCATCCTTGAATATTTATGTACTCTTAATTATTTTTCATTTACTTGTGTAAAATGATTTCTTTTGCAACTTTATATTAATTGAAATATGCTACTTAACAAATTTATTCAGAGTGAGATATAATTATCACTAATTAAGAACATGACAAGAATATAGTTTACAATTATATTGATACACTATTAATATTTATCAATTTCCATAACGTTAATATTTGCAAGTAAGGAACTTAAGAAATTTGTTTATTTAAAATTTCAAAAATATTCACTAACTAATTTCCATAATGGATGCTTTAATTTCTTGGTAATAGTGTTTAATTTAATAATTTCACTCAATAAAGACTAAAGTATTATAAACAAATAAAGACTTAACAATAAAATGTGTCATGCATTTATTTATCATTTTACATATATCAGCTTTCAGCTAAGTTTTATCAAACACTTTTAAATAAATAGTTGATAGAATCAGTTAGTCAAATCAATTACTAAAATCAATTGGCCAAATCAACCACTGCAATCAACAATCAACTATTAAACAAAACCTACATAAGGCATATGCAAATGCTAGGAGAGAGACTCAAACATTAAAATTATAAAAGGTAAAACTCGAACCTAAACCTTTAAAATCAGTTAACTTAGCCATAGACAACAATGTCAAAGCCTCGTTGGTAACTTGAAACTTTTATTAATCATAAAAAAAGAAGCTATGAATATAAATTTGAGTGAATGCAGATAATGAAATTGTTGAGATTAATTAATAAAAGCAACATATATGAATTATTAAAAATTAAAAATAGCTACGACATTTTTAGGGTTGCACGAGGACGTTAAATTTGAAACTCCTTATTTAATTAGGGATTCAACAGATCCATATAATTTGAGTATAATGGTCGTGGTCATGGTCTAAATCCACATATTGCTTTCATTATTTTAAGATTTTAACATTCTTTTAATTAACCATTTTAATGTTTCAAATTTCAAAGGAAGAATGTAGATGTAGAAATCAAAACAGGTCGTTTTTTGTTTTACAAATTTGTTATTTGTTATGGTTATGTTTGTTTTCATTTATAGAATTTTAGTTTCCATATTTCAAACCATTAGGTAGATAAATGGTGGTGTTGGAACTTGACCGGTCAACGACAATAACCAGACCGTTTCTGTTTTTCTTTTTTATAAACCAATCTTCAAAATCAAAGGAATTGACCTAAAACAAGTCAAGGTAGCTTAGTCAAGCTGTTTGATTGTGCTAAGAAATTATCCTCACAAGTAATCCACTTACATGGAAATTTGTTCCAGGATTGAATTATTCCACTTCAATTATTTTTGGATAAAAATAAAAATATATATATATTTAAAAACCAGAGAGTAAATTTTTGGATCTTTATCCAAAAGATGAATTTTAAAAAGATGAGGATTCGATGCAATTTCCGTTGGTTTTCTCTTCGTTTTGGATATAGGTGCATGATCTTTCTCCGAGATATTTTTTCTGAAAATATTGTCAAGCAATTCAGCAATTTCATTAGCAAAATTTTAGAGTATGATACAAAATAATTGAATTAGGGGTTCAAGAATTTCCTGCGTATACATGTCCAGCTAAATATTCGAGAAAGGAAAAGGATTATGGCTTCTCAATCGAAATTTGTTTATGCAAATTTTTTATATGAGAGGTTAACTCTCTTTTGTTTTTTGTGTGACTGCCTGGATAATTTTTGTCCAATCAGATTTAATTACGGCATGAAGAAGATGGAGTTTGGGTGAAATTTGTCATTGAGGGTGCAACTGAAAAGAGCCACCATCGTGACGAGCATTTGGCTCCGAGATGAGGGCGGTTTGGGTGCCAATCCAGGAAAGCAAGACTTGAGGTGAAATTTGAGGGAGGGACAAAGGCAAGAATTGTGGCAAAATATTAATCCCATTTTGGGGTTTAATTTGGAAATTTCTTTAATCAGAATGAGTTAAAAGAGGCTGGATCTTCTAATGGGCTGGGTTGAGTTGATATGGAACATGACTTGGAAGATAATTGGATAGAAAATGTGGATGGAAAAAATAGTTATCGTTCTAAAAAAATAGACTCTATTGTTTCTGTTTCCGCAGATTTTTTGGGGATCACTGATGAGAGTGAACAAACTTAGCTTCAACAGATATTGGCGGTTGCCAGTGGATAAGCCAACCGGACATAATGAATCTATTATGTAGAAATGCCCATGGGTGTCCGTGGCTTGGGAAACCCACGAGTTGTTCGAAGATTTCAGCATATACTGAAAATCTATCATCCCAAATTGTATTCTTTATGGAGACTAAATTAAGTGTAAATAAAATAGAGAAAGTACAAAAATGGGGTGGTTTTCAAAATGGTATCGATGTTCCGGCAGATTGTACTTGAGGAGGTTTGAGTCTTGGTTAGAAAGAATATTTTGTTCAGTTACATAATTTCTCGAGGAGGTTTTTATGGGGCTCCTGAGGTCCGTGCTAGAGCAACAAATGGGACTTATTACATTTTTTAGGGAGAAGCCAAGACTTACCATAGATGATTTGTGATGATTTCAAAGAGATTTTATATCATAATGAGAAGGTAAGAGGTGTGCTGAGGGAGGAGGGTCAGATGGAGGAGTTTCAAATGGTTTTAGATGAATGTTTTTTTTAGAGGATATAAGTTATCCGAGTACATGTTTTACATTGGAAAAAGGGAATTTTTCAAAGACTAATATTAGAAAAAGACTTGATAAAGGAGTCTCAAATTCTGATTAGATGACTTTTTTTCTAAATTTTTCTCTTCGACATTTACCTTGTTCTTTTTTTGATAACTGTCCTTTGTTTATTGAAACATAATAGAAAGACAAGAGGCGAGCTAGGAAATAGTTTCATTTTGCGGCTTGGTGGGTTTTGGGGGACTCGTGTGAAGTGAAAGTAAGGCGTTTAGGGAAAGCCAACTCAAGTAGTATTTTGGATCGACTTTATTTTTTGAGTACTAGCTTGTAGGAGTGGGCAAAGTATATAAAAAAGCACAGAGTTAGTTGTTCGCTTGAGTTAAATTTATTTGTGTGTGTTACCCTCATATGATATTTTGACTCTTTTGAGTTAAATTTATTCACTCAATACAATCCTATTTTGTTTTATTGTTACCATTGTGTCTTAATGATTAATATGACCACTGTCAACAAATGTCTGTGATAAAAAGATTGTTTGAGAATAAGCAACCTGTGGTCACATTCCATATCTATTAATCCACACAATGCCAATGAGAGTATATCGTAAACTATTTAATCGAGTTATGAATTCCATTGTTGTTAGTAAAATCATGCCATACATAAATTATATGGGCCCAATCATCTTTAGAGCATAAGTCTCCACTTATATCAAAGCATATGAGTTACATACGCATACGCATGATCAATGACTAACTCAGGATTTAGGTAAATCAAATTATGAACGTTATAAGTAAATTAATTCATCTTAGGTCTAGTCCAATTTATCATTCTTTCAATTAATACATTTATGTCTCTACCCTTGGAATTAGCTGCTTCTATAGTTAAGACTAGTTATCTCTCCAATTGAAATTGTAGATGAACTTAGACAATCAATGAATTAATATTTGCTTGTCACAATTTCGCTATGCATACAAAACATGAAAGATATAAACACAAGACATAATTATAAAATTTGAAATTAACTTTATTTATTTATTCATCATTTAAATACATAGAAAATAGATACATATTTATTACAATATAGACACATTTCTCAATCTAATGAACTCCAAAAGGTAAAACTTGAGGAAATAAGAGTGGATTTCACACCACTCTTTTTACCTCAAGAAATTGTTGTCCCTCAACCTTCATAGCAAGTTAAGATAAATGATCAACAACATGAAAATGGTTTACTGCCCCAAGAAGACATCGTCACTGAAAATGTTGCAGAACCATCACAGCCTTAACTTTGAGAAGATCTTAAAGAGAACAAAGGCATGCAATTTCTAACGATTGTGTGGTGTATCTACAAGAATCTAATTTTGATATTGGGATAAACAACGATCCAGATTCATTTTCACAATCCATGGAAAGTGATGATTATGATAAATGGGTTAAGGTTATGAATAAAGAGACGAAATGAATGGACCATAATGGTGTTTGGGAGCTTCTTGAGTTATCTACTAATTGTAAAATTATCGAGTGTAAATGAGTCTATAAAACCAAGTTGATGCTAGAGGTAACATTGAACGATTCAAGAAATCAATTTATTGGGTTTAAGGAAAACACTGTTGACCAGTGCATTTTATCTAAAAGTCAGTGGGAGCAAGTTTATATTTTCAATATTGGATGTGGATGGCATTTTGCTAGCAAGTAGTGATCTTGGTTTTCAGGGATCGATCTCGAGGATTGTTGGGTCTGTCAAAAAGGGTATATTAATCGAGTTCTAAGGAGATTTAATATGCAGTTATGTTCAGCTAATGTTGCACCCATTGAAAAAGGTGATAAATTAAGTAATAAATAGTGCCCAAGGAATGAATTAGAAAATGAACATATGAAGAAAATTCCTTATCCATCATTTGGTGGAAGCTTAATGTATGCTCAAACATGCATTAGGCCGGATATTAGCTATGTTGTTGGAATGTTGGGAAGGTGTCAAAGTAATCTAGGCTATGAACACTGGAAAGCAGCAAAGAAAGTAACGAGACACCTTCAAGGGACAAAGGATTACATACTCACATATAGAAGATCGGAACAATTAAAGGTTGTTGGATACTCGGATTCAGAGTATGGTGGTTGCCTTGACACCTTAAAATTCAACTTCTAGCTTTGTATCTATGCTAGCAGATGGGGCAATCTCGTGGAGAAGTATAGCTTGTTTTGAAGCTTCGAGTCTTGCTTTGGGGTTGTGAAATTTTATCTCAGGACTTGGTGTAATTGACTCAATTGCTAAGCCATTGAGAATATATTGTGATAATACTGCAATTGTTCAATAGTTTGTTTATAAAAATCTATTCTTGTTTTGTTTAAGATATTTGATTTTATGATTTACTGTGTTTTCCATTAAATATTTCTTACATAACTACCATCTGAAATGGCTTTTCTGGATTTAATCATCACCACACCTAGCTTAATTTCTTGCTTTGACTTAACCACCAAAAACCTGTTGTCGACGATGCTAGGGAGTAAGGATCGAAATGGATGAAGAAAACAAATGGTGACCAAACCTAAAAAAAAAAAACATAAGCGGATAGTACTTGAACATACTCCAAAAGAAAAAGATTGAGTTTGAAATACAAAGAATGAAAAAGAAATGCAGGGAAATGAGGGAACAAATATAGTTCTATTATTATTCATTACTATCAATTGATAAGAGTACACATTGATTGAACATACTCCATAAGTCCAGATTATGGCAATAGAATTGAGGATATTTTAGTGGGAACAAATTCTGAGATACCCTATCCCATGTAAACTTTAGGAATACAGACCCTCCAAAAGAATACATTAAAAATAAAGGCCTAAAACCCATGCAAATTTTAATAAAAGAATTAATACTAAAAGAAAAAAAAACACTGTAAAAACAAAGAACAATGTGTCATCCACCCCTCCCTATATCTACAATCAGCCCAACCTATAATGTGTCTCCCACAAAATTTCTGCTTTGCTCATGCAAACATAACCTAAACCATTCAGCACAAATGAACACAAATAAATGCCTTGTGCAACAAACTTCACAACTCAAGAGCCAAAGCTACTGCTTCATTCAAGTAATGCTCCTAGTCATCACAATTCAGCCCGCAAATTTCTAATACAGGGCCATCTTTCGAGACGAATGGGTTTATTCGGACCCACATAAGTGTCAAGATCGAGGACAGCAGGATCGACCACACTAAAATAATGGTTGGCATTCGGTCTTGTTTCCCAAGCAGACCCTTGAGGAAGGGGTAGAGGTGGACAATAACCCAAAAGGCGAAAAATAGTCGCCCAAACAATGGGCCCCATGAATCATACCCGTTATTGATGGCATCCGAGATTCCAACCACGACGCCAACTATGTTTATGATCAATAAGGTGGTGGGAGGGATGAGTAACGATGTCCACTTGAAGAGGTAAAGCTCAGAAAATTCACCATCGTCGGCTGCTTTAGAGGTCACAGTGAAGCTTGTGCTGACACCAGCCAGAACCTTCAGTAAACCCTGAAAGAGGGCAAAGAGGTGTGATGATACACCTCCAATCACCCAGAATTGCTCGTTTCTCCACCAGTCATCGATTCCTACACCACCCCACTGCATCTCGAGAATACCGGTTGCAGCAATCGATATGAAGAGACCCATGAATACTAGACTGGCATAGTTGCTAATCTGCAAAGGAGAGTCAGTATTCCATGTTAGACAAGGCCATATAATAGGTACAAGTTAAAAAACCAACAAACTGTAACTTAGGGAACAAGGCAATCCAACAATATAGGTTGGTTGACCAATCAATTATAGATATAAAGCTTCAATTATGATGCCAGGACAGGTAAATGGAACAGTTATCAGTTATCACTGCTTTAATATCAAGATAGCTTACCTCAGGAACAATAAACTTCCCAGTAAGGAGACATATAGCTGGAAGGGTACAGTAAACAAGCAAGGGAATGGAGGTCCAGGGATATACGACTGAGTTTATGTAGGAAAATCGTTCCAACCATTTCAATCCACCCCCATAACCGTACCAAATAGGACAATGCCTGCTCAAGAAAATTTCAACAGATCCAAGAGCCCAACGTAAAACTTGGTGCAGACGATCTGAGAGGTTAATAGGAGCTGAACCCTTAAAAGCAGGTCGTTTAGGTATGCAGTACACAGATCGCCAGCCATGACAGTGCATCTTGAATCCTGTCAATATATCCTCAGTCACAGAGCCATATATCCAGCCAACCTGGTTCAAATGTTGAAAGTTTTAATGATTAAGAGATACCAATAAGTTACAAACAGTCTATATGAAGTACTCAGATTCATTTTCCAGTTTATACTTACTTCCTTTCCCCATTCTGTTTTATCTTCGTAACCACAACTTATGACTTGGATTGCTTCTCTCAGTAATGAAGCAGGGCTAGCATTTTGAGGAACTCCTCCATCCTCCGGAAGAGTCGAAGCCACAAAAACAGGAGACTGACCAAATTTCTTCTCCAATTTCATTTGAGATGTCACTGATGACTGAGAGTTTGACTCTGACGGTGCACAAAGATTCTAGTTTAGAGTGTTGTACTAAAAATACAACATAGAAAAATAATAAGATTACTGAAATTGTCAGTTTCCCTTGCAAGTGAACCATTACCTGATATTGCCCCTTCAATGTTTTCAAGAGCATGTATCTGCTTTGAGGCTTCCCTTTGCTTAGACTTCTTTGTCTTGTCCTTTTTCTTGTTATTTCTAGAACAACAGCATAGACAGCAACACCATTTTGGCAAACAATTGCAGGTTTTACCAGGAGGCTTCTTTGTAACTGGCGCATCAAAACCATAAAGTGCTTGCCTTCTGAAAACACACCCTGTTCCCACATATATTGGTCCTTGTATGCCATCTAATCCTTTCATGTTGATCTGGTTTCAATTTACAATATTAGGGATTTGAAAGATAAAAGAAAAAAAAAACAGATAATCAACCGAGAAGAAATGAAATAAACTTACATCGAAGAACACAACATTGCGATTTGAGTATCTATCATGTCTATCAATTCCATCAAATCTTTGAGGAAACTGCACATAACAAACTTTTTTCCCGGATGTTGGGTCCATCATGAAACACATCGCTTCTCTAAGTGCTTTACTATTGTTAATATAGTGATCACAATCAACATTCAGCAGATAAGGAGCATTTGAAAGGACAGCCGAGACTCGTATCTTCAGTACACACAAAGAAAATTCATAAGTTTAACACCATGTGCCAAACACCAAAAGGGAACACAACAGAAAAACATAGAACTTGTGCCTTACCAAAGCATTCATAGCCCCAGCCTTTTTATGATGTTCAAAACCTGGCCTCTTCTCACGAGAAACATAAACTAGGCTAGGTAGTTCATTTCCTTCCACATCTCGAACACCATTATCACCCAGGAAAACCTGTGAGAAAAAACAAGTTATGGGGTGTAAATAAGAAATTCAATGAGATGAACAACAGGCCATGCACATAAGAGGAATCAAAGATGAACCAAGTCCTAATTGCAAGCTACTTTCAAAAGTTGCATAAAATAAATAACCTTATTTTCCCAACAACACATAATGCTGCAAGTCTCCAATGTAACACAGAGTTAAGAGGAGGCATCAAAGAAAGAACTACAACATTCCTCCTCAGTAAAAGCTCTCCCTTCATCCATCAATTCTTACGCACTTAAAGCACTTCAAAATATAATGACAAAAACAAAGCAAGGAAATGCAACACCATGTCACCTGAATCATGCCAGGATGGTCACGAACATTGTTTCCAGGCCATGGAGTTCCATCCTGCATTGTCCAACCATCCTCAGGAACCTTCTGTGCCGTGGCAACCAAACCATTTATCTGAACTTTGAATTCTTCATACTCTCTCTGCACAGTCAAATAATATACTATAAAAATAAAGCATTTGATGCTATCAAGAGCAAAAAATAATAATTGCTAAATTCAACATCTGCTTGATTAGAAACAGCAGATGATTTGTAGAAATCAAAACATAAAATAGCTCAAACACATGCTACAATGAATGACAAGAAGTCACACACCTTCATTGCTCGCCTTTCCCTGACAAAAGCTGGATGGACTTTGTTTCTTAGGTAGTCTATCTTCTGAGAAAAATACCACTCTGGAGCACGGGGCTCAATATTGAACTTTTTACAGAAAGGGACCCATTTCCTAGCAAATTCAGTTGTCTCAGAGAGCGCTTCAAATGTAAGCATGGCAGCACCATCATCTGATACATAGCATGCAACTTTATCGACAGGATAATCAACGGCGAGGATGGACAGAACAGTGTTCGCAGTGATCAGTGGAGGTTCTTTCATTGGATCCACTGTACTCACAAAAATGTCTACACTAGCCAACTCTGACGGTTTCCCTTCTTTCTCATACCTGTCCAAAAAGGTAAAATTAGCAAGGAAAGTGACACCAAAAATCACATGAACAAAAGTTAAAATGCATGTGAAAATCTGAATTTAATAAGCTGCAGGCACCACCACAAACCTCAGAGATAGGCGATCGAGATACGTTTCACGCTCTATAGGGTACCATTTAGGGAATTGATCCAGAATCCATGAAACAGCAAACCATATTTCACATATTACAGATGTCAACCACAAGCCATATGCATCCCTGACTGGATGCAGAAGTCTATAGTGGAAAAATAGGCCAAGAATTGCAAGACGGAGTATGATAATCATTCTGTATGGATTTATCTTGCTTGAAGGAATCGGTAGCTTCCTTGAAAGTGGTTGCCTGCCTTCATCCATCCTGAAAAGAAAGTCCATTTGTTAAATGACAAATAAAACAGCCTAAAAACTGTCAATGTTTGTAGACACAAATATCAACAGTCAAATTACAAACTTCAAGCAGTCACTTACATTGGCAAATCAGCATCATCCAGCTCCTTTCCATCAAAGTTTCCTCCATCATTCCCTCCTTCGTGCTTAACTACCTGAAGTTTGTCATTCTGCCTTTTCTTCCACTCCTCCATCCGATCCTTCCACGCGACACTTCCATAGCCATATACTGCTATATCTTTCTTAGGAACCATAGGTCTAGGTTGCACTGCAGCAATGGAAACACTAAGGTCCGAGACTAGAGAGACAATTAACTCAAAATTGGTAACAAAGAGAGGTATAGCGACTTACAAGGTACAGATGGATCAGTATAAGGCATTGGATGAACTCTATTTCCATTGCCCATAAATTGGGGTACAATGAGAGCATGATGATCAGCAGAAATCTCCGAATCCTAAAACAATAAAAGAATTGTTATACATAATACTGTTTTAGCAGTTGAGCGTAAAAACATAATGCAGTATAGTTTGAAACTCTTTTAAAAATGTATAAGAAGAGACACTTACCTCTTCACCATAGGTCAAGAGAGGAATTTGAGAGCTAGGAAGAGAAGAATCAAGTTCTGAAGATGCAGGCATTGCAGAGGCATTTTGGTGGGTACCACGGCCAGTGTTAAGGCGTGCATTGAGCATGGCCTCAGCAACTTGTTGAGAATCGGAAGCATCATAGTCAAACTCATTGTCCAGATCATCTATGTCATCTTCTTCCTCATCACCTTCAACCCTAGGACTGCCTGAATTTTACATCTCTAATTAGTGACACTCTTAAGCCGTTGTTGGTTGCCAATGTTGACCTTACATTACAGTAACAATCTCACCTTTGATTCGTTTGTATCTGGTTTTGCACTGAGGGCAAGCTTGGTTACCCTCTCTTCTCTCGTACTCGTAGCAGGGTCTGCAAACCGGGAAAGCACATTCATTGCAAGCAACAAAGGACTCTCCATCCACTGTAATCTCAATCTCATCCCCGCAGATCTGACATGTTTGCCCGCTCAATTCTTTCACAGACTTTATCTGGTACAAACCCCAACCATAACAAGATCAAAATCAGCTCCTGATCATGAAATGTGACACACAAAAAATCCAGAAGAAACTAAAACGACTGAAGAAAATTCTATAATTTTCATTTCAACTTACTATGCAACATTTTGATGCAATGCAAGATTTTGAAAAACAAAACAGAATTGCATATGCAAGGAATTTATTTGCTCCCCATATGAAAGCATTGCAAATTCATATGAAACTAAGAACAGGAAGAGAGATGGAGGAGTATGAAAGGACAAGATTTAATTAACATGTTTTATAATAGCTTCATTCCCCATATCCCGATGAAGAAATACAAAAAGTTATAAGCTACTTCATCAAGGATTTACATCAATATCTCCAACAAATGCAGAGCTCACTCAGCATTTTGAATTCACAACATCCACTTGTCAGAATTCCAAAAGATTTGGAATTTTCAGAAGAATTTAAACAGTTTGGCGTGACCGACATGTCCACCACAATCACAGAATCTTATGCTTTCTTCCAAATCGTCCCAAATTCCCAGAATCCAAACAAAATATCTCGACTGCAAAGAATATTAGCCAGGCTAAAATCACAACTCATACAATTAACAACCAAAAAACCCATTTTTAAGGAAATGCCTATTAACGGAGCAACACTCGAACAGCTCAACATACAAGATTTAAACGATTTATGACTCAAAACAGCGAGAAAAAGGCACCAAACTGTGTAAATCAAACAAAGCCATAAAACCCTACCCAGTGAAAGATCATTTAAAAAAAGAACCCATTTCATAAAAGAGCAAATTAAGGAAACGGGTAGTCCTAAAACTACCAAATCAAGCCAAAAACAGAAGCTTTTTTTTTTCCTTCTTTTTGAAGATTTGGAGCGTCTTACTCTTGCGTTTTCATCTGCATTGATCAACACGAACTCGTTTCTGTTATGAGAACCAGCAATGAGTCGACCAGCAGTGTCCATAAATCACTAATAGCAACAACAATAAAACAAACTGAGGGAAAACTGGGTCTCTTCTTCACCAAATGAAGTCAAGTCTCAGTAACATCAAATTCCTTGAAGAGATCCAATATTGGTCCCTTCACCTCTCCTCACACGAAACCCAATCACAACTCCACCGAAAAAAAAAAAAAAGAAAAACAACCCACCTTGGATGATATAATAATACTAATAATATAATATAATAAAATCTAATGGAAAAGAGCAAAAAGGTGTCGGTTTTTGTATTGAGAAGCAAGCCAAGTTTGCTACTTTGGTCTCAATCTAAAATGCCAATGAAAGAGAGAGAGAAAAACAAAGAGTGTTGAAATGTAGACGCGTAACAAAGGAGGAGATGACACACACAGAAAAACAGAACATTAAACTAGAGATAGACAAGGAAGATGAAAAACTATACTTATCTCAAATATAATATATATGAAAAACACACACAAAAAAATCCCAAAAAAAAAAAAGACAGCAAGATAAAAGCTAGCTAGCAATGGTGGTGGGGTCCATAAAAGGATGGTGGCGCTGGTATGTTGCCCCCACCATAGTTGGTGGACGGACAATAATAATTCAAAGCAAGGTGTTCCATGGGTACTTTTATGTTCATTAGTTACTAAAACTTAAAATTCTTTATTTTATTTAAATTTGAAATAATATTTTAGTATTCATTTTTTTTGTAAAAAATGTATTTAAGTATATCTTCGGATAAGTATGGTTTATCTTATTTTAATTAGAATGATCAAAATTTATCTTTTTTTTGAACGAATATTATTTTAATAAATTTATCATGAATTTGATAATATAAATATAAAACAAATCGTATCAGATATCATTAGCTCGTCATTGGATTGGATTACATAAAATAATACTGATGATAATAAAAAAATAATATAAAAAAAAGCAAACTCGTAGATACTTTAGATATTAAAAAATGTATTTTATCATTTCTTAAAACAAAAAATAAAATATATTTATTTAAAACAGTAGTTAAAACACTTAAAAGAAACTGCTATACGTTAGTACGTATATACATTATTATAGTAAAACTGTAGCTTTTTTATGTAAAACCCTAAAAGACCTACAAAATTAAAAATCATAACTTTTGCCGACAAAATTCTATATTTTTGAAAAAATAAATTGACAAAGGTTAAAAAACCCTAAATAAACTGACTTTTTTTGGTAAATGTAGTGGGTGCCACATCAAGTCATTTTCATGTGAGATTGGTCAGATACTGTGCATCTCATACCACATGTGTTGTTATTACACTGTCGGTGGAGCTCTTCTTTTCTTTTTTATTAACCAATATTTTTTTTATTTTCTAATTACTATTACTATTTTAACTATTTTTCTTAATTCATTTCACCTACTTGGAAAATGTTTCAGTAAAAATATTATTTTTATTATTTTTTAATTAAGATTTTACAGACATATCTTTGTTTTTAACTTCATGGAAACCGAGGGATTTTCACCTTTTTCATGTTTTTTGGGTAACTGATCTGATCTTATTATTTAACTTAACTGTGATAAAGTAACGTCCAGTCAAAGCTCAATACGAAAATTTATTCCTTGCTTAACTAAAAGTTGCATATTTTTAGTTTAAGTCCCTCGTAATTTCATAATTACGTTGGATTCAGAATCAATTTGCATTGAAGTTCTAAAAAAAATAAAATTTTGATGTCTTTTAGCAAAATTTTGGATTCGTATTTTATTTATTGAGATTTTCTTTCTCTATTTTATGACACTTTTTCTCGTACATGCCTAACAAAAACACGCAAAGAGCAGGCAACCCAATACAGCTAGCTGTTATCTAATAAATATATGTATATACTTTAAAATATTAATTTTTTAAAAAATCATTAATAAATTAAAAATAATATAATTATAATTTTATTTAAAATGAAGGTGTTTAACTGCAGTGGTCGACAAACAAATAAATCATGAATACACAGAATTATTTACGAAATTTGATTTTTTTTTTTATATATGCGAAATCTATTCAGAAAGTAATTTTACTATTCTAAATTCACAATGCAAATCTCATAGCTCTTCAAGTATAGATATTTTATTTTTTAGTTTAAAAACTCTATTACTAAATAATTTCTCTTATTTAAAATTAATTTTATATTTAATATATAAAAAATTTTAAAAAATTATATTTAAACAAAAGTAGTGAAATAACTTTAAAAAAAATATTACTTAAATCTGGAATCAAGTACTCCAAATGGAGAAATACAAAATGTTATTTGTAAAAACATTGTAATGTAAACATGAGTGTAAAAAGTCTTGTAATAGATATACTGGTTTCTTTTATAAAAAGTTTTAACATTAATCCAAGATAATTTTAATGCCTTTTTATGTTCCAAGTTGTTTCATAAAAGAAATATTTATAGTTTTCCACGTTTTTAATTTTTTAACAAAGTTTGACCATTTTTTAAAGTAATATGAAATATTATAAATAACAAATCAATTATTGTTGATGTGTCAGAAGCTGTATGACAATGGTCAACAATCTAACTATTCAAAAATTAATTGTTTACTTATTTATGTTAATATATAATAATTATTTGGTATATTGATTGAAAAAGTATAAAAGCGAAATTAGAATATTATTATTATGTGTTATTAAATTATATTTAAAAATAAATAGATAGTAAAATTTTAATTCTATTTGTAGAATAAAAAAATTTATTGCTTCTGTGCTAAATAATTACCCATAAATAAAATATTGTTATAAAATAAAAAGATAGAGAATAAAGAACAAAGAAAATAGGAGAGCAAAAGAGAAAGTATATTTTATTGATAAATAAAAGTGAGTTAAAATGTTTCTACAAAGTCTATATTTATAGACATAAAAAGTATAAATGAAATAGAACTCTAATTCTAATAATTAGTAGAATTTAAACTTCATCCAAATTTATCTTGATATTGATGGATATCTATTTAATAAACTATTTATAATGAATATGTAAAAGTTGGAACATAGGTATTTTTAAATTATTTAATAAAAATGAAATACAAATTATTAGAAGTTAAAATGTTTTAATATTGTGTTTTTATAAATACATGATTCTAAATAAATAAATAAATTCTGAAGATTAAGGTGTATTTAGAGGGTTGGCAGGGATCCAACCCCTAAATGATTTGTTTTTTATTTATATCTTTTAAAATTTTTAAAAATTTAAATTAATAAAAGTAAAATTGTACTTTAACCTCTCTTAAAAATAATAATTTGATTTAATCTTTTTAAAATTATAAAAATATGGATTATTCAAATGGTGAAATTGTATTTTAATTATCGTAAAAAATTTTGACTTCAACCTTAACTGAACATCTGGCTAGTTAAGATTTTATTTTAATCCACTTTTCACCAAATTTGTCATTTCAATATTTATTTGAAATTACAGAAGCAGATTTTCGGCTACTAAAGAAACATTTACTACAAATTACTTCCCTGTTAAATGAAAATCAATACAACGATATGATCTATAAAAACTTGCCTACTGAATTTATCCAACATCTTCAAAATATGTATGAACTACAGGAATAGATAGGAATATCCCAAAAAAACTCTGGTTCCAATTTATATTTATGTAGAAATGCAACCACACAATTAGCTGAATCTATGCATTTTTCAACCTACAGTTTCCTTTGCAGTGGCTGACCACTAATAGCAGTAGCAGAGATGCATGTTAGGAAAAACACCGAGGATAAACAGTATTGCAAAATGGGTAAACATTATTGAAAGCTGCAGAAGGTTTTTGTTGATTGCAGTGAGTCGAGTATTCTATTACAGAGCAAGGCAACCTATGTTCCCTGGACTCAAGATCAAGTGCACCAAAATTGGAGCTACTGAGCTAATAAAGCTTACAATCTTTATTGAGTTGCCTTAGCTGTTTTGCAACATCAGTGATCATGGGTCGATTCTCGGGATTTTCTTGTGTACAACAAAGTGCCATCTTCGCCAAACTTACCAACTCATCACCATTGATTCCTTTGCTCGAACTACTTTGATCCACAATTTCGGTTAACTGATTGCCTTTTCATTTAGTTTAAATTCCAGTACTTCAGGTGCTATATACCCAACTACACTAAAGGTTGTATCTTCTACGACATGGGATAAATCAGCAAAGCTTAGCAACATAATTGGTATCTATCACTATCGATATCAGCAAAAGGCCTCGATTAATAACAGGTCTGGACAAAGCAGTATGGAGATATGTTTTAGAGGTTTCATTTGGTAAAGTGAGAAGACGTTACAATTTAGCAAAACGAGAAGTTGTAAAGAGATGGTGGAGAGAAAGATCGAAGCAGACTCTGAAAGTTACGGTGATGGTTATGATTGTAGAGAGTTAAGTTGGCGAAATCTCAAAATGAGACATTCAAACCTCTATTTGTAGGCTTTGGAAAGGAAATTATCTTAAACAACGGTTATAAAACAAGTGACATTTTTTATGGAGCATGGGAAAGATGTGGATTAATTCATAAAAATGTGTTACGAATTTTTAGACAATGAGTATGAATAGGGGTGAGCATTCGATCGAATCGAAAATTTTCGAGCTAATTGAGTTTTCGAATCCTATTTCATCATCTTAACTCGATTTGAAATTTTTATCGAGTGAGATAGAATTCGAATCGAATCAAATCGAATATATTTGTTCGAGTTAAATTAAAAAAAATTAATTTGGTGTTGTTTAATTTTATATAATTTTTAAAAAAATATTTTTATTTAATTTAGAGTTTTTTTAAGGAGAGAAAATTAATTTTGGGTTTAGTTTATGAGTTTTTTTAAGAACAAAATTATATTTGGATAAGGTAAAAGGTAAAAAATTAAAAATATTTTAATTTAATTTATGGATGGGTTTTAACTTTTAGGGAAAAAATTGGGTAAGATAAAATGTTTGGGCTTTGAAGGAAAATGGGATAAAGTAAATTGAACCTGAGTAATATAAATTTAAAATTAAAAATAATATAGTTTTATTCGGTTTATTCGAATTATTAGAGTTCTTCGAATTCGAAAATTTAACTCGATTGGAATATGAAATTCGAAAAAAGAAATTTCAACTCGATTCGTTTAACTCGAATAATTCGATTTGAATAATTTGGGATTCGAATTTTTTTTCGAATTTTTCAATTCGAATCGAATTTTGCTCACCTCTAAGTTTGAATGAAATCACATTAATGTTACTTGTTGTGGGTAATGGGAGAGACTCAAAGTCCAATGCTTGTTTATGAATTTGGGAGAGATCCAATCCAACCGATTTGGTTCATTCAATACTACCAATCAGTATAAATCGATATTGGTTGAAACGAGTTAAAACACACTGAAACGGTTGAAATGCAACAAAATCTTAACCAAAATGGAGCTTAGACTAGATATTGGTTGAGGACCGAAATGTTATGTACCAACCGACACAACCAGTATTTGAGTTCCCAACGAAAATTGAAAATTATAAATTTGTTATAATAATTTTCAAATCTAAATCTAAATTTCAATTCTGAAACTCTACCTACAGACGTAGTAACCTTTCGTTGCTTGGGTCAACTGGTCGGCAAAGAAAGGACGAATAGGATCACATTTACCATCAGATGAAGCAATGAGCTTTTTTCACACTGTTTGGATCACATGTTTTACTCCTCTTTTATCACACTACTTATTTTATATAATCGATGAATAGTTTATATTTAAAATTTATTTGATATTTTGTAAATATTCATATGTATATATCAAATATATATTTTTAAAAAAATCGATAAATATGAAATGATATAGCGAAACAAATCAATGCCTATAAAAAATGGTGTGTTCAAAGGTGAAATACTAATTACCTTGCTTTATTCATTTTTATTAAACAAGTTTGTATTTAATTTTTAAAATTAGCTATAATTTTAGTTTTTTTAATTATTTTGATTTAAAGTTTTTAATATTTCTCATTCATTTAATATAATAAGTGTATATAATTATATATTAATTAATCAAAATATTTAAAATAATGTATCTATATTTTATTAATTTTAATATTTTTAAGTATTTATTAAATTGTTTATGTTATAAACTCAAAATAAAATAAAAAATAAAATAAAATAATTCTAACTATAAACTTACTAAAATTTGAATTTTTGAGCATGAAGACTTATCATAAAGTTTTTGTAACTCTAAATTTGATTGTGATAGAAAAATTTCGATAAACCCACTAATTTTTACAGTGGGAATATTTACAGTGGGCTGGGTTTGAAAGGGAATTAAAGGAGTGTTGGATCCATGAATATTTCCAGGTTCATCATACCTTCCAATTGGGCAATGTCTTGCCTTCTAACAATAATATTTATTTGGAAAATATGTGTGAAAGAAAAGGACAGGTTTATAAAAAAAAGAGAGAAAAATGATAACATCGTGTAATCAATTATTGTAGAATATTTTCAACAGTCAAACAGTGTCTGACATCATTCTTCCAACCAAAACAATATTGTAGAATATCTTCAAGAGACAAAAATGTGTAATCATTTATATTTAGAAATTTTATTAATTTTTAAAGTGAGAAATCGAAATTAATTTATCATCATCCATTTCTATAATTTTGATTGGTATGATAATAAATTTAATTTTATATTTATATTTTTTATTAATTTAATTTTAATTTTAAAAAATAATAAATTTAGTTTTTAATTTTTATACATTTTATCAATTTAGTCATGATTTTAAAATATCATCTGAAAATTAAAAAAAATGTATAAAATTTCTTTTTTTTTAAAAAAATCAAACTAATGTTTCATGAAGCTGATAGCTTGAGCAAAATGCTTACATGAAGTCATTCCTTAAGATCTAGGCTAAAAATCAGAGTAATGCTGGAAGAGTTGGAAGACATATGACTTCCAGCTCTTCGGGGACTTCTCGGAAGATATTAACCATATTTTACGAGGATGCTTCATGGCTGTCTTCGCAGCTTGTTGAGCGAATCAGGATTACTTATTTTTTAGCCTGGACATTAAGGAATGACTTCATATAAAATTATGTAGACCAGATCATTTTGCTGTTGAAGCTGTCGATTAGGACATCTTCTTTGGAGTAGGGCTGTAAATGAATCGAGCTTGAACGAATAAATCTCTGTTCGTGTTCATTTGTTTAGTTTTGAAATTGTTCATGTTTGGTAAGAATTTTAAATGTTCATGTTCGTTTATTTAATGTTCACGAATATGTTCATTTAACTTAATCGAACATGCACACGAACATTAAGCAAACATGTTCATAAACATATAATTGAATATGTTCACGAATAATAAACAAACTAACAATCAATCAATAAATAAATACACACAAATATTATTTTAGTATTTTTATAAAAAAATATCATTAATAAATAAACGAGTCAATAAACAAGCTTATAAACGAGCTTGTTCGTGAACATAAACGAACCGAACACACCTTTGTTTGTGTTCGTTCGTTTATTAAACGAACATAAAAGTTTTGTTCATACTCGTTTATTTATCTTAATAAACGAACATAAATAAATGTTATACGAATTATTCACGAAGAGTTCATCGAACGTTATGTTCATTTACACCTTTACTTTGGAGTAACGTGCTGGAATCTATGGTTGCGAAGGAATAATCATGTCTTAAACCACAATTTTGTAGAAACAGAGCTTACTTGGCAGAAGTTTTCGGAACTTTGCAAATGTCTATGGCCTTTTGCAGGTCCAACATTGTTAGCGAATGGCGGACAATATCCTAGAGGCCTCCAGGAAAGTAAGCACTGATGGCGGTTTCGAGATTGGGATTGGTTTATCTACTTCAGGTAGTGCTATAAGAGACTCGACTGGCAGATGGCTAACGTTGGCTGTCGAAAGGTGATTTTAGAAATGGATAGCCAAGCTGCTAGGCAGCAAATCAATGGCTTGGATAATGCGCAATAATCTTCTGCTATTGTTCGTGCTATTAAGGACCTGCTGAACAGGAATTAAGATGTGTCGTTCACTTATAAGCGATCGAAGGCACCTCAACCACCAATTTAATAAAGAATGAACTTCATAACTATAGATGTTGCTATTGTAAGTGAAAAGCTGTTATAGAAGGTTAAAATAAACCATTAAGAATCAGTTCTCCAAGAAACTTGACCGTTATAGTGAAATGCTATTATAGTTGGTAACTGTTATAAAGATGATTGACTATAATACGTAAAATAACAAGCTAACATGACATTACACATATGATAATATGTTTGTCACGTAAGATCTTAAAAATAACATAGTTAATTTAATGAATTCAATAACAACCATTTGATCAGAACTGAAATTTTAAAATCCGAAAAGTACAATATTGAAAGCTGCAGAAGGTTTCTGTTGATTGCAGTGAGTCCAGTATTGTATTAGAGTAAGGCAACCTATGTTCCCTGGACTCAAGATCAAGTGCACCGTAATTGGAGCTACTGAGCTAATAAACTTTACAATCTTTCTTGAGTTGCCTTAGCTGTTTTGCAACATCAGTTATCATGGGTCGATTCTCGGGATTTTCCTGTGTACAACAAAGTGCAATCTTCGCCAAACTTACCAACTCATCACCATTGATTCCTTCACTCAAAATACTTTGATCAACAATTTCGGTTAACCGATTGCTTTCAACATAATTCGACACGAATTCTCTGAAGGGTGCTTCCTCCACGCTATGATCCCCAGATTTTCTTCTAGTTAAAAGTTCGAGTAACAGTATGCCAAAACTATAAACATCAGCCTTTTCATTTATTTTGCATTCCAAAACCTCAGGTGCTATATACCCAACTACCCCAGAGATGGTATCTTCTACGACATGCGATTTTCCTTTCGGAATTGCCACTGAGAGCGAGAAATCAGAAAGCTTAGCAACATGATTAGTATCTACGACTATCGATATCAACGAAAGCCCTCGATTAATCACAGGCCTGGACAAGGCAGTATGGAGATATGCGACTGCATTGGCAATATCCATTGCAATCTTTATTCTAGACTTCCATGTTAATGGCTCAAGTTGCCCATCACTAACATTGAACATCAATCTTTGGAGATTCTTTTCACCACCATATTCATAAACAAGCACTGGGTTTTGAGTCTCTAAGCAGCATCCAATGAGTTTTAGAACATTCTTGTGCACACTCATTTGTGAGCTAATTACTATATCTGTGATAGCTGTTTCAAGGCATTTGTTATAGCTTTCGTACCGTTTCACAGATATCTCCCGACCACGCAGAAAGCCTTTGTATAACACAAAATGAACGTACCTCGAAATTTCCTGACCGACATCGTAACCTTTCGTTGCTTCGCTCAGCTCCTCGGCGGAGAAAGTACAGATAGGATTACATTTACCATCAGATGAGGCAATAAGCTTTTCTAATAACATGCTCCCATTCTTCAACAATGGTCCCTCATCCTTGCTTTGCCTTTTTATTCTGAAACATGATCCCATCTCCCCTTCCTTCAACATACAATAAATACCTGCAAAGATGCTAAATTAGAGACTAATAATACATTGGAAAAATTGCAAAAAAACACAATTTTCTTCTAATTCATTGCATTTAACAATACTTTAATTATTACACATACTAAAAAGAGAGTAAAATAGCAGAAGAGGCAAGCACCTAAAATGGCAGAAAAAAAAGGGGAGAAAGTTAAACCCGCAGGAAGATAATAAAAGTCAGAGCAGGCATTAGAGTCAATCTCAGGAAGCTTACATTAAGACCAATAAAAAGGCAGGCAGCTTTCTCTGACTTTCTCTTGGGTATCACCACTTAGCCCATTGCTCACGATTTTGGGTCCAAATTCACTGTTTCAATTTCATCTCAGTATTGCTTCAAATGATGGTGAGATCCATGGCCCACTGTAATAATAAACACAAATAGTAGCTTTCCATATTTAGGAAAATTACAGAACAAGAGTAAATAAAAAATATGTGTTATGGGAAGAAAATTTTATTAGAAGGATATTATTTTTTCCTCTCACTTTTCTTTTTAACAAAATACACTTAAAATTTATTTTCATCCATATTTTAATTCATTAAAATATAATAAATTATGTTTGATCTCCTAAAAAAATTTTAACTTGACATTCTTTTATAAAATCGTAATTTGGTAGAAAAAATTTATTAAAATTTTAGTTCAAATCTCATTAATTTTATTAACTTAACATATCTATCACCTTTTTAGTCAATTAAATAGCTACATTTATATATTAATATTTTCATTATATTCATAACATAAAAAAAAACCCCATTATAATATTAAATACAAATTTTGCATTTTACTTTTTTTTAATGAAACCTTGTGTTTTTTAATATGAAATAATTTTTCTTTTTTAATTAACTTAATTAATACTATAGACATTCCAGTAATGCAAATTTAATTTATAGAAAAAAATTATATTCTATATGAAAATTTTAAATATTGTTCGCAATATTAATATCATATATAATATATAAATTAAGATAAGCTCGAATAGTAAAAGATTTCTTTAATATAAGTTTAACCAATATTAGTATTCTTTATTCTTTTCGTATTTATTATTATCTAATATAATTTTCAAGGATCATGCCAACATCCTGGCAATCTCACCCTTATCCCAAATTATATAAAAAAAAAAACATTCTAAAGGACGACTTTCAAAATTCATATATAAATACATATTTGAATGATGATAATTAATGTATTAAAATTTAATGAATAAAAAAATAATGGATAAAATTTTCAAAAATAAAATAATGGATTAAGATATGAACTCACCGTTATCTAGTTATTTATAATATAAATGTTTTCTTAATTAAATAATATTTGAAAAGAAAACAAATTGTTAAAGAAGAATTTAAAATATTATTTATAAAGAAGGCATAATGGTTTATTTGACCCTTCAACTTCACAAAAAAAAGGTTATTTTAAGCTTTTATTTAATTTTTCGGCTTTTTTTAGCTTTTAAACTTGCTTTGCTTGTGTAACCTCTCCAATCCGGCCTAGATGGTAGACCTGAGTCGGAGAGATCACATTCGTCACTGAGGGGGCTCGATCTTTTTACAAGTCAATTTTCAATACTTAAACCTATATTATGTGAGTGAATATCTCATTTTATCAATCCAAATCTAACATGAGTTTTAGCAACGAAAAATAATATCAATAAATAATAATTAACCCGGTTTAAATCACTTTAAAAAAATAAATATCATCCTAATTAGTTAACTCTTAATAAATGTCAAATACTAAAAGGGTAAATTACACCAATAGTCACTCAACTTTGATGTAGTTGACAAAACAGTCACCTTGGTTTCAATTCAGTTACTCAACTTCTGAAAAATAACCAAACAGTCACTAACGTTATCAAAAAGTGACAAATCAGTCACCCATTAATATTATCTATCACAGGCTTAACAAGGCAGCTGACGTGGCCAATTAACTAGCTCATGTGGCTAGTTAACTTGCCACGTTGGAAACCCACTTAACCCAATTAGCTGATATGGTAGATTAGCTAAAATCAAGGCCAAGAATGGGAAAAAAAATTTGACCATGACAAAGTAAGCGAAACACAATCCCTAACCAAACCTGGAAAAGCTCTTTATTTGGCTGTGAAAATTGACAATCAACGGCGAAAATGTTGAGATTCCATGGAAACGGTTGCTTGGGTTAACGTTAAGGGAGATCCAAACATCAGCACCGGTTTGGTCGAAGCTCCTGCTTGTGGCAATGTTATGAAGCTTCAAATCAAAATCGACAACAGAACAGCAAAAACAAAAATTCCAAATAGCAAACATCTAAAATCAAACCACAAAAAAAGAACAAGAATCCCAAATTAGCCGACATCAAAAGAGAGAAGTAAAAAACTAAAAAAAAGAAGAGAATCAAAAAGAAGAAACCCATACCCATTTCGGGTTTTAAAGGTTGGAGAACTCGAGTCACCAGTTCGATGATTCGAGCGGTCAAGAGTCATGGTTGGTCAAAGAAAAGTTGTGGCCAGAATATGGTGGTGATCCGACGATGAACGGTAGAGATCCGTTGAAACCTTGTTTAAAGCTTTTAGGTCTTAATCTTGGAATTTTGAAGGCCTATTGAGAAATCTGAAGTGAGATTTAAGAAGAGGCAAAGATGAGTCATTTGGTGATGACGATTGGCCAGAGAAGGCCATGAACGACGGCGACTAGAGTTAAGGAAAAAAAAGAAAGGAGAATAAGAGAAAAAAAGGGGTAAAGATTCAACGAATAGCAGCGAACAGAGTGGTGGCTCCACTTTGGAGGAACAAAACGGTCGTAGCTAGGGTATCTCCATTTCTTCTCTTCTTCTTCTTTTTTTCTTCTATTCTACTACCTAACTAGGGCTATAGGGCTGTTTAAATGACAGCTAACCCCATTAAATGTCATGTCACTTTTTCGTTACGTTTGTAATGAAAAATGGTTAAAATGACTGTTTAGTTATTTTTGGGAACTTGAGTGACTGAATTAAAATCAAGGTGACTGTTTTGTCAGCTGCATAAAAAATTGAGTGACTATTGGTGTAATTTACCCATATTAAAATAATTTTTAGTAATAATGACAATAAATAACTTTAATAAAAAACATGCACACTAAGCGATATAAGAAAAAATAATTATCTCATACCACGGTTCTTAGTAAACTAAAACGATAATAGTAATAACAATAAATCATTGGCGAGAATAAGTTGAGACCCTCTGTGCGTCAAGTTCGTGAATTAGTCTGTTAGACTATTTGAAAAGATGGGAAAATAGAAGAGTAAGCTTAAAAGACTCAGTGGGAGACCCTTTACAATAAATTCAATCAATATTCGAACATGTATGTCAATAATAACCATATTTACTTAGAAGTTCTAATAATACGATAATTCAGTTTCTATTACACTTAATAAGCAAAACAATCAACATTCAAACGAATTTAATGATAGTAACACATTTATAGTCATAGAATCTTTCATGTTGCACATTTATTAGTTCGAACGATTCATCATATATTTTCCTATGAGAATGCATGGTATATTCATGCAACAGTCGTATAACGTGCCATATGGCATTCAAAAATCCTACCCTCGAATGCTACACGCCTAATAGGAAGTTTCCCAGAACCCCCTCTTCCTTTACACGTCACTTATACATATAGGTACAGACGAGTTGTCAGATGGTTGAGGATCCACAACCCCTTGCAGCTAAAAGTTGTCAAAGAAAGTTGTGAATACTCCGTATAAAAGTCGCAGTTGAAATATTCTAAGCTATGAATACACAAAGGGTGTAGACAAGCTGTCGTATGGTTGAGGATCCACAATCCCTTGCAGATGAAAGTTGTCAGAGAAAATCGTGGATTCTTCGTACATATAGTCACAATTGGAATCTGCTTAAGCTGTGAATACACAGCAATCAAACTTATAGATGCGGTAAAACTACCGTAAACTTCCTCCTTTCATAATCCTCATGCATATGCAAAACATACATATCTTATAGTTTAAACATTCAAAGACTGTACAATGTTTCATCTTATAGAAGAAACTTATTGGCGAGTGAAAAATATATTTGACATGTGTGTCATTTAGTATAGTTAATCAAATATTTATTATCATTCATCGGTTTGAATAATCATTCTTATGCAAGCATATTATATTGTATATCATAGCATCAATCACGAGTTTATGCCATAAAATCATAGAATAAATCACAAATTCACATCATCAATCATAAGCATATAGTTCTTAAAATCATTCATCCGTGTATTTATATTTCCTATTCCTAATCCTTACCTAATTCTATAATCTAGTTCGCTAGACGTCATTAAAAACCTAATCAAGGACTGATTTGCATTAAATAAGGGTTGGGCAAAACTAAAATTTCAAAGTTTCAGGGGCCACACGTCCATGTGTGGGGCTGTTTGTGAAGGGGAAACAAGGGGACACGGTCGTGTGAGAGGCCATGTGTTCCACACGGGGGAACCACATGCCTATGTGTACTTTGGTAGTTTCAAATTTTGACCCGATTTTTCGTAAAAAGTCACCCACCTCACTATTTCGGGACCTCGAATGACCACCCCACGTTCAAGCTCTTTCCAAACACCTACAAGGGTCAATCTTTAATGGAAATTCAACAATCTAACGACTCGAGTTTCAACAATTTGGAGATGAACAATTGATAATGACTTTATTGAATTTTCAAAAGTTTTAGGAATATTTTTCAATAAAGCGTAAGGGTTTTAAAAGAGCTTTGAGACATAGAATAATGAGAGAAAACTAGAATATAGAGAGAGAGAGGGATTTTAGGATTTCAATTAATATAACAAATATGAAATTTTAGTAAAATTAGAAATGGAAAAGAATATAAATATAAATATAAATGATAAGTTCCAGTAGGATTAGAAAAGGATTAGTTTTGAATTTTAAATTAAGATAAATAATTTAAAAAGGTAATGGAATTTTAATTTTATTTGAATCATTTTTTAAAAAGGATAAGATATTATTTCAAGTTAGAAGATAAAAAGATATGAAATTCTAATTAAGATTGGATTTGAGTGAATTTCTAAGATTTACAAACGTTTGGGATATTATTATATTTTTTTAAAGTTTGAGGGGTTTATTACAATTTCACTGACGTTTGAGGGCTAATAGGCAGATAGTCCATTGGTTTAAAAATCACCAAAAATAAGGGAGAGAGAGAGGCATAGAAGATTGTGAGGGAGGAATTGGGAAGGCTTGACCATTGGGCCTATACCCACATTTTTGCTCAAATCACACACAAACAAGTACTTAAAACATATTACCTTAGGCTCTATGCAAAATAATTAAAGAGGTAAAAAGAATCAAATTCATAAAACTTTTCTTTTTTATTTTTTTTGAATGTATTGGTATGATTATATGATAGTACATGTTCATACTTTCTTAACCCTTTGACAACGCACACACACTTTACACACACAGGTACTCCAACTCGAGACTCTTAAGATGAACAACATTCTCTTTTTCACTGGAGTCACTCGTTCGGTTCTCAAATTCATAATACTTGAACATAAGTTCTCAAGACTTCTTACTAAGTTTTTAACCACTAGTGCTATGTTATGAATTTTAATAATTCTAAGAATTTTAACCCCTAATTTTTGGGATGTTACAAATTATCACTTAATTAGTGTTACAATTATGAAACGATTAAAACTAATATTTAGTGGTTAATACTATAAAGATATGCATTAGCAACACATTTTCATTTAAATAACATTTAAAGAATTACTAAAAAAATAATAATCATATTTTAAGGTTTTAATTCGATCCCAAAAAAGATATAATTTTCTTTATTATTTGAAAAGTTTAGTTATTTTTCTTTAGTAGTCTATAGCTTTATTGTTTTTTGATTTTTATAAATTTTAGTGACAAGTTATTTTTATCTAATTACATAATATTTTTATTGTTGGTTATTGCCCATTTTTTATTTTCATTATTTTTAAAATATTATTTTATTATCTCAATTTTTTAAATTAATAAACTTTTATTATGAATTAGACCAACTTTACTTTAATTATAATATAAAAAAGGTGAGTGAAAACATTATTTCAACCAATCAAAAAGTGAAAAGAGAAAACAATAAATTTGGATAAAAGAATACACTTTATTGCATGACAACTTTATTTGGTTGGGAGTACAAGAAAGAAGGCCTCTTGAATTTGAGTTACACTCTCTCTCACATTGTATAAACCACATCTTCAATATTAGCATAGATGATCTGGTTTTCTGGCCATTATTATTTTTTATCAAATACAAGAGATCAGAGGATTTAAATTCATGTTATCTAAATGATTAATAAAAGTTGTAACGATTATTTCAAATAATTTTGGTCATTATTATTAATCGAATTTGATAATCATTAGTTCTTTTTAAGAATTCGAATTCGTTGCCAACCAGATTCCACACGGTGGGAGACGCCGTCTTCCGCATAAACTCCAAATTTGAAGTAATGATTGTTTCCTCCGGCACCAGATCCTTGGTATCTTTGAATGCCATCAATGTAAACCTTGACATTGGAAGCTTCCACGTCATGGATTATGTTGACCTTGAACCATCTATTATATATGTTTTGGAGCACCGTGGGAGAGTTGTAAACGGTGAGTTGCCGGAGTAAACTCGGAGCATGATGGTAGTTGCACGTGAAGAGCCACCAAATACTTGCATCACCGATGTTGCATCTGTTCCGCTTGGGATATATGCCTCTCCCTCAAATTGCCATACTCCAGATGAATAATCATAGCCCTAGAAAGGGTTTAAAAAGACGAGCTAAACTATATAAAATTTCAAAATTAAAGACAGAAAATTATAAACTGAATTATTAATTTTCCGATAAGTGAATTTTCATAAAATATTTTGCTATTATAATTATAAAGTTTAAAAAGATTTATGTATTTTTCTAAGAAATAAAAAAATATTTATGTGTTCTTATATTACAATTTGCTTATTACTCACATATTATTTTTAAACAGTTTTTACCAACCATTTATGGGTGTATTATTATCTAATTGTTCAAGGTTTTTTATTATTAAAAATATCTAAAAAGAAAACAAAATTTTATTTAGATATTATTTTTTAAAAAATGATAAAAATATTTAATTTAATTTATTTGAATATTTTAATTTTTGGTCTTTGCCCAATTCAATTGGGGGGGGGGGGTACTATGACAATATAATATAGATTTTGATGGTTGATAAGAATACAATTAGATCTGTTCATTGGTCGGGTTATCTACTTAAGCCCAAAGGTCTGTTCGAAATTTGAAAGTGTTTAGAAAAAATATTAGGGTTGAAAATGGGCTTGGATAAAAAAATTAAACCTATTTAAAATATGAGACAAGCTTAAACTTGAATATTCAAACCTGAGCCCAACCCGTTTTAAGTTTGTAATATTTTATATTATGTTATTTTTATATATTATGAAATTTAGAATACATTAAAAAAATAAACTTATATTAAATATATAATACTACTTTAATATAAATATTAAAATAATGTTAAGATGACTATATAAAAATTTTCAATAAAAATAAAATTATTAAATATTAAAATAATATAAATATTTTTAAAAAAATTAAAAAATAATATGGGTAAATCTAAAATGAGTTTGGGTTAATTTTTTGTAAATATGAGCGGGTTTGGACAAAATTTTAAGCCCAAATTTTAGATTTGACCAAAATTTTGTAAGCATAAAATATGTTAATATCATATTCAAACCCGATCCAATCAGGATCATGAGCACCTCTAAATACAATACAAGACAAAATAAAAGAATTAGAAGTATTAAAGAATAACTTTGTATTTAAATTTCAAATTGTTTTAAAATTAATATAATAAAAATAAATGGTTGTTGAAATTCTAAATTATCATTTAATGATGAATTTAAAATATGATTTAATATATAATTTTGTTACTTACTCGAATTCGAATTTCAGAGCGCGGTTTAGTATTGCTAGTAGGGGTATGAGGTTTGTCATTGGCAAACACCCAAAATCTGTGGACGCCATTGTTGAAACTATACCGTTCGCTTGGAGACTTATCGTAGGGTTTTTGCAGCTCAAAATTTGGTTGTGATAGAGAAAGTTCAGTAAATCCACTGGTCTGAGCATTAGCATGAAACCAAACCAATTGAGTAAAACTCACACAAAGAAGCAGTGGAAACTTAACCATCTTTTTAACTCTTCAAAAGAGCCGAGATTGAATTATTGATGTTGTGATTTGTAGATATTTATAATGGGATGCGTTTGAATGGAGATTGAGAAGCCGACGCCAAATGACAAAAAATAAAAAATAAAAATTCCAACTTGTATGAATGTCGATCCATGACTTTTTCCACAAAAATCAGATCCCAAGACGTGATATTCTTTATTCATGAATGCCAGTTTTGGTAGGAAGTTAAGAGCACTTGGGGAGAAGTCCAGTTTCTTTTTTTTTCTTTTTTAAATTCAAATGGCTTGTGATCATTCCAGGACAATAGTCTTGTTTAATTGCGATATCCTTCAGTTGATTTTTTTTAAATAAATTTTTTATTTCAAAATTTTATATTTATTTTGATAAAATGAGCTGACTTTTTTAAATATGATTTGATAAATTATCAATATTTTTTTCATAAATATTTTTAAAAAATAATAATTTTTTAAAAACTTTTAAATTATTTTCCCTATTACAAATATATAATATTTTTTTATCATAACATTAAAATTATTTATATATTAAATAAAAATAAAATTCTGTTTAGTTCTATTTCGAGTAATCATGATTTTTAAACTTGTATTTCATAAACAATTCAAACATCTCGATTCAAGTCGATTTTCAAATTTTCTTACTAACCCTATTATTCACTTTCATCAATGATTGGTTTCTTTAACGAAACAATAATTTGACAGAAAATGTAAATCGAGTTAAAATCTAATTACCAATAAAATTTTGGCCAGGATGTTTAGAGTTAGACTTCAGTCTATGAGATATACCTAAAGAAATAAAACTACATATGATATTTGTCTGTATATGATTTTGATATTAAAAATAGATATACTTCTTAACTTCATCCCTCTACTTTACTAATCTAGTGTCTTTATTTTAATCTTCCAAAATTTGATCATTCTTTATAAAAATTGATAAGTTAATACAATTGATAACGTTATTGATTCAATCACTTATAAGAGTCAATCTTGATAAAAACTCATCGATTTACTGACTTAGAATTCAACAATTCGGAGAAGAATAATTGATGAGAACTTGATTGAATTTTAAAAAACTTAAAAGAATGTTTTTCAACAAAAACTTAAAGGTTTAAAAGAGTTTTGAAACCGAAGATTTTGAGAGAAACTTAGGGTATCTATAAAAAGAGAGATTTTAGGGTTTTAATCTTATAAAATAACAAATGAGGAATAATGAAAGATAAATTATATTATGTTATGAATATCTTATTAAATGAATGTCTATCAAGATCAAGATAAACTTGGATGAATTTTAAATTCTAGTAGTCATCATAATTAGAGTTCTATTTCATTTATACTTTCTATGTCTATAAATATAGACATTTGAGAAGCATTATAACACACTTCTATTGATCAATAAAATACGCTATCTTTCTTGCTCTCTCATTTTCTTTATTATTTATTCTTTGTCTCTTATTTTATAACACGTTATCAGCACGATTCTCTTTTAAAAAAGTGATTAGTAAAATGAAAGGTAACTTATTAAATAAGCAAGAGGTCCCTAGTTCGTGCTATTAAATTTATTGCATTCACTTTTGAGAATCATGACCCACTAAAAATGAGAACATAGTGATGAATAAGAGAACAATGAGAGTTCTCAAAATAACTCTTCAAAAAGCAAAGATAACTCATGTTATCAATGTGATATGATGTATGCCCAATTTTTTTTTTTGTTAATATTCTTTGAGGAAAGATATTAAAATATAGTAATAAATTTTATTATTATAGATTGAAAATATTTATTTAATTTGATATTGAAACAAACCAATTTTTATTCCAATATTTTGATTAGGCAACTATTTCCTTTTATTGACCGCAAAAATAATAGTGACGTTAAAATAAAGATTCCATCCGACCAACAGTCCAAGATTAGATAACATGAAGCAGAACACCACAAAATCATTTCATATAAATGATTATGATATAGCATTACAAGTCCCAAGCCATCAAACTTATCTGTTTCCTCTTCTCCATTAACTATTTTATACTAAGATCATAATCTTTAAACTTACTGGACTGGTTCCTTAACAATGAACCCTACTGTGACAAGGAATTTTCCACATCGATCACAAAACGGTATCTGACATCAGATTTAGCAAGCCTTTCCATGGCCGTATTGATTTCGTCTATCCGAATCAGCTCGATATCTGCTGTGATATTGTGCTTGGCACAAAAGTCTAGCATCTCCTGAGTTTCTTTCATCCCTCCAACATCACTTCCTCCAATAAGCTTCCGTCCTGAAAGCCAAAATAATCAAGCCAAGTTCACAGCAGTCAATGGGCGATTACCTTCATTACCAATGCAAAGTTCTGCTATGGAAATTATAACTTTATTTTGTAAATGTTTTGGTTGAATTTAAGGCCTATAAAAAGGGGAGCTTACCCATGACTAAAGGAAAAACAGGCAATTCGAGTGGCTTATTAGGCAATCCCACAGTGACCAATTTTCCATTCACCTTCAGCAGACTAAGCAGTGGAAGTAGGGGATGGACTGCAGACACTGTGTCAATGATATAGTCCATGGTACCAATAGCTGACTGCAAAGAGTAAGCACAAACTAGATTAAACCATTACAATTTATAAACATTGAAGTGCTAGTAAGCACTTCATAATCGAACCACAATGAAACTTTTAGTCAAAATGGCTGCCAACAGCTGAAAGAGCAGTTCATAATCGAACCAGCTGCTTCAGTGTTGGACCATGATTGAACCGCTCAAACTCTGAGGTGTCAAGAGGCCTAAATTCATCAAATTTATAAAGTCAACTTATTGTGTACCTTCATTTTTGCAGGATCACTAGAAACGAGGAATGAGTCAGCACCAAGTCTATTGATTGCTTCAGACTCCTTCTGAGGGGAGCTACTAATGACAGTGACTTTCAATCCAAAGGCCTTACCGATCTTCACAGCAACATGACCAAGCCCACCAAGTCCAGCAACACCTAGATGCTTGCCTGCCTCGGTCATTCCATAATACTTCATAGGGCTGTACACTGTGATCCCTGCACATAACAATGGTGCACCCGCATCCAGTGGCAAGTTATCAGGAAACCGTAGCACATAGCGCTGGTCAACCACAACCATATCTGAATAACCACCATAAGTTTTTGTCCCATCTGGATTGTAAGAGTTGTAGGTAAATATTATACGAGGGCAGTAGTTCTCCAGATCCTGCTCGCAGCATTCACATGTCTTGCAGGAACCAACCAAAACCCCAACCCCAACCCGGTCGCCAACATTGAATTTTGTCACATTCTTCCCCACTTTGGTCACAACACCTGAAATTTCGTGCCTGTGCCACAAAACATGCATTATTTATGCACGTTCCAGTAAGATGGACTAGGAAGATAACAGTGTCCATAAAACGATCTCTCACTATACTCGATAAAACCATTTAACTAGCAACTCAACCAAAAAGTTCCTAATCAGTTCTCAATGCTTCAAAGGAAAGGAAAAGAAATCAACAAAAGACGTGACAACATTAATACGATAGATAAACAGTTAGCAACTAATCTAGGTCTGCTTGGTCAGCTCAAATCTGTTTTACATGGAGAAACAGGAATCCTCAACCAGCATTGCAGACTGTATGGTTGTTGACAGCCAAGCTTACTTCATAGCAGGACTCCCGATTGAAGAAAATTATAAGATGCGTCCAATAAAATGTTATGCTTTGACAGTATGAAGAACAACTTAAAGACGATATTACAGAAAATCAGTAATGCATGGGAGTGCTATTGAGGTTCAACAAGTTTATAGGAATTGCTTTGCACAATTTAAGAAGTACATACTTAACATGGCTGGTTCTAATACTAGTCAAGAGCTACCTTAGTCACATCTAGATAACACAAAGTTTTACTTAAAGGTTGAGGCTTCTTATCGGAAATAACATGATACGAAGAAAGAAGAAACATTACCACATCAAAGTACATTATAGCTAATTCCTTGATCACTGCAGATTAGCCTCATAATTTACAATTCATGTTACCATATACGATTATGTATCATACCCAGGAACAACAGGGTAAAAGGTGAAACCCCATTCATTTCTCACAGTATGTAGGTCTGAATGGCACACTCCACAGTAAAGAATTTTTAAAGTGACATCATCATCACCATTTTCCCTGCAAAAATATTGAAATAAAATTTGTAACCATGAGGTAAAGATTGAATAAACTGACTTGTTAATATCATAATCCTCATGCGGGATACCAATGAGGTAAAGAAAAAACTCTCTCCTAATAAATAGAGCTTAAATTTGAAGTTGGTTTTAGTCCAAATGGTTGTTGGCTCACCTTCCTGCTATAGTCATCAAAGAGATTAAATAAGTTTACCAAAAATAAAGTCAAGATTGCTTTTTTTTTTTTTGCGACAAACTAGATATTCCATTAATAGTTGCACAAAACCCAGAAAGGCCTCTCTTTTTTTCATATATAGATCCCTCCATGGCTCCATAACTAGCTAGTGCAGCATGAGCTACCTCTTCAATGGCACATCTTTTTACATGAATTTTCCATTTTATTTTATCCTTTTGCATGAAAAAAAACGTGTAGGGATAAATTTAATAAAGGTCAAATAATAAACTAAGTCACTAACACAGGATTTACCTATTAAATAATAAAAAAGTTCCATCTTTTCATATTCTTTTTATTACCAATCAACAGTCAAGTTTATATTTTTCATCGATGAAACGTTGCATTAAGTAATTAACCACAACACGCGCGTGAAAACTAGCCAAAAACACACGTTGAGTAAAAGGCCAAAAAAATGGGGCAGAAAATAGCAAAGAAGAAAAAAGAAAGAATAAGTAAGAGATATATGGAATATATGGAATTACCTTCTGTAAAAATTGAAAGGGGAGAGGATTCCAGATTTATCAGTAGCAGCCCAACCAAAAGCTTTTTGTTGGTTCTCTTCCTCTGCTGATTTTGCCATTTTTTTTTTTTGCTGTGTTTTGCTTGATGAGTGCAAGTGCAAGTAAAACCAGAGAGTGAGTGACAAAATATATAGAAGGGAGATAGGCACTACTAGGCAGGTCTGCCACTGCATTTACTCATGTTTTGTGGCAGCATTAAGTATTTTTTGAATTTTTAGATATTTATATTCACAGCTTTTTTTCAACTTATAAACAAAAATTAATATTCAATCGACATGATTATCCTTCTTCTATGAAATGAAATTTGATAAAAAGAAAATGCCTTTCTATTTACGTGGTTCACAAAGCCTCCTTTCGAATTCAATCCTTTTTCTTTTTTTCTTTTCCGGTTCTTTTTTTTAGAAAAGGTATTTTCTAGAATTCGCTAGTTCAAATAAGAGGGATCTCCGGTTAATAGATAAATTTTGGGGTAAAGTACAGAAATTGTCACTAAATTATTATCTATATTTATTTTGATCACTTAATTATTAATCTTTTCGATTTAATCATTAAACTATTTGAAGTCAAATTTTCTTGTCACAGCCATTTAAAATTTGACGAAAGTGTTGATGTGAATTTTATTTATTAATTTAATAATAAATTCAATTTTTAATGTTTACAAAATTTATCATTTTAATTCAAATTTTAAAAAAATTAACTCTCTAACATTTATAAAATTTATAAAACTAGTTGAAATGAAACTTCCCCTTAGCACAAAGTCCAACATCAATGTTATCAAGAAGGTGATTAAGAAGTTGGGTTTGCATCACAAGGAGTATATTGTCATCTACGAAGAGAGTAACGACAGATGTTTATTTATGATTTTTTAAGTTCAATGCGATATCTATATTTATTAAAAGGTATATATTTTAGTTTCAAAAGTAACAATATTAACATTTGAGTGTCCAAATCAAGTTTTAAGATTGATTTATTAAAAGTTAATTGTTAATATTATCATATTTGATTTTTCATATTTTTAATAATATAATTTTAGTATTAAAAGTGAATTTATTTAATTTATATTTAATTTGTTAAATATAATCTAATATTATGATTATTTTCGGGTTTTAAGTTGATTCGATGAAAATTATTTATTAATATTATTAATTAATTATGAATCTTGTTTAAATCAACCCACAAAAACCGAATTGAAACTAAAAAAAGTAACACTGCTGCCTTGAAGTATCAAAATGTATAATTTTTACCAAATACAAATATAATGATAGTTCGAATGTAAGTTATTTTTTTTAAACAATATCATTATAAGTTCTAATCATAATTTTTTTTGAGTACTCATAGTCCATTCTCAACCCATAAATAAGAGGATAATGTGTTTCAACACATTCGAATTCATGTTCTTCTTTCATATTGACAACAATATCCATACCAATCAAATTAAAACTCAATTCGCAATTTAAGTTTTTTTTTTGTTTTGAAGATATGGGTTGATTGTTAACAAACTAATATGGGGGTTATGAAGATTGCATTAATAGCTTCCCTTGTAGGTATGGCCATTAATGGTGTCGAGATAAAGTGAACAGTTGAAATCATTGTTTTCTTTTTTAAGTGGACAGTTGAAATCTTAAATGCAGTTTTTAATGCTTTATAATTGCTTCCCACACCCAACTTTTTCGCTACTCTCATCGTCACATGGTGATGCTATCTTACTATTAATGTGCCTCCAGGAGATATATTACAATACTAATTTAGTAACGCATTAGTACAGTATGGGTCGGACCGAATCTATTCTAATCTTTGAAATATATATGTTGTTTTGGTTTCGAATCTATGTTTCCCAAATTGTTGTTTATCAAGTTTGTGTTATACTTGGATGATTAATAATAATACTAGATATTTGTGCTACCAAAATAAAATTAACCCAATATTGAATCCTGTATGTTAACCTGATAATCAGAGTGTTCATCGCTTCATGTGTGGTCTGAATTCGAGTCACGTTAGTCGCATTGTAATTAAGGTTTTGTCTTTTTTTTTTGTAATAAATAAAAAAAAACCAAATATTTGTCATTTTCAAATCCGGAAAATTGGGCTCAATTATACAATGTAGCCAATCCAAAATCTTGGGTTGGTTGAGTTTGACCCAACCACTCATGTTTCATTTGCAAAACACAGTTTAATGGCTTTGAAGAAAACACCCCGCGCGCATCATGTCCTTAGAGTCACGAACCACTGCTCCAAATGTCGTCGCTTGCTTCTTAGCTCGCCATACCGCATCGACATTGATCTTGAAATGCTCACCAACCTTTCAATACTTGATCCCCTAAGCAGCAACGATGCGCATATGAGGTTATGCGCCCTGAAGCCCTTATGGAGAGTGCAAGCATGAATCAAAGCATCTTGTGGGGATATAGTCTTTCTTTGAATGATCTCAAAATTCCTTGCTTCCCAGAGCTGCCATAGGAACAATGAAAGGCTTGTGAAATCCTCCTTCTCAAGCTTCCTCGTAGCAAACTTCAGTCAATCAATCACCCTACAAAAAGAAGCACACAATAAATTATTGCCAATACTACTCAAAATCAGTACTCCATTGGAGAAAGGACAATCACGAATGTCATGCACAATACCTTCTCTCAAACCACATCTCCTATACCGACAATCATTAAAAGTAGCCAAAGGCGAGATTGAGGCTTGATTTAAAAATTTTCTAAGTCCACGTTTAGGCCCAAGCTTGGCTTGACTTGCCCAAATGACCTGTTTTAATTGTTTAAGAAATAATAAAATTATTTTTATTTGAATTTAATTATAAAATATATAAAAAGTTAATATTTAGTACATTGACAATAAAATTTTTATTCCACAAATAGTTTTTTAAAAATATAACAATTTGTGAACAATTTGATAACATTTTTAAAAGTTTAGTAAACAAAACATAATTTTAAACGAAGTTTAGGGACTATTGATGTAGTTATCCTAATTTATATTAGATTTATTAATAAATATAAATGATAGATATATTACGCATAGATTAATATATAATATTTAAAAGGAAAACAGGTTAGGCCAGTTTGGACTGGGCCTAGAGTGTTGGAGCTATAGCCCATTCTGTTAGTAAATGGGCATTAGTTTTTGCCCAAAACAATTTGTTTGTCTCTAATATTTTGTGTTTGGACGAATACTTTAATATTTAAATAAGTCTACATTTAATCAAACTAGAATGGTTTTGATATATAATTCATAGGTTAATTATTTTTTATTATTTAAATAATTTAATTTTAAAATATGCTTTAATTTTTTTATTTTTATAAATTTAAAATTTAGTCCATATATTTTTATTTTTATGAATTTAATTCTACTTTTTGGATATAAAAATTCCTGCTTATTTATTAATATCGTTAAATTTTTTCTATTAAACTCATTGATGTAACATTTTAATTTTTTTTAAAAAATATTTATTTAATATCTATGTAATAAAAAAACGACATTGTAACATACTTGAATTTAACAGAAACTTTTAATAGTACTAACAATTTTAAAAATTCACGTAAGCATTTTAATTAGAAATTTTTTTTAATTAATTAATGACATTATAAAAGTCAACGCACCAAATTTCAAAAATTAAGTATAGAGAATGAATCTCAAATTTAAGCATAATATAAAGATGGAAAATGAAATTTAAACATTATTATATAATTTTAAAAATAAAAGTACAAAAGGCTATGACATGTGTTACATAAGAAATGCCTTTGGATGATTAATATTGTGTGGCTGATATTTATAAGCACTATGAATCAATATTAAATAATAAATTTTAATAGTTGAATCTGTAATATATAAATTTGTATTAAAATAGATTGAATATTGTCGGAACATTTATTTTTTACTATACTATATATTAAAGATAATTGTGTTAGGTATAAATTGTATCTGATCATATTATAGTTTTGATCATTTTATTATGTCTAAATTTAAGATTTATTTGATGGCTTTAATCCGGTTATTATGTTTAATTTTAAAAATTAGTTCTTATTTTTTTTTTTTTGGATAAAATTTGATCTCTATACTATTAAAATGATATTGCTAGTCCAAATGATTATTAACACCCTAACTATTTTAATTAAAATGTTGATATTGATTTTTCTTAAAAACAGATGAAATTTTTTTTGAAATAATATTCTTAAGAAAATATGACACAAGCATTTTAATTAAATTATACTAAAAATTAAAAAAAGAAAAATTAAATTTTAAATTTTTAGTCAAAAGTGTAACTTGACCACTATCTTATAGTTAAAGAAAAAGAAAGAAGAATCATGAAAAGGCAACCCAAAAAGAGTAGGAAACGTGAGACATTAAGATCCTTAGGGCCTTTCTTCCATCTATAGTGGTATTGATATTACTATCATTTTAATTAATACTTTTTTGAATACTTAATCAAAGATTAAAAGAAGTTTGAACGGAATAAAAAAAAAGGTTTTTTTTGACAAAAAAAAAGTATTTAATTGATTAAAATAAGGATGTTTACGATGCTTCTCTAAAATTTATATTTATCGACATAATAAGTATAAATAAAATAAGATTCTACTTTTAATGATTATTAGAATTTTAAAGCATATCAAATTTATCTTGATGCATCCACTTAAAAACATTACTAAGAAAAACCAATGAAACAAAATTTTAGTTAAGAAAAAAAAAGTACGTATTTATTCCCCTAATGATAATATCACATGATATTCTAAACTTAAAAATAAATGGAAATGACAAAAAGTCATTTTTGTTCAAATAGCCAAAGGCCATTTATTTTTATCATTCCATACTTTTGTAATGGTCGTATGACCATTTTTATTATTCTTTTCGGAAAAAAAGATTGTCGAAGTAGTTGTTTTTATTGGAAGAAAACTTCCTTACATATATAAACCACTCATGGTAGTTTCTCAGTAACTGCTTTTTAATAATTTTAATGGGTTTAGGTTTTACCTCATTATCTGTTCATACTTTCTTAACTCTTTGACAACACACACATAGACGCTCGAACCTAGGATCTTTAAGATGAATAACATCCTCTTTTTTACTGGAACTATTTGTTGGATTCTCAAAAGTAAAATCTTAAGAAAATTAAAAATGTGTATAAATTTGAGGAGAAAAAAAGTTAGAGAATGGTGAAAAATTGGTTTTATAGATATATTGGTGTATGATATTGAAAATTCTAGAGTGGCTGAGTGGTTAAAGGCAATTGATGTGTGATTTGGGTCGTAAGATTGAATCTTGCTATGTAATAGAAATCACAGTTTAGAAGAGGACTTAAAAGGATATTTTTAGTCAAAGATTTTTAAGAGCGAAAAAAATGAAAATCATCATATGCTAATAAAGTGTTATGAAATAAAGATAAAAAGAGTAAAGAATAAAAAAATTGGGAGAGTAAAATAGGACGTATTTTATTGATCAAAATATGGATGTTTACAATGATTCTCTAACATCTATTGTCGAAACCACTTCGAAAACGGGGCTTCGCAAAATCATTTTAAAATTTGGAAAAATGGGAATGAAAAGGGAGTCGCCACCAATCTTTTATTTGGGTGTGATTGAGTCACCTCAAAACGTTTAAAACGTTAAAATTATCGGCCTACGAAATCCAGGAAAAAAAAAGGGTTCGGGAGTCGGTTACGCATGAGGAAGGATCAGCACCCTCAAACGCCCAAAATTGGTACCACATGATTATTTTCGGGTCTTATTTTATGAAAACAGTGAAAACTTGAGTAAAGTTTAAAATGCGATGTTTATTTTGAAAGGTTTTATGCATTTTTAAAAGAAGTTTTTTAAGAACATTCGTCCCCGTATTCCGAGCCTCTATGAGAACTAAAGTCGTGTCCAACACATTAGGGCACCATATTCTCGGAGCTTCAAAATCGAAGGACGATTCGGGAAATTTTAAAGAGAGTATTCTATCGCGCGGATTATACGAAATTCACACCCAGCACGTTAGGGCATGGTGTTTCGAGGTTTTCACACGAAAGAACATTGTTTCTTTTTTTGGTCTTAAAATCCTTTGTAAATATAAGATTGAAGAATATTTTGGAAAACTTTTGAAAAGGATATCCGATTTGCATGAATTACGACAATCACACTTAACACGTTAAAGCGCGATTTTTTGAATTTTCACACAAAGGACATTGCCTCGTTTTTTAAAATTATTGGTGACATATGCGTATAAATATATTTTGAGAATTTAAAAAAATCGTATTAAATTTAAAACGCGATCCTTGAACATATGATTTGAAGGATTTAAAAAAGATTACCCGTTTACTTTGATTCTCACGATGAATCAAAGTCGCGACCAACACGTTAGGACACGACATTCTCGGAGCCTCGAAGTGAACGAGCGTATAAACTCGAAAAGGATATCCGGTTCGCGCGAGTTATACGAAGAAATCACACCCGACACGTTAGGGCGTGATTTTTCGAAGTTTACGCTCAGACGAAATATTGCCTCGATTTTTTTTAAAATAACTTGTAAATGGATGCGTAAGTTTAAAACACGAATAACGATTAATAAGAGAAGTTAAATACGAAGCAACATAATAAGCAGATAAATAATATGCGAAAATATACAATGCGGGTGCAAATAAATGCAAACATTGGTAAGGAAGAAGAAACGACGAAATCGGGGTTGAAAATGAGACTTTTGGATATCCGGGGGAAAAATAGTAATTTTTGGTTAAATCAGGGTTAAAAATGGAATTTTAGAAAGTTTAGGGGTAAAATAGTAATTTGGTGAAATCAAGGTTAAAAAATGGAATTTTGGAAAGTTTAGGGGTAAAATGGTAATTTTTGGTAAAAATGGGGTTAAAAATGGAATTTTGGGAAGTTCAGGGGTAAAATGGCAATTTTTGGTGAAATTGGGGTTAAAAAATGGAATTTTGGAAAGTTTAGGGGTAAAATGGTAATTTTTGGTGAAATTGGGGTTAAAAATGGAATTTTGGGAAGTTCGGGGGTAAATGGCAATTTTTGGTGAAATTGGGTTTAAAAATGAAATTTTGGAAAGTTTAGGGGTAAAATGGTAATTTTTGGTGAAACCGAGGTTAAAATGGAATTTTGGAAAGTTTAGGGGTAAAATGGTAATTTTTGGTGAAACCGAGGTTAAAAATGGAATTTTGGAAAGTTTAGGGGTAAATGGAAATTTTTGGCAAGATCGGGGTTAAAAACGGAATTTTAGAAAGTTCGGGGGTAAAATGGTAATTTTTGGACCATCCAGGGACCTATAAACAATAAAACCAAAGACTGGGTGACACGTGGCAGCCCCACAGGCATCCAGAAGTCAAAGGACGAATTTGTAAATCTTGAAAAATTCTTTGGCCAATTTTGTAATTAAATAAAAGTTGATTTAAGGATTAAATTAAAACAAATTAAAAAATGACAGAGATTAAATACAGAAATAAACCAAAAAGTGACATGTGGCAGCCTCTGGTGCAGTCAAACAGTTGAAGGATTAAATTAAAAACCAATTAAAATTATCGGGCAAAATTGCAAATAATTAAAAAATGCAAAAAGGACTAAATTGAAACAAAGAAAAAATACGGAAGGACCAAACGCACAAATAGACCATTAAGCAAAAACACGCGGATCCTAGAGCGGCTTCGGGTCGGATCGGGTCGGGTCTGTGGGTACTATAAATTTCATTTTTTAATTTTTTTTAATCAATTTTCATTTTCTTAAAATTTCAGCCCTCCCTCTCTCATTTTCTCTCTAGTCTCCCTCCTCCCTTCCTCTTTTGTTCCTTTGGCCGGCCATGCTCTGGCCAGGCCTTTGGCCCCTGTCCGTCGCGCGTCCACGGTCACGCTCCAAAGCCGTGGACTCTTTGGTCAGTCCCGATGCCGCCCCTGCCAGCCGTAGGTTGCACGCGCCTCGCCAGTCATCCACGCGCCACCTTCTCCGATTGCCGGCGCCTAAATGGTCATCAGGTAACCATCCCTTCCTTTTTTTCTTTTATTTTTACCCCTTTTTCGTTCTTGTTTTAAAATTTTCTTTAAAAAAACCTTTGTTGTTTATTCCAATCCAGATCTGGATTTTCCAGATCTGGAAGTCCCTAAACTCCGATATTTAACCCTGGATCCCCTTTTTTTAAAACATTTATTTTAATTTTCTTTAACTGTTCTCTTGGTATTATTATAGGTGTTCGGCGTGGTACGATCGGCGACAATCGGAGGGTCCGAAAGGCGCTTCGACGACGACCGCAGTAAGCCGATAAGTCCCGACCCTTCGTATATTCTTTGTTTTTTTAAAAAAAAAATATCATTATTAAAAGCATTTATTGTCATTAAAATTTATTATTATTATTATTATTAATTATTGTTATGGTTATTAGTGATGTTATTAATGATGTTTAAAAGATTATAACTTACCTAATTAATTTCCATTAACACATTCATGCATTGCTCTGGGAATCAAAAGGGCTAATGAATGCTGGTAGCATAACAGTTAATGCATGCTCATATAAGTTGTCAATTCAAAAGAAAAGGCTTCAGTTATGAATGCATATGTACCTGGTTGTTTAATGCTTGAATGGCTTGGTATCGATTTAAACTTTCTCTATTGATGTCTGTTCTAACAAATATGCGTATATGAATTTTTCAAAGAAGGCCCCCTTACAACAGATTTCAACTTGGCTTTTATAGCCAAGTTGTTCATCATTCAATTTTGTTTTTTACAACTTAAATGCCAGTCTTTAATCTTTCTTTCTTTTTGCAGGTGCAAGCAGTGGCGGTGACAGCAGCAGTTGGAGCAGCTGGTGGTGGTAGTGCCAGAAGCAAGTTGAAGTAGTGGTACTGACGTGGCACATCTCTAGTGGCTGAGGTGGAGGCTGTCAGTACAAGTTGGAATAGCTCCTGTTTTGATTAGGGTTTGGGCCAATTGGGCCAATGAATTTGTTTGTAATTGGGCCCCAATTTGAGTTTGTTTGTAATTGGACATTTGTAAATGGACTTTAAATTTTTTTAGTTTAATATTATTTTAAATTTGATTAAACTTAAATTTAAAGTAAATTTAAATGAGTAAATTTAAATTTAAAATAAATTTAAAACCCTTTTAAACTTTAGTTAAAACCAAAGGCCCAAACCCGGTTAAAATTGGGCTTCAACATCTATATTTATAGACATAAGAAGTATAAATGGAGTCATTAGAATCCTAAAGTATATTAAACTTATTTTGATTTTGTCAGAAAAAATTCAGTTCGAAAACAGTTTTCTTGCACAGCAGAAAATAAATTTTTTGAAAACTGAGCCGATTTATGATATTTATAGCAATAAACCCTTTTACTGAAATTGCACTTGTGTTTTTTGCTAGACCAATCCTTATTGTTCTTGACTTTCAATTGAAAAATCTTCTCCCCTATTCTCGTACCACGAACTGCTTCTATTCTTGTACCGCGAACTACTTCGAGTGTGGACTCGAACTTCGAATCAAACACAGAACTATAAATAATTTATTTTACTTTCAATGGGGAAACAAAATTCTCTCTCAATAGAAACCGACAAAATTGTTATTTCGAAAAATAGAATTAATACTTAGAGAATAAACTCTCACTATTTTCAGACAGAATAACAATATCTCAAAGTTATATATATGTAGCCCTACCAATACATTTATTTATTGGGAGAAGAGGAGAAACCTTGTTGAATTGTATAAGTCTATTTCAATAGAAGAATGATGTCTTAGTCTAACTAGAATTAGCCCTAGTTAAACAAACTAGGGTTTGTCGTCCCTAGCATTAAACATGAGGGGCTTTTGAGCCTCTCCCATATTGGATCCAATTACAAGTACTTTTTAGACTTTTAAGCTAGTAATTTATAATTCAATTCAAGCTGGTATTTGTTTTTCTATTTCCCAAAATAAACATATTAAATTAATTTAAATAAATAAATTTCTCAACCAATTTTAATTCCATTAAAATCATGACGACTTTACCGTAAAAGAATCTACAAGCAAATATATTTAATATTCTTACATTCAACAGATTTATCATGACCAATAAATTTTTTTACATTTTTGAACTTCAATTATTTAATCACTTAATTAAAGAATATTTAAAAAAATTCATAAATTCATTTTCCAGCTCATTTCCATTTAGAGAAGACCAAATACATTTACAAATGTTTCTCATTTCTCTAACTTTACCATTTATGTTCATTTGATTTAACATGCAATTCATTTCTGATTTCAATGAGCTAAAAGAGAGGCCGATTGGACATATGCGATCATGGCTCAAATAATTTATAATTAAGTTTTAGATTTTCACCTATTAGTTATAAACTCATTTAGCCACGAAGTCATTGCACTATAGTATCGTGACTGAGCTCTTCCTGATGACATACCATCACAAAAGCAATTCGATGAGTGCTCGTCCAATGACCTTGTCATAAGTGTGTTACCCTCATAGGATATCCTTAATCTCTTTTGGATAAATCTGTTATACCAATATGACTTATTTTATCTCATGATAACCATTACATCTTCCTTCATGAAAAGTTCATTATTATCAAATAACAATCAAGTCATTCATCACAACGACGAATGACCATGTTTACTTTTCATTAACCATGCAATGCTAATGAGAAAATATCATTTATCCATATCTCGGGCTATGAATTCCATTGATGTTAATGACGCTACATACTGCAAAAGTTGTATAACCAACGCATCAGCTTTCAGTTCATTATCTATTTAAATTCAGGCTTTTACTTATATCAAAGTATATGAGTCACACATACATAGTCCATCATCCACTCAGTATTAAGATATGTCACACTTTGATCATTGCAAATGAATAAATTCATAAACGGATTCAGGATCTATTCTTCTATAGGTCTCTATCTTCTAAGAGTCATCAGCTTCGATGTCCAAGACTAGACATCCCTCCAAGTGGACTTGGTGGACAACATATTAATCTTTCAATCAATTTGCTCATTTCTAGTTATACTAAGGACATGTTTAGGTTTGTCTACTAATATAAGTTGTCTTTTCGTATTACGATCTGACCACGTAATACCGTTTAATATTAGTTTAAGCATTAGACAACCAATGAGTCAATATTTGCTTCTATTTTGCTTTGCATGCAAAAACCACATAAGGACAATTATACAAAGTATATTAATGTAATTCATGAATTGTTTTATTAATCAATCTATTCAAAAAAATTACAAGTTTACAAATTAATATTCTACACTCATGACACCAAATCCAACAGATTTTGATGGACACCCACTTAATAATAAAATATTCATAACAGAAATATATTTTTAAATATAAAGGGCAGTGGAAATGGAAGTAAAAATAAAAGTGTGGATAAATATAAAAAACAATTTCATTTAAATGAAAAATTAAATTATTAATACAAGAAATTATATTACATGTGTATGCATGTGGAGATCACATATTTAGAATATAAAGGTGTATTTGAAAATAACATACAATAAATAATAAAACGTATGGTTTGAAACTAATTAATAATAATAAATGGAAAATGTTCAATATTAAAATAGAAAAATTAGATTAAATTGTAAGTACAATGAAATTTAAACACTAAAATACATTAGATCAAGAATATCAAATGAGTACAATTGTTTATCATGGTGTTGTCATCATTCTTGAGTTTGTATCGTGTTAACTTATGACACCAACTTAATCAATAACATTAGTAATTTATATAACTGATGAAGGTAATAAATTGTGCATATTAAAATAAAAAGTATACAAAACAACAAAATGAAGTTTTGGTTGAGTGGTAAATTTATATATCTACTAATCCAATTGACATGGGCTTAAATCCCTCAATATTCATATTTTTAATGTTTTTTGTTAAAATAAAAATACTAGAGTACTCTCAAATAATTTAAATTATTTTAATTATAGAAGGATATTTTCGTAATTTTCTTAATGGAATTGGTGTTTGATTGACTCGTGACTAGAGGTGCTCATGGGTCAGGTCTAAGTATGATATTAACATACTTTATGCTTGCCCAAGCCCGGCTCGACCCAAAATCTAGTCCTAAATTATTTTCCAAACCCACCCATATCTACAAAAGATTAACCCAAGCTCATTTTAAGCCCGCCCATATTATTTTTAATTTTTTAAAAATATTTTTAATATTTAATAATTTTAATATATTTTTTATTTATTAAATTTTTTTATATAGTCATCTTAACATTATCGTAATGTTTACATTAGAGTAGTATTATATATTTAGTATATGTATGAAATGTTCAAGTTCAAGTTCAAGCCCGACTCATATTTTAAATGAACCTAATTTTTTGCCTAAGATCATTTTTTGTGCCTAATATTTTTTTCTCAAATCCTTTCAAATTTTGAGCGAATCTTCGAGCCTAAACGGGTAACCGATCCATGAACAGATCTACTCGTGGCATCACATCAATCAGAGTTTTTTTTTTTTAATATATTGGTGTCTGTTCATACTTTCTTAATCCTTTGACAGCATACACATACTTTGCACACACAGATGCTCAAACCCGAATTTTTTAGGATGAATATCATCTTTTTTTTTTTACTAGAGCCACTCGTTGGATTCCATCAATCATAAGCTTTATTAATAATATAAATAACCTTAATAATATAATTTTTTTAGCAGTTTCGTTTTTATGTACCTTCACTACGGTAAGAATTAAGAAAATATATTTATTAAAAATTTATGTAAAAATTAAATGTTGATTTGGTTAAATTGCTAAAGCTGAAATCATCCCTTAAAAAAAGTAAAAATCATAATACTAAGTCAATATGATTCTTTATTAATTTTATATAAAAATATAAAAAAACAACTTAAAAACGTATAAAATTTACTGTTGGTATTATACCTCCTATTTAAAGCCCAACTCAAATTAGTATTTGATAATGAAATAAATAAAAAATAAATGTAGAAGAAGCCCCGCCACAATGGAACTATATGGTTGGATTTGGTGCTTTGGGAAAAGTAATAAAAACACATCTCTTGGTTTGGAATAGAGCCAAGAATCGAGTTATCAGCATCTCTTCTTTCTTTCTTTTTCTTTTTTTTGTAATGAAAGAGCTATCAACATCTTGCTTTAATGTTTAAAGTTGATTTGTGAACATCAAAAAAAATATGTTTTTCTATGAAAGCAATGTAGACTTACTCCTTTGTTTCTTTCTCAATCTGTGGACTTGGTGAAATCAATCTTCTTTCTTCATTACATTTCAATTTTGATCAAATTATGGCATTTTTTTCAATTAAAGTTGCCTTAACTTATTTTAAAACCTTTTATATCATATCACATTATTTAATTCATATGAGCGAGATGGCATTTGTGCAAAAGAATGTATATTTATATATAAAGTGATATTAATGGAAATCTAATAAAACTTGCTTTGTTTGCTGGTAAGCCTTACATACATATTTTTGAAGATTTTGAGCAACAAATCATGAAATTATTATAGTTGGACAAGAGTTCGGATCAAGTACGGAAAGTTTTCAAAGAATCATAGTGTGTTCTATTTATTTTATTTAAAGAGATTGATTTTGAAAAAGTTAAAAGTCAAGAGATTTCTTTTATCATATTCTATAATAAGTGATTTAATTAAAGTTAAATTTTAGAGATTTATTTGATTCACACTTGCTCTTTTATAAAGTATTATATTGCATATTTAAAGAACTATATTTTTTACTTTTTAGGATGAGACTAATTGTTATTTCGGGTGCACGTATTATAAAAGTAAACTTAAGTGAGTCACTTAGTTTAAATAATTTACATATAAGCTTCAAGGACAGAGTGATTTGTTTAGAGTAGTTTACATAGTTTAGTGTAGGAGTGAGTGCCAGAGTGAGAGAGCGATCTCGTTTAGAGTGAGGTTGAACTATAATGGATTAATTTTTTAGGGAAAAGTGATCTTGTTTAAAGTATACGAGATTTTTTCCGACCAAAAGTGATCCTATTTAGAACAAGGTTGAAGTACAATGGATTAATTTTCTGGACGATAGTAATCTTAATTGAAGCGTAATAGAGTAACTTCTTAGGGAAGACTGATTTTGTTTAGAGTACATGAGATTTTCTAAGTAAAAGTGATCCTATTTAGAGTGAGGCTGAACTATAATAGATTAACTTTTTGAGCAATAATATTTTTATTTGAAGTGTAATGAATTAACTTTTTGAGCAAAATGATTCTATTTAGAGTGAGGTTGAAATATATTTGGGCAATAGTAATATTAATGAACTCATTTTATATTTGAACCAAAAATCAACCTAACTTTTAGCATTAAAAAAAGTAGGTTATACTTCATAGAGTATGAGTGATACCCATCGTAGGCCATCCAAAAATTTCAAAGAATATCATGTTTCTTTCTCAAAAGATTCTTGCATGTTTTCTCTTTGGGGAAAACAAGTGCCACAGATAAGTTTTGACCCAATGATTTAATATACACGTTAATTGTTGCTTTGATTCGGATACCATACCAATACTGTTGCTTTTTCTTTTTTGGTCATAATCCCAATGTGACATTAAGCAAACCTTAATTCAATGTATTTGAATTTGAACTGCTTTCCATTTTTATGTTTTACGTAGGTTCCATATTTCAATCATTTTCCAGTACAATTTCTCTTTTCTCATTTTCAATTTCATCACTTTGAACATAATTACGTGATTTTTAGAATTCCAACCAGAAATTTTCATTTTTAATAAAATATAAAACATCAAAGAGAAAAGAAGAAGAAGAAGAATATACCTTTTGCTTGGTAGTGATGAAAGCTTGCCCCGAAATAGGTCTAATCTGAAGAAATTAAAGGACATGATAATTTATTATAAGGTTTGCTTTTCATTTATGGGAATCTCTCTGTCTCCAATGTCATTTGCTGAAAATTTTACAACTCTAGAAAGGTTTGCTTCCTATTCAGTCCGATTTAAATAAGAAATAAAAATATTTTACTTTTATACAAATCGATAAAACTTATTCATATATAATAATTGTGTATGATAGAATTCGAACTTGAATATTCAAGGATTTAATTTTTTTTTGGTAAATAAAATAATATTAGATGATTATAAAAACAAACATAGAATCAACAACCCATAATATTTTTTTGGATAAAACCTCGCATAGTTTGAGAAGGTTCGAAAAACACTTGAATACTTGTGAATCCTAAAATAGCATGTTTAGCCATAAAATCTGCAATTTCATTGTGAATTCTGGAAATATGATGGATACGTACTTTTCAATTCCTCTGTATCAACTTATGAACGATCCGTAATTCCATAATATGACTATCAGTAGATTTACCGGCTATAATTAATTCCACTAACAGATCATTATCAAATTCAAGTTCAACTTGTCGATAACCTTTATCCCAAGCTAAAATTTTTAGTGTTTGCTTATAATCTTTTGAGCATATATCTCTAAAAAGATATATATGCTAAGTGGCATATTAAATTCCTTAATTTAGGTCAATAATTTAGGGCCTTTTTTAAAGTAAACGATGGTGGATTTAATTAAGGGTGAAAAGAAATGAGAAAAGAAAGCAGGAATTAAATCTATGGTTTATTCAGATTAGATACCATTTGTTGTTAGTTTATATTATAAAAAAGCAAAGCCTTTCAGAAAAGGAAATTGACGAAAAAAAAACAGAATTATTTGTTAAAATCGTAGTGCAGCAGCCACCTTTTAAAAACATGGAAGAGGCATCATGAAACAGTTTTTTTGAACATTTTTAAAATGTTTTTTTTATTATATAAATAATAAGATAAATCAATAAAGCAATTGGGGTGAGCTTTATTGCCAAATTATATGATTCCATCACCAAGTGAAATTGTGACTCTTAATTAATCCATTGATTTTCCGACATGTTTTTCTAGCTTTTTTAATTTCAAGTATTTGAAACATGCTTTGAATCTGTTTGATAGACATATCCTATAAACCTTAAACTCAACCATCCAAAAAGATAGACACACACGTGATTAAAATGTCATATGTATGTATGTTCACATAACTTCCATGTCCTAAAAATAAATAATAATTCTGAACTAAAAGCAACAATTTCCAGGTTAATGTACCGACCAGAGTTCAGATTTGTGGGGATCCGACCTTTAAACTAAATAATTTAATGCTTGTTCATGCATAAAAACGTGCTATAGATTCAAGATCTTTAAACTTTCTTTAAATTCAAGTTTAAACTTAAATTATTGGTTCGCCAAAAGAAGCATTGAAGGTTGGTCCAGCAAGGGATAGTGAGAGTGGTGCATGAGATTCACGTATATTCAATTCGAAAGGGACATATAATAAACAAGGTGATCAGTTGCAAGCTAGCATAGCCGCAATTATTACCAAACCTTGGTTTTTTTTTTATGCAAAAATCTCCATGTTAGAACCCAATTTTCATTTTTTTTTTATGTAAATGAGGTATTAATTTAATAGCAAATGTGAAACATTGACAGTTGTAGTCGTACTATTAGCGGATTTAACCAAATTAATTATATTCTAATTTGTATACTTTTGATGAGTTTTGTCAATGATTAACTTTCTTTATAAACATGTGACATATACAACTTCATATTTCTTTTTGTATAGTTGAAGTACACTTTTTCTTGTTATTTTTTCGTGTGCAACTTTTTGTTTTTATACATTCAACATAAAGATAGCGTGGGAATAGTTGTTTACTTATTGTAGGAAAACTAAAGAAATCACTCTAAAACTATAACTAATTAACATTCATGATTTTGTTATTAGTATAATTGTAGTAGGTACAATTGCTTAAAAATGATCATATTTAATCAGTTGCTAAGTAATTCAAGCACTGCGAAATAAAAAAATAAAATATGTGACATAAAGATTATTTATGCAATTCGGTTTTTTTTTTATGTTTATGGAGTTTAGTTCAATGAGAAATAGTCCTCATCTTTATTACTTACAACAAGTGAACCTAAACTATCACATCCCAATGATAATTTCCTCACTTTTGTATCCTAAAATATGGATACTCTCACCACTCAATTCACCTCTGTGAACTTAGCTTGTAAAATCATAACTCAAAAGGTTTTGTAGTTAAATGCACTCTCATAAATAATATTCTTCACTTGAAAATGTTAAGTGCTCTTTACGATCAGTACAATAATCTATACATGTCCCTCAATTTAATAATTTTTTTGAGAGTTGCTAACATAATAAAGATCTATATCAATCCCTATTAAACAACAACTAAACTAGCTGAATACAATAATAAACAAGGTAACAAGGATTGTTGTCAGCTAAGTTTTCAACGTTCCAATTCAGTCCAACTTCCTTGATTCAAGGGATTAGATAGATGTGATTCAATCCAATCCTTTAAACAAGTTTCTCGAAATGATATGGTCTTCATTGATTGGATAGATACAATCCATAATATTAACAAAACCCAAAAATTCGATTCAATAAACAGCCAATTACCTAAATATAAAAACAGATCCGCCAGTCACAATCACAATACTTAAAAAAGTGGACATTTCTTCATGCATATCTCAATCATTTCATATTTTTCAATAATAATAATATTGATAAACTTTTTTCCTACCCTTATCTCTTCTAAAATGAATAGAGAATAAAAATCTACATAGCATTTCCCCTTGTGATAAAATAGTAGGGAGGAAAAGTAAGTACCAATAATGATCCAAGGTTTCAATGGTAACTAAATTTATTTGCACGTGCGATAATTGAACGATGGATTAAGTTTTTGGTCGGTGTGTGACATGTGAGAATTAATTAGTTATCCTTTTGGACTTGACATGGTCAAGTGTTTTTTTGAAAAGTTCTGTGTGTTTGACAAAATTTTAAATTATTCGAAAAGGTAAAATTGAAACTTTTAAAATTATGATATTTTAAGTTTAAATTATATTATGGGTAAATTCTTAGATTCTATATAAAAAATATAAAAAATAAAAATATTATTATAATAGAATTTGTTATTTTATATTTTTTTTATAATTTTTCAATTGAGTTAATATCTAGTTAATTTTTTCATACAAACTGAATTAAAAACTTAGATATGTTAGTATAAATTCTTTTCTTCTAATCATTTAAACTTTTCTTTTAATTTTTACCATGAAAAAAATCATTTTATTTTTAAAATTTTTAGTTAATCAAATGAGTTATTTGATTAATTCAAGTATTTCAAATAAATTTAAATAAATAATTTGATTTTTTAAATTCGAACCGAATTGAATTTTACATAACTTCAATAATTTGAATAAATAAACTAAAGAATAAATTAGTGTAAATATCATGACCTTAGAGATCCAATTTGGATATAGATGAAATCTATTGTTAAATAATTGCTCAACATCTTGTCTAGTCGCTTGAATTCTTTCTTTAGCAAACTTTCACTTGAATTCTTAGTAGGTTTTGTAGAAAGATCAATGTTTAAACAATGGACAATAACAAAAGGGTCTATAGCTAACATAGCTATTCGACTTTTGGCAATATGGAAGAAATTTGTGGTATTTTATTCGCATCACATGATATATCTGCAAAGCTTCAGTCTGCTATGCTGATTCTACTTTAATTAGCTTCACTTCAATCGTATCATGCAGGCATTCCATGTTCATCAGTCTTATCAATTGGAATTATCTGAACATCATTCACAATAGTATCTTCATGACTATTAGAACCAAATATCCCGATCAAAAAACTAAAAAAAAGGAGGTATCATTAGTGGCGTAATAAGAAATTTTTTTTAGAGAGATTGAAAATAAATTATATATTTTAACGATAGTAAAAATATAATTTTATTATTTTAATAATATATATATTTATAATTTTTCAAAGGTTAAATCAAATTTTTATCATTTTTGAGAGGTTAAAGTGTAATTTTATTATTATTAATTTAAAAATTTATAAATTATAAAAGGCATAAATTAAAAATTTACCATTTCAGAGAGATATAATATATATACAAAGAGAAAAATTATAAAAATCTTAAACATTGTAAAACCTATTTATATTTTTAGAAGGATCATAGTAAATTTACAAAAGATTAAATTGAAAAACTTTTAAATTTTGGGAGGCGATGGCCCCTCGACCTCTACTATGCTCCGTTGGATATGATAGTGGCATTGCCTTGCCATTTGCTTATCAGAGTTTATGTACCCCATTTCCCGCCAGGGTATGATAATGAACTTCCAAGTCTGTATTTCATCTTCGATTGATCACTATTTGGTGCTCACCCTTGCTCGGGACAATCAAACCTATTCTTGGCAAAGTCATGGTGAGGTCGAAAGCTATCTATGCTAGAGCATGCCATCATTTCAATCTTTGCTAGTTGGTGGGTACTTCTCCAAACACTAAATGGGAAAACATAAAACCACATATCATAAAAAGATGATTATGCGATTTGGTTTCCTTAGTTTACAGAGTGTAGCTCGATGAAAGATATGCACTCTCTTCAATAATTATAAAGTTAGTTTATTCAATCACACACATTATGATCGTTCCCCTCATCTCTGCAGTTTGAATATACAATACTTTCACTATTATGTACACTTCTTGTGATCACAACAAGTAAAACCACAACAACGGGTTTTACTCTAAAAATAGCACTTTTACAAAAGTATTCTTTCAACAGTAGATTAAGTGTTTAACTCTTAGTACATTTTCGTAAACAAGTCTTTCAAATATATAGATAATCATTTTGAGATTTTCTTGCAATAGAAGATCTAATACTATCCCAATAATGAATTGTATGAAATAAGTATGAAATAAATATGGATTCTATGGCAGCTTATCAGCAAAATCACAATCCTATCTATAATCCATAATCCAAAAGATTGTTTTGAGGAATTTTGATTCAAATCAATTACCAATATTTTGAATTCTCAAGCAACATGATCTTCTACAACGAGTTAGATACTCATTGTATAATCATCATAATCCAAATTATTGTTCAATAAATTGTCAATACCTCAATATGGAAATTGTTTCCTCAGATATTTGGTGGGCGGGTGAGTAGGCACTACTTTAGCAAAGAGTAAATCTTAGTGATCGAAGACGATTCACACAGTTGCCATGCAAAGAGTCTAGAAGTCATGGTCTTTGAGGATGGAATGTTATATAGAGAAAGCATGTCAAGTTTAGGAGATTTTTTATACCCTTAGGCTAGGTGTCAATCTTAAAGAGCTTACAACCTGGATAAGATATTTTCATTGGTTGAGTTTATTTCGATCAATTCACACAGTTGTCACACAAAGAGTCTAGAGGTCATGGTCTTTGAGGATGGAATATTCTATAAAGAAAGCATGTTGGGCTTAGCTGCTTAGAAATAAATGTCAGATTTTATTTAACTATAGGAGGTTTTTTATACCCTTAAAGCTAGGTGTTCATCTTAAAGAATTTAAAACTCGAATCATCGAGAAAAGGGCTCGTATACATATGTTTAGATGTAATAAATTATTTTTTTAAAGTTTTTTATCTGATTGATTGGAAAAACGATAAGATGACGAAAAAAGTTTAAAATCAATGTTGTGGCGAGATCAAATATCGTAATAAAATATTGACGAAGTGTTTTTTAGTGATCTAGTAAGTTGGAGATGCATAACAATGTCTGTGTATATATGTATTATAGAGTGTAAAGAAATTTGTAAAGTGCAAAAATTCAGCTGGACAGCCAAAAAAAAAACTTCTCTCTCTCTCTCTCTCTCTCTCTCTCTTTTTTGTTTAAAAATCAATTCGCTCATCAGTTTTTCATTTAAAATAAGATTAAATTAAAGGCCATATTACTTTTAAAAATAGGAATCAACCGATTAAAAGATTCCTCGTGATGAGATGGGAAAATTAGGTTTCAAACTTTAACAATGGTAAATGTCAATAAATGTGTAGGAAAATTAAATAAATTGATATAATAAGTATATTTTAAAAAAAAAATAAAAATTATTTTTTTCGAATTTGGTAGTTGAACTTGTCAAATATCATACAAATTACTTTAATATATTAATAATGTTTACTTTCAATTTAATTTATTAATTTAAAATAATGAATTCTTTTTTATTTTGGAGTTTTAAAACTCTTGTTTTCTTATTCAATATTAATTTATTAAGTATAGTTCAATGTATATTTTTTAGTACAAATTTCTTCTAATATTAACGACATCTTTGTGAATTTGAGTGCTTTATAAAGATCGGACTATGTTTTATGCATGCAAGCCCTCTTGAATCATTTCCTTCCATTAATAATAAAAATAATCTTATCCCCAGTGAAAAGTAAAATTTGCGTATATGTTTTTTTGAATGGTAGTAAAATTTGAGTATATTATTTAGCGAAACATAGGAAATTCCAAATAAATGTAATAATTCCCACAATTAAATTTTATGTCATCTGTCACATGTCGATCATAAAATAAACTAGTAGCATTTGTGTTTGAGAGTAATTTGTATAACATTTGAAAAATTTAAAAGGTATCAAATTGAATTTAAAAAAACTTATGTATCAAATTAAGAAAAAATATCAAGTTCAAATGCCAAATTGAAAAAAAAAATCCAATTAAAAAAAGTCAAATTCAAATATCGGATTGGATCAAGTCATGATTTAATACCAAATTAAAAAAATATTAATCTTAAAATAATAAAACAGATTAAATTTGAATAAAAAAGAAAAAGAAAAGGTTGGAACCCTATTGATGACATGTCAGTTATAATTTTTCATTAATAATAAAGGAGTCCCTTTGGCCTCAAAAAAGGGGCCCTTTCATCTTCACCACACACGTCCCAATAGAAAAGAAAAGGCATGTTATTTTCAATGGCCAATCCCTCCATTGTCCCATCTCCACACTCCAACTTACCATTATATAAATCCTCCCTCCTCTAGTGTTGCATTTTCAAACTGCAATACACATCTTTCTACCCCCCCTCCCTCCCCAAGAATGGATAACAAAAAGCCCTATCTTGCTATTATTCTCATTCAATCCATATATGCGGGCATGTTCTTGGTCTCCAAGGCAGCTTTCGATGGTGGCATGAACAATTTCGTCTTCGTTTTCTACAGGCAGGCCGCTGCTACCGTTGTCTTGATCCCTCTTGCCTTGTTTCTTGAATGGTAATTTGAAGCTTCTGCCCTGGTTTTTATGCCAAACTTCAAGACAGTATAAATAGAATCATGTTATTAAATTTTTGTTTGCTTTGGAATCTACAGGAAAGCTGCACCCCCACTATCATTGGTGACGTTCAGCAAGATATTTTTGCTGTCTTTATTCGGGTAACTCAAACATTTAGAAACACTTGTTGAATTACGATTGCGCAGCCATTACAGTGGAAGAAATCATATCAACTGTTGAGGAATTTTGGATTTCAGGATAACTTTAAGCTTGGATGTCAATGGTATCGCCCTTGTTTATACCTCTGCAACTTTAGCTGCTGCTACAACAAATTGCCTGCCTGTCATCACTTTTTTCTTGGCTGTGTTACTCGGGTAAAATTATCCCTACTTCTCAATATCTTTCCAATATATCTATTTTTTAGTGTGATATGAACATTTTTAGTCATGAAATTCATCTTAGAGTTCTTTTTACAAAACATTTTGACAGAAAACTGATGAATTTCATTTCCCAAAGAAAACTCAATGTGCATGTATTACACCTGCCACTCTTCTGGTGGTCAAACAGACGGTGGTTGCCCCTAATTAAAGAAAAAAAAAACAAAAAACTAAAGAAAGCAGAAGAGACTATCAGACTAGAGCTACTTCACAATGTTTTCTTAGAGATTAGTACTTTCATTATTTAATTAACATGAAACACCCATTGATTAGAAGGTCTGAGGCATTGGCTTGTTCCAACTTTTTTAAAGGAAACGCTGCGAGCATGAGACATGGGAATATGTTTCAAGGCTTTTTAGATGCAGATCTTTGCTGCCAAATTTGCAAAAGAGTAAGAACAAAATGTGAGAGGCAACTCACTGATTCATTAAAAAACTTTAAAATCATATTAATTTAATATAAATTATTCCCTATATGATTTACCCACTCCCATTGAATCTTCCTTTTTAATGTGATTCATTAAAAATTACTACAAGGTTGCTTCATTGGGAAGGATGTTGTTGCAATCTATTAGGAAATAGTAATGTTTTAAAAATTTAATCTGTCGGACTGTCATAGGCTTAAGTTTATAATAATTAAAAGCAAAGTGAGAATATGTATTAAGGGCAAATCTCTCTTTTTACTAGTCCCATGAAGGAATTCAAAGGTTGGAGAATATTTTATTAGTAGTGCTACTCGCTTGATTTTCTATTCTTTTTATGGTTGTCAAAATGAATTCCCTTTAATCTTAGGAATTTATATTATAAGATTTATATTTATATTTTAATGATAAAATTTACTTATTCATTATTAAAATGGAAAATGCAACATGGTGAGTTACCAATCAATCCCAAAACAATGATAGATTTGTTAATTGGGTGCAGTGGTGATGCATATTACATTCTCAAGAAAAAAATAATATTCGAATCTTTGAGATGATATTATTAAAAAAATAATTACGAATCTTGAACATAAACTCTAAACTAGACTTGAAAATTACAAAAAAAAAAAAAATTAATGACTTTTAAAATTTGAACACTGTCGCTATAAATATATAGAGACGGGAAATGCTTTGAAGCAAGCAAACAAACAAAATAGCTAATAAGAGAACAACGAATCATTGGTAAAGTCTTTTTCTTTAGTTCTAAATTTTCGCTTATAGTGACAATTTTTTTATTTTGGCCGACACTATATAGTTATTTGATTCAATGGTAGATATACTATATCTACAAGAGTTGAGATAAAATTATTTTCCCAACATAAAAAATTAAAAATTAAAAAATGATATTCGACAGTTTTCGCCTTTTCCTTGTTATCAATCTGGTATCTGCAAAAATATTGAAAAATCTCCGAAACATAGGGTCCCCTGGTGATGTAGCCGTCAATGGAAAACGCCACCATGTATTAAATTCAGAAACAATTTCCAACACGTGCCCATATATATATATATACTTGCTCCTTCATTTAGCAATTTTGTCAGTTTAACTCTCTTCACATAAAAGCCTTATTTAATATATATATATATATATATTGGTCTCTTTCGTTGATGTTTTCTTGTGAATTATGAGTAAGAGATTTTCAATAGAACCAAACAACTGAATTTATATATGGTCTCCATGCAAACAAAAAAAATATTGATTATGGCAGAATCTGAACTGTCCATTATTTGTTGTGTTAAATAACATATGGCTATAATGAAGATATGGTTGCTATAACATAATGTCAAAAACTGGGTGTCTTCAAACTTAAGGTTTGGAGTTTGAACCCTAACATGTATAATCTTTTTTCTATATTTTTAATATGATTTTATGCAATTTTATGTATAATGTTAATATTTTATTTAAGTACAATATTAATTGCATGGCAGGGTGGAAGCGTTGAGACTAAAGACAAGTGCAGGGATAGCAAAGCTTATTGGCATACTAAGTTGCCTGGCTGGTGCACTCACCCTTGCCTTTTTCAAGGGTCCCCATTTCAAAGTATTTTGCCTCCGTCACCTCTTTCACCACCACCACCATGACCAAACACTTGCTACTACCCCAGCTTCCTCTGGTCTCACTTGGATTAAAGGTTCTTTCCTCATGTTGCTTTCCAACATCCTTTGGGGCTTATGGCTCGTCCTGCAGGTTCAGATTGTGCCCTAAAATAAAAACCTTTACTTTTACGTTACCACAAATTGAAAATAAACAAGCTAATTTGGTTTTAAATATTTACCAGGGTCCGGTTTTGAAGGCCTACCCTTCGAAGCTTCTCTTCACAGCTCTTCAGTGCTTCTTAAGCACAATTCAGTCGTTTGCCATCGCTATTGCTTTGGTAAGAGACCCTTATGAATGGCGACTCGGCTGGAACGTTCGACTCGTTGCTGTAGCTTACTGTGTAAATATCTAATACGTACCCCTACTCTTTTCATATTATTACACATAAAAATGTACGTATTACGTGTATTGATGGTAATATTATGATTGGCAGGGAGTTGTGGTGACAGGCCTGACATATTACCTACAAGCATGGGTTATTGAAAAGAAGGGACCAGTGTTGTTGGCCATGTCAACACCATTGAATCTCATCTTCACAATGTTGTGTTCTGCATTTCTCTTATGCGAGTTTATCAGTTTAGGAAGGTGGGTTATTGATTTACTTTTGGTTATTAAGTTCAAAAAACCATCTTAACCTTGGGATTTCCATAGCGTCTAACCTCAAGTTTTCTTATGGTTTGTCCAGTGTGGTAGGGGGGGTGTTTTTGATTAGTGGACTATATAGTGTGCTGTGGGGCAAAACCAAAGAGCAGAAACTGCTGAATCAAAATTGTTCATCAGCTGCTGTGGACAAAGAATGCACTGAGCTACCAGTTGTGGCACCCTAACTCCATCCTTATTGCTGATATTAGCAGGGATACCCTACTCTTTTTTTTTTTTTTTTGGTGATGTTGTGATTTGTGAAGGTTAAATTTGAGCAATTTTTAGCATGAAGTTGTACATATATTCGCCAGTATTAATTTAAGTTAAAGTTTGTATTTGATGTATTGATAATGTTTAAGTTCATACACTATCATATTATGATATGATAAGTTAATTATCAATATATTAATAAGTAATTTTAAATTTTACTATAAATTATTATATTTTTAATATATATCTTCTTTTGATTCACTTATTGTGTATAATATACACGATGTTAATGCATCAAATATAAATGTAAAATTCGAAACTAAACCTATTTTCTGGTCCACCCATATATATATATATATATGCTGAAGCTGCTAATTAGACCTAAATTCAATGACCATAGCAAATAAGTTCATCAAACTACCTGTAAATTAGAAACATGATATGAATCCAAAGTCGAAACATAATTTCTTGATGCCTTAGGGCTTCAACCTATAATGATTGGGTTAAAAGAAAGTCAAATTGGGTTTTAAAAGGCCTGATTTAGTTGGAAATTGGATTCAAACTATCCAGAATCAATCTATACTATTAAAAAAAAATTGTTTTAGTTAATATTATAAGTCAATCGAGTATCAATTCGATTAGAAAATTATAAAAATATTTTTTTGTAATTAAAATGAGTAATATTATTTGAGGATATTTTAATCTTTTCAATTAAAAAAATTAATAAAAATATCCATATAAAAAAGTTTGAGCCCATGTCTATCACATTAATAAAATCTTTAATTTACAATTATATTAAAATTTTTAAACATTTTAATTTTATTATGCACACTTTATTACCTTCATCAGTTATATGTATTATTAATTAGTTTCAAATCATATATTTCATTATTTATTATGTGTTATTTTTAAATACACATTTATGTTTTAAATTTATGGTTTTCACACGCGTACGGGATAGGATTTCTAGTAACAGATAAGTTTTATAATTTCAACAGCAAAATGAGAATGGAAATTATAATTAAAAATATTAATGTGGTAATAATATATATCTTAAAATATTATTATGTATCTATTTAAATTAATTAATTATTGTATAAATGTTATTTAAACAAATAATTGAACATAAAAATTAAAGTAAAATAATAATAAATAATTAGATAAATAATTTACTTGCTGTTATAAATAAAAAATAATTTTAGATCTGCATTTGGAGAATTTTATGATTTAGAATCAATTAATTTAATAATCCAAAATCACAATAATAGTATTGAACAACCTAACCGTGCATTAATTATCACATAAACATATATTTTTATAATTCCAAAATTTTACTATAATATCTCTATATAATATAATATCTTTATATAATTTTGTTATAAAAATAATATATCTGATATAAAAATTGATTATTAAAATGAAAAATTAAATTCGAAATTACTTAAAATAGTATCCTTAAATTATAATATCTTTAAAGTTGAAATTTGATAATAGTAGTGGATATTGCAATTTTGATTGTATTATTTCTTTATCAAAAGGTACTTAAACGGAAACTATATACTTTATTACCATAATTACACCCTCACAGATTCAATTAAAAAAGAAAGAAAGAGAAACTAACATTACAAGTCGACACTAATCTTGCTAGAAGCTACCAAATATATTTCAACTTCATATGAATCTAAAAATCAATAAACATAAAAAAAAATTAAAAATATATTCCAATTAAAAGGGTTGCCAATTTCAAACAACAAAAGTAAAATATGACAAAAAAAATATTCCAAGTAGAGAAATGCTAAGAAAATACATTTAGTTAATTGGGATACATGTTGCCAACCTATGAAGCGTGGGGGTCTTGGTTTTAGGAGAGTGGTTCCCCAAAATCACTTTTTTCTTATGAAGGTAGCTTTTTAGTTTACAATCAATGTAGATGTTCTTTGAGTACGTTTGTTACTGTATAAGTACGATGTGTGACGATCTTTATCAAACATATGAGAACAATGTTTTGGAGAATATTTCTTGGAGCATAAACAATGGAAAAATCCCAATCAACTTTTAACTTGATTTTCTAAAAGCAAACTCGTTAAAACTTAATCTTTTAAGTGACTTAAAAATAGAAAAACTTAAAGACATGAGATCACTACAATTATTCTACATATGGTAACTAACAAAAATATATTCATTTTATGATTAAGAAAATCATAATCTTCAATTTATATTCATAATTATAATCAAGAATTAATTTCTCCTCTATAAAATCTTAAAAGAATTCCATTATGTTTCTTTCTAAACAAAATACGATCTCAAGAAAGCATTGAAGAGAGGTAAACTTCTTATGCTTTTTAGCAATTGTCTTCTGTTTTTTTTTTTAATTAAAAATGTTCTTTTTTATTAATTTGATGTTGTAATTCTTTTTGGTTTTCAGAGATTTTTAGAAATGGGTCGTGGAAGATTGAACATGAAGTTCATCATGAAAGACAAAGTGCGTATTTTAACGTACGAAAAGCGCAAAAAGGGATTAATAAAGAAGGCGGAAGAATTCTCGATTCTTTGCGGTGTTGAAACCTGTGTAATTCTTTATGCACCCAAATCGAAAGACACCCCGGCGAAGCTCGAGATTTGGCCGCCGGACCATGCTAAAGTGATGCATGTCATCGACAAATACAAAGGGAAGCCATTGCACGTACGCGAAAGGAAATGCTTTGACGTTCTTGATTTCTATGCAATACGCCGGAAGAAGCTCGATGACGAGATTTGCAAACTGCGGAAAGCTAATACAGAAGCCAAGTTTTCCGTATGGGATGATTGTATCAATAGCTTCTCGATCAATCAACTTTCGGCCCTTCTCTCTAGGTTGGACTCGAACTTAGAATCCGCACGGAAGATGATTATGGTGATAAAGGGAAAGCATCAATCTTTAATCGAAGATTCAACTGAAAACCAGCTGAACCAACCAAGCCTTGATCTTTATAATCAAGCTCAACTCTTGGGTTTACCCAACAACTTCGATGGTGGACAATGTAGTGTTGAGTAACTCTTGGGGAGTCCCAGTTTGCTTTTATGGTCAGTTAATGCAGCCAATGACACCATTTGCGCCGCCTACGATGTCGAGCTTTCCTTCTCAGGCTGGCGAGTTTTATCGTAACGTTGGTAATCGAGTTAGATCAATCAACAAGAAATAGAAGTTCTAGAAAATGTTTAATTATAATTTGAAACTTAATAGTTTGCTTAAAGTTAGAGTTTTTTTTTTGTGTGGTTATGGTTTAGTTTGTACCTAAGATTGTTGCTGGATTTACGGTTTACACTTTAATTTTATTTAGTTATGTTTTAAAATTTTATATTTTTCCATTCTTTGATTCGTTGAGCATATAAGTACACTAAATCAAATATGAATTTATATAAGGACATTAAATCAAATATGGACTAAATGTGATATCTTATGAATCCCATATAATAGTTTGATGGTCAAGAGTATCATCGTCTCAGGTGTGATTTGAAATTAAATCGTGCTAGTCGCATTTGTTATTCGGACTTTATCCTGTTATTGTAATTCAAAAAAAAATATGATATCTTATGATTGTACAACAAACATAAATATTTGATAATATGTTTGGACGAAAAATTTTAGATAAAAGATTTTTTTATATAATTTAATAGAATAATGAAAACTTTAAAAAATCATGAGATATTTCATAACGAGATTTGAACATCTCATTTTTTTTAATTGAAGTTCAATTTTTATTTTCTTATTTCAACTTAATCCTAATTAAAAATACTAATATTTCGAAGCTTTACATTTTAAAATGCTTTTATTTCAATTTTTAATTTTAGTTTCTTATCCAAATGCACCGTTAAACGCATAAAAATTTATATACTTTGACCTATTAAACAGGTTTTTTCATCATGTTGAATTTTTTTATTTTTTGGTAAATAAAATGATATAGCGTTAAGCTAAAGTTTCGTTGGTACTAATCTTCTTTAAGCAATGGACACATAGCACGATTGATAACATCATTCAATAAATCTCTCATAATACATGGAGGTTTCTTATGAATAATCAATTGTTCTATTTTGCTTCGAGTTTCTTTGGCGATACGATCTGCCATCCTATTACTCTCTTAGGATCTGTCGAAATTTCACTTCCTAATCCTTAAAACACCATTCTTGAATAAGCATAACTTTCCTGTAAATATTGGCTACTACTAATCCATTTTGTATAACAGCAATCAATAGAGAATTATCACTCTCAATCTTCACTTGATGATATACCTTTGTGCTCAAGCATATTTTAAACCTTTAAGTAATGCCCGAGCTTCAACCTGAAAAATATTTGACAATCCTACCACCATTTCAAAACCCCTCATCCAACTTCCATTCGACCCTCTCACCACTCCACTTATGACCGCTCTTGGTTTAGAATTCAATACTGAGTTATCAATGTTCACCTTAACCCATCCATGAATAAGAAATTACCACCAACCTTTAGTCATGGATCTACAAGCCCAATTTCCAGACACTCCTTTAATATATATAGACCTTGCCTAAGCTCCAGTTGAAGCTAAGAGAGCATGACTATTGTTACTCACCCCACTGAAGATGAATTCATTCCGACTCTTCCAAAGAAACCAAGTAATAATAAAAAAGGAAAGTAGGTCATTCACCATAATGGGACTCTATATTACCTTCATTCCCAATCTTCCAAATAATCCATCGAACAAGTGGTAAGCTAAAAAAGACATTTCATGTGCTTCTCAGTACGACAAATTTTCAAACTAAATTAGAAAACCTATAGTCCCTAACAGCATGCATTATAGACTTTACGTCCAGTCCACATCAATCATAGAAAGAAAACGAAGTCATAACTTGCCTGGTTCGTTCCTCGGTTGTCAAGAGTTTGTCTCGAGCCAATAACCAGAAGAACACTCGAACCTTTGGCAACGCCCTTATTCTCCATGTAAGCTAATCACTTGCAATCCTATCCAGTGCATTTATGATAATCAAGTGTTTATAAGATTCAGATAGAGAGAATTTACCTCCGGACAGCCATCTCCATGATAGGTGGTTCACACCTTCTTCCAACAAAGGACGTATCTAAGCCAATATATGCTCCACAATCACTTGCGAAAGAACCCAGACTAACCATTGAGCGTTCCACACCCTTCCGCCACAATGTCACAGATGTGAAGAGAATCCTATAGGGGTGCAAGTATGATGTAATTGTTGTAGAATGCCCACTTCCCTTAACCAATCATCATTTCAAAAATTAATCAATCTACCATCACATACTGACCAATAGACTCCCTTTTTAACCTCGTCCCAAATATTGGCTATAGAACGCCAAATTATTCAAGCAGTTGCTTCAATGGATTACATCTAGTAACAATCATGAGTTTTGTACTTATTCCTCAAGACTAGAACTGATCGTGGGCAGGGCCGGGCTGAGTTCGGGTCGGGCTTCAACAAATTTTTAGGCCCAATTGCTAGGTTTGAGCTCGGCTCGGCCCGAAAAATGGGTCTAAAATTTTATCCAAGCTCGATCCGAATTATAGAACTCAAGCCCGAGCCCGACCCATATTAATTTTTTTAGATTATTTTATTATATACAACAAATTTAAAAAATATATAATATATCAAATACATTTTTTTAAACGATAATATATCAAATACACTTAACAACATTAAGACAAACATTTAAAAATAAACAAATTTAAAATACATTAAATTTTTTTTATATCAAGATAGTTGCAAATAAAGTAGTAGAAAAATTAACAATAAAAATAAGTTCTACAATATTCAAATAATATTAAAAAAGACAGCGAAACAATAGTAAAAACGCATAAAAATAACATCTAAATAACCAAAATAACAATCAAAACAGTAGTAAAAATAACAGCAAAACAACAACAAAAACAACAACAAAAATAACAACAAAAATAGCAACAAAAATAACAACAAAAACAACATCAAAACAGTAAAAAAAGTATCAAAACAACAACCAAAACAACAACCAAAACAGTAAAAAAAGCACCAAAACAATGATATAATTTTTTTTATTAAAAACGGTTAATTTATTCGGCTCAGGTCGAGCCGGGCTTGGGTCAAAAAACTCTTACCCGAGGCTCAATCCGTTTAAAAAATGGATCTCATTTTTTGTCCAAGCCCATTTTTTAAACCTATATTTTTGTCAAAACTCTCTCATTTTTCAAGCAGACCTTTGGGTCGGATCGGATGGCCCAACCCATAATCAGGTTTACTCAAGACCTAAATCCATAACTCCTCTGTGTGAGTAACCAATTTATATCCCAACTTCACGAGAAAAAGTCTATTCCGATCTTGCAATCTCCGAAACTTTTTATTCGTTCTTTACAAAAAGAAATAATCTAATCTTTTTACTTCAATTTCATAAATATTTTATCTTCATATTTTATGAAAATTGAAAAATTAATTAAATTATTAGTAAATATATGAATTTAAATGTTCAGTTTGTATTAATTTATTGCATATAAATTATTAAATTTAGTCACTCTTTATTAATTCTTTTGCATAAATTACAAAACTTCACATAGTTTCTTATTTTCTAGTAAGCAGAAAAAGCAATGGCAAAGAAAAATTCTACAAAGAAATAAACACCCACATTCTCATACAAACAATTACAAGCCAACTTGTGGAAGACAAAAACATCAAAACTCTTCAAACAGGGTTCTGCTGCATGAACTGAATCATTGACCTTATTTTAAATCTAAGGATCCCATATGAACAAGTAGGATAATGACATCCAAAAACAATTTCTTGGGAAAGAAAACAAATGTTTCAAGAACAGCATAATACAAGTTCACCCAAAAGATGTCCATAAACCAAGTGAATTACTTGGTTCTATGACAAAAATATACAGCTGCTTTCCCTCCTAGTAGTAGGAGTTTTCATTTCTTCCAATTATATCACACACCTAATTCAACATTACTGCTCATACTTCAGTTTGCTATTAGCATCTTCTCTTTCTTTTCGCCGGCTGACGTTTCTTTGCTTTCTGTCTCGGGCACATTCACAACTGCTGCTGCTGTTGCTACCGCCTCGGGCACTTCTTGAGCTGATTCTATGTTCCCGGGAGGAACAGACACGGGCTCCAACGACTCTTGTTTAGCTGTTTCCGATGATTCTTGTAGCACTGACTCCAGTGTTTCGTTTTTCATTGGCTCTGATGGTGTGGTATCACTCTCGGCTGTCCCCTTTTCTTTCTGCAAAAGGATAACACTTAAGCTAATAAAAAAAAACCTCCCAAACTTGCTTAAGTCTATGAAACAAATATCATTGGAGTATCTCTATATGTATATGTATCAAGGAGCATTTTGTAGTGGATGAATGAACCATTGGGGAGAGTTGAGTCCACAGTGCAACATTATTGATAAAACAAACAAACATAAGAACGCAGATTGATGAAGCTTTACAGATAAGGATGTGTAGAAAAGTGTTCCACATACATTCCAAAATGTTTGAAATCATAAAGCACCTTATAACATCATCAATGAGTTAAGTTGCAGAAGATTATTCAAACGAACAGAACAAACCGGAACAGAAAGTACTCGAATGACCAGTTTGATGGCCTAAATCCACTAGTTTGATGCATTATATGGTGCCCACCATCAAATTATATATCTTGGATCAGAACCACAATATATTTATCACCAGTAGTTTATGTACTATTGAGGAAATTTCCTTTATATATATACATATATGTTATAATCTCATGCTTTGTAGCTTGATAGACAATACCAACCGTATGAGGAATTGTTCAATCTACTTTTTGAATCTTTGCTTTGCTTTCACTTTCTTACCAACCAAACAGTAGAAAAATCAGTTATAATTCAAAGAAAAAATAGTGAAGGCAAAGATGCTGTTCAACAACCAGCATAATGAAAAGACAGATATATGACCGTATTCGGATAAATGATTCCATCATCCCTGCTTTAACGGAAATCACATCAACCACTAAAACAAAAGATCTAGAACACCATTCATCAAATTTAGTAATAAACACAGTTCCATTCACATCTAAAACTGATACAATTTAAGCCCTTTCTTCAATTTACAGTACACATGCATGATGCAGTACCAGTTATAGGATTAGAAACAGATACCTCTTGGAACAAGTTACTAAGAGATCGTCTCTTGTTTGATTGATCATCAATGGCATCATCATCGATAACATATTTTTCCTCAGCAACCTCATCAGCTTCCACCTTCTTTTCACCATCAGCAGCAACAGCAAGAGCAGCCTTCTTTGGTTCGGGAACCGCCTCTTTCGACGGTGCTGGAGCAGGGATCTCCGGTTCGTCACCCTTCAAAACCTTGGGCTTGGTAGCACAACCACCCATGTTTGCTCAGCTTTCAGTATTGTTTTGAACAACTGTTTTAGGTAAGATTGAACAAAAAGAGAAGATCTAGGAGATTTATAGGGGAAAAGGGAGAAAACTTTGGCTTCCGACAAATGTTCAACTCTGCGTTAAAACAAGATAAATCCCAAGAGACAAAAAATAAGACAAAACGACAACTAAAAAACATATTGGAACATTTTATTAACGGTCCCCCAAAAATAAATAAATTGTTTCCATTTTATTATTATTCATAATAATCATAATAATAACAGTTGTCTCAAGCTGTACAGCTTTTCATAACCCTAATTTGTTGAAATCTTAAAAGAGAGAAAAAAAAAAAGCATTGATTTTGGGTGAAGTAATTGATGAACATGAGTTGGCTATGATTTTTTTCCCTTGTTTTGGAAAGTGTATTTTAAAATTAATCATCCATGAATGGGTGGTAAAAAGAGCAGAGCAGGGGGCCATGGTATCCATGGAAATGGGTTATAAAAAGCTTCAGGTGGGGCATTGTATTTTCTGTCAAGTATTTTTACATGTTTATGTTATTGCATGTATTATGTGTATATCTTGGAGTTACGTTCCCCCTGTTTTACAAACTTATTTAACACATCGCAAAATTTCATTCCGTCAAGACAACGTGATTCCATTAATGGGAAGTTTTGAGGTCACATTATTATTATTATTATTATTATTATTATTATTATTATGAAAAAGAAATGAAAGAAGCAGAGAGGGAGGCAGAATCTGAAGAGAGTTTGCAGGGCGGAATATGCTGAAATTAGATCCCTTAAATTATTCAAAGGATATTTCTTTTTGATACATATATATCCAGAGGATATTTTTTTATTATTAAAAGGATATTAACTGTAGAGAATTAGGTAATAAGTAATAACGACGATGTGGTGTGCCTATAATTGCATCGTGTTGCCCATTAGACTTCCACTTCCCCATATAATCTATAATATATTTTTTATCATTTGATAATCTAATATCTGTTTTCCATCAAAATCCTAAATCTCAAGACTTCATAAGGAAGAGTTTGTTGTAATGAAGAGAAAAGGGTTTGACCCTTGGAGGTTTGGAGCTATGCGTCAAAGTTATATAACGTATGTTGAAGCATAATTTTAATCGGGTCCAAATTAAATTTATTTTGGGATTTATTTTAAATTTAAATTTATTTTTAAATTTGAATTTTTTAAAATTTAAATTTAAATATATGTTTAAATTTAAAATTATTCTAAATAATGAAACCCAAATATAAATAAAATAAAATTTTATTATCTAAAAGTTCATTTACAAGGGTCCAATTCCAAATTCTAAGCCCAATATGACAAGCCCAAATGCATTGAAAAGTTTTAAAACCTGAATTTGGGTTTGTTGCTCCAGCCACATTGCCACGTCAGCACTACGTCATCACGCCACATCACTGTTGCCATGTCAGCGCCTCGTCAGCCACTGACTCTTCACCTTTTACCGATTGACCTTTGACCCCCAGCTCTCGAGACTCTTCTTCCCAAGACGTTTCGGCTCTCAAAACGTCCCTCTCCTCGAGTCCTTTACTTTGCCCAACGCACCACTGCCCGATGCCCCTCGTTTGCCTTGCACCAAAACGGCAAAGGCACGCCGTTCAACACCGGCGTTGACCCTGCCACCGTGCTCTTCTAGTGATACCTGCAAAAAGGAAACAAAGAACAGCAAAACAGAGGGCCAGACAGAGAACAGAGCAAGATAAACAAAGCAAACAACAGTGAATATGTAATTCGTTTTGGCTATAAAAGCCGTCATCTTTGTAACATAATTTAGAGGGTATCAACACGAATAGACGATCAGAATCAATACAAAAAGACCTATAGAAAATTAATACAAAAAGGGATTTCAGATTCGGTCAAGCATTCAAGGACGTTTCGTTTCAAGGTATATTTATCTAAACGTGTTTGCATATTATTACGTATTTGCATGTTTGAAAATCTAAAAAAGATTAGAGAAGAGGATCGAAACTTTAAAAATTTCAAAAAGAAAATAATATTTTCGAAAATCTTTTGTTTGTTGAAATTTTCATAAAAAGAATCACAAATCGCCGTTTACATGTGAAACCCAGGTGTAAATCAAAACCCCTTTAAAAAATATATGCAAAGAAAATAGAATCGAAAAATGGTCCCTTTTTCTTTCAAAAACAGAATCTTTTCTAAAGAAGGAACCTTTTAGAAATGGACGTGAATCGGAAAGGGGAGAAGTTTGTTCTTTTTCCAAAAAAATAAGTGAATAAAAAGGGACAAATTCGAAGGAGAGAATAAAAATTGGGTTTTCAAAACTTGTCTAAAATATCTAGCACGATTGTTTCAAGAAAAACCCAAGACAAGATCTACTTTTCAAAGAGGATTAAGAGGAGTCCTTACCCGTGGACGGCGGCTCGTCGGCGTTGGGTTGGTGGCGGCTAGCAAACGGGAAGCACAAAAATGGTAGCCTTAGGGTTTTGTTTCAGAGGAAAAGGAGGCCAAAACAAAGCTTTTTAGGCTTGAGAATAGAAATGAAGGTTTTAGTAGATTTTGGGCTAAAAAACCTTGATAAAAACGCTGCCGTTTGCTATTAAACCTTTAAAGGATTAAAAATGAAAAATCGTATTTTAAATCCCTTTGTTTTGACGCATTTAAAACAGGTCCAAAATCTGTTTTATTTTTGTTTAAGATTTGACTCAAAAATCCGTCTTTCCTTCCAAATTAATCCATTGATCAAGTAAAAAAAGAAGAGTTCGTTCACTTGACCCCGTCTTTTGGTTTTATTTAAAATTAGTCAACCTTTTTTAGAATTGTTTTCTTGAAATTAACTAGCTATTTTTCTTCTTTAATTTGATCCTTAGATTTTTTTTAAAATTTTTCAGGTTTGGGTTAAATAAATCCATTTATTTTGTTTATTAAGATTCTATTTAATTTTAAAGGCTCTTTGAAAATTTCATTTTTGTTATAATATTATTGACCACTCCCTTTCATATTTATGTTGAAAATCTCCTTTTTTTTTACTTCCAGTTTTATCGTTTAAAATGAATTTCTTCATAAAATTTCTCCACAACTTTGTTGATTTGTTTTAAAAAATGAGCATATTCATTCAGTTTACTTTTAGTAAGCCAGTTACGTTCTTTGAGCATACAACACCTAATTTTTATATACATGTAAATTAAAATTGAAGTTCTTTTAATTACTCTTACTGATTGCTTAAGCTGTATATATATAGCATTTATCTTTATCAACTTATCATACTACATTATTCTACATAGGTCATTGTTTTGCTTATTACCTCTTTATGAATAAAACATGCTTGACATAATTCGTCCTATGCCCTTGATTACTTTTTTTATTTAAATTAAAGTGCACACTTATTCAAACACTTTGCAAAAAAGTAATAATAATAATTTAGTTAAATTGTGTTTTAAAAATATATATGAATCGTCTTTTCGAGGTAAGGGTTCATTTACTTCGCGAATTTGGAAGACGATGCTCTAATGTATTGAGAACATTTTCCTCAAACCGAAGAATCGAATGTCCTACTTCAAAATCAAGCCATTAAAACATTTTGTTAAAAATATATGGATTTCTAAAGGAAAATAAAGACAATGCCCCTTTTATTTTAGGAATTCGAGAAATTGTGCTCTAACGCGATGAGTGTAATTCCTTCATGGAACCTAAAAAAATCAAGCATCCTTTTTAAAATCGATAGTTGATTGATATTCCATCATTTTAAGGGATTCAGAAATCGTGTCCTATCGTGTTGGATGTGATTTTATTTTGAACTTAAATAATTGGATATCTTATTTTAATGTTTAATCCATGAACGACATTTTAAAATTCCTACTAGAATTTTCGGTTGTTAACGATAAAGATACTAAATAATCGAACACCCTTAGTCGAGGCAATGTTCCCTTATCTTCGATTTTGAAAATTTGCGCCTTAACTTACTAAGTGCAACTTTTCTTTAAACTGAGATAATCGAACATCCTTTTCAAAATTTAAAAGGTTTTACAAAGGAAAGCTCATTATTTCTGGATCTCGAAATGTTGTGTCCTAACTCACTGGACGTAACTTTCTCTCTCGATCACTTTGAAATAGTGAGACTTCCAAACAAAATTGATTTCTTTCAAACATAGCTCATGCATTTGAGGATCAAATTTTTAAATTTTACTCGAGCTTTCAAGGTTTATAAATTAAGACCCAAAAATAATCAATACGGTACCAATTTTGGGCGTATGAGGGTGTTAATCCTTCCTTATGCGTAACCGACTCCCGAACCTATTTTTCTGGATTTCGAAGACCAACATTTTTCAAAACGGATTTTAAACGTTTTGAGATGATCCAATCACACCGTACAAAAGGATTGGTGATGACTCCCTTTTTTTTAAAATTTTAAAATATTTTTTGCGAAACTCCGTTTTAACAGTGGTTTCGACAGCTGGCAACTCCACTGGGGACCTATCTCATGAATAAACGAGAGTCAAGCCAAAATTGATTATTTTCGGGTCTTTTTTTTTAGAACTTTTAAGCTTCGATTTTTGTTTAATATATGATCCTCGACATTCTTTGTGCGACATTTTATGTGATATTGCTAGTGTAAATTTGCATATGATATGACCCTTTTAAGTGGAAGCCAGAAACTACTCCTTCATGAGGTCTTTACCTCCGTGCAGGATAGTGGATTGCTTTCGGGATTACAAAGTACCCTTGTTTTCGTGAAGTTTTCACTTTCGTGCAAACATATGGGAAATGTGTCCCTCTAAACCGAACTCGTCCGTATGAGCCTGTAATGGGTAAGGACCGAGGAATCTGACGGTTTGGGTACCCTTACTTTAGTGCCTAAAATCACATATAGTGAGCCGTAAGGACACGCCTTAAAAGGAGTTATGCTCGACCTTTTAGCAACCTTCTGAGACAAACTCTTAGGTTTTGTGCTTTATATATGTATATTGATATTTTTGTGTTTTGCTAACTTGTTTATTTTGTCTTCCTTTTGCGTTGCATTTCATCATCATATAAAGGAAAGGCATAGACTAAAAGTTCAGTTACCAACAAGAGAATCGATCATGGAAAACAAGTACCTAGATAAAATAGAGGACAATATAGTCGTGCGTATATGGTCGGAGGAGACTCAATGCCAAAAAAGAGACAACTTAATAGAAGGATACGAATCAGAACTTTGGGATTATACCAGGATCAGTACGGCTCAAAACAATGTGTTAGAATTAAAAGAGATATGAGACAGTTTGGATAACAACATGAAACAGACCTTTTACCAGGAATACGGAGATTTGCCATACTTGTTTGAGATTAAAGTAAACAAATTCCTCTTTCGAGCATTAACACAGTACTGGAACCTAGCCTACAGTTGCTTCACTTTTGAGAATATAGACATGACACCAACAATAAAGGAGTATACTACGCTGCTTCATTGTCCAAAAATCTCGGTGGATAAAGCCTACTCCAGAGCTCTAAATCTCCGGACCATTGTCAAAAGATTGATAAACATCACAGGTATGAGCGAACAGTGGGTTGCAGCTCGAGTTAAGGTCAAAGGCGACAACAAGTGCATCACGTGGAAAAGTCTACGGGATTTGATACTGGCTCATCCAGATGCAAAGAAGAAAATCGACATCCTGGCTCTGAGTATCTACGGGTTGGTTATTTTTCCAAAGGCTTTGGGGTATATAGAAGACGCGTTGATAAACTTGTTTGATCGATTGAGTAAAAGAGTTACACCCGTCCCGGCTATACTAGCTGAAACTTTCAGGTCCTTAAATGCGTGCAGAAAGGAGGGAGAAGGACGATTTGTTGCTTGTGCACCCCTGCTGATGGTATGGTTTTATAGTCACTTCTGAAAAACTGAAAAAACCTCCTATCAGTACTTGTCTAAAGATTACTCCCCACTGAAAGATTTTATATCTTCACAAAGACAAGTGAAGTTCTCAGAGGAAAAGTGGATGGCCATACTCCAGAGTCTTAAAGACGAAGATATAGAATGGCGAGCACCGTGGTTCACTCTTGATGAAATACTGTACCGATGTGGAGACTTTGACTGGGTCTCATTAGCGGGAATATGGGGAGCCATAGGATATGCGCCTTTGATGGTTTCAAGACAATACAGATTGAGACAGTTCATACCCGCGACTCAAGGATTAGCTCAGTGTGAATTCGCGTACTGGGAAGAAAATAATAAGAAGAGGATTCGGGAAATCTCAAATGCATGAAATCAGGTTCGAAGAATGAAAGTATTCGGTGTCAATCCCATGATAATCGCGAAATATGAATGGTAGAGAAACAGAAGGATCAACGATAATATTCCTGTACCAAACCCGAAGATTGTTCGCCTGATTGAAGAACACCTACAGGTGGTCCCAACTGAATTAGAGATAATTAAATAAGATTTCGAGAAGAAGAATGTTGAGATGGAAAAAATGATAGAAAAGTTGGAAGAAGAGAAAGTGCTTTTAGGATTGGACGCTGATGTTCAAAAGCTAGAAGCGGATAAATTGAGAAAAGGAAAGAATAAGGTTGAAGAAGATCTTAGCAGTTTGAAAAAGGGCCACAAAAAGCTTCGCTTATCAATGAGGACTGCAGGTTTAGGTAAGACATCAGAGCATTGGCAGCAGGAAATCCGCGAAGAGAAAAATAAAACAAGTCACTGGAAAAATAAATTTCAAGATGCCCAGGTTCAGGAAAACGCTATGAAGAGTAGCCTTCTGAAAAGTCAAGTTGAGGTGGTCGAATTAAAAGCACGAGTACGAGAATTGGAGGAATCCTTGTATAGGCATCGTAGTTGAAATTCAGTAATGGAGCTGAAGGCAAGCCGAGCTGAGATCGAGAGGCTGAATAAGAGGGTGGAAGAGTTAGAAGCCTCATTGCAGAATAGTGAAATACGAACTGAGATTTTGGAAAGGACATTGGAGACAAATGAGTGGCATCTTCAACACGCCTAGAACGAAGTTAGAGAAAGGGATTATATTATGGGAGAGGCCTTAAACCAAATTCGCGGAGTAACTGATCATGTGCAAACACTGGCAGTTGAAGCAAAATAGTTAAGCATACAATACGAGACGAAGACAGAACGAGGTCAAAAGCTAGCAAGACTCCTTAAGAAAGTCAAGGCTCTGGGCATCAAAGCAAAACCATTTATGTAATTTACTTTTATGTTAAGAAAGTCAATACCTTTCTTTTGCATGCATGCATCTTATTCGCATTACATTTTTATATTTTTTGCATGACAATTCAAACTAATTAAAAATAAATTATCTAGTTACACCAGTAATCATTAAAAACTCGCATCGTTATTATACCCGCAAGAAGACAAAAGCCATGGAACAAATGTAACATCCGCGTTCTTAAATCGGATTTGAGTGATAAAATAGAATTGAGAATTAGAAATGTTTAGTGGAAGTAAGAAATGTTAGAAAATTTTAAGGATTAAATAGTAAAGGGGAGAAAATATGGAGGACTAAATAGCGAATTATCCAAATTGAATTTTGAGTCATCATGGGAATTAGATTGATTGAGGAGGGGCAAAAGAGTAATTTGGTGGAAGATATTTTTGGAGGCAAAGTTTTGGGCCAAAGTGTAAAGTTGGAAGGTTTAGGGACTAAAAGTGCAATTTTACCATTTTTATTAAGGTAGATATTTTAAGTGAGATTTCTAGAGAATTTGAGAAAGGTTAAAAATCAATTAAAGGTCAAAAATATCAGCTCTTTTCATGTTCAACCGTTCATACCATTCTCTCTTCCATCCAACTTTTGATTTTATTCCAAATAAGTCCTTCCATCATTTTTAAGCCCTCCAAGCTCCAAAATCTCCTATTTTCTTTGAAAATTCTGAAAGAAAAGTATAGGAAGGGGTTAGTAGACACCTCAAACTTCTTAAAGAATTCATTTTGAGGTGTTAGAGAGCATAGGGATTAAATTGAGAACTTTTGAATTCAAGGGTTAAGGTAAGAAGTGGTTAAATTCTCATGACATACATGTATTTTAGTGTTATTTAGCATTAAAATCATTGAATTTTAGCCTTTAGCTTATATGTGTTTGTATGAAATTGAAGAGAAAGGAAAGAAGGAGAGGGACCAAATTGAAGAAAAGGGCAAAGAGAAGAGAAAGGAGTAAGAAGAGAAGAATATCAACCTTTTTGTTGTAAGTACTACAAGAGTTTTGAATTATAGTTTAATTTCTCTAATGGTATGTGAATTATTAGCATAAAAATTGTGATTAGGTACTTAATTGGAATGGTTACAATGATAAAATGAAAGGATTAAAGTGTGATTTAGTAAAACAGTGTTGGACAGAACAGAGGATTAACTTCGAAAATTCACCAAAAATGGTATATAATGATTTAAGGGTTGAATTATATATGTAATTAAATCTTATTGAGTGTAGTTTCAGATGGAAGAAACAGTGAATTAAATGGATCTGTGTATTCTGAGTTATAACTGATTTTGTGTAACAAGGTCAGAACAGATACGAGTTCCCCTGTTCTGATTTTGAAAAATCATAGAAAAATTTAGAAAAATCATTAGAGTCTGAAATTTATATGGTTGAATCCTTAATGAATCTATTTTCAAAAGAAACAGACTACAACATTATTGGATCTCTGTACTAAAAGATATATAATTTTTAGTGAAGAAAGGTCGAAACTGACAGACAACAGAGAAGGGGTAAATTGAAAGAATTTACTGTACAAATTTGCTAAAGTAAAAATTCTGGAAATTTTATGGTAAAAAGATGATTGAGTCTAGTTTCAGAAACATCAAACGGATTATAATTTCGAATTCTGTAGCTCTAGGTATAAATAATTTAGTGACTGTAACGCAAGTGGACAGCTTTGAAAAGTTAATGTGAAAATAAAGTTAAGAGGTATATAATGATGAATATGTGAGAAAAATATTGTATGAAATATTATGTGTTTAATTATAATTATTGATTATATGACTAATTGGTGAAATTGTGGATTTATTTGAGAAAGTAAAGGTGAGAAATACATGATTATGTATATGTGAAGAGAAATGTAAACGTGATATATGAAATTATGAGAAATGATGTTATATAAGATATTATGCCCATGTAGACAAGTTAGAACCATTGTGATATTAGTGGCATGCCATTAAGGAACACTAGCGCGCTCTCTGTTTAGCACGTCTCGTGCTCTCTGTTATTAGCACTGTGTGTGCTCTCTGATTAGCACTTTGTGTGCTCTCTGATTAGCACTTTGTGTGCTCTCTGATTAGCACTTTGTGTGCTCTCTGATTAGTACTTTGTGTACTCTCTGTTTAGCACTGTGTGTGCTCTCTGTTGCCCAGCACTTATGTGCTCTCTGTTAGTACTTTGGTACTCTCTGCTTGTTCCGTATATCTTAACGGTTCTATGATAGTCTACTATGGGCTAAGCTACAGAAAGTGGTTAAAAGTGTAAATTGTGCTATTGTGATAATTTACAAGTTACAGGTGAGTAAGACAAGAAGTTTATATGCATGATTACTAAAATGATCATTCATTATTTTTGTAGTGCTTACTAAGCCTTCACCGGCTTAACGCGTTTATTTTAACGCGTAGGTACAAAAGCTACGAGAAGTTGAAGTCAAGTTAAAGGACCTCTCATCACATCACATCACTATTGGAAGTCTTCAATTTAGGTACATTACTTTTGGTAAAAATGGCATGTACAAATTGTACTGTTATATATATTTAGTGAATGGTTAAAAAAAAAAAAAAAGTTGTTTTGGATTACTACAAGTTAATGACTTGAAATGATGTATTTTGAATAGAATAACTTAAAACACATCATTTTAAAAAAAAAATTTGTTATACTCGTGTTAAAAATCTCCGCTACTGTATGTAATGCTTCTATATCGGGTTTATACGTGTGAACCGGATATAGGGGTGTTACATTTGGTGGTATCAGAGCGAAGGTTTTCTGATGTTTGGGGCCGGGAATGAGTCCACTTGTACATGCCATTTTATATGTTGATGTGATGAGAGGATGTTTAGTTTTAAATGTTTAATTTGTGAATATTGTAGAAAGTAGATATGTCAAATAGACGTGAAGAGTCAGAAGATGAAGTTGAAAGTAGGATCCCTAACCCTATTAGAGAAGAAGATCCACCTAGGATCCAAGTTCAACGAGAATTAGTACATTCTGATGATCGTAGGGGGTCCATGTTTGATGAAAGAACTCAACCTACAAGTGAATCAATGCCTTCTCAACAAGAAATTCCGATTGCAGCTTTATTGCAAACGATGAATCAGTTGTTACAGCAAGTCGTAAGAAATAATAATGTTCAGACTGTTCCTCCACCACCTCCTACTAGTGTTCCTCAGCCCCAACCTTCTGCATCTAGCTACCGATCTCCTTTGGAGAGATTAAGGAAACATGGAGCCGAAGAATTCAGAGGAAAGAAAGATGATGATCCAGCAGAAGCTGAAGAATGGTTAGAAAATAGTCAGAGAGTGTTTGAAGAGTTACAATGTACTGGGGAAGAAAAGTTAAAATGTGCAGTGTCTCTATTGAAAGGTGAAGCATACCAGTGGTGGACTACAGTGTTAAATATTCATCTTGCAGAAAGGATCAACTGGAATTTCTTTGTGTCTGAATTCAAGAAGAAATACATCAGTGAGTTATATTTGGAGAAGAAGAAAAGAGAATTTCTAGACTTGAAGCAAAATAACATGACCGTGGCTGAGTATGAACGTGAGTTTCTTAGACTGAGCAGGTACGCTAAAGAATTGATAGCTAATGAAGCAGATATGTGTAGAAGATTTGAGTGGGGATTGAATGAAGAGATATATGTTCCACTTCTACCGTTACATCTACAAGAATTTCCTGTTCTGGTTGATCGAGCTCAGAGGTTAGAGGAGGGATTGATTCGTTCGAAAGAGAAAAGTGCTGGAAAGAGAACAGCCATTAGTTCTGCACCTCCCCTTTCTTCGAAAAGAATGAGAGGATTTAGAGATCCTAGATATGCTTCTTTTTTTGCTGGTCAGAGATCTCGAAGCCAAACACGACAAACTCAACAGGGAACTTCCATAGTTAGTACAGGTGGTACGAGAAAAAGATCATCACAAATGCAATCACCGTGTAAACATTGTGGAAGATTTCATTGGGGAGAATGTCGACTGAATACTCGAGTCTGTTTTAGATGTGGGTCTCCAAATCATTTTATAAGAGATTGTCCAAGAATGATGGAAAATATTACCGAACAATCTGTAAAAGGTAGTTCAGCCCCACAAAGAAGCAGATTGCTCGGAAATTCTGGTAATGTTGGTATGAGATCGACAAAAAATGAGGCTGATAGATCAGAGTCTCGGAGACCAAGGACATATGCAATCAGAATGAGAGAAGAAGAAGATGCTCCCGATATAATCACTGGTAAATTTTCTTTATTTGACTCTTCTGTAGTTGCATTAATTGATCCTGGTTCTACACATTCATACATATGTATCTCATTAGTGAAAGAGAGAGAATTAGTAGTAGAACCCACTGAACATGAAGTGATTGTTACAAATCCTTTTGGGCAAAGTGAAAATGTCAATAAAGTGTGTAGGAGATGTCCTTTAAAAATTCAGGGTTGTGAATTTCCAGCAGATCTCATGGCTCTTACATTTCATGAATTTGATGTAATATTGGGAATGGATTGGTTATCTGAACATGGAGTCATGGTTGATTGTAGAAGAAAAAGAATTTCTTTGAGAACTTCAGATGGAAAAGAAGTAGTGGTAATTGGTGAGAAATTCAGTGCTTTATCGAATGTAGTCTCTGCAATTAAAGCTTTCAAGATGATCAAGAAAGGGTATAATGCTTTCCTTGCTTATGTTTTGGATACTCGAGTAGAAGATAATGAGATTAGAAAGATACCAGTGGTACGAGAGTTTCCCGATGTGTTTCCTAAAGAGTTGCCTGGGTTACCTCCTGAAAGGGAAGTTGAATTTGGAATTGATTTAGTACCGGGTACAGCACCGATCTCAATTGCACCTTATCGAATGGCACCGACAGAGTTAAAAGAATTGAAGACTCAGTTGCAAGAATTGTTAGATAAAGGATTCATACGTCCAAGTGTATCACCATGGGGAGCTCCGGTCTTGTTTGTAAAGAAGAAAGATGGGTCTTTAAGGTTGTGTATAGATTATCGTCAACTGAATAAAGTGACGATAAAGAATAAGTATCCGTTGCCTAGAATTGATGATTTATTTGATCAGTTGAAGGGAGCAAGTATGTTTTCAAAGATTGATCTTAGATCGGGTTACTATCAGTTGAAGGTAAAAGATTCTGACGTACCAAAGACTGCTTTTAGGACTCGATATGGACATTATGAGTTTTTGGTTATGCCATTTGGATTGACTAATGCTCCGGCTGCATTTATGGATCTTATGAATAGAATTTTCCAACCGTATCTGGATCAGTTCGTGGTGGTATTCATTGATGATATTTTGGTGTATTCGAAAGGACAAGAAGAACATGAGAAACATCTCCGAGTTGTATTGCAGATATTGAGAGAAAAAAAGTTGTTTTCCAAGTTGAGCAAATGTGAATTTTGGCTAAAAGAAGTTACTTTTTTGGGTCATATTGTGTCGGCTGATGGTATAAGTGTTGATCCGAAAAAGGTTGAAGCTATACTTGAATGGAAGCCACCGAGGAATGTAACAGAGGTAAGGAGTTTCCTTGGTTTAGCTGGTTATTACAGAAGATTTGTTCAGGGATTCTCTATGATTGCGTTGCCTTTAACGAGACTGTTGCAGAAGGATGTGAAGTTTGAATGGGATGAAAGGTGCCAACAAAGCTTTGATAGATTAAAGATAGTATTAACTGAAGCTCCGGTGTTGATACAACCAGAATCTGGTAAAGAATTTGTGATTTACAGTGATGCATCTTATAATGGTTTGGGTTGTGTATTAATGCAAGATGGAAAGGTAGTTGCATATGCGTCAAGGCAATTAAAGCCACATGAGAAGAATTATCCGACACATGATCTTGAATTGGCTGCGGTGGTGTTTGCATTGAAAATTTGGAGACATTATTTATATGGAGAAAAGTGTTATATTTATACAGATCACAAGAGTTTGAAATATCTACTAACTCAGAAAGAGCTGAATTTGAGACAAAGGAGATGGATTGAGTTGATTAAGGATTATGATTGCATTATTGATTATCATCCCGGGAAAGCGAATGTAGTAGCTGATGCTTTGAGCAGAAAGTCAGTGGCAGTTTTAAAGGCAATGAATGCACGTTTGGAAATGCAACAAGAGAGTGAGTTATTAGTTGAATTCAGAGTAAAACCGACTCTATTGCAAGAAGTGAAAAATGCACAAAAAGATGATGAAGAGTTGATGAAGATAAAGAAACAACTTAAAGAAGGCAAAGGTAATGAATTTGAAATTGATAGTGAAGGAAGTTTAAGATTTCATAATCGGTTATGTGTGCCTAATCAAGAAGATTTGAAACGAAGAATTTTGGATGAAGCTCATCATAGTTCGTTTGCTGTACATCCGGGAAGTAACAAGATGTATCATGACTTAAAGCCATTTTATTGGTGGAAAGGGATGAAACGGAATATAGTTGAGTATGTTTCCAAGTGCTTGATATGTCAGAAGGTAAAAGCAGAGCATCAAGTGCCATCGGGGTTGCTTCAATCCATTACTATACCAGAGTGGAAATGGGAAAGAATTACAATGGATTTTGTCACGGGATTGCCGCTTTCACCAAAGAAGAAAGATGCTATTTGGGTGATAGTTGATCGATTAACCAAGTCTGCTCATTTTCTTCCGGTAAGAACTGATTTTTCAATGGATAAGTATGCACAATTGTATATAGATGAAATAGTTAGACTTCATGGTGTGCCTGTATCTATTATTTCTGATCGGGATCCTAGATTTACTTCAAAGTTTTGGGAAAGATTACATGAAGCTTTGGGTACTCGATTGAATTTTAGTACAGCATATCATCCTCAGACAGATGGGCAATCAGAACGGGTGATTCAGATTCTAGAAGACATGTTGAGAAGCTGTATTGTTGAGTTTGAAGGTAATTGGGAAAAGTATTTACCATTGATTGAATTCACCTATAATAATAGTTATCAGTCAAGTATTCAGATGGCACCGTATGAAGCATTGTATGGAAGAAAGTGTAGGACTCCTGTGTGTTGGACAGAATTGAGTGAACGTAAGTTAGTGGGTCCTGAACTGATTCAAGAGACTGAAGAGAAAGTAAAGTTGATACGAGACCGATTAAAAGCTGCTTCAGATAGACAGAAATCATATGCTGATCTGAAAAGAAAAGATATTGAATTCAATGTGGGTGAAAAGGTTTTCTTGAAAGTATCTCCATGGAAGAAGGTTCTTCGGTTTGGTAAAAAGGGGAAATTGAGCCCAAGGTTTATCGGGCCATATGAGATTTTGGAAAGAGTTGGTCCTGTGGCTTATCGATTAGCTCTCCCTCCAGAATTAGACAAGATTCATAATGTCTTTCATGTGTCCATGTTACGAAGATATCGGTCTGATCCATCTCATGTGATTACTCCGGAGAATATTGAAATACAACCAGATTTGACTTATGAAGAGGAACCAATAAAGATACTAGCTCGAGAAGTGAAAGAATTGAGAAATAAAAGAGTTCCTCTGGTAAAAGTACTGTGGAGACATCATAACTCAGAAGAAGCTACTTGGGAAAGAGAGGAAACAATGAGACAACAATACCCACAGTTGTTTAGTGCAGGTAAATTTCGAGGACGAAATTTATTTTAGGGGGGAAGAATTGTAACATCCGCGTTCTTAAATCGGATTTGAGTGATAAAATAGAATTGAGAATTAGAAATGTTTAGTGGAAGTAAGAAATGTTAGAAAATTTTAAGGATTAAATAGTAAAGGGGAGAAAATATGGAGGACTAAATAGCGAATTATCCAAATTGAATTTTGAGTCATCATGGGAATTAGATTGATTGAGGAGGGGCAAAAGAGTAATTTGGTGGAAGATATTTTTGGAGGCAAAGTTTTGGGCCAAAGTGTAAAGTTGGAAGGTTTAGGGACTAAAAGTGCAATTTTACCATTTTTATTAAGGTAGATATTTTAAGTGAGATTTCTAGAGAATTTGAGAAAGGTTAAAAATCAATTAAAGGTCAAAAATATCAGCTCTTTTCATGTTCAACCGTTCATACCATTCTCTCTTCCATCCAACTTTTGATTTTATTCCAAATAAGTCCTTCCATCATTTTTAAGCCCTCCAAGCTCCAAAATCTCCTATTTTCTTTGAAAATTCTGAAAGAAAAGTATAGGAAGGGGTTAGTAGACACCTCAAACTTCTTAAAGAATTCATTTTGAGGTGTTAGAGAGCATAGGGATTAAATTGAGAACTTTTGAATTCAAGGGTTAAGGTAAGAAGTGGTTAAATTCTCATGACATACATGTATTTTAGTGTTATTTAGCATTAAAATCATTGAATTTTAGCCTTTAGCTTATATGTGTTTGTATGAAATTGAAGAGAAAGGAAAGAAGGAGAGGGACCAAATTGAAGAAAAGGGCAAAGAGAAGAGAAAGGAGTAAGAAGAGAAGAATATCAACCTTTTTGTTGTAAGTACTACAAGAGTTTTGAATTATAGTTTAATTTCTCTAATGGTATGTGAATTATTAGCATAAAAATTGTGATTAGGTACTTAATTGGAATGGTTACAATGATAAAATGAAAGGATTAAAGTGTGATTTAGTAAAACAGTGTTGGACAGAACAGAGGATTAACTTCGAAAATTCACCAAAAATGGTATATAATGATTTAAGGGTTGAATTATATATGTAATTAAATCTTATTGAGTGTAGTTTCAGATGGAAGAAACAGTGAATTAAATGGATCTGTGTATTCTGAGTTATAACTGATTTTGTGTAACAAGGTCAGAACAGATACGAGTTCCCCTGTTCTGATTTTGAAAAATCATAGAAAAATTTAGAAAAATCATTAGAGTCTGAAATTTATATGGTTGAATCCTTAATGAATCTATTTTCAAAAGAAACAGACTACAACATTATTGGATCTCTGTACTAAAAGATATATAATTTTTAGTGAAGAAAGGTCGAAACTGACAGACAACAGAGAAGGGGTAAATTGAAAGAATTTACTGTACAAATTTGCTAAAGTAAAAATTCTGGAAATTTTATGGTAAAAAGATGATTGAGTCTAGTTTCAGAAACATCAAACGGATTATAATTTCGAATTCTGTAGCTCTAGGTATAAATAATTTAGTGACTGTAACGCAAGTGGACAGCTTTGAAAAGTTAATGTGAAAATAAAGTTAAGAGGTATATAATGATGAATATGTGAGAAAAATATTGTATGAAATATTATGTGTTTAATTATAATTATTGATTATATGACTAATTGGTGAAATTGTGGATTTATTTGAGAAAGTAAAGGTGAGAAATACATGATTATGTATATGTGAAGAGAAATGTAAACGTGATATATGAAATTATGAGAAATGATGTTATATAAGATATTATGCCCATGTAGACAAGTTAGAACCATTGTGATATTAGTGGCATGCCATTAAGGAACACTAGCGCGCTCTCTGTTTAGCACGTCTCGTGCTCTCTGTTATTAGCACTGTGTGTGCTCTCTGATTAGCACTTTGTGTGCTCTCTGATTAGCACTTTGTGTGCTCTCTGATTAGCACTTTGTGTGCTCTCTGATTAGTACTTTGTGTACTCTCTGTTTAGCACTGTGTGTGCTCTCTGTTGCCCAGCACTTATGTGCTCTCTGTTAGTACTTTGGTACTCTCTGCTTGTTCCGTATATCTTAACGGTTCTATGATAGTCTACTATGGGCTAAGCTACAGAAAGTGGTTAAAAGTGTAAATTGTGCTATTGTGATAATTTACAAGTTACAGGTGAGTAAGACAAGAAGTTTATATGCATGATTACTAAAATGATCATTCATTATTTTTGTAGTGCTTACTAAGCCTTCACCGGCTTAACGCGTTTATTTTAACGCGTAGGTACAAAAGCTACGAGAAGTTGAAGTCAAGTTAAAGGACCTCTCATCACATCACATCACTATTGGAAGTCTTCAATTTAGGTACATTACTTTTGGTAAAAATGGCATGTACAAATTGTACTGTTATATATATTTAGTGAATGGTTAAAAAAAAAAAAAAAAGTTGTTTTGGATTACTACAAGTTAATGACTTGAAATGATGTATTTTGAATAGAATAACTTAAAACACATCATTTTAAAAAAAAAATTTGTTATACTCGTGTTAAAAATCTCCGCTACTGTATGTAATGCTTCTATATCGGGTTTATACGTGTGAACCGGATATAGGGGTGTTACATTTAGCACCAAATTACTCTTTTGCCCCTCCTCAATCAATCTAATTCCCATGATGACTCAAAATTCAATTTGGATAATTCGCTATTTAGTCCTCCATATTTTCTCCCCTTTACTATTTAATCCTTAAAATTTTCTAACATTTCTTACTTCCACTAAACATTTCTAATTCTCAATTCTATTTTATCACTCAAATCCGATTTAAGAACGCGGATGTTACAACAAAGGCTTGAACAAATCCAGAAAGAACTGCAAGATCAAATGCAAGAACAAATGGCAATGATGTGTAGGGAAATAAAAAGCCAATTTTTGGAAGTACAAAAGAGTTTAATGACTGAATTAGCGCAAGTAAAATAGAGCATGGCTGACAAAGGAAAAGCCCCGCTTTTGAGGAGGACAAAGACCCAAGTGTTCCTTCGGGCTTTACACCACTACATAACCCGGCTTCACATGAAATACCGGTAAGAGAGGCCCATGTCACCATTAGATCGCAGCAATAGGCCATAGGCATGTCGAGATCTGCTAACTATCCAGTTGGATCTGGATTAAATCCAAAGGATAATGCTGCAAATCTGGGTGTCCCAGACTTTGATGAGATGATGAAAGAGGATCTCCCTAAGCAAATGGAGGAAAAGTACAAGCTATTAGAGGAGAAAATCCAGGCAATACAGGGAATTAAAAATTCTTATGGGGTAGATACCAAAGAATTAAATCTGGTTCCGGACTTGGTTCTTCGCCCCAAATTCAAAATCCCAGAATTTGAAAAGTATAACGGGACAAGCTGCCCTGAAGCCCACCTAACTATGTTCTGTAGGAAGATGGCAGGGTACGTACACAACGACCAATTGTTAATTCATTGCTTTCAAGACAGTCTGGCTGGATTGGCAGTCAAGAGGTATAATCAATTGAGTCGAGCAAAAGTCCGTTCATGGAAAGACTTAGCACAAGCATTCTTAAAGCAATACGGTCATGGGATTGAAATAGCCCTTGATTGGCTTACATTACAAAATATGGAGAAGAGGTTGAATGAAAGCTTTAGATAATACGCACAGCGATGGCGAGAAATGACAACCCAAGTACAACCACCGCTAACAGAAAAGGAAACGATGATGTTATTTGTTAATACTCTCAAAGCTCCTTACCTAAACCACCTACTGGGAAATGCCACCAAGAGTTTCGCCGATATGGTCATCTTAGGAAAGATGATTGAAAACGCAATCAAGACCGACAAAATTGAAGCTGGAGAAACCACTAAAAAACCTGCCCTCAGAAGGAGGGATAATGAAGTCAACAACGCAAACGTGTACAGACCTAGTTACACCAAGCCCTTCGTGACAAGTCAACCCAAAGCTCCGGCGGCCAATTATCAAAATACCCCAAGGCAAGGATCGAGTATCAGGCCAAACAGAGGAAGAGTTCAATATACTCCCTTGCCAGTATCATACGGGAAGCTCTACAAGCTACTGTACGATGCTCATAAGATAGCTCCTTAGCGGGTGAAACCATATGAACCTTTATTCCCGGCCTGGTATAATGCAAGTGCTCATTGTGAATATCATGCAGGGGTGGAAGGTCATTCGATTGAAAATTACCCTGCATTTAAGAGACGAGTTAAGGAGCTCATAAGGTTTGGGGTCATAAAATTGGAAGACACAGCAAATCCCAATGTAGTCGGGAATCCTCTGCCTAATCACCAGAATCAAAGGGTGAATGTCGTGTTGGAGGAAGGAATACGAAAGTTCAAGAGAAATGTTAAAGAAATTAGGTCTCCACTTTAGTGGGTATGGTAACAGATGGTCAAAAAAGGGATAATTGTGAAGGATAAAGAGAGCACGATAATAGGGGTTGATAACCACTGTAAGTTTCACGCCGTTGAGGGGCATGAAATCCAAGATTGCGCTAAGTTCAAAACCCTGGTATAGACGTTAATGGACAATCGAGAGCTGGAGTTTTTTAAAAAAGAGAAAAAATTAACGACGTTTGTGCCTCCGAGAAAGGGGCAGCTAATCGCTCAAAGGTGATTATTTGTAAACCTACGAATGACGCAACTAGAGGACGGACAACCCATCGTATTATCATACAAAAACCTACAACCTTCCCTTACAAGGATAGCAAAAAGGTCCTATGAAACTATAATTGTAATGTGACCATACCAAAAGAGGACGAGCCTATGAAGGATGTAAATTTGGTTACCCGGAGTAGTAAAAATTATGACCCGGTGGAGAAAGAAAAAGAGATCAGCAAAGAAAAAGAAATAATGTGTGAGCTTGAGAAAGAGATAGCCAGCAGGCCCGAGGTACCTACCAACGAGCCTATATCTGACAAAGAGGCGAAAGAGTTTTTGAAATTCTTAAGGCACAGTGAATACAGTGTAGTTGAACAACTGCACAAACAGCCTGCCCGAATATCGATCTTGTCTTTGCTCCTAAGCTCGGAGGTGTACCGCAATGCATTAATGAAGGTGCTTAACGAGACGTATGTGACCAATGACATATCAGTATGCAAGCTGGACCGCTTGGTTAATAACATCAATGTCGATAATTTCATCTTCAGTGATGATGAGATCCCGTCCGGGGAGATGGGGTCGACGAAAGTCTTGCACATCATCACCCGTTGTAAGGGGTATACGCTACCAGGAGTACTTATAGACAATAGGTCAGCCTTGAATGTGCTTCCGCTAGCTACACTACAAAGATTACCGGTTGATAGCTCTCATATGAAGAGGTGTAACAACATAGTGAGAGCATTCGATGGGACGGAGAGAAAGGTAACTGGAAAGATTGATATACCTCTGCAAATCGAGCCGAATACATATGAGGTGGGTTTCCTCGTGATGGATATTAGGCCTACCTACAATTGTCTATTGGGAAGGCCGTGGATTCACTCGACCGGAGCGATACCTTCTTCTCTACATCAAAAAGTGAAACTAGTAAATGAAATGAGGTTAATTACCATCAATGCTGAAGAAGAAATAATCGCCTCCATAACAAGCGATTCACCCTATGTGGGAATAGACAATGAGGCTTTGGAATCCTCATTCTGCTTTCTGGAGTTTGTCAACGCAACTTTCATTTCGGAAGAGCGCAAGATGCCTATGCCTGCAATGTCATCAACCACTAGAATGGGCTTGCGGTTAATATGTGAAAAAGAAGCTGTGCTTGGAAAAGGACTTGGAAAATACCTCTATGGGAGAGTTAACATGCCAACGTTGATAGAAAAGCGAGATCGCTATAGCTTGGGGTATAAGTCGGATGCAAAGTAGAAGAAAAAAGAACTAGAAAAGAGGCAAGAAATGAGGAAAGCCAGACTATCTGAAAGGAAAGTCTCGTGGGAACCCATGGTTTTCCCACACGTTTATGAGACTTTTATCTTAGGAGGAGTGATTAATCAAAAGGAGGAGGATGGAAAGGAGCAAGCAGCAGTTAGAATTGAAGGGAGCATCGTAAGGGACCTAAGCATCAATGCCATATCAAATGAAGAAAAGGAAGGAAATCTAGCGAGAATTGGTCCGTATGCACCTGGAAGTACCTTGGACAATTGGACCGTAGAGGAACTTCCTGTAATTTTTAAGATTTCCTCAGAGTAATGCTCGAAAACACCTATTGCTTTAGGCCCAAAAGCAATATGGATCTTTTGTAAAAGGGCCCATGTTTATTACTTAGTTATTTTGAATGAAAATGCATTTCCCGTCCTATATTCTTCTCCAAATTATTCTTTCATCTCTTAATTCAGCTTAATAAACCACTCGTACATAACCAATAAATAAGATTAATTATTCTTTCAATACATACATACTCATACACATACCACATAATCATTCTTTCATAAATTTATTTTGTTCTTTGGACCTTCCTTTTTATCCTTAGACAGGTCCTCAAATATCAATAATATGAGTAACTCTGACGCTAATTTGGAAGCTCACTTTGAGCAAGACATGTGTCTGGAAGAGCTTCAGGACTTTGAAGAAAATCAAGATTGTGATCTATCTCCAGATCTGTTAAGAATGATAGGGCAAGAAGAAAAACAAATCCTGCCTCATTTGGACCCCGCAGAAGTGATTAATTTGGGGAGCGAAGATGAAAAGAAAGAAATAAAAATTGGGACATGTATCTGTGAGAAAACTAGAAGGAATCTCATCGAGTTGCTCCAAGAATTCCAAGAAATTTTTGCATGGTCGTACCGAGATATGCCCGGTTTGAGCACCGACATTGTAATGCACAAACTCACTATAAAAGAAGGATGCAGACTCGTGTAGTAAAAACTTCGGAGAATGAGACTGGATGTGCTGTTAAAAATAAAAGAAGAAGTTAAGAAACAATTTGACGTCGGTTTCCTTCAGGTTGTTAAATACTCCGAATGGGTAGCTAATATAGTCCTAGTTCCTAAAAAAGATGGAAAGGTGCGAATGTGTGTGACTATAGAGACTTAAATAAAGCTAGCCCAAAGGACAATTTCCCCTTACCTCACATCGACACTTTGGTCGATAACACAGCAGGTCATTCTTTGTTCTCCTTTATGGATGGTTTCTCTAGATATAATCAGATCAAGATGGACCTTGAGGACATGATCAAAACCACATTCGTTACGCTATGGGAATATTTTGCTACAAGGTGATGCCCTTTGGACTTAAAAATGCAGGGGCAACGTATCAGAGAGCCATGGTGACCCTTTTCCATGACATGATGCATAAGGAAATCGAAGTTTATGTCGATGACATGATAGAGAAATCCCAAACAGAGGAGGTGCACGTAAGAATCCTGAGGAAGTTGTTTGTAAGGTTAAGGAAATATCAATTAAAATTAAACCCGATAAAGTGCACCTTCGGGGCTACATCAAGAAAATTATTCGGCTTTGTGGTCAGCAAAAAGGAATTGAAATAGACCCGGACAAAGTCAAAGCCATACAGGAGCTACCACCACCCAGCACGTAAAAAGAAGTTTGGGGATTTTTAGGAAGATTAAATTAGATTGCTCGGTTCATCTCACAACTGATTGAGAAGTGTAACCCTATCTTTCGCCTACTTAGAAAGCGTAACCCGGGTGTATGGGGTGATGAGTGCCAGAAAACCTTTAACAAGGTCAAAGGTTATTTGTCAAAAGCTCCAATCCTGGTACCTCTAATTCTTGATAAGCCATTGATTCTATACTTGACGATCTTTGAAAATTCCATAAGATGTGTGCTAGGCCAACATGACGAGACTGGAAAAAGGAAGAGGACGATATATTATCTCAGCAAGAAATTTACTGATTACGAGACTCGATATTCGCCGATCGAAAAATTATGTTGTGCGCTAGTTTGGACCACACGCAGATTAAGACAATACATGCTATATCATACTACTTGGTTGATTTCGAAATTAGATCTTTTAAAGTACCTAATGGAATTAGCTGCATTGAATGGAAGGTTAGCTCGATGACAAATCTTGCTCTCAGAATTTGACATCATATATGTCAATCAGAAGGCAGTAAAAGGGAGTACGATAGTAGACTTCCTGGCCAGTAGAGCTTTAGAAGATTATGAGCCGATAAACTTCGATTTCCCGAATGAAGATTTAATGTACGTTGCAACAGTTGAAGAGAAAACCACAACAGGGCAGCCCTGGAGATTGAATTTTGACGGAGCTTCAAACGCCATGGGTAATGGGGTTGGAGTAGTATTGGTATCGTTAGAAGGAGATCACTACCCTTTTACCAGCAAACTCGATTTTGACTGCACTAATAACATGGCTGAATACGAAGCATGCATCTTGGGAATTCGTGCGGCCATAGAGCAGGAATCAAAACTCTGGAGATTTATGGAGAGTCTGTACTGGTAATTTATCAACTCAAAGGTGAGTGGGAAACAAGAGATGCTAAGCTAGTGGATTACCGCAAGCTGGTTCTCGAGTTAATCACAGAATTCGATGACGTCACCTTCTATTATCTCTCGTGAGAAGAAAACCAAATGGTCGATGCTCTATCTACTTTGGCCTCGATGATCAAAGTAAGTAGGCCAGAAGATGTAAAGCCCATTCAGATGAGTATCTATGAAACTCCCGCTCATTGTTGTGATATCGAGACAGAGGAAGAAGTAGAAAAGGATGATCACCCATGGTACCAGGACATCCTTCAATTTGTAAGAGATCGAAAATACCCTGAGCAAGCCTCAGATAACGAAAAGAGAACATTGAGAAGACTTGCTAGTGAATATGTCTTAGACGAGGAAATCTTGTACAAAAGGAGGAAAGACCAGGTACTACTGAGATGTGTCGACGCGTTGAAAGCCAAGAAGATCTTAGAGGAGGTCCACGAAGGCATTTGCGGGACACATGCCAATGGTTTCACGATGGCCCGACAAATAATGATGTTTGGGTATTACTGGTATACCATGAAAAATGATTGCATCAATTTTGCTAGGAAGTGCCACAAATGCCAGATATATGGAGACAATATTAATGTACCTCAATCGCACCTCCATGTCCTGACTTCTCCCTGACCTTTTTCTATGTGGGGCATGGATGTTATTGGACCAATTTCTCCAAAAGCTTCCAATGGGCATAAATTCATCTTTGTGGTGATCGACTATTTCACCAAATAGGTAGAGGCAGCTTCATATGCCAACGTTACCAAGTTCGCAGTTAGTAAGTTCTTGAAAAGAGAGATCATATGTCGGTACGGGATGCCGGAGAGGATCATATCTGACAATGCCTTGAACTTGAACAACAACACGATAGCTGAAGTTTGCGAACAGTTCAAAATCAAACATCACAATTCCTCTCCCTACCGTCCAAAAACGAATGGAGCCGTGGAGGCAGCCAATAAGAATATCAAGAAAATAGTGACAAAAATGATCGAGACTTATAGAGACTGGCACGAAAAATTACCATTTGCCCTTTTTGCCTACAGGACCTCGGTCAGAACTTTTACTGGGGCAACACCATTCTCGTTAGCATATGGTATGGAAGTGGTCTTGTCTATTGAGGTTGAAATACCTTCTCTCCGAGTCTTGACTGAGCTCTAATTAGATAAGGTTGAATTAATCCAAGCTCGATATGACCAGTTGAATTTGATTGAGGAAAAGAGATTAAAAGCTATCCGTCACAGCCAGATGTACCAAAAGAGAATGGTGCGAGCTTATGACAAAAAGGTTCGTCCTAGGGAATTTCATGAGGGAGATCTAGTTTTGAAAAAGATACTCCCCATACACAAAGATTTTCGAGGAAAATGGATGCCCAATTGGGAAGGACCTTATGTAGTAAAGAAGGCCTTCTTAGGAGGAGCTTTCATCTTAACGAAAATTTACGGCAAGAAGCTGTACAACCCCGTCAATTCGGACTCGGTGAAGAAATACTTCGCCTAAAAAAAAGAGGAAATTTAGGTGGAAACCCGCAAAGGGCGTCTCGAAAAAAAAGGGTTCAAGATGAAAACCCGTAAAGAGCATCCTAAAATCGAGGTAAGTTTGAGTCAAAAACCCGCAAAGGGCGGCTTAAACCCAGGTATGGGTCGAGGAGATGGAGAAAGGTTACAACTTGATGCATCAACAAAGCACTCCAGGTTTTCTAAGACACACGTATGGGCTAAGGGTGATTCTCAGCGAGTTGATGCAAGGGTGGCTCATTTTGGCGATATTCAGGATAATTAATTGCCCTTTCTTGTATACTTAGCAATTTTAGATTAATGTTGCTTCTTTTAATTCCCTTTTGAATACGATTGTTAAATACGACTTTGTTTCCACACAATTTTTGCTCAAGTATTTCGCATTTAAATAACGAGTAATGAACTGATAAATCATACGAAGATTCATGAGCATTGTTCTAGAAATTTTCAAAAATTATAGGGGTCCGAAATAGGATATCCAATGGGAAAACAAACTTGAAAACAAACAATTCAAGATCAGTTTAGAAGAAGATGGATCAACACATCAATGACAAAATTTGGATGGACGATAGACCATACCGGCCTGACTAATAATAAATAAAACATTAATCATGCACGTACATATCGCTAGGAGCATTATGGATTTATTCTAAGCATGACATCCTAAATAAATTGGCCTACCTAGAGGCCCTTTTGAGCATATTTTTTTATCCAGGTTGTAACACCATGAAACATGATGGGAAAGATTTAAGTCGCAACGGTGAATCTAGCACCATGAAGATTTAAAGAGGAAGGGTTCAAGTCGCAATGGCGAACCTAGAAATATAACGAGAAAGGACGAATCCACGACGGATCCCACGAAGTTATATTGACAATCATTTTTGTACCCCCAAAATTTGGGGCAAGATACAGTCATTTGATCTTTTACCCCAAGTTTGGAGTAGATTACCATCGATCAAATGTACTTCAATCACGAGTAGTTTATGGTTATACACAAACAAGTGATGCGGTCATCTTCCTGATGAGACACTGAGAAGAAGACCAAATCAAACCCACACTCAATGCGAGCAAATCTTCGAACCTCAGCTTCCTGATGAGATACAGGAAAGCGAATTGAAATAAACTAGGCGGTCATCTTCCTGATGAGACACAGAGAAGTATATCAACTCAACACTCAAATGTGAGCAAATCTTCGAACCCCAGCTTCCTGATGAGACACTAAGAAGCAGATCAAAGCAATAAATGGTTAGCTTCCTGATGAGACACTGAGAAGTGACCAAATTCGTCTTCCTAAGGAAATCCAGAGAAGTGAATTAAAACAAGTGATGCGGTCATCTTCTTGATGAAACACTGAGAAGAAGACCAAATCAAACCCAAGCTCAATGCGAGTAAATCTTCGAACCTCAGCTTTCTGATGAGATACTGAGAAGCATATTGAAATGATAAAATGGTTAGCTTTCTGATGCGATACAGAGAAGTAAACCAAATCCGTCTTCCTGTGAAAACCCAGAGAAGTGGATCAAAACAAACAACGCAGTCATCTTCCTGATAAAATGCTGAGAAGAAGGCCAAGTTAATGAAACTAAACTCAAAGGCTACGATGATGAGTTCCAATTTCAAGAGAATGGAGTGAACCTATAGTAGCAAATGTTATCCTTTTGAAGATTACCGTGAAGTAAGATGGAACCACCACATCAAATATAAAGGTAGATGCGGCAAAGTTGAGCGGTCAATAAAGCGAAGGGTGGACCCATTGAAAAGGGCGGACCCATTGAAAAGGGCAACAAAGAAACGAAACTTGATAAAATTGGGCTTTCTTTGGGTCTTTGCTCTGTTCCTGTTACACAACAACAATCAAAGAGGGGCAGCTGTTGAAGCCCAATTCTGACCAAGCCCAAACTAAACCCATTTTGGGATTTATTTTAAATTTAAATTTATTTTTAAATTTGAATTTGTTAAAATTTAAATTTAAATATATGTTTAAATTTAAGATTATTCTAAATAATGAAACCCAAATATAAATAAAATAAAATTTCATTATCTAAAAGTCCATTTACAAGGGTCCATTTACAAAATTCCAAATCCTAAGCCCAATATGACAAGCCCAAATGCATTGAAAAGTTTTAAAACCCAAATTTGGGTTTGTTGCTCCAGCCACATCGCCACGTCAGCACTATGTCATCACGCTACATCACTGTTACCATGTCAGCGCCACGTCAGCAGCCATGTCAGCCACTGACTCTTCACCTTTGATCGATTGACCTTTGACCCCCAGCTCTCGAGACTCTTCTTCCCAAGACGTTTCAGCTATCGAAACGTCCCTCTCCTCGAGTCCTTTACTTTGCCCAACGCACCACTGTCCGATGCCCCTCGTTTGCCTTGCACCAAAACGGTAAAGGCACGTCGTTTAACATCGGCGTTGACCCTGCCACCGTGCTCTTCTAGTGATACTTGCAAAAAGGAAACAAAGAACAGCAAAATAGAGGGCCAGACAGAGAACAGAGCAAGATAAACAAAGCAAACAACAGTGAATATGTAATTCGTTTTGGCTATAAAAGCCATCATCTTTGTAACATAATTTAGAGGGTATCAACACGAATAGACGATCAGAATCAATACAAAAAGACCCATAAAAAATTAATACAAAAAGGGATTTCAGATTCGGTCAAGCATTCAAGGACGTTTCGTTTCAAGGTATATTTATCTAAACTTGTTTGCATAGTATTACGTATTTGCATGTTTGAAAATATAAAAAAGATTAGAGAAGAGGATCGAAACTTTAAAAATTTCAAAAAGAAAATAATATTTTCGAAAATCTTTTGTTTGTTGAAATTTTCATAAAAAGAATCACAAATCGCCTTTTACATGTGAAACCCAGGTGTAAATCAAAACCCCTTTAAAAAATATATGCAAAGAAAATAGAATCGAAAAATGGGCCCTTTTTCTTTCAAAAATAGAATCTTTTCTAAAGAAGGAACTTTTTAGAAATGGACGTGAATCGGAAAGGGGAGAGGTTTGTTCTTTTTCCAAAAAAATAAGGGAATAAAAAGGGACAAATTCGAAGGAGAGAATAAAAATTGGGTTTTCAAAACTTGTCTAAAATTTCTAGCACGATTGTTTCAAGAAAAACCCAAGACAAGATCTACTTTTCAAAGAAGATTAAGAGGAGTCCTTACCCGTGAACGACGGCTCGTCGGCGTTGGGTTGGTGGTGGCCAGCAAACGGGAAGCACAAAAATGGTAGCCTTAGGGTTTTGTTTCAGAGGAAAAGGAGGCCAAAAGAAAGCTTTTTAGACTTGAGAATAGAAATGAAGGTTTTAGTAGATTTTGGGTTAAAAAACCTTGATAAAAACGCTGCCGTTTGCTATTAAACCTTTAAAGGATTAAAAATGAAAAATCGTATTTTAAATCCCTTTGTTTTGACGCATTTAAAACAGGTCCAAAATCTGTTTTATTTTTGTTTAAGATTTGACTCAAAAACTCTTTTTTCCTTCCAAATTAATCCATTGATCAAGTAAAAAAAGGAGAGTTCTTTCACTTGACCCCGTCTTTTGGTTTTATTTAAATTAGTCAACCTTTTTTAGAATTGTTTTCTTGAAATTAACTAGCTATTTTTCTTCTTTAATTTGATCCTTAGATTTTTTTTTTAATTTTTCAGGTTTGGGTTAAATAAATCCATTTATTTTGTTTCTCAAGATTCCATTTAATTTTAAAGGCTCTTTGAAAATTTCATTCTTGTTATAATATTATTGACCACTCCGTTTCATATTTATGTTAAAAGTCTCTTTTTTTTACTTCGAGTTTTATCGTTTAAAATGAATTTCTTCATAAAATTTCTCCACAACTTTGTTGATTTGTTTTAAAAAATGAGCATATTCATTCAGTTTACTTTTAGTAAGCCAATTACATTTTTTGAGCATAAAACACCTTATTTTTATATACATGTAAATTAAAATTGAAGTTCTTTTAATTACTCTTACTGATTGCTTAAGCTGTATATATATTGCATTTATCTTTATCAACTTATCATACTACATTATTCTACATACGTCATTGTTTTGCTTATTACCTCTTTATGAATAAAACATGCTTGACGTAATTCGTCCTATGCCCTTGATTACTTTTTTATTTAAATTAAAGTGCACACTTATTCAAACACTTTGCAAAAAATAATAATAATAATTTAGTTAAATTGTGTTTTAAAAATATATATGAATCGTCTTTTCGAGGTAAGGGTTCATTTACTTCGCGAATTTGGAAGACGATGCTTTAATGTATTGAGTACATTTTCCTCAAACCGAAGAATCGAATGTCCTACTTCAAAATCAAACTATTAAAACATTTTGTTAAAAATATATGGATTTCTAAAGGAAAATAAAGACAATGCCCCTTTTATTTTAGGAATTCGAGAAATTGTACTCTAACGCGATGAGTGTAATTCCTTCCTGGAACCTAAAATAATCAAGCATCCCTTTTAAAATTGATAGTTGATTGATATTCCATCATTTTAAGGGATTTAGAAATCGTGTCCTATCGTGTTGGGTGTGATTTCATTTTGAACTTAAATAATTGGATATCTTATTTTAATGTTTAATCCATGAACGACATTTTAAAATTCCTACTCGAATTTTCGGTTGTTAACGATAAAGATACTAAATAATCGAATACCCTTAGTCGAGGCAATGTTCCCTTATCTTCGATTTTGAAAATTTGCGCATTAACTTACTAAGTGCAACTTTTCTTTAAACCGAGATAATCGAACATCCTTTTCAAAATTTAAAAGGTTTTACAAAGGAAAGCTCATTATTTCTGGATCTCGAAATGTTGTGTCCTAACTCACTGGACATAACTTTCTCTCTTGATCACTTTGAAATAGTGAGACTTCCAAACAAAATTGATTTCTTTCAAACATAGCTCATGCATTTGAGGATCATATTTTTAAATTTTACTCGAGCTTTCAAAGTTTATAAATTAAGACCAAAAATAATCAATACGGTACCAATTTTGGGCGTATAAGGGTGTTAATCCTTCCTTATGCGTAACCGACTCCCGAACCTGTTTTTCTGGATTTCGAAGACCAATATTTTTTAAAACGGATTTTAAACGTTTTGAGATGATCCAATCACACCGTACAAAAGGATTGGTGGTGACTCCCTTTTTTCAAAATTGTAAAATATTTTTTGCGAAACTCCGTTTTAACAGTGGTTTCGACAACGTAATTTTGGATATGACAAGCACTCAAATAAAGATTAATTATACTGATTAATTATAAGAAGAGGATAAATTTTAATAGTAATACGGCTAACGTAACTTGAATCCAGATCATACCTGAGGCGATAAATATCCTGACCGTCAAGCTAACATATAAGATTTCAACTTTCTTAAATTTTAGTGATACTGTGCATGCACAATACATATCGGTATGTTTAAAATTTTTGTGAACCCCATGTGATGGCTTGATGGTTAAGGGTGTTCATCGCCCTAAATGTGACCTGAGTTTTAGTCGCGCTAATCACATTTATTGTTTGAGCTTTGCCCTCCATTATAATTCACCAAAAAAAATTATAAATGTGTTTAAATATGATTTAGAGTAATAAAAAACTGTAATTGACATGATATAAATATTTCAAGAACACAATTGCCTTGCAGACAATTGAACTATCCCCCCCCCCCCCCCCCCCCCCCCCAAAAAAAAAAACCCCAATTCCACCAATGCCTACCAAAACACCTTTTTATTTAAAACACTTAAAATTGCTATAATTTTTTTAGTGAAGTTAAGAATGTTACTCCCAATGATATGGTGTTGTTGTCTAAAGAATTATACCATCAGTATCAATCGGGTCTTGGTTCGATTAGTATGAATATTTTTATTAATACAGTAAGATGTTGGTTCGAGTATGTTAAAATACATTATTTTTTTATTTATGAATTGAAAAGAGGTTATAGGTACTTTTAAGTATTATGTCAAAATATATATATATAATCCAAACCGAATTGTTCAAAAAAAAAAGAATTATACCATGAGTGTTGTTATTTGCAAATATGGGAAATAACAACTGGGAATAATTATAACATATATAACTTATTTCATTTTAGTAATTAAAATATAAGAGATGAGGGATGTCGAGGGATCCAATTCAATATTAATATAATTTTTATATTAAAAATTAAAATATAAATCTTTTATCATTTTATCAGTGATTTAATCGATTTATAATTCATAATTTAATAAATTAAGATTAATTTAATTTTTTAAAATAGATACAAAGAGGTTAAAATTTCTTCAAAGTTGCTTTATAGGTATGTCTAGGTTTGGAAGAAAATTAAGAAGGAAAAAAAATTAACTATCACTATTTTAACCATAATTTTGTTCTAAATACTTCATTGTTCCTCTTACCAACCGGAAAAGCATTTGATTTAATTTATTAATTTTTTATGGTAATTTAATTAATTTATTAATCATATCTATTGTCAAATAAAAATATCTCTTAAACATCCCCCCCCCCCAATAATTTAACCTTTGCAATAATTTTTTTTTTATTTTTTTTACTTCAATAATTATGTGCACTTTTATACTTCAGCTCGGATGCATTTTTCTATAATTTAAGTGAGAGTATTCTTAAATTTTGTGAGTAAACATATTGTTTTTCTCTTGCAATTTCTAAGTATATGATCTCTGGTATTTCATAATGAAAGGGTATAGATTAAAAAACATTATTATATGAAGAATCAAAATATTTTTTAATATAAAAATATTAAAATTTGAAGAATACGAAGAATAAAAACAGTCTGATAAAGGGTGACGCAGTCGAGCCTTACAACATACAGGACTCGAAAAATGAATTTAAATAAAATTTAAAATCTGTTTTTATATGAATCGAGATTTGAATAAATTTTTTTTACTCGAATCTGATTAAATCCAGATATTAGGTTATAAAAAATTATATTAATATAATATCTGGACTCAAGGTGCTGCTATACTGCTGTTTCATAACATAATATCTGGACTCAAGGTGCTGCTTTACTGCTGTTTTCATTCCAACTGTATACTCAACTTAAATTTAATAAAATTTGATTTGATTAAATTAAATTATATGCTCGATTATTCTATTTAAAAATCCTAAACCGAAAAAATGAATGAATAAATTAAACGGAGTTCCTTGACAGAATAAACTGAAAATTTGATTCAATTAACTTCATTCAATTTAATTGATTTATTTTTTTTTCTTTTGTCAAAAAAATAAATTAAGTTGATTTGATTCAATTAAATTTGACGGATTAATGAACTTAACAAGTGGTTCCAGTGAAAAAGAGGATGTTGTTCAACCTAGGGGTTTTGGGTTCGAGCACTTGTGTGTGCAAGGTGTGTGTGCCTTGTCAAAAGGTTAAGAAAGTATGAACAGATACTACCATGTAATCACACCAATATATTCAAAAAAATTTGACGGATTAATCATCGAATGGATGTCTTATCTGTATGAACTTGGTAATCACTTTTACATTTGGATTTAATTTTTTTAAGTTCAAGTTAATTCTTGAATTTAATAATTAATCTCACATTAAGGTTTAAAGTCTAAATTTTAGAGTTTTGAAGAAAATATCAAAAATTAACTCGGATAAAAAAAATGCAAATCCTAATTTAAGAATAATTGTTAAATTTATGGACAAACTTAAAAAGAAAAAAAGAGTTCACACCCTAATATAAGATGAATTTTCAAGTTAACCAAAATAATATTAACCCTTCGAATTCTAATTTTGAAACAATGTTAACTAAAATCCTTACAAAAAAAAAAGAGAAATAACCAATTAAACTAATTTTCAGGTTTAATTTTATTAAAAATGAAATACAATGACCTAAATAACTTCAACTAAGTTCATAATGGGCTGTGGCCTAAAAATTATGATGGGCTTATGGTAATGGATAGGCCTTGCATAGCAAACGTGATATAAGTCCATGATGTTTGACTCCACCATAATCGAATTTTAATTTTCTTTCCACAAAAACCGAATCTTTCTTTTTAATTTATTCTTCAATTGAATTTATATTCTGGTAAAGGAATCTTGGGACTTTTCTTCACCTATTTCTGGTTGAACCCAAATATCAAAACCAAGAAGAAGAAACAGAGCGAAAGAAAGAGAAGATGGGAGTGACGAAGGAACAAGTTGAGTCTTCATTGACTTCAAAATTGAAGCCTTCTCATCTGGTAACCCTCCTTTCATTCACCTTTATATGTATAATTTATTCCTATCTAAGTTGTAAATTTCTAGAAATTGCTTTTCTGCTTTCAAAGAAACAATTTTTATGAAGAATTAAATATTAAAAATCTGTTTTTTTTTTGGGGGGGGGGGATTTGCATGATGTTACTTAGAATGTAGAACAATTATATTTTAGTCAAATATCAATTTAAGTGAAAATAAGTTGTGCTACATTCACGGGGATATCGGGTACAACTTCAAATTTTGTGGAATCTCTTGTTATGAATTGATGATTGGTTCAGAGCCATGCTGTTTTTGATGAATTTTACTGAGAGTGAAGTTTGTTGAATGAGAAAGAAGTATGTATTTCAAGCTATTGAGGTGGAAAGATTTCTCAGTTTCCATCCTTTTGGGATGATTGGGGCACATAACTTAGATGCTATGTGTAGTTTGAACACAAGGCAACTGAAGCCATAATTTGCAGATTTTCTGGGTCACAAGCTCATTTTTACCTTCCTATGTTTATACAGAAAGATGTTGTGTCGAAAATTGTTTCGGAATTATTCTTAATTTTACAGCTTGTTGGATCCAGGTTTTAAGTGATTTCAAGAATAGTACCCTACCATATTGGCTTTGGTTCACTTGAGAAGAGAAAATTAAAGTAATTTTCCTTTTTGTTTGGAGAAAGCTTGACAGTGTCATATTGTTAAACTGAGTCTCAATATTCAAGGTTCATGTTTACATATGCTGATAGACATTCGTCATGAAGGTTGTTGGTATCTAATGACAATAGTAGCCTTTTTACCTAATAATATAGGTGAAATACAATGTTACAAGTTCAAAACATGATTCTTTGCCTTGCAGGGTCCCTTTTGGCTCTGTTGTTCGTAGTTCCTTGATAAATGTCCTAATCAGCTTTGTGTATTGCTAGAATAATCGGGAACGACTCCTGACTTTAATTTTTAGAAATTTGCTTTCATATGCATTGTGTTTATTATTTGGACTGGCGAAACCATTAAGATTTAGTTCCCATCTTGATACATGTTTATCTAATACTATGTTCTCACAAAACTAATTTTTATACTTGTGTGTTTCAGGAAGTAATTGATACATCTGGAGGGTGAGCTTTATTCTGAACATTTTTCTATTTAAATTACTAATACATCCTTCCGGAAATTTACAAGGAGGTTTGAATGTATCAGGTGCGGTGCAAGTTTTGTTATTGAGATTGTATCGGAGCAATTTGAAGGGAAGAGGATCCTGGAAAGGCACCGACTTGTGAATGCTGCTCTAGAGGAGGAGATGAAGCAAATCCATGCCCTGTCTATAAAGAAAGCTCTGACCCCGGAGCAGTGGAAACAACAGCAAGAGGCAGAAAAATCTAAACCAGATGCTTAGAAAGACACTCAACTATAATTTAGAGATTTAAATAAGAGAGTTCATGAGAACTCAGCTGGAATACTAAACCATCATTTCACCTTTAGCATACATTTTGATACCTTTGAGATGTGTTTTAGTACCATACTTTGTAAGTACTGATTACTTCCCCACGGGGCGTTTGGGATGCATGCATGCAAAACTACAGATTTTCACATGATAAAAATATGGAAAACCAATGATCATATATTCATTGCATAACTTCATATCAGCATGATTCAGGATATTAGATTTACAACTCTTAAAGCTTTCACTACATATATATATAATCAATTGCCAATAAAAGGTTGAGAGTCTAGAGATTATTCAGTGATGTGTTTTGAAATTGAAGAAGAGAGCTGTGAACCCGTTATGAATGCCTTAAAACGGATGCCATTCCCAAATAGAATGGCAATTGTCAAGGGCAGCTTCATTCCAACAAATCTACTTCATGATTGAGAACGCAGAACTTGAAAGTCACAAATAAAGAGAGCAAATCCAAACTAGCAAACAAGGAATTCAATGGAAAGCAACTAGTTGCAAATAGTGGTTTGTTTCTTGGTCATTTAGTGAATGAATGGACCAATGCATTGGCTTTGGACTACAGCAAGTAAACAGGTCTCTATCAGTTTTTTTCTTCTGTTCCATTAGAATTTAAGAAACCCTCTTTCTACTACTTTAACTACATCCATCACAAAAAAGCTTTGGCAAATTAGAAATGGGTAGCGCAAACGCAGGCCCTAACTGCCACAAATTATGACGTAGGCTCTTCCGCTTGGGGAAACCTTATGCAGGTGCACCAGTGCAATGAAAGCCACCAACCGAGCCCTTGAAAGTTCTCCCAGGTAACTTTGACAGCAAGTAAGTCAGCCTGCTCAACGTCCATATGTTCCACGGATCATATCACAATTCTACAATATTAACCTCCATAACGCTAAGGAGAAGAAATACAAGTCTTATATCACCTCTTGAATCTCGTAATACCCCACCATTCCCTGCATTTCCAAACATTTCAACTCAAGGTACATTCACTAAAAACTTAAAAAAATCAACATAGAAGGATGCCACCTAGAAACTGAATTCCCTATCCTCTGCATGAGGCCTACCTTGCATGTCTTAGATTATGAACTAAAATTCCATCCCATCCAAGCTAAACTCGACAAGGTCCTAGTCTATCCATTTCTCTTTTAGGAGTTCAAGGAAGCAAAGCCTTCACCAGGCAACTACTAGCCAAATCTCCCCAGAGCCGAAGAAAGTATGAAAACTTGCAGAGTGATCTCAACCATATGATATACCCAATGACTAGGAGCATTAGATTTAGGCTCACTTATAGCACCAAAGCTGCTGAACAAAACGCTGGCTTAGTCAGTTCAGAAGATTTAGAATAAGATTTTTCCACAGTTCAAAACAAGCCCAGTTGGTTCCTAATGCTTCGTTCTTTACAATAATAACAGAGACGATTTTGAATTACAAACATAAAAAAATCTAATATTGAAGCTGCTAAAAACATTTTACTATAAAAAGTACTTTAATAAAGTGATCGTCTTTCACAATCAATCAGTGAATTGACTGATAAGTCATACAAAGGATTTGGAACTAGAATTGGTATGGGGGGTCATTCAACAAGGAATACCCTTCCAAAAATTGGCGTATGCCGCTTTAAGTGACGAACACACGGTATTCTTTAGTAAAAGGCGAAAGAATAGTTCGCTCTGTGTTCACCACACGGCTCCGTTAGTTTAATGCTCTGCTGCAAGTTGCTTTATAAGCATAAAGTGAAGCTGCTACCTGCTTTCCCAGAGCCATGTGGGACTTCACTTTATGGTAATTTGATTTGAAGCCTTCACTCTTTTTAAGTTTTATCCATTTGCTATTAAACCAAGGTTTTAAGTTTATCATCCCCAAAGTAAGAATAAATTCTGCTCTCATACTTAGCACCACGTGATTCATGATGTTAGATATTGGAACTCTTAACAGAAAAGTTGAGAATAGAGATTATTCAGTGATTTCTTTTGAAACTGAAGAATAGAGCTAACAACCTATAACTGAATGCTAGCTTTAAGTGAAATTTTCTGCAAGCTAGAAGGAAATTTAGCAGTAACCAGTTCTTTACTCTAAAACAGAAGGTGTCCCCAAATAGAATGACTAATGGGAATTGATTTCAAATTGTTTGGGGCAATATCGTGGAAAACTAGATTGGAAGCAATGTCTAGAGTAGCTTGATTGTAACAAAATAACTTCATAGGTTGAGGAAGTAGGTTGATCAGAATCAACAAACATTGCTAAAACCAAAAGGTCGGTGAGTGGAAGCACCAATCAATGGCCATTAGTTTTAGACTTCCTAGTTGTATATCAAGTAAACAGCCAGATTTCACAGTTCAGGCTTTATCTTTCATTTCATTGAAGACAGATCCATTGCTTCTATTTTCTCATGCCCATCTCATTGATGAGCACTCTCAGCCTCTTAAGCAAACTAGTCATAAAATGATATAGCTCAATTCAGAATCTGAAAAGAATTTAGTGTCACTTTGAAACGTCTGGCGGCCACCCCTCATGATATTGAAGCTCTGGTGAAATTACGATCTTGGGCTCAAAGCGAACAAAGCTGGGATTGAGAGATTTCATCACTTTGGGAAAACATTTCCTAGTGATTGATGTTCAAAAGGTATACGAATTCACATGATAAGAATATTGAAACTAATAACCACTACGGTTTTTGGCTACATTTCTTCGCTAATTTGAAGAAACTGCTAAATAGGAAAATCCATAATCTATTCATATTACTGAACTGTTGTTTGCATTTGGTCATGGGAAAATCCAAAGCAAAGCAGCAAACGTGATCAAGTTCAATGGCTGAAGATTTAAACTGTTAAATAAGAAGCTGACAATTGAAGCTTATTACAAGAATGCATCCAAACAAGTTAAAGCTCCAATCGATTTCCAGCATTTTCCATTGTCATTGTGTTCGACAAACTTATTAAGCGTGATACAGAACTGAAGGTGAAAATGCCAAATCTTTAATACAAAGAATTCCCAACATTGGTTATTCCTACAGATTAGGGAGGAGTAGAAAAGTTTAAGTACTTGTATCGGAATGGGGGCATTCAACAAGGAATGCCCTTCCAAAAATTAGCGTATGCCGATTAAAGTGACGAGCACACGGTATTCTTTAGTAAAAGGCGAAAGAATAGTTCGCTCTGTGCTCAACACTCGGCTCCGTGAGTTCAAAACCCTCCTACAAGTTTGCCTTATAAACATAAGGTGAAGCTGCTACTTGCTTTTCCATGGCGATGTGGGACTTGAATTTAGGGTAGTTTGGTGTGAGTCGCGCTCTTTTTTTGAGCACTCCAATGTTGAATTACTATTAACCCAAGCTTTTAATTTCTTGATGGATTAGAACCTATCATCCCAAAGTAATATGAAAAAATTCTGCTCGCAGAGTTAGCACGACGTGGTTCATGATATGAGATATTGGAAGTCTCAAAATTTTCTCTTCATTTATATTTGTTTATGATTATTCGGTGATTTCTTTTGAAATTGAAGAGAGCTCAAGAACCTTGAACGAATGCATTCAAGTAAAATTTTCTGCAGGCTACAGGAATTAGCAGTAACCATCTCTTTACTTGAAATCTGCTGCTGTCCCCAAATAAAATGACAAACGGCAATCAATATCAATTGGTTTGGGATAAGAATACATCATGGAAAACAAGATTGGATGCAATGTCTAGGGTAGCTTGATTGTAACAAAATAACACAAATAAATAGAGCAAACCCAATCTAGACCACTAATAGATAGTAGCAAACATGGAAGTTAATCGACTGCAACTAGTTGCAAATAGTGGTTGGTTACTTTGGAATTTCATTTAAAACTGGTGGATGCAGTTCATCAAAATTAACAAAAAATTGCTTAAACTACAAGGTCAGTGTACTGGTGGAAGCACCAATCAACGGTTTTTTTATCTAGTTTTTTTTTTTTTTTTTCTGTCGGAGGCAATGCTTCCCTGAGTATTCAAGTTTTAAGCATCTTTCTAAACCATGAAATAAAAAAAGACACTGAGAAAGTTTATGTAGGACGCAGAGCTTTTGCATTCACAAAAACTTTTATTGCTTGGCTTTGCTGTACTTGATAGACTTCCAACTAGAAGCAAACTTCATGCATGGCACTGTGAAGACCACTGAATGAATGTCCACCAAGCAGCACTGAAGAGGAAACTACAGATCCATTTAGTATTATTATAAATGTCAATTCTCGAAACTGGTTTAGGATATGGTTCTTCAAGTATGTGAAGTTTGTCCTCAAGCTATATGCTTATCAGTTGGGATTTGGCAGGAGAGGGATGGAAGATTGGAGATTTTCAGGGTGATCACTGCTGCTGCTGTAGAATTTGTTGCATCTATGTATACATTCCAATAACTGATTTGAGGGGTTTTAAGAGTACAATTCCCAAAGGAAACCGATATTTGAAGCTGCTAGAAACTCAAGATCCTGCTTTGAATCTAAAGTTGTATACTCAACAATTACGAGTTGCACGTCCAGCCAACTTCGGGACTTTATTAAACCCGCATAGAAAACCTTAAATTGTATTGGGGGCACTCAACAAAGAATGCCTTCACAAAAATTGGCGTATGCCGCGTAAAGTGACGAGCACACGGTATTCTTTAGTAAAAGGCGAAAGAATAGTTCGCTCTGTGCTCACCACACAGCTCCGTGAGTTGGATGTCAAGCTACGAGTTGCTATATAAACATTAGGAGAAGCTGCTACTTGCTTTTCCGCTGCGATGTGGGAATTGATATCAGATATTGAAACTCTTAAATTTTCACTAAGCAATTTCCATCAAAAAAAGTTGGGACTTGGGAGTCTAGAGAACTATAAAATTTTTAAGTTGGTATAAACAGAACCACGACAAAAATATAAAATTACTATCAACAAGTGGTTGGTTGTAACATTGCCTTCTCAAGGGGAGAATGTAGGTTCGAACCTTGGAGATACATTGTTGGGAGAGATAATCCCGAATATAGATCGTAAAATGAACATGCATAATATAAAAATATATATATATAGAATTACTTATCACACTTAACACCAAAATATATAAGATTAATTTACACATTAGAATACCAAATATATTATATTACTTTGTTAAAGTTCATTTACGTGGAATGCAAAAATGTTATTTGGTTGATGAAATGTAATATTATCATAGATTAAAAAAATAATCACCATAATAGTATCATACCGGTATGTACCGCTCCAATATTAAATTGATATATAACATAAATTTCATTTCGATATATTCTCGTTTCGATCAATAATGACTTTAAAGTTTGGAGGCATCTTTTGTTAATACAAATCAAAGGTGGCATGTCAATTTCCAGTATGATATCAAACACCATTAGTAAAACCATAAATTGAAATGAGACTGATTGTTTATTCTATTAAAATCCAATAACTGTAGAACCCAACAAATGACTCTAGTGGTAAAGAGGATATTGTTCATCTTAAGAGACTCGGGTTCGAGCACTTGTGTGCAAGATGTGTGTGAAAGCATTAATTTTCTAGCTCTTTATCACATAAAAACCAAGTTGCATATGGGGGAGTAATTCTTGGAACTCAAATTGCACATAAAATCTAAAAGCAGACTAACCATAACAGAAAATGTTATATAAATCGAAATTATCCAAGTCTTGATTGAAAGATGCAACATTACCAATATTAAGCATGTCCTCGGCTTCACTCTGCTCCTCCAAAAACCCTTCACTCGCATACTTACTTAAAAGCTCCAGCTTCTTCCTTTCCATAACCGTCCTCTCAATCTCCTTCTCATCAGGCAAGGGCACGTCCACGACAAATTCCCTCTCCTTATCCTTCCTCTCTTTCTCCTCCCTCTCCCTCCTCTCCTCCTCCACCACATCCTCCTCTTCCTCAAACCACGCTTGTAACTTGTTACTTCTATTTAACTACTGTCTACGGGTGTATTTGGTTGCATGACGTAACTGTCATTGTCACTAGCTCGCTCCCGCTCAACCTCTTTTTGCTTTTAATATCCCACTGAACCCCTTCAATTCTATGGCATTGGGATATACGATGAAATCCTATAGCATTTTTCCACCAAACATATATTCGTCTACACTCTCACCCGATTCCGAGACTGTCTTTTAGCGGACTAATGCTCTGTTTATCTCTCCTCACTTCAAATTTAATCTGTTTTTGTGTGAGGAACTATGTTTGATGAATGTGTTCGGGAAAACTTCAAATTAAATCCTGGCTGGAAATCTCATATCCTTTCTTATTAATACTCTGGCACATTATAGCTTATTCACTCACCCAGCACTTTCTAGACCTTCCTTTCCCAACCAAAACTTGACAGTGGCATTATTGGAGAGTATAAAAAATGGTTTCCTTGAATTGGCTTTAACACTGTAGATATGAAAAATTATAGACGAGGACAGGGGGCAATCTTCATTTTTGAAAAGATCAGAAAGTACACTTCAGATAGCAGTTTGTTGACTTAAATTCGCTTTTTAACTTAAACTTCTAAACATTTTATTTAACAGTATGTCCTTTTTTGGTGAATTGAGTTTCCTAGAATATAGAAAAAACCTTTGGCACTAGCACTGGAATGGGGGCATTCAACAAAAAATACCCCTCCAAAAATTGGCGTATGCTGCTTATAGTGACGAGCACACGGTATTCTTTAGTAAAAGGCGAAAGAATAGTTCGCTCTCTGCTCATCATACGGCTCTGTCAGTTTTTCGCCATCTACAAGTTGCTTTTTAAATAGGAGGAGAAGCTGCTGCTTGCTTTTCCGGTGCGATGTGGGATTTGACATTACGGCAGTTTGATTTTTTTATCACTCTTTTTAATGTTTCTTTATCCACTGTTTAAACCAAGCTTTTAACTTTTAGAGAGGATTTTAACCTATTATCCCAAAGTAAAATATGAATAAATTCTGCTCTCACAGTTAGCAGGACTGATACTAGATATGGATAGTCTCAAATTTTCACTAGATTTGTATTTTTTTTTAATCAATTTCCAATAGACAGCTGAGAGTCTAGATTTTATTCAATGATTCCTTTTGAAAACGAAGAGAGCTAAGAACCTGGAACGAATGCTTTAAGCGCACTTTCAGCAGGCTAGAGGGAAAATTTAACAGTAACCAGTTCTTTACTTTAATACTGCTGATGTCCCCAAAATAGAATGACAAATGGCAATCAATATCCATCTGTTTGGTATAACAATACATCATGGAAAACCAGACTGGGTACAACATCTAGGGAGCTTGATCATAGATTGAGAATGCAGAACTTGCACATCAGGAATGAATAGAGCAAACCCAATCTAATCCACTAACAGATAGTAGCAAACATTGAAGTTAATCGCCTTTGGATATTCATATAAAACTGGTGGATGTAGTTCAACACAAACAACAAAAGATTGCTAAAAGTACAAAGTCGGTGGAAGGACCAATGATTCAGTGCATTAGTTTTAGATGTTTATCGAGTAAACAGATCTCCACAAATCGAACTCACAGTTCAGATATTGTCTTTTGTTTCATTATATAATCAAGTGGATCCTTTGCTATTGTGCTTCCCACATCTCTTTGAAAGTGGTCAAATGAGTACTAAATCAATGGTTTTTAACCTTTAATCACCAATCTTCCAAACATGTAGCAAGTCATAAGCATGAAGCAACGAATAAAAGTATCCTGTTGGTAGACCATTTTGGTATTGCTGTAGCAGTAGCAACTCAACTTGGATAAACCGAGTGTTGTCGCATATGTGGCATGTCAATTTCCAGAAGATATCAAACACCATTATAAAAGTAAATGCTACCACAAACTGAAATGGCACCTATTTTTTACACTATCAAAATGATCAATTCATTTCAGGGAAATAACCTAAAACTAGTGACATGGTGAAAAGTACAAGCATGAAAAAAGTTCCCATCACGTCTAGGCACTTAAACAAGTTAGAAAACCTTAAACAACCCTTGAAAGAACAGCAAGGATGCGATATTTTTCATAACAAGTTAAACTCCAAAAATAGAGTTGAAGTGAAGGAAAATAACATGTTAGAAGGCTGGTTAGGGTTAAATGGTACAGAATTGTCTTTATAGTTCATCATAGCTCATGTATGTCATCCATTCAAAAAGATTAAAAATACTATGGCCTCCCTTGTAAACTCAGAAAAAACTCGTTAAAGTGCCTGCAAAATATTCTAAATATGCAAAAGACTCAGAGGCTAATGCCAGTATCAGTCATCCGATGTTGAGTAGCACTTCACAAAGTTAACAATTCCAGTTTTATTTCCAAAACTGAACTAGTGTGATGCCTACAGCTCGAAAAAGCATCAGGGGAAAACCAACATTATTTCTTATAATCTCAAGCATCACCCAAGAAGTGTGGCATGAAAGCACCAGCAACAAGGATATATGAAAGCTATCACAAGATTAACAATAATATCAATGTAACCAAGTCCAGATACAAAACCATGACTCTAATAGGTGTAAACAACATCACAAGTTGAAAATATAAAGAATTTTCCTGCTCTTTTCCACATAAAAACCAAGTTGCATATGGGAGAATAATTCTTGAAACTCAAATTTCACATAAAATCTAAAAGCAATCTAACCAAAACAGAAAGGTCATATAATTCGATATCAGCGAAGTCTAAATTAAAAGGTACAACATTACCAGCATCTATTCTACCGATGGATATTAAGCATGTTCTTGGCTTCACTCTGCTCCTCCAACAACCCTTCACTCGCATACTTACTTAAAAGCTCCATCTTCTTCCTTTCCACAACCATCCTCTCAATCTCCTTCTCATCAGGCAACGGCACGTGCACGACAAATTCCCTCTCCTTATCCTTCCTCTCTTTCTCCTCCCTCTCCCTCCTCTCCTCCTCCACCACATCCTCCTCTTCCTCAAACAAAACCTCTCTCGCAGCAGCTCCCACGCTAACAACCTCCTTCGCCCCTTTCCTTGCCTCTCTCCTAATCTCCTCCACTCTCCGCCACTCCTCCTCGGCTTCAGCCCTCATCTTCGCCTCTGCCGGCCCCTCCACTCTAGATAAAACTCCATCCTCTTCATCCCTATACCCATAATAACTCGCGTCAATCCTCTTATAAATATCATATCTAGTTCTCCTCTTTCGCAACTCCGGCGGCTTCTCAAACAACTCCCTAACTCCCGGCAACTTCTTCGCAGCTCCGAAATACCGATACCCAGGGCCACGTCCGCTGGGGTTCGGAACATCCACTATGTTCCCTTCTAAATCCGTCATTTTAGGGGCGTGTTTGGCGTAATTCTGGCCGCCGAGTTCAACGATACGTCGTTCCCAATGCGACTTCTCTCGTATAAGCTTATTGATCTCGTCGTTAAGGTCGCGGAGTCGATGTTCTCCGAGGCCTTCGTTCTGAATCTCGGCAACCTTGCGGCCGATCTCTCGCATGATTTGTTGACGCCATTTGTCGGCCTCCGCGAGGTCGCGGCACTCGGAGGCGAGGAAGGGGCGGCGTTCTTTAGGCTTCTTTTTTTCCTCAGCTTTTAGGGCTATGAATCGATTGAGCATCGACTGAGCTTTCTCTTCGTTTCGAGCCATATTGAGATTAAGGGTTTTGGAACCAAGAGCTAGGCTTTTGAGAAAGTTTAGCAAATGAGAGTCAGAATAAAACCCTAGACGAATTGAAATTGAAATCTGATAGCCAAAAGAAAGAAGAAAATGGAGACCTACAAAAAGAGCGAATAAAAGAGAGACGATTTTGGTGGCTCGTGCAACGCACGTGTCTGATATTTCAATTTCTTTAATATATGAATTTCATCCCTCCACTTTATAACAATTGAGAAATTAATCTCTATATTTCAATTTGTCAAAAATTAGTCCTTGTACCTTATCAAAAACTGATAAGTTAATCCAATCTTTTGCTAATTTTTATTAATTCTTTGTACATAAATGGTTGAATTACTAATTTTTACTAATTTCATTGCTAATTTTTAAGAATAAGTCAAAAATTTATGTTAAAGTTTAACCATGTTAACTAAATGAATTATTTTAAGTTTTTGTAAAATAAAATTCTGACAAATTAAAATAAAAAAAATTGAAATTCTCAAATTTTATAAATTAAAAAAGGAAAAATTATAATTAAACCTTTTTTTCTCCTTAATAGTGATCCAACCCCAGTCTTAATCATCAAGCTCTTAGGTTAGAATCATGATACCCGAGAAGAGATGTGTTTACCTCCGGTGAGGTTAAAAATAAGGATGGATTTGAATGAATGGTGCATTTACTCGCAGTTAGTATAAAAATTGCAGTAACAATGAAATTAGATACTGTAACAATATTTTAATGTGAGACAAAAAAAATAAACTAAATGCAACGTACCGGACCGCCCATCCTTAGGAGGGACTAGATAAAATTTAAGACACCCTTAGTAGGAGGGACTAGATAAAATTCAAGAAATCCTTAGTATGATTAATACAGTAAAAGAAAAACAGGCGTCAATAATTCAAGCTATCAGATTATTATAGCAAGCATGCCCTCAAAGAGGAAATAATAATTGTAAGTTGCTGCCTATGCTTGGATCACAACACATCATGCTAGTTTCACTGTTAAACCGGAAAATATGACATTGCTCAATTTCAATGTTGAATACTTCTTGTTTTGAGACTTATTGCCATCAGAGAAAATCACACTACATTGCAGCTGAAATTGATCATCAGTTTCATGAGTGAAATTTGTCCCTTGCCTGCTGCAGCCACAAAAGATCTAGTGAGAAGAACATTCATTAGAACAAAGGAGGCATTGAAATTGGCAGGTTGTTGATGCAGGTTCCTAGCAATTAATATAGTAAATATACTTTCGAGATACCTACATCATGTACTCGCCAGACCAATTCTTACTGCACCAAAATATACCCTGCTCATGTTCATCTTTACTATCAGATACAAATAGATGTCTAATCCACACAGGCACACATGCAATGCGCGTGCATACACAGGATGACATTCGAATATATCACAAATTGGAATTCAGATTGAACAAGAAGATGCCAATACTACAAAACCTTAAACATGCCAAATGGCAAATGTGACCAATAAAGGAAGCACCAATTGGAACTCAGCCAGAGCAAGAAACAATTTATTTATAACATAACTTGATCAAAAATATTGTTGTAATTGAGCATCGAAGACTTAGTATCCAACACAGTCGAAACCTATGTTTTAAACAAAACTATGAAGTAGTCTTTGACTGGTAGCAAGTAAAACCGTCAATCAATGCCATATGAATTCTATCCTATGGTTCTACCTTTAATGAATCAATTTCAGGTCCAGAGATTAGTGAATGATAGTGCCATAAAAAAAGCACGTTAAGTAAGATTGAAAACAGAATGACTTAAAACACTTAACGATTCATCAATAACCCAATGAAGAAAAGGGTTAAAATACCTTCCACCTCGCCTTCACCTAAGCTTCTGCTTGGTGGAACTTTGCTTAGCCGCTTCCTTAACCTTCTCAATATACCCTTCAATAGGTGGAGTCAAAGACGCCATCAATCGATTTGCCGGAAATGGGGTCAAATCTGGTATCATAGCCGCCTCCTTAAGTTTCTGCGGCAACGCTTCAATTGCCTCCTTTTTCATTCTCAACAAATTAGTCTCAGCAGCCTGCCTTGCCCTATGCTTCCTCATCAAAACCCGACTATACTCCTTGGCCAATCTCCGGCCATCCTCCACCGTCAGCTCATATTTGGGTATCTTGTCAGCATCGACAAGGCCCAATGTTATCAAATCCAGCCCCGGAGTTCCCATAATCATAGGCTCGTCAGGGACTCCCATTGCTTTTCTTCCTCCCTTCTTCAAAATCTCCATTTCCCGTTGCCGCTCTTTGCTTATTAATCCCAATTTCTCCCGTTCGGCTTCGCGGGCTCGCTCTTTCGGTGAGAGGTGGCGGACCGGCGTGGGTGCATTGAGGCATTGTTCGTAGAGTTTTTGCTTCTCGTCGGAGATTCGGCCGCCTTTGGGGAGGGAATCGTCGAGAGGAGCGCCGCCTTTTCCTTTTTTAGTGGAGATTTTCGAGCGCTTTAAAGGTTGGCCGGCTTTGAGTTTGGATTTGCCTTTGGCGGTTCCACTGACGGTGCAGCGTTGGAGGAATTGGTGAGTCAGAGTTGTTAGAGGTTTGGGGTTTTTGGCGATTCGAATCATGGTGTTTCTGATAGGTTTAAGGGTTCTACCAAAGAAACTAATGAAGGAATAGAAATGGAGGTGGTAAACGCACCGCCCGGGCCCTTAATCGTTCATTTTTTACGCTCATTTTTCATTTTAGGTTTACCCATTATTTTCTCTAGGTGAGTAAAATTTAATTCGATTAAAAAAATCGAAACTTTTTAAAATTTCGAGTTATTAAATTAATTTAAATTTGAATTAAGTTAAATTTAAATAATTCACATAATTGGAATAATTTAAATAATATATTGATGTAAATACTATTTTTTTTGTTCTTATCACCTTTAAAAATAAGTAAGTTAATTATTTTTTTCTCAACAAAAATTATAAAAAAATTAAAATAATTTTTAAAAATTCAAAATATTTATAAAAAAATTTTAATATATAATTTAAAATTTTAAAAATTTATAAAATAATAATTTTTGAGACCTAATTAATGAATCAAATTTATCATTATCAAGTATCTTACTTTTTTTTATTATTTTGCTTTGAATTTTTTTTAAAATATATTATTTCAAATTTATGTACTCTAACTTGAAATTAGTTACCTTGTAACAATATTTTTATTTGACATGTTTAAATTTTTAAATTTAACTCAAATAATAATTGAATTAGGATAATAAAATAGAACACGTGAACTTAATTAACTCAAAAAATTTACTCGATTTGATCGAACATTTACCTCTAGCAAAACATTTTTGAGTTGTGATTTTCATGTAAATAATATTAGAATCTAAAATAAATCAAATTATTTAGAAAATATGGAAAGAAGATATACGTGTAGGGAACATTCTCAAATTGAATTAAAAAGAAATAATTATTTCATCGATTTTAACTAGCGGTGAACCTTAAATATTTTTTTAAGCTGGAATTAAGGTGTATAGTTTTTTTTTTTTTTGAATAATTAAGGTGTATAGTTTTATAAGAGTTATAGTTTATATTTTTATAATATTTTGAAGGATTAAATAAAAAAATTATTATTTGAGAGGTAAAATGTACTTCTATTATGTAATAATTTAAGTTAAAAAATAAAGACTGATGGTCTCACAATATACAAGTTAAGGATCAAGATATGATTTGGACGCAGAATACTTGAAAGTTGCAGAAGAAATGAAATGATACAAGCTTGCACCTCCATCGAGTATAGATTTTGAGAGATTTTCTCGTGCTACTCTCTCGATGATAAGTTTGTACAATTCGAGTCTACAAAATTTATAAAACTTTTAAAAATGATTAAATTTTTTAGAATTTGAATTAAAATGAAAAAATTTGTAAATATTAATATTTTTATATTTAAGATTAAATTGATAGAATATGTAAATATTAGACGATTAAATTTGTTATTAGATCAATAAAAAAGCCCATGTCATATTTCCATCAAAATTGTAACAATTAACATTTTGAGATAAAAAAAAATTGATTTCAAATAGTTTAATGATCAAAATATTTTTTTTTTAAATTTCAATGACCAAAATAGAACGAGAACAATAGTTTAGTAATCATTTTTGCACTTCACAATAAAGAGTTCATGAGTCAAATATTTTTTTATAATGCTTATTTATAAATAACTTTATTTTTTGTAATATATAGCATGAACACGTAAATAAATTATGCCAATATTTTTTGTCATATATTTTATAAATAAATATATTATAACACATTTAATCTTTTATAACACAAATTATTTTTATAATTTAACTTTAGAAATATTTGACCATAACACTCATATAATTTATGGTTATAATTATAATATAATTTTTATAATTTAAACTTGTATAAAAATTAATTTCTCATATGAGTGTTTGAAAAGTGATTGGATATATGTGTAACTATCTAGGTAATTTCCAATTCTCACCCTTTCTGAAAGTTTAAATTATTAAAAAAGTCAAGATACACAAAAATTAAAAAAATTAAAAAAAAAACCAAATAAGTGAATTTTTGTAAAATAAGAGGAAAAAAAACTGGATTGGTATGTTTCAATACTAATCAAACTGACTAGCATAGATCATACATACGGATACAAACAAACAACATTACAAACAAATGAAGGTAATATTAAACATGAAAGTGACAAGGCATAATTTAAATTATTGTCCTATGAGTTTTTGAACATAGGAAGGATTAAACAAGGAATGATGCAAACTAATTATAAAGGTGATTTTGAGGCTGAAATACTTTCCCATCACTCTTGAATCTAATATCTTCAAGGCTTCCTCAGATTTAATGCAAGTAGGTCTTTTGTATTGGCTCAATGAAGTTCCTTTGGACACACAGTAATCCATTAGTGCCTCACAACTTCCTTGCTTTACCACCCTAATCTCCCAAGCCGCAATTATGTTCCTTTTCCTATAGATTTTATATGTATAATGCAATGACTCTTCCATTCTACAGCAACACTCTTCCATTATCTTTGGGTCAAGCTCTTTGCAATGATTGCCTTCTTTTCCCTTGATCTCCCAAAATAAGACATAGTGACCTGGTGCCGAAGAAGTATCAACATAGATAGTATACTCTGTCAAGATGAATCCGAGTGGATCGAGAAGAGCCTTTGCTTCTGTCACAGCCTTGAAAATGTCTGTTTCGCTTGTTTTTTCCTGATCAACACTTAGGACAACATTTTTCCTCTCCACAAATTGGAATTGAGGTGCATTACTGTAGAAACCACTCACCATAAGAACATCTCCAACTTTATATCAATATAATCCTGAAAGAAACAAAGAAAGGAATATCATCAAACTAGACTAGATCATTATCTAACAGGTTAATGTAGGAACTAGGAAGCATAATGCAAAATTAGAACATGGCATTTGATTACTTGATTAAATTCAAAAGAGGAACTTTTACCTGCACAAGTTGTGACAACTAGTTCATAACATTGACCAGCCTTCACATTTACAAGATCAACAAGTTCAGTATCTTCATCGTTGCTCTTCATTTCAATAGATCCATCACGTTCATTCTTCACAGGAAGGAATTCGAAGTAAGCCATGTTAGGGACAAATGTGTAGGAGACATCAGAAGGTTTGCATAGAGGTCCTAAGTTAATCCCACAAATAGCTTCTGAGCAAGCATATAAAGATGAAACTAAAGGAAGCCCTCCGCAATAGAACTTGAGTTCTGCAGTATACTGTCTCATAACGCCAGTACAAACACAAGCAATATACCTTGCTTTAGGCCATAGCTTTCTGATTATTCCTTCCCTTGATTTACAATTACATATGTTCTCTATCAAGTCAGCCTGTTCTGGGTAAGGCTTCATGACCAGTGATGCTGCATTTCTGCATCCTGAGTCGGTGATCCAATTGCTTAATCGACCTGTTTTTATGTCATAGAATAACTCTTGTCAGTGATTTTCTAGAAACTTGATACCTCTTAGCACCGTAGATGCAAAGAGTGAACCAACCTTGACAACCTCATCTCGTTGGATTAAACCAAAAAGTATTTGACAGTATAAGCCCTGGTTGGGGTCTGGGCAAAAGATGGTCTCAATAGGGCTTGTGCAAAGTTTAGGCAAAATGGTTCTAAACTTTCTCTCATTGTAAATGCTCGTTGAAACAGATGCTGCCTTGAGGCCACTAGGAATTTCAATCTCGGGTCTGGCAAACAGAAGTTCCGGCTTGTTTTATGTCACCAAAGTGCCTACCGAAGCAGATAGTTTTGTTGTAAAAGCAAAATAGAATGGCCTCTGCAACACTGTTTTAACATCTAATAGAATGCAAAGGAAAAATGATTGACATGAATTTCAATTTCACTTGCTATAATGAGGGATGCGGTGGTTGGATATCTACTTACTTTTGCAATATTCCAGTTTTAGACTATTTTAAAATTTTAATTGATTCAATATTTACAATTAATATGAATATTATCCAAACCCATGTACTATTTTTGATAGTTGAGTCACTATAGTTTGATTTCACATGCAGCTGAATGAAAAACTGAAAAAAAGAAATTGGAATGGGTTCATACTTCACCGTCAGCGACTCGCTAAAGGTTCCAAAGAATTCCCACTTCTTAGCAACTTGAGCAGTGACAGGCATCAGCTTTGGCTGCCCGCCTGAAGTCCCAGAGCTGCATTTGATCAAAAAGATAATAGAGCAATTAGAAGGAAGCAACCATAACCCAGAACACACAGAAGCAAAGCAACAAATTCATGTATGCCTTAGAAAGAACCCTGTAACGGGTTCAGCTAAAAGGATATCTGATGTCTCCGCATTAGCAATCCTATCTAAGGCTTGAGGTCTTCATATGTAACTATGGGAACCGTTTTCTTAAAGACCTGCTTGTCGGTTTGACCATGGAGGAATCCCCTTAAATACTCTGTTCCTGCATTTCTACTTAGTATTTTCCTCAACACCTCGTCCTGAATTTGCTCAGCGTTTGTGGTCAGTTCCTTAATCATCTTCAACCCACCTTCATACCCACTCGTTGCCATAAACTCTATTACTGATTCCTAGAATGTTAAAGGATGAGATCCAAACAGGGGGGAGGGGATGCTATATATATATATATAAAAGTTCTTTTTATCGGATAAGAAATTATAACAATAATTCGTTGCGGTGGGATAAGAACTTTGGGAAATCGTTGTTAATAATATCGATTCGGTTTAATATTTATAGAAAAATTTATTTACAAAGAGTCGGTTTATGGAGAGAAATATTTCGACCTTTTGTAAGACCAATTTTTTATAAAATTCAAAATTTTCAGTAGAAAAAATGGTATTGTTTTAATAAATTTCATGATAAATTTATAAAAAATAAATTGAATGTATTGAAATTTAATTTGGCAAAAAAAAGTAAATAAAATAAAATAATTTGACATTAGGTAGAAATTAAAGGACTAAAAATGAAAATAAATCGAAAGAAGAAAAGGTAGAGTCACAAATAAATAAAAATATCATCCATCATCATTCCATCCTCTCTCCCACGTTTCTCATAGGCTATTTTAGCCAAACTTTTCTTTCATTTCATTTAGGTCCTTTTCTACCATTTTTCAACCCTTTCAACCTCAAACTTCAAAATTCTTCCATAGATTTTTAGTGAAAACAAGAAAATAATTTCATGGCAAGATAAGTTTATTGTGAAGCTAGTTAGAGTTCATATTTGAGGAGGAAAAAAGAAGAAGCTTGAAGATGGATGCCGAAAGTGGAAGAGAATATAGGTAGGTGGAGAAATTAAGATAAATTGTTTAAATTATTATGTTATATTTATTTTATCGTATAATTTAATGTGAAATAAATAATAGATATTAATGTAATAAAGGGATTTAAATTGAATACTCGTCAATGTGTATGCATCGAAATAGTGTTATTAGAATTGAAGTCAAAAGAAATTTAAGGTAGCATTGTGTCAACAAAGTCTCCTCAATCGTTCTATAAATGTAAAAAATTTGGAGACGAAATTTATTTTAAGGAGAAAGAAATTGTAATACCCAAAATTTTTGGTACAACAAATGGTATTGTTCCAATATCGTAGATGGCAAATTTATTAAGAAAATTGATTGAGTGTACTGAAATTTAGTTAAAAAAATAAATAAAATAAAATAATTTAAAATTTAGTGAAAGTTAAAAAACTAAAAGTGAAAATAAATCGAAAGAAGAAAAGGTGGAGTCACAAATAAATACAGATTTTTCTGAACGGGAGATGAAAAAAAAACTATTGATAGGAAAAAATAGAAAATAATGGTATGCACTAAATTAAATAAAGTAGAAAAGCTTAAAGGTAACATCCCTAACACCAGTGAGATGAGAACAATATCAGTACAGATCTTACTAGTGTTAGAATTTTCGAATTATATAAAATAGAATTTTTAATATTAGTTGAGAAGGTAGTTGGAGATTATAAGAAATTAAAAAGGCTTTTGGATTTAGATAAATTAAATTAAGGTATTGACCAAATTGTAAAGGTGTAGAAGTGTTAGGAAAAAGTGTGAAAATTAAAAACAAAAAAATTATTTGATTAGATATATGGGAAAAAGAGGAAGGACTTGAAGAGAAATTTGACCAAGAGAGTCCATGAGCATGTGGATGAAATTGAAAAGCAACATGGTTCACATGTTTGGCATGATGATGATTTAATATTTTTAATTAAATATTATTACTTTAAATACAAAACTAAGAATATATTTGAGTAGAAAGATGTAAAAAAGAAAAAGATATCATCCATCATCATTTCATCCTCTCTCCCACATTTCATCGAAATGATTAAAACATAATGATTAAAATAATATTTTTAATATATATGTTAGTTAAAATATTTTCATAACTAAAATGATGTAAATATCATTAATGCAATAAACGTGTTTATTATTTTTACCGATAATGTAAATAAATACATAGAATCTTTTATATATATATATATATAAACTCAAGTGGCGCTCATCATATATAATATTGATATACACGCTAATTTTCTTGACACGGATTTATTATTTATATAAATTATTTGAAATATAATATATTATATATTCATAAATTTAGTGAGATAAAATATTAAAATTTAAATATTATTAAAAACTATTTTACTTGAGATGATCATGTATGTTAATTAAATATATTTTTATTAAAATTTATAAAAAAAACAAACATATATTAAATAAAATGATTTAATGAGAGTCAAAATTGATCGTAGTTTTATTTACAATTAAAGCTAGAAATATATTGTAAAAAATAATAATAATTTGGAAACACTAAGATTTAAATTGTGTTAAATGCTGGTTTGTAATTTAGAAATATATTTAATGTCAACCAAATAATGCTTAAATAAATTAAAACACTAAATAGAATATAAATTTTAGACACTACAATATTAAAATAGTTCAGGCAACCATTATTGCTTTTTAATAAAAATAAATAAATAAAGTATGTGAAAAATACTTTATTAATATTTAAATAAATATAATTATATTTATAAGAGAATGTTTGTATTCATTCATATGTAAAAGTTTTTTTTAAAAAAACATAAAGATTGAAAATTTATGTGATTTCATAAAGCATGATATTAAAAATTAGGGTAAACTGTAAAAATAGTTACTTTTATTTGCTTCAGGTTACATTTTAGTTATTTATGTTTGAAATGTTATATTTTAATCACGTATGTTATTATTTTGTTACGAAGTGATCACTCTGCTGTTAAGTTTCATTATCTCCCTAACGGTAATCCTACGTGGCAATCCAACTAGATTTTAAGTGCCAACTTGGATTTTCAAATGAGATGAGAATAGATTTTTATTAATTAAAATTTTTAAACCTAAATCTTTGCTAAAAAACCCTAAACATATTTCCACACACCTCTCTTCATCTTCATCTTCTTCCCTTTTGATTACAACGTTTTTAATTACAAATCTGTCTCAAAGCTTGAATCTTTAAAACCCATTAACCAAAAAATTCGATATCTTTGGTTCCAATATCTTCTTCCCGTTAAGTTTATTTTGATTCCAATATCTTTAGTTACAAATTTATCTCAAAGCTTTAATATTTTTGGTTCCAATATCTTCTTCCTGTTAAGTTTCTTTTTGTAACTAAAGATATTGGAATCAAAAGGGAAGAAGATGAAGAATAAGAAGAATGGCATGTGAAGATGGGTTTAAGGTTTTTTTAGTTAAGGTTTAGAGTTTAAAAATTTTAATTAATTAAATTTATTTAATTAAATATTTATTCTCATTCCATTTGAAAATCCAAGTTGACACTTAAAATCTAGTTGGACTGCCACGTAGGATTACCGTTAGGGAGATAACGGAACTTAACGGTAGAGTGATCACTACGTAACAAAAGAATAACATAAGTGACTAAAACGTAACATTTCAAACATAAGTGACTAAAATGTAACTTGAGGTAAACAAAAGTGACTATTTTTATACTTTACCCTAGAAAATAAAAATGAAAATTAATTGTTCAAAAAATGAAAATTAAATAAGATAAATTCTTTTTTCTAACTAATATAAAAACTATAGGGATTAAAATTAGGTAATGTTTCAAAATTTGGGGACTAAGTTAATAAATTAAAAACATTGAGGGGTTTATGTTGCAAATAACCTTTCCACGTTTCCCATATATAAAGGCATTTCTTTCCTCTGTTGGGGTAGTTAAAAAATAAAAATGAAAAACTTAAGTTTCCTTCTATTTTTCCCTTGCTTCATTTTGTTGTCTTGTCTCTTAGGTCGACTTTTAATCAAATGCTAGAAAATTCAAAATTTCCAGTTTTCAATATAAAAATATCATAGGTCCTCGGTAAGTATGTAGTTTCTAAAGTCAAAAAGTTGACTTTTTTAGAAGAAAGTCAGAACAAGATATTTCTGTTGAAGAGAAAGGTGTTTACATATAAGTTTTAAAAAATGATTACATTTTCTTTTATAAGTTGATGCCATTTTAGGGTTTAATTGGTTATTTTCAAACTTTAACGGTTAAATTGCTAAAGTTGATGATGTCGTTTAAATATATTGAAAATATTTATATTTAAAATATGTTTTTATAATTTTTTTAAAAAGATGTTATTATATCTGATTATCGCATGCAATTATATTATTTTGTGACTTGTGTTGAAATTTTAGTATTAAAATTTATATTTAAAACTTTGTTCTTGTTGTTTTTGTTGTTAATGGCAAGAGAATCATATTTAAAACTTTGTTGATGTGATGGTGTTGAGGAAAGCCAATTCATCCTAGTAAGGCGAAGAGTAGGAGGAGGTATGCAAAGTAAGAAGGCTGAGAACTCAAAGGAGAAGGAAAAGGTTGAGGACTATAAGGTTACTATGAGTATTTAAGGGTCTATCCCGTTTTCATCGTGCTAAATGGTATATATGGTAGGTAGTTCTGACAAGGTAAACCAACTACCAATAAGCCATCATTACGGAATGCATGAGCGGATATATGTGATGAGACTCATTCTATCATTCTTTTTGAATTGTGGTATAGGGTTGTTATGTTTAGGTAGGGTTTGGTGGCCTAAAAGGCATTTTCACATTAAGAAGAGTGTTCACACTAGAAAAGTTGGTACCTTGAGTGGGTGACTTGTTCACAAGGATGTGATGGTGTTGAGGAAGGCCTATTCACCCTAACAAGGCGAAGAGTTGGAAGAGGTATGCAAAGTAAGAAAGTTGAGAATTCAAAGGAGAAGGAAAATGTTGAGGACTATAGGATTACTATGAGTATTTAACGGTCGATCCCTTTTTGATCATGCTAAAAGGTACATTTGGTAGGTAGTGCTAACATGGTAAACCTACTACCAATAAGCCATCATTGCAAAATGCATAGGGGATATAAATGATGAGACACATTCTATCACTCTTTCTGAATTGTGGTGTAGGGTTGTTATGTTTAGATAAGGTTTGGTAACCTACAAGGTATGTTCACATTAAGAGAAGTGTTCACTCTAGAAAAGCAGGTGTCTTGAGGAGCGATGGTCTGTTCACAAAGAAGGATGAATAAGGCCTTTCTGAAGGGTGCAGTAGTTCATCCACAGGGGTGAACGACTTATCGTCGGGAGGCTAGAACCTAATTAGTGAGACACAATAATTACAATGATTATCCCAACATCCCTTCCATGCGTAATTACAAGCAATTATATTCAAATCCAATTATTAGATTACTTTTTAAACACTATCTGAGATTTAAAAAAAGTTATTACTAGATTACTTTTTAAACACTATCTGAGATTTAAAAAAAGTTAATAACATATATATTACACAAACATGCATATAATCAATTACCCTTCCTAAATTTATAAATATTTAATATCCAAGATTTTTACAATTAATAAATGTATAAAAACGTTTAAAACATATTAAATTAATATTAATTAGAGTCAATGGCTTAAGTTAATGAACACATTTTATTTTAAAATTAAAGTATTAAAAAAATCAAGATACACAAAAATAAAAAATATTAAAATAAACCAAATAAGTGAATTTTTGTAAAAAAAAGGAAAAAAAATATGGATTGGTATGTTTCCATACCAATCAAATCGACTAGCATAGATCATACATACATACAAATACAAAAACAGTCAAATTGTCTTTAAACAATGGGTTTAAAAGGAATAACATTACAAACAAATGAAGGTGATATTAAACATGAAAGTGACAATGGTTTATAAACTCTTCCTTCTGATGGGCATCCCCATATGCATATATGTCTCAAACTCTGTTTCCAACCTTTAAACAACTCAAAAGGTGACTTTGGGACAACCTTGATTGGAACTCGATTTAATATATATACATTCGTTTTGAGAGCTTTTACTCATAAGGCCTTAGGCAACTTAGAGCTACTAAGCATATTTTGCACCATGTCCATTAAAGTTCAGTTTCTTCTTTCCGCAACACCATTCTGATTAGGTGAGCCTGGCATGGTGTATTGGCCAACTATACCCTTATCTTGAAGAAATTTCACAAATGGACGAGGTGTTTGTCCATCTTAAGTGTATTTACCATAATACTCACCACCTCTATCGGTTCTCACAATCTTGATTTGCTTATCGCATTGTTTCTCTACTTCAGCCTTGAAAACTTTAAAGGCTTCTAATGCTTCGCTCTTGTGATGAAACATATAGCGATACATGTATCGTGAATAATCATCTATGAAAGTGATGAAGAATTTCTGACCTTGCACATCTATATTTGGGTAACAAATATCAGAATGGATAATTTCCAGCATGGTCGAACTCCTCTTGGCGCCTTTCTTTGACTTGTTATTCTGCTTGCCTTTAATGCAATGTATACAAATATTGAAATTAGTAAAATCGAAAGTACTAAGTACCCCATCATTTACTAATCTCTTAATCCTTTCAATGGAGATGTATGTCCTAATCTCCTATGCCATAAAATAGAGGAATCTTCATTTATAACACAACATTTAGTACTAGTTTGAACATGTAGAACATCATGAGTGACATTATTTTTCAAATTAAGAGAATAAAGACCATCATATAAAACACCATTTCTAACAAGTTCAAATTTATAAAATAAATTGAAACCCGTGTTTGAAAAACTAAAACAATACTCAAGGGGTGAAAGTCTTGAATAGAAACTAAATTTTTAGAAAAACTGGGAATATAAAAAGTCTTTTCTAAAATTAAAACAAAACCACTCCTAAGCACTAATTTGCATGTTCCAATTGCTTCTACATGTGACTTCATCTTATTTCTTGAATAGATGTGTCGCTCAGCTCTCATTGATTCCTTCAGGTTTCTTAATCCCTGTAAGGAATCTTAGATATGGAATTTAGAACCAGAATCAATTCACCATGTGTTAAAACTAACATCAACCATATTGGACTCAAAGCAAACAAATTAGATTGATTTACCTTCATTTTCAAGCCAACTTTTAAAGTCGACACAATCCTTCTTTAAGTGTCCCTTCTTTTTACAAAAGAAACACTTGGACTCTTTTTTTATGTCAGCTTGGGGTTGTTTTTTAGCCTTTCCCTTTTGCTTGGCTTGGATCGTCTTCTTTCCTTAAGTAACCGTCAATGCACTCTCTCTCATCTCCAATATGAGTTTAGCCTTCTCTTGATCACACATGGTCAAAAGCTCATCGATAGACCACTTATCCTTATGTGTGTTATAGGAGAACTTAAAAGGCCCATGCTGAGGTGGAAGAGTGTTTAATATAAAGTGCACCAAGAAAGCTTTAGACATTTCAACCTCAAGTGCTCTTAATCGAGCTGCTAAATCTCTCATCTTGTTGATGTGATCACGTACACTTTTCACGGTAATGAGCTTCATTGATGTGAACTTCATGATTAGGATGTTGGCTATTGACTTTTTAGAAGTTTTGAATTGTTTTTCAATCGCCATTAATAATTCTTGAACATTCTCATAATGCTTAATTGACTCGCGAACATCAGCAGGAACCTTACTCTTTATGAACATGATACTTAAGCGATTAGATCTCTCCCATTTTTCATACAGAGCAAGATCAACTCGAGTGCTGGTTTCAGTAATATGTGGCTCAAATTTCCTTCTGGCATAATCAATATCCAAGCACCCCAATTGGAAAAGAATTCTCTCCTACCAGAACTTAAAGTTCTCACTAGTTAATTCAGGGATATCTACTTTTTTATCAGGCATAATCACATGCTGTAAAACTGCAAAATAAATGAACATACATGCTTAACAAAAATTTGAGGCAAACATAAAATATAATCTACCGATGCAAATTATGTAAATAATGAATATAGTGACATAAAAATTGCATGTGGGTTAAGTTTTTAATTCAATTAGATCTATTTTATGATAGAATTATTTACTATCCTTTTGATAGAAATCATTAAATTCATTTTCATAATTCCTATGGGTAATTATGAAAAGTTATTTAATTATTTTATCTTAATAAATTATGCAATGAGATTTAATATCTATTCTTTTCGTATGTGATTTTTTTATAAATGATAAATTCTAATTAAAATAAAATAAAGGAAGTATAGTTTATTTGGACTTTACTTTTATTTTATTTTACCACTTAATTTTATTTTAATAAGAATTCTAGTCACTCAATTCTAACAATCTCCACCTTAACAAGAATTCTAGTCACCCGATTCTAACAAAAATAAAGAGGCAGATAGCCTGCCTAATTCTTATTTTATTTCATCATCAAATATTACAATGTAAATAATTCAATAACAAATTACTAACATATGCATTTGGACTATCAATAATACGAACATTGACTAAAGTAGATTCACATGCTTTTGCTAAAAAATCAGCCACCAGATTATACTTATGGTTAACATGTTTGATCCGAAATGCCTCAAAATAAAGACTCTCATCTCTAACTTTACGAGCAATGGTCTCCGAAGGATATCCCTCCAAGCATCTTATAACCATATTAACAGCCACAATGCAATCACTTTCTACTATTACTCTTCTAATTCAATGATGTTTCGCCACTTGAAACCCAAGAAGAATTGCCCATAACTCTGAGTTTAATGCCGAGCCTCTTCCCACGAACCGTTGAAATCTTGCAACCCAATTACCATCCGAATCCTGTAAAACGCTAGCAGCTTTCGCCCATTATTCATTAAGCCCTGTTGCACCATCAGTATTTATTTTAACTCATCCTACATCTGGAGGACACCACCTAGTTCCAATTGTTGAAATCGCAGTAGTGCCACCACATCTAACTCTTGCATCTTCAATCGTTGTAACCATACATTTGGTTGTTACCAGAATTTCTTTAATTTAACCAAACACACCTTGGAACACGAAAGCATTCCTCTGCTTCCAGATCAGCCAGCACCTAACAGCGAACATCAACCCATTATCTAACCCAATCACCTGTCTCCCTTGTTACCCCCTCAGATTTCCAAGTAGCCATTGTTCAAGCTCGACTTCAAAAAACTGAACTGCAGTAACTACTGTAATCTATTGCTACCAGACTTCCTTTGCAAAGCTACAATCCCTTAACACATGCAGGATAGTCTCTTGAGCAGCTCCACACCGAACACAAGAAGCATCAGCCGCCATTCTTCTACGCACTCGTTCCTGGTTAGTCATTAACCTTCCTCTCCTAATCAACCAAAGAAAAAACTTAACTCTGGGAGGTAGTATATTATCCCACACCAACTTCCACCTATTGTCCAGTACAAAATTCACATCAGAAGCCATACTACGATAAGCTGATCTCACCGTAAAAGAACCATTCGTATTAGGCTGCCACATACAAACATCACCCCCCAAAGACTCATGAGGAGGATGCAAGCTGCCACTCTTTCAAGAATCTCCTTAGGGAAATAAACCCTTAGTTTGGCCTAATCCCACCCTCCATTGATATCTATAAAATCAACAACTTTGACGTGATGAGGAATATCCATTCCATGCAAAAGCTGATCTTTTAAAAGACCCAACCGAGGAACCCAATTGTCATGCGCAAAACTAACTTCTTTCTCATTCCCAATGCTTCAAATCACCTTATCCTTGAACTGGCTCCAAACTTTAGCAAGAGAACCCCAAACATAAGAGCAAACATTTCGTTTAATGTCATTTGGGCAAGTCTCAGTTACTTTATACTTAGCTCGCAAAATACGAACCCATAAATCCTCCACTTTGGTCACTAGCTGAAACGCCGTTTTCATAAGGAAAGATTTATTCTGTATCTCCAATTTACGCATACCAAGACCACCCATCGAAATTGGTTGACAACAATCATCCCACTTTACCAAAGCTAGTTTAGTCCCGTTATCCCAATTCCCCCAAACAAACCCCCTCACAATTTGTTCAATACGTGCACATACCTCAATGGTATCATAACTGTTTGCATAAAATACCCCGGGATCGTAAGCAAAACAGACTTCGCCAATTAAACCCTTCCCGCCAAAGATAGAAGTTGAGCATCAAACCCATTGAGTTTTTGCTGAACTTTATCAATTATGAATTGGAAAATGCACTTTTAAACTCTAGAATGAAATAATGGCATACCCAAATAATATCCAAGATCATCAGTTTGTGAAAAACCAAACACACTCCCCACTTCTAATTGAACCGAAACATCAGTATTATGGGAGAAATTTTTTTTTGACTTACTTGAATTTATTCGATGCCCCGAATAGTGACAAAAATTCTCAAGCATCTCCTGTACTACTTTCGCACTCTCCTTACTGGGTTCTTCAAACAACACTGAATCATCGGCGAAAAATAAGTATGACAAAGATGGCCCACCTCTTCCCAAAGCAATCGATTTCCAACTCTCATTGGACACTGCTTATTGAATAGCATGTCCCAACTTTTCCATGGTCAACACAAACAGATACGGAGACATTGGATCACCTTGACGAACCCCTCGAGAAGGAATAAAGTCCTTAATATAGCCTCCATTCCAAAGGACATGCATAATAGGAGTGGTAACACACTGCATTATAAGTCCCACCAAGCTACTAGGAATCTAAGCATTTTCCAGAGAATCCTTAATAAAATCCTAACGTAGCCAATCATAGGCTTTTTCCATTTCAATTTTAAGCGCCATCCACCCTTTTTTCCCTTTTACGAATACGCATCGAATGAACCACTTCTTGTGTAATAACAATATTATTTGTAATATGTCGCCCACCAACGAAACTTGTTTGATTCTCAACAATAATCTTAAGTATGATCGGCTTTAGACAATTCACGATCACCTTAGCAAGCACCTTTTATAGAACCGTGCAAAGACTAATTGGTCGAAACTGCGAAATAGATTCGGGTCCAGTCACCTTAGGAATGAGAACAATAAGGGTTTTATTAAGAAATGGTACAACAACCCCATCTTCAAACCCTTTCCTAACCATCACTTCTAAAGAGTCCCCAACCGTGCACCATTGAGACTGATAAAACTGCGCATGAAGTCCATCAATCCCCGGGGCTTTCAAAGGACTCATTTTAAATAAGGCATCATGAATCTCTTGCCGAGTGACCTCCCGACTCAGAAACTCCTTCCAATCTGAACCAATGACTGGAAATGCATTCCTCAAAGGGAAAATACCAGAAATCAACATATCCTTCATGTAAAGTTGGCGAAAGAATAATACCATCTCCTTTTTTATTTTCTCCTCATCAAACAATTATAAGCCATCATTAAGCTTAATAGACTTAATGTGATTAATTCTTCTCCGACTGTTAAGTTGAGAATGAAAATACCGAGTGTTCCTGTCACCTAAATTAATTCAATCTCTCTGAGATTTTTGCTTCCAAAGAGATTCCTCATTATCAAGAACTTTCTCCATCTCCACCTTAACTTCCTTCTCAAGATTAATTAATTTTTGTGAACAATATTTTTCAAGACAACGTTGAATACCAGATAGTCTCGCCACCAACACTCTCTTCTTCTTCAAGATATTCCCAAAAATCTCCTTATTCCACTCTTTTGCAGTAGAGATAAAATGTGTAATCTTCCCTTGCAATTGATCCTTACCAACCCAGTTCTCCTCGAAAAATTTCCTAAACCCTTCATGAGTCAACTAACTGCTTAAAAAATGGAACGGACGATCCACTTTAAGTGCGTGTTTATACTCGAAATTAATAGCCAACGGTCGGTGATCAGATTTAATCTTATGCAAATGAGTAACTGAAGTGTTAGGAGCTAAAGATTCCCACTGTAAGTTACAAAGAGCACGATCGAGACGCTAAAAAACTGACCTTATGTTCCAGGTGAATTTGGAGCCCTGAAAATCAATATCTTTGAGAGAATAATCATTAACAAATTTATTAAAGAACTGGCACGCACCACTACCATGCCTAACACCACCTTTCTTTTCAGCATTACTGAGCAATACATTGAAATCATTTACTAGTAACCAAGGACACATAGTTGATTGCGCAATACCTTCGAGTTCATCCCACAAAACACGTCTAGTGGATACCCGAGGGTTACCATAAATAGTAGTGAAATAAGCCCAGTCCAACATCTCTGGAAACTTTACTCATAAGTGAACAAACTAAAAACTATTAATCTCCACCATGACAGAAACTGTAGATTTCCAAAGCACTTAAATATCTCCCAAAAAACCACGAGCTTCCACTCTATGAGATTTAGGCAATTCAATACTTCGAATAACCTTGTCTGCATTACCACCACTAATCCGTGTTTCAACTAAAACAATGACGTCTGGATCAAAATCTCGTATATACTCCTTCAAAATCCTGTAAAATTTTGGATTACCTGCACCTTGGCAATTCCATACAAAGATATATGTTTTCACAATAAAATATCAAAGGAATAAAAATGAACTTACAACCTCAATCTGACGTTGCATCCATACCTTTCTTTTTCATGCCACCAATTGAACTCCCGAATTGAGCCTCATCCAAAGTTTTAGATAGTGCAGCTCCTTCTTCAATGGCTTGCTGACTTGCTAACATTCGGCTTCCCAAGGAAGGACACTCCTCATCTAACACTTATACCAATCCATTAATAGCTTCCTCAATAGTCACCACCCCGTCTACTTTCGGTTCAGTTGCGTCACCTTTTTCTCTAAAAACCATAGCTCCCTTAGACATTCTCTCTTTCAACCCCACAGGTAGAGAACTATGAGACACTAGATTTTTAAAACCCAAACTGTTAAAATCATTCCCTGTACTAACATTAGAGAAATTTTGGTTTTGATTTTCCTTGATAACAGCAACCGAATGGTTGCTTGGGTGGGTTTAGAAGATGAGGCCCAAAATTTTTAACCACCTGCTTGCTACTTTGTCTAGCCTTAGACCCAGACCTATAATTCCCAACATTGTGAAGCCCAGACTTACGCAAGCCCAATTTAACCCCCTGCTGACCCAAAACAGTTTTGGATTTTCTAATCTTTAAATCCACCTGGTTTCCACTTGTTGGTGCCAACAAATTCCCACCATCATTCCTAATCGCTCCAACATCCAGTCCCTTGCCACTGTTAGAAGCCAATAATCCCGCTATTTCCTCTGCTGAAATATTTTGCTTACCAAATTGAAAAGTATCCGCTGATTCCTTCTATTCAACCATATACTCCTCCACATAATCTGCCAGAGCAATAAACCTTGATCCTTGTCGATTATTTCCAAATTTGAGTCCCAGAGGTAAGTTTTCTTACCATTGCTACTAGCTCTGTCGACGGTCAACAACCATCCATTCCTCATACTTATCATTTTCCACTTTCTTGACAACTTTCGAATCTGCCTTTGTCACCTCACTCCTCGTATCTTCCCTACCACCGTTAACTCCTGTACCAACTCCTTGACCATCTGCCTCATACGAGCAAACCTCCCTCATATGACCATAGCAACCACACTTGAAGCAAATGGACGAAATAGATTCGTACTCAACACGATGTAACTTCTTCGCAATCCTGATCTTCGAAATCAAAGGCTCAGCAAGATTGACTTGTACAACAAAGCGAGCAAATTGACCCCTTGCTCCACTCTCTGTTTGCAAATCAATTTTCACTACTTTTCCCACCAAACTATCAATCTCTTGTAAAATACTCCTTTTGTAGAATCCCCCAGAAAGCCTAGGAATCTGTATCCATGCAAAAAAATTCTATGGAAAAATTTCTGAAGAAGAGAATTGCATCGACCATGGCTGAACAGTCAAATAGTAACCATAAATAACCCACGATCGTTTTGAGAGCACGTTATGAAAATCTGAGGCTACCTCAAACTTTGCCAAATAATAGTCGTTTCAATGTCCATTAATTAGAACCTTTTAGATGGCTTCCATAGTGCAAACACTTTATTCCATAGGGCAGTGTATCCTATTTTCCATCCCAACAATATCACCACCAATGTTCGAGATATACTCTCATCGATCAGTCCATAAATTCTTTCAGAAAAATCGATAGTAGGAACACCGTCCTCTACAGTTTTCCATGCATCCTCCTTGAGTTCAAGATCTTTCGATTCCCAGTCATCACCTTTAGAAGGCAATGACGACCCTGAATTAAAGACTACATCCCGGAAAGAAATCGCTGTAGCACGACTCTCTTCCACCATCACTTCGTCTCCCCCATCATCCGGGGGATCATCTTCTCACCTTCGTACCTTTTTTGACAAACACCCATTCACAGTAGACATGTTCTGCTTAAAAACTCTAGAGATTGACCAAGCCAATAAGGGACTTCCGTATGTGATTTTTAACTTTAATAATTTTATTTAACTAAAGATGTTGTGGTTAGTTTTTAATTAAATAAAATTATGAAAATCACTTAGCAAAATATTAATCTTTAAACTTTATTTTAGATTGTTGCTAAGTCATTATGCAACATCTAATGTCTATAAACCTTATGAGATTTTTACTATAATAAATAATTTCATTTAATTAAAGTTGTTATGGCTAATTCTCTAATTAAATAAAATTATTTGGATCCCTAGACATATATTTTATAGTTTTATTGCTAAATACCTTATGCAATAAGTCTAAAACTTTTTTATGCACCTAAAAATGTATGTAACTAATTACCAGATAATTCACATACAACCATTTACTTCGCACAAAAAAATATTCAAATAACAAAATTCCAAAATTTTTCAATAAATTATTTATAACAAAATTAATTTTAGAAATTTCACTTTAAAAAAATTCAACGATTTTGTGCAAAAGTTTGAAATAAAAATTGTCAAAAAATGTTTTAAAATAATTCAAGAAACATGAAATCGTTATTTTGAGAAATTAACTAACTTTTAAAACCAGACAAGGTAGCGATTAACCTAGTCCGGATACCAAATGTAAGCACAAATCATAGTTTAAACGAAATGTAAGCAGCGAAAAATATCGAACATAAATACCTTTAGCCATTGTTCGAACCAAATGTTAAAATCTAGACATTGTAACATCACTTATGGAGCGCGTCAAACAACCGACGAGGATATCGTATTTAGCTATATGAAAACACAAGAAAAACCATCAAGGTCTTCTAAGCACTCGAAAATTTCACTAGATGAATTTGTTTTCAGAAAAAGTTTTTGGTGCATAAAGACCTTATAAAAAACCACCATCCCACTATCACACATACACCCACTACCAAACAACAACGTAGTGGGTAGCAAAATGTGGAGGTTGAGGGCAGCAAAAGTGAGAATAACCCACGAACCAAAATGATTCCAACAATCCATGCATAGTTATAAGTAATTATACTCAAATCCTATTATTAGATGACTTTTCAAATACTATCTTGACTAAGAAAAAGTTAATAACATATATATTACGCAAACATGCAAATAATCAATTACCTTCCTAAATTTATAAATATTTAATATCCAAGATTTTTATAATTAATAAATGTATAAAAACATTTAAAACATATTAAGTTAATATTAATTAGAGTCAATGACTTAAGTTAATTAGAAACCCAATAGGTGGCTCCAGTAAAAAAGAAGATGATGTTCAATCTTAGAAAATTCGAGTTCGAGCACCTGTATGTGTGCCATCACACCAATATATTAAAAAAAATATCAACACATGTTATTTTAAAATTAAATTATTAAAAAATAAGATACACAAAAATTAAAAAAATATTTTTAAAAAACTAAATAAGTAAATTTTTGTAAAAAAAAAAAAAGAGAGGAAAATTTGGATTGGATCAAATCGACTAGCATAGATCATACATACTGATACAAAAGCAGTCAAATTGTTTTTAAGCAATGGGTTTAAAAGGAATAACGTTACAAACAAATGAAGATGATATTAAACATGAAAGTGACAAGGCATAATCTAAATTATTGGCCTATGAGTTTTTGAACATAGGAAGGATTAAACAAGGAATGATGCAAACTAATTATAAAGGTGATTTTGGGCTGAAATACTTTCCTATCACTCTTGAATCCAATATCTTCAAGGCTTCCTCAGATTTAATGCAAGTAGGTCTTTTGTATTGGCTCAATGAAGTTCCTTTGGACACACAGTAATCCATTAGTGCCTCAAAACTTCCTTGCTTTACCACCCTAATCTCCAAAGCTGCAATTACGTTCTCTTTCCTAAAGGCTTTATATAGATAATGCAATGACTCTTCCATTCTAAAGCAGCATTCTACCATTATTTTTGGGTCAAGCTCTCTGTAATGGTTGCCTTCTTTTTCCTTGACCTCCCAAAATAAGACATAATGACCTGGTACCGAAGAATTATCAGCATAGCTAGTGTACTCTGTTAAAATGAACCCGAGTGGATCGAGAAGAGCTTTTGCTTCTGTCACAGCCTTGAAGAGGTCTGTTTCGCTTGTTTTTTCCATATCAACAGTTAGGATAACACTTTGCCTCTCCACAAACTGGAATTGAGGTGCATTATTGTGGAAACCACTCACCTTAAGAACATCTCCGACTTTATATCGATATAATCCTGAAAAAAACAAAGAAAGGGATATCATCAAACTAGATTAGATCATTATCTAAATTCCAAGGAGGAACTTTTACCTGTACAATTTGTCACAACTAGTTCATAACATTGACCAGGCTTCACATTTACAAGATCAACAAGTTCAGTATCTTCATCATTGCTCTTCATTTCAATAGATTTATCACGGTCATTCTTCACGGGAAGGAATTCAAAGTAAGCCATGTTAGGGACAAATGTGTAGGAGACATCAGAAGGTTTGCATAGAGGTTCTAAGTTAATCCCACAAAAAGCTTCTGTGCAAGCATATAAAGATGAAACTAAAGGAAGCCCTCCGCAATAGAACTCGAGTTCTGTAGTATACTGTCTCATAATGCCAGTACATATGCAACCAATATACCTTGCTTTAGGCCATAGCTTTCTGATTATTCCTTCCCATGATTTACAATTACATATATTTTCTATCAAGTCAGCCTGTTCTGGATTAGGCTTCATGATCAATGACGTTGCATTTCTGCATCCTGAGTCGGTGATCCAATTGCTTAATCGACCTGTTTTTATGTCATAGCATAGCTCTTGCCAGTGATTTTCTAGAAACTTGATACCTCTTAGCACCGTAGATGCAAAGATTGAACCAACCGTGACTACCTCGTCTCGTTGGATTAAACCAAAAAGTAATTGACAGTATAAACCCTGGCTGGGTTCTGGGCAAAAGATGGTCTCAATGGGGCTTGTGTAAAGCTTAGGCAAAATGGTTCTAAACTTACTCCCGTTGTATACGCTCGTTGAAACAGATGCTGCCTTGAGGCCACTAGGAGTTTCAATCTCGGGTATGGCAAACATAAGGCTCATTCTTTTACCGGCTTGGCTGATGTCACCAAAGTGCCTTTAAAATTAGACGGATAAAGGCAAATAGTTAGTTTTAGGACTGAATTGCGGTTGTAAATGCAAAAAGCAAGAAAAGCAACTATGTATATTATATCTATATACATACAAGTAGTATTCATTAAATTCGAGTGTTACTATCTGCGTGGTATATTATACATATGTTGATATATATATATGTATTTGCTTAATATGGTAACTTATATTATAATATATCATAACTATTGGAAAAGGGACACAAATGACGTGGTGTCACTGTTTCATTCAATCCTTTTCACATAAGTATATAGTAACTATTGATTTATTTTGTTCCAATATCATTACTATTGAATAAGTAAACAGCGTAATTTCACAAGCAGCTGAAGGAAAAACTTGGAGAAAATAGGGATGGGTTCTTACTTTATCACAGGAGACTCGAACAAGCCACGAAATAATTCCCACTTCTTAGCAACTTGGGCAGTGACAAGCATCAGCTTTGGCTGCCCTCTTGAAGTGCCAGAGCTGCATTTGATCAGACAGATGATAGAACTATTAGAAGGAAGCAAACAATACCCCCAAAACACACAGAAGCAAAGCAACAAATTCATGCGTGCCTTAGAAAGAACCCTGTAATGGGTTCAGCTAAAAGGATATCTGATGTCTCTCCATTAGCAATCCTATCAATGTAAGGCTTGAGATCTTCATAAGTAACAATGGGAACATTGTTTTTGAATAGCTGCTTGTCGGTTTGACCATGGAGGAATCCCCTTAAATACTCTGTTCCTGCATTTCCACTTAGGATTTCCCTCAATACTTCGTCCTGAATTTTCTCAGCGTTTGTGGTCAGTTCCTCAATCGTCTTCAACCCACCTTCATGCCCATTCGTTGCCATCAACTCTATTCCTGATTCCTAGCCTGTTAAAGGATGCTAATGTATATATAATTAGTTCTTTCATTCAAATTGGACAAATATAACAATAATTTTGATTGAGATTGCATATTTTCTATTTCTACGAGATTTTTAGAGATCTGTCAATAGACCAGATGTTGCAATGACTAAATTTAATTGATAATAACCTTCAAAAATTAATTAATAATAAAATAGGTAGTAATCAATAGATTTAATAATTCAGTAGAGAGAATGGTCTCCAAGGACTGGTACGATTGGATCCACCAGAGTTAATCATGTTTTCTTGCTTTGGATATGGAGAAGGTTCAGAAGAATCTCCATGGCAGGTCATTTAAAGCAGAACCCTTCGTCTTTGCTAGCTGTGGAGGTATTTTTCAAAGAAGATGAGAGGGTGTCGACTGGCATTCTCTAAAATGTTGGTTTTGGGTTTTCTTAGCACTTGGAAAATGTCTTATAGAAATAAAATCGGTAAGACTTTTTCTAAAATGAAAGCGGTATTTATGGGTGTTGTGGAGAATATTTTACGGTAGTAATTCATTTTTATCAAACAAAGATGGAAAACAATGAAAACATTTTCTAGAAATTATTTTACTGTCAAACTGTGTGCTCATTTATTTTGATGCTGGTTTGTTTTAATTTCTGTTTTTTCAGTTTTTTATTTCGGGTCAAGGGGACTGTCTTTTTCCAACTATCCTAATTAATGTATACTAGTTTTATTACAAAAAAAAATTCACATAAACATTACTAAAAAAAAAGCTATTTTTAATTTTATTTACGGAAATAGATTATATTGTAATTTAATGATTGGAATGGGTCAATTTTATAAAAACGCGTCCACGTGGACGCCATGTCAAGAGTTTTTCAAGAAAAACGTTTTCATGTGAAAGCGTTTTTTTATCTGCAGCAAAAGCGCATTCACATGGAGACATTTTTCTAAAAAAGTGCACACATGAACATGTTTTTCACTATTTTTTTAAAGAGAGATTTTTGCAATTTTGACCCTCAGATTTTAATGAGTCTTCAGCGTCAGATTTTAATGAGTCTTCAACGTGTTTTTAATGGGAAATTTGCTATTTTAGGCCTTATGATTTAAGGTGTTTTTATTTTAATTAAATTTAGAGTTTTTAAATTAGGGCTTAGGTTTTTAAAATTAGGGTTTTGATATTTATTTTATATATTTTAGATAAAAAATTCATAACAAATTGAAAGAATTAAATTTAAATAAAAAAGAATTGTTTTTTCTGCTTTATTTTATTCAAATTATTTAATTATTTTTTATACATATTCTTTTTATCATCTAGCACTACAATAATTAAATATGTATTATTTATTTTTAATTAAATCACAATTTTAATATATACTTCCTCTTGTCTCAATTTTATTTTAAAGGTAAAATTAACTTTGAGACAAAAATAATAATTTATAATTTAGTCATTATAATTATAATTATAAATTGATTAATTAATAATATGTTTTGCTGTCTTTATTTTATTTGCATACTAATTATAAAATTTTTCTATTTGTCTTTTTTTTTTCAATATAAATTTTACATTTAAATTTAAAGGTAAAAATATCAATTAAAAACATAATTAGAAGTAAATTTTACCCAAAATTGATGTGTACAAAAATATTCAAATGAACTTTGCTTTTATTAAATGAAACAATATAAAAATAATATTTACAAAAATATTCGAAATAAAATAAATCAATGCATGTGTCGGTCCAAATCAGTGCCACATGGGGGGTAGCCGATGGTTACACGCTGGATTCCTTCTTGGTTCAGCTTCCAGGCGGGATTATGCTTCTGGTTCCTCTAGTTCTGGTTGTAGGTGTTGGGAAGATGACCCAGCTTGATAGAATAAAGATCCCGGAGGTGCTTGCATCATCCACAACGATTGAGCGTACCCGATTTGAAACTCATAAAACGATGAAAATTGAGGTGGCTATTGGAATTGAGGTGGCGATTGAAATTGAGTTGAGCTCCCTGACGGTCCCTCATGCGGTACCTCCTGCGATGACAATTGCTTATATATCGTCGGTTGACTCGGAGTCATCGAGATATTAGATGCACCTGACCACATATTCCAACCTAGCATAGGCATAGAACTAGAAAATGGAAACATATAAGGGTTAGGATACGCACCCGACATAACCTGAAGGGGTTGTGGTGTGGTAATTATAACTTGATACGTTGGGGTCGGTGTTTGCGTGGGTGGTGATGATGGGCTCACCTCCCCACCCCTTCTCCTTGGATTTAAATGGCCCCGTCGCTCCCTTTCGACATAGAGTACTCGACGCCTCGCCTCTTTGGAGAGCAAATATAGCTTGCCATGGATCCTAAACCATGTATGTAATCTAGATCGCATTCTAACTTTGGAACGATAATCGGTTCGCGAATAGGTAGATAATCGTACCTATTTTCCCAATTTTCGATATGTTTCGAGTGGAATAACGACCAATCTATATCTGATTACCGTAAGTCGATTTTGTGCTCATCATCGAGCACCTCAAGTGCCACGGGAATTAGTTGTCGGAATCCGAATTACCATAACACTCTATCCGCCTGGTGCATCTCGACGATAACGTAGGTGACCATTGAGACCCTAACATGCCAGAGGTTCAAATTCTGTAGGAATTCCTCCGAAATTACTGCCCGAATTACTGGATCCTCGTATGGTGTTCATTGAAACTATATGAACGTGATAAATATATTAGGGGTATAATACTAAACACTAAAAACGAAATCCACTATGTTATGTATATATAGTTCAAAATTAAATAAAAACTTACATGCGCTTCCGATTGTTGGTTTAATAGAAGTTGAATATCTTCAAGAGCAGTAGGTAATCCCACGTAACTCGGCGAATGGTTCCACCTATTTAAATAAAATTTTAACATAATATTTTAATTTAAATCTATTTAATAATGGTAAAATCTAAAATAAAATTTACCTCATTATGAGTGGGAATGTATACTGCTGGTTCACTCGACGACATAAAAATGAAAAACAAAACTGAGCTCATGATTGTAGGAGTGAGAGGCAACCACCAATTTTTGCTTTATTTGGTTGCGCCATCCGACATATCTCTCGATACAGCATCGCTAACACGACAGACCCTCAATTGAGTTCACCAACTGCTTTAAAATCGACCAGTTTCAGCAGCCACCTCAAATGTACAAGGGTTCATGACTTGTCCGGCATCAGATAACCTCTGATGATATGCAGGATGTATGCCTGAGCATATCATACTCTTTCTATTTCTGTCGAATCATCCGACAGCTCATTAAATGTGTTTTGTAACCAGCTCATTTCCATTCGACCTCCGTAAATAACACCCAGAATTGCACCGAAAAGATCATAACATATGAGTGTCCAATTAGTAAAATGAGCGAACCTAGTGACTACGGGCCCATCAATTGATAACCCTAATTGTAACTGCACGTCCTCCAGAGTGATTGTACACTCCTCTCATGGAAGATGGAATGTGTGCGTCTTGGGTCTCCACCTCTCCACAAACACGCTTATTAGTTTCAGGTCCAACTTGCAACCCCAACCTATAACGGCCACGTGCCAGAAAACGGCTTCCCTCAAGTAAGTTTCAATCAACAATGATGGAGAATAGAGTAGATTACGAATAAAACATTGTAGAATTCAATCTACCAACTATTCACATGAAAAATATAAAAAATTTAATTAAATTATAAAAATAATATAAAATAATTAAATATTATTAAAAAATAATTAAATTATAAAAATTAAATAATATAAAAAATAAAATTAACTTTTACAATTTGCAATTGGTTGACAAAGATATGATTACCATCGAGACGGATTAATTGTCGGGCCATTGCTAACACGATCAATTGAGAAATTTGTGTAAAAAAATTTGAGAATTTAGAGAAATTTGAGAGCTTTAGAGAGAAATTTGTTTGAAATTTAGAGAAAAATTGAGAGAAAATTGAGAGAGAATGAGTGAAAAAATAAAAGGTGGGGGGTTTATATATATATATATATATATATATATATATTTTTTAATTTAACCGTTAAGGTAACGGTCAAATTTTGAAAGTTACCATTGGGACACACGGGCAAAAGCGCGCCCCCGTGTGGATAACACGGCCTAAAACGTGTCCACGTGTGCGCTCCTTTGAGCAAAAACGCTTCCACGTGAGCGTCATTTTGGCAAAAACGCTCCTACGTGGATGCGCTTTTCTTGAAAAACTCCTAACATGACATCCACGTAAGAGCTTTTTTACAAAATTAACCATTCTAATCAATAAATTACAATATGGTCCGTTTTCATAAATAAAATAAAATAAAGTTTTTTTTTTTGTAAATAACTCATTTATTTATCATGGCACATCATATAAATTATAAATATTGTCACATCAGGTAAAATATATTTTGTGGGACATAACTCTGATTTTGTTGGTACATCACATGATTTTCTTTAACTTTTAGGTATAATGGGTTTTTTGACCCACCAACTTTATTAAAAAAAGTTATTTTAGCATTTCATTTAATTTTTTTTGTTTTTTTTAATTATTGAATTTGTATTTTTTTGTCAATCACTTCAAAATGAAAGGAAAAAATAACGTTTTTTAACTATGTTAATGTAGATGCACATAGTTTGTCATGTGAATAACATGTTAACATTTAATTGATTTTTTAAAATTTAAATATTTGTTTTATAATTTTTACACTTTTTAAAATAATTTTAATTATTTTAAATTTTTAAATATGATTTTTATAATTTTTTTTGAATTTTTAAAATTTTAAAAAATTAATTAAATGCTAATGTGAGGCATACACGTTCATATCAGTAAAATTAAAAATATTTATATTTTCATCTATTTTGAAGTGATTTGACAAAAAAACACAAATTTGAAGACTAAAAAATTATAATGTTGTGGTTTTCTGGGTGGGTTTGGATAGACGATGCATTTATCTGCGGTTAGTGTAAAAATAACGGTGATGGTGAGATTAGATATTGTAACAATACTGTAATGTGAGACAAAAAGTAAACTAAATGCATTACACTGCCCATCCAAACTCATTGGATCATTGAATCTTTACCAACTTTTAGAATTAAAAATTTGAAATTTTATAGCATATGATATGTATTGGATTTTTTTTCGTTTAAAACTTGGAGAAATTATTTTATGGATTGTTTCACATCATTTATGATCTCTTTTCAATTGTTTAATGATATTTTTATAATTTTTTTATGTCATTGACACATAATTTTGGTAACTTTATGTTTAAAATGTGTCGTAAGTCTTTTTGCTCTTCACAAATTTGAAATTTGAAATTTAATCTTTATAATTTTATTTTCAGGAACTTAATTATACTTTTCAGATTTCTAAATTTTGGTCCAATTGTTTATATTGTTACATTTTTTTGTTAAAATTGTTAGTGTGACATTTTGAAATAAAAAATACTCACTTAATAGCAATGTTACTAAAAAATGACTTTGTAATAAATCTGAGTTTAACAAAAAATGTTAACAATTGAACTCAAATTTTGATATTTGAAAAGTAAAAGACTAAATTCATAAAAAAAGTCTAATGACTAAATTCCAAATTTATAAAAAAACATAGGGACTTATTGCACATTTTTAACCATTTTATATATGATATGTATAGGATTTTATTCATTGAAAACCTCCCAAAAAGGAGAGAGCATACACAATAAACCAAACAAGATTTGTAAAACCCCGCAAGGCATACAGCAAAACAAGCGAATGGGTCCACAAGGCCCATAAAAAATAAACCGCAAAGAACACAAAACTATAAGCTGTAAAAATCTGTTATAAAAATTTATCTATAAAGACGGGCTGCGTCCCAGCTGCATTCTAAAACGAAATTTGTTTTCATTTAAATCCTTAAATTTTTTTAAAATTCTATTATTTAGCTTGGGGATGTGTTTTAATGGTGTTTTATATATGTCTTTTGAAGAGAAATATTTGGAGAAAGGAGGATCAAGCAAGGGCAAGGAAAAAGTCTTTGATTGAACAAAAAGAAGTTGTGACCTCTTTGTAAAGCTTGAAAATTTTGGGTATGTGCTCCCTAAATTCTCCTTTATCTGATGTATTAATTAAAAGGTTTAATTGTATGCTTAATAGCGTGGTAAAAATTTGACAAAACATTTTGAGTATATATATTTGACTTAACTAAGATTAACAAGGAATGAATAATGAAATTGGTAAGTGCTAATAGTGAATTATATGGTAAGTAACTATATGCCTTGAATGTGCTAATGAAATGCATATATGAGTTACTTGGGGCTATGGGCAAAATGATATGAAACTATGGCAAAAACGTGAGCAAGGTAAGTATGAATAAGCTTGATATGATTTGATTATAAAATGTGTGAATTTGGTAAGCTATGCTTATGTACATTGATTTTATGAGGTGGATAAGTTGTTAAGTGTTATTGCTATTTAGAGTCTTTGTTCCAAAATTTGGAAATGTGATACTTGGAATGACATATGTATTTTGGTTGCGATGTATATAAGAGAAATGGCTGAATATCTCAATATGATTTATATATAATTGGCATGTCAATAAAAACTGTTAGCAATATTGCGTCTATTTTGTGTACGAGATTAATTATGGGATGTGTATAGTATGGAGATTGATATTGCACTTTTGTGCTTATTTGGTGTGGTGTAACGTTGTTTTGTATTTGTTATATGGTGTGGTGGTTTAATTGTTTTGTATATTCGCTTTTCGAATTAATTATGTGTAGATAAATGAGTAAAGATAATGTTCATAGATGAACTTAAATAAATTGCTAACTAAAAAGGGGCATAGATATGTTTGAAAGGCATGTTGTACAAACTTGAAGATTAATATGGTATTTGAGATATCAACCAAACTTCAATGGTAAGTTACGATAAATTGATAGTGGGATTTAATACAATATTGTATTAGTACATGTAAGTTAAGTTAATAGTTATAAATGAGTTCGAGAATGTTTAAAGACTTTTAAATGGTTAGATGTTTGAATTTTGAAATTGGTAAGTTTGATTAATGAAGCTTAAGGTCAAATGCTAACAAATTTATATTATAAATTGATGAGCCATAATTAAAATGGGGTAAAATGAAATTTAGTTTGTAGCATCTGCAATGTTTAGTGCGCGAAATTTATTTCTTTTATGTAAGTTATGAAGCGTTAGTGTGACTTAAAAAAAATCAATTTTCTAAAAAGTTAATAATTAAATTGAATTAAGTAGTCAAGTCGAAATACTAACAAAGTTTTGCTAAAATATAACCCAAAGTCAACGATTTTTCCGACATCTCATGTGAGTGAACTTGGAAACATTTCAGTGTACCTGTGTTTTAGATAAATCAAGCACTTGAATCTCAAAAGACTTTCTTGGCTTCCAAGGTATCATGGAGCAAAGCTGACATGGTATGTTTATCTGATTGTATGCCCCTACTTAACATTACTTTGAGTTCAAAACAAGATATCAATAATTTCACCTAACATTTCTCACATTAACACTGCCTACAGCCCTACACAATAGAGTGAAAAGGATTTTTCTCCCAAGTTTTTAAACAGGAAATGATGCAAACTAATTATAACGGTGGTTTGGTGCTGAAATACTTTCCTGTCACTCTTGAATCTAATATCTTCAAGGCTTCCTCAGATTTAATGCAAGTAGGTTTTTTGTATTGGCTCAATGAAGTTCCTTTGGACACACAGTAATCCATTAGTGCCTCAAAACTTCCTTGCTTTACCACCCTAATCTCCAAAGCTGCAATTATGTTCCTTTTCCTATAGATTTTATATGTATAATGCAATGACTCTTCCATTCTACAGCAACACTCTTCCATCATCTTTGGGTCAAGTTCTTTGCAATGATTGCCTTCTTTTCCCTTGATCTCCCAAAATAAGACATAATGACCTGGTACCGAAGAAGTATCAGCATAGCTACTGTACTCTGTTAAGATGAACCCGAGTGGATCGAGAAGAACCTTTGCTTCTGTCACAGCCTTGAAAAGGTCTGTTTCGCTTGTTTTTTCCTGATCAACACTTAGGATAACATTCTTCCTCTCCACAAATTGGAATTGAGGTGCATTATTGTAGAAACCACTCACCATAAGAACATCTCCAACTTTGTATCGATATAATCCTGAATGAAACAAAGAAAGGATGTCATCAAACTAGATTAGATCATTATCTAACAGGCTAATGTAGGAACTAGGAAGCATAATGCAAAATCAGAACATGGCATTTGATTAATTGATTTAATTCAAAGGAAGAACTTTTACCTGCACAAGTTGTGACAACTAGTTCATAACATTGACCAGCCTTCACATTTACAAGATCAACAAGTTCAGTATCTTCATCGTTGCTCTTCATTTCAATAGATTCATCACGTTCATTCTTCACAGGAAGGAATTCGAAGTAAGCCATGTTAGGGAGAAATGTGTAGGAGACATCAGAAGGTTTGCTTAGAGGTTCTAAGTTAATCCCACAATTAGCTTCCGAGCAAGCATATGCAGCTGAAACTAAAGGAAGCCCTCTGCAATAGAACTCGAGTTCTGTAGTATACTGTCTCATAATACCAGTACAAACACAACCAATATACCTTGCTTTAGGCCATAGCTTTCTGATTATTCCTTCCCATGATTTACAATTACATATGTTCTCTATCAAGTCAGCCTGTTCTGGGTTAGGCTTCATGACCAATGATGCTGCATTTCTGCATCCTGAGTCGGTGATCCAATTGCTTAATCGACCTGTTTTTATGTCATAGCATAGCTCTTGCCAGTGATTTTCTAGAAACTTGACACCTCTTAGCACCGTAGATGCAAAGATTGAACCAACCGTGACAACCTCTTCTCGTTGGATTAAACCAAAAAGTAATTGACAGTATAAGCCCTGGTTGGGGTCCGGGCAAAAGATGGTCTCAATGGGGCTTGTGTAAAGCTTAGGCAAAATGGTTCTAAACTTACTCCCGTTGTATATGGTCGTTGAAACAGATGCTGCCTTGAGGCCACTAGGAGTTTCAATCTCTGGTCTGGTAAACATAAGGCTCATTCTTTTACCGGCTTGGTTGATGTCACCAAAGTGCCTTAAAAATTAGACGGATAAAGGCAAATAGTTAGTTTTAGGACTGAGTTGCTGTTGTAAATACAGAAAGCAAGAAAAGCAACTATGTATATTATATATATATATATATATATATGTACAAGTAGTATTCACTAATTCGAGTGTTACTATCTGCATGGTATATTATACATATATGTATTTGCTTAATACGGTAACTTATATTATAATATATCATAACTCTATAGTAACTATTTGTTTTTTTGTTCGAATATCATTACTATTGCTATAATATACCATGTTATATACTAGGATATACTATAATATATTAATATATATCATTATCAAAAAGTTTATTAATTAAGAAAATTACCAAAATAAAAATTAAAATAATATTAATATTTAAAATATGATGAATTGTTTGTATTATTTTAATATTATAATACTTTTACAATTAAAAAACATTAATTTAATTAATTCTAAGTTAGTTAAATATTTTTTAAAATATGATTGATTGAGTCCTAGTATAGTTGGTATTGATATTGATATTTATTTAGGAGAATATGAGTTTGAATGTATTGAAGTGTATTTATCTTTGTAAATACAAAGGGTTAACGATTTTTTATTACATTACTTTTTGAATTTATTAATGATTTTTTAAAAAATTAATTGAAAATTGTAAACAAGAACTAATATTATAAATGAAGTATTATAAATTTATTATACACAACTGGTCTATGCATTGACAGTAATACAAACTAGTTTGTTTTGACGTTGAATTAAAAGATTAAAGAAATGGTGCAAAATGATTAAATCAAAATAACAAAAATATCAAATTATTTAAAAACTTTTAAAATAAGTACAATTATATCGATAAATTTAATGGTATTATCATTAAAATATTTTATGATACAAATAAACACAAAAAGTACAAAACTTCAATTTAATTTTACACGTGGATTTTTCCGTTAATTAGCATCCGATTATATATGGTTCAGTTCAGGTCATTGATGAATAAGTAAACAGTGTGATTTCACAAGCAGCTGAAAGAAAAACTAGGAGAAAATAGGGATGGGTTCCTTACTTTATCACAGGAGATTCGTTTAAGCCACGAAATAATTCCCACTTCTTAGCAACTTGAGCAGTGACAGGCATCAGCTTTGGCTGCCCGCCTGAAGTCCCAGAGCTGCATTTCATCAAACAGAAGATAGAACTATTAGAAGGAAGCAAATAATACCCCAAAACACACAGAAGCAAAGCAACAAATTCATGCATGCCTTAGAAAGAACCCTGTAACGGGATCTGCTAAAAGGATATCTGATGTCTCCCCATTAGCAATCCTATCTATGTAAGGCTTGAGATCTTCATATGTAACTATGGGGACATTTTTCTTAAAGACCTGCTTGTCGGTTTGACCATGGAGGAATCCCCTTAAATACTCTGTTCCTGCATTTCTACTTAGTATTTCACTCAATACCCCGTCCTGAATTTGCTCAGCGGTTGTAGTCAGTTCCTCAATCATCTTCAACTCACCTTCATAACCATTCGTTGCCATCAACTCTATTACTGATTCCTAGACTGTTAAAGGATGAGATCCAAACAGGGAAGAGGGGATGCTAAATATAAAATTTCTTTTTATCAGATAAGAAAATATAATAATAATTTGTTGCTGTGGGATATGTAATTTGGGAAGTATTCAATGTATCATTCTCACAGATGTAGATTCGGTGTATCAACAACGAAGAATATTATATTCAGAGAGAGTTTTGTCCATCTTCCATTGAGAGTTGTATACGGCTTATTGAGGGGAATATTTCGACCTTTCATGAGACGTATTTTTTGTAATAACCAAAATTTTTATTACAATAAATGGTATTATTGTAATAAATTTCATGATAAATTTATCAATAAAATAGATTAAGTGTATTGAAATTTAGTTTGAAAAAAAAAAAATAATAATTTAAATTTAGGTGAAAGTTAAAAGACTAAAAGTGAAAATAAATGGAAAGAAGAAAGGGTGGAATCACAAAATAAATAAAAATATCACCCATCATCATTTCATCCTCTCTCCCACGTTTCTCATAGTTCATTTTAGTCAAACTTTTCTTTTCTTTTATTTAGGTCTTCTCTACCATTTTTCAACATTTTCAACCTCAAACTTCAAAATTCTTCTATTGAATTTTAGTGAAAACAAGAAAATACTTCATGACAGGATAAGTTTCTTGTGAAGATGGATGTTGGGAGTGGAAGAAAATATGGATAGGTGGAGAAATTAAGGTAAGTTGTTTAAATTATCATGTTATATTTATTTAATCTTATAATTTGATGTGAAATAAATAGTAGATATTGATGTAGTAAAAGGATTTAAAATGAATACTCATGAATGTGTATGCATCCAAATAGTGTTATTAGAATTGAAGTCAATAGAAATTTAAGGTGGCATTGTGTCAACAAAGTCTCCTCAATTGTTTTATATATGTAAAAATTTTGGGGACGAAATTTATTTTTAAGGGGAGAGGAATTGTAATATCCAAAATTTTCGATACACTAAATGATATTATTTTAGTCACCCAATTTTCAAAAGTTACATAATAGTCATTAACGTTATTAAATTGCTATATTTTTTATGACTCGACTGTTAACTTTTGTTAAAAAAATAACGTTGCACCTTAATTTAAAAGGGTTTATAACTAATTGGTCCACGAGCTATTGTTAAAAAATCATTTTGATATTTTTTAAAAAATTTAACAATCATTGTAAAAAATAAAAATAAATAAATAATTCATATAAAAAATCAATTGAAGCAAGAAAAAACCGAAAGTTTAACAGTTAATTTTTACACATCCAATCTCATTAAAACTAGTTGAAATTTCACAAAAAAAAATACCCTTTCACTACGAAAACTTCTCTCGGAAAAGTAGATCCCCTTTTAACATATTTTTTTTATACAATATTAAAAGTAAAAATAAATATCACACGATTTAAATCCATATCAAACAAATAGCTTACGTGAATCTAATTGTTCTTATTACCATATTGGCCATATTTTGATTAGATTTAAACACCTATAAATAAGGTAACAAGATGGTTAAAACATGAATCAATAATATATTAAATTTATATAAATATATGAAAACTAAGCATGAATAATAAAATAATATAAACATATAAAGTAATTATCAGAAAATTGAATTTAATGTAATTGAGTACCAATGGAGCCCAATCTATGCCTCTTCCAATCTTCAAAAGCCAATGTAACAAATAAATTTAGGCCGAAATAGGTTTAGTTGATATGACATTATATGTTTTTGTAATTTTATGTCATAAATCATATTTTGTTTCTTTAAGATTCAATCTTGAATACTTTTAAAATATTCTCACAAATATCGATTCAATCTATCGACAACGAAAAATATTGCAATCAGAGAGGATTTTGTTCATTCTCCATAGAAAGACGTATTTTTTGTAACATCTAAAATTTTCAGTACAACAAATGATATTATTTTCATAAATTTTACGATAAAATTATCAATAAAATAAATTAAATGTATTGAAATTTAGTTTGACAAAAAAATAAAAAATAATTTGAAATTAAGTGAAAGTTAAAAGACTAAAAGTGAAAATAAATGGAAAGAAGAAAGGGTGGAGTCACAAATTAAATAAAAATATCATCCATCATCATTTCATCCTCTCTCCCACGTTTCTCATGGTTCATTTTAGCCAAACTTTTCTCTTCTTTTATTTAGGTATTCTCTACCATTTTTCAACAATTTCAACCTCAAACTTCAAAATTCTTTCATAGAATTTTAGTTGATAGGAAATAAATTTGGTAATTTTATTTGCGTATTTTTTATTAAATTATAAGAAAGATATTTTTAAATTTGTATTTGTAATGACCTAAATTCAAGGGCACCGAAAAAGTGAGTTATAGGGCCTCCGTCTTAGTAAACCGAGGTCGTAAATAATTATTAGGAGTAATTATGAGTTTAATAGTGTGTTTAATTAGACTTTGATTAGGTAAATTTAGTTTAATTTAGAGTAATTAGTAAAAAGGACTAAATTGAATAAAGGTGAAAATCTAATTATAGATTAAAAGAAAGAAAGAGGGACTAAAATGGCAACTATGCCTATTGCATAAATTGAGCCGGCAAACAGAGAAAAAAATCTAAAGATTTTTCTTGATTTTAATTTATTATTAATTAATATTAAAATATAATAATATAAATTATTATTTAATTGGTATTATTTTATTATTATTAACTAATATATATATAAAAGAAATAAAAGAATAAAAAAAGAAAAGAAAGAAACAAAAGAAAGAAGAACAGAAGCTCAAACGAAACAGGGGAGAAAGAAAAGGGAAGGAAAAAAGAAGAAGGAAAAACTAGGGTTTTGAAACTTTAATCTTTAATTGGTAAGTCAATTAATCTCTTTTCTCTTAAATTAGATGTTTTAGAAGCTTTAGAACAAAGTTTTGATGAAATTAAGTTGAGGTCTTGGAAGTTTTAAGGTTTTTGAATATAGTTCATGTTGAACAAAATAGTGAATTAGGGATTTAATTGAATGAATTTCAAGTTAGCATTGATAAAGGGATTAAATTGTAAAAGAAGCTATAAGTTTTGTGATAGAGGAATTAAATTGAAAAAAAATTTAAATTAGGGTTTTATTATGAACATTAGATAGTTAAGTAGAATATGGAAGGAAATTGAATAAAAATAAAGTATGAATTGAGTTAAAAAAAATGAGTTAATTAGGATTAAATTGGAATTAATGTATAAATTGGATAGAAATTCAATTATTATTATAAATTAGTGCTGTAATTAATAGTGTAAATTATTATTATTATTTTTGTAGCTAGCAAAGAACCCGAAGCATCAGCACAAAAAGGAAAGGAGAAAGTTATCGAGGAGTAATCACGAAATCCGGGTTTGTATTACTATAATTTAAATTATTCATTATTTAATTGTTATTTCTATATTTATATTTAATAAGTGAAATTGAAATTGAAAGTGCTATGAATTGTAAATTGAAAGTCCCTATTAACTAGTCGGGCTAAGTCGGATATAGTTGGCATGCCATAGGATTGGAAGAGTTCAGGGATACTTCGACCTTGAGTCGATGAGATACTGGGTGTCATTATTTTACTTCGGATAGATTCGATGAGATACTGAGTACCATTCTACTTCGGTTAGACCGATGAGACACTGGGTGTCACTTTATTGCTTCGAACTATCCGATGAGGCACTGGGTGTCATTCTGATGTGTTTGGTTGGATCCGTGTATCCGTCAATGTCTGAGTCTTGTTAATAGGGGTAAACAATGTGAGAAAGAAAAATTGAATAGAAATAAAAAATTAAGGCATATAAAGTGATATACGATGAAATTGAGAAATGAGAATGAAATGGTTAAATTGTTTTGATATTGATATGGAATGAAAGTGATGTATAAATTAAGATAATATGTGTTCATGTATTATATGATTGATTATGTGAAATTTATTTGGTTATTTATGATTTGAATTATAGTAATACCACTGAGTATGAAAATACTCAGTGTACGGTTGTTTCCGTGCGCAGGTTAGTAGAAATTAAGGTCCTGGTTCAGCATCCAGATCAATCCCGACTTCAGTATAAACTCAGTGATGTAATTCTCCTCTTTTGGTAAAAGTGGCATGTAAGTGTTGTATAGGTTACATGTATATGCTTGTAGTGTTGGTTGTAAATATATATATATATATATACCATATTTTGATATTAGTTTAATAAAATGGTAAAGAGTTTATTATAAAATTTGACATTATGTTTGAATGAAAAAAAAATGAATAAAGTTATTAGTAAATTTTGAATAATATTAAGAATGTTTAATCATTGAATTAAAATGCTAATGGAATGATTATGATTTAGTTGAATTTGAGTATAAGTTGTTTTGGTTGCGGGTTGAAATTACAGGGAATGTTAGATGTTTATAAAAGGAGTTATATCGCGTTTAAAAAAAATTACGAAAAAATCTACGGAGCACCAAAACAAGTCCCAATTCCCTTTTAATACGTGTTTTGAGCCTCGAGGATTCAATTAAGTAATCTTATGATTATTTTATAGTATGTTAATTAATTATTTATTTATTATTTGTAAGTTGTCCGATATGTCTGGTAATACCTTGTAATCCTGTTCCGATGACGATTTAGGGTTAGGAGGTGTTACATTATTTTTCTCATCAGGTACACAAAAAGAGAGCCATAGTTTAAAAGCAAACAAAATGGGACTTAATTGAAGCAAAAAGTAAAGAGATTGGTCAAATTAAAAGATGTGGAAGAGTTAAGGGATTGAAGTGCAAAAATTTGAATTGTTGAAATTGTCAATAGTCAAAAATCATATTTTATTTATTTCTTTGATATTTTCTAATTTGTTTTGTTTATATTTCCTTTATTTTAGTAAGTAAGAATTTTTTTAGGGATAGTCTATGCTAAATTTAGCATCAAATTTGTATATAAATAAACTAGTTAGGGACACAATTAAATCATACTTGATTTGGATAGAAATTAAAGCAATTGTTCCTTTTTCCTTTATTCTTCTTTGTGCGCAGTAGCATTAGTTATTTCTGTCAAATTTCATTTCAATTTTTCTTTCCTTTTCAAGAATTTGTTTAATTGATTTCTAAACCCTTTTTTCTTTATATCTTCCATAATTTCACTAAACCCATTTTCCATTAACCAACAAGAGCATGATTTAATTCATGCTTTGTAATCCCCTTTACCCGGCCCAAGAGATATGATCGGATTCAGAAGATTATTTACGTAATTATTCTCATACGCAATCTGAAAGATCACAATTATTCACATACAATTATAAAATAATATATATATAATAATAAACTAATTAATTTCCAAAAATAAATATCAAAATCCCCAAAATAAAATCTGACTTATAACCCAAATAGATAATAAATAACAAAATATAATAAAAATCCAAAAGTAAAATAATAAGATAAAATGAAATGAAATAATTCTATAATAATGCCTCCGGATACCAAGTCTCCTATGTCTTGAGTATGTGTAAAGGAAATTGTAGGGAAGTGAGCTATAAAGCCCAGTGTGTCTCTAAAGTACATACAACCTAGTATATTATCACAACAATTTATAACATGAAATGTAACCACAAATCATGATACAATCACAAACACAATGCAATGCACCCATACTCCAACACACCAACATAGTGAAAAGGTTCCTCAGAACCCTTTCCCAACCATACGTCACCAATCGCAGTGTGGTTTTAGTATCAACCGTTTAAAGGAATGATAACTACTTCTTCCTCCATACAATCCCACCCCATGAACACACAATGGTATGGTCACATAATTATTACAATTAGTCTCAGTCTCAATCTCATTGTATTTCTTATATATCACAATTCACAGTAGAATAATCACAATAATTATTCAGCCACATGCTCAATATATATATATATGCATGACATTATCAACATACATTACATAGCTCAATCTCAATCATACCATCATTTCATCACAATACAATCATCTCAATATCAACCTACCTCAACACAGTATGAAATCACATATAAAACAACATCTCATACAATAGGCTATGTTACAATTGGAAACACATCTCTAAAAAGCAGAACTCAAACGACGAGGAGGTCGTCCACCACACACAGATTGAGTACCCGGTCTAACAAGATTAGATCCTACAAACACAACTAATATTAATACTATCCTAGCCACCACTTAAACACTAACTTAACTAAGATAACTTACGAGTAGCTCTTAGAACTAGTGCAGGAGTAGGTTGTACAGTCGGAGGAGGAAGTAAATCGTCAGTCTCAAAGTCGTGATCATGTAAATACATATATCTCACAATAGATTTCTCAATTTAAATCTCTAAATAACTCAAAGTACAAAATTAAATGTAAAATAATCAAAACGAGGCTTTCGAGTTTGAATTTGGAAAAATAGACAGTGAAATCGAACTCAAGATGTCGAAAAATGACAGGGAATGGTTTCTCAAAAAAAGTCAACGGTCAAAGTCAAAGGTCAACGGTCAACCGTCAATAATCAACGCGTTCGGGTCAGGTCGGTCCGATTGGCTTGGTTCACTTGGTTTGAGTGTTGGGTTTGTTCAGTTTGGGTTTAAGGTTATTTGGTTATAAAGTAATAAGGGTTTTAGGTTAAAATGATTAAGGGTTTATTAGGTATTGGGTTTGAGGTTTGAGTTTAGGCATAAAAGGCCCAATTTAACATAACACCATGGGAGAAATTAGGGTTTTGATTTCCTCCTTTTGAACGGCGCCATCAACACCTCCTCCACTAGAACAACGTTCGACCGTCGAGACCAACACGCATCCAACTCCCAAAATAAAGCCATAACACGAATTTAAAGCTTACCCTCACAAATGACAACGGCACGGATGATGGCGCACACGAAATCTGAGAGTTTGGTTGCCGATCTCACAATAATGATAGTTTTGGGGGTTTTGGTTTGAGGGGTTTAGTTCGCACAAGCACAAAGAACGAGTTGATATTAGAAGTGTCGAACATGCACGGTAATCGATCAGAGTTTTAGAGGTTGAACGAAAAAATGAGAGTAAAAGAGAGGAATATTTACTCGAAGACTTCTAAAAAATATTAAGATTTCTAAATTGACCCTAAAATATCACCCTCATCACAATAAAGTCCCAAACTTCCAATTTAGCCACAAAATTATGAAAAGCCCCCAAATTCCTAAATTTTCCTAATTTAGTCCCTCAAATAATATTAGGGTGTTACAACTCTCCCTCTTAAAAGAAATTTCGTCCTCGAAATTTACCTGGACCGAAAAGATATGGATACTGGGCCTTGATGATGGCTTTAGGCTCCCAAGTAACCTCCTTATAACCATGGTTGCGCCACAAAACCTTAACTATCTTAATGGTCTTCCTCCTAAGAACCTTTTCAACCTGAGCAATTATTTCAATCGGTTCTTCCTCAAAACTCAAATCTGGATGAACCTCAATCTCTTCAATAGACACAACATGAGATAGGTCCGATCGATAACTTCTCAACATAGAGACATGAAAGACATCATGAATCCGTTCAAGCTCAGGTGGTAACTCAAGTTGATAGGCAACTGGTCTCACTCGAAGTATCCGATAAGGACCAATAAAACGAAGACTCAACTTGCCTTTTCGTCCAAACCTAAACACTTTTTTTCACGGAGATACTTTCAAGAAAACCTCATCACCCATATTAAACTCAATATCTCGCTGCTGCAATCGACATAAGACTTCTGCGTGTCAAAAGCAATCTTAAGCCTCTCACGAATCAGTCTAACCGTCTCTTTAGACTCCTAAACAATATCTGGTCCCAACAACCGACGCTCAGTCAACTCTGTCCATCTAATAGTAGTATGACATTTGCGCCCATACAAAGCCTCGTAAGGAGTCATCTTAATATTGGCTTGATAACTGTTATTGTAAGCGAACTCTGTCAGTGGTAAAAAGTCCTCCCAACTACCTTGATACTCAATCACACAACCCCTCAACATGTCTTCCAAAACCTGAATCACATGTTCGGATTGACCGTCAGTCTACGGATGATAAGCAGTACTGAAGTTTAATTGAGTACACAAAGCACGGTGCAAAGATTCTTAAAATCTCAAAGTAAACCTCGAATTTGAAGCAGAAATGATAGACATAGGCACCCCATGAAGACAAACTATCTCAAAAATGTATAGCCGAGCTAACTTGCTCAAATGATAGTCAACCCTAATTGGAATGAAATGTACAGACTTAGTGAATCGATCCACAATCACCCAAATTGAATCTTTCTTGGACGGAGTCAAGGGAAGACCACTCACAAAATCCATAGTCACACGTTCCCATTTTCACTTCGGTATCTCAATCGGTTGAAGTAATCTAGAAGGACACTGATGCTCAGCCTTGACTTTCTAACATGTCTAACACTTCGACACAAAGTCAACAACATCTCTCTTCAAACTATTCCACCAATACCTATCACGAAGATTCTTATACATCTTATCTCCGCCAAGATGTATGGAATAAGGGTTATCATGGGCCTCACGGAGAATGGTCTGTTTAATTCCTGAATTTTTTAGAACACAGTATCGACCTCAAAAACATAGTACACCATTTTGATTCATGGATAAGTCCACAGAAGTACCTTCTTCCACTTCTCTTAAACGGTGCTCCAGATATGGATTACTAGCCTGCTCAGCCTTAATCTCCAAAAGTAGAGTGAGAATAACTCGGAGTTAAGCTAAAAGACTGTCATCCTCAAACAAACTCATTCTGGCAAACAACACCCTCAACTCAGTCACAACACTAGGACTTAAGACGTCGGCAACTACATTAGCCTTGCCAAGATGATACTTAATCTCACAATCGTAGTCCTTAAGTAGCTTCAACCAATGACGTTGTCTTAAATTAAGCTCATTTTGAGTAAATAAATACTTCAAGCTCTTATGATCAGTGAAGATGCACTTCTCCCCATAAAGATAGTGTCTTCAAATTTTAAGAGCGAAGGTTACCGCAGCAAGCTCATGATCATTGGTAGGGTAATTAATCTCATGCGGTTTCAACTGACAAGAAGCATAAGCCACAACCTTTCCCTCTTGCACTAGCATACATCTCAATCCTGTGTGAGAAGCATCACTGTAAACAGTATAAGCTTTCCCAAATTCAGGTTGGACCAAAACTGGTGTTTGAGTCAACATAGACTTCAAAATTTCAAAATTAGACTATTGAGCCTCGGTCCAAACAAATGGATCGCTCTTCCTTAGAAGCTTAGTTAATGGAGCCGCAATAATTGAAAAACCTTTAACAAACCTCCGATAATATCCAACTAAACCCAAGAAACTACGAATCTCAGAAACATTCTTAGGTTGCTTCTAGCCCATAATAGCCTCAATCTTTTTGGGATCCACATGAATATCCTCAGCAGAAACTATATGTCCCAAAAACATAACCTTAGAGAGCCAGAATTCACACTTGCTGAACTTAGCATAAAACTGCTTCTCTCTTAAGGTTTGCAGAACTACTCTGAGATGCTCCTCATGCTCAGCCTTAGACTCAGAGTAAACCAATATGTCATCTATAAATACCACCATAAACTAGTCCAAATAGGGCTAGAATACCCTATTCATCATGTCCATAAAAGTAGCAGGGGTATTAGTTAACCCAAAGGGCATCACTAAAAACTCATAATGCCCATAAGGAGTTCGAAAAGCTTCTTGAACATATCCGAATCTTTCACCTTAAACTAGTAATACCCAAATTTCAAATCTATCTTAGAAAACACAGTAGTACCTCGAAACTGATCGAATAGGTCATTAATATGAGGCAAAGGGTATTTATTCTTAATTGTCAGTTTATTCAGCTTTCGATAATCAATGCACAATTAAAGTGTCCCATCTTTCTTCTTAACAAAAAAAAAACCGGTGCTCTCCAAAGTGAAACACTAGGTCGAATAAAACTCCTATCCAACAGCTCTTACAACTGCACCTTTAACTCTTTGAGTTCCTTAAGTACCATTCGATAAGGTGCCACAGACACAAGAGTCGTACTAGAATAGACCTCAATGCCAAACTCAACTTCATCATGTTTAGGTGGCACACCAAGCAACTCTTCTAAGAATACATCATAGAAATCTCTCACTACTCGAATCTTTTCAATCCCAAAATCTGATTGCCTTGGATCCAAGATGTAAGCTAAATAAGTCATGGACCCCTTTCTAATCAACTTTTTGGCTTTAAGGGCCAAGATCACATTAGATAGAAACCATCTACGTTCACCAATTAGGGTTATCTCTCAATTATCAAGAGTTCTCAAAGTTGCCATTTTCCTTTCACAATTCAAGTTAACTTGGTGGTCAAAAAGCCAATCCATTTTCAATATGAGATCAAACTCATTGAATGTTAACTCTAATAAATTAGCAAGAAAGATTTCCCCTTAGATCTCTAGAGGATAATTGCGGTACATCTTATTAACCTTTATAGAAATACCACAGGACTTTGAACAGTAATTGCAGACTCAAAATTTTACACAGCAATATTGAGACCCCACAACACTGCACTCGTCACATAAGAATACGTCAAACCATTATCAAGTAAGGCAAAGTAAGGAATAGAGTGAATGGAAAAAGTACCCGCTATGACATCAGGCTCATCACGATTCTCATGTCTCCTAGTCGCATACACTAACCCAAGTTATCTCGCCCCAAATCTAGCTGCTCCACCACTCTGAACCGACCTACCTTCAGTAGTAGAACCCGAAGCAACCGGTCTAACCTGCCTTCTGCCTCTAATAGGAGCCTGAACCAAAGTTTAAGATTGACTCTACACAAATAAACCAGTAGGAGGATGAGGATAATTTCTAAAGATGTGATCTTATGAACTGCACCTAAAACATGTCTCAATCTTTCTCCAACACTCGCTCCCATGTCTTTTACTGCAATAAGAACAAAGATGTAAAGGACGAGGACCAGTAGAACACCAACACTACCCACCGAAGCTACCAAAACCGCAAGCCTCACCCTCGGATAACTAGGCTGAACTGCCTCATCTCTAGGCCTTTTAGCAAAAAGACCACAAAAAATAGGCTGAATCGGTGCGCCAGTTGGCTTTTTACTATGCTCTCTATCTTGAGCCTCTGAACCTTAGTACGAGCCTTCAAACTCTCAGCAGAACTAGCTCGACTAATCAAATCACTGAATACCTTATCGTGTTGTATATTAACCCCAGCCTGAAGCGATAGTCGTAATCCCTTTCTAAACCAGTCGCACCTCTCTTTCTCATTAGTAACCAACCTAGATGCATATCGAACCAACCTCAGGAACTCAATCTTGTAGTAATTAACAAACATGTCTCCCTGCCATAAGTTCATGAAATCATCCATACACTTATCAAGAAACTCCTCACCCACATAGTGATCCTGAAAGACCTCTCTAAAATAATCTCACGTAATCTAACCAACAGGAGTAAACTCTTCCACAGTATCTCACCAATTTTTGGCCTTACCCCTCAGTAAAGAAACAATAGCCCTAACTTATTGACCAGCAGAATAGTTTATCTCCACAAACAATCTGTGAAGATCCTTCAGCCAATACTCAGCAACTGAAGGATCCGTACCATTCCTACCCTCAAAGACCTTCATCCCAGCAGCTATAAAATCGACAGAAATGGGCCTCCTCAGAACCCTCAAACTAACACCCAGCAGATCCACAGAGTAATCTCAATAACTCCAGACTAATCGTAGCATTATCCAACTCTACAATCTTACTATCCCTAATGTCAGGAACATCCTCAACAAGAGCTTCCCCAGCAAGCAAGCCTCCCCCAATAGCTTGTTGACCCTTGGTCGCGACCAATCGTAAGTTTAGCACTACTACATGGTGGCATACTATCTATCTACATAAGTAATAAATACTAAGTAAGAATTGGTAACAGAGATTAAGAATAAATCATAATTTTTATATATTTATATAACAAAAACAAAAAATTATTTTATAATATATTTAATTTATTTAGAAATCCTCATTTAACCTTAAAACTTTTTAAACCCTATCTGAAGAGCCTAACAATCTGTGGGTTGAACTCCACTCTGATACCACTAAATGTAACCTCCTTTACTTGACCCAAGAGATATAACCAGATCCAGAATGTTATTTACGTAATTATTTCCACACGCAATCCTAAAGATCACAATTATTCACATACAATCATAAAATAATATATATATAATCTATAATAATAAACTAATTAATTTCCAAAAATAAATACCAAAATCCCCAAAATAAAATCTGACTTTCAACCCAAATAGATAATAATTAAAAAAATATAATAAAAACCTAAAAGTAAAATAATAAGATAAAATGAAATGAAATAAGTCTATAATTATGCCTCCGGGTATCAAGTCTCCTATGTCTCGAGTATCTGTAAGGGAAACTGTAAGGAAATGAGCTATAAAGTCCAGAGTGTCTCTAAAGTACATACAACCTAGTATATTATCACAACAGTTTATAACATGAAATGTAACCACAAATCATGATACAATCACAAACACAATGCAATGCACCCATACTCTAACATACCAACACAGTGAAAAGGTTCCCCAAAACCCTTTTCCAACCGTACGTCACCAATCGCATTGTAGTTTTAGTTTCAACCGTTTAAAGGAATGATAACCACTTCTTCCTCCATACAATCCAACCCTATGAGCACACAATGGTATGACCACATAGTTATCACAATTAGTCTCAGTCTCAATCTCATTGTATTTCTCATATATCACAATTCATAGTAGAATAATCACAATAATTATTCAGCCACATGCTCGATATATATATATGCATGACATTATCAACATACATTACACAACTCAATCTCAATCATACCATTATTTTATCACAACACAATCTTCTCAATATCAACATACCTTAACATATAAAATAACATCTCATACAACAGGCTATGTTACAATTAGAAACACATCTCTAAAAAGCAGAACTCTAATGATGAGGAGGTCGTCCACCACGCACAGATCGAGTACCCAGTCTAACAGGATTAGATCCTACAAACACAACTAATATTAATACTATCCTAGCCATCACTTAAACACCAACTTAACTAAAATAACTTACGAGTAGCTCTCGAAATTGGTGCAGGAGTAGGTTGCACAGTCGAAGAAGGAAGTAAATCGTTAGTCTCAGAGTCGTGATCATCTAAATACACATATCTCACATTAGATTTCTTAATTTAAATCTCTAAGTAACTCAAAGTACAAAATTTAAAGGTAAAACAATCAAAATGAGGCTCTCGAGTTTGAATTTGGCAAAACAAATAGTAGAATCGGACTTAAGACGTTGAAAAATAGCAGGGTAGGATTTCTCAGAAAAAGTCAATAGTCAAAGTCAACGATCAAATTCAACGGTCAACGATCAACTATCAACGGTCAATGCATTCGGGTCGGGTCAGGTTCAAGTCAGGTCGGTTCGATTGGCTTGGTTCACTTTGTTTGGGTTTTGGGTTTGGTTTAATTTAGGTTTAGGGTTATTAAGTTATAAAGTAATAAGGGATTTGGGTTAAAATGGTTAAGGGTTTATTGAGTATTGGGTTTGAGATTTGGGTTTAGCCATAAAAGATCCAATTTAACATAACACCATGAGAGAAATTAGGGTTTCGATTTCCCTCTTTGAATGACGCCGTCAACACCTCCTCCACTGGAACAATGTCCAACTGTCTAGACCAACACGCATCAAACTCCTAAAATGAAGCCATAACACAAATTTAAAAGCTTACCCTTACAAATGACGATGGCACGAACGACAATGCACGCACGATAATCGATCAAAGTTTTAAAGGTTGAACGAAAAAAAGAGAGTAAGGAAGAGAGGTTTTCGATAGAGATGGGGAATCAAAAGGGAGAAGAAGGGTTTCAAAAAGATTTAAGGGGTTTAAATACCCCAAAAATAAGAATATTTACTTGAAGACCCCTAATAAATATTAAGGTTTCTAAATTGACCATACAATTTCACCCTCATCACAATTAAGTCCCAAACTTCCAATTTAGCCATAAAGTCCCTTTTAGAATTCAATTAAGTCCTTAATGTTACTAAAAATTACTAAAAGCCCCTAAATTCCCAATTTTTCCTAATTTAGTCCCTCAAATAATATTAGGGTGTTACATGCTTCACTAAATTTTCAACTTGGCTTTAGGTCGATGTTCTTTTCGGTCATGATCGTGAGAAACGATTTCGCATTAATAATCATCCGTACGATATTCACCATCTCTTTGGAATATTGAGATAGTACAAATTCATCCCTTAAAGTTAACTCATTTTCAACACAAATTACACGTTGGGTTGGAGTCGTTTTAGCATACAGTTGAGAAGACGAGTCGACCGTGTTGTATTCAGATTCTCGCGAACAAATTGGCGTATCCTAGCGGGGTCATACTAGTAGGATTTTTTCAAGGGAGATAGTGATTGGGTTTAAACGTCCCACGCGATTGAGGCTGTTAATCTAAGTTAGGTTCTTCAGAACGTAAGGCTATTGAGATCTTGAATTGTGAACATGTGTATCGCGATTAGAAAAATGGTAAGGGTTGATTTGCAGGTTGTACCGAAACCAACTACGAAATGAAGAATTGGCAACTAGGACATTCTTAGCTACTATAACCAACTTATTGTTCAGAGAAGAAAGTACATTTTCAATGATCGAATCGGAAACCGGAGTTCATCTAGTCTAAGGTTAAGGCTTTATAATTTTGATTTCAAAATTCACATTTATTTTTCTATTTTTATTTTATTTTTCAACTTATAAAATTGTTTATTTTTGCTGTCTCACTTATTTAATTTCTAAACATTTTCAACTCCCATGATTTATTTTATTTATTTTTTAACAAGTCTGTTTCGAGTCGTGGGCACGACTGTTGACACAATAGAAATTTTGTTCATAAGAAGAACACAAAAGTTGATCACAATAACCAATCCCTATGGAATTGACCCTACTACCCTATAATACTATTTCGTATTATTTTATCGTAGGAATATTTATTTGTTGGTTTCGATGCCCATCAATTTTTGGCGCCGTTGTCGGGGATTGGTAATATTTTTCTAATTTTCGTTTATTTTCTTTATGACAAGGTCAGAATCAGAAACTCTCGAATTTGAACCAGAGATAGAGAAATTGGCCCGAAAGTTGAGAAAAGAAGCTATTTGGCTCGGTAAATGACCACAAACCAGATTTGAAGAAGGATATTTTATCGAGGATATTTTCTCATTCGACGAACTGAAGATAATGACAAATCAAACTATTCGTCAACTCACAACAACACTAGATGAACAACAATAGCTATGCATAACCTATCCAGCAAGAGGAATGCTATTCGAGTTGAATTAGGGTTTAATTTATTTATTACTCGTTTTTTGCAGTTTGAAAAACGAGAACCCTCACATTCATCTTAAAGAATTTCACATGGTTTGTTTAAGTATGAAACCATAAAATGTAATCAAGGATCACATTAGCCGACTCTGCTAAAGAATGACTATTTTATTTACCTCCAGGATCTGTTAACACATGGTCTGATATGTCTTATTTATTTTTTGACAAATTTTTTCCAGTAGCAGAGGCAGCCAAATTGAAGAGAAGTATTGTCGGAATAAACAAAAAGAGACAGAATCACTCTATGATTATTGGGAGCGATACAAGAAGCTATGTACAAGTTGCCCACAACATAGCCTACCTGAACAATCGCTTCTTCAATATTTCTATGAGTGGTTACTCCTTATGGAAATGAAGATGATTGATGCTGCTATTGGAGGGGCACTTGTTATCATGACTCCCCAAACGGAAAGGGAACTAATCTCAACGATGGCTACGAATTCTCAACAGTATCGACTAACTACAAAACCTATGAGAAGGGTTCATGAGCTAAGTACTCTATCCTTAGAAACTAAAATTGAAAAGATCACTAATGTAATTCAAAATTTGCTTGCAGGAAAAACGAACCCAGCTCGGTTGTGCAAGATTTGTGCCATGCCTAATCATCCAACAAACTCGTGTCCAATTTTACATGAAGACACAACAACACAAGTAGATGTCATTGGGAGCTTTCCAAGACCACCTCAAAAGGCATTATAGTCTGCATTCGAACACTTATAATGTAAGGTGGAAGGATCACCCAAATCTAAGCTATGGATTGAACCATCGATACAATCAACCGTATCAGCTAAGGCCACCTCCACCTCAACAGTATCAACCCCCAAAGTCATCTCTTGAAACTATAGTAGAGAGGTTAGTTGTTATCACCGAAAATTTCCAACAAAATACTGAAGCGCACTTCTAAGAAATAGATAAGCAAGTGAGCAAGCTTGCACCACGGTTAGTTGTTTGGAGACCCAAGGCAAGTTACCCTCTCAAACTGAACTTAATCATTGACATAATGTAAGTGCTATAACATTGAGAAGTGGTGCGGTTTTGAAACCCGTAATTGGCACGAGTCGTGCTTACGATGCTAAACGCGAAGAGAAGGAACCCGATTCAGAGGCTTCAATCTAGTCGACACCACAGAAATTATTTACAGTACCACCTCCATTTCCTAGAAGGCTCGTCCAACATAAGAATGAGCAAGAAGAGAAGGAGATTCTAGACACTTTTCGAAAGATAGAGATAAGCATTCCCCTTCTTGATGCGATTAAGCAAATTTCACGTTATACAAAATTCTTAAAAGAATTATGCACAAGTAAGAAGAAGATCCTTAGTTTTGAAAAAGTGAGTGTTGGTAAAAACGTTTCCGCTATGTTATAGAAAAAGATACCACTAAAATGTAAGGACCAATGTATGTTTCCATATCTTGCAAAATATGTAGTGTTGGAATCCAGAGAGCCAAGTGTGACTTAGGTGTGTCTATTAATGATATGCATCTGTCTATTTATAAACTACTAAACACGGGTCCTTTAAAAGAAACATGTGTAATAATTTAGCTTGTAGATAGGTCTATAATGTATCCGGAAGGAGTTTTGAAATATGTCTTCGTCATGGTAAATGAATTAATTTTTCTTACATATTTTTACATCGTTGACATGAAGGATGACGACTCGACGAATTCTTTCGATATTCTACTCGAAAGACCATTTTTAAGCATCACGCGAGCAAAAATTGATATTTGGAGTGGAACACTCACCATGGAATTTGATGGTGAAGTGGTCAGGTTTAATGTTTATGAGAATATGGGTCATTCTAGTGCAATAACAAATGAACCAATATGTGAAATTGCCATTCGCGTTGAGGCCTCGAAATTAAAGCTCAAACCGTTATAGTAACATTTAAGGATTTTGATAGCCAAAAAGGCAAACTCGAATGGAGAAGCTCAAAGACGTCTCAATCCACCAATGATGGAGGAGTCTATGGGATTCAAATAGAAAAATTCGAAAAAAATTTTGAATTTCAAACTATTCGAATCAAGTTATTCGAGTTAAATGAATCGAGTTGAATTTTTTTTGAATTTCGAGTTCGAATCAAGTTGAATTTTCGAATTTGAATAAACCGAATAAAACTATATCATTTTTAATTTTAAATTTATATTACTTAAGCCCAATTTACTTTACCTATTTCCCTCCAAAACCCAAACCTTTTATCTTACCCAATTTTTCCCCTAAAGGTTAAAACCCATCCATAAACTAAACCCAAATATTTTTAATTTTTTACCTTTTATCTTACCCAAATATAATTTCGTTCTTAATTTTTTTTATAAAATTAAACAACATCAAATTAATTGTTTAATTTAACTCGAACAAATATATTCGATTCGATTCAATTTGAATTCTATCTCACTCGACTCAATTCATAAAAATTTCAAATCGAGTTAGGATGATGAAATAGGATTCGAAAACTTGATTAACTCGAAAATTTTTCATTCGATTCGATCGAATGCTCACCCCTAGTGGAGTCCATAAAGTGCTTCGAGAGCAATGGGCAAATGTCAAAACCTTTCTACGAGAACTTCCAAGTGCACGTAATAGAAGAATTAATCCACAAGGAGCCAAACGGATAACATTTAAGTTCGTCGAGCTAACGACGTTAAACAAAAGCACTTTTTGGGTGTCAACCCAAATTTATTTTAATTAATTTAATTTTGAATTTTATTCTAATTTTGATATTTGGAGTGGAACACTCACCATGGAATTTGACGGTGAAGTGGTCAGGTTTAATGTTTATAAGGATATGGGTCATTCTAGTGCAATAACAAATGAACCAATATCTGAAGCTGCCATTCGCGTTGAGGCCTTGAAATTAGAGCTCAAACCGTTATCGAAACATTTAAGGATATTGATAGCCAAAAAGGCAAACCCAAACGAAGAAGCTCAAAGATGTCTCAATTCACCAATGATGGAGGAGTCCATAAAGTGCTTCAAGAACAGTGGGAAAATGTCGAAACCTTTCTACGAGAACTTCCAAGTGCACGTAATGGAAGAATTAATCCACAAGGAGCCAAACGGATAACATTTAAGTTTGTCGAGCTAACGACGTTAAACAAAAGCACTGCCACCCAAATTTATTTTAATTAATTTGATTTTGAATTTTATTCTATTTAGATTGAAAATAAATACTATTTGATCAGATTCATGTGATATGTTCCAAGACACTACTTTTTACTTTGTTCTCCTAAGTACATATACGCCTCGAAGTAATAGAGTATTCCGTCAGACACGCAATTCCGCTCCTAGGGATCGAGATGAGTAGCCCCATTCCTCTATGGAGGAAAGAATAAATTGTTTTGAGGCTCACTTAGAAACAATGGAAGCCAACATCAAACGCATCCTCTCAATGCTACAACGCGATCACCGCCGTCGTCCTCCACCTCATTAAATTTACACGGGGAGTACACTTTGTCCTATCTTTTTCTATTCTTTAAATTTGCACATTGAGGACAATGTGAGTTAAGTAGGGGGATTCATTATGCATGTCATGCTATTTTTCTTTACATATATGCTTATGCATATATTAATGCTATTCGACAATTAGTTTCACAAATTCACTTTTAATTATTAGGCTTGGTTTATTTAAATAATTAGGAATTCATGAATAATGATTGCTTATTTCGATCAAAACATATTTCGTAGAGTTGAAAATATTATGGAAAAAGTTGAACACTTCATAAAATTAGAAACTCTTTAAACTTGCCCAATAATGTACTCTAATCATGTAAATAAATAAAATTTGTTAATAGCTTGGTTAAGAGTGAAGATTCAGAAATGTGACCAGATTGCGTAACCGGGTTAAGGTGCTTGACTTGTCATCTCAATTCGCGTAAAAAGATTTGAGTGACGAACCAAAACTTGTAACACTCCACTAATCAATCTGCCATGAGAAATAAACTAAGAACATGTCAAATTGAGTAACCAAGTTGAGGTGCTTGGCTTGTCATCTCAATTCACGTAACAAGATTTGATTATGTCTTGAAATTGTTCCATTTTGAAGTAAAAAAAAAAGAAAGAAAAAGAAAAATATATATGTAAAAGTTGAGTACGATTATTTAGCAAGTTTAATTAGGCCTTAATTTTTGTGAAGTGATTGATTTTTTTTACATAATATTTGAAAGTTTATTGATTGGACAGAGCAATTGCCTATTTTTGATTCACCTAATTGTTTTCATGACACTTGACTAAGGAAGGGGATTTGATTTCGAAAAAATTATCGAATAACTTTAATATAAAATACACATTATGCTTGAGGAAAAGCATAGACTAAGTAGGGGATTTTGATTGTAAATAAATTTAGTATTTTTATTTGTGTATTTTTTACTAAATTAAGAGCAAGATACTTCTAAATTCATATTTTTCTCACCAGGAACATAAAGGAGAGCCACAATTTAAAAGCAAGCAAAATGAGATTTAATTGAAGCAAAAAGTAAAGAGATAGGCCAAATTGAAAGATGTGGAAAAGTTAGGGGACTGAAGGGCAAAAATTTGAGTTGTTGAAATTGTCAATAGTCAAAAATCATATTTTATTTCTTTGATTTTTTTGATTTTATTTTGTTTATATTTCCTTTATTTTAGTAGGTGGGAATTTTTTTAGGGATAGTCTATGCTAAATTTAGTATCAAATTTGTATATAAATAAGCTAGCTAGGGACACAATTGAATAATACTTGATTTGGATAGAAATCAAAGCAATTGTTCCTTTTTCCTTTATTCTTTCTTTGTGCGCAGTATCATTAGTTCTTTCTGTCAAATTTCATTTCAATTTTTCTTCCCTTTTTAAGAATTTGTTTAATTGCTTTCTAAACCCCTTTTCCTTTCCATCTTTCATAATTTCACTAAACTCATTTTTCATTAACCAACAAGAGAATGATTAAATTCATGCTTCACTAAATTTCCAACTAAGCTTTAGGCCGGTGTTCTTTCTGGTCAAGAATCGTGAGAAATGATTTCACATTAAAAATCTTTCGTATGATATTCACCATCTCTCCATAATATTGGGATAGTACAAAGTCGCTTAAAGTTAACTCGCTTTCAACGCAAAGTGCACGTTGGGTTGGAGTCTTTTTGGCGTACAGTTGGGAAGACGAGTCGGCCGTGCTGTATTCAGATTCTTGCGAACAAATTGGCGTATCCTGGCAGGGTCGTACTAGTGAGATTTTCGTCAAGGGAGATAATGATCGAGTTTAAACGTCCTGCGCGGTTAAGGTCGTTAATCTGAGTTGGGTTCTTCAGAACGCAAGGCTATCACGGTCTTGAATGGCGAACGCATGTATCGTGGTTAGATAATCGGTAAGGGTTGGTATGCAGGTCGTATCGGAACCAACTATGAAATGAAGAATTGACGGCTAGGACGTTCTTAGCTGCTATAACCAACTTATTGTTCGAAGGAGAAAACACATTTTCAAGGATCGAATCGAAAATCAGAGTTCATCGAGTCTAAGGCTAAAGCTTTAAAATTCTGATTACAAAATTCACATTTATTTTCTTATTTTTATTTTATTTTTCGACTTATAAAATTGTTTATTTCTGCTGTCTCACTTATTTAATTTTTGAACATTTTCAACTCTCATGATTTATTTTATTTATTTTTTCAGCAAGTCTGTTTCGAGTCGTGGGCACGACTGTTGACACAACAGAAATTTTGTTCACAAGAAAAACATGAAAGTTGATCACAATAATTAGTCCCTATGGAATCGACCCTACTACCTTATACTACTATTTCGTATTATTTTATCGTAAGAATATTTATTTAGTGGTTTCAACGCTCATCACATAAAATTTTAATGAAAACAAGAAAATAGCTTCATGACAAGATAAGTTTCTTGTGAAGCTAGTTAGAGTTCATATTTGAGGGAAAGAAAAGCTTGAAGATGGATGTTGGAAGTGGAAGAGAGTATGAGTAGGTGGAGAAATTAAGGTAGGTTATTTAAATTATTATGTTATATTTATTGTAGTGTATAATTTGATGTGAAATTATAAGAATTAAGTGTATATAATTATATTTTATGAAAGTATTATGTTTATGTATGAAGTGAATGATGAATGATGAATGATTTTATGAATAATTGAAAGTAAGAAAGTGGGGGTGTTTTTACTAAGAATATTTCAATTTGAAATTAATGAATGATGGAATTGTGTGTTTACCATGTTGAATGTGGTACATATCTATTTTGAATACTATTTGGATGCAAATTGGAAATAATTTGTTAAGTGATTAATTTGACAAAAATTTAAGTAAGGATCAAATTGTAAAATTTGTAAACTTCTGAATTCTAAAGGTTGTGTAGTGAAATCTAAAAAGTTGATGTAGTATTAAATTATATGATTACGAAATATGAAAACCGGAAGGTTGAGCATGAAATAGTAAAGTTTGATATTATAGGGATTAAATTTTAAAGATTTCAAAACATTAATTTTACAACTAATTTATATGGTTTGAGAATTTATCATTCTGAAAGCAGAATATGAAAGTTTAATGGTTCAAGAATCAGGGATTAATTTGTGGAAATTTTGATAAGATTTTAATAGTAGGGATTAAATTACAAAATCTCAAAATTTTGAAGAAAAAAAAGAAGAAGAGAGAGACTGTTTTGCAAAACTGGGCAAACTGAGATTTAAGGCTGAACTGAAAATGAAAAAAGAAGAAGAAGAAAATAGGATTTTCAAGGACTGAATTGTAAAATAGTGTAAAATTGGGACTTCAGGGACTAAATTATAAAAATTGCAAAACTAGAATTTTAGGGTTTGTTTAGTAAATTTGGAAAAATATAGGAGTGAGAATGAGCAAATTAATTACATAAGTTTTTAAATGTAATATTTGAAAAATTCTATTGAATTAAGTGTATTAAACTAAAATAATTGAAACTTTAATTAGTAAGATTAGATACATTAAAGTGAAAAGAATTATATTATGAAGTATATGTTAAAAAGAATATGATTAAGAATAGAATAAGTTAACAAAGGAAATGTAAAATGTAGTTAGTATTGGTACATCTTGAGAAAGGATTAAATTAAAAAAAATAAATTAATTATATACTAAAAAAATTATGTTACAATAAGCATAAGGTTTTAGTATATGTGTTTCAAAGTTTCTTTATGAATACTTTGAAGCTAGAAATGATTAATAATCTTGTATATGTTTCGATTTTATGAATGAGGTATCGATATCTTTGTTCATAAAATCATAATTTCGCTTGAAAATATTCTGAAAAAAAGATTTAAGATTCTCTAATTAAAATTTTAGAAGGAGATTTAGTATCATATGGAGTCCATATAACATTAGAAAAGTAAGCAAGGGTTAGGGATTGAAACTGAAAATTTCAATGTGATATTCTTTATCCGTATTTGTTAACGAGCCGGGTGAGGAGTGTTACACTCTCCTCTTGGTGGATGGTCGTACGTGCCACGTATGGTCAAAGTGCTCCCTTCCATGAACTGTACATGGCTTTTTTCGGAGGGGGACAAAAATCTCATCGGAGGACAATACCTTCCGTTGTTGAGGGACCGTTAAACTATGGTCGATCCCTTTTGCATCATGCTAAAGGGTGTATATGGTAGGTAGTGTTGACATGGTAAACCTACTACCAATAAGCTGTCATTGCGGAAAGCATAGGTGGATGAACATGATGAGACTTATTATGTTATTTTTTCTGAATTGTGGTACAAGGTTATTATGTTCAGGTAAAGTTTGGTGACCTAAAGGGTATGTTCACATTAAGAGAAGTGTTCACACTAGAAAAATGGGTGACTTGAGGAGCGGTTGGCCTTTTCACAAAGACGGATGGACAAGGCCTCTGAAGGGAGCAAGTAGTCCATTCACAGGGGTGAACGACTTATCCTCAGGAGGCTAGAGCCCAATTTAGTGAGACACACTAATTATAATGGTTACTCAAACATGCAATCCATGTATAGTTACAAGCAATTACACTCAAATTCGATTACTATATGACTTTTCAAACACTATCTTAGCTTTAAAAAAAGAGTTAATAACATATATATTAATTATTACACAAACATGCAAATAATCAATTACCTTTCTAAATTTATAAATATTTGTATTTTTACAATTAATAAATGTATATAAATATTTAAAACATATTAAAATATTATTAATTAGAGTCAATGGCTTAAATTAATCTAACACGTTTCATTTTAAAATTAAATTATTAAAAATAGGTCAAGATACACAAAAATAAAAAAAAATACTTCAAGCATCAAATAAGTGAATTTTTGTTAAAAAAGAAAAGAGGAAAAATAATCTGGATTGGTATGATTCAATACTAATCAAATTGACTAGCATAGATCATACATACGGATACAAAAACAGTCTAATTGTCATTAAGCAATTGGTTTAAAAGAAATAACATTAAAAACAAATGAATGTGATATTAAACATGAAAATGACAAGGCATAATCTAAATTATTGTCCTATGAGTTTTTGAACATAGGAAGGATTAGACAAGGAATGATGCAAACTAATTATAAAGGTGATTTGAGGCTGAAATACTTTCCCATCACTCTTGAATCTAATATCTTCAAGGCTTCCTCAGATTTTATGCAAGTAGGTCTTTTGTATTGGCTCAATGAAGTTCCTTTGGACACATAGTAATCCATTAGTGCCTCAAAACTTCCTTGCTTTACCACCCTAATCTCCAAAGCTGCAATTATGTTCCTTTTCCTATAGATTTTATATGTATAATGCAATGACTCTTCCATTCTACAGCAACACTCTTCCATTATCTTTGGGTCAAGCTCTTTGCAATGATTGCCTTCTTTTCCCTTGATCTCCTGATAATGCTTAAATATGACATACTTTTGGATATTAAATATATATATTTTTAGAGTATGATCTTATTAAATTGGGCTATTTATTGTCTTTTTATTTTGTAGGGACTCAAGTGGTGATAGAAGATAAATTAGAGACAAAAAGCATAATTTTAGAGGAGAATTTGAAGTTGTGCAAAGATGGAATGCTAAAAGAGAGAGTTTATAGGACAAAAAGACTTGGTTTTATTTTATTTTATTTTTAAAAAATATTTTATATTAGGATTTAATATTTAAGATATTATTTATTATTTAAATTTGTATTTAATTTTTATTTATCTTTTTTGTATTTATATTTTAGAGTTTAAATTGGATCCAATTAGGGGAATTAAATGTTAGATATAATTCTAATTATCTTTTAGAATTTAGATTGGATTCAACTAGGAATATTATGTACTATAAATAGGGGGTGGAGTGATTGAATTATTTTATTCCCGATTCATTGAAAAATCTTCCATCTCCCTAAATCCCTAGTTCAATAAAAGCTTTATTTTATTATCTTGTGTTCTTCCCCAAAATCATGAGTAACTAAAAAACCCTTCTAGCCAAAGGTTATCAAATATTCCTCCAAGGTTCATGAGGCTTAGAATCTGCACTTAATTCTTTTCAACCCGAGTATTCATCAATTCTCTGTAATACGGGATTGACGCTTCCGTCCAAAATCCCTACAAAAGTAATCTTTTCATCTTGTGCAAAGACGGCCGCTTTGTGTGTTTTGAGAAGGTTTCACAGTCGATTCGTTAACTTACTGCGTCAGAGGTTGCCGAGCCAAAAGAGACAAAACGGCGTGGCATTCGTCGTTGGGAAAAGGTGATCTAGTGTAAGACAGTCCCATTGGAGCGACGGTTGGCTAGAGTCAGGTTCTACTAAAAACTATATCCGGAGCTGGTGGTCGTAGGCGTCCTCTTCCACTATAACTGGCTTATTCGGGCATGAGAAGAACCATCCAAAGTCTATGATTGAATCGAGGAAGAATCAAGATAACCGGAGACAGGATCTCTAAATATCGATAAAACCCTTCTTCTTTCAACTTGTTTATTTTATGTTATTTATTTTTTCTTCGACTTCCCTATTTTCTACTTCTTTTAGTTCTATTTTCTTTTATTTTTTTTAATTCAGTTTCTTTTATTTTTCCTTAGATCACAGAGCTTTTCTTGGGCTAGATTTAGTCCACGATCTCGACAGACAAGACTTTTACGACTCTCCAGTCCCTGAGGATTAGACCCTACTTCCCTTTTACTGTTATTTACTTTAATTTTTGGAATAGGTTATATTTGGTGTTCCCGACGACACATCAAATTTTGGCGCCGTTACCGGGGACTGGTAACGTACTAATCTTGTTTTCTTTTTTCTGCTTATGACTAGATCTGCTCCAGGTAATCTTGCATACTCGTACGATCCCGAAATTGAAAAGACTGCAAAAGCCAATCGCAAGGAAGCAAAGTTACGGAAAAGGCAGTCGAAAGTTGTAGGAGTTAAGCACAGCCCACCTTTAGAAGTAGAAGAAGGCGACGAAGGTGAATCTAGGGTAAACGAAAACCCTAATCCAACACTGGAAAACCAAGGAGTTGATTTACCGGCGGAAGTGTCGATTGCTAGGGTTGACAAAAATCAAGATCCACCACCACCTATGGATCAAACAATTCGGTAATTAGCCGAGGCTCCTGATGATCAACCACCATTGTGCATTGCGTATCCTACTATGGATGCTAATTTTGAGCTTAAATCAGGTTTAATCCAATTATTACCGATTTTTCGTGGGTTGCAGAATGAGAATCCACATAAACATCTGAAGGAATTTCATATGGTTTGTTTGAGTATGAAACCTCAGGGGGTAACTGAGGATCAAATTAAATTACGCACTTTTCCTTTTTCTTTAGCTGACTCCGCTAGGGAATGGTTATTCTATCTACCTCCTGGATCTATTACAACTTGGGCTGATCTTTCTCGTTTGATTCTTAACAGGTTTTTTCCAGCCTCTTGTGCTGCTGAATTAAGAAGAGAAATTGTGGGGATTAGGCAAAATGATGTGGAGTCTCTTTACGACTATTGGGAACGATTCAAGAAGTTGTGTGCAAGTTGCCCACAACATGGTATAACTGAACAGTCTCTTCTTCAATATTTTTATGAAGGCTTGAAACCTATGGAGATGAATATGATAGATGCAGCCAGTGGAGGAGCATTGGTTAATATGACTCCTCAACGAGGAAGAGACTTGATTTCCACAATGGCCTCAAATACTCAACAATTCCGAGCCAACCCTGAACCTACTCGAAGTGTTCATCAGCTAAGTAATTCCTCTTTAGAAGATGAAATTGAAAAACTTACTAATGTTGTGAGTCCTCTTATTGTAGGAAAGTTAGGGCCGACCTGTCAATGTGGAATTTGTGGTGAATTCGAGCATACAACTGATGCATGCCCTAGTTTGTATGATGATTATGTGGCCCAATTAGATGCTGTGGGAAACTTTTCTGGAGCACCTCAAAGGCGATATGATCCTTATGCAAATACATACAATCCTGGGTGGAAGGATCATCCTAACTTGCGATATGGACAAATTCACATTATAACCAGCCATTCCAAAATCAAGCTCCACAACAAGCGCATAATTCAGGTACTTTCTTAGAAACTATGGTAAATAAATTAGCAGCTAATGTTCTTGAATTTCAGCAGCAATCTATAGATTTCCAAAAGCAAACTGTGGATTTTCAAAAGAAAACTGAGGCATCTATTAAGGAGTTGACCACACAAATGGAGAAAATAAATGCACAGGGTAGGTTACCGTCACAAACAGAACCTAACCCAAGACAAAACGCGAATGCAGTGAATCTACGAAGTGGGAAAATATTGGAACCAATTCATGGTAAAAATCATGCTCAAGAATCTACCTATGAAAATCAAAAAGACGACGAACAGGTTCGATCGAAACCTCTATTACCTAGAATTCAACCTCCGTTTCCTGGACGACTAAGGCAAACCCAGAAAGGTAATGAGGAAAAGGAGATTATTGAAACATTTAGAAAAGTCGAGGTAAATATACCGTTGTTAGATGCTATTAAACAGATTCCACGGTATGCTAAATTTCTGAAAGAACTTTGCACCAACAAAAGAAAATTGACTGGAAACGAAAAGGTAAATGTTGGTGAGAATGTATCTGCGGTTTTGCAACGAAGGATGCCAACAAAATGTAAGGATAGAGGTATGTTTGCAATTCCATGCAAAATAGGTCACTTTGGAATTAAGAAAGCTATGTGTGACTTAGGAGCTTCTATAAATGTAATGCCTTCTTCTATTTATGAATCACTTAACGTGGGTTTTTTGAAGGAAACAGGTGTTATAATTCAGTTGGCGGACAGGTCTATTGTACATCCCGAAGGAGTCCTTGAGGATGTGTTAGTGAAAGTCAATGAACTAATTTTTCCTGCAGATTTTTATGTGGTAAAGATGGAAGAGGATAAAACTCCTGGGTCTTCCGATATCTTATTAGGGCGACCTTTCCTTAGTACTGCAAATACTAAGATCGATGTGCGAAGTGGAACCCTCACAATGGAGTTTGATGGGGAGATCGTAAAGTTTAACGTTTATGACGCAATGAGTCACCCTAGTGAAATCTTGAATGTAAACTGTGTTGATATAGTGGAATCTTTAGTAGATGAGACTTTCAAATCACTTCATGAGATTGAGCTCGAAACATTATTTGATGATGATCTTAATGTTGATTTTGATTCTACTTTAAATTGTGAATTTGTTAATGAATTATTGCCTCCTATAAATACTAAACTTTTACCTTCTATTGTGCAGACACCAGAGTTGGAGTTGAAACCACTTCCCGAGCATCTCAAGTATACATTTTTAGGGGATGGTGAGACTCTTCCTGTTATAATTTCGAATAAACTCTCTAAGTGTGAGGAAGCAAATTTAATTCAGGTACTAAAGAGCCATAAGGAAGCCATCGGTTGGACCATTGCCGATTTAAAAGGGTTAAGTCCTTTGACATGCACTCATAAGATCTTTTTAGAGGAAAACACAAAACTGAGACGAGAAGCACAAAGACGGTTAAACCCAGATATGATGGACGTAGTAAAAAAGGAGATTATAAAGTTGTTGGATGCTAACATAATTTACCCCATTTCCGACAGCAGTTGGGTAAGTCCTGTACAAATCGTGCCTAAGAAAACAGGCGTGACAGTAAAGAAAAATCTCGAGGGCGATTTGGTACCTGTTCGAGTGCAGAATGGGTGGCATGTCTGCATTGATTACAGGAAGTTGAACTCTTATACTAGAAAAGATCATTTTCCTCTTCCTTTTATAGATCAAATGCTTGAACGTTTAGTTGGAAAAACTCATTATTGTTGTCTTGATGGATATTCAGGTTTTTTTCAGATTCCAGTTGCACTCGAGGACCAAGAAAAGACCACTTTTACATGTCCATTTGGCACGTTTGCATATAAGAGGATGCCATTCGGACTTTGCAATGCACCGGCTACTTTTCAGAGATGCATGATGAGTATATTCTCAAAATACGTAGAAAATATCATTGAAGTTTTTATGGATGATTTTACTGTGCATGGGGAATCTTTTGATGAATGCCTTAGGAATCTCACAAAAATTTTAAGTAGATGCATAGAATTTAATCTTGTCTTAAATTATGAAAAGTGTCATTTTATGGTAGATAAAGGTTTAATTCTAGGTCATATAGTTTCATCTAAAGGGATTGAGGTTGATAAAGTTAAGACTGATATTATAAGTTCTTTACCATACCCCTCAACTGTGAGGGAAATTCGTTCTTTCCTTGGTCATGCAGGATTTTATAGGCGCTTTATAAAAAACTTCTCGAAAATAGCTGAACCATTGTGCGAGTTATTGCAAAAAGACAAAAAATTTGAGATCGGCCCAAAATGCAAAGAGGCTTTTGACACGTTGAAACAAAAGTTGGTTTCTGCTCCTATAGTCCAAGCCCCAAACTGGAAATACCCTTTTGAGATCATGTGTGATGCCAGTGACCGAAGTGTAGGGGCTGTTTTGGGGCAAAAGATAGATCGAGAGCCCCATGTCATTTGTTATGCTTCAAAAACCCTAGATGCTGCGCAAAGCAATTACACTACCACAGAAAAAGAACTTTTAGCCATTGTATTTGCTTTAGATAAATTTCGATCTTATTTATTGGGATCTAAAGTAATAATTTTTTCTGACCATGCAGCTCTTAGGTATTTAATTGCAAAGAAAGAAGCAAAACCGAGACTTATGAGATGGATTTTATTGCTACAAGAATTCGATATCGAGATTCGAGATAAAAAAGGATGCGAAAACTTGGTGGTTGATCACTTGAGTAGGGTAAAAATGCCTTATGATGATATTTTTATAAGAGATGAATTCCCTGATGAGGGCTTATTTTCGGCCCAAGAGTATTTTCCATGGTATGCGGATATGGTAAACTTTCTTACTACAAGTTCTTTACCTATTGAGTTATCTCGTTCTAGGAAAGAAAAACTTGTTTTTGGCAATCGAACAGCATATAAAGGCCCAATAGGTATGTCTCCATTTCGACTTGTTTTTGGCAAAGCTTGTCACCTTCCTGTTGAACTAGAACATAAAGCTTATTGGGCTGTAAGGCAGTGTAATATGGAATTAGAGCCCGAGGAAAAGCTAGGAAATTAGACATCCAAGAGTTGGAAGAGATTCGAAATGACGCCTATGAGAATGCTCGTATATACAAGGATAAAACAAAACTGTTTCATGATAGAATGATATCCCGAAAGCAATTCTCAATAGGGCAAAAAGTGTTACTTTACAACTCAATTCTAAAATTATTTCCCGGTAAGCTTCGGTCTCGATGGTTAGGACCTTTTATTGTTACTAAATTATTTACCCATGATGCAATAGAAATAGAAAGTGAGGAGACAGGGAAGCGTTTCACAGTTAATGGTCAAAGGTTGAAACCGTTCTATGAAAATTTTCAAGCTCAAACTGTCGAGAAAATTCATCTTCAACAGCCTCAGTACTGATTCGGGTCGTCGAGCTAACGACGTTAAACAAGCGCTTGTTGGGAGGCAACCCAATTATTTTTATTTTTTATTTTTTTATTTTTCTATCTTATTTTATTTATTTATTTATTTATTTATTTTTGTCCAGGAAACTCGAGGAATTTATTTCAAAAAAAATTAATGATGGAAACTGCAACACTACGAGAGCAACGATAACATGGGGAGTATTCTAAACCCTTTTCTTTTCGTATTTATCTTCACATTGAGGGCAATGCGTTTTAAGTAGGGGGGAGACATTCCTCATTGTTTTTACTATTTCATGCTCATGATTTTACCCATGAAATGCCCACTGTTTTGCCTATAAGTATGATTCTTATTTACTGAGTTAATTTTGATTTTGCTATGATTAAATTTGTCTCCTCTATTTTATTTCTATTAGGCTCATAAGATTATGATTAATGAAGAAAACTCTATCTTGCTTATGGTAAAATTGATTGAGTCTAAATGTAAGAGAACAATTAATTCTGATGCATGCCAAAGTTGTTTTTTCTTGATTGTTAGTTAATTGCTAAATTTATTTTTGATACTTGTTTGTTTTTCCTAGTCCTCCTAAATTAAAGTTCTTTATCCGAAAAAAAAAAAGAAAAAAAATCCTTTGATGATTCCGTGGTTATGAGCATAGTTTAAAACGTGCCTAACTGAGTAACCGGGGTTAGGTGCTTGGGTTGTCATCTTACTTCGCGTAAAAATGTTGTGTGACGTGTTAAGCAAAACTCCGCTAACCCGAATAAAAAAAAGAAAATAATAAATAAATTCAGAATGTGTTAGACTGAGTAACCGGGGTGGAGTGCTTGATTGTCATTTCACTTCGCGTCAAAAGGGCTAATGCATTCCAAAAAAAAAAGAGAAGAGAAAAATTGAGAGCATGTTGGGCTGAGCAACCGGGATGGAGTGCTTGGGTGTCATTTCATTTCGCGTCAAAAGGTCCAATGTATTCTTAAAGAAAAAAAAGGAAAAAATTCACAAAATAAAGAGAAGAGAACTAAATTTGGAAACAATGGTGAACAAATAGGTGTCTTGGTAAGTTTAGTAAATTATCTAACTCTCATGAAATAATTCAAGATGATTTAATTGTTGTGTGTTTTAATTGGGTTACTTTTTTGATTTTATCTACAGCAAGCTAAAAGTTCTCTTTATTTTTCGAAAGCATTAAGTCTAATTATTTGTAGAACTTTGGAGTATTATTTTCCATGGTGGAATTTTAATTACTTAGTGGATTATGAGTCATACTTGAGGGCAAGCATGGGCTAAGTAGGGGGGAATATGATAATGCTTAAATATGACATACTTTTGGATATTAAATATATATATATATATATATTTAGAGTATGATCTTATTAAATTGGGCTATTTATTGTCTTTTTATTTTGTAGGGACTCAAGTGGTGATAGAAGATAAATTAGAGACAAAAAGCATAATTTTAGAGGAGAATTTGAAGTTGTGCAAAGATGGAATGCTAAAAGAGAAAGTTTATAGGACAAAAAGACTTGGTTTTATTTTATTTTATTTTATTTTATTTTTAAAAAATATTTTATATTAGGATTTAATATTTAAGATATTATTTATTATTTAAATTTGTATTTAATTTATATTTATCTTTTTTGTATTTATATTTTAGAGTTTAAATTGGATCCAATTAGGGGAATTAAATGTTAGATATAATTTTAATTATCTTTTAGAATTTAGATTGGATTCAACTAGGAATATTATGTACTATAAATAGGGGGTGGAGTGATTGAATTATTTTATTCCCGATTCATTGAAAAAACTTCCATCTCCCTAAATCCCTAGTTCAATAAAAGCTTTATTTTATTATCTTGTGTTCTTCCCCAAAATCATGAGTAACTAAAAAACCCTTCTAGCCAAAGGTTATCAAATATTCCTCCAAGGTTCATGAGGCTTAGAATCCGTGCTTAATTCTTTTCAACCCGAGTATTCATCAATTCTCTGTAATACGGGATTGACGCTTCCGTCCAAAATCCCTACAAAAGTAATCTTTTCATCTTGTGCAAAGACGGCCGCTTTGTGTGTTTTGAGAAGGTTTCACAGTCGATTCGTTAACTTACTGCGTCAGAGGTTGCCGAGCCAAAAGAGACAAAACGGCGTGGCATTCGTCGTTGGGAAAAGGTGATCTAGTGTAAGACAGTCCCATTGGAGCGACGGTTGGCTAGAGTCAGGTTCCACTAAAAACTATATCCGGAGCTGGTGGTCGTAGGCGTCCTCTTCCACTATAACTGGCTTATTCGGGCATGAGAAGAACCATCCAAAGTCTATGATTGAATCAAGGAAGAATCAAGATAACCGGAGGCTGGATCTCTAAATATCGATAAAACCCTTCTTCTTTCAACTTGTTTATTTTATGTTATTTATTTTTTCTTCGACTTCTCTATTTTCTACTTCTTTTAGTTCTATTTTCTTTTATTTTTTTTAATTCAGTTTCTTTTATTTTTCCTTAGATCACAGAGCTTTTCTTGGGCTAGATTTAGTCCACGATCTCGACAGACAAGACTTTTACGACTCTCCAGTCCCTGAGGATTAGACCCTACTTCCCTTTTACTGTTATTTACTTTAATTTTTGGAATAGGTTATATTTGGTGTTCCCGACGACACATCATCTCCCAAAATAAGACATAATGACCTGGTACCGAAGAAGCATCAGCATAGCTAGTGTACTCTGTTAAGATGAACCCGAGTGGATCGAGAAGAACTTTTGCTTCTGTCACAGCCTTGAAGAGATCTGTTTCGCTTGTTTTTTCCATATCAACACTTAGGACAACACTTTGCCTCTCCACAAACTGGAATTGAGGTGCATTATTGTGGAAACCACTCACCATAAGAACATCTTTGACTTTATATCGATATAATCCTGAAAGAAATAAAGAAACGGATATCATCAAACTAGATTAGATCATTATCTAAATTCCAAGGAGGAACTTTTACCTATAGAATTTGTGACAACTAGTTCATAACATTGACCAGGCTTCACATTTACGAGATCAACAAGTTTAGTATCTTCATCATTGCTCTTTATTTCAATAGATTCATCAAGGTCATTCTTCACAGGAAGGAATTCAAAGTAAGCCATGTTAGGGAGAAATGTGTAGGAGACATCAGAAGGATTGCATAGAGGTTCTAAGTTAATCCCACAAAAAGCTTCCGAGCAAGCATATAAAGATGAAACTAAAGGAAGCCCTCCGCAATAGAACTCGAGTTCTGCAGTATACTGTCTCATAACACCCGTACATATGCCAGCAATGTACCTTGCTTTAGGCCATAGCTTTCTGATTATTCCATCCCATGATTTACAATTACATATGCTCTCTATCAAGTCAGCCTGTTTTGGACTAGGCTTCATTATGAACGATGCTGCATTTCTGCATCCAGGGTCTGTAATCCTGTGGCTCAATCGACCCATTTTTATGTCATAGCATAGCTCTTGCCAGTGATTTTCTAGACACTTGATAGCTCTTAGCACCGTAGATGCAAAGAATGAACCAATCATGACAACCTCATCTCGTTGGATTAAACCAGAAAGTAATTGACAGTATAAGCCCTGGTTGGGGTCTGGGCAAAAGATGCTCTCACTGGGGCTTGTGTAAAGCTTAGGTAAACTGGCTCTAAATCCACTCCCCTTGAATATGCTGGTTGAAACAGCTGTTGCCATGAGGCCACTAGGAGTTTCAATCTTCGGTCTGGCAAACATAAGCTCCATTCTTTTACCGGTTTCGTTGATGTCAACCATGTGCCTTTAAAATTAGATGGATAAAGGCAAATAGTTAGTTTTAGGACTGAATTGCCGTTGTAAATGAAAAAAGCAAGAAAGCAACTATGTATATTATTTCAGTATACGTACAAGTGGTATTCACTAAATTCTAGTGCGACTATCTGCATGGTATATTATACATATATCGATATTATATGTATTTGCTTAATATGGTAACTTATATTATAATATATCATAACTATATAGTAACGATTGATTTGTTTTGTTCGAATATCATTACTATTGATTAAGTAAACAGTGTGATTTCACAGGCACCTGAAGTAAAAACCAGGAGAAAATAGGGATGGGTTCCTTACTTTATCACAGGAGTCTCGTACAAGCCACGAAATAATTCCCACTTCTTAGCAACTTGGGCAGTGACAGGCATCAGCTTTGGCTGCCCTCCTGAAGTCCCAGAGCTGCATTTGATCAGACAGATGATAGAACTATTAGAAGGAAGCAAACAATACCCCCAAAACACACAGAAGCAAAGCAACAAACTCATGCATGCCTTATAAAGAACCCTGTAACGGGTTCATCTAAAAGGATATCTGATGTCTCCCCATTAGCAATCTTATCTATGTAAGGCTTGAGATCTTCATAAGTAACAATGGGAACATTGTTTTTGAAGAGCTGCTTGTCAGTTTAGCCATGGAGGAATCCCCTTAAATACTCAGTTCCTGCATTTCTACTTAGTATTTCCCTCAACACCTCGTCTTGAATTTGCCCAGCATTTGTGGTCAGTTCCTCATCATCTTCAACCCACCTTCATACCCATTCATTGCCATCGACTTTATTACTGATTTCTTGACTGTAAAAAGGATGAGATCCAGACAAGGGGGAGAGGATGCTAATGTATATAATAAGTTCTTTCATTCAAATTGGACAAAAATATAACAATACTTTTTATTGAGATTGCATATTTTCAATTTCTAAGAGATCTATTCATATTAATTTTTTGAGATCTGTCAATAGACCAGCTGATGCAATGGCTAAATTTAATTGATAATAACCTTCAAAAATTAATTTTGAGTAAACTACTAAAATAGCTATTTTTATTTGCCTTATTTTATATTTTAATCACTCATGTTTGAAATGTTACGTTTTAGTCACGTTATCGTGTTGTAACATTTTTGTTATTTAGTGTCGTTAATGGTGTAATGGTAAGCTAACGTGACACGTTAAATTATCATTTTAAAATTAAATTTTAGGTTAAATTCTACAATTGATCTCTCTATTTTTTTTTTTCATTTTGAGCAATTTAAATTTTTTTTTTATGTTCTTTAACTTTCCTTTTTTTTTCTTAATTTTCTATTCTATTCTACGTCTCCTTTTGTTTTCCTTCCTTCTTCATTTCTTTTAACGTAGTTTTTTTATGTTTTACATTTGTTAAAACAAGTCTGCAAGCTTACCTCACTCGAAAAAATTAAATTATTCAAAAATAAAAGTATAGGGACTAATTTTAACAAATGAAAAATAGAGAGAAAAGCATAAAAGAATGAGAAATAAAGGGGAAAAAAAAGAAAGTTAAAAGAACTATAAAAGAAAAAGAATTAAATTGCTCAAAATATAGAGATCAATTGTATAAATTAACCTAAATTTTTTGTTTGAAATGATGATTTAACGTTCCATGTCAGCTTACCATTGCACCGTTAACAGCAATTAATGGCTCAGTGACGAAAATATTACAACGTAATAAGGTAAGTGACTAGAACATAACATTTCAAACATAAACAACTACAAAGTAACTTGAGATAACAAAAGTGACTATTTTAATAGTTTACCCATTAATGAATAATAAAATAAGTAGTAATGAGTAGATCTAATAATTCATATTACCATTCCTCCTCCCCCAAAATAATAATTCATATAAACGTGGACACATTTACATATTCAATTCATAAAATTTATATTATATCTTAATAATTTATTTATCATGATACATCATATAAACTATAAAAATTGTCTCATTAGAATCATCTTTATCTGATAAATTATATTTTGTGCGACATAACTCTGATTTTGTTAGTACATCACGTGATTTTCTTTAACTTTTAGGTATAATAGTTCTTTTGCCCTTCAACTTTACGAAAAAAATTATTTTAATCTTTCATTTAATTTTTCGTTTTTTTTAGTTCTTGAATTGCATTTTTTGTCAATCACTCCAAAATGGATAGATATGTTAATGTTTGTTAACTATGCTTATGTGACAAACATGTGGATTACCACATGAATGAAATGTCATCATTTAATTAATCTTTTAAAATTTAAAGAATATTTGTTTTATAATTTTTACCCTTTTTCAAAAACAATTTAATGATTTTAAAATTTTAAAACTAACTTTTATAATTTTTTTGAATTTTTAAAATCTAAAAAATTAATTAAATGCTGAAGTAGCACACATGTCCCCATCAGCAAAGTTAAAAAATGTTAAATTTTTTTCATCTATTTTTGAGTGATTTGACAAAAAACGTAAATTTAAAAGATAATAAAGATGAAAAATTAAATGTAAAGCTAAAATATTTTTTTAAGGAGAGTTGAATTGAAAGAATTAGTGAAGGAAGGGTTTAGTTGTTAAAGATTGGTTTGTTGGGAAAAAAAGGTGAGAACATAAGGATCAAATTGCAGTACATGTTTAACTAAGGTATTAAATTGTATTGTTTAGCTTGAGGATGTGTTTTAATGGTGTTTTATACATGTCTTTTGAAGAGAAATAATTGTAGAAAGGAGGATCAAGCAAGGGAAAGGAAAAAGTCTTTGATTGAACAAAAAGAAGAAGTTGTGACCTCTTTTGTAAAGCTTGAAAATTTTGGGGTATGTGCTCCCTAAATCCTCCTTTATCTTATGTATTAATTAAAAGGTTTAATTGTATGCTTAATAGCGTGGTAAAAATTTGACATAAACTTTGAAACACATGTGATGATTTGATGGTTAAGGGTGTTCGCTTTTAAAAATATGGTTTGGATTTGAATCGTATTAATCACATTTGTTGTTCGAATTTTACCATGTTACTATAATTTATCAAAAAAAAAATTGACATAAAACTTTTGAGTATATATATTTGGCTTAACTAAGATTAATGAGGAATAAATAATGAAATCAGTAAGTGTTAATAGTGAATTATGTGGTAAGTGTTAATAAACCTTGAATGTGTTAATGAAATGCATATGTGAATTATATGAAACTATAGCAAAAAGGTAGCATTATAGGGATCAACATTCAATAGAATCGAATGAAATTGTTCGAGTTAAATTAAAATTTTATTACAATATAACTAATTTTATATTATAACACATAAATTTAAAATCATATATATTTGAAAACTTTTTCAAAGAAAAATAATAAAAAATAAGATACTTTAATATGATGAACTTGAACCATTAATTAACTTATTTAGGTCCCAAAATTATTATTTTAGAAAAATTTTAAAATTTTAACTTTCTTTATATATTTTTATAGTTTTTTAAATCAATAAAATTTATAAAATTTATAAATATTTTGAATTTTGGAAAATTATTTTGATTTTTTTTTTGTAATTTTGTTTAGAGAGGGACTGATTTGCTTATTTTCAAAATTGACAGAGACCAAAAAAGTATTTACACTAACTTGTTATTTGAATTATTTGAGTTATTCGAATTGTAAAATTCAATTCAATCAAACTCAAAACTCGAATAACTCAATTCGATTAACTCAAAATTTAATTTTTTTATTTTTTCGAATCGAAACAAGTTTACTCACTCCTATTGAGTAAGGTAAGTATGAATAAGCTTGATATGATTTGCTTATAAAATGTGTCCTAACTCATATGAATTGGGTAAGCTATGCTTATGTACATTGATTTTACGAGGTGGAAAAGTTGTTAAATGTTATGATTATTTAGAGGTTTTTTTTTTATTAAAATAACCTTAAAACATTAATTAATTATGAAAATTATTTGCACAAAAATTTATTTAAGAAAATAACTCGTTTGTTATAGTGAATATTGGTGCTGCCTGATCAACCAGCGACACCACACACTTTTTCGACCCAATCATTATTTTTTTTTTAAAAAAATTGTTAATGTCGCTATCGTGTCAAGCAACACTTGTATGTATTTCTCGACACTCATGAAAAATACAGGTATTAATGGTGGAAAAAAAAAGGAAAAAAAGTTTTGGTGATGTATGCACCTGTGGCTGTCAAGGAATTTTTTTTAAATGGATTAGGTGACACCCCTAATTTTTTTTCTTTAAATATTTTTTTAATTGGTGCTGCCAAGCTGTCGGGCGGCACCGGTGGCTATCAGAGAAAAACTTTTTAATAGATGTCATCGTTCTGTCAGGCGGTATCAAAATATATTTTTTAATTGGTGTCATGGCAAATTGTCATGAATTCTTTTTAATGGGTGTCGTTGGTGTGTCAGGTGACATCAGTATTTTTTTCAAAAAAAAAAGTTGTGAAGAGAAAACAAAAGGACCAAGAAAAAAAATAAATTAGTGGTGTCGTCAACACATCAAGTAGCACCAGTAATCTCGCTACACTGTCAGGCGACACCACCCGAGTTATATAACCCCACCTTGGTTCATTCCATATATGTTCATTTCAAGGGGTTAATTTTACAAACAACAATTGATTGTATATTTGAATCTTGCCAGCAAATAAGAATGCGGCTTAATAAAAATGCAAAATTCGAATATATGAAAGAAAATATTAGTGCAAAAATAGCTCGATGTTGTGGGAGGAGTCTGTCCATACTATTATACAAATTTTCAGTGTTATCAAATTTTATCAAATTTACCGAAATAGAACTTGTAGATGATGAAGACTTAGAGACAATGATCACACTTTATTACTTGAGTGAGAACGTGAACGCTGAATCAGTTTAGTTGTTTGCTAAGTTAGCAGATGTGGAATCCATTCAAAATGTCACTCCATTAAGTTAACAGTATGAAGTTCAAGACCCATGTATGAAGGTTCCGAGAGCGTCTGTTGATGGACAATCGTCTATACACGGGTTTGACTTTTATCTGAATATTAGATGGGCCGAACAATGTGGTTATGGAGGGATGAAATTTGAACCCGTGGCGACACCGGTGTCACCTGATAGCTTGGAGACACCAATTAAAAAATATTTTAAAAAATCAGAGGTGCCGCATGACAAATCAACGACACCCATTATAAAAAAAAATCCTAGATAGCCACTGATGTCGCCTAACATGACAATGGCACCAAAATTTTTTTTATCACTAACAAGAATTTAAAAAAAAAAATTGACAGGAGCCGCCTGACAAACCGGCAACACTCATTAAAAATATATTTTTCACTGTGGATATTCTTATTTTTCATGGGTATTTCGAAAAATACATAAGGGTACCGCCTGACACAATGGCGACACAAATTTTTTTTTTTTAATTGGTGATTGGGTAATGATTAGGCCGAAAAAGTGGGTGGTGCCACCGATTGATCAGGCGGCACCGACATTCATTGTAACAAACGGTCATTTTCTTAAATAATTTTTCGATCACATATTTTCATAATTAATTAATATTTTAAAATTATTTTAATAAAAAAAAGTCCTATTTAGAGTCTATGTTTTAAAACTTGGAAATATGATGCTTAAAATGACGTGTATTTTGGTTGTGATGAATATATGAGAAATAGTTGAATGTCCTAATACAATTTGGACATAATTGATACGTCAATAGAAACTGTTAGCACTATCGTGTCTATTTCGTGTATGGAATTGATTAGATATGGCATATGTATAGTATGGAGATTGATATTGCACTTTTGTGTTAATTGGGTGTGTGGAGGTTAATGCCATGTTTGTAATGCACTATATGTGCTATTCTGTGTGGCGGAAGGATTACATGATATGATTGCACTTTATGCACTTGGTGTGGTGTAATTTTGTACCGTATGTGCAATATGGTGGGGTGGTTTGACTGTTTCGTATATGCAATTTTCGGATTAATCTAAGTTTACTACGTACAGATAAATGAGTAAAGAAAATGTTGGAAGATTAACTTATAAAAATTGCTAACTAAAAAAGGGGCATAGATATGTTTAATAGACATGTTGAACAAGATTGAAGATTGAGATGATATTTGAGATATCAACTAAACTTCAATGGTAAGTTAAGATAATTTGATAATGAGATTTAATACAATATTGTATTAGTATATGTAAGTTAAGCTAGTAGTTGTAAATGAATTCGAGGGCATGTTTAAAGCTATTAAATGGTTAGATGTTTGAATTTTGCAAATCGGAAATTTGGTTAATGAAGCTTAAGGTGAAATGATAACCTATAAATAAGTTTATACTATAAATTGATCAGTCATAATTAAAACGGGTTAAATGAAATTTAGTTTGGAGTACCTGCAATGCTCAGTGCGTGAAATTTGTTTCTCTTATGTAGGTTGTGGAGCATTAGTCTGATTAAAAAATATAAAATTTTTAAAAAGTTAATAATTAAATTGAATTACGTAGTCAAATCGAAATACTAACAATATTTTGCTAAAATATAACCCAAAGTCAACGATTTTTCCAACATCCCATGTGAGTGAACTTGGAAACATTACAGTGCACCTGTGTTTTAGATAAATCAAGCACTTGAATCTCAAAGGACTTTCTTGGCTCCCAAGGTAGCATGGAGCAAAGCTGACATGGTATGCTTATCTGATTGTATGCCCCTAGTTAACATTACTTGGAGTTCTAAACAAGATATCAATAATTTCACCAAACATTTTTCAGATTAACACATGCCTACAGCCCTACACAATAGAGTAAAAAGGATTATTCTCTCGAGTTTTTAAACAAGAAATTATGCAAACTAATTATAACGGTGCTTTAGGGCTGAAATACTTTCCTGTCACTCTTGAACCTAATATCTTCAAGGCTTCCTCAGATTTAATGCAAGTAGGTTTTTTGTATTGGCTCAATGAAGTTCCTTTGGACACACAGTAATCCATTAGTGCCTCAAAACTTCCTTGCTTTACCACCCTAATCTCCAAAGCCGCAATTATGTTCCTTTTCCTATAGATTTTATATGTATAATGCAATGACTCTTCCATTCTAGAGCAGCACTCTACCATTATCTTTGGGTCAATCTCTTTGCAATGCTTGCCTTCTTTTCCCTTGATCTCCCAAAATAGGACATAGTGACCTGGTGCTGAAGAAGTATCAACATAGCTAGTGTACTCTGTCAAGATGAATCCGAGTGGATCGAGAAGAGCCCTTGCTTCTGTCACAGCCTTGAAAAGGTCTGTTTCGCTTGTTTTTTCCTGATCAACACTTAGGATAACATTCTTCCTCTCCACAAATTGGACTTGAGGTGTATTATTGTAGAAACCACTCACCATAAGAACATCTCCAACTTTATATCGATATAATCCTGAAAGAAACAAAGAAAGGATGTCATCAAACTAGATTAGATCATTATCTAACAGGCTAATGTAGGAACTAGGAAGCATAATGCAAAATCAGAACATGGCATTTGGTTAATTGACTTAATTCGAAGGAGGAACATTTGCCTGCACAAGTTGTGACAGCTAGTTCATAACATTGACCGGCCTTCACATTTACAAGATCAACAAGTTCAGTATCTTCATCGTTGCTCTTCATTTCAATAGATTCATCATGTTCATCCTTCACAGGAAGGAATTCGAAGTAAGCCATGTTAGGGAGAAATGTGTAGGAGATATCAGAAGGTTTGCATAGAGGTTCTAAGTTAATCCCACAAATAGCTTCCGAGCAAGCATATATAGGTGAAACTAAAGAAAGCCCTCTGCAATAGAACTCGAGTTCTGCAGTGTACTGTCTCATAACACCCGTACATATGCCAGAAATGTACCTTGCTTTAGGCCATAGCTTTCTGATTATTCCTTCCCATGATTTACAATTACATATGTTCTCTATCAAGTCGGCCTGTTCTCGGTTAGGCTTCATTACCAATGATGCTGCATTTCTGCATCCTAAGTCGGTGATCCAACTGCTTAATTGACCTGTTTTTATGTCATAGCATAGCTCTTGCCAGTGATTTTCAAGAAACTTGATACCTCTTAGCACCGTTGACGCAAACAGTGAACCAACCATGACAACCTCGTCTCGTTGGATTAAACCAAAAAGCAATTGACAGTATAAGGCCTGGTTGGGGTCTGGGCAAAAGATGGTCTCAATGGGGCTCGTGTAAAGCTTAGGCAAAATGGTTCTAAACTGATTCCCGTTGTATATGCTGGTTGTAACAGATGCTGCCTTGAGGCCACTAGGAGTTTCAATCTCTGGTCTGGCAAACATAAGCTCCATTCTTTTACCGGCTTGGTTGATGTCACCAAAGTGCCTACCAAAGCAGACAGTTTTGTTTGTAAAAGCAAAACAGAGTGGCTTCTGCAACACTGTTTTGACATCTAACAGAATGCAAAGGATAAAAGATTGACATGTATTTCAATTTCACTGAGGTATGCGGGGGTTGGATATCTACTTTTTCAATATTCCAGTTGTAGACTATTTTAAAATTTTAATTTGTTCAATATTTACATTAAATATGAATATTACTATCCAAACCCGTCTACCATTTTCAACAAATTTGAGTACTGCTATTAATATATAACATGTATTTTATGTCATTGAGCCCATCTTATGAAAATTATATTGAGTTGTTTTCTATGGGGTATAATTATTTAGTTGTAACTTTAAAAAAATTATTGGTTTTGGTGTAACAAGTCTATGAATTTAATTGATGAAAACTAGAAATTTTATTACATGTATATATGAAGAAATCACGTATTTAGAATATAAAAATGTGTTTAAATATACAGTAAATAATAAAAAGTATGGTTTAAAACTAATCAATAGTAACACAAGAAATATATATGATATTAAAATAAAAAAATAGATTAAGTTGTGAGTAAAATGCAATTTAAACATAAAAACACATCAATTAAGAATACTAAATGAATACAATTGTTTATCATTATTGTGTCATCAAGTGTCGAGTTAATTTGTTAAAGTAACTCAATCAACAACATTATTAATAAGAAATTTTATCACTTGTGTATGTATGTAAAAACCACATATTTAAATTACAATATATACAATTGATGAAGGCAATAAATTGTGCATAATAAAATCAAAACATGTAAAGAAATAAAAAATAATTGGTTGGTGGTAAATTTAAAGTTGTACCAATGCAATTGGTTTGGATTCAAATCTCACAATATGTATAATTTGTACTAAAAAGACTAAAATATCTTTAAATAATATTACTTATTTTAACCACGGAATTTCATTTTTATAATTTTCTTAACCAAATTGGTGCCACAAGTGGTGCTTAGTTAACCTACGACACCAACTCAATGAAAGATTTTATTAATAGTATAAATATTAAAAATTAAAATAATATTATATCATAGAAAATAATGCTATATTGTATAATATTTAAATATATAATAAAATTATATTAGTATTATTCATAAGTATACATATTTAAATAACTAATGATATTATAATATATAATATGTTGGGTTAGTATTTGGTATATTAGTACTGAATTTATTTTATTTTACCTGTAATCTTAAAATATTGTCATGTGTCTCTTTTTTAAAAATATTTAATTTTCTTTAATATTTTATTATATCATATATGACACTGATCAACTTGTTAACTTGTTTGTAGAATCTAAAAACTCTACTTGTAACGTATCAAATATTTCCCCTAATATATTATAATATGTTTAATATCGATAAGAAATTAAATATATCATTAGTTTAATATTTTATTTAATATTAACATGGATTATTATCAAGTTTGAATCTTCTAATCAACAATATAATTTAATAGTTCACCTTAAGCAGAAGTGTTCATGAGTTTGACTTAAATATGATATTAGCAAAATTTATATTTATCTAAGTTTAGCCCGACTTAAAATATAAATTTAAAATTTTGCTTAAGCTCATCTATATTTATAAATGTTTAACTTAAGTTTATTTTAGTTTGATTTATATTTTTTGGAATTTTATTAAATATATATTATTTTTATAAAATTATATATATAATTATCTTAACATTTTTTAATATTTACATTATAATATTATATATAAGTTAGTATTTGGTATACTGACAATATGTTTTTTTTAATATTTTACTATACTTTTATAAGATACTTATCAACTCTTACTTTATTTCTGGAGTCTTAAAACTTCACTCATAGTATACCAATTATTTTTTCATTATATATTATTATATATTTAATTTTTAAACATTTAAAATGGCCTGTCTTTATTGAAAAGGAAAACTTTCAAAAAGAAAAAAAAAACTATACATATAGTTACTGAACTGTAATTTTTTTTAGACACTAATTGTTTTTGCAATTTAAGCATCTAGATTACCTAATTCGTCATTTTAGTTCCTCCCGTTAAAATCACAATAGGAAGGCTAACATGTCAATTAAAAGAATCGGTATAATAACAAATTTAACCATCAACATATTATATCAATTTAGCTATAATTTTGAAAAATTAACTCCCAAAATTATTATATTGTACACATTTCTATTCAGTGGCAGAGCCACATTAAGGCCCCTCAAGTCTAATTTTTTTCAATTTAATCCTTTGTAAATTTACACTATAGTCCTTCCAAAAATATAAATAACCCCCCAAAGTTTAAGATTTTTGCAATTTTTCCCTTTGTATATTTAATATAGCCACCTTAAAATGATAAATTTTTAATTTAAGCCCTTTATAATTTAAAAAATTTTAAATTAGTAATGGTAAAATTACACTTTGGACCCCTCAAAAATGATAAAATTTTAATTTAACCCTTTACAAATAATAAAGATATAAGCTATTAAAATGATAAAATTACATTTATACTATTGTAAAAATATATAATTTAATTCTGACCCCAAAAAAAAATATTCTGGCTCCGCTACTGTCTCAATTGATCAATAAAAATATGTACTTCTCTTTGTTCTCCTATTTCTTGTTCTTTTTACTTTTTTATTATTTATGTAATAACAATTATTATATTTTTTGAAAATATTTATGTTTTTTTTATTTTTTTAGAATTAAGATCAAATTGAGACTATGTAAATTTTGAGGGTTAATTTTTAAAAATTATGACTAAATTGATATAATATGTAAAAGTTGAAGGCTATATTTATTATTATACCAAATTTTTAAACGAGAGTGATCAAAATGACAGAACTATATAACATGGTTGCTTAAATTACAAACTTTTTTTATTTTGGGTACCTAAAATAATTTATTTATAGTTAAACGACTATATGTAGTTTACCCAAAAAAAACTGGTCTATCTGCCATCTATTTTTTATTTAATCGGAGAAGTAAAGCGCAATTTATTGTTAATGGCAACTAGAGGCAGGGGATTTTTACCCGTGATTGATCAATTAGAAAAAGGTTTGATTTCACATGCTGCTGAATGAAAGACTGAAAAAGGGAAAGTGGAATGGGTTCATACTTCATCGTCGGAGACTGGCTAAGGATTCCAAATAACGCCCCCTTCTTATTATATTCAGCATTGACAGGGATCAGCTTTGGCTGCCCGCCTGAAGTCCCAGAGCTGCATTTCATCAAACAGATAATAGAGCAATTAGAAGGAAGCAACCAATACCCCAAAACACACACAACCAAAGCAACAAATTCAAGCATGCCTTAGAAAGAACCCTGTAACGGGATCTGCTAAAAGGATATCTGATGTCTCCCCGTTAGCAATCCTTTCTATGTAAGGCTTCAGATCTTCATACGTAACTATGGGAACATTTTTCTTAAAGACCTGCTTGTCGGTTTGACCATGGAGGAATCCCCTTAAATACTCTGTTCCTGCATTTCTACTTAGTATTTCCTTCAATACCTCGTCCTGAATTTGCTCAGCATTTGTGGTCAGTTCCTCAATCATCTTCAACCCACCTTCATACCCATTCGTTGCCATCAACCCTATTACTGATCCCTAGACAGCTTTTTCTGTTTTCTTTTGGGGGGATGTTATAGCTTTTGGCAATGGAACTCCACCTATGCTAAATATATAATAAGATTCAGTGGACTAGACCCACACATGTCCAACGTGCATGATAAAATAGGAGATACACGCAATCTCAGTCAATGTTTAACAACAGAAAATTTCACTTGCCCGTCTATACATTCATAAATGTTGAAAATTATTATATTATATTATATAATTTTATATTTTATTTTAGCATTATTGAATGAAACAGTAACACCACGTCATTTACGTCTTTTTTTCAATAGTTTTATGTCACATTAACATTTTCATTTTTAATTTCAGCATTTTCATCCTGAAAAAATCAAATAAAAATTAAAATCCTGAAATTCAGAATGAAATTATTGATGTGACGTAAAATTATTGGAAAGAGATAATATCATTGTTTCATACAATCCTTTCTCACAGTATTATATCTATAGAAATCATCTACTTGGGTGTCAGTTGACACCTGTTCAAATGTCTTATTGTTTTTTTTAAAGATAAATTACACCCAGATCACTTTAAAATAAGATGTATATTATTTTTAGGGTAATTTATTTAAATGACTCAAAAATTTTCATTATTTATGAGAATGACTCAAGTTCAAAAATATACACCAAATGACCTAAAATGAACAGTAAAGATTCTAAATGTCCATCCAATGGCCGACATCTCCTCAGATTCTACCTCAATGATTGGTGTCAGACATAAAAAAATGGTATTTTTTTGTGTCGACCATACAATGGCCGACACCTACGTATTTTTTTTAATCTGGTATTATACTAATATACGAAAATACGATATTTTAAAAAAAATTGGTGTCGGCCATGCAATGGCCAATAACAAAAAAATTGATTTATTTTATCAGATAAAAAGGTGGTGTCGGCCAATGCATGGCCAACACAAAAAAAATTAATTTTTTTGTCAAATAAAAAAGGTGGCGTCCATCATTCAATGGCCAACACCAAAAAATTTGAACTTTTTATCAAATAAAAAGGTGGTGTCGGTCATGCAATGGCCAACACCAAAAAAATATTTTTTATCTGATAAAAAGGTGATGTCGGTCAATGCATGACCAATACCAAAAATATTTTGATTTTTTATCTGATAAAAAAGATGGTGTCGGCCATGCAATGGTCAACACCAAAAAAATTTGATTTTTTATCAAATAAAAAGGTGATGTCGACTATACAATGACCAACACCAAAAAAAAAATTTGTTAGATTAAATTGGTTGACACAAAAAAAATTGATTTTTTATCAGATAAAAAGGTGGTGTCGGCCATGCAATGATTAACACCAAAAAAAAATATTTTTGTCAAATTAAAAAGGTGGTGTCAGCCATGCAATGGCCAACACCAGATTTTTTTTTCAAAATCTCGTATTTTCATATATCAATATAATATCGGATTAAAAAAATACATAGCAATGGCTAACACCAAAAAATATCATTTTTTATGTCTGACACTAACCATTGCGGTGGAACTGAGGAGATGTCGGCCATTGGATGGGCATCTAAAATTTTTACTGTTCATTTTAGGTCATTTTGGTGTATATTTTTGAACTTGGGTCATTTTCCTAAATAATGAAAATTTTTGGGTCATTTGAATAAATTACCCAAAAAAGTTAAGAGGATGATGTGAAATTTCATATGTGAAATATTTATAATGAGATATAATTTATTACTTAGATAACCCAACAAGATAATTACATGTGAAAAATAATAAAATAAATAAATAATACATTAAATTAAAAAAATAACTTTTAATTTAAAGAAAATAAACATAATTATCTAAAAAAATAACTCAGTAGAAAAACTTTTAAGTAAACAAATATATGAAAGATTGAAACATTTTGAAAGAAAAAAATTGAAACATTGAATCTATCCAATTAAATCTGTTAAAAAAAACAAATTAAAAAAAAGTTGATGGTAAAAAAAGTTAAAAATATAATTAAAATTATTTTGACAAAACATACAAATATTAGTGATCAAATTTATGATTAATCGTTTAAGTTTTTTTTTATGAATAAGTTTCTATCTTTCTTTTAATTTTTTTGTTATAAAATTTCTTTGAATTCTTTTTAAGTGTCTAATTAGGGATCTTATTAATACGGGCGGTTTTTTTTTTGGCTAATTTAATAAAAATATTTTTATTTTAGTTTTATGATAATTTTCAATTAATTAAATAATGATAATAAAATAAAATAAAAACCCAACAAAGGGGAGGTTAATTCTAGAAAATCATAAAAAAATTATTTATCTAAAATTATTATCTGATAAAATATTTTTGGGACATATTTGACTTTGAAATAAATGATGTGACTTTCCAACCCATCTTGAAATAAAAAATTGGGATAAAAAAAACCCAACAAAGGGGAGGTTAATTCTAGAAAATCATAAAAAAAAAATTATTTATCTAAAATTATTATCTGATAAAAAAATTTTGGGGACATATTTGACTTTGTAATAAATGATGTGACTTTCCAACCCATCTTGAAATAAAAAATAGGGATAAATCCCGAATCTCCACAAACTTCTAGAGTAAAAAATTAATATTTTATGAAAATAAACTCCATCAATTATTTTTAAACTTTATTTAAAATTACATTTCAATCATATGACTTTCAAAACTTACATAATAATTATTAACATTATCAAATTACTACTTTTTTTATCATAATAATTATTAACATTATCAAATTATTATTATTTTATCACTCGTCTGTTAATTTCCGTTAAAAAAATAAAGTTACACTTTAATTTAAAGAGTTAATAACTAATTGGTTCATGAGTTATTGTTAAAAACATTTAGATATTTTAAAAAAATTAACAATAATTGTAAAAAATAAAAATAAATAAATAAATTCATAGAAAAAAATGAATAGAAGCATGGAAAATCCAAGAGCATAGCTGTTAATTTTTACACACCCAATCTCATCAAAACTCAGTTGAAATTTCATAAAAAAAAATTAATAATCATTCACTATAAAGATTTCTTTCGAAAGAGTAGATATCCACTAAATATATTTTTATACAATATCAAAAGTAAAAAATAGATGTCACACAATTTAAATTTGTATCAAATAAGTATCTTATGTAAATCTAATTATATTTATTACCTTAATTTAATTAGATTTAAACACCTAGCAAGATGATTAAAACATGAATTAATAATATATTAAATTTATATAAATATATGAAAACAAAGCATGAATATAAAATAATATAAACATATGAAGTAATTATCATAAAGTTGAATTTAATGTAATTGAGTACCAAATAGTCTAATTTATGCCTCTTCCAACCTTCAAAAGCCAATGTAAGAAATAAATTTAGACCGAAACAGGTTTACTTGATATGACATGATATGTTTTTTCAAGATTCAAACTTGAATACTTTTAAGGTGCCTGCTTTTGACTGAAAACTTTTTATATGCATTATTTTATCATTTTTAAGGTTAAATTATATTTATTATGATACTTTTTATTATCTATTCATAACTTTAATAGGTTTGGATTTTAATTCTAAACCGTTTATATATTAAGTTCACATTATGAGTTCATATGATGTTAAGTATTTGCAAAAAAATTACCTACATACTCCTACAAGTTACGCGTAGAATTACGCATGGGATCGCATAAACACGTATTAAATCTAGAATAAGATACGTGTTGACGTGCATAAAATCTAACTAATATATCACATTAATAAATAATATTCATATTATATAAATATTCAATTTTATCATTTAAAGAGACAAAAAAAATACTCAACAATATTCATAATTAAAATGACGTAAATATAATTATTTTTTAAATTTCACTGATATATGATTAGCTCATTGTTCCTAATAGAAATTTGTTCACTCCTACGTTTGTATTTATTAAGAATAAATCTTCATCAACTTAATTATATTATCATTACAAAAGTCAAAAACGATTGTATTGTAAATATCATTAATGCAATACACGTGTTTATTACTTTTTTGAATTCTATCACGTGTTTATTATTTATATAAATTAAGTTTTAATAATAAATTATATTAATTACTAAATACAATAAAACAAATACTATTTTAATTTTTACATTTGTTTTTTAAACAAGCAAATATATTATTTCTCCTCATTTTAGTTAGGAGTAATTTTTGGTAAAAATAGAATTTTTATACCTTTATTTCATTTTAATAATTTAAAATATTAAAATAATAAAAAATATAATTTTATAGTACTATAATTAAATTTAAATAAAAATATTTTAAAATTTATTTAATTGAAATTTGATTCAGTTCGAGGACAAAAAATTTAATTAATACATATTTAATATACCTTCACTTTTAATTTCTTGTATATTTTACTTTAATTAAATCAAGCAAATTTATTAATCAATGAAATGAATATAACATCACAATTGTTTATTTAAATTATAAACTCTTTATCTATTTCATGGTAGAATATTATTTTTGAATTTTTATGAACATATAAATTTATATTTAAATTTTAAGTTATTTTAATATAATAAATCCAAACCACGAAGGAAACATTTATGTTATTAAATATTTTTATAAAATTTTATTTTTTAAAATATTATAATATATTTTAATTGTGCACACGATCAGGTAAAAAAAGCTAGTATCAATACAAAAAAAAAAATGAAAGCATATATGGAAATATTAAATTTTAGGTTAGTTCTTTGAGTTTCAAAATGTTTTTTTTTTAAGTTATATTTAAAGTGAGACCTGATTTTAGAGTTTTTTTATCCCATGCAATGCACAGATTATATTGTATGTATCAAATATAAAATTTCGAATCAGGTTTGAGGTATAACTGTTATTCCTCAAGATTGATCATATGGAAGGAGGCTTCAGCTTCCATCACCTTCCTACTTTTACTTAAACCATTAATGACCATGTTGTGCATGATAGTGTTCCACTTCAAACCTTGTGTCTCTACATAATCCCAAAGATTGATGACCTCTTCCGTAAGAGCATTTCTTGCTAAGCCCCCAACAAAGACACTGTAAGAAACGATATCAAAGGCTTGTGACATTCTGCATTATCTCCTTGAACAAGTTCAATGCATCTTCAGCTATACCTTGAAGACATGTCCATTGATTAAAGTGGTGTAGTAAACAATATCAGGGGAGATTTATTTACCCTTCATCTCATCAATCAATTCTACAACTTCTTCCACTTCACCTACCTTATAGAGAGCATCAGCCACTACGTTAAGAAATATCCCCAATATGTCCTTCCATGCATATAAAGCCCTTTGATATAGCCATATCAACTTTCCCACAATGTATCAAACGATTCATAAGAAAACTACATGAGAATAAGTGTGTAACAATTGCAGTCCTTTGAGTTCGAAACAAGATATTAATAACTTTACCAAACATTTATAACATTAATGTATGCCTACACAATAAAGTGAAAAGGATTATTCTCCTTTTTAAACATAGGAAGGATTAGGTAATCATAAACAAGGAATTATGCAAACTAATTATAAAGGGGATTTTGGGCTGAAATACTTTCCTATCACTCTTGAATCTAATATCTTCAAGGCTTCCTCAGATTTTATGCAAGTAGGTTTTTTGTATTGGCTCAATGAAGTTCCTTTGGACACATAGTAATCCATTAGTGCCTCAAAACTTCCTTGCTTTACCACCCTAATCTCCAAAGCTGCAATTATGTTCCTTTTCCTATAGATTTTATATGTATAATGCAATGACTCTTCCATTCTACAGCAACACTCTTTCATTATCTTTGGGTCAAGCTCTTTGCAATGATTGCCTTCTTTTCCCTTGATCTCCCAAAATAAGACATAGTGACCTGGTGCCGAAGAAGTATCAACATAGCTAGTGTACTCTGTCAAGATGAATCCGAGTGCATCGAGAAGAGCCTTTGCTTCTGTCACAGCCTTGAAAAGGTCTGTTTCACTTGTTTTTTCCTGATCAACACTTAGGATAACATTCTTCCTCTCCACAAATTGGAATTGAGGTGCATTATTGTAGAAACCACTCACCATAAGAACATCTCCAACTTTATATCGATATAATCCTGAAAGAAACAAAGAAAGGAATATCATCAAACTAGATTAGATCATTATCTAACAGGTTAATGTAGGAACTAGGAAGCATAATGCAAAATTAGAACATGGCATTTGATTAATTGATTAAATTCAAAAGAGGAACTTTTACCTGCACAAGTTGTGACAACTAGTTCATAACATTGACCAGGCTTCACATTTACAAGATCAACAAGTTCAGTATCTTCATCGTTGCTCTTCATTTCAATAGATTCATCATGTTCATTCTTCACAGGAAGGAATTCGAAGTAAGCCATGTTAGGGAGAAATGTGTAGGAGATATCAGAAGGTTTGCATAGAAGTTCTAAGTTAATCCCACAAATAGCTTCCGAGCAAGCATATATAGGTGAAACTAAAGAAAGCCCTCTGCAATAGAACTCAAGTTCTGCAGTATACTGTCTCATAACACCCGTACATATGCCAGAAATGTACCTTGCTTTAGGCCATAGCTTTCTGATTATTCCTTCCCATGATTTACAATTACATATGTTCTCTATCAAGTCAGCCTGTTCTGGGTTAGGCTTCATGACCAATGATGCTGCATTTCTGCATCCTGAGTCGGTGATCCAACTGCTTAATCGACCTGTTTTTATGTCATAGCATAGCTCTTGCCAGTGACTTTCTAGAAACTTGATACCTCTTAGCACCGTAGATGCAAAGAGTGAACCAACCTTGACAACCTCGTCTCGTTGGATTAAACCAAAAAGTAATTGACAGTATAAGCCCTGGTTGGCGTTTGGGCAAAAGATGGTCTCAATGGGGCTCGTGTAAAGCTTAGGCAAAATGGTTCTAAACTTATTCCCGTTGTATATGGTCGTTGAAACAGATGCTGCCTTGAGGCCACTAGGAGTTTCAATCTCTGGTCTGGCAAACATAAGCTCCATTCTTTTACCGGCTTGGTTGATGTCACCAAAGTGCCTTTAAAATTAGACGGATAAACGCAAATAGTTAGTTTTAGGACTGGATTGCTGTTGTAAATGCAAAAAGCAAGAAAAGCAACTATGTATTTTATATATATATATGAACAAGTAGTATTCACTAAATTCAAGTGTTACTATCTTCATGGTATATTATATATTATATGTATTTTCTTATTATGGTAACTTATATTATAATATATCATAACTATATACTAACTATTGATTTTTTTTGTTCGAAAATCATTACTATTGCTGTAATATACCATGTTATATTCTATGAAATAATATATTATATTAATTTATATCATTATTAAAAAGTTTATTAGTTAAGAAAATTACCAAAATAAAAAAATTAAAATAATATTAATAATTAAACTATGATTAATTTTTGTATTATTTTAATATTAAAATACTTTTAAAATTAAATAACATTAATATAATTGATTCTAAGTTAGTTAAATATTTTTTAAAAAACATGATTGATTGAGTTTTAACTTAATTAGTATCGATATTATTGCTTATGTAATAGGATGTGAGTTCAAGTACATGAATGAAGCACATTTATTCTTTTATACGAGAGTTGGAAAAGGATAATAGATACTTCTAAGCATTTGTATTAAAAAATATTTTAAAAATATTTTCTGATCACGTTACTTTTTGAATTTATTAATGATTTTAAAAAATTTAATTGAAATATTAAAAAAAAAACTAATATTATAAAAGAAGTATTTTAAATTTATTATACGCAATCGGACTATGCATTGACCGTAATACAAACTAATTTGTTGAATTAAAAAATTAAAGAAATGGTGAAAATATTAAATCGATATAACAAAAATATCATATGTTTAAAAAATATAAATATATAATAATTATAATTATATTGATAAATTTAATGGTTAAATCATTAAAATATTTATCATACAAATAAATACAAAAAGTATAAAACTTCTTTAATTTTGTTTTACACAGACATAAATGGAGTTTTCCATTTAATTATAGGATCAGATTATATATATAGTTTAGTTGTAATTGATGAATAAGTAAACAGTGTGATTTCACAAGCAGTCAAAGAAAAACTAGAAGTAAATAGGGATGGTCCCTTACTTCATCACAAGAGACTCGCACAAGCCACGAAATAACTCCTGGTTCTTAGCAACTTGAGCAGTGACAGGCATCAGCTTTGGCTTCCCGCCAGAAGTCCCAGAGCTGCATTTCATCAAGCAGATGATAGAACTATTAGAAGGAAGCAAACAATACTCCAAAACACACAGAAGCAAAGCAACAAATTCATGCTTGCCTTAGAAAGAACCCTGTGATGGGTTCAGCTAAAAGGATATCCGATGTCTCCCCGTTAGCAATCCTATCTATGTAAGGCTTGAGATCTTCATAAGTAACTATGGGAACATTTTTCTTAAAGACCTGCTTGTCGGTTTGGCCATGGAGGAATCCCCTTAAATACTCAGTTCCCGCATTTCTACTTAGTATTTCCCTCAAAACCTCGTCTTGAATTTTCTCAGCGTTTGTGGTCAGTTCCTCAATCATCTTCAACCCACCTTCATAGCCATTCGTTGCCATCAACTCTATTATTGATTCCTAGACGGTTAAAGGACAACTTTTTTGTTTTCTTTTTTTTCTTGCCGCGTGGGGGGGTTGGGGGGGGGGGGGGGATGTTTTAGCTATTTGCAATGCAACCTCCACGCATGCTAATATATATAATAAGTTCTTTTTATCTGATAGGAAAATAGTTTATATTTATTTATTTAAGAAAATTTAAATCATATTTATAAATATAATCCATAACTATATCTAATAATTAATTTGAATTGACAATAATCTTAAAAAATAATTGATAATAAGAAAAATAGATAGTCATTAATAGATATAATAATTCAAATCAGGTTCGAATAAATACAAAATTTAATTTAAAAATATTCATCCATTAGATTAAAATTGTATAAGTTAGACGTGTTTGATAAAATAAGAAATGCACGCATAATAATTGCATGCGGTAAAACTTAAACTTAAATTTTTTAAATGTGAGTTTGAATGGACGGTGCGATACAATGTATTTAATTTACTTCTTATTTCACACTACAACATCGTTACAATATTTAATATCACCATTACTATTATTTTTATACTAATTATAAATAAAAACACCACCTATCAAAACCCTCCCTAAATCTCAAAATGTTAATTTTGGCAACAATATCAAAGTTTCACTTGCCCGTCTATATATACCTAAATGTTGAAAATTGTTATATTATATTACATAAATTTTATATTTTATTTTAGAATTTTTTTTAATTATATTACAACATCATTTCTACACTATTATATAAAAGAAATCCCTTGGGTCTCAGTTGACATCTGTCCAAATGTCTTATTCATAGCTTGTCTTTTTTAGGGTAAATTACATCCCATGGCAAATAAAAATAGTATCTATCATATTTGGATCATTTTTATTCTTTTTAAATTGGTCACTTTAAATAAAATAATTATGTAAATTAGTTATTGCGATCAAAATTTTCATTTTCTTTTAATATATTGTTGATGTGATATATTAATATATTAAATAATTGACATGTGATATTTTTATTGATTTTTAATTAAAATTAATTTTTAATGGTGTTACCAGTGTGTTAAACGATATTGACGAAATTTAAATTATTTTTTTACTTAATCTAGAAAACCAAAAAACATGAAAAAAAAAAGGGGCTGCAAAAGGAAATAAAAGCATGGGAGCTTGGAAAGTCACATTTTTATTTCCTTATCACATTTTTATACCAAGTAAAAATAAATGAATTTTGTTGGTGCCGCTTGATACACCGACGGCATCATTAAAAATGTTTTTTTGATAACTCGATATACTCGTATTTTTTTAGGTATTTTTTAAAAATACATACCGATGTCGCTTGACATAGTAGCGACACCAAAAAAATTAAAATTAATTATGATTTAATAATTGGGGGAAAGTGGGGTGGTACAGTTGGTATGTCAAGCGACACCGACGAAGACGGTTGAAATCACCCATTTTCGTATATAATTTTTTACCTACCCATTTTGGTAATTATATTTTTTTACATTATTTTATGTAAAAAACTCAATAATTATATCTACAACAAGATTTTTTTTTTTAAAAATCAAAATCAAAATTAAATTTATCCATGAATTTTGATAAAGTGTGTTTTAAGGATCTTATTAATACAGAAGGATTTTTTATTTTATTTTTTATGAACAATTCTCTATTAATTAAAATCTTGATAATAAAAATTTGTCTTTTATCTACAATTATTTGGTCCATATTTGATTTTGTAATAAATTACGTGACTTACTAACCATCTTTCAAAAATTGTCATAAATCTTGAATCTTCATAAAGTTCTAGAATAAAAAAATAAAATTTTATATAGAGTAGATTATATCAATTATCTCTAAATTTTATTTAAGATTATATTTCGATCAATTAACTATCAAAAATTATATAATAATCACTAATGTTATTAAATTATTACATTTTTTTTCACTTAACTGTTAATTTTTGATAAAAATAACGTTACACATTAATTTAAAGGGTTAATAGTTAATTGGTCCATGAACTATTGTTAAAAAATCATTTAGATATTTTGAAAATTTTCTTAACAATAATTATTAAAAATTAAAAAAATTAAAAATTGGTATAAAAATCAATTACAGCAAGAAAAATAAAAATAATTAACAGTTAATTTTTACACATCCAATCTCATCAAAACTCGTATCTAAAATAAACAAAAATTTATATCAAAAAATAAATAAATAAAAATTCGTATCCAAAATTATTATCTGATAAAATATTTTGTGGGACATATTTGATTTTGTAATAAATTATGTGACTTATTAACCACCTTGAAATAAAAAATTGGAATAAATCCCGAGCCTCCACAAACTTTCTAGAATAAAAAAATCAAAGTTTTTAGAGTAAACTAAATTAATTAATCTTAAACATTATTTAAAATTACATTTCGATAGTTCAATTTTCAAAAATTATATAATAGTTATTAATGTTATCAAATTGTTATATTTTTATCACTCGATTGTTAATTTTTATTAAAAAAGTAATGTTACACCTTAATTCAAAGGGTTAATAGCTAATTGGTCCATGAGTTACAATTAAAAAAAAATTGATATTTTAAATTTTTTCTTAATAATAATTGTAAAAAAAATTTAAAAATCTTAAAAATAATTAAAAATCATATAAAAAATAAATTGTAGCAAGGAAAAATAAAAAATTTAGCAGCTAATTTTTCCACATCCAATTTCATAAAAAATCGGTTGAAATTTCACAAAAAGAAAACATTAATACCCATTCACTTTGATCCTACATGTTTTTTCATTTGCTTGATTGTGTTACGCTCTCTTCATTTAATCTTTCTTTGCCCCCTTTTTTTTATGTAGATATGCGTTGACTTTGTTCTTCTCAAATCATTAAAAAAAAATATATTTACATTTTATTTATAGCTGAAAGTAAAATCTTGACTTGAAATTTAAGGGAATAAATAGAAGATTTGGATAAGAAAAAGAGCAATTTGTATTATAAATTTAAAAATACAAAATTTTATAATTGAGAATTATTCAAAAATCCAATTAATCAAGTACAAAAAAGTAATGATGGGTTTAAAAAAGTAGGATACTTTGTAATATAAATTAAAAGAAAAAATCTCAAATTTCAAAAAAAATTGAAATTTATCAAAAATTCCAAACAATATAATAGAACATTTTGCTCTTCTTTATTAATTTTTTCTTTTTTTTCATAATTATTATAAAAATCCTACAAATAGGTCATTGATGGTAGAACTTTTTACAATTCTCTAAAATAAAAGTAGTGCTGCAAACCTAGATTTTATTTCTTGAAAACTCAAGAAGCAACAGTCAATTTCATAGTGGAACTTAAATCTTAAATTGAAATGTATTTTGCTAAAACTTTAAAAAATAAAATAAAATAAAATTTGTAAAGCAATTCCTAAGTAAAACAATATGTTGTTGATGTGATTGAAGGTGTTGATCAATGGTGAAAAGAAAATGGAGTTTAGTTTGAAACTTTTAATTTTTTATATAAAAAAATGTTAGTTTAAATTTTTTTTAGTTTTAAATATTATAAGAATTTTTTATATTCATACGTATATAAATAAAAAAAATTTAAATTATGATTTTATAATTATTTTTACAGACTTTTTAATAATTTTTAGCCTAAGATTTTAATTATCTTACAATTATTGTTAAGAAAATATTAAAAATATCAAAATGATTTTTTAACTATACCTAGGGACCGAATTAGCTATTAGCCCATTGAATTGTAACGCTACGTTTTTAACGGTAGTTAATTGAGTGTAAAAAGTGTAACGAATTGATAATGTAACGATTGTTATGTAACTTTTAAAAATTTGATAACTGAAATGTAATTTTAAACAAAATTTAGGAACAATTGATGAAATTTTCCCTTTTATATAAGATAAAATAAGTTGCACGCCACTCTATTATTTGATAATTTATATCACTTCTAATCTAGGCTAAAATTTTATTATAGTAAATGATATGTAATTATTCTTATTATATATATCACATTCATATTATCCACAATCTTTCACTTGATCAAGTATATAATTTTATTAGCTCAAAGGTTTATTATACATTCTAAATAATCTCATCCATCAACTACAGTAACATTAAATGAATGCGGTTTTCTTTACATATATTGTAATTAAATTCATCATCGATCACGTATATTAATACAACAAAATAACATACATCAATCATGAAAATATAATATGAAAATTACATGCAACATGATCTAAATATGATTATTTCGAAATGAACAAGATGTCGATTGAGTCTTAACTCAATTGGTATGGATAATTTTGCCAATGCAGGAGGACGTGAGTTCGAGTGTGTTGGAGCGTATTATCCTCCTATTTATGGGTTAGAGATGGACTATGTTCAATATAATCTGAACCTATAATGAAAAAAAGTTTGATTGATTGAATCCTCACTTCTCGGCATTTTGCTGATAGAAGGATTCATATGTGGCCACTCTTGCCTTTCCTTATGCACTTTACATAATTCTATTCCTTCTTAACACCTGCAACTACACAATCTCAATAACTGCATAGTAGTCATTCTCTCCACCATTTTTAGATTTTAGTTCTTTACTTTCCTGAGCTTAGTAGTTGTAGTTGTTAGTTTTATCAGTTTTTACTGTAACTTTTCTTTTCTTTGCACTTAGATACATAAACTCTACTTTGTATTTTGATTTTCATTGAAGTCCTTTAATATGTTTCAGCCTAATTAACTCTCAAAAGTGTAAAAATTTCTGCTTTAGCTGTATTTTCTTCTTCATTGTTGTTGTTATCATCTTCTCCAAAGAACCCATCAAGAGCCTCTAAGATTTCTATAAATGTTTTCTTTAATGAATCATTTGAGCATGTAGATAATGTTGTATATTTGGTTTTTGGGTCAATGACTAAAACGTAAAAACTGGACTAAATCAATGTGTTACACGTTTTTGTGTTACTCTCAAGGATGCAACATCTCAATGTGTGCAAGAAATTCATAAACTTTGAATATGATTTTGTATGTATTTTAGTGCTGCCTTTAGTTGAGCGTTACACGTTAAACTTGCATCCAATAGAGTTCAAAGCTTTTTATGTTATGAATGTGAGTGTTATTCTGCAGGGATTGTAGACTGATGATGCTTTGTTGCAGGCACTAAACGTTTCAACAATATATAATAAATGTCTTTACAAGTGTCACGAGACTAAAACTTAAATCTAACAAATCGCTTAACTTTAGGTGATTTCTTTGCTTCAAAACTATTTAAGTCAACTTATCTCTCAAAAATGAGAATTCTCAATTAAAATTTTGTAAGCAAGGCCCCCTCCCCCTTAAAATGAAAAATTATTGTTTAGACCTTTTAAATTTTTAAAAATTTTAAATTAATAAAGATAAAATTATACTTTGACCTCTAAAATTATAAAATTTTAATTTAATACTTTAAAAATTATAAAGATTTAGACTATTAAAAATTAAAATTTAATTTCAACCTTCCTAAAATACTTTTCTGGCTTCGTCCCTATTTGTAAAACACAAAAATAAAGCGAAAGCAACTCGAAGACAAAAGAGCTTGAATCGAAGAAAAAACCCACAAAAAAGCAATAGCACCCCAAGTGTGTGAGTAAATACACTCAAAAGTATTCTCTTACTTTGAATGGAATACAATAAATGATTATAAAAAAGAGGGTAAGTCTATTTATAGTTGAGCCCCCAAAATCCAATAGTACAAATTGAATTACATCAACAGTTGAAATTATTGCCTATTTACAATATTAAAGTCCTAAAGAATTTAAACTCTATACAATCTTATCCCTTAAGATTTACAATTACCCTGGTAACTCTAGTTTTACTAGAATATTTCACTAGGTCACCAAAGCTTCAACTAAATGGATTTTCCCCATGAGTTCCACAAATCGAACTAGTTCAAATGGGTCAAATTAGCCCCATTTAATTAGTTGACCCCCATGTGATGCTCTGTATAATTCGTCACGAGCTTTGATTTGTGACCCGTGATACAAGCACTAACATAGATTAAATTCCTAGTATTGTAGTTTAAATATTCAAATATAGTTCCTATATTGCTTACTAATTCAAACTTCTTAATTTGCTATAAACAAAACAGAGGATAATAAAAAGCATTCTCCTATTTCTTTATCTCCCAGCATCAGCTCAAACAAGTTATGAACCTGAGATGTTTCTATCTGGACCTACCCGAGATTCTACATACAACTAAGGTAAAAGTCACATAGAAACGCATTTACCACCCGAGTTCACTTAGCTATCCATCATCATAGGCTTTGGCTTTCAAAATCTCTCTTTTTGTTGACATTTAGTGCTTTTTGCAGACATTCAAATACCCATTCTGAAGCATGGGACCCACACCAATTAACATAAATAGTGTGTGCAAAGTTTGCTCCACTTGTGGCCAACCTCTTGTTGTCATTCAAGCACCAACTGTGTTGCTCTTCTTAGAAGTGAACCAACTAGACCATAATTTAGCTTATCCTTACAATAGTGGGAAAAAAACCAACATTCTTTACACTCAAGCACATCTTATCCAGTGTTCAAGAAGTGGAGATGCAGATATATTGACTTACCTCCACTAACCAGTCAACCAAAATTCCTCGCTGCAACTGTTCCATATAATTAGTTGAAGGTCTTTGGTTAAGCTGCAGAGAATACAATCTCGAGATATAAGCATCAACTATCTTGCTGGTAGAGCAAAACTTTGCAAGCTAAGCGACATTCCTTCTTTGTAAAAACAGATGTAAAGTGTTTTTCAAAATAAAATAGATAGAATAGTAATATTTTGGTAAGGAAAAAAACCAGCAGCTTCAAATAAAATTTACTGAAGAATAAGATAGAATAGTATTCACCATGAAACTAGAGTGCTAGGATCAGAAAGCATGACAATCACATTTGGCATTAAGTGAATCAAAATTGCACCACCTACCTCAATAACACGCATATTATTGTATGTCTGGGGCAAACAAACCACATGCTTGAGGATCTTTTAGGTTAGAATCCATATCCACGACATCTTTTGAGGCTCTTAGTTTCTTGCAAGCCTTGTTTTGTATCACAGTATCTAATCAAAGGCAACAAAAGTTTTACAAGCAGAACATTTAAGGGGCTAACTGCCAACTTTCTTGTTGAACTTCTGTTATATTCTACCCAGCCATAGATACAATGAGGTTATCCACTTTACTAATACTAGTCCCATATTAGCCAGTTTAGTATTTATCATGAAACTCATAAAAATGCCCAATTTTCACAAAAAAAAAAAGGTTCCATTAACATGAATGACCATTTTGGTAGAGAAACAGAATAGTTTTTCCTTATTGCCTATTAACCTTAGAGCAGTGTTGACACCTTATCCTTCTAAAACAGAGGTATGGCTTAGATACCAATGGTTCTATTTTCAAATGGATTAAATATAAAATTAGTATCCAAACTTGTCCACTTCTCCCTGGTACTTACAGTTTTTTTTGTCCCAGATTGGTATCTGAACTTTTTTTCTGTCCACTATATTGATACCTGAAACAAACGGCGTTTATTTTTTGCTGACATGGCAGCATTGACCACTCGCGCGCTGCCACGTGTATGCTTTCAAATCTGTGTATGCTTTCAAAGCCAAGTAAGAGTGTTAGCGCAGCTGTGGTATGGTACAAAAAATCGTTTCCAGATGAACTACAATAGAGTTTAATCCCTTCAATCAACAGACAGAGAGGCTTCCATTCCATGTCAAGATAACATTTTCCCTTAATCTCTCAATGGAATCTACTACACCAAAGCTTACCTAATTATTTCAGTGTTTATGCGAGAACCCAAGGAGAAAACTGATGCTTGCATTGGAAAGATTGACGTGCTGCTTGAAAACTTGGGGAAAACTTGGGATTTTAGGGTTCATCTTTTTTGTGTTTGCATTGATTAAGGAGTAGAGAAGGGGGTTTAAAGTTTAGGTTTTTGGGGTTTGTTGTGTTAAAGTTTTTGTAGTATTGGGATTAAGGGGAAATGAAGCAATGAAAATGGATTAAAGAAATTAGGGTTCCTTCATCTTCTTCTGCAGTGATGGAGACTGTAAGGAGAGACAAAAGATTGGTATTTTAAAGAGAAAGCATTTTAAGAGGCAAATGTGTCTTTTTACAGAAGAAAGAAAGAAGTGCAGAAGCAAGCCCAGAAAAAGAAAAAAGAAAAATAAGAAAATAAAATAAAAAGGAAAGATGAGGGAAAATAAAAAGAAATTTGAGTTATAAGAGGATGCCACGTGGCAACATGTGATTGGTCAATGCTGCCATGTCAGCAAAAAATTAACGCCGTTTGTTTCAGGTACCAATATAGTGAACCGAAAAAAGTTCAGGTATCAATCTAGGACCAAAAAAAAAAAACTGTAAGTATCAATTTGGGAGAAGTGGATAAGTTTGAGTACCAATTTTATATTTAATCCTTTTCAAATAGAGGTATGCCATTACATGGCGAGAATTTTAAATAGAGCACAAACCTAATTTCTGATAGCTTTGCACTTCAACATCAATTGTGGAAGCATGTTTTGGAGGCATTGCATCTTCGGCAGCACGTTCTTTTGCATAACGCTTAGATTCCAGTAATTCTCTTTCTTCCGGTATCACTGGTAAAGTGATTTCTTGCGTTTCCACCATCCTTTTTTTAGATAAGGAGTCAGCTAATTTAGCTATCACATACTCTTCAGCTGATGGGATTTCCAATGGCAATATCCTCAAACATTTCCGTGTTCTTCTCATTAGGGACTGTAATAGTCTGCTTGGTAGTCTGTCAACCAGAAATATCAACAGGCACTCTTAGTTTAGGCTGCAAGTAGTAAGCAAAGGGTAATTTATTGCTAGGAGAGTAAATAGAAGCAAAAATCAGTCCACTTATGGCCATTATCAGGATGAAGTGATGAACTTATTCTTCTCAGTTGTTTAATATGTATATTAATCAAAGTATAAATGTTGTTAGCATATAATATTTGGTGCACTGAAAATTTTCTGACTGAACTTCATAACAATAAAAAAGAAAGAAATTTGATGTTCTCACCTGATTTTTAGTTGCATTTGCAGTCCATGTACGAAGTGTCATCGCAGACATTAGTTACATCTTTAAGCAATGCCCTTCTTTTAGGCTGAAGACCAAGAGTAGTTTTAGATAATGCAAGTCGGGCAGATTTTGACATCCTCCAGCTAGGCTACATAGTAAATGCAAGAGAATTCATCATATTGAATCATAAGTGCACATTTGAACATCAAAAATTACTTTTTACATATTAGCAGGATACTTCAATGCATGAGATAAACTGTCTTGTGTGGAGTATGGCTACTCTGCAAGATAAAATGCAGTGAAATGCGTTTAGCAGCACTGTACAATTCAATGTACCTCCAAACATTTCACTGCAACATGCTTTAGATAAATCACTACTTGAATCTCAAAAGCACTTACTTCCCACAACTCTTGGGTTTGAAGAGAAAATGGTCCAAAGTTAAACGGGTACGTGTATCTGGCCAAATGCCCCTGCTTAACATTACATCAACGAGGGTTAAAGCCCTTGCTAAATATCCTCTTTTACAATAGCCAGATATAAGAATCATATATGTCACATTATCTGGCTCTAATCCTTTATCAATCATTTGATGGAAGATCGTAATTGCATCCTGAAGATTGTTTGTCCTACAGTACTGATCAATCAAAGCCGTATAGCAAACAACATCAGGTTTTATTTCCTTGCCATTCATTTCACGCCAAAGAGTTGAAGCATTCATTATCTTCTTGTCTTTGTTTTGTGGTGCATCAGGACTGGAAAGAGATACCAAATTTAGTTTCAAATGGCTGTTAATCAAGACCGTATAAGTGATAACATCAGGTTTAATTCCTCTTTCCTTCATCTCATTGAAAAGAAGCAAAGCTTTCTGCAAAAGATTCATCTTGCAGTAGCCACTTATCATTATTGTGTAGATAACTAGATCAGGTGTTTGCCCTCTCTCAATTATTTGATTGAACAACCATTGGGCCTTTCTCCAATTTCCTGCTTTAAAAAGTGCACTGATGAGTTGACTGTACATTAATTTTGTAGGTTCAAAATTCAAATCAAACATGACCTTCAGTAACATAAGAACTTTGTCATTATCACCATCCTCGCAGAGACTACTCAGCAGTTTTGAGCAAGAAGCCTTCCTCACCAGAAATCCCTGATTAGCCAGCTTAAGAAACAATTTAAATGCTTTTTTTGTGAGTCTTGCTTCAATATAACCATCGACTAAGGCAGCATAATTTTCGAAACACTTGTCCGGCAAACTAGCTAAGAAATCTTCAGCTTCCCTAACCTTACCACTTATGCATAAACCTTTGATCATGTTGCGCATGGCAATCTCATACTTCAAACCTTGTTTCTCTACATTATTCAAAAAATCGATAGCCTTTCGTGCATGGCCATTTCGAGCTAATCCCCCAACAAGGACATTGAAAGAAACAATATCAGGCTCGTGACCATTACCCAACATCTCCTTGAACAAGTTCACTGCGTCTTCAACTTTACCTTGAAGACAATATCCGTTGATTAAAGTGGTATAGTTAATAATATCAGGAGAAATCTGTTTACCCTTCATCTCATCAAGTAATTCTACAGCTTCTTCCACTTTACCTGCCTTGCAGAGAGCATCAGCCACTACATTATAACAAACCTCATCAAGAAATATCCCAAAGTTCCTAAACTTCTTAAATAGATTTACAGCTTCAAAATCCCGGCCCATCTGACACAGGCTTTGAAGAATGCAGGTCAAAATCACACAGTTCGTTTTGATACCGTTTGACATCATTTCATCATGAACCTCCAAAGCTCTGTCTAGATTACCGCATTTGCAGTATCCTCTTATCAAAGCACCATAAGGAAACGTATCAAGATCAATACCATGCAATTCAGCCTCAAATAAAACATCTTCAGCGTTTTCAAATTTCATCTCATCGCAGAAGCCCTTAATCACAACATAATAAGCAAAGGCATCAAGAGGAATCATTGACTCCCTCCATGCTTTAAGAACTTTATAACCGATCTCTGTTCTTCCATGCATACAAAGCCCTTCGATATAAGTTGTGTAAGCAACAGCATTCGGCCTAACTCCCACTTCATCCATCTCTTCAAAAATGTCAAGAGCTTTCTCCAAACAGCCCTTCCTGCAAAATGCCTTAATTATAATGCCATAAGTGTAATCATTTGCCTTCAACCCAAGTCTCTTCAACTGTTGATAAACAGCTATAGCCATATCGACTTTCCCACAACAAATCAAACGGTTCATGAGAAAATTACAAGAGAATATATGTGGAATAAATCCCTGCCTTCGAGTTTGAAACAAGATATCGATAACTTCATCAAACATTTCAACACTAACATATGCCTTCACCAATGCATTGGACAATCGAACCAAAAGGTTTGAATCTTCTGCCTCAAGCCCCTCTTCAAGAATTTCAAACAAATCCATGACTTTAAAACCTAAATGCTTCTCTCTCCTAATGATTTCCAACAACACAGAATCCAGTTTCCTTTCCCAACAGCATTGACACAAAATTCTTATAATAGATGCATATGTATAAACATCATGAGAAAACCCATCTTCTTTCAATCGATTAAAAAATGACAAAGCCTGATCAGGTTGTTCTCTCAAAGTATTCAAAGTTTCAACAACTTCAACTCTATGTAATTCAGAGAGCCGGTTAACGAAATGATTCATATTTGGGGTACCAATGATTTCTTGCTCATCTGATGAACTGGATGCTAATTGGGCAAGAGCATAGTGCATCTGCGGTGGAACAAAAATAATTACAACACTCTCAATTTCAATACATTACAAACTCGTATTTCTTACTTTTTGCTTCTCAAATTAAAAAAAATGAAATTGCAATTAGATGTAATATATAAGAAATAAAATTAAAAATGTAAATCAACTTTTATAAAAAAAAGATGTAACCTTCTTATAGATGAAGTACATAATACTACTTTAACTTATTAGAATTAAGTCATATTGTTTAGTTATTTATCCATTTGTATTCAATTATGATTTGGTTTTCACTGTTTTACTTTTAATTTGACTCTAGCCAACAGCCATGGGAGAATCGTACCAGGAACAAGAAAGAATCCTAAGACAAGCCCAAATTTTTTTCAACGGTGCTTAGCTCATAAACGTGGAGAAAATCACATTATAAACAAAAACAAAGGGAGAAATGAACAACTGAAATACCTCTTTTCTGGCAATAGGAGAGTACTTTGAAAAGCTCCAAAGTGCAGGTCGTGTCTTCCACAAGGATTGCCCCAACATCTAATCAATCAAACAAACAAAAAAAAAATTCAAAACCCAACAATTGAAACACTGAAATATTGCCCAGAAAGAAAAAGAAGTCAAGAGTACCAGAAGCTGAAGAGCTCGGTTGCAAGGCTGGTATCTTAAGTCAGAAACTTTGTTTCAAAGATAAAAACTTTGGAATGCTTTGAGTGAAACAGTTGAGGAAATGAAGATATAAGGTGTGCTAAGGGAATGTGAGGTTCCAGGGTTTTGTCAAGGTTTTGAAATGATATGAGCCGTCTGCAAACTACCTCCGAGGGAGCTGTTATTTGTTAGCTGCACTGGCTAATCAATACGATTCAAATTGAGCCCTCATAAGTTTGGGCTTAATTTTAATCAATGTCTATCCAATATACTCAATTCATAATTTTTTCCATTTAAACTTAGGGTTTAATATTTGGCCAAAAAAACACCTTAGGGATTAATATGTTATATGGTACTTGAGTTTTGCTTCAATGTTCAGTTTAGTCCCTGAGTTTTTTCCTCAATGTAAAACCTAAATTTGGTTTCAATGTTCAATTTGACACTCAACCAAACAACACCTAATAAATGTTTGACATATATGCTCTAGTAAAAAAGATTTAAGTACTCAATTGGATTAAGAAAAAACTCATATGATAAATTAAACATTAAATCAAACTTAAATACTTAATTGAGATAAAAAGGTTTTAAGTATCAAATATCAAGCTCAACATAAAATCCCATTAAAACCAAACTTAACAACTAATTTTTTTTAAGATGAGTAATGCACGTAAAACTTTAAAAAAAATTCTTTTTTTTATTTTTTTTATAATTTTAATAGGGACTTGTAAAATTCTCGGCTTTAAATCATTGTCCAAACCAGTAACTTTTATGGTCTTTCACAAAGTGCCCACAGACATCAACTGATTTGCCATTAATCTAATGGCTTTCTTTTATGTGAATATTGAAAATAATCCATGAAATTAAAAGAAAATCTCGAACATAAACAATAAAACGGACATGAATAATATCAAAAAAAAAACTGAAATATTGTGATTATGAGCTGAGGAGGGTGTTGCAAAATCATCATTTTATTAACCTCAAGCGTTTTGGTGTTTGGTGAAGGTGTTCATTAGTCGAGTCGGATTGGGTTTAGATCGAGTTTAAGTATGATATTAAAATATTTTATATTTGTTCAAGTTCGATTTAGTCCGGTCCGATCCGGTCTGAAATATGAGTTTAAAGTTTTTCTCAAACTCATTTCCATTTGTAAAAAATTAATTCAAGTCTATTTTAAGTCCATCCATATTATTTTTTAATTTTTTAAAAAAATATTTATATTATTGTATTTTAATATTTAATAATTTTATACATTTTTTATTTATTGAAATTTTTTATATAGTTATCTTCACATTATTTTAATATTTACATTAAAGTAGTATTATATATTTAGTATAAGTTTATTTTTTTAATGTGTTTTAAATTATATAATATATAAAAAATAACATAATATAGAGTATTATAAACATAAAAATAGATCGAGCCGGACTTGGGCCTTGAATATTCAAACCTGAGTTTGATCCATATTTTAAACTGATTTAATTTCTTTGATCAAACTTATTTTTCGACCTAATATTTTTACCCAAATTATTTTGAATTTCAAATGATCCTTGAATAGATAGCTCAGCCTATGAATTGGTGTAGTGATCAGTAAACTTCAACAATTTCTTTGTTCTCAACCCATTTTAATTTCCAAAAATTAATCACTTACGACAATCTTTGATGTTGAGATGAGCACAAACAAGACGGATGTTTGTACTTCCAATCCCAACAAAGAAAAGGGATCATTCGTATTCAAAGTTTTCATGTTTACGCTTCTCATGTACTGGCGTTTTTTATAATTTCATGTGATGCTCATCGATAAGTGCATTGTCCTGTCATGTTGAACCAGGTTATGAGCTATACTGATAGCAGCTTTGTTGTCACAGTGAAGTCTCGTAGGTTGAGAGTTAAAAGCCTTTAGGTCTGAGCAATTTCTCAAACCATAGCAATCTTCTACCAATTATTCCCTTCAAGTATTTAAGGATCCAATGAGTGACAGACCCTTGAGCGCATGAGTTGACTGAAACTATGATAGTTCAACACGATAACTCATTATTATTTTTTAGAGTTCAGACTTCAATTTTGTTTCTTTGGTATTGAACTATATTTGTCATCAATTAGTCAAATATCGGATTAGATTAAAGGGAAAAAGGAAACCTTGGTTGAAACTATGAGAGTTTAGCTTTAACATACTCGATGATTCATCAATAGAAAACTTGCCAAAAAAATCTATATTTGATCTTACAAGTTTCCATTATGATTAAGGTTGCTCTAGTTTGCTCCTTCTTTAACAATCAGAAAAGAGGGGGGATGCCTTGTTCGTGCCTGAAGAAGTTTTGGGGACCAACTTTTGTCTTTACATGCACCAACCTGTTGAAATTGTTCTTAAAATATTTAAGACCCCAACTCGTAGCTTGTGCATAGCTTCCTTTGTGGAGGTTAAATTTATTAACCCCAATATCAAGATCTCCGTAATTAATATATATTTCTAGTGGATATTTTGTGATGAATGGAGTCATGTAATTGTAAACTCTCCTCATCCAACTCATGAACTTTTCGGAGTTAATATTTTCTTTTTCTTCCTAATCCACCATGTATAAAATGATGAAGATATTACCAGCTCTGTGAGGATGAGGAGTTTCAGTCTCAAGAATTTCATTCATTGTCCGTCCGTAGGCTACAAATACCATAGCTGTGGATTTTGCTTCTTCCTCGTACAACTTGGGCAACAACCATTTATGGAATAGGCTGTTTTACAAAGATTTTGCTTTGAAGATCAATTTCGAAAGAGCAGACTTGTGATTCCTACCAAGTAAAGTTTCCAATGGTGCACCGATTGGAAATTGTTCAAAGTAGAGATCAGATTCAGCCCAACTCATTTCCAAGCAATCTTCTTTCACAAGTCTAAGTTGAGGGAATTTCTCTTCCATCAATTGAAGAAGCTCGTCGGCGCCTCCAAGAAACATGGAACTAAAACGTGCTTGAATTGTCATCTTATCATCATCTTTACTTGATTTCACCCTTGTCATGCGGATGCTAGTGTATATTTCTTTAGGTGTGTGCAACATACTGCCACTGATGAATTAGTCGCGTTTTGATCCAACATTCTGTGAACTCTGAAAACGGTGACATTAGCTGGAACTGGCTCCGAGTTTACTTTCCAAGCTAAGACTACCCCAAAGCTACCTCCACCACCTCTTCGAATGGCCCAAAACATATCTTCTCCCATGGATTTTCTGTCAAGAATTCTGCCATTAACATCAATTGAGCTGTATGAAACCAAAAATAATATACTTTACAGGTTTCAGTTCACTAATCACTAATGTGCACTTTTCCTGCAGGTTTCGTGTTTTAGTGGATTTACACGCGCAGGTATATTTAATCAAACAGCATGGCAGTTGTTTGAAGAGATTCGATATTGTTGTTAAGACTTGAAAATTAGAATAGAGTTAGCCAGGGAATGTTGCAAGCTTGTTGTACTAGATATCACCTTTGATCCAATTGGTGAATAGCTAGCAATGTTATAATCTGTACTTAGCTGTTGGCTATTGCAGCTGAAATCATAGGCCATGTGACCTGTTGTTTAACTTATCTTCTTGGAAGCAACGGGCTGCTATTACAAGTTATTAACTCATAATTCATCAACAAGAAACTTGTCCAAGAAACAATATGATCTGATCTTACAAGCTTCCCAAGCTGCTCGAGTTTGAACCTTTCTTCAGCAAACATGGAAGAGGATGGATGCTCTGTTCATGCCTAAAGAAATTTTCAGGATCAATCATTGTTTTTACATGCACCAACCTGTCAAAATTGTTTTTAAAATGTTTAATACCCCAAATCTTGGCTTGTTCTTGACTATTTTCTTCGACATTAATTTCATTAGTCCCAATGTCAAGATCTCTGAAATTAACATACACTTCTCGCGGAGACTTTGAAACATATGGCGTCATGTAATTGTGAACTTCCCTTATCCAACTCATGAACTTCTCAGAGTTTTTATTTTCCTCTTCTTCCCAATCCACCACATATAATATGCTGTAGAGGTTGCCAGCTCTGTGAGGAAATGGAGTTTCAGTCTTGAGAATCTCATCCATCTTCCCTCCATAAGCCACAAATACCATAATTGCGGATTTCGCTTCTTCCTTGTAAACTTAGTCCACAATCCTTCAAACGTTGTTTCAGGAATAGGCTGTTTTACATAATCAGATTTTACTTTGAAGAACAATTTTGAAAGAATTGACTTACGGTTCTTATTGAGCAAAGTTTCCAATGGTACTCCGATTGGAAATTGGGTAGAGTAGAGATTAGATTCTGCCCAACCCATTTCAAAGCAATCTTCTTTCACTATTCCAAGTTGAGGGAATTTCTCTTCCATCAATGGAACAAGCTCATCAATGCTTCCAAGAAATACAGCTCTAAAACTTGCTTGAATTGTCATCTTCTCATTTTCATTTGATTTCACCCTTGATAAACCGATGCTCATGTGGATTTCTTTGGGAAGCTTGTGCGCGATATACTGCCATCGATGAACAAGTTTGGTCGCATTTTGCTCTAACGTTTTGCTCACTGTAAAAACAGTAACAATAGCTGGAACTGCGACTAATTTCAATTTCCAAGCAAGGACTATCCCAAAGCTACCCCCACCACCACCTCGAATGGCCCAAAACAAATCTTCTCCCATTGATTTTCTATCAAGAGTTCTCCCTTTAACATCAATTAAACGAGCATCGATAACATTATCAGCGGCAAGACCATATTTTCGAAACAGTAAGCCAAAGCCACCTCCACTCAAATGTCCACCAACACCCACGGTGTTGTCAATACCAGCAGGAAAGGCAAGCGTTCTACTTCTCTTAGCAATTTCATAGTACAATTCACCAACAGTTGCACCGGATTCAACCCATGCTGTACCTTTTTCAACATTAATCCGAACGGATCGAAGATTCACCAAATCGATCACCACAAACGGAACTTCATAAGTTGCAGTATAAGAAAGACCCTCAAAATCATGACCCCCACTTCGAATTCTGAGTTGCAGTCCATGCTTTTTGCAACAATGAACTGTTGCTTGGATGTGGGATGCGTGGAGTGGTGTTATAATGACCAAAGGTGTAGGCGTAGATGGTGTTGATAACCTGAAATTTTGAGCCGATGACTTCAAAACAGAGGAGTATGATGAATTATGTTGTGTGTAAACGAGCTCTGCTATGGAAGAAGAGTTGTGAAAACGAATGGAAAGGCAATGAAGAAATTCCTCAGCTGGCTGAGCTGAATCACTAATTTTCCATGACAAGGAAAATAAAACAACAATAAGATATGGGAACATGTTAAGATAAACCAAAGTTGGTTTCTGGGTCTAGTTATGTTTAGAGTGCAATGAAATGTGTAATTTAATAATGCCATAATGCATACCTTTTTAAAATTATAAAACTAAGAATCACCAAAAGCACAATTCCAATACAAACAACAAACTTAAATTAAATTAGGAGATTAAACAACACCCATCATCATTAACAACATATAGATACATGCAATATGATAGCATCAAACACTAAATTTTCCACAATTTTCAAGTAATTAAATAACATGTTAACAACATTTATATAAAATAATAAAAGGATTAGCCGTGCCAGCCAACTGTGTTTCGGGCTGCCCCTTCCCTAGCTGCAGGGGGCACGGAGGGTCTTTTGTTATCTTTATTTCAAGCTCTTATGTTTAATCTAAAATTAATTATAGGTCGGATCATTTGCTAAGATTAAAAAATTTATCTGAAAAGTGAAAAAATTTTAGATAAAAATATAAATTCAAAAAATAAGTTTAAATAAAAATAAAAAGCCCAATTGTAAATATTATAATTTCTATTACTAATATTGTAATTTCTTAATATTTTTGGTCAAAGCTATCATTCTACTTTATACAAGCTCAACTTCCAACTCTTCCACCATAATTTTAATCTTTCATATTTGGCGGCTTATGGCATATTTTAATTTTAATATTATGTTTGAATTAAAAATAGTAAATTGAAAAAAAAAATGAAAAGAAAGTAAAAAACAGGGAAGTTAAAAAAAATGATTAACCGTTTTGTTAGACTAAACAATGGAAAGGAAAAATATTAATTATAATTAAATTTTAGAACTTGGATCTAGTTATGAAATTAATTTTTTTTAAAAGAGAGGGCGAAAAAATATTTTATGATTTACTTAAAAATTGAGCTTTAAAAGGAAATTAAAATTTAAGCTAAGGAAAGAAAGAGATACTCAATTTCCCTTACTTTGTCTTAGTTAAAAATTCAACACAACTAAAGGAAAGGGTTAGGGGTGACAATGGAGCAGGGCAAAGATAAATATGTTCTTTATCTCCTATTTCATTCTATTATAGATGTATAATCTTGAAAACTATTATCACTTTTATGGATATAAAACATAAGGTAAGATTTTTAGTTACCCATTTGCCTGTCTACTTAGGGTTTCTTAATAAATAGAATACTAAAGTTTTGGTGGAAGCAAGTAGGCTCAATCTTGAGGGTCGTCTGGAAATACGATCATCCAAGATCGAAAGCTGAAGTGATTTAAAATATTGTTTTTCAATTTTTAAGGGTCCAAAAATTTTTTTTATCACCTTTTATGGATCTAAAAAAAATTTCTCTAATTTTTAAGTAGGAAGCTAGAAAATTATTTTAGGGTGTCGAAATTAATTTTTAATTTTTAATAATCTATATTTTATAATTTTTAAATGATTAAATCAAAATTTTATAATTTTAGAATATCAAAGTGTAATTTTACCTTTACTAATTTAAAATTTAAAAAAATTTAAAGCACTTAAATAATAATTTTCCATTTTAAGAAAATCAAGAGCTTGTTAGTGTTAGCCAGCTCTTAGATTCGCCTTTGTTTTTAAGTAATCTAAAATTTCATTTTATTATTTTATCTAGACCTTAAAAATGTTAACAACGGGCCTAAGAAAAGAACCAATACTAATCGATAACAAAGATCCTGGCATATATAATGTTCACTTGCATGTTACCATTTTGAGAATCTGAGATGTGCATGCATCGACAATCGAGCGGAAGAGAGCTAAAGCTTGAAGCCGAAGGTGTGTTGGTTTAGGGCGTGAAAGACGATAATGGTGGAGCCGTGGAGAACGAAGAGATCATTGATCTGATGAAGTACGATTGTGGCGGACGAACGATGATGGTCGATTGGTGAATGCCAAATGGTGGTGGGTGTGTCGGGCTGTCAACAGTAGGAAGTTTCCGGTTTTGGGAGATTAGGGATTACGTTTGGACGTTTTGTTTTTTACTTTTTAGGTTTTTTAGGGTTTTTATTAAATTATTCATGTAATATAAGTTAAATTTTTAATTAAATTAATTATTTTAGGGTTGAATATTTAGATTGGGTTTATATTATGAATTGGATTAAGTTATGTAAAATGATATCGAGTTGAATGCAAAATTATTTATTAATATATCAGTTTGGATCCCAAAAACCGAATCAATTTAGGTAGATCAGTTTAATTGGATAAATCAATTTTTTGCGCACCGCTATGCCACTAACTCAATCCTAATTCATCCACGAAATGTCTTTAATTTCCTAAAAATGGTAATCATTTGTTTCCCCATAACTACCTCCCAAGCTACGTCCATAAAACAAATAGGGCCCAATTGTAGGTGCAATTTCACCTTCGGTCACCTAAATTCTGTGACCATCCAGGGGCCAACAAGCATATCACAGCTGAGCAGTTGTCATTTTGACACATTTATTAACAAGAACAACCCATAATTAATAAGAAATCTTCAACATGAAAGATCATATCACTGACACTAATTTAAAATTGCTTCATACAATAGCTATTGACAATAATGTTCTCGGTGGAGAAAAAAACCTTGAATGTGGAAATAAAGAAAATATAAGAAATAAGCATTCACAATCACTCTCCAGCTACAAAACATCCTATTAAACAACATAGTTGAACGATACATGGAAAGGAAGGAATAAAGCATCAATAGTCTGCCCACTACCACATCCAGAGGGTATCATCTCAATGGTTGAGGAAACAAATGAAAGCCATAATAGTACATCAAGATCAAAGTACATCCTCCTAAGGTGATCCCACCTTCAACACTTTCCCCATATCAACCGGACCTCGATTTCAATTTTGACACAGGACACGAAAAAGCCAATTAAATGCAAAATGTAACTCACCATCAAAGAACTTATAAAACTTAGAAGCACTTCCTGTGGACAATAGATGGACCAGACTCATCATACTCACCCTTGGAAATCCACATCTGACGCAACAAGCAAAGCCATAATGTCAGTTTGGACAAACAGCTTACAAAAAGTGTAAAACATGGGCCAAATATAAGCAAAGATATTTCACCTGCTGGAAGGTGCTGAGTGATGCCAAGATAGATCCTCCAATCCAGACACTGTACTTTCTCTCTGGTGGTGCAACTACCTTAATCTTCATGCTGCTAGGCGCAAGGGCAGTGATCTCCTTGCTCATTCGGTCTGCAATACCAGGGAACATAGTTGAACCACCACTGAGCACAATGTTACCATAGAGATCCTTCCTGATATCAACATCACACTTCATGATAGAGTTGTATGTAGTTTCATGGATTCCAGCAGCTTCCATCCCAATGAGAGACGGCTGGAAGAGGACTTCTGGACAACGGAATCTCTCAGCTCCAATAGTAATGACTTGCCCATCAGGCAACTCATAGTTCTTCTCAACAGAAGAGCTGCTCTTGGCAGTCTCCAGTTCCTGCTCATAGTCCAAGGCAACGTAAGCAAGCTTCTCCTTCATGTCACGGACAATTTCCCGTTCAGCGGTGGTGGTGAACATATAACCTCTCTCAGTAAGAATCTTCATCAAAGAATCAGTGAGATCACGACCAGCAAGGTCTAGACGGAGGATGGCATGTGGAAGGGCATACCCTTCATAGATTGGCACAGTGTGAGATACACCATCACCAGAATCCAGCACAATACCTGTCTATTTCAGAAAAACCAGTTTTTAGCTTGATTAGTAAAGAATGATCTATAAATTGTGCAAAATTCAGAGATTTCTGTTTTAACAAACCTGTCGTCCGACCACTGGCATACAAAGAGAGAACAGCTTGGATGGCAACATACATGGCAGGTACATTGAAGGTCTCAAACATGATCTGAGTCATCTTTTCTCTGTTGGCCTTGGGGTTGAGAGGTGCCTCTGTAAGAAGCACTGGGTGCTCCTCGGGAGCAACACGGAGCTCATTGTAGAATGTATGATGCCAGATCTTTTCCATATCATCCCAGTTGCTGACAATACCATGCTCAATGGGATATTTCAAAGTAAGGATACCTCTTTTAGATTGTGCCTCATCTCCTACATATGCATCCTTCTGACCCATCCCAACCATAACACCAGTGTGTCGGGGTCGGCCAACAATACTGGGAAAAACTGCCCTGGGAGCATCATCACCAGCAAAACCAGCCTGTACGATAAAGAAAAATCAGATCAACAATGATAAAATAGTACATTTTTCATAAATAAATAAACAACAACAGAGAGAATATTAACTCAAGGTCTAGAAATCAACTAACCTTCACCATTCCAGTTCCATTGTCACAGACAAGGGGTTGAATCTCCTCAGTATCGGCCATCTTTTACAGTGTACTGTTTTACAAACAAGGACTGAGATCGTCGGTGAAGCAAAAAGTACTTGCAACCGGTAATGATAAAAAAAGTCTTACACAAATCAAGTCATATTTTCTCTAAATTGAAAAAATGGAACATTTAAAGTCAACATTAGGAATAGCAAAACTTAATTCATCTACAGAGTTTGCACCGATCTGCTCCATACAAATTCTTTTTTCTTTATTTTTAAGCGGATGCTGGCAATGGAGTGAAGAGCTTTCGTAAATGCATGGTTCGCTCTATCCCACCTCATCTTTTAAAATTATTTATCTTGCACTTAAAATTTTCCATGTAATTTTCTTTAAAGCAATTATAGATATAACTTATATCAAAGTAGCAGTATGGACAGCTTTGATGGAAGTAGATATAGCAATCCCAACTTCGCTCCATTGCCCTTCCCGATCAAGTAGAGGCGCACAAATTCAGTCAGTTCAAAAGTTAGACAACATTCAGTAGACAGCATCTAAATAAGCTACTGAATCAATTATCAAAGAAATAAAGATAAAGTATTAGAACATCTTAAACCTCAAAAAAATAATATTCGAAAATCAAGCATTGAACTGTAGAAGTTGGAAGCGCTACTAAGTTCAAAACTCATGAGATCTAAAAAAAGAAATCGGAAATGTAATGAAGCAGAACAACAAGCTAAGTGCAGATCCATAGAACAAAGGGAAGCAGATCAAGCTAAATCTACTCTAGAAAACGGGTGGAAACTTCTAGAAGCCTAAATCTCAGTTCTATCATCAACAAAACATCAAAATCCACAGATCGGTCGCTTTGAAGTCAGAATCAAAAGCCAAGTAAAAAGACTTACCTTAACAAGAAAAGAACCACGACGCTTTGGGTTTCTATATCTCGTACAAGGTCGATGCTGGTGGTAGAGACGGAAATGGAGATATATATAGAGAAGAGTAAGGAAAAGGGGAATGTAATACAATGGGAAATTTTACTTAAAGAAAAAGGAGAGGTGTGGAAAATTTTGAAATTTGAAATTAAAATAGTAGGAGTAACAATTTGGAAATCTGAAAATGAAATCATTCCCCACACCATGACAAAAGATAGGGTGACCTGTCTGTCTGACAGTTTTTTTTTTCTCTCACTCCAGCCCCATGTTTCTCTCGATATTTTTAAATTTAAATATTATGAAAGAAATAAAATAAGTATTAAAAATTTAGTAAAACTACGCCTAAGGTCACTAACTATTTATTAATTTACGTTTTAGTTATTTAACTTTAAAAAGTTACAAAATGATCACTGAACTATTGAATTTTTTATTTAAGTCACTGTACTATTAAGTTTTTTTTTTATAAGTTCAGTTAGTGAGCTCCAAGTAAAAATTCGACAATCGTTATAGTGGATCAGTACCCATCAACGAGTAGAAAAACATATCTTAAATCCAAGTTAATCTTATAGTCTGTGTCAAAGATAAGAGAAGAAAGATATTTGAATTTTAGTTTGCAGATTCGAAACATTCAAAATTGTTTCATGAAAAAAACAGAACTGTAAAACAGAAGGGGAATAAGAGCTTTTAATTTGTGCATATGGTGCAAATATCATAGTGACTTAAATAAAAGCTTTCAAATAATTTAATAATCATTTTGTCACGTTTTAAATTTAAGTGACTAAAATATAAATTTACTAATAATTTAATGATTTTAGGTGTGATTTACCTTAAAAAAAATTCCCAAAAGTAAGATTCGAGTGGATTTCAATTTTAATCGCAATCCTTACAGCTATTGGATATGAAAAAAAATAAGCTTTAAGGTATATATTCGCTCTCCCTTTTGTTTGGTTAGGATTCCATATAATTAATTCTAACATTTTGGAATCTTTGAAAAGAAAAAAATCTAACATTTTGGATGGACATGAGATTTTTTTATTTTTAATTCAATCGATTTTTATTATTTATGAATTTATATTGGATGAGAAAACTATATCCATCAAATTACAATGCTATTAATGCTTAATAAATTATTTATTCATTTAAAAATAAATAATTGATTTACCATCGGATTTTTTTTTATATTTGAACATTAATTTTATGTAAAATAAATATTAAATATAATTCATAATTAAAATATTAAATGTAATTTTAAAGATTGAAATCTCATTAAATTATAAATGAAATTTAGAAAAAAAAATACATAAAATTGATTTTTTTTGGGTAAAACATATTCTTCATTAGGTATGAAATGGTCTTATTTTACCCAAAACAAAATCCTCCTTGCAATGTGGAATTCTTCTCGTCGTAATATCGGTCAATAATTTGTGATGTCTTGATGTCAAGTGATCTGACATTGTGACCTGACTCACTAACTAGCGACGTCACGAAGTTGGAATAGCTCATCACGATGTAGCGTCTAAATTTTTCAAATTTTACAATTTAGTCCTAATTCATGTTTGGGTCATGAATAGAGATTCTATAAGCTCGATTTAGTCTCGATTTCTATTTGAATGACATCATATGGTCACAATTTAGATACGATTGATTGCTGCATGATAATTTTAAAGTTTTTAGCCCCAATTACAATAATAACATCTCGTAGCTTGATCCGGGTGTTACAAGTTATCATGCCATCATCACTAAAATATCAATATTTTAGTTAGCATTTCTGTTTAAAGAAAACGATTTAACTGTTTTAAAAAAGTGAATAATCAATTTTAATTCAAAAAATAAAAAGATAAAATTGATAAAAAAAAACTAAAAATTTCACATTATCCTTATTATAAATATGTGAGTTTTTGTTTTGAAAGATTTAGGATCACTTTGGATGGACAATGCTTTTAATTCCGATTAGAGTAAAAATAATGATAACAATAAAATTAAATATTATAACGATACTATAGCTTAAAAAAACTAAACGTAACCCACTGAAAATAAATACTTATTCAAAGTCTTTTTATATATGCAAAAGAATATATAGAAAAGATCATATTTAACTTAATATATTATAATACTTGCAAAAGTGGTTGTCTTTTCCTTCTTTCATAATGTTCACTTACGTTTTCAATAAGAATGTAAATTGGTGGTGGTTATAATTAAGTATCCACTACGGATTTGCTGGAAGTTGGATGTTATTTTGGTTCCTTAAAGCTGACGGTTGGTTGTTTGGTCGGTGATTGTTGCCAGCTTGGACAACAGTTTAAGTTGCAGTATTTATATACACCAGTAGCTTTTTCTAGACATAATAAATATCCGTTAATTTTTGTTTAAAAAAAACACAAATGAAAATTACTAGGCAGAAACATGTCCATGTATTTAATTATTTATTTTTGTTAAAAAAGGAGGGCTTAACAGTTAGGCCCTAACTTAATTATTCATGTTATCTTCATCAATGACTCTATAAGGATGTATATGTCAAGTTATCATATTCTATCAAGATTCTTCTGAACCCATATCTCCATTCAATCCCTCATAGATGAGTCTGAGCATTCCCCAATATTTCAACAATATCGCTCCATTCAATGGCCTTCCCAACTTCTGGTTTCAAAAAGCTTTGCGTTGCATCTTGTATCTAGTAAGTTTTGTCTTGTGATATGGTCGTAGGATCCAACACTACTGCATCCAAGTTCATTTACATGAATGGTGTTAATAAGAATCCACATTCACCCATCAAGCAAAAGACCTACTTGGATGATTCCATTCCCAGTAAAAAGCCATTTGTTGAATTATAACTCTTATTTCAAGTCAAATTTAAAAAATAATCTTTAAATTAAACTCTATATATTTGTTTCAATTAAATTTTATTTATTTGTTTGAGTCAAAATCTTATTAGTCTAGATTATTTTATTATTTGACCTAGAAATTTAGCTTATAAATAGACTCTTTTACAACCTTAGAAATACACCTATTAGAGTTTAAAACTCCTAACACTTTTGGAGAATTTAGTGTTTACGTTTTGAGTATTTCTTGTTTTCGAGTTTTCGAAGTTTAGTTTTTTATCTCCATTTTTTATATACTTCATTCTTTCGCCATTATAGTAAAATTATCTTTGCCCATGATTTTTTATCCTCTTTAGAGAGGTTTTTCCATGTTAAATTTGTGTTTTCAATTTCTCAATTTATTCCGCTATTTTTACTTGTTTGTTGCTTAATCGGGTTGATCCCCACGTTCAGAGATGACAACAACAAAGTTCGATATTGAGAAGTTCGATGGTGTTACACATTTCAATCTGTGACAAGTTCATATGCTGACAATTCTAGTTTAGATCGACTTGAAAAAAGTCATTATCGAGAAAAAGCTTAAGAATCTAAATCAGTCAGAATGGGAAGAGCTTAATGAAAAGGCCTTGTCTACAATCCATTTGTGACTCGCTAATAAGGAATTGCATGAGGTATTGATGGAAAAGATCTCACCCGCCTTATGGAAAAAGCTAGAAACTCTTTATATAACTAAGTCTCTAGCTAATCGTTTAGTGCCGAAACAACGTCTATTTACGTTTCGTATGAACGAATGTGAGCTTCTTTGAGATTACATCAGTCAATTTATTATCCTTTTAAATGATTTAAGTAACGTTGAGGTTCAGATTGACAATGAAGATCAGTTTATGCTATTATTGTGTTCTTTACCCCCTTCACACAAGTCTTTCAAGGAGATCCTGATTTATGGAAGAGACAAACTTTCGTTCGAGGATGTGAAGGGTCATTTGTTGGGTAATGACAAACTCGACAATGAGTTTGGTTTAGATAGCAAGGCAGATAGGCAAACTTCCGTTTTGGTAGCATCAAAAAAGTGAGACAAAAGGCGTCGCTATTGTAAGAAGTTAGGTCACATGAAAGCATATTGTTACAAACTGTGAAATAAAAGGGTTGCTGAGAGTAACGAAGAAGATGTAGCTGGTGCTAATTTGGCTGACGAAAGCGGTGATGATTTATTGTTAATGTTAACGAGCGATAACTTCGAGCTTATGTTCGAGTGGATCCTAGATTCGAGATGTTCTTTTCACATGTGTCCCAACAGAGAATGATTCTCCACATACAGTTTCGTTGAAGGTGGAGTTGTGCACATGGGAAACGATTCATCCAGTAAGGTAATCAGTATTGGTACTGTTAAAATTAGGATGCACGATAGGACGATTAGAACACTATCAGATGTCAGGTATGTACCTAATTTACGAAAGAATATCACATATTTGAGTATTTTAGACTCGAAAGGTTGCAGAATCAACATCGAGTCGAGTGACATTAAAGTGTATCATGGAGCTCTCATTTTGTTAAAAGGTAAAAAGACCGGTAATCTTTATATTCTGAAAGGTTCTATAGTGACCGATGAAATCGGACGTCCCTCATCCGTTATGGAGTTAAAGTCAACTTGTTTGGAGTGGAGGCAATTTGGTCGTAGGAGGGAAAAATGTATGATCGTTTCATTGAAGAGAGATTCTTTTTTGGATGCAGGTTTTGAAAAGTTTTGGCACTGTGTTCGTGAAAACCAGACCCGAGTTAGTTTTGATTTGGTAGTACTCAAGTCGAAGGCTAGAAGTCTTTCAGTTTCTAAGCACAGATTCAACTCAGTTAATTCCCTGCATAGTTCAAGAGAGGCCCGTGATGGGCTTTGGCAAAGATGGTATTGTGGAAATACGAGTCAAGGTGGAGATTTGTTGAATTATGACTCATATTTCAAGTCAAATTTGAGAAATAATCTTTAAATTAAACTTTGTTTATTTGTTTGAGTCAAACTCTTATTAGTCTAGATTATTTTTTATTATTTAACCTAAGAATTTAGCCTATAAATAAGCTTTTTTACAACCTTAAAAATACACCCATTAGAATTTAGAACTCTAACACTTTTGGAGAATTTAGTGTTTATGTTTTGAGGGTTATTTGTTTTCGGGGTTTGGTTTTTATCTTCATCTTTTGTACTCTTCATTCTTTTGTCATTATAGTAAAATTATCTATGCCCGTGATTTTTTATCCTATTTGGAAGAGCTTTTCCACGTTAAATTTGTGTTTTCAATTTCTCAATTTATTCCGCTATTTTTACTTATTTATTGCTTAATCAGGTTGATCCCCAATACCGTTATTGGAAGTTAAAGATCACAAGGATATCATGAGAAGTTTAATATAATAAATTTAATTAATTAAAAAGAAAAGTAGCAGGAACAACAAAGAGGGAGAGGGATGCCGGGGGGAGGGAGGGAGAACGGTAGGGAAGGGGTTTTATTATTTAATATTAATATAAATATTTTTATTTAGAATTATTATTATATTTTTAAAAATATTTATGTATTTTTATATATATTTTTAAATTTTTTAGAATTAAGATCAAATTAAGACTATTTGTAAATTTTGAGGGTTAATTTTTTAAAATTATGAAATTAAAGGTTAAATTTGTTATTATGTTGATTTTTCAATTATCACATCACCCTCCTATTAATGCAATTAGCAGAAATGGACCGAAAAAAAATCTCAAATAATTAGGTGACCACTTTAAAGAAAAATAATAATTGAGTGACAAAAAACCCATAATTGGGTGACCTATGGTGCAGTTTACCCAAAATTAAATTGACTTAGAGATGATATTGGATGTGGAAGAATTTTTAATAACATGTTTATCAATTTTAAGAATTGATTAATTGCATTATTTTATTGGTGCCTACAAATATTAGGTTTTAAGATCATCTTAATATAAATTTCTTAATTTTTATAATTTTATATTATTTTAATATTTTTAAATAATTTTTTTATAATTATTAAAAATCAATTAAACTTTTGTAAAGTAAATTTTTTAAAAAATAAAAAATCAAAGGCTCGAACTTAAGAAAATAAATTAAATTTTTAATTTTTTTATTTTTCAAGGTATCTACTGAAGCGAGCCTAGTAATTAATCCTCCGCATTGTGTAGGCCTATTAAAGGGGTAGATTCTGGCTACGAGTTTTAAAGCTGCTCCATACCCAGGACGAGGATCGAACCCTTAACTACTGATTAAGGTAAGAGAGACCCTTGCCATCTCACCTAATTAATCAAATTAGTGAAATTCTGTCTGATTATTTTTTGGTTATTACACCAACAGTCACTTAACTTTGATGTAACTGACAACATAGTCACTCAACTTTCGAAAAATAACAAAACAATCACTAACGTTATCGAAAAGTGACAAATCAGTCACCCATTAACATTTTCCATCACAGGCTTAATGGGACTGCTGATGTGGCTAGTTAACTTGCCATGTTGGATGAGGCAAAGTTGAGTGACTATTTTTTTTGTCCTTCCTTTTCCATTTTTAATAAACGGCCCAATATTTTTACTTTTTACGTAAATGGCCCAATATGTTTATGCTTATTCTTCTCCATCCCAATAATCTCGCTGTCGTCGCCTGCACCATAACTTGTCATCAAAACCAAATCGTCGCCGCCAGACCCCATTATCAAGCTTCAACTGGGAAGAAAAGTTTACATCATCATAAGCTCACCATTAATAACCAAAGAAATCCTCAAAGACCATGATGCCATCTTCGCCAACCGCAACATTCCAGTGACGACCATAAACGGAACCTTCGGCAAACTCGACATTTTGTAGAGATCCAATGTCCTAGAATTGCACAAGCTACGTAAGCTCGTCATACGTGAAATCATAAGCAACAAAGGCCTCGATGCTTGCTACGAATTTTGTCGACGATAGATCCAACAAATGGTGAAGAATATCCACGAAAAAATCGGGTCACTCATTAACCTCAGCTAACAAATATTCTTAACGACACTGAGTGTTACGATCAACATGCTATGGCGTGGTTCATTGAATGGAGAAGAAGCAAAGCTTGGGCTTGAAATTAAGGATCGATTAGAGGAATTTGTGGTATTGATGGGAGAACCTAGCCTTTTTGATATTTTCTCGATGCTTAGGCCATTTGACTTACAAGGAATTGAATCCAAAAACAAGAAGCATTTTTCATGGTTTTATGGGTTTCTCGAATTAGTGATAAAGAAACAAACGAAGCTCAGAGAGGAACCAAAAATGGCGAACAGTAAGGGTTTTCCCTTGCAATTATTGGAGCTGAACCATTTTTTGCAGCAATTATAATTACCATCTTAATCCAATTGTTGAAACAATAAAGGAAGAAAGACATGGATAAAAAATATTATTTAGATTTTATATATATATATATATTTTTTTTTTCTTCTTCTTCTTCTTCTTTCTCTTCTCCTTCTTCTATTGCGCAACTAACCTTTTAAACGACAGCTAGGATGCTAACATGACCAGTTAAATGAAGGGTCAGCTTTCCATTACGTCTGTAATGGAAAATGATACGAAAGACTTTTTTGTTATTTTTTGAAAGTTGAGTAATTGAATTGAAATCAGAGTGACTGTTTTGTTAGTTGCATCAAAGTCGAGTAATTGTTGGTACAATTTACCCTTATTTTTTATATTTGATTTGGTTTCAATTAGGATTTTAAAATAAATTAAATTCCTATACTTTCCACCAAAATTGATCCAAAATAAATAAAATATTAAAGTATTTATACAAATAATTATATTTAAATTCAATTATAAATTAAAATTTCAATCAAACCTTTTAAGAATCTTCCATTGCCATGAACACAAACAGTCACTCTTGATTCTAATCCAAAAAGTCAATCACTTTTAAATCTGGTTTGTCATTTATGGGCTGGAAAGACTATAGGGAATTAGAAGGTAAAAAGGCCCCAGCCCCCATGTATCTGCAAGAGAAAGCCGAAAAACCCTTCCAAAATCCCCTGTCGCTGCTGCCTATATAAAAATATTAGAGACCCCTCCCTCTGTATCCTTAAGGGGGGGTGATAGGCGAAGGCTTTGGCTTCGGGTGCGGCGGTGATGCGGAGAGTGAGAAAGATAAGTGAAGATAACACTGGAAGCGGCCAGAAACATGTAGATGAAACAAAAAAAAATCTGAGGGGAACGTGATGTCCTATTTTCCAATATAGTTTTCAATCTGAATTTCGATGGCTGCTCGTGTTTCTTCTTCTTCTTCCTCTTCGCTTCCCTTCATCAACTTGGCCTTCCCTCAATGCCTCCTTCCTGGACCTTGTGATGTTTGCCTTTTCATAGCTCTGAAGGTTCAATTTTCTTCTTCTGTCCTTCCTTCCTTTTTCTGATTTCTTAATTCCAATTTGGTTTCCTTTTTAATTCATTTTTTGGGTGTTTTAAAGCTTCTTTAGTCTTTAGATATGTTTGCTTCATTTTTTTAGCTAATTCGCAAAGTCCAATAATCTTAGTTTATATCAAGGTTTGAATTGCTTTAATATGGGCGGTGCCCTGCTCTATACATGCTCAAGGACTAAAGGGAATAGCTTTTAAGAGTGATTAGATCACCAGCGCTTATCAATTTGACTTACTCATCAACATTTGGAAGCTTACTTCGGTAGTCTAGTGCTGTATTAAAAATTTATTTATTGGTATAAAATGTGGAATTTCAGCCTACCTTTTAGGGTTTTGGCCTTTTGTATTTATACCTAAAAGGCTTAGATAAATCAGTGTAGTGAAGGGTAAATATTACACGTGAAACCAAACTATTATATATATTTATGATGGAAATTCTAATTTAACTTGTATGGTTGGATGTTTAAGTGTTATAGCATTACTTGTTTGAAATTTTTTCACAATTTTATATGAGAATAAGATAGTCCAAAGTGTGGGTAATGACATATTTGGTTTCTTTAGATAATGCACTTATCCATGGTTTTTGTTAATTTGTTATTATATGTTTGCATTTTGCTTTTATCCATGTTTGCTTGCTTATACATCTTATGAAAATGATTAAGAATGTTTTTATGTACATAGTTTTAGTTGTCCCTGTGAAGCTCAATGCTTATATCTTTGTTATTTGGGGCTTAAGTATGAGTGTTAGATGTTGATGTGTCTAACATGAGTATGATCATTTTTTTGTAAGTTTTTCTATGTCTTTGATGTGTCATATTTACACACCGTTTTTTTTATACCTGTCGGACATGGGTGCTTCAAGAAAAATGAAGTCTTGAAGCAATGCAAGGTTAGATCATGCTATCTATGATGGACTGCCATAGCAATGAAGGTCTAGATCGTGTTTCCTGTGATGGACTATAAATGCATTTGTGGGAAGGATTTGGCTCGCCTCCATTACTTTTTTGTTCATTACTATCTGATACATGTTTAATCATCATTCCCAAGATTTTTATATTTAATAAACGGGTTCTACACATTTGAATGGTGATGATTAATGTATTGAATATTAATGGATGAAAAAGTAATGGATTGAAACTTAACCCGGTTGGTGGGAATTCGTTGGCAGACCTTGACACCCAGGATGGCGTTGTCAGGCTTACATATTCTGTAACTTCAATTAAAGTCCCATTAAAACGGTTTCCCCTTATCCATTAAAAAACTATTAAAACCATTCCATGTACTTGTTAAAACCCCACATTCAACTTAGTGTAGGGTTTTAACAGGTAGCTGGGAACAGTTTTAATTGTAGATGTGAGGTTTTGATGGTTAAGATGGGAACGGTTTTAAATGGAATTATTGAATGTGTAAGCTTGACCTTGCGCAAAGTCAGGCCTGACAAATTCATGACAAGTTCTATGTGATGTACATTCTATAATAAAAATTAAAAAAGAAACATATTTTGGGGATTTTCCCAAGATCAATATTTTGATAAATTAAAAAATAGCAATTTTGTAATAAAAAAAGTCGAGCGAGTGATTCTAGGAGTTATTTTTATCACATTTTTTTTATTGTCGAAAGTACTTACTTTTTAGCAAAAGATATTCAATTAAGGATCCTTTTATTGGTGCTTTTGCTTTTTCTAATAATAAAAGTGAAGATAAATTAAATAGCAAAAGCACCAACCAAATGGAATCTAAGGATGGACACGTCTAAATGACAACCAAGCAGCCTTTAACAAACTCAGCTTCAGCATCTTTTATATGTAAAGCAATGCCAGCTTATATGACCCCAACATCTTTTATATACTGTGATGTTATCTGTTGTTTCAATCTTTATGAATTATGACCCCAAATTTTAATAGCACATGGCTACTAGCACTTTTGTGACAATGAAAGGTTATGTTGTGCCCTATGTCAGCTGCCCAATCAAGCCTCCTAAGTCATTGGATTCGGTATCTGGATGTTATCAATAGCAGTGGGCATAATCATCCACAAGAGAACTGCTTTGGACAACAATTGCTTATCAGGCATGAAGTCTCAGTAATCATTTTTATGCTGTTAAGTTTTTGATGTTTTAAATCATAAGGCATAGGTGTTTTGTTCTCCAATGTTTAATATTAATAACTTTGCCTTTGCTTTATTGTTTGGTTCCATGCCTTTTTATTAGCATTTTGATCACATGGGAAAGGACACCACCAGATATGCAAATTGTCATGGAGCACATGTTCATATATGCAATGATGTTGGTAGCCTTCAACTTGCAAATTAAACTACCTACAGCCACCTATGAATCTCAACAATTACATTCTTGTTTGTACAATCTAATTTTGGTTGCTAAATTCCTTTCAATATGGTGTGAGCTTGTGCTTCACCGCTTGAAGCTGTAGAGCTTTATGCATTTGGTCTTCATTCTGCCATGAAACTATTAGCTTCTAATATGACTGTTTGAAAACTTGATGTTATACTTTCTATGACTCCATCACAATTTACAATTAGAAATCTCTCTATTATAGTCACCAAAGAACCTTACCTTTCTTTCATATTGCCCCGCAACCTCCTTATTGCGTTCATTCACGCCAACTGCTACTGTAGTTTGTAGTACTTTCTCATGATGAACCATATTGGTCTATTTCACCATTTTGAGTAACTTAGCCTCTAATGAAAAACCTGACACCAAAATCTTGCCTTAGCCTCTACTCCTGTCTAAAATGCTCCTATTTCTTACTAGAAATCAGCATGATGCCATCCATGGTAGGCCGAGGAAAGCTACATGGATTGACAAAATTATTCAATCTGGGCTGGACTTTGTGTATCTGGATTGGCAAAATTTCTGTATGCTTTAATTCTAGTATTGACTTTGTGTCTTATGGGATCCCTTCTCTAGCTTGAGCTTTTCAGTTTTTGTAAGCTGCATGCAGCCCCATGTAGTTTAGGTTCTCTACTAGTTTTTTTTATCCAGGGAAAAGGAATCAGAAATACATTATCCTGAGTGCAATTATGTTGATGTCTATTGTATGTTCTTTCTGACTATGGATTGTTTATCTGCAATGTGTCATGCCTAAGGTTCTCTTTGGATAATGTTAACTTTATTATTGTTCTCTTTTTAGTCAGTTGTTATAGCTATAAACTGATGTTAGCTGCAATGGAGGCAATGAAAAGGAAATAAAGTTTTAGCATGAAAATGCACTGTCATTGACATCCCTACCTCACTCTTTATGGACAACATTGGATCTCTTTATAATTAGGTTTAAAAGCTTGCTCGAAAAAAGAGTGTGGAGAGAAATAAAATTAAGCTTGCACGACAATCTTTCTATATTTGTTTTCAAAATGAGGAAATTTATTAATTGAAATTAATTGATTTTATTATACATAAAAATTAATTATTAATTGGCACAAGAGGACTAATAGCAATATTTTGAAAATAGTCCGTTTCAATTTTGTATATAAATAAATTATAAAATAATCTGTTTAATAAAATAATATCATTATTGACCCAAATATTACTAAAATAATTACTGGTATTAAATTAATTATATAAAAGAAAAGCTAATATTATATTCAGTTATTTCTTATTATTATTTATTATAAAATATTATTTTATAGTTCTGCAATTTCTAACATGATTAAAAGATGGTAAGAAATTATTTTAATGAAATAATAATTTATAGTTTTCCTACTAGTATAGTTCAAACACTTTTTTTTTTATAAGGGAAGAATTGATTACCCAAGAAGCAGAAAACCTGCTACATGAACAACATCAGTCAATAAGAAACTATACAAAGCCTATACAAGAAAACAAAACTATACACTCATGTACTGGAAAAGCCCCAATTCAAGCAAAGTTGTTGATTAATGATGACCCTCTTAATCTGTTTATCATTCAACCTAATTCTCACCACTTCTTGAAAACAAGACCTCCCAAACAGTCTGTCATTCCACTCACGCCAAATGGTATGTATAAATGTAGTCCATGCTAGTTTAAGAATGCAAACTATAAGAGACTTGCCTTTCAATTTAGCCATAGCCCAATTCAACTCTTGAACTCAATGTCCCAGCAGATCTTGTAATATCATAGAGAACTAAAATCAATCCTCAAAGTCTTCGGAAAAATTCACGTTCAAAATCAATCCTTCAATATTCAAATCTAGACCCTCCCTTTAAGAGTGAGCCTTATCACTATATTCAACCATTTATTGGTTATTTAAATTATGTTATTATTTTTATTATTGAAAGAAATTTCATACAATTAAAATATTATGAGTGGGTTTTTAGCTTTGACACTAAATCATACAATAAAATATTATAGGGATTTTTGTTAATATAATAAGTACTTATCCAATTTTACATGATTTGCGCATGCATGCATGCATGCATTCTTTCTTATGTCAATGTTTATACATAAATAATAGATTCGTGGTTGGGTACTTATGTTTTATTATATAATATATTATTTTATTCTAAAGTATACATGTTAATTTGCTAACTTCTCATTATTTCATATATTTCAACATTACTTAAAGTTAGATTATCAAATTTGTCCTTATATTATTAACCAAGGTTTTAACAATTCTTATAAATTTAATAACTAAAAAAAATAAAAACATGAAATTGTTGAGTTTTTTTTTTTGTATATGTCTTTCAAGGAAGCTAATTTTCCTATTTATATGATACGGTTTTTGGATGTGACGTTTTAGGTAAGCCCTTATACATACCAACACGTATCACATTCTAAAATTAACATGTTTTCTTTAAGTGTGAGTTCGTTTACATGATGAAGCAGATATTAAAAATGTTGGTTTCATAGATAGAGAGGTTAAAGTATCCTGGCAACTTTCTTATTATATTATTACTACCTATTTTTACGTTAGTCAATCAAGTTTATTAGAAAGTTGCCGGAAATGACTCATTCTGTTGAGCTTTTTGTTTAAGTATATTTATTTATTAACCAATTTCAACTTGTCGTTGTAGTATAGTGGTAAGTATTCCCGCCTGTCACGCGGGTGACCCGGGTTCGATCCCCGGCAACGGCGTACAATTTTGTGCATCCTTTTTTTACTTTTGTAGTTAGGCCTAGACAAATCGAAAGCTTTCTACCCCTAGCAGAAGAGTGTTCCATGCAGAATTAACCTTTCAAAAGCCAAGAGTTTGTTCAGGCAATTAGTTAAGTTGAAGAATGGAGCTTGAAGTCTCAACAATGGAATGAAGATAGGTTCGAAATGGGGACAATGCTTAGAGTTCCAAGTGAAAGAAAGAGCTGGGAAATGGCATTGGGATAGGTGAATCTACTGGATTGGCTGATGACGGGTGCCGTTTGGTGTTGGACACCTACTGGCTACTGTGCATACAGGGGGATTTGCTTCTGCTCTATTCCTAACTACAGTAGCATATAGGAGTGATGGAGCCAATGCTCAAGTTACGCACTCTTGTTGTTCAAGTAAGTTTCTATTTCAATACTGATGAACCCTCATTTGCAGAAAGCAATTAGGTGCTGCTCAAATCATATTTAATCTACTTGATTTTACAGACTAACAATTGTGACATTGTTAACCATATGAATATGTTGTCATGTCATGAGATGTACTATGTATTGCATCTCTAATTTTGCAGTCATTTCGTTTCATTCTTCACTTTATTCATTCTTTTCTTTCCCTTAGTAACAAACCTAATTCAATCAATAAATCCACGTTTTTTTGATGGTACGAGAAGAAAATATGTACTTGATTCTCGTATTCTAATAAGTGGTATCAGATTATACTAAGTTGAGATGATAATGGTTGACAACTAGAATACTAATATGATACAATAAATGTATATAATAAGCTATTGTAGGCTTAAGGGTCAAAAAGGTTCCTAGAAAAAAATGGAAAGAAATTAATTGAACCCTTAAAAAGATGTAATTTATTGAGTCCTTAATGATAAAAAAAATAATCAATTAGACCCTTCCGTTAATTGACCATTTAATTGTTAAAAGCGTTGACGTGGCTGATGACAATCACCAAGAGATGGCATGTGGCATGCCACATCAGGGAAAAAAAATTCATTTTTTTTAAATTATAAAGAAATTTAAAAAATAATTAATAAAAATTACATTTGAAATGAACATGGACATATTGTTGTCCTGGTTCATTTGGTTGTCCTGGTTCATTTGATCAGGACAACCATATGTCCAGATTCGTTCTAAATGGATTTCATTATCAGATTCAGGGACTAAAAGTTATATTAACTCCTTTCTCTTTTGGGATAAAAAAGAAATTCGTCGTCTTATTGGAGCCCAAAGAGAAGAGAAGAGGAAATCAGTCCACGACCCATAATAGATTTAAAAATAGGGTTCGATTATAAAATCTCTTTAACTTCCACTAAAACCCTCTTCATTCCTTCGCCACCCAACAGAAGAATAGTACCTTTTGCCGCTCTTCATTCTTCTTCTCTCTAAGGTCACCATCTTCTCTCAACTCTTAATCATATTTGTTATGGTGTTGGCCATTAAAGATCCCCTATCGCTACCCGATTATCAGACTGAAATTGACTCGATTCTCTTTACTCCAATAATGATAGTCTGCATAATTCGCTTACATGAATCCGCACGTGGAGTGTTTGTATCTTTGCATGGGCTCACATATAGTGTGCTCGTATCATCATGCAAGCGAACTCACACTTAAAAAACACATGTTAATTTTAGAATAGAATACGTGTTGACATGTATGAAGATCTACTTAGGACGTCACATCTAGGAATTATATAATATAAATAAGGAAATTAACCTCCTTTAAAGACATGTCGAAAAATACTCAACAAAAATATTAATAATATTATAAATTAGATCTTATTATTACAAATATAAAAAAAATTGTATAAAAATGAATAAATATTATATTCCCTTCACCCATTTATAAATTGTATAAAATATGTTTATTTGTTAAAAAAAATTCAAAAAGAAATATAAAATTTAAATTACATTATGAACCCATTCACACACTTTTTACAAAACATTTTTGATGTAGAGGCTTTGATTTTCAACAAATGCCGCTCTTTTGCCGTTTGATATATATATATTTTTAGGTCATTATTATTTAATTTTATTTTTACGCTCATTTTTAATGTAATTCTATTTTAAAATATCTATTTATATTATAACTCTATTTAATTTAATTTAATTAATTCAATTTTATTTTGTTTTTAAATCCTACGTATTTTTCATTTCTTTCAACTTAGTCACTAATTTGAAGTCTTATTTTTTATTTAATTTTTAAGAGTTTTTTAAATGTTACAAATTTTTAAATAAATAAATATTTTAATATATTTTAATAAATTAATGCAATAAACTAAGAAATACAAACTACTATTATTTATATTCAAATAATTAAGGGTAAATTGCCAAAATAGTCATTTTTATTTATTACGAGTTATATTTTAGTTACTTATGTTTGAAATGTTACGTTTTAGTCACTTACGTTATCGCGTTGTAACATTTTAGTCACTGAGTTGTTAATTGCCGTTAACAGTGTAACGGCAAACTGACGTGACACGTTAAATAATAATTTCAAACGAAAATTTTAGATTAAATTCTACAATTGGTTCCTATATTTTTTCATTTTGAGCAATTTAATTTTTTTCTTTTATGTTCTTTTAACTTTCTTTTTTTTTCTTTATTTTCCATTCTCTTCTGTTTCTCCCTTTATTTTTCTCCCTTCATTTCTTTTAACGTAATTTTTTATGTTTTCCATTTGTTAAAACTAGTCCACAAGCTCACCTCACTCGAAAAAAATTAAATTGTTCAAAAGAAAAAGGTATAGAGACTAGTATTAACAAACAAAAAACATAAAAAAATTGTGTTAAAAGAATTGGAGAAGAGAGGAAAACTGACGAAGAAGCAGAAGGGAATGAAAAATAAAGAAAAAAAAAAGTTAAAAGAACATAAAAAAAAATTAAATTGCTCAAAACGAAAAAATATGGAGACTGATTGTATAAATTAACCTAAAATTTTCGCTTGAAATAATGATTTAATGTGCCACGTCAGCTTACCGTTACACCATTAACGACTTAATGATTAAAATGTTACAACGCGATAAATTAAATGACTAAAACGTAACATTTCAAACATAAGTGACTAAAATATAACTCATGATAAACAAAAATAACTACTTTAATAGTTTATTTAATAATTAATTATGTAATGAGTAAGAAATATTGAAGTGTTTGGTGGTCTAAATTAGGGTAGTCATCACAAATAATGTGAACAAAATAAATAACAAATTCACGAGCATTAATTTCTTGTGAATATAGTTGAGACAACATTCGCAAAGTTAATATTTAATACTGCCCACACTACATTAATGATCTTTAGTTGCTTATCTATTATGCATCAATGAGTTCTGTTAAATACTTTTATATAATATTCAATCTTTAATCTTTTACATGTACAATTTTACACACATCTGAACATCCATCATCATTCTTCATGTGACGTTGAGGCTATTTTAATGAAAATGTATAAAAAAATCTATTAAAAAAATTTTTGGTTTTCGAAAAATAATATTAATGTAACCAAAATTTCAGTGCACTAGGTTATCAACTCAGTTTTATTTTATTATTTAAGAGCCTAGGAGAGATTATGAGTAGTTTTAGGTATTGTATTAAAAAAATATTAACATCTTATGATATAAAAAGTCAATGTGATGTAGTGGAGACCGATTCACCTGTAGAGGTCAAGAGTTAGAACAAGAATAAGAGAATAGACTGATTGAAAAGATAATTGCTCAGAGTAACTCAATGGTATAAAAAAGGATGACCCCTTACCCATAGTTTTCCGGTTTATTTATAGGAAAATGTCTCATTATCCACTGAAATAATATTGGCTAGATAAGCGTTTAATCTCGTTAAATACGAAATGGATAACCATGAACGCATATTATGAGGCTCTATTAGTATGAAGTAATTAAGTTTAAACAGACTCCTCATTATTTTGAAAATGTGTTCACATTAGGATAATGTTATTAGAGTGATAAATTCTGTTTGAAATGGGTTGGATGATTGTGCTCAAAGGATGAATGCAAAATCAACAATGCATTTTGGGCTTCACGCGTTTCTTTTCGCAAGGCATGCTCCGAGAGTGTCTTAAAATAGCCGAAGAAGATGAGATGCCATCAAACAATTGTCCTAAATGCGACGTTATTCTGAAGAGTAATGGTCATGATGAGGAGCATCTGGCATTGTTTAGATGACCAAATGTTATTGGTCATGGCCTCAAGTCCCCAAAACAATGCGTTTATAAGAGATAACTGAGAAGTCAATAAATTGCTCTTCTACTATGTCTGAGACTACTTTATCATTTCAAAAAAAATAAAATAAAATTAAACAGTAAACAGCGTCTACTTTTTATTACTAAAAAAAATTAATTAAGAAAAAGTAGAGTTCACTGCTTATATAAAAATGTAATTTACATAATATATATTATGAACAGAAGAAGGGGTACGAAAAAGATAGCTTGCAATGGGTTACTAATGAGGAGCCTAGCTAGTTCATACCATGTTAAATTGAACGAACAATTGCTAAGAAATTTAAGCTGATAGCAAGGGTTGAAATACTATGTTTAAGCTTGAACACATATGATACAATTAAACCAACAACAACAGAAAAAGGGCTAATCTAAGCTAAGCTAATTGACCTATAGCTATGTATGAAAGTTTCAGGAGCTATGGGTGGTATGGTCAGAATGGTTTGTTGCAGTGAAGAAGGTGGTTCTGACGAGCTTGCCTCACTACACCCCACAATCTTTTGGCATGTCTCGATGAGGCAGTGTCGACATTTAGGGCATGATGAATGGGAGCTTAGCCACTTATCTATGCAACGGACGTGGAACCCATGGTTGCACTTGGGTAGAAGCCGCACCCGGTCACCCGGTGCGAAATCCGAGAGACATATCACACATTCAGAGTCCAACCCTGACAGTTTCAACTCATTGGAGTAGTTTACTGTTGGAAAGGTATCCAACGCTTTTGGCTTGACTCCTGTGTTAGCTGAGGCAGTGGTGCTGCTGCCTCCGGATTCTGAGGTCAATAAACACAAGCACCTAGATGTACAGTTAATGATGGACTTCAATCCAAGTGAGCAAATTAAGGCACACAAGAGGAACCACAGAACCATAACAACAAGGTTTCCATCGAAGCTGTTGTACGCAGTAGTGTTAGGATGTGAAGAATTGTGGTGGTTTTCAGGGTTTGGCAGCAGCAACCTTCTAGAGTGGAATTCTCCTACAAAATCTTGGATAAATTGAGTGGTAAAGGCAATGGACATAGTTTGGCAGAGTGGGTTTTTAGGTTCAGCTTAGATGGTTAATTTCTTATTCAAAAGCTGTATCTGCACAAGGGAATTTATATAGTGAAAGGGTGAATCAGGAGGGTTTGTTGATTGTTTTATATAATAAATTTTATATATATAGAAGCATAATGTTTGTCCACTGAGTTTATGAAGTTCATAACACTGGGCTTTCTCATCAAACTGGATCCATCCAACCTATCTGTTGGACCCATTTTCAGCATTTCTGCAGGAACCAGGAAGGATGCAGGAAGCTTACTAGCCTTGAGACAGAATACCATTATTTTTAATTCATAATCAAGTGGCCATTAATTTTAACCTTAATTTGTCAGGATAGAGACCTTAAAACCCTTTTTAAATAGAATTTTGTTTAAAAGCATATAAATGCCAAAATTGTTTTGAGTCAGACTCAACTCAAATCCTTATATGAATTCTATTTTGCGTAAAACACGTGTTTACTAGTCATTTGTCATAAGACACTGATGAAATTTACTGACGGTAAATAATTATAAAAGAAAAGAAAATAAAGGAAAAAATCAAAGTTACAAGAAAAAAAGCTTAACGCACAATTTAGCTCATGAAATATTATATTTTTATCATTTTTGTACTTAATTGTTTTTTGTCTAACTACCTAAAGTATTCAATATCATAGTTTTTAGTCCAATTATAAACAAAAAAAAAAATGTACTAATCACGTCATGCCATGTGACTCTTTTGTTTTACTGTGCAAATTATGAAAAAAGATTTAATAAAAAAAGAAAATGTTTAATTATTTTTTAATTTTTGAATATACACATGATTTATAAATTTACCAACATAAAAGTGGTGGAGCAAGAGGGTTGGAAGGGTCCTAGCCTCACAAAATGAAAAAATTTTCTGACCCTACCACTACAATATAATACTTAAAATTTATTGAAGATACAAATTGGGATAACAAATTAACTACCTATAGTCTATGAGAACTAACAGTTAACTCCTTGTGGATCTTAGTGAGGCAGAATCTTCCAAAAAGATATTTTGCTTTTGGTAGCACCAAAATATCAATTAAGTTGCTACTTTGGATGGAATATTAAATGAAAAGTTAGGAGCTCCGTATAGATTATTAGGTCTTGGATTTTTAATTTAAAGCACTAAAAGATTCTTCTAGTGTCATGGATTTAATTGATTTTTTGAGTTCAAATTCCATTATAAGTCAATATTTCTCTCGAAAAGTGAGAATTTTTATAGAATTTCTCTAAGACATCGAAACAAAACGAAAGCAAATTTTGAAATAGAAAAAGCTACGAACAAACAAAGAAAGCCACAAAGAAAGAGTACATACCAAGTGTTTGAATAAATGCTCTCAATATATTAATTCAGAAACAGTAACGTGAATAAAGTGATTACAAATGAAGGGGGAGGCCACTATTTATAATTGAGCTCTCTCAAATCCAACGGTACAGATCGATTTACATAAATGACTAAGATTTATGTTTATCTACAAGATAAGAGTCTCAAGGAACTTAAACTCTATACAATCTTATCCCTTTATGATTTACACTATTTATCCTAGTAACTGTAGTTTTTACTAGAGTGTTTCATTCGATCACGAAGGCTTTAAATAGACGGACTTTTACTTACATTACATGAATTAGCCTAGTTCAAGTGGGTTCAAGTGGGTTGAATGAGCCTAAATATTATCTGTTGACCTCTATGGGGAGTTCTGTCTGCATTGATCACGGACTTTAATCTCCAGCTCGTGGCACTAGTTTTAACTTTCACAAATGATGTACTTGTATCCATTTATAAATATTACATATACTAATTTTTAATCAAGTATGAATTTAATTATATATAATTAAAATATATTATATTTATTTTTTGAACATTTGTTACAAAATTTATAACATTATAAAAATATTATGATTAAAAAAATAAAAATAAGAAATAATTTTTTTTTGAAAATTTATAGGCTGTATTATCATCCATATAAATTAATAGTAAAAAATAATATTTTAAAATTAATTACTATTTATGATAATATATTTAAAGTCAAATAATTTTAATATAATAATTTAAAATTTTAAAGAAAAAACAAAAGTTCATTTGTTTAAAATACTATATAAAAGTAAATGTTAATTTAAAATTAATTTTGATAGTAATTTTTTTGGCTGTTTTGATAGTAAATTTTTTAAATGAGCATTAACATATGTCAATGTTGTTCTTTAATGGACTATAAAATGTCATCTCTTTGAAAAGAGAATTGAGAGACTTGTGTTCGACAGTATTATTGATCCTTTTGATTTTTCAGATTTTGATGTGCGTGATTTGTATAAATAGAAAACAAACAAATATAAAGAGATTTGGTATCAACAAGAAACTAAATGCCTTAAATCCAATACACCCAAATGTTTGTCTCTATGGCTTTTTGGAATGGTAAATAATATTTCATAACATTTGTAGAGGCCCAATTTTAATCGAGCTAAAAATAATAAAATAAATAAAATCCAAAAAAAAAAATATTTAAATTAAACCCAACAGAAATAGAATTCAAATCCAATACCATTTACAAAGCCCAAATCGCAAAAAGCCCCAAAACCTAAAAAAAATCAAAAACCCTAATCTACTGCTCCAACCACCACATGCCACGTCAGCATCATCATGTCAGCACCACGTCATTGCCACGTCAGCCATGTGACCCCTCAGAGTCTGTTCGTTGACTCCTCGACTCCCGTAATCGCTCGATTCCTGAAAACGTCTCTGCCCGATGTTTCTCCTTTGCTCGAAGCACCCCTCATCTACCTTGCGCTGAAATGGCAAGGGGCACTCTCCCCGGCGATGGCTTTGACCGAAAGAGACCCCCACCACAACACGAAAATAGACAAGCAAAGAGCAAAGAACAACAGACGACAGAGAACAAGAAGATATAGAGCAAAAGAATAGTAACAATGTAAATCTCTTCGGCTATAAAAGCCGTTGCTAAATCTGTAAAAGGGGACACACGAAATATATACGAAAAATACTAAAAATCAATATAAGAAATTATAGAAATCAGAAGAAGGCCGATTTGAATACTAATTTTGCGTAATTTTATCCTCAAGGTATAGTTGTTTCGTTTTATATTTGTGGATGCATGCTCATCTATCATTCTTTTTTTTCACTTTGAAAACAACATTTAATAGGTATAAATAATAATAAAAAAGACCATGAAAATAGATTTTCCTGAAGGAAAAATCAAAAACTTGTCTCTTTTTAAAGATAAAAAAATATCAAATCTAAATCTTTTTTTAAAAAAAAGAGAAGATCTAAAAAAAACGAAACCCACTTGCTGTCTAAAATAAACGTAAAAAAATCAAATCTGATTTTTTTAAGGTTTTTAAACTCAGATTTAAAAGTTTTTTTAGAGAAAATAAAAAACGAAACTTTTTGTTTTTCATTTTGAATTTGGGATTTTTGTGCTTAAATTTGTTTTTTATTTTTAAAAAAAGAAATGAAAAAAGAGAAGTTTGACTTAACTGTAGTCGTATACGGTGGACCTCCGACTCGAAGGCGACGGATCTACAGGGGAGGGGCTAAAGACGGATCTTATGGCTGGAGAGATGAGAGGTTGAGAATTAAAAAAAGGGAAATTTCTTGTTTCTTTTAGATAGAAGTAAAATTGAATTTTTTTTCTTTAAAAAATTGGCTTAAATGCCATTCTTGAAGTGCTGCCGTTTGGGTGAAATCAAACAAGGGTAAAACGCTGCAGTCCAAGCACGCTCGACCTTTCATGTATTCGGACCATGAGGGTCCGTACGTTTTGCTAAAAAAGGGCAAATTTTGCTTTGGTCCCTCCTTTGCTTTGTCCTGTCTTTTTTGGTCCTTATTAGCCAATTTAAAAATCCAAACGACGTCGTCTCAGGCCAAATTCAATGCTGTGCAACGCCGTCGTTTTAGCTGTATAATCTTTTTTAAAAAAGAAAGAGAAAATTTTGCATTTAGTCCCTCCATTCTCTCGATTATTCGAAACTTGTCTTCATGCCCTTTAAGTTCTTTTTTTAAAATTCAAATGTCAAATTTTTTATTTTGATCCTGTACAATTTTTTGAAATAACTTCGTGAGTGTGAAAATCTTTTTTCTAATTTTATAGATTTTTTAAAAAGACACACATGTTGTTTCCCTTCTTATCTCATGTCTTTTAAATCTTTTAAATTTCCTTTTTTATACCCTTAATAATATATATTTTACCAATTTACCTTTAAAATCTTTTAAATTTAAATTTGCATAGTCACGTGGTTTCCCTTCTTAGCTCATATAATTTAAATCATTTTAATTTTCTTTTTTATACCCTTAATAATATATATTTTACCAATTTACCTTTAAAATCTTTTAAATTTAAATTTGCATAGTCACGTGGTTTCCCTTCTTAGCTCATACCATTTAAATATATGCTGTATCACACAACTTGGTTAATCTCGAAATTAGATCCTCTTAAATACATGATGGAGTCAACTACATTAAATGGAAGAATGGCTAGGTGGCAAATCCTACTTTCAGAGTTCGACATAGTCTATGTAAACTAGAAGGCAGTAAAAGGGAGTGCGATAGCAGACTTCCCAAAACGAGGACCTAATGCATATTGCAACCACTGAAGAGGGGACCACGATAGAGCATCCTTGGTGATTGAATTTTGATGGTGCTTCAAATGCCATGGGCAATGGAATCGGGGCAATTTTAGTATCACCAGAAAGATACCATTATCCCTTCACTAGTAAACTCAACTTCGATTGCACAAACAACAAGGCAAAGTACAAGGCATGCATTATGGGCATTCAAGCAGCCATAGAAAGAGGAATCAAGGTCTTGGAGATATACAGAGATTCAACATTGGTGATCTACCAACTTAGGGGAGAATGGGAGACAAGAGATTCCAAGTTAATCGATTATCGAAAGGTGGTCCTTGAGTTGATCAAGGAATTTGACGAGGTTACATTCCAATACCTTCCACGTGATGAAAACCAAATGGCTGATGCTTTGGCTACTCTAGCCTCAATGATAAAGTAAACAGGCTAGAGGATATATGAAGCTCATTCAAATGAGCATTTATGAGGCTCTAGCCAATTACTACGAGATTGAGGAGGAAGAAAAGGACGACAACCTTGGTATCAAGACATCCTCTAATATGTGAAAAATCACACTAAAAATGATAAAAGGACATTGAGGAGGCTCACAAATGAGTACGTCCTAGATGAGGAAATTTTGTATAAAAGAAGAAAGGATCAGGTGTTGTTAAGATGTATTAATGCAATAGAGGTAAGGAAAATCCTAAAAGAAGTCCATGAAGGTATTTACGAAACACACTCCAATGGATTCAAAATGGCTAGGCAGATCATGAAATTTGGATACTACTGGTCAACTATGGAGAGTAATTGTATCAGCTATGCTAAGAAATGTCACAAATGCCAAATCTATGGAGATAAAATTCACGTACCTCCATTACATCTGCATGTCATGACTTCTCCATGGCCTTTTTTTATGTGGGGCATTGATGTTATCGGGCCGATTTCTCCAAAGGCTTCTAACGGGCATAGATTCATCTTTGTAGTTATTGACTATTTCACCAAGTGAGTGGAAACTGCCTCTTATGCCAATGTTACAAAGTCTGTAGTTAGCAAATTCCTAAAAAAGGAAATCATATGTTGATATAGGATGCTAGAAAGGATTATATCGGAAAATGTATTGAACTTGAATAACAGCACAATATCGGAGGTTTGTGAGCAATTCAAGATCAAACATCATAATTCATCTCCATATCGCCCAAAAATGAATGGAGCAATCGAGGAAGCAAATAAAAATATCAAGAATATCGTGGCAAAAATGACGGAAACTTGCAAAGACTGGCATGAAAAATTACCATTTGCCCTTCTTGCTTATAGAACTTTAGTCAGAACTTCTATTAGGGTAACGCCGTTCTCCCTTGTATACGGGATGGAAGCCGTTTTACCTATTGAGGTGGAGATTCCTTCTCTTTGAGTCTTATCAGAGCTAAATTTGGATAAAGCAGAATGGATCCAAGCCAGATATGATCAGTTGAACTTGATCGAAGAAAAAAGATTAAAAGCTATCCGTTATAGTCAGATGTACCAAAAGCGAATGATGCGAGCTTACAACAAAAAGGTCCGCCCTAGAGAATTCCATAAGGAGAATCTATTCTTGAAGAAAATACTGCCCATACACAAAGATCCTCGAGGAAAATAGACTCCTAATTGGGAAGGGCCATATGTAGTGAAGAAAGCTTTCTCGGGAGGAGCTCTCATTTTGACTGAAATGGATGGCAAAGAGCTATACAACCCAGTAAATTCAGACTCGATGAAGAAATATTTCACCTAAAAAAATGGAGAGGCCAAGCTGAAAACCCATAAAAGGGCATTTTGAAACCAAATAGGTTTTGAGTTGAAAACCCGAAAAGGGCAGCTCAAACATGAGGCAAAAATGGTCAATTGTTCCCTCAAATGTGACAAAACAGAGGAACTTTACATCTTGAGGCATCAACGAAGTACTCCAGGTTTTCTAGACGCATGTCATGCTGAAAAATGACTCTCAGATCAGAGAAATTCATATTCGATATCTAGGCATCTAATATTGTTCCTTGTAATTGTTTTGTTCCTTGTAAATATTTGACAATTTTTCTTTAGCCAATAATTCTTCAAGCTTTGACTCTAATACAATCTCATTCTTTCTCACACTGCCCAAGTATTTTCATACCAAGATAATAGATAATAGACTAATATCGCATGAAAATGCAAAGATCTGCTAGTGTTATTTTAAAAATTTCCTAAATAATACAAGGACCCTAATCAGGACCACCAGTTAAAAGAATCAAACTTGAAGAGAATGGTTCAAATTAAGAAAGTTCTGCCAAATCCTGTCGTAGATTTGAGAAGACATAAGGAGATAATCCCAAAGCAAAAGAAATTAATTCTTGAAAATTAACATTAATCATGCGCATTCATCTAGTTAGAGAACATCTGACTCATCTTGATCATGACATCCTAAACAATATTGGCCTACCTAAAGACCCATTTGAGCACAGGTTTCATTACCATGAAGGCATGAAGGGAAAGATTTAAGCCGCAATGGCAAATCTAATACCGCGAAGATAATGGAGGGAAAGGTTTAAGTCGCAACGGCGAACTTTGTACCTCAGAAGCATGAAAGGAAAGATTTAAGTCGCAACGGCGAATCTAGTACCACGAGGATAATGAAGGGAAAGATTTAAGCCGTAACGGTGAATCCAGTACCTCGAAGATAATAGAGGGAAAAGTTGAGTCACAACGGCGAACCTTGTACCTTAGAAGTACAAAGGGAAAGATTTAAGCCGCAATGACGAATCCAGTACCACGAAGATACAAAGGGAAGGGTTTAAGTCACAATGGCGAACCTTGTACCTCAAAAGCACGAAGGGAAAGATTCAAGCTGCAATGACGAATCCAGTACCACGAAGATAATGGAAGGAAAGATTTAAGCCGCGATGGCGAATCCAGTACCAAGCAGACATTGCAACTGCAATGGCAAATCTCATACCCTAAAACCAAATAGGGGCAAATTTGAGCCATAACGACGAATCTTCTACCTCGAAGCTATAGTAGATCAGATCAAAACAACAAGTCTTCATCTCTCTGAAGTTGTAGTAAGAGCAAGATGAAGTCTTGACATCAAATCCTACTTTCCTGAATATTGCAGCGAAGTTGGATTGAAACTACAATAACGGATCTCAACCTCCTTGAAGCCATAGCGGAATGGAGTGGCATTACAGCAACAAATTTTGTCATTTAACCTGGGACAAGATGGGATCACGACATCAACTCCCATTTTTCCAAAATTATAGGGAAGCAAATACAGTACAAATGAAGTGGTCGATAGTAGGATTGAGGATCAATTAGATTGGATAAAATTGGTCCTCTTTTTAGTCTTTGCTCCGTTTCCGTTACACAGTAATGAGCAAAGAGGGACAGCTGTAAAGACCCAATTTTAGTCGGGCTAAAAATAATAAAACAAATAAAACCCAAAAATAAAAATAAAAATAATATCTTTAAATTAAGCCCAATAGAAATATAATCCAAATCCAATACCATTTACAAAGCCCAAATTGCAAAAGGCCCAAAAACCTAAAGAAACATCAAAAACCCTAATCTACTGCTCTAGCCGCCAAATGCCACGTTAGCATCGCCACGTCAGCACCACGTCATTGCCACGTCAACCATGTGACCCCTCAGAGTTTGACCGTTGACTCCTCGACTCCTGTAACAGCACGATTCTCGAAAACGTCTCTGCTCGATGTTTCTCCTTTGCCCGAAGCACCCCTCATCATCCTTGCACTGAAATGGCAAGGGGCACTCTCCTCGATGATGGCTTTAACCAAAGGAGACCCCCACCACAACACGAAAATAGACCTGCTAAGGGCAAAGAACAACAGACGACAGAGAACAAGAAGATATAGAGCAAAAGAACAGTAACAATGTAAATCTCTTCGACTATAAAACTCGTTGCTAAATATGTAAAAGGGGACACACGAAATATATACGAAATATACCAAAAATCAATATAAGAAATTATAGAAATCAGAAGAAGGCCGATTTGAATACTAATTTTGCGGAATTTTGTCCTCAAGGTATAGTTGTTTCGTTTTATATCTGTGGATGCATGCTCATCTATCATTCTTTTTTTCACTTCGAAAACAACATTCAATAGGTATAAATAATAATAAAAAAGACTATGAAAATAGATTTTCACGAAGGAAATATAAAAAACTTGTCTCTTTTTGAAGATAAAAAAATATTAGATCTAAATATTTTTTTTTTAAAAAGGGAAAAGATCTAAAAAAACGAAATCCACTTGCTGTCTAAAATAAACATAAAAAATCAAATCTGATTTTTTTAAGGTTTTTAAACTCGGATTTAAAAGTTTTTTTTAGAGAAAATAAAAAACGAAACTTTTTGCTTTTCGTTTTGAATCTGGGATTTTTGTGCCTAAATTTGTTTTTTTTAAAAGAAATGAAAAAAGGGAAGTTTGGTTTACCTACCGCCGTATACGGTGGACCTGCGACTTGAAAGTGGCGGATCCGCAGGGGAGGGGCTAAAGACGGATCTTGTGGCTGGAGAGATGCGAGGTTGGGAGTGAAAAAAAGGGAAATTTCTTGTTTCTTTTAGATAGAAGTAAAATTGAAATTTTTTTCTCTAAAAAATTGGCTTAAATGTATTCTTGAAGTGCTGCCGTTTGGGTGAAATCAAACAAGGGTAAAACGCTGCAGTCCAAGTACGCTCGACCTTTCATGTATTCGGACCATGAGGGCCCGTATGTTTCGCTAAAAAAGGGTAAATTTTGCTTTGGTCCCTCCTTTGCTTTGTCCTGTCTTTTTTGGTCCTTATCAGCCAATTTAAAAATCCAAACGACGTCGTCTCAGGCCAAATTCAATGCTGTGCAACGCCGTCGTTTTAGCTGTATAATCTTTTTTAAAAAAGAAAGAGAAAATTTTGCATTTAGTCCCTCCATTCTCTCGATTATTCGAAACTTGTCTTCATGCCCTTTAAGTTCTTTTTGTAAAATTCAAATGTCAAATTTTTTATTTTGATCCTGTACAATTTTTTGAAATAACTTCGTGAGTGTGAAAATCTTTTTTCTAATTTTATAGATTTTTTAAAAAGACACACATGTTGTTTCCCTTCTTATCTCATATCTTTTATCTCTTTTAAATTTCCTTTTTTATACCCTGAATAATATATATTTTACCAATTTACCTTTAAAATCTTTTAAATTTAAATTTGCATAGTCACGTGGTTTCCCTTCTTAGCTCATATAATTTAAATCATTTTAATTTCCTTTTTTATACCCTTAATAATATATATTTTACCAATTTACCTTTAAAATCTTTTAAATTTAAATTTGCATAGTCACGTGGTTTCCCTTCTTAGCTCATACCATTTAAATATATGCTGTATCACACAACTTGGTTAATCTCGAAATTAGATCCTCTTAAATACATGATGGAGTCAACTGCATTAAATGGAAGAATGGCTAGGTGGCAAATCCTACTTTCAGAGTTCGACATAGTCTATGTAAACTAGAAAGCAGTAAAAGGGAGTGCGATAGCAGACTTCCTAGCTAGTAGGGCTCTAGAGGATTATGAGCCAATAAATTTTGACTTCCCAAACGAGGACCTAATGCATATTGCAACCACTGAAGAGGGGACCACGATAGAGCATCCTTGGTGATTGAATTTTGATGGTGCTTCAAATGCCATGGGCAATGGAATCGGGGCAATTTTAGTATCACCAGAAAGATACCATTATCCCTTCACTAGTAAACTCAACTTCGATTGCACAAACAACAAGGCAAAGTACAAGGCATGCATTATGGGCATTCAAGCAGCCATAGAAAGAGGAATCAAGGTCTTGGAGATATACAGAGATTCAACATTGGTGATCTACCAACTTAGGGGAGAATGGGAGACAAGAGATTCCAAGTTAATCGATTATCGAAAGGTGGTCCTTGAGTTGATCAAGGAATTTGACGAGGTTACATTCCAATACCTTCCACGTGATGAAAACCAAATGGCTGACGCTTTGGCTACTCTAGCCTCAATGATAAAGTAAATAGGCTAGAGGATATGAAGCCCATTCAAATGAGCATTTATGAGGCTCTAGCCAATTACTACGAGATTGAGGAGGAAGAAAAGGACGACAACCTTGGTATCAAGACATCCTCTAATATGTGAAAAATCATAAGTATCCGAAGAAGCCACTGAAAATGATAAAAGGACATTTAGGAGGCTCACAAATGAGTACGTCCTAGATGAGGAAATTTTGTATAAAAGAAGAAAGGATCAGGTGCTGTTAAGATGTATTAATGCAATAGAGGTAAGGAAAATCCTAAAAGAAGTTCATGAAGGTATTTGCGAAACATACTCCAATGGATTCAAAATGGCTAGGCAGATCATGAAATTTGGATACTACTGGTCAACTATGGAGAGTGATTGTATCAGCTATGCTAAGAAATGTCACAAATGCCAAATCTATGGAGATAAAATTCACGTACCTCCATCACATCTGCATGGCATGACTTCTCCATGGCCTTTTTTTATGTGGGGCATTGATGTTATCGGGCCGATTTCTCTAAAGGCTTCTAACGGGCATAGATTCATCTTTGTAGTTATTGACTATTTCACCAAGTGAGTGGAAACTGCCTTTTATGCCAATGTTACAAAGTCTGCAGTTAGCAAATTCCTAAAAAAGGAAATCATATGTTGATATAGGATGCTAGAAAGGATTATATCGGGAAATGTATTGAACTTGAATAACAACATAATATCGGAGGTTTGTGAGCAATTCAAGATTAAACATCGTAATTCATCTCCATATCGCCCAAAAATGAATGGAGCAATCGAGGCAACAAATAAAAATATCAAGAATATCGTGGCAAAAATGACGGAAACTTGCAAAGACTGGCATGAAAAATTACCATTTGCCCTTCTTGCTTATAGAACTTTAGTTAGAACTTCTATTGGGGTAACGCCATTCTCCCTTGTATACGGGATGGAAGTCGTTTTAGCTATTGAGGTGGAGATTCCTTCTCTCTGAGTCTTATCAGAGCTAAATTTGGATGAAGCAGAATGGATCCAAGCCAGATATGATCAGTTGAACTTGATCGAAGAAAAAAGATTAAAAGTTATCCGTTATGGTCAGATGTACCAAAAGCGAATGATGCGAGCTTACAACAAAAAGGTTCGCCCTAGAGAATTCCACAAGGAGAATCTAGTCTTGAAGAAAATACTGCCCATACACAAAGATCCTCGAGGAAAATAAACGCCTAATTGGAAGGGTCATATGTAGTGAAGAAAGCTTTCTCGGGAGGAGCTCTCATTTTGACTGAAATGGATGGCAAAGAGCTATACAACCCAGTAAATTCAGACTCGATGAAGAAATATTTCACCTAAAAAAAATGGAGAGGCCAAGGTGAAAACCCATAAAAGGGCATTTTGAAACCAAAGAGGTTTTGAGTTGAAAACCCGAAAAGGGCAGCTCAAACATAAGGCAAAAATGGTCAATTATTCCCTTAAATGTGACAAAACAGAGGAACTTTACATCTTGAGGCATCAACGAAGTACTCCAGGTTTTTTAGACGCATGTCATGCTGAAAAATGACTCTCAGATCAGAGAAACTCATATTCGATATCTAGGCATCTAATATTGTTCCTTGTAATTGTTTTGTTCCTTGTAAATATTTGACAATTTTTCTTTAGCCAATAATTCTTCAAGCTTTGACTCTAATACAATCTCATTCTTTCTCACACTGCCCAAGTATTTTCATACCAAGATAATAGATAATAGACTAATATCGCATGAAAATGCAAAGATCTGCTAGTGTTATTTTAAAAATTTCCTAAATAATACAAGGACCCTAATCAGGACCACCAGTTAAAAGAATCAAACTTGAAGAGAATGGTTCAAATTAAGAAAGTTCTGCCAAATCCTGTCATAGATTTGAGAAGACATAAGGAGATAATCCCAAAGCAAAAGAAATTAATTCTTGAAAATTAACATTAATCATGCGCATTCATCTAGTTAGAGAACATCTGACTCATCTTGATCATGACATCCTAAACAATATTAGCCTACCTAAAGACCCATTTGAGCACAGGTTTCATTACCATGAAGGCATGAAGGGAAAGATTTAAGTCGCAATGGCGAATCCAATACCGCGAAGATAATGGAGGGAAAGGTTTAAGTCGCAATGGCGAACTTTGTACCTCAGAAGCATGAAAGGAAAGATTTAAGTCGCAACGACGAATCTAGTACCACGAGGATAATGAAGGGAAAGATTTAAGCTGCAACGGTGAATCCAGTACCTCGAAGATAATGGAGGGAAAAGTTGAGTCATAATGGCGAACCTTGTACCTCAGAAGTACAAAGGGAAAGATTTAAGCCGCAATGACGAATCCAGTACCACGAAGATACAAAGTGAAGGGTTTAAGTCACAATGGCGAACCTTGTACCTCAAAAGCACGAAGGGAAAGATTCAAGCCGCAATGACGAATCCAGTACCACGAAGATAATGGAAGGAAAGATTTAAGCCGTGATGGCGAATCCAGTACCAAGCAGACATTGCAACTGCAATGGCAAATCTCATACCCTAAAACCAAATAAGGGCAAATTTGAGCCATAACGACGAATCTTCTACCTCGAAGCTATAGTAGATCAGATCGAAACAACAAGTCTTCATCTCTCTGAAGTTGTAGTAAGAGCAAGATGAAGTCTTGACATCAAATCCTACTTTCCTGAATATTGCAGCGAAGTTGGATTGAAACTACAATAACGGATCTCAACCTCCTTGAAGCCATAGCGGAATGGAGTGGCATTACAGCAACAAATTTTGTCATTTAACCTGGGGCAAGATGGGATCACGACATCAACTCCCATTTTTCCAAAATTATAGAGAAGCAAATACAGTACAAATGAAGTGGTCGATAGTAGGATTGAGGATCAGTTAGATTGGATAAAATTGGTCCTCCTTTTAGTCTTTGCTTCGTTTTCGTTACACAGTAATGAGCAAAGAGGGACAGCTGTAGAGACCCAATTTTAACCGGGCTAAAAATAATAAAACAAATAAAACCCAAAAATAAAAATAAAAATAATATCTTTAAATTAAGCCCAACAGAAATATAATCCAAATCCAATACCATTTACAAAGCCCAAATTGCAAAAAGCCCAAAAACCTAAAGAAACATCAAAAACCCTAATCTACTGCTCTAGTCGCCAGATGCCACGTTAGCATCACCACGTCAGCACCACGCCATCGCCACGTCAACCATGTGACCCCTCAGAGTTTGACCGTTGACTCCTCGACTCCTGTAACAGCTCGATTCCCGAAAACGTCTCTGCTCGATGTTTCTCCTCTGCCCGAAGCACCCCTCATCTGCCTTGCACTGAAATGGCAAGGGGCACTCTCCTCGATAATGGCTTTAACTGAAGGAGACCCCCACCACAACACGAAAATAGACCTGCTAAGGGCAACAGACGACAGAGAACAATAAGATATAGAGCAAAAGAACAGTAACAATATAAATCTCTTCGGCTATAAAACCCATTGCTAAATATGTAAAAGGGGACACACGAAATATATACGAAAAATACCAAAAATTAATATAAGAAATTATAGAAATCAGAAGAAGGCCGATTTGAATACTAATTTTGCGAAATTTTGTCCTCAAGGTATAGTTGTTTCGTTTTATATTTGTGGATGCATGCTCATCTATCATTCTTTTTTTCACTTCGAAAACAACATTTAATAGGTATAAATAATAATAAAAAAGACTATGAAAATAGATTTTCACGAAGGAAATATCAAAAACTTGTCTCTTTTTGAAGATAAAAAAATATTAGATCTAAATATTTTTTTTTAAAAAAGGGAAAAGATCTAAAAAAACGAAATCCACTTGCTGTCTAAAATAAACATAAAAAATCAAATCTGATTTTTTTAAGGTTTTTAAACTCGGATTTAAAAGTTTTTTTTAGAGAAAATAAAAAACGAAACTTTTTGCTTTTCGTTTTGAATCTGGGATTTTTGTGCCTAGATTTGTTTTTTTTAAAAGAAATGAAGAAAGGGAAGTTTGGTTTACCTGCCGCCGTATACGGTGGACCTGCGACTTGAAAGTGGCGGATCTGCAGGGGAGGGGCTAAAGACGGATCTTGTGGCTGGAGAGATGAGAGGTTGGGAATGAAAAAAAGGGAAATTTCTTGTTTCTTTTAGATAGAAGTAAAATTGAAATTTTTTTCTCTAAATTTTTTTTCTTAAATGTTTTAGCTGTATAATCTTTTTTTAAAAAGAAAGAGAAAATCTTGCATTTAGTCCCTCCTTTCTCTCGATTATTCAAAACTTGTCTTTATGCTCTTTAAGTTCTTTTTTTAAAATTCAAATATCAAATTTTTTATTTTAATCCTGTACAATTTTTTGAAATAACTTTGTGAGTGTTGAAATCTTTTTTCTAATTTTATAGATTTTAAAAACACACACACACGGGGTTTCCCTTCTTATCTCATATCTTTTAAATCTTTTTAATTTCCTTTTTTATACCTTTAATAATATATATTTTACCAATTTACCTTTAAAATCTTTTAAATTTAAATTTGCGGGGTTTCCCTTCTTAGCTCATATAATTTAAATCTTTTTAATTTCCTTTTTATACCCTTAATAATATATATTTTAACAATTTACTTTTAAAATCTTTTAAATTTAAATTTGCATAGTCTACCTTCCTTTTTATGTCGTTTTACCTTTTAAATTTCTTTTCTTTCATTTTCGCCACTAATTTCATCCCTCTTTTTAGAAAACTTTCACGTGTTTGTTTATTTACTAGTATATCAATTTTTAAGCATGTATGTTGTCATTTTGCTTCATTATATTTGTGAGTATGTGTACCTATGCCATAATATGTCTAGTTGTGCATGTATTTACTATTTTACCCTTTTAATTGTTGACTAATCATTCTACTTGTGTAACAAAAATTATACTTAAAGAAAATAAATCTTACTTTATTTTATTACATGAATTATTTTTAAAAAACCGAGGCAATACCATTTTGTGCAAAAATCTCAAAGAATCGTGCCCTAACGTGCTAGGATAATTTTTCGTGAAATTCGTACAATTGCATATCCTCCTTTAAAATTTTCAAAATGTCTTTTAATTTTGAAATTTCGGGAACATTACGCCCTAACGTGTTGGATGTGATTTCAATTCCTGATTAATTCGAAATGAATGGATATTTTTCTCACCAAATTTATTTTTAAAAAGGGGAAAAAGCTTCGCATGTCTTATTCACATTTATGGGTCGCATCTTAAATTTTTTTTTACAAGTTTTTTTAAATTTTCGACAATTAAGACCATCGAATAATCAACTAGGTACCAATTTTGGGCATGTGAGGGTGCTAACCCTTCCTTGCACGTAATCGATTCCCGAACCCATTTTCTGGCTTTTGAAGACCAAATGTTTTTTTTTTATAAAAATTCAAATACTCTAGGTGATCAAATCACATCGAATTAAAAGGATTGGTGACGACTCCCATTTTCTAATTCTAAAATCATTTTCGAAACTCGCATATAAAAATGGTTTCGACAACATTAATAAACTGTTTTTTGAGATGTGGCTATCTTATCTCCCGATCACATGAATATAAGCATTAGATATGTCGCTGATGGTTAGTTTTACGATAAAACTAATGGTTCGATTTAGGTGAACGTCTTGAACCATTCGCCAAATTCCTAGAGTTAAGTGGTATCGTCTCATAGTACACTGTGTTGGGTTTATCCACTATGAATGGTGTTGCTGAAAGACAAAACAAAACACTTCAAATACATGGTAAGGAGTATGATTAATTATTCTAACTTGCCCGAATCACTTTAGGTAGAAGCATTAAAGATCAAACATATATAGTCAATAAAGTTTCAACTAAAGCAATTGAAAAGACCTCTTATGACTTTTGTATAAGTAAAAAACCTAACTTAAAGAATCCAACGAGTGGCTCCACTGGTTAAGAGGATGTTGGTCATCTTAGAAGACTTAGGTTCGAGCACTTGTGTGTGCAAGGTGTATGTGCCTTGTCAAAAGGTTAAAAATATAAACAGATACTACCATGTAGATAATTTATTTTAGGAATAATCGGTTGCTCTTTTCGTTTACAAATTTTATGATCCCCTGCTAAGAATAATTTTTAAGACAATTAAAGCTCAATTGTTTAAGAATGTTGAGAAAAACTAATTTACATAAAGGGAAAGAGGGGTGCTTACTTGAAATTGAGAGAAACAGATTAAACTGACAGAGTATGATTTCGACGGATGACAAGCAAGTGAATGACCGATGGATGACGGACAAGCGGTGGCTAAATAAATGGTAGAGGTGAGAGGGTAGCCATACGAAGAGAGGAAAACTTTTTATGGGTGGATGGAGTAAACATATTAAGCTTTAAAGACATTTTCAAATACTAATGCCACTAAATAAGAATAAAATACATTGTTTTATTAAAATCAAAATAAATTTTGGTGAACTTCATATATTGGTTTGATGGTGGGGTGTTCATCACTCCAAGATCTTTGTGTTGCCAAAAGTAAACCAACTTGGAATGCACCCTTACACTACCATCAAAATTCACACACCCACATGTTGCCATGGCTGCGGCCCCAACCACGTCTACACCACTTGCCATCACCGAAAACACCCATATTGGTTCTAACCCCCCAAATCGGACCTTCCTTTGCCATAGTTGAATTCACCTATCATGGTAATTTTTAACTTTAATCTTTTTAAAAATTAAGCATTATAATTTTTAGAGGTCTGCATTCAGTTAGTTGAGAGGAACCGTTGTCAGAACCAATTTCTTTTATTTTAATATTTGTTGATGGTTGATGGGCATGTAAGACAACTAATATCACGTTAGTGAAATTAAGCACGTAAATCATCATTGAGATAAAAACAAATGAGTAAACATCAGTTAACATTTAAAGACGAAAATTATTGTTCAAAATGTTTAGTCGATGCAATTTTCAAGTTTGAGAGTTCAATTAAATAAAATTTTCATTTAAACATTGTCAATGAATTATGGAATTCTGTATCTAAATAATTTAATTAGGGGTTTAAATATTTAGGTAAATTATAAAAATATTCACTTTTGTTTGCCTCATATTATATTTTAATCGTTTATGTTTGAAATATTACGTTTTAGTCACTTATGTTCTTGTTTTATTGCGAAATGATCATTTTGCCGTTAAACTCCGTTACCTACCTAACAATAGTCTTATTTGGTGATCCAAATAGTTTTAAATGCCAACTTGAATGTCTAGTTTGGTTGAAAATAAGTTTTTAGTTTTTTTTTTACAAAAATGGAATATAAAATTTTGCCTTAAAACCCAATTTTCTCTTGTTTTAAAAGAAGCAATAGTTGAGTTTTGGAAAATTACCATAAAAAAAGAGAAGAGAAGAGCACAACGATAGAGAAGAAGAAGAAGAAGAAGAAGAAGAAGAAGAAGAAGAAGAAGAAGAAGAAGAAGAAGAAAATTGGGTTTTAGGGTAAAATTTTATATTCTATTTTCATAAAAAATAAAAATTTATTAGTTAACATTTAAAACCCATTTGGATTGCCATGTAGGACTGCCATTAGGGAGGTAACAGAGTTTAATGAAGAATGATCACTTCGTAACAAAACGATAACATAAGTTGTTAAAATGTAATATTTTAAACATAAAGAACTAAAATGTAATCTGAGACAAACAAAAGTGACTACGTTAGAAGCTTACCCTAAATATTTTTATGTAAATTTATACACAACTGCCTAAACTTATGCTTAAATCAATTGGTTCAACTCTAAATTTGGCAATTCCTCTCATTCCCAAACTACAACTTTTTCAACAAGGAAAACGTATGAACTCTTTCCATATCCATAAGAAAAAAAAGATTAGTTGGCACAAGTTGGAGACATAACTTATAAAAAGAAAAGAAAAGACAAGAAGCTAAAAGAGATTTCTTAACAATATTGTCTGAATCGAATAAATTTAAGCAAGATGGTTGAAACATGAATTCATTTCAATCACAACATGTTAGGGATTGTTCTCAATTTTCCCTGGAGAAAGGATTGTATGAAACAGAAATATTATCCCTTTTCAATAGTTTTATGACACATCAACAATTTCATCCTAAATTTCAGGATTTTAATTGTAATTTGATTTTTTTCAGGATGAAAATGTTGAAATTAAGAATGAAAATACTGATGTGGCATAAAACTATTGGAAAAGGGACACAAATGACGTGGTGTCACTGTTTCATTCAATCCTTTTCCAATCCGTGTCGTTTTTTTCCTTCTTTTGTGGATAAGCTGAAAGTGAAAGGCAACAAGGAAAAGGTAAGAAAAAGCGATAAAGGGTGCTGTGTCCCCATAAAATATGCCAAAAAGGAGGCAAATGAGATTAAGGTTTTGAGGGCAACTAGCCCCTTCATTATTTTCTCTGCACTAATTATTTGCCTCCACAATTAAGTAGAAAAAAAAAAGTCGCCTTTTCCTTTCTTTAATGCCCTCTTTTTGTTTTTTGTTAACATCCTTACTTGGCATTTTTTATGCAAATTAAAAGATATATTCGCACACGAATCCAATTCCTTTAATTGTTGCAACAACAACGATACTTATTCGACTTGCTGTTAGAAGGTTGAATTTTGTGTATAAGGGATGTAACCTTATCTTTTTATTTCAGTTCTCCAAACCCTTTTGAAACTCAACTGCAAATTCTAACCGGAGTTATTCATTTAATTATTTAGGTTTAGTTGCTTTTGCTAGATATTATTTCTTAACAGTATAAAGTGCTTCTAAACTACTGCTTTTTCCCTTTTTTCCTTTCTTTTTTTTAAAATAATGGTTTCTCTTTGCCACTGCCGCATTGCATTTCCCTTGTGCAAGAGACAAAAGTCATTATACTACAATTGCGGTGCATGTTTACTTCACTCTTCCACAAACTGCACGCCTGCAATACATGAATCTTGAAGAAATTAGTTGACAGTTTCAATGGTAAACTGATAAGTGCCTTTTCAACCTCTTAAGATGGTATTATTAATAACCACTTCACCAAAATGCACGAGTTCTAGTTCACTTCTATGTTCATGGTTTCCTGCATCGGCACAGGCACTTCCTGGCTACAATTATTGGTCTTTTGGTCCGTTTCAACCAGGCAGTGCCGGCATGTAGGGCATGAAGAATGTGAACTAAGCCATGTATCTATACATTGAATATGAAATCCATGATTGCACTTTGGCAAGATCCGCAGAATCTCCCCAGCAGCAAACTCGGACAAGCATATAGCACAAGCGGTGTCTAGGCTCGGCAGTTTCAACTCGGTTGCATATTTTACTATAGGGAAGGCATTTAAGGCTTTATGCTTAACTCCTACATTGGCTGGCTTGGTTGATGGGTTCTCACCAGATTCAGCAGCAACAGAACTTGAGCCTCTAAATGAACACTTGACCATACAAAGCAACCCAAAAGAGGAAATGATGGCGCAAATGAGGACTAAGAGAACAGTGGCTGCATTTGCATGGAAGTAGTTAATGATGGAAAAACTGTGTTCTTGAGCTGGGTGGTAAACCAAAAGTTTTCTTGGATGGAAGCTATCAAGCAGTTCTAGGGGGAAATGGGTGGATGCTGTTGAACTTGTCATATTTAATTTGCTAGTGTTTTTAGTTGAGATGGTTGAAGGAGTAGGTTCAATTGAAGGATTATATATACACATGAAAAGAAGTTAATTAAAAAATGGGTTAGAGCCATTATATTTTAGGATTAAGGGGAACCAATTCTATCTTACAATATTTCTTTTGGATAATTAGTTCATTCACTCATTCAGGACTTTCAACCCCCACTATGTCTTCTGTGGCTCAATAGATAAGTCCATTTTAATATTGCTCAAAGGTCAATTCAACTTTCCAGCAGCCAAAAAAGGTAGGACGTGGCAGTTTCCACCTCTCCATGGAACATCTAGTCACTAGCCGGTATTAAGGATCCAGGAGCGATGAAAATATCTTGTGGGACCCAGGAGGAGATGTACATGCTGCCATGAAAAATATCTTGTGGGATCAAGTAGATAAACTCACAGCCAGCCATGTACAATATCTTCTGCACCCAGTGCAGTTCTCAAACTAATAGAAAGGAGACTTGTCAGCTGCGAATGGCATTTTTAAGTCTAAAGGAATACTGAAGGCATTTGTCTCAAATGATTGCCAAAGAGTACCCGTAATCTGCTGGATATGACTTGTAGGACACCTTTAGTCCTATCCTGAAGGCTAATACAGTAAGAATCATATTTGTTCTTGTTGTCATACTGAAAGGTACAGCAGGGTATACAATTTTGCAAACCTACAAAAAGCTTCGTATGGGCTCAAACAACCACCTCATACTTGGTTTGAGAAGCTAAGAATGCTGTTTTTAGAACCCGATTAGATTAGGTGATTAGACTAGAAATCAATTAGTATATCAGTCGAAATAAGAGGGTGGACTGATTGACCCGCACACTGGTACAAACCAGTTGAATCAGTTTTTTAACCACAGATTCGATTCTGAAAACTTTGGGTAAAAACTTTATTGGTGTCCTGTCGAGTTCATCCTTCCATTTTCTTTAGAAATTCTAATGGCTTCTCTTCAAGGATTTAGGTGATTTAAGCTACTTGTTGATATTGGAGATGACTCGAAAGTATCTATTGGATTTGTTGCTTAAAACATGATTGCTAGATGAAAATCCTGTTCTACACCAACGACTAGCTTTCTACCATTGTCATGATTGTAAGGTATTCGGTTTTCCCATTGAGGATGCTATAGGCATTAGAAGCATAGTTGGAGCCTTACGGTACATGTGCCCAACTAGACTTGATATTGCCTCTAGTGTGAACAAAGCAAGTCAATTCATGCTACAACCTCTTGACAGTCGGTGGTGTGTCGGTAATAGAATCCTTAGTGATGAGTGCTCATCATGATGATATTTGGTTGGCCGATCAGCATCAGTGAGGAATGTTTTGAGGCAAATTTCCCTTCCAATCTCACTACGCTGCTGTTTGGATGGGATTGGCCAGTGCAGTGAGATTCTTCTTATCTCAGTGAAGAATCGTTGGGTTAACTGGTGCCTAAACCTTCAGTCTAGCCCAGTGAGGCTGAAAGTTTTTTTTTTTGACGAAAATACCCATACTTTTATTAAAAAAAATTCAAGTAGATACTTCAAAATTCGATCTAGATGCTATTAATTATGAAAATAATATTTTGCATTGTTATAAAAATTGAATTAATTAAAAATAAACAATTTAAAAATATTTATCATTTAATACAATAAATAATTTAAAATGATTATATAATTAAGTAAAATATTTATAAAATATGATATTTTATGAAATAAAATTACAAATTCACATTTTTAATAATTTCATAAAAATAAAATAATTTAAAAAATTCTATTATATATCATTTATAATATAATTTATAATCATTTTCTATTTTCACCTCATTGCTACAGTTATGTTTCAATTTAAACACGCATCCCATGGTTTTTTTTAATCTCATCGTTACAGTATCTAATCTCATTGTCATTATTATTTTTAAACTCACCAAAAACAAACATATTACACATCCAAAGGAAGCCTTAATTTGTTTCTTTCAAGTGTTTTTATATGTATTAGTGTCATTTTGGTTGAACTTAATATTTTATATTTGCACTTTGCATTTTTCTTTTTATTTTTAGTGTTTTTTTATATGTTTATTTTCCATAAAATGATTATGAGTGTTATTTATAGGTTAAATAAATCCGACAATGAAGATTTGAATGTGTAAACTTATGGAATTTGTTGATGGGAGGTCGATTTTTTTAGAAAAAATTTTGGAAATATCATTTACCTGAAGCTAACGGATCACTCGATAAATTAGTGTTTTCCCCAGATCGAATCAAAATTTTGTCTCCTAATTCTTTCAACAGCCCAAACTTAAGACAGAGTTCATAAGCAAGAGCATCTCAATGAATTGAGCTGTACGTGTCGTGCTTGATAGGGTTAAGAAAATATGGTACCGCTTGTCTTTATGGAACACTCAGCATATCAGAGAATGTTGGATGACCTGAAAGTGAGAGGCAGCAGACAAAAAGTCAGAAAAAAGAGAGTAATAAAATGTGAAGGGCACAGTGAAAAGGCGAAAAAAGAGGCAAGGAGATTAACGTTGTAAGGGCGACAAACCCTTCCTTTCTTTTCTCTGCAATAATTAAAACGATGTGGAAAGCAAAAAGCAGCACCAAATAGTTAAAGAAAAACAAGAGTACTGAAAGTATGCCACAAGTTTTGATTAAAATTTGAAATTAAACAAAAGGAAAGCAATTATGGAAAAAAGTTTGGACATCTAATGTCCTGCACTCAACTCTTTTTAACTCGTGGTTTAAATCACCCATCTATTTTATTTAATTCTTTATTTATCTATTTTAAGTTTGATTAAAATTCAAATGTTTTGTTATTTGAGTTATTCAAAATGATAAAGGATTGTTTTAAGTTTTTAATTAATATCAATCTCGAATTTATGATTCTTGAACAATTTTTACCCTTATTTTTTTTTTATCAAAATTAGGATGTTATAGAATAATTGCCTTTTTTTTAAATAAAAATAATTTAATTTTTTTATTTATAAAAATATTCACTTTTACAAGTATGTATGTAAATGACTTGAAATGAACTGTAAACATGAGTGGTGATAATCTTATTGACGTGACCATCCATCATCATTAACCAATAACCCATCATCATGGGTTGGGCCACCCGACTCGATCCGAAGGCCCGCCCGAAAAATGAGAAGGTTTGGACAAAAATATAGACCCGAAAAATGGGCTTGGACAAAAAAATGAGGCCAATTTTCTAAAAGGACCGAGTTTCGGGTATGAGTTTTTGTCCCGAGCCCGGCCTGAATAAATTAACCATTTTTAATAAAAAAATTATATTTCTTTGATGCTTTTTTTATTGTTTTGGTTACTATTTTTTGTCGTTTTGTGTTATTTTTTACTATTTTAGTTTTTTTTACTATTTTGGTTGCTGTTTTCGTGTTGTTTTTGTTGTTATTTTGTTGTTGTTTTTATTGCTATTTTTATTATTTTTAATGTTGTTTTGTTGTTATTTTTGCTGTTGTTTTGGTTGTTATTTTTGTTGTTTAGATGTTATTTTTTATGCGTTTTACTATTTCACTGTCTTTTTTAATATTATTTGAATATTGTATAACTTATGTTTTATTGTTAATTTTTTTACTAATTTATTTACAACTATCTTAATATAAATTTTTTAATGTATTTTAAATTTATTTATTTTTTAATGTTTGTTTTAATATTTTTAAATGTATTTGATATTATATATTTTTTAAATTTGTTGTATGTAATAAAATAATCTAAAAAAATTAATACGGGCCGGGCCGGGCTCGAGCCTAACAATTGGACCTAAAATTTTATTGAAGTCCGACTCGATCCGACCCACGATCAACTCTAGATTGACATCACGCATATCAAAATTTTTGGTGCTGCCAATTAGATTCACATCACCGATCCTTAAACTTTTTTTAGAAAAAATGAGTTTTTATTGGTGACGCCAATAAGATTGACGTGACCACTCCTAAATTTTTATTTTTGGATTTTTTTTATAAAAAAATGTTTTTTTAGTTGGTGATTTTTTTGAATATACTGGTGTGATTATATGGTAGTATCTGTTGATACTTTCTTAACCCTTTGACAACGCACACACACCTTGCACACATAGGCGCTCGAACCCAAGACCCCTAAGATGAACAACATCCTCTTTTCCACTAGAGCCACTTGTTGAGTTCTATTTTGGTGACATTAATGTCTTTGGTGTCACCACTGTGTCTTTTGTAGTGGTGCCACTGACATTGGCATCATCGATGTTTAAGAAAGACAAGATAGTTTGATTTTTTGGTGGTGCTAGGATCATTGGCATCATCATGAAATATAAATATTTAAATGGATGGATAGGAATATTTATACTGGTGATGCCAAAGACATTGACACCGCCAAAAAAATAATTTTAAATCATCGGGTCAATCATTGGCTCACGTGGAAGGGTGATTACGCCACTCTCCTTGACACCACCAAAGTTTACTGAGTATTCAAGTCATTTATATACATAATTGTAAAAGTGTGTATTTTTGTAAATAATAATTTTTTTGAGTATTTTTATAAAAAAGCCAGAATAATTCATCCATGCACGGTACCTTATTTTGGTTGAAAGGAAGAAATAAAGTTGAAAAGCGTATTTGGTTAGGAAAAAATATATTAACTTAATTCTGTGATTATTTTGAGTAGGATAATGGCACGTTTGTTGAGATAAATATGTGACATATGTGAGGCGTGTTTCATTCATGTAGTAAAAGGGTACTTCACCAAGAGTTTATCCTTAATTGGATAAATGTCAGATTGTTTAGGTGGGGATAAATTGTTATAAATTTATAATAAAAATAATTCGATTCGAGATTCAACTCGATATATCCATAATTTAAGTAATAAAAAAGAGATTCATCTTCATGATCGGAGAGGGAGACTCAGACCACTATATTTTTGAATTTCCCCCTCTCTTTACTTCTTAAAATTTCTTCTTCATATTTACTTCTGTTGATGCAAGAGGTTTGTTTCTTTTATCAATATAATACTGTGAGAGAAGATGGGATAATAGGATTTAAACCTATATATTACTCATTAAGTGTTAGAATTCTGAACCATTGTTCTAAACAAATCTTAGTAAAGAATGAGTAACAAATTGAAATTGAATGGTAATCGAAAATTGCAATGCATGTTTTAGTTCATTGTTCCAGTAGCTGCAATACATGAATCTTGATGAAATTAGTTGAGAGTTTCAATTGTAAATTGATAATTGGTCATGATTTTCAACCTCTAGGTTGTTGTTGTTATTATTAATCACTGCACCAAAATACACAATTTCTAGTACACTTGCATGTTGATGGTTTCCTGCAGCGGCAGGGACTCTGCCTGGCTGCAATTATTGGTCTTTTGGTCCGTTTTAGCCAGGCAGTGCCGGCATGTAGGGCATGAAGAATGTGAAATAAGCCAAGTATCGACACATCGAGTATGGAATCCATGGTTGCACTTTGGCAAAATCCGAAGATGCTCCCCAGCAGTGAACTCGGACAAGCATATGGCACAAGCGGTGTCAAGGCTCGGCAGTTTCAACTCGGTTGCGTAATTTACAATAGGGAAGGCATTTAAGGTATTTTGCTCGACTCCTGTATTTGCTGACTTGGCTGAAGGGATCACACCAGAATCAGCAGCAACAGAAGTTGAGCCTCTGATTCCACACTTGGAAACACAAAACAACCCAAGACAGGAAACGATGGTGCAAGTGAGGAGTAAGAGAAGGATGGGTGCATTTGCATGTAAGTAGTTGATGATGGAAAATTTGTGTTCTTGAGCTGGATAATAAAGAAAGGAATGTAAGAGAAATTTTCTTGGATGGAAGCTTCCAAACAACTCTAGGGAAAAATGAGTGGATGTTGTTGAAGTTGTCATATTTAATTTGCTAGTGTTTTTAGTTCAGATGGCTGAACGAGTTGGTTCAATTGAAGGATTTATATATACATGAAAAAAGCTGATTAAAAAATGGGGTCATATTTTAAGATTATGATAAGGGAGCCAAATCTATCTTAGCATATTTCTTGAGGATAATTAGTTAACTCACTCCAATATAATTTTTTTTAATATTGCTGATAGGCCAATTCAACTTTCCAGCAGCCATAAAAGGTAGCACGTAGAATTTTCCACCTATTAGAAGCCCGTAGACCCACACACACTGCAAGTGTAGTTAACACTGAATTACCGTACTATTAAGAGAACCCTTGGGTATCTTAGAGGTACAATGAATCGCGGCTTTTTATTTTTATTTTTATTTTGACTCAGTCTAAAAAGAAAACCAAAATTACATAATAGAATCGGAAAAAAAGGCGCCCCTAACAAATTCCTCTTTTAAAAATTTTTAGATTTTCGTAGTCAAGATTTCATATAAACATAAATCTTTTTTGTTCGCAAAGATCATGTTGACTAAGGTGTCTGTTGCTTAATTATTTTCTCTAGTAAAGAGTGTGCTGTATAAATCATTTTTTTCATGACATGAAATTTTAATTTCATACAAATTCTTTTTTATTGACCAAATCTCATTAATCTAATTTTCATTATGAATCAAATCACATATTTGCTACAAACCGACCTTGAAATTATTATTGACAACAACAACAAAAAAATTAATCGAGTGAATTTTAATGGGTTCAAGTCATGGAGTTGTTGAAGTCCAATTTTAACTGAGCTTGGACTTTTATGTTTTAATTATGAATTTAAATTAATTTTTAATTTATTTAAATTTAAATCAAATTATGAAAATATTAAATTTAAACATTAAAATTAAAAATCCATAATGTCCATTTACAAACCCAATTTGGCTAAAAATCAGCCACCCCAATTCCAAAGTCCAATTACATTTTAATTGGGGCCCAATTCAGACAGCCCAATTTGCAAAACAAATTTACAGAAGCCCGAATTAGGGGCCCAATGCCCCAATATCCCACTTGTGCTGAGCCACCTCCATCACAGCCAATGGGAGCTTGCCACGTCAGCAACCAGGGTCATCTCCAGCAGCTCCAAGTTGCTTCTGTACAGCCGACTGCCACCAGCTTCAACCTGCCACGGTCGAACCTGCAAAAGGAAGAATTAGACGTGTATTAATGTATGAAAAACAAAATTGAATAAGGAGGTACATGGCTATAAAAGCCAAGACAGAATATGTGTAAAAGGAGGGGGGGGAACCTTTCTTTTTCTGTAAGAACATTCAATAGCAATACAAATGAACGTTGGGCTTGAAACCTAAATACAAACCCTTTCCTAAAAAAAAATCAATGCAAACTGACTATCAGAGTGTTTGATGAACCAAAGCAAAAGCATTCAATAGCAATAGAGGCAATTCAAATAGATAAGAGGTAGTGGGAACATTCGAAATAGTCCATATCCAAAGAGAAGCAGAATACAAAATAGACCCAAATCAGTCCAAGAGGTACATTCATTGCATGTTTAGTGTCTTATGCAAAGTTCAAAACGCATGCTTTAAATGTGTTTACCCATATTAATTGTCACTGCCATTATTTATTATTATTTTCTTTTAATGATTAGTAAATATATTAGTAGTTATTAATGATTTTTTTTGGTAAAAGATGTTTTGTTAAATAGGAAATAATAAATTTTTCTTTAATAATAATTAATAACCATAATAAAGGTTTAATTATAATATTTATTAATTATTATTAAATAACAAAAAGGGATTCGAAAGGGTGGACTTATCTGCTTCCACCGGTCGTCGTCTAGCCGCGCCACCGTCGTTCGCCGTCATGAAGTTGCCGTCGACTGCTCAATTCCATGTCTTCGTTCGAACCCTGCACCAAAAGAATGGATCTAAAAACCGAAGTAAATGTTTTTGAAATAGAGAAGATGAACATAAAGGTTGTTTTAAATAAAAAGGATTTTTTTGAATAATAAAGAACAAAAAAGGTGAGAAAGAACAAAAATGATTTTGATTTATTTTGGATCTGGTTTCAAAACCAGATCCTGGTTTAAAGGTAAAAGAGGAAAGAAAAGGAGTTTGAAAATAAAAAAAAAAAGGGGAAAAAGAACAGTGACCTTTCATCTCCGGCGGCGCGTGGTGGCAACGGAGGTGCGTGGAGGACCTTCGGCGACGGAGGAGTGGACGACATTGAAGCACGTGGCAGGGAGCGTCGGTGACGCGCCCTCACGCACGGGTACGATGACCGGAGCACCAACCGGAGTTTTGGCCGGCCATGACAAAAAGGGGGGGCCTTTTGAGAGACTTTGGGGTTTTTTTTTTAAAATGAAAGAAAGAAAAATGAGTTTTGAATGAAAGTTTGGGTTTAAATACCCATGCAAAACGGCAGCGTTTGGCATGGGCATTTAAACCCAAAAAACGACGCCGTTTCAAGCCCGTCCGACTCGACCCGATTCGACCCGAAGAGGATCCGCGTGTTTTTAATAAAGGGGTTATTTCTGCTCTTGATCCTTCCGCTTTTTTCTAAATTTTCAATCAAGTCCTTTCTATACTTTTAATTATTTTTAATTTGGCCTAATAATTTTGTTTACTTTTCAATTTAATCCTTTGATATTTTGAACGCACCAGAGGCTGCCACGTGTCATTATTCTGGCCTATTTATGCAATTGGTCCCTATTATTTTCAATTTGTTTTAATTTAATCCCAAAATCAAGTTCTGTTTAATTACAAAATTGGCCTAAGGATTTTTCAAAATTTTCAAATTAGTCCTTTGACTTCTGGATGCCTGTGGGGTTGCCACGTGTCACCCAGTCTTTGGTTTTATTGTTTATAGGTCCCTAAATTATCTAGAAATTACATTTTGACCCCAAAAATTTTTGAAAATTACATTTTAACCCCGAAACTTCAAGAAAATACCATTTTACCCCTAAACTTTCCTAAATTCCATTTTAACCCCGATTTCACCCAAAATTACCATTTTAACCTTAAACTTTCTAAAATTCCATTTTAACCCCGATTTCACCAAAAATTACCATTTTACCCCTCGAACCTTCCAAAATCCCCTTTTAACCCTAAATTTTCCCAAAATTACATTTTTGCCCTCGTAAGTCAAAAATTACCATTTTGCCCCCGGGTATCCAAAGGTTCCGTTTTCAATCCCGATTGCGTCATTTTTTCTTCCTCATCAATATTTACATTTATTTTAATCATTATGCACCTGCATTTTATATTTTTACATACTATTTATTTGCTTTTTATCTTACTTCGCGTTTAATTTTCTCTTATTAATTGCTATTCAATATCTTAAACTTACATGCTCATTATCAAAGTAATTTTAAAAACGAGACAATGTTCCTCTCGTGTGAAAGCTTCGAGAAATCATACCCTAACGTGTCGGGTGTGATTTTTCGTATAACTCACACGCGTTTAATATCCTCTTTTAAGATTTTTTATACCTGTTAACTCCGAGATTTCGAGAATACCGTGTCCTAACGTGTTGGTCACGATTTTAATTCTCCGCGAAAATCGAAGTAAACGGGTATTCCATATTTGAATCTTTTAAACTATGTGTCCGAGATTGCATTTTAAATTCAATACGGAATTTTCAAATTCTCAAAACATCTATCTATATATATCACGAGTGATTTAAAAACAAAGCGAGGCAATGTTCTTTCGCGTGAAAACCTCGAGAAATCGTGCTCTAACGTGTCGAGTGTGATTTTCGTAATTCATGCGAATCGAGTACCCTCTTCAAAAGTTTTCGAAACATCATTCAATCTTTTTATATATCTATACACAAAGAATTTCAAGACAAAAATGAAACAATGTTCTTTCGTGTGAAGACCTCAAAACACCATGCCCTAACGTGCTGGGTACGAGTTTCGTATAATTCACATGATAAGACACTCTTTTTAAAATCTCCCGAAACGTCCTTCAATTTTGAAACTTCGAGAATATAATGTCCTAATGTGTTGGACACAACTTCTAGTTCTCATAAAGGATCGAAATACGGGTACAAATCTTCCTTAAAAGTTTTCCTTTGAAATTACACAAAGCCTTCTAAAATAAACATTGCATTTTAAACTTTACTCGAATTTTTTTATTGTTTTCATAAAACAAGACCCGAAAGTAATCATGTGGTACCGATTTTGGGCGTATGAGGGTGCTAATCCTTTCTCATGCGTAACTGACTCCCGAACTTGTTTCTCTGGATTTCAAAGACCAATTTTTTAAAACGGTTTTAAACGTTTTGTGGTGATCCAATCACACCCGAAATAAAAGATTGGTGGCGACTCCCTTTTTATTCCCATTTTCCAAACACTTTAAAATGATTTTTTCGAAGCCCTGTTCTTAAGGTGGTTTCGACAGGAGTTATTTTGATTTCGGATTTTAGTTTGTTCTTTCTAAATTCAAACTTTTTAGATTTAGTTCGTTTGAATTTGATTTACATCAAAGTGATTAGATCTTTTTGCTTCATAATGTAATTATATCCGCAAAATTTAAAATTTATTTCTTAATATAAATTCTTAATTTATTATTTTTAATTATATTTTTTATTAAAACCAATATTTATTATCTTGGCATCAAAATGACATAACATTTTGATATAATATAATACTATTTAATAAAATATAAAATTAATCATTTACAATGATATGCTCCTTTTATTAACTTGAAAAAAAGTTATTCATAATTTTAGTATATAAGCGCATAAATTTTAATAATAGAAACCTTTGGTGCTGCTTATAATAAAAAATTGATAAATTTAATTTTAATGAATTTAATAATAATTTACTAATAATGTTTGGCATTATACATTTTTATTAAATCAATTATCATTCAGAATAAACATAATAAATAAAGCTTTTTCTAAAATCATTTAATTACAATTTAATTATTTTATTTTTTAGCATTAAATTCAGTCTAAAGTTCCTTTTTATTTTTATTTTTAGGGTTGAATATTGGGTTTGAGAACTTTTTTGTTTGAACCTTTTAAGGTTGATTTTTTATATTACAAAATGGGTCTTAACCATGTTGAGGCTTGGGTTTTTAGGTACAAGCACATTTTCCACCTCTAATCTCCAAGCAATTGGTAACTTAATCATCTATATAATCAAGATAAAAGAAAAGATGAAGATAAATTTTTTTGAATAATTTCATTATAAATTTGGATTATATCTGTTCTTTTTAACATAATATTTAAAATTAGCAATAATCTTTTTCAACTCATAAATAGAAAAATAATGTATTTTAGTGCACTCGAACCCATAAATAGAAAAAGTTCAAAAAGAGGCAAATGAGAGGAAGGTTTTGAGGGCGACCAAACCCTTCCATTCTTTTCTCTGCAAAACCATATGGAAAGCATAAAGCACCTTTCAATACTTAAGGAAAATTGACTAAATGTATACCACATATTGTGTAAAAACCGAAATTAAAGGAAAAAAAGGGTAAAGCAATGAAGAAACTCAATTTTTTATTTTTTATTTTTTTGGTGCAAAGAGAAGGATTAAATCATAATTTAAATTATTCGAAGTCAAACTACTTTGAAACAACCATCATGTAGTAACAAGAGAACTTCATCTGTCAGTTGCATGAAAAAGTACCTACCTACCGGTCTTGAGAACGCTATTAATGCTAACCCATCAACTATCTTATTATCCTCTCTGAAAATATAAATAATTTTAATCATTCATGAAAATTGTAACAAATTTTTAACTCTCACAAATCTGTTTTATTTAATTCCATAATTATATATTTTAAGGTATATCAAACTTGGGATGAACCATGCATGGTACGTTATTTTGTTTGAAAGAAAGAAATCAATTTGAAAAGCTTTTAATTGGTTTGAAAGAAAAAAATATTTCCCTTGAAGTTGACAAATTTGAGTAGGATAATGGCATGATATTTGTGGAGTTAAATCTATGTCATCACATGTGAGCTACCTTTCACTAAACTCATGCGGTAAAATGGTATTGGACAAGTTAAATTCAAGTTTGGTTTTGACATGAATTATTGGGTAAAATTCGATATATATTAATAATTTTGTTTTTTTTCTCAAGTTTAAAATAAAGTTGAACATAGAATTTACATAAGCTTAGACTCGAAATGAGATTAATTATATGAATTTGTTTAAATTAGTTTGCCTATTTAGTTTCTATATTAATAAATTCTTGGCAATTGATTTGGGTAGCTTGGGTTCAAATCCTTTCTCAAGCATGTTAAAGTTTAAGTTGTAGTTTATTGATCGGATGTTCATCTATCTTGAGAATAATTTGGGTTTGAATTATCATTGTATCAAAAAAATATTTATTATTTAAAAAATTACCATTTATTGTTTAAAAGAGTTAATTTTGTAAAATTTTCAAGATTTTGCAAATGAAATATTTTGTTTGAAGTTGAATCCTAAATACAAAAACTAATAATTTCTCATCAATTTTTAAATAATAAATGTTAAGTTTGTTAAAATTCAATTTCAATATGATTCTTTATGCTAAAACACAAACTAAATTAATACTTATTTACTAATAAATGAATTTATATAAATTGATTTCTATAATAGAGAGTTGATACGTGCTTTCACTTTTTTGCTGCTAGTCATCACAATTCAATTTCATTCAGCTTTTGATGTTGCCAATACTAAGGATCAACAAGGAAATGAATGAGAATAAGGGATGAGATCGATTCACTCGTGTGGGGCAGAGAGCCATGAAAGAAGGAGGAGGCTGAAGAAGGTAGAAGAATGAAGATGATGGAATTGATCCCCCTTCGAGCTCATGGGTTTATCTAGTGGGATTCTCTTTGTCTCATAATGCCATGTGGTGGGTTGTATTGTCAGGCCAAAGGTTAGGGATCAAGGGTCAGAAGTCAAATGAGCATCATTGGTGTGGGTAATTTGGTATTATAGTACGTCTTGTGTGATCTTACCTGTGTCCTAGGTTGCCTTGTATGAATCATGAGAGGAATTTTCATGAGTGGTTGTTAGAAGTCCACAAAAACAGTCCTATTACGTGTAACAAACACTAGGCTGCAATTTCTAACCAGAGTTAATATTGAATTATGACTCTTATTTCAAGTCAAATTTGATAAATAATCTTTCAATTAAACTCTGTTTATTTTGTTTGAGTCAAACTCTTATTAGTCTAGATTATTTTATTATTATTTGACCTAGAAATTTAACCTATAAATAGGTTCTTTTACAACCTAAAAATAGTGGTATCAAAGCTAGTTCGATTTTAACAAATCAACCCGTTCAGAGATGGCAGCAATAAGGTTCGATATTGAGAAGTTTAATGGTGTCATAAATTTCAATCTATGGTAAGTTCGGATGATAGCAATTCTACTTCAGACCGGCTTGAAAAAGGTTGTTACTGAGAAAAAGCCTAATAATCTAGATCAGTCAGAATGAGAAGAGCTTGATGAAAAGGTCTTGTCTGCAATCCAGTTGTGTCTCGCGAATAGGGTATTGCAAAAGGTATTGATGGAGAAGACCTCATTCGCCTTGTGGAAAAGGCTAGAAACTCTTTATGCGACTAAGTCTTTAGCTAACTGTTTAGTGCTGAAATAACGTTTATTTATGTTTCGCATGAACGAAAGTGAGCTTCTTAGAGATCACATCAGTCAATTCATTACTCTTTTGAATGATTTAAATAATGTTGAGGTTCAAATTGACGATGAGGATCAGACTATGCTATTATTGTGTTATTTACCCATTCATACAAGTTTTTTAGAGAGACCTTGATTTATGATAGAGACAAACTCTCGTTCGAATGTGAAGGGTCATTTGTTGAGTAAATATAAACTCGACAATGAGTTTTGTTCTGATAGCAAGGCATATAAGCAAGCTTCCGTATTGGTAGCATCAAAAAAGCGAGACAAAAGGTGTCGCTATTGTAAGAAATTAGGTCACGTCAAAGCAGTTTGTTACAAACTGCGAAATAAAAGGGTAGCTGAGAGTAACGAGGAAAATTTAGCTGGTGCTAATTTGGCCAATGGAAGTGGTGATGATTTCTTGTTAGTGTCAAGGATCGAAAGTTCTGAGCTTACGTCTGAGTGGATTCTAGATTCAAGATGTTCTTTTCACATTTGTCCCAACAGATAATGGTTCTCTACATACAGTTCGGTTGAAGGTGGAGTTGTGCACATGGGAAACGATTCATCCAATAAGGTAATCGGTATTGGTACTGTTAAAATTAGGATGCACGATGGTACGAACACTATCAGATGTCAAGTATGTACTTGATTTACGAAAGAATCTCATCTCCTTAAGTATTTTAGACTTAAAAGGTTGCAAAATCAATATCGAGTCGAGCGGCATTAAGGTGTCTTGTAGGACTCTCGTTTTGTTAAAAGGTAAAAAGACCGGCAGTCTTTATGTTCTAGAAGGTTTTACAGTGATCAGTGAAATTGGACGTCCCTCGTCCGTTACGGAGTTGAAGTCAACTCGTTCGGAGCAGAGGCAACTTGGTCATAGGAGGGAAAAAGGTATGACTGTTTCGTTGAAGAGAAGTTCTCTTTTGGATGCAGGTTTTGAAAAGTTAGGGCACTGTATTCGAGAAAATAAGACTCGGGTTAGTTTTGATTTGGTAGTGCACAAGTCGAAGACTAGAAGGCTTTCAGCTTCTAAGCACAGATTTGACTCAGTTAATTCCTTACATAGTTCAAGATAGGCCCGTGATGGGCTATGGCAAAGATGACATTGTGAAAATACGAGTCAAGGTGGAGATTTGTTGAATTATGAATCCTATTGCAAGTCAAATTTGAGAAATAATATTTCAGTTAAACTCTGTTTAATTGTTTCAATTAAACTCTGTTTATTTGTTTCAATTAAACTCTATTTATTTGTTTGAGTCAAATTCTTATTAGTCTAGATTATTTTATTATTATTTGACCTAGAAATTTAGTGTTTACGTTTTGAGGGTTTTTTGTTTTCGGGTTTTTTGGGGTTTAGTTTTTATCTCCATCTTTTTGTACTCTTCGTTCTTTGCCATTATAGTAAAATTATCTTTGTCTGTGGTTTTTTATCTTCTTCGGAGGAATTTTTCTACGTTAAATTTGTGTGTTCAATTTCTCAATTTTTTTCGCTATTTTTAACTTGTTCGTTGCTTAATCGATTCGATCCCCAACAGTTAACATTAATTCCTCATTGATTTATTTTGCTTTAGTTTCTTTTTCCAGACTTCATTTCGGGGGCGTAGTTAGAAGGGGCAAATAATGGCTTTAGCCTCATTAGCTAAAGGGTATAATATTCCTTTTAGTCTCTTTTAGTTATGACATATTCAATTAAATCCATTTTGAACAAAAATTTTAACTTAAGCCCACTAAACTTCTAAAATTTTATTTTGACCCTCAACCGTTGCATCATTTCTTAATAGTGTAAAGTGCTTCTAAACTAATCATGTTCATCGCTTCTCATAGTTAATCACATCTCTTTGCCACTCCCCCATTGCATTTCCCTTGTGCAAGAATGATCATACGATCTGTTGAATATTTTGATACACTCACAGGATTTTTGTTCCAATAACTTTTAAGAATTTTCAGTTCAACTAACACTTGGTTGCTTGCATTTTCGTAAATAGAAAATTGTGTTGCATAATTAGTTCTATGTTCCCCGAGTTGCAAGCTTTGCGTAGCAGCCATAGTCATGATTTTCAACTTCCAAGACGGCATTTCTATTAATCATTACACCAAAACCGGCTTAGGGTTAATTTAACATTACTTTTGAGAAGTATTTTTAAAAAGTGTTTTAAAAAAGTGATTTTGAAAAGTATTTTTGAAAAATTTGGTGTAAGATTTAAGTGTTTAATATAGCTGTCAAAAAGTATTTTTGATAAATAAAAAGTCCATTTTAGACATGTGTTATAAAGTAATAAATAAACATTTAAATTATGTTCAAATTAATTAATATTATGATATTTTAATAAGAATATAGAAAATAATTTATTATATTTTGCTATTAATATTTTAATATATGAAATATAAATTTTAAATATTTTTTAAGTAATTAATCAAAGAAGGGACCGTATCATGTGTTGGAGGGGTGAAAACGTAATTGAGCTGTCAAAAATATTTTTGGGATAGAAAAGCTAAAAATTTTAACTTTTCCATAAGAGAAAAAGTAATTTTGAAAAGCTAATTTTTTTTTTAAAAAGTTACTTATTTAATATGACTTTTTGGTTCAAAAGTGCTTTTTATGTTAAAAGTGCTTTTAAAAAGCACTAATAAACAAAATCTTAATTTCCACCCTGTATTTATGTACAATTTCAGTTCTCATCTACGTTAACGTCGATGATGCTTTCTTGCACCGGCAGAGGCTGTTCCAAGGAACCTATTGGGCTGCAATTATCGGTCTTTTTATTTGTTTCTATCAGGCAGTGCCTACATGTGGGGCATGAAGACTGTGAACTAAGCCAAGTGTCTATACATTGAGTATGAAATCCATGGTTGCATTTTGGCAAAATCCGCAGACGCTCCTCAGCAGCAAACTCCGACAAGCATATGGCACAAGCGGTGTCTAGGCAGGTTAGTTTCAACTCGGTCGCGTATTTTATGGTAGGGAAGGAATTTAAGGCTTTCTTCTCAATTCCTTTATTAGCTAACTTGGCTGAAGGGTTCACACCAGATTCAGAAGCAACAGAACTTGAGCCTCTAATTGCACACTTGACCATACAAAACAACCCCAAAGAGGACATGATGGTGCAAATAAGGACTAAGAGAATAATGGCTCCATTTGAATGGAAGTCGTCATTGATGGGGGAATTGGTTTGTTGAGCTGGGGAAATTGTAGGGGATTCTACAGGGTGAAGAGAGGGATGTAGGAGAAATTTTCTTGGATACAAGTCTTGGGAGAAAAGGGTTGATGTTACCGAAGTTGTCATATTTAATTTGCTGGTGTTTTTAGTTCAGAGGGCTGTAAGGAATTGGTACCATTGAAGGATTATATACACATGAAAAATAGTTTATTAAAAGGTGGGTCACAGACTTATATTTTAAGATTAGTAATATTTTTTCAGCCCACACTTCGCGTCCAATTTAGTATTTATTTGCTCCTAATTATAAAGTAAAAATTCGAAAGTTAAAATGTATTTTAAATTTTGATATACTTTGTACATTTGAAATTTAATTTTTTTATTAATTTATTAATTTTTTGAATTTAAAAAATCAAATCCAATTGTTATCAAAGTTAGAATTCTTCTATTAAAATTCATTTGGTAGTCATGTAACAATGAAAATAACGTTGAAAATATTAATGCTGGCAATTTCTATTCATATTTTCTTAACATTTTGACAACGCACACATACCTTGCACACACAAACGCTCGAACCCAAAACCCCTAGGATGAACAACATCCTCTTTTTCATTGGAGCCATTTGTTGGGTTCATCTTAAGAAAAATTAATGTCAACATTTTGTTTAAAATAGTTAAACAATATTAATTACTTAGATTAATCAATGGTATTATAAAAGAAAAAGGATTAAACTATGCCAAAAATTAAAATATATAGATTAAATCTCAAGTTTCAATATATTATAGGAGCTAAAACTAAAATTTGGCCATCATTTATAATATCACCAAAAAAAAAAAAACAAAGCAAACTCAATACAAAAAGGAACATCGTGTAGATCTCACCATTCGAATTATATCAACATAACATTTTAATAGAAACTATTTGAATTAATTAGTAATATTATAAAAATATAAGAAGTAAATTGTATTAAAAATTTAAAAAATAGAGATTAAATATCAAATTTAGAGATTATAAATTAATAGAAAATGAAATTTAATTATTTTTTTATAATATAATAAAAAAGGGCACCACTGATATACACATAAACCATCCCTTTTAAACGTAGTATAGGGATCAGCATAAAAGAAATAAAAAACTGCGTGAAGGCGACAGATAAAAGAATGCAATTTATAGAGGTATATAGATAGATGTAGATATGAAAGGAATAAAGTGTATCTGGAAATATTTCTTTAGGGTAAATGATTTTATTCAGGACTTTCAACAAGTTCGATCCCCACTAGGTCTTTTGTAGTTCAATAGATATTAATTCTTTTTTTTTAATATTGCTGAAAGGCCAATTCAACATTCCAGCAGCCAAAAAAGGTACCACGTGCTAGTTTCCACCTATTGCTTCTCTCCATGGAACATCTAGTCACTAGCCAGTAGTTATTTTACCAGGATTTGCCAAGTATTATAGGCACAAACGCTCAGGAATTCTGAAATCTACTGAAGAAGGGAAATCAAAGCACCAAGCACTTACCTTATAAAACTATATATTTTGAGCCTTAATGGATAATATGATAGGGAAAGTAGTAGTGGAATTGGTTTCTAAGCAGCAAATTGCTGCATAAACAAAGTACAATTTGCAGTCCTTTTTCTTTTCGGCTAAGGCCAAAACTTTATATAAAAAAATTGGGTTACTTTGCTGCTATTACATAGTTATTGGATAAGCTTCTTGCATGCTGTTATGCAGGCCAAACTAGTACAAGTTACTTGCACTTAAATAAGATATCAATTTCCAAAACCCCAAGTTGTTTCCTTTGTTTATTTTGGTATCAGATCAGATCATTATCTTTCAGCCATACAAGTAGTATGATAATCTGGTTTATTTTTACACTCGAAAAGAAGTCAGCTTTTTCTAGTGGCTAAGATTAGAGCTGGTGTATATATGAGATCTTTCGAAAATACTCATGCTATTTTTAATTGTCAAATTGGTATTTCATGAAAAGCAATGTAAGGGTTAAAAAAAAGGTTGATCTAATCTAATCTATCAAGGGTTGTTACTATATAACATGAAAAGTACTTTTGATACAAGAAAAAAAAATATTATAGATTTTGGACCAAAGTTGTGAAAAGAAAAGTGGGGCAGTCCTCTTTTTTCACTTTTGTATTATGTTTGAATTTTCATATACAGGTGATAGGTCAAGGATAGGCTAATTTCAAAGTTAGGCACTTGTTTTTGTTTCATAGCAGATACACCATATCCTCTGACGCACCAAAGTTGGGGAAGGAAGGCAAGAACCAATCACTGGAAATGTGTGTGTAATACTGGCATTGGCTACACATTTACAAGTGGCTTGGAACTACTACTTGGAAATTGAAGTGATGCTATTTGTAGACAAATTTGTTCCAACAGTAATGGTCTTGTCTTCTATATGAAAAAACACCATACTATGATTGGTAGCTATTTGTTGTGTTTGAACTGCAATTACTCCAAGTATTGGGTGATCAGTTTCGCAGAATCCGAAATCATGATGTTAACTTTTCACCAAAACAAGTTTACTTTTCAAGACGAAATTTCCTTAACTTAGTACAGAAGTTAAGAACCTATACTAGAAGACTGATTAAAGCTAAACTCCTACTATCAAAAGATACTTTATCCTAATCAATAACATAAAGAGTAATTATATTTTACTTTTACTCTTATCACTGGAGTTTAAGTTGAATAGAAATTATTCAAAAGGCACATTAATTCCAACAATTGAGCATGAGGGTGTGGAAGCTGGCACCTTGGAACACTTTCCAATACTTCAAGGAAAATGGAGGAAACTTAAAAGAGAATGAAGCAAAATAGTGGTTAGGTGGAGAAGATAATGAGAATAGAGAAAACACCAAAGATTATACTTGACTTTTGTGGGGCTGACCTGGAACTTGGGGCCCAAGGAAGCATGGGATTGGGTTTTTCCTTTTGTCTTTTAGATGACAACTTAGGTAGGATAATGTGAACTCTTGGCAGCATGGTGCAATTGTTAGAGGTTAAAAGCATCTTATCTCTGTTTGGGTGCCTTAGTTTTATTGTTGGAATTAGCATTTTGGTGAAGTACAAATGGGGTTAATGTTTTGACTTTTGAGTGCTCCCAGTTTGTCTTTGTTTGGTGCCATTCTTATCAGGCATTTCCAACAACACTTTTGTACTGATAATTACTTTACATATTCAATAATTTTACTTGAATTTTATAATTTTCAAGAATATTCGACTACAAGTTGACAGTATGGTTTTCCACCTCCAGAATGAGCTTCGCTCGTGGAATATAACACCTTCAGAATCATATCAGCTAACACCCCTATATTCACGTGCCATTCCTTCAGGTTCCAGAGGTTGAATATTCACAAAGCTGTCCTGAGCTGGAACACATGCTTCCAATGATCTACTACTTTGATCACACCCCATGATCTTTTGGCATGTTTCCAGCAAACAATGCCTGCATTTGGGGCATGATGTGTGTGATTTAAGCCACTTATCAATACAACGAACATGAAATCCATGGTTGCATTTGGGTAGAAACCGCAGGCCATCGCCAGGTGTAAACTCCGACAGGCATATCAAGCATTCCCAGTCCAGCCCCGGTAGATTCATCTCCGCTGAGTAATGCACAACAGGGAAAGTCTTGAGTGCCTCTGGCTCGATTCCTTTATTAAGTATTGCAGCTGAAGGGTTGTTGATGGAGTCGGAACCCGACCTGTTTGAGCACCGTAGCACACATTTGATTATTAGGTTTAGCCCCAATGTGAAAATGATGCCAAAAAAGATGACTGAAAGTACCATGCAAACATTTTGGTCTAAACTGGTATTCTGAGGGGAAGGAGGAGGAGCTGATGGTTGGTTGGATTGTTTGTAATGAAGCAGTAATTTTCTGGAATGAAAGTTTCCAAGAAAATTCTGCAGTAGTTGGTATGAAGTAGAAGAAGTTGAAATTGAATACATGGTTTTCAGTAGGTTTGCTGAGTTTGGCTGAAATTTGGTTGGAAAAGCAGTCAAATGGTGGAGAATATATATAGCGAAAGTTGAAAGGCTTAAAAGTAGTGATCAATAGGTCATTGCTTTTTTTTTCTCTTTTCATAAATATGAGCATGAGAATTTGTTGGAATAATAACAGATTAACTCAGCAAGACTGTAACATCCGCGTTTTTGAACCGGAGTTGGAATAGTATAGGAAAGGAGTCAAGAATTAGAATATGTAGCTAAAATAAAAATATTAGGAAAATTTAAGGTTTAATTAGTAATTGCGAGAAAGGAGGAAGGACTAAATAGCAATTTTTTCAAATTAAATTATGAGTCATCATGGAAATTAGATTGATTAAAGAGGGGCAAAAGAGTAATTTGGTGGAAAAATTTTTGGAGGCAAAGTTTTGGGCCAAAGTGTAAAGTTGGAAGGCTTAGGGACTAAAAGTGCAATTTTACCATTTTTATTAAAGAGAGATTTTTTAGTAGAAAATTCTCGAGAAATTGAGAAAAGAAAAAGGAAATAAAAGATGAAAATATCATCTTCTCTTTAAAAAGTCTAACCATCCATGTCATTCTTCTCCATCCAAACTTTTGCTTTTATTCCAATTTAGTCCCTTCACCATTGTTAAGCCCTCTAAGCTTCAAAATCCTCCATTTTCTTTGAAATTTCCTTAAGAAAGGCATAGAGGGAAGTTAGTAGACACCTTAATTTCTTTATAGAATCCACTTTGAAGTGTTAAAGTGGATAGGGATTGAATTAAAATTTTGGAAATTCAAGAACAAAGGTAAGAGATGGTTCAATTTTCATGACATGCATGTATATTTACATAATCTAGTATGAAAAAGTATTGAGTTTTAGTCTTAAGCTTATATGTGTTTGTATGAAATTGAAGAAAAAGGGAAGAAGGAGAAGGACCAAATTGAAGAAAAAGGAAAGGAGAAAGCTAAGGGGTAAGAAGAAATTATCTACAAGTGAGGTAAGTACTATAAGTATTAAAAGACTTAGTAACAATTAAGTTAAAGTGTTTATAATTTTAATATATATGATTAATCATGATGAAAATAAAATGTTTAATTATAAGTATGTTAATTATATATGATTGAATGAAATTTAGTATAAAAAAACATGAGAAAGGAATTATTCTCATTAAAACAGATTGGACAGAATCAGAGGACTAACTTCAAAAATTCAACAAAACTTGTATAAAAAGAGTTAGAGGTTGAACTAAATATGTAATTAAAGGTTATTGAGTGTAGTTTCATATGGAAGAAACGGTGATGGAAATGATTCTATATATTTTGAGATATACTAGATTTTGTGTAACAAGATCAGAGTAGGTTCGAGTTCCCCTGTTCTGACTTTGAAAAAAATCATAGAAAAATTTAGAAAAATTATTAAAGACTAGAATTTATATGGTTTAATCTTTAATGAGTCTATTTTCAAAATAAATAGACAATAACATTATTGGATTCCTATATTAAAAGATAAATAATTTTTAGTAAAGAAAGGTCGAAACTGTTAGGCAGCATAGAAGGGGTAAATTGAAAGAATTTACTGTACAAATTGGCTAAAGTAAAAATTCTGAAATTTATATTGTAAAAAGATATTTGAGTCTAGTTTTAGAAACATCAAGTGGATTATAATTTCGAATTCTATAGTTCAAGATATAAATAATTTAGTGACTGTGACTCAAATGTATAACTTTAAAAATTAATGTAAAAAAAAGAAAAAAAGAAAAATTGAATAGAAATGAAAAATTGATGCATATAAAGTGATATGTGATGAAATTGAGAAATGAGAATGAAATGGATAAATCAAAGGTTTCCAAAGTTATTAGTACCTAATTGTTTATGATATTTGGTTGTTATTTGGTTACATTGATTTGTTATTGATTTGTATTACTATAATTTGAATTATTTATTATTTAATGTTTATTTCGATATTTATATTTAATAAGTGAATATAATATAAGCGTTAATATCAAGATGAATGAAAATTTATATTGAATTAATAGTATATTTGAATTGAATTTGAATGATTTGTGATCAAAATTGAAAGTGAAAGTGAAAGTGAAATTGGAATTGAAAGTGATATGAATTGTAAATTGAAAATCCTTATTAACTAGTCGGGCTGAGTCGGATATAGTTGGCATGCCATAGGATTGGAAGAGTTCAGGGATACTTCGACCTTGAGTCGATAAGACACTGGGTGTCATTATTTTACTTCGGATAGATTCGATGAGGTACTAGGTACCACTTTACTTCGGCTAGGCCGATGAGACACTGAGTGTCACTTTATTACTTCGAACTATCCGATGAGGCACTGGGTGCCATTCTGATGTGTTTGGTTGGATCCATGTATCTGTCAAGGTTCGAGTCTTGTTAATAGGGTAAACAATGTGAAAAAGAAAAAATGTGCAAATTGTGACATTGAGGTAAGCGAAATGATAATCACATGAAAGGTGAGTACAATATATGTATAAGAAATCAAAGAATGATAAAACTAAGTAAGCTAAGAGATTGGAATGGCTAAAATGTGAAATGAGGAAGAATATGTGAATTCATAACACTACTGTAAGTTAAATATTATACACATAAAAGGTATGTATTTTACATGAATAAATAATTATATGAATGAGTTTGAGATGTGTGATTAAAAGATGACTGATTAATGATTCTTGTAGTACTTACTAAACCTTCACCGGCTTAACGCGTTTAATTCAACGCGTAGGTATAAGATCTCCGAGAAGCTAAGGTTGGATTAGGCGCCTCTCATCAAATCACATCAACATTGGAAGATTACAAGACAATGTATACTTATTTTGAGGTAAAATGACATGTACAAATGGTACTTATATGTCCTCAATGAATGAGTTATAAATGTTATTTTGGAATACTATGAACTTATGAAATGAGATGATGAATTTTGAATGGAATTGTGTTTTAGACTGAATTGATTTATTGGTAAAATTTTTATATAATTTCAAGGGGTTAGTTTGAAGTTTCTAGCTATATTTCTTGATTTTAAAACAGAGGTATCAATATTTTTATGGTAGTATCGAATTTGCCATGTTTTGAGTAAAAAATACATTTTCATTATTTTCAAACTGGTTTTAAGTCTCGATTTTGATTATACTTGATTATTTTGTGATATTTTGAGTAAAACGATTCAATTACACAGTATTTGAAACAAAATTTTGTTATACTCGTTTTTAATTCTTTGACACTGTATGTAATACTCTTATACCGGATTTATACATGTGAACCGAGTGTAGGGGTGTTACAAAGGCAATGCCTTGATATCTAAGTTTGTAAAGCTTGCTGAAGAAACAATGGCTTTTGTGGAAGAAAAACAGAAAAATGAGAGCAAGAATGTTTGTAAACTGATCTAATTTTTTTCATTGATCCATAAGTCCAAAGTACACAAAAGAAATTCATAGCAACCATAGGGTATGGTACAGATCTGCATTACATAAGTAGATTTTGTACAGTAGAAAGCATGGGAACAATACATTAAAATATGATCCTAGGCTAGCTGACATAATACACTATAAGTCAGCACTTAAATTTGACCAATTACATCATAAAATTCAAATGAAATTATCAACAACAAAAAATACAAAATGAACTTGGTCCTTCATGTAGCTTGCTGCTGCAATAGCCTCATTTGAGCTGCATGTGAGCCACCATTCAACACTCCTCCTTGGCTTGCATGCAGCAAACACCAAGTTTTGCCCTCAAATCCTCAAATCTAGCTGCATTAAGAGGTTTAGTCAAGATAACTGCTAATTGATCCCCAGAACTGCAATGAATCAGTTTGACTTCATGGGATTGCTGTGCTTCTCTAACAAAATGGAACTTAATCTTAAAATGTTTGGTTTTGCCATGAAACACTGAATTCTTTGCAATTGCAACAACATATTGATTGTCACACTTAATCTCTGTTGCTTTTTCTTGATGCAAGTTGAGGTCTTTCATAAGCTTTCTCAACCAAATAACCGGACTGATAGCTGCTGCAGCTGCAACATACTTTGCTTCAGCTGTAGATTGTGATGCAATTGTTTGCTTTTTTGAGCTCCAATTGAAAACAGCTAATCCTAGGGTGAACAAATACCCTGAAGTACTCTTCATATCATCTACAGATCCTGCCCAATCACTATCAGTGTATCCATACATCTTCATATCTTTTTTCTTGACAAACTTGATTCCATAATTCAAAGTCCCTTTGATGTACCTTAGAACTCTTTTAGCTGCTTGCAAATGTGATGAATTGCAGCAATGCATGAATCTAGATAGGAGACTAACAACAAAGACTATATCTAGTCTGGTAGCTGTCAAATAAAGTAAGCAACCAACCAAACTTCTATAATCTACCTCACTAACCTTTTCAAAGCTTCCTTGACTTGAGAGTTTTTCACCAACAATAATAGGAGCGGTGGCTGACTTGTAATTCTCCATGTAGAACTTCTTCAGTATCTTCAAAGCAAAGACCCTTTGACCTATAAAAATACCCTCTTGTGTCTGAGATACTTCCATGCCTAGAAAATAAGACATTTGTCCCAAGTCAGACATTTCAAACATTTCTTCCATTTTCTTCTTGAAATCAGTTAACATCTCCTCATTTCCACCTGTTACAAGGAGGTCATCAACATATAAGGAGACTATTAAAAATGTTTCATCACCTGCTTTCTTCACATACAAAGTTGGTTCATTGATGCTTCTCTCAAAATTCAAACTTTACAAATAGCTATCGATCCTGTCATACCAGGCCCTTGGTGCCTACTTCAAACCATACAAAGCCTTCCTTAGCTTGTAGACTTTTGCTTCTTCACCAGATACTTTAAAACCATCTAGTTGTTCTACATAAATTTCCTCATTGAGACAGCCATTGAGGAAGGTAGACTTCGCATCAAGCTGGTGTATCTTCCACTACTTTTGAGCTGCTAGTACAAGTAAGAACCTAATTGTGTCAAGCCTTGCCACAGGTGCAAATGTCTCGAAATAGTCAATCTCATACCTCTGACTAAAGCCCTTCACTACCAGCCTTGCCGTAAGCTTATTCAAAGAACCATCAGTATTGTGCTTAGCCCTAAAGACCCATTTAACTCCAATGACCTTTTTGTCTGCTGGTCTTTTAACTAGTTCCTATGTTTAATTTTTATTTATCATGTTGATTTCTTCTTGCATTGCATCCTTCCAACCTTGTTGCTCATGAGCCTCATTGAAACTGATTAGCTCAGCATTTGTTAAGTTTGCTCTCTCATAAAATTTAGTGAGCAGTCTTGTTCTCTGACAGGCACATCATCAAAGTCCATGTCCTGATCAATTTGAATTTCAACTTCCAGATTTGTCAATACTTCATCACCAACTTGTTCAGGTTCTGACTTGTTCCAATTCCAAGCTGATACTTCATCAAATACAACATCTCTACTTACAATGATCTTGAGTGTTGAAAGATCCAACATCTTATAACCCTTCTTATCACTGCTATATCCCACAAAGATTGTAGGTTGTACCCTTCTATCAAGCTTATCCCTCTTCACTACTGGAACAGATGCATAGCAAATACAACTAAAGATCCTCAAATGTGCAATTGAGGGGTTAAAACCAAACCATACCTAAAAGGTGTTTTATTCATTAAGGCCCTTGTAGGAAGCCGATTTTAAAGATAAACAGCAGTGTTAACTACTTCTGCCCACATATTCTTTGGCAAATTTCTTTCAAACATCAAACACCTAGCCATGTCCAATGAGGTCCTGTTTTTTCTTTCACTAACACCATTTCGTTGTGGTGTATAAACATTTGTAAACTGATGTACAACATCAGATTCATCACAGAACCTTTGAAACATTTCTGATGTGTATTCTGTCCCATTATCTGACCTTAGTGTTTTCAACTTGTAGTCTGATTGATTCTCAACAGCTACTTTAAACTTCCAAAACACTGAAGCAACTTTTGACTTCTATTTAAGGAAATATATCCAACAATATCTAGAGAAATCATCAATAAACAGGATGAAGTACCTGTTGCCATTTAAGGACTCAATCTTCATTGGACCACAAACATTAGTGTGGACAAGCTGTAACATCTTAGTGGCTCTCCAGGCTTTGTTGGCTGGAAATGGAAGTCTTGTCTGCTTTCCCATCTGACATATATCACAGACCTCATGATGCTCAACCACATTGGTGAAATTTTCAACCAGTTCTTCCTTAGACAACTAAGCTAATGACTTGTAGTTTACATGTCCCATTCTTATATGCCACAACTTTGATTAATCTAAAATAGAGGCATAAGCAACAATAGAATCTTGTTTCCAATCAACTATGAAGCTTCTATCAGTCATTGTAACTAACATTAGCTTGGATCCATTTGGATCACAAATAGAACATTCTTTGTCCTTGAACACAACTGTATAGCCTTCATCCTTGATGTACTGACCATTCCCAATCCTCACTCTGGAATTGAAGTTTTTGTCAATCTTCTTAAAAATCCCAGCATCAGGTCTCATATGGTTTGTACAACTACTGTCTAACAATAAACCTTTGTAAATTTTTCTTTTTATTGCAGAATTGGATGCTGCAAATGCTTGCTCTTCTTGTGCATCACTTTCTTCAGCTACTTGAGCCTTAGCTACTGGTTGCTGTGATTGTTGTTGCTTGTGATGTACCACATACTTTTTCTGCATGTCCCATCTTCTTGCAATTTTTGCATTGAACATCTAGCCTATACCAATAATAGACTTTAGGATGAGTGGTTTTCTTGCAATGAGAGCATGGAGGATAACTTTTCTTCACTCCATCTTTTCTGAACTTGTCTTTGTTGTTCAACCAAGGCTTCTTCCCTTTAAAGTTAGAAGTGCTTATGGTTGACTTGCCTTTTGCTTGAAATGCCCTTTCATGATGCTCTACTTGCCTACTTGCTCTCCTTTGTTCTTGAGCATAAAAAGCATTGACTAACTCAATTAGGGTGATATTTGATAGGTCTCTTGAGTCTTCCAAAAAGGAAATCTTTGCCTCATACCTTTCTGGTAAGGTTGCTAAAACCTTTTCTACTATGCTGCTCTCACTGAATCGCTCCCCAAGAAGCCTGATGCTATTAACCACAGTCATGACTCTTCGTAATTATTCCTTGACTGTCTCTGACTCACTCATCTTCAAGTTTTCAAAATCTCTCCTGAGATTGATTAGTTGCTACTACCTTGTATTCTCAGTGCCTTGAAATTCCTCCTTCAATTTGTCCCAAACCTGCTTTGGAGTTTCACAAGCCATAATCCTTGTGAAGATCACATCTAACACACAGTTTTCAAGGCATGACATAACCTTGTACCTCTTGGCTCTGTCATCAGAATGCTGCCTGATCTGAGCTACTGTTGGGTTAGCTCTCAAGGGTAGTGGTTCAACATCAGCATTGACAACTTCCCACAAGTCAAATGCTTGTAAGTAAGTCTTCATTTTTACTACCCAAATGTGGTAGTTCTCACTATTAAGTTGTGGTGGTGCTGTTGTAGAGAAGCTGGAAGAAGACATGAGTGATTTTTTTTCGAAACAAACAAGTGTAAAGCCTCTTTAAGAAGTAGGCTCTGATGCCAATTGTTGGAATAATGACAGATTAACTCAGCAAGGCAATGCCTTGATATATAAGTTTGTAAAACTTGCAGAAGAAACAATGACTTTTATGGAAGAAAAACAGGAAAATGAGAGCAAGAATGTTTGTAAACTGATCTAATTTTTTTTATCCTTAAGTCCAAAGTATACAAAAGAAATTCATAGCAACCATAGGGTATGGTGCAGATCTGCATTACATAAGCAGATTTTATACAGTAGATAGCATGGGAACAATACATTAAAATATGATCCTAGGCTAGCTGACATAATACACTATAAGTCAGCACTTAAATTTGACCAATTACATCATCAAATTCAAATGAAATTAACAACAACAAAAAATACGAAATGAACTTGGTCCTTCATTTAGCTTGCTGCTGCAATAACCTCATTTGAGCTGCATGTGAGCCACCATTCAACAGAATCTAATGATCCTCTGCCTGTTTCCAATTTCAATTCACGGCCCACCAACTAAATAAAAGACAATCCGAATATTCCACTGGATTTCATGTTCAATCTTTTTGTTAGTACTGTCACCAAGCTTAGGACAAATAGCCTAAGTGGAGGTACAAGCATAGCACACTGTGAGTAGGTGTTATTCCCTACCCTGGACACAGGGACAAAATTCCTCATGACCAAACCGGCCAAAACTCGAATTTCCTCCGTGTTACTTGTATAAAACATATCCTCCATACTATTCCTTAATGAAATGTAAGACAAAAATATATTATATACTTAGCATAATTTTGTTAAAATTTTAAAAATTTAGGGATCATGTACAAATCTATAATCTTAGAGCTATCCATGATGGAAACTCGATTCAAATTTTAGCATAATATCAAACTTTGAGTTCAATGAGATAAAATATATTATCAATATATAATTGTTAGTGTTTTAAAATAATATATAATATATAAACTTAAGTTAAATGTGTTAAGTACCAATAATGATAGGGAAGGATGGTATCTACCTATATAAGTATGAAGTTTGACAGCTTTTAGGAGCTTAAGGGATCCTTTGGATCACCGGTGAGATGGACTCCAATGGTGGTGGTGATATTAATTATCATAGCAGTGAAATTAAAATTAATGGTGAGGTAGCCAACATCCACTTTCTTAATGGGCCTACAAAATGCGGAAGATTAATTACTAAGCTCTCTCTGATAAATACCTTGAGAAATAAAAAAATAATAATGGTGAGATATGCTCAATTGCAATGATAACGGTGAGATGAATTATAATGAAATGATAAAATGACCATTAAGAAAATTTGATTAAACCTTGTATATAATAAAAAAATTCAGTTATTTTTTTTGAATTAAAATTTCAATTATTTAATATTTAAAAACTAATAATAAATAAGTAAAACAATAATTAAAACTTGAGAAAAACTCAAATAACTATTATTTTTATATTATTTTATTTAATATTTCAAAATTAATCATATATTAAATATAGTTATTCAATTTATTATTACTTTATTTATAAAAATATATATTTTTATCTATTTGTAATTATGTACTTTTATATTATATAGGATTAGACCTGTTCATGGTCTGGATCACTTGTCCGGGCCTAAAAGCCCATTAAAAAAATGGAAGAGTTTAAACAAAATATGAGATCTGAAAAATGATCTTGTGTAAAATTTAAGATTCTATTTCTATAAAGGTTGGGTCTTGGGCAAGATATTTTTGTCTGGCCTGAATATGATCTTATAAAAGAATTATATTAATTATACATGTTATATATATATATCACTTATCCAATAACAATTAAACAAACTCATTACCCAAAATCGAAAAAAAAACCTTACCCAACTAAGTATGGGTTTGAATGGACGGTGCAGTGTATTTAATTTATTTTTTGCCTCACGTTACAGTATCACTATATTATCTAATTTTACCGTCACCATTGTTTTTATACTAGCCATAAGTAAACACACCGTCCATCCAAACTCAACGTAAATAACCTAACTCAAAATATAAAATTTTAAATATTATATTTAATACAATAAAATATATATTTTTATATTTATTTGTGTTTTTAATACAATAAAACATTTATTATATGTATGGTAGTGTTTTTAATATAAATATTTTTTAATGCATTATATTTTTAGTGGATTATATTTTTAAATAAAAACTAATCAAAGAAAATCAAATATAAGCGAATCGGATCAGGTTCAAGTTTTTTTTTATATAAATTGGGTTTAGGTTTGAGAAAAAAAAACCTATTTTTTGAATTGGACGAAATCCAAACTTAAAATATTGATCTAGATATCTTACATAGATATGACTCAAATACAAATTCAAAATATTCAATTTGATTGACACAAAAAAAAAAAAAAAACAACAACCAGGCTTTTGAAATATAGTATTTATTTTGTTTTCTCTTTTATCTTCTAATTTTGTTCTATAAAAAATTATTGTAGAAGTTATTTATAAAATTTGATATTTTTGCTATACATTCCTTAATGCTTGATGAACTGATTTCATCAATACAAAACTTAGACATTCATTAAATTCTATTATATACGATAATTCTTTTGCGCATAAACATATATGATTACGATGAGACGAATGAAACTGCCTTCCCATCACAGTTATAAAACATACCATGATATCCTTTGACTCATAGCTATCAAGGACATGAACTGTCTGTACCATGTTGTCTGTTTTTCATGTATATGGAACTATGAATCTCCACTTCTGTAACAAGTAACTATTGGCACAGCCGCACTGGAATTCTGAAGCACTCTATATTGGAAGAAGATATGTTTAAAAACTTGATAAAACTAAAGCACCAAGCACATTAATGTTATAAAACTATAGCTTTTGAACCTCACAGGAGCATGATAGGGACAGTAGTGGAACTGGTTTCTAACCAGCAAGTGGAGAAAGTACAATTATCAACTATGTATTACATAGTTATTCGACCAGCTCTTGCAAGCTATTGTGCAGGCCAGGTTTACAACAATTATTGATGCCTAAGTCATCTTAGTTGTCACACTAGTATAAGTTACCCGCAAGTTTTTTATATACATACGGTGGGTTGTTATCAGAAATATTATACAGCCTGCAACTCATGCTTTATCTTGCTATCAGATCATATCAAATCTTTCACCTATGCAACTAGTCTAATAATCTGATTTCTTTTAATAGAACTAAAACAAACCAGCTTTTACTTGTTGCATGGCTGCCATTAGAGCTGGATTATCTGCAAGATCTTTTGAAAATACTCATGCTTTGTTTTTGTTTTTTTTTTTTAAAATTGCACAATTGGTACTTCATGAAAAGCAATAAAAGGTTAAAAAAGGTTGATTTGAATCTGTTATGGTTCTAAGTTATTACTTTAGAACCATCTATATAACCTGTAAAGTACTTCATACACTAGAAAAATATCATAGATTTTGGACCAAAGTTGTCAAAAGAACTGTGGGGACACTTCCTTTTTACTTTTCTCTTATGTTTATTTCCACATACAGCTGGTAGATCAAGGATAGCCTAATTTTAAAGGCAGCACTTGTTGTTGTCTGATATTGTTCTAACATTTTAAAATTATTGAAATTAAATTCCTTTTTTTATGGGTGGTGAAATTAGTTTCCATCACATTAAAATCAGTGATAGCGGTGGATTAATTATTGTAGTAATAAGATTAAAATCGGTGATAAAATATGTGTTAAGATTCAAATGCAATCGTGACGATGAGAATAAAATGAAAATGATTATTAAAGATATTAAATTGAAATATATAATAAATTATTAAAATTATATTTGTGCTAAATTATAATTAAAAATATTTTTATATTAAAATTGTATTATTATAAAAATTTATATCATATTAAATAACAATTAAAATAATAATAAAATTAAGGGATCTTTTCTTAGAGACAGAGTCCATTTGAATGACCCTTAATATTTCGTCTAGGAACTTGAATTTGAAAATTTAGATTTGAATTTCAATTATTATATCAATAGTAAGAATGAAATGTTTAAGACTCTTTTTACTATATTATTTGGATTTGCCAAAACAATGATTTTATACTTTTCAAGTATATATCATATGAAATCTCAATTAATTTATTCATAATATATGTATTTCATTTTTATTATTTACCTAATAAATGAAATCTAAATCTAAAATTTCAAATTTTTGTTTTCATATGGAGCATCATAAAAATTGATATATTGTAATATTTGAATTGTTTTTGTCAGTCCAAAACATAAATAGTCATTAAATTTATTATAACATTGAGACTCATTTGTTTATAACTTTTTTGCACATCAAAATAAACGAGAGAGATGAATAGAATTTTAATTACATTGACTTGATACATGCCTTAAAACCTTGTTATATTGATCAATTATTCAATACTTTATTCGTGTTCCATTGTATGTTCAAAAATTAAAAAGTTTCAAGCCAACACAAATATAAGTTATCACTAAATGAACCCATATCCTTTCACGTGCAAAGGGTGAGAAGGAAGACAAAAATCAATTATTGGAAATGTTTCTATGATAATGGTTTTGGGTTGGAAACTAATAAAAATATTTCTATTTAATTTTGTGTTAAATATCCAACTTTAATGGTTTTGTCTTCTTTATGAAAAACATCGTTAACTTTAGGTTGGATTTTGATTTACAATCAATCCAACTATTTAATATGCTAAAATGTAATTTATATATTTTATTAGATTTTTTACTTTATAAGCTAACTTTTAAAATTGAGTTTGAATTTTTTTAATCTAGTATCAGAGCTAAATTCTTTATGCAGTCATTTAAGTTATTTATTATTTCTTTACTTTCAAGGGCAAATACAAATAAGCAGGTAAGAACATTGATTCCGCTTAAATATATATAGTAAAATTACATTTTAATTCATTTTAAAAATTTGTAATTCAATTTAATCCTTCTTAATGAAAAAGTATTATCTTTAAGTCTAAAAAAAAATTATAATTTCAAGCTTAACCAAAGTGTTACTCATATATTCTATTAAATTCATGTGAACCAATTAACAGTCTACCTTAGAAACTAGTAAGCTAACTTTTAAAGTTATTTTTTTTTAATAATTTCATTTTAGGTTCTGATCATACTTATTCTTTTTGAGACAATGCCTAGTACTACTCATAGTCCCTCTCCAATCCATAAATAAGAGGATAATGCGCGCTTCAACGCACTCGAACTCACGTTCTCCTGCATTAACAACAATACCGATAATGATTCAGTTAAAATTCAATCGATGCTCTTGAAGCTAATTTAAATTGCTTTAACTAGTAATTGAGGCAAGTTATTATTTGACCTTACAAGCTCTACTTTAGTGAAAATCACTTCCCATTCCTATATCTATGCTAATTGTAAACAATTGTGGTTAATGTAATGGTTTTGAAGAGGGATATGTTTACAGTTCCTAAGACTTATTTGATCAATGTGTTCTAGAAGGCATCACATTGGTTTTATTATTTTTATTTAAGAGCCAAGTTTCAAGGCATTAATAGAAAAGGGTCCCATAAGTTGTCCATTTTGAAAGATGGAACCAATTAAAAAGATAAAGCATGCTCTTTTTTATTACTTAAAACAATGGGTGGGGTAATAGATTCTGAAAAGATATACATACTCAATAATAAACATAATAGAAGCCAAAAGTTGCTTTAGCCAACACCTTTGTGAATTGTTTTCATGCATGTACCATCTATGAAATTTCAGATCCTTTTGTTTCAATTATGTTAGAGTGCTTTGTATCCGTTTTAAAAGGGTTAAATTTTTTATTATATTATACGGTTTTATGGATGGAATATCTCTAGATAAGTTATTTTTATGCATGTCAACACGTACTCTATTTTAAGATTGACACGTGTTTTTTAAATATGGATTCGTCTTCATACTCAATTGGATAATTGAATAGTAAATCGATAATAACGAGCACTATAATTTTTTTTTTTGAAAAGCATATTTTAAAAACTGGATGTCAAGTTGCACAATATGATGGATTCAGTCAGATTATGTTCATGTGAATTCAATCTTGGGAAATTAATATTTAAAGTTTGAGATAACTTTACTAAATATAGCCACTGTTTTCAGCATCTTTATCTCTCTGTTTGGGTTTGTTGTTGGAATTTGCATTTTTGGTAAAATACAAATGGGGTCTCCATGATACAGTTAATGTTTTGAGTGCCCCCTGTTTTGTCTTTGTATTCCCTTTTTGCTTGTCTGTTTGTGCCTTTCTTATCAGGCATTTTTAACAACTCTTGCGCACTAATAATTATTTAAGTAAATTACACCAAAGTCACTGAACTATCATTAAGTTCACTTTATGATCACTCAATTTCGAAAAGTTACAAAATAGTCATTAAAATATTTCAAAGTTTTCATTTAAGTCACTTGACTGTTAAAATCATTGTTGTATGGCCTCTTCTGTTCGCACCGCTTGCACCAACCGTCGGATTGGCCTGGTGACTTAAATGAAAACTTCAGAATAGTTCAGTGATCATTTTATAACTTTTTGAAGTTGAGTGACCAAAACATAAATAGTTTAGTGACTTTGGATATAGTTTACTCTAATTACTTATAACTTTACACATATTCAAATCTTTTATAATGTTTTAGAATATTCGAAAGTATGGTTTTCCAATTATATTCAAAATAATCAACAAGGTTTTGTCGGATGTTACCTGTTATTTACCAAAAAAAAATAGCACATCATCAATATTTTTGCTGGAATAATGTGATCTCATTAAACATGTTCGGGAAATGAAGCAAATTCTTTAATTGCACTTAAAAATTAAATAAATTTTTATAGAATTGATTTGATTGAATTAATAATTTGTATAAATATTAGATACAAAAGTAAAATATATTGTATTTTCAAGAAAAAATTCGAGTTTGATCATCATTAATGTTATCAAGTTTGGTATGCTTGATAAATGGAACTTGCCAACAACATTAATGTTGTAAATGGGGTGCCTTTCAAACTCCAAAAAGAGCTTCGCTCATGGAATATAACGCCATCAGATGGAGTGGCAGAGGGATTTCCGGTTTCCACCAAATGGGCAAAAGAAAAAGAATTATATCAGCTAACCCCCCCTAATATCACGCACCACACCTTCAGGTTCCAATGGTTGAATATTCACAATGATGTTCTGAACTGGAACACATGATTCCCGTGAGCTACTTTGATCACACCCCATGATCTTTTGGCATGTTTCAAGCAAACAATGCCTGCATTTGGGGCATGATGTGTGCGATTTAAGCCACTTATCAATACAACGAACATGAAAGCCATGGTTGCATTTGGGTAGAAACCGCAGGCGCTCGCCGGGCGTAAACTCCGACAGACATATCGCACATTCGGAGTCCAGCCCTGGCAGATTCATCTCTGCCGAGTAATTCACCACAGGGAAAGTCTTGAGTGCCTTTGGCTCGATTCCGCTATCAACTGTTGCGGCTGAAGGGTTGGTGGTGGAGTCGGAAGCCGACCTGTTTGAGCACCTTAGCACACATCTGATTATTAAGTTTAGCCCCAATGAACAAACTATGCCACAAATGAGGATTGAAAGCACCAGGAAAACATTTTGGTCTAACCTGGTACTCTGAGGGTAAGGAGGAGGAGCTGATGGTTGGTTGGATTGTTTGTAATAAAGCAGCAATTTTCTGGAATGAAAGTCTCCAAGAAAATCTTGCGAGAGTTGAGGTGAGGTTGAAGAAGGTGAATACATGGTTTTTTTGAGAGTTGGGAGCAAATTTGGTTGGAAGAGCAGTCAAAAGGAGGAGATTATATATAGAGAGAGTTGAGACTGAGAATCCAAAAGTATTCTGCCTGTTTCCAATTTCAATTCTGGACCCACTAACCAATAAAATAACAGACGATACAAAATATGCCCTGGATTTCAGGTTAAATCATTTTTGTTAGTATTGATTAATTTGAAATAGATCGTTGCCCCAAATAATGTGATAATATATTTTTTTAAAATTTATTAAATATTATACATTGGATTCCTAAATTATTAGGACTTAAATATAGTAGTTGGATTTTCTTTCTATGGGTTCATTCAATATCTTATTTATTATTCATTCAACATTGCTATTTTAGTCTTTTCTTTTAACTTTCATAGTTGCTTTTAGTTTGGGTCCATAATTCTTATACAAGCATTGTTGGTTCTTATCCAATCACAATTAGATTTGATGCCATGATCTCCCCCTCACTCATATCAAGCACATCAACTGTGTTAAAAAGTAAGTCTGGCTCTTCAAGTATAGTTTGGCACATCAACTGTCGACTTCAGTTAGACAAAATTTCAAATTGAAAATCAACAGAGCATTCAATAAACTGTATATGAACAATTTTTTTTTTTTGTTAATCAAGCTAAATAAACGAAAATGAACAAGATTTTAAAGCTTGTTCATTAAATGGACCAAACATGAACAAAACTTATTCACTTCATTTATATTTATGCACAAACTTACTCATATTCTTTTAAAGTTCATTTCCATAATTAAAACTTGTTTATTATTTTATTATATACTAATAGAATTATTCTTGCTTGTATGCTTATTTTATTTCTTTGTAATAAAATTATTAATACTTATAGTTGATTATTTTATATTTTTTAAAAAAATTGTTTATTTATTTTTTATTATTTATGAACATTTTTTGTGAACATATTTAATTATGTGTTCATGAAAAATTCACAAACAAATTTGTTTAATATTAATAAGTATGATTCATTTAATTTAAGTGAACAAATATAAATATACATAATTTTAAATAAATAACATAAACACATATTTGAAATACTTAATGAACATAACATGCTTAAAAATATATACACAAACTGGAGCGTAAGTAAAGGGGGTTGAAAAACTGTCCATTTAAATCTTTTAAAAATTTTAAAATTTTAAATTAGTAAAGGTAAAATTGTACTTTGACATCCTAAAAATAATAAAAATTTAATTTAATCTTTTAAAAAATATAAAGATATAAACTATTAAAAATTATAATTTAATTTCGACTCTCCTAAAAAGCTTTTCTGACTTCGCTCCTGTACACAAACATGAACAAACGTATGTTGATTCAAACTCAGGTCCATTTACAATCCAAAACAAACTGTGCCTACTGCCTAGTCTATTTTTCATGTATGAATTTCCAATCTGAAACTATGAATCTCCACTGCTGTAACAAGTAAATATAGTCACAGCCCCACTGGAATTCTGGAATCAATGGACGAAAAGATGTTTAAAAACTTGATGAAACCAAATCACCAAGCACAATGTTACTAATATAATATAACATGATAGAGACAGTAGTGGATGGTGATAGGGACAGTAGTGGAGTTTGGTTTCAAACCAGCAAATTAGCTGCTTGGAGAAGCTACAATTTGCAGCTATGTATTACATAGTTATTTGACCAGCTCTTGTATGCTGTTATGCAGGCCAGATTTACAGCCTTAAATTAACAAATATTTTACAGCGAAAGCTATGGAATCCTGCCACACTTTGCAACTCATTGTCATCAGTTTCCAAAATTTCTATCTTCTTTAATTTGCTATCAAATCAGATCGTTATCTTTAAGCCATCTGATTTCTTTTAAAAGAACTAAACTAAAGCAGCTTTTACAAGCGGGTATGATTAGAGCTGGATTATGTCTGAGATCTTCAGAAAATACTGATGCCATTTTTAATTGCCAAACTGGTACTTCATCAAAAGCAATAAAGGGTTAAAAATGGTTTATCTGAATCTGTCATGACACTATCTATATAACATGTAAAGTACTTTATATATAAGACAAATATTATGGATTTTGGACTAAAGCTGTCAAAACAACAGTGGGGACTCCTTTTTTACTTTATGTTTTGTTCATATTTTCATCTACAATTGAATCAACTCGGATACACTAATTTTAAATTTTTTGGTTTTTTATCTCAAACACCTTTTTAATATTTATAATATTTCAATGGTTATTAACAAAAGATTATAAGTAATTCAAAAGTTATATTTTGGTATATTGCCAATTGCAACTTGTTTATTTTGCAGTGATATGTTTTTGCTCGATTATTTTGATTATTTTATGGCATCTTTTTAAAATATTGAGCAACAATTTTTTAAGATTATGATTGATGATGAGATTTGGTCAAATAAGAATATTTTAAAGGAGTAGTAGTTGTTGCGAGATGACTATTCATGCATCATGTAAAATTGACGAACTCTCGATGAATGGCAAACACATCAATATTGACGAACCCTCTAAAATTGGCGAGCTATCACAAAGTAGCGAGCTCTTTACTTTGGCAAATTAGGGGTTGCAAGACAAATGCGAACTGAGTTCGCAAGAAAGATGCGAATAGGGGTCACAATCAAAGATGCGAGTTGTCTAAAGATTGATCATATGTAGCTGCGAAGCACCTGAATTTTAAGAGCTCACGTGCAAGTTTTGTTTACAGATTTTTTTTTTTTACTTTTCTTAGAAAATTTAAAATTTATTAGCATAATATATTTGTTATTTACTAGCATAAAATCTTTGTTATTACTTTTTATATTTAGCAATTTTTCTTGTTATAAAATAATCCTGTTTCATTGTATAAAAACAAAGTGAAATATATAAAACTTTAGCAGACATTTTGTTGCTAAATTCTTTGCTTATTCTCTGCAGTTCTCTCTTCATTAAGTGTCGAAAATCCAACAGTAGTATGATCTACTTACATTAGTTAAAAGATTGTAATTGACATCTTTCTTGAGTAGAATGAATGATAAGTGAATTATTTAAGCAATTTATTTGTGTATTTTAGATTAATTATGAGGAAAGTACTTCTAATTTCCTACAATTTCTTATCAAGTACACAAATTGATGTTTCTCTACCTAAAAGAAAGCAAAAGTGGATTATATTGAAGACATGTGTGAAGAAATGGGCTATATTCAAATTTGAGGGACATTGAGGGCTTAATTGCAAAAGCAACTCCTAATTGAAATGGTCAAATAAGCTTAGTGAAGGGTGAAAAGAACCCCCGTCGAGGAGTGAAATAGAACATGAAACAGTAAGCTCCCAAGCAGTGGGAGGAGCCCAAGGCTCTGACCGCGTGCCTGTTGAAGAATGAGCCGGCGACTCATAGGCAGTGGCTTGGTTAAGGGAACCCACCGGAGCCGTAGCGAAAGCGAGTCTTCATAGGGCAATTGTCACTGCTTATGGACCCAAACCTGGGTGATCTATCCATGACCAAGATGAAGCTTGGGTGAAACTAAGTGGAGGTCTGAATCGACTGATGTTGAAGAATCAGCGGATGAGTTATGGTTAGGGGTGAAATGCCACTCGAACCCAGAGTTAGCTGGTTCTCCCCGAAATGCGTTGAAGCGCAGCAGTTGATTGGACATCTAGGGATAAAGCATTGTTTCGATGCGGGCCACGAGAGCGGTACCAAATCGAGGCAAACTCTGAATACTAGATATGACCTCAAAATAACAGGGGTCGAGGTCGGCCAGTGAGACGATGGGGGATAAGCTTCATCGTCGAGAGGGAAACAGCCAAGATCACCAGCTAAGGCCCCTAAATGATTGTTTATTTTATTAATTTTATTTTCATTAAATTTGTTATTTTCCTAATTTCATTTTGACTAAAATTATTTATTTTAAGTAAATAGGATAATTTAGTTTAATAGGACTTAAGTTATTTTTAGTAACCAATTGTATATAAATAAGGTTATTTGGATTCAATTAAAATGTACTTGAATATCCTTTGAAGCAATTAAGAAATTATCCCTTTTCTATTCTTCTTGTCTTTTTGTGACTAGTCTGTCATTTCCATCTCTATTTCATTCCCTTTTATAAATTTGTCCAATTGCTACATTAACCCCTCCCTTTCCATCTTTCATATTCACAAGCAATCCATCACCATATCTATCCACCAAGCATGAGTAAAATCATGCATCATTAAATCCTTTTTAGCCTTAGTCCCGGTTATCACTCCGTGAAGAAATAATCGTGAGTTATGAAACCGAGATAAAAACCTTTTTATCGATACTTGCTATCACTCCGATTTATGGGGTAGTACAAATTCGTCCCTTAAAGTTAATTCTACTTTCGATTCGAAAAGTGCACGTTGGATCGAGATAGGTTGGCGTACAGTTGGAAAGTCAAATCGGCCGTGCTATATTCGAGTTCCCGTGAACAAATTGACGTGTCCAAGTGGGAAGAAGCTAGTTGGATTCCGTCAAGGGTGATAGAGACCGGATTTAAATGAGCCACGCGGTTGAGGTTGTTAATTCGAGTTGGGCTTTTCAGAGCGCAAAGCTGTTGAAATATTAAATCGCGAGCACATGCGACATGGTTAGACATTCGGCAAGGGTCGGTTTGCAATTCATATCCGGAATCGGCTACTAGAGGAAAAGTTGGCGGTTGGGACATTCTTGAGCGCTATAACCAGCTTATCGATTACAAAGGGAAGATTAATTTTCAAGGATCGATTCAAGATCGGAGGAAACTGAGGTTGAGGTTAAGCTTATTAAATATCGTTTTTCTCATTTCTTTATCTCGATTAATTATTTAGCATCAAGATTTATTTCACTTATTTATTTTATTTTTGTTTTATCTTAGTTTGACGTTTTATCTCTAAACTCCCACTCTTTTATTTTAATTTTTGTTAGGAGACAGTCACGAATCCTGGGCACGCTCTTTGACGCGACGTTTAAAAGGAAGACACGAAAGTAGATTACAGCAACCAGTCCCTGTGGAATCGACCCTATTGCCTTATACTACTGTTTTGTATTATTTGTCGTAAGAATATTTATATTTGGTGGATACGACACCCATCAATGGACTGATGTTCTTAGCATCCTATGTCAAGAACCTAGTGCTTGAATTTTATGCAAATCGCCAAAAGAATACCACTAACAAGAATGATGGGCATTATATGCAGGCAAATGTGTGTGGGCATTTTTCACTTTTAGCCCTGAAACTATCAGCAGTTTCCTGCATCATCATCGAGAAGATAACGATAAGTTTGTGTGTGACTATGATCACCTTGCGTCCTAACTCACCAGCAAGCTCAAATCCACCTAGCTATAGCTTAAAGGACAAGACTTTAGAACCTCAGAGCTTGAACCCACATATGTCGCACTACAAGTCATTACTACAAGGAATTGGCCTCCATCCAAATAGGGCGTGGTTGTCAACAAAAGGATGGTTGCTCTTCTGTATAAGGTAGTTTCATTTATTCTAGTAGATCTTGGTAAACTAATCTTTGATGAGGTTATCAAACACATATATAAAGACTAAGAACACCAGGAAAATGCTACCTTTTTCCTCACTTATCTACTAGATCTCGCAACAATAGAAGAAAGACATTGTGTAGGAAAATGATGTTCCCGATGCTCCATAAGCTGAATTGAAAATTTCCTACAAGTGGAATAGAGGGAAACATGTAGCTGCTGACTCTCATATTGAGGCTAGCTGTAGAATCTGACCATGATGAGAACCTAGTGCAAGATGATGCACTAATTGCAACTAAATCTGCATCTGCCCGGACCTCAATGTAATAATTCTCTTTACTTTGATCATTATTTACTCTACTCACTTTCATAATTTGGTACTCGATGAGGATATTAATTTGCTAAATTAGTTATAATTTTTTTGTCTTTATTTTTTAGTCTTTCTTTAATATATTTCATAGTTCTTGTTTATTTGGATCCAATTCATATGATTTTGTTGAGTATTTTGTTGTATGTTCTCTGAAAGAGGAAGATCAAATATTTATATGGCATGATTACGGTTTATTGAAGTGACATCTTAAGTAAGTTTCATGCATGTTGACACGTATATTGTCCTAGACTTAACACGTGTTCGTCGGTCCCTACATGTGAACACCCAAGAGCATGCGAACTGAGCTCGCGAGCCCTCCTCACAAACCCTTAATTGCGAGCACTTATGAACACACAAATTGGACTCGTGAGTCCTTCATGTATCCACTTGATGGATCGCGAGTCAATAACCTAATTTTTATTTGAGTCTCGAATCGATAATAAAAAATTATCATAACAACTTGCAATTGTGAATCTTACCCATCATAATTAAGAAAGATACCATGATGTCCCCCTCACTCATACATTTCTAAATCTCCATTAAAAAAGTTTCTATGTGCATTAGCCATTAAATCAAGTTCATTTGTTATCTTCTAGCTTGCAAGTAGTCTGATAACATCTATCGAGTTCCACTTTAAAAAGAACACTGTAATGTGTGGCTCTAATTTAAAGGTAAATGATGTATAAGATCTTGCAAAAATCTGAGGTACAATGATTAAGAAAGCAATAACTTAGTTTTAATATTATAAAATCAAACATTAATCCTTATCCTTTTATATTTCTTCACACATTTACTTAAAACCCCTACTAAAAATTATCTTTTAAAAAGTTTAGGGTTTAGTATAGATTAATGGTGGTGTTATCACTATTTACTAATTTTTACTATATTTTAATCAAATAAATGCTTAATTAACTTACGACACTAACTCAATTAAAAACTATTAGTAATTCTATCACACGTGTATGCGTGTGGAAACCACAAATATAAAATATAAATGTGTATTTAAAAATAGTTTTAAAATTAGTAATAGTTACACATGAAATATGTACGATATTAAAATTTAAAAAATAGATTTAATTGTTTCGAGTTCACTTGTAACACTAACTCAATCAAATGTATTATTAAAATATATATAATTGATAGAAATAATAAAGTGTGCATAATTAAAAATGTATAAATACAATAAAATAAAGCTTTAGTTTAGTGATAAATTAAAAGTTTTACTAATACAATTTATTCATGTTCAAATCTCACTATATACATTTTTTTATTTGTTTTTAATAAAAAAAGCTAAAGTATCCTCGAATAATATAACTTAATTTAAATATGAAATGGTATTTTCTTAATTTAACAACTGTTGGTGATTCAATTGAGGGTGACATTTGATTTTCTTTTAATTAAAAAGATTTAAATACCTTTGAATAATAATATAACTTAATTTAATTACGAAAAGTCATCTTCTTAATTTAACAATTGAGTTAATGGTCTGATTGAAAACATCATCAATTTGATAAAATATTAAAATAATAATATAGATATAATAATAATAATAAGAGAGAAAGGTCCGAGAAGCTTCTTATTTAAATTTGATTGTAACTTTTTGTATTATTCTAACAACAATATCCACTACAATAGTATCAGGCGTGTTTTATGTAGATGTGCCCCTTTTAGTTTCTTTTTAATAATATAGTTAAGGATGTCTAGAGAAGAGATCATAGTGGATTGAATATTTCTAATTTTTTCGATTGAATCTTAGTTTAATTAGTATTGATATTGTTGTCAATGCATAAAAACGTGGGTTAGAGTATGCTGAATATCACTATTCTCCTATTTAAGGGTTGGGGAAGAGTTTTGGGTAATTCTAGGCATTATATAAAAAATAGCAGATATGATAAGAATTTATAATGAAATTAATGTTAAAAAAAAAGAATAAATTATCTCCCCAATCCATACATAAGAAGATAATACATTTTAAGTGAACTTGAACCCACATCCTTTTACATTGATAATAATATCCATGTCAATACTCAATCAACAATTTCTACAATATTTGAATCTATATTAAATATTTAAATTCAATAAATAAAAAAATTTAGAAAGTAAAGAAATAATTAATTCAGATATATAAATTAATATCTTTAATTGTATAACAAATTTGAATAATAAATATTTTATAGTTGATATCCACACATTCACTTTGAATTCTTAGGAAATAGTAATTAGAATATTTTAGTTTTTAATATCTAAATGTTGAAAAAGTATATACAGTGGCGGAGCCAAAAAAATATTTTGGAGATTAAATTGTATATTTTTATGATAGTAAAAATGTAATTTTATTATTTTTATAGTCTATATCGTTATAAATTTTAAATGATTAAATCAAATTTTTATCATTTTTCAAGGGCCAAAGTACAATTTTACTATTATTAATCTAAAATTTTATAAATTATAAAAAACTTAAATGAAAAATTTTCCATTTTAAAAGATAAAATAATCTACCATCCCCACTTAGCTCCGCACTGAATATATACAATACCCACTATCCTCTTATATTATCTAATAATATATTAAAAAAATTTCAATGCTCTAAAATATTAGAGCAGAAACTTTTTACACAATCCTCCACATTAATATGTATATCTATTCAATGAGATATCTTTTTAAGAATGCAGTACTAATGTTGATTTATCGAAATTTTGCCATTGACACTTAAGAATAAGAGTGAGAGAATGATATCATCTAAATTTAAAATTGATGTCAACTGAAAATTTAAACACAAATATTTTATCACTCCGCATATTAAGAGTAATGTGATCATTGAACTTGTTCAGCGTAAGGGAAAACGAGGCAAATCCTTTCTTTGCACTTAAAAATTGAATAACCCCAAATTGAATTGGCTCAATTGAACTAATAATTGCAAAGAAAGACTTGTTTCCAATGTTGTGAATTGGGTGCCTTCCAAACTCCAAAACGAGCTTCGCTCATGGAATATAACGCCTTCAAATGGAGTGGCAGAGGGATTTCCAGTTTCCACCAAATAGCCAAAATAAAAGAATCATATCAGCTAACCCGCCTAATATCACACATCACACCTTCAGGTTCCAATGGTTGAATATTCACAATGATGTCCTGAGCTGGAACACATGATTCCGGTGAGCTACTTTGATCACATCCCATGATCTTTTGGCATGTTTCAAGCAAACAATGCCTGCATTTGGGGCATGATGTGTGCGATTTAAGCCACTTATCAATACAACGAACATGAAATCCATGGTTGCATTTGGGTAGAAACCGCAGGCGCTCGCCAGCCATAAACTCCGACAGGCATATCAGACATTCGGAGTCCAGCCCTGGCAGATTCATCTCCGCTGAGTAATTCACCACAGGGAAAGTCTTGAGTGCCTTAGTCTCGATTCCGCTGTTGACTATTGCAGCAGAAGGGTTGTGAATGGAGTCGGAATCCACCCCGTCTGAGCACCTCAGCACACATCTGATTATTAAGTTTAGCCCCAACGAAAAAATTAACCCGAAAATGATGACCGAAAGAACCATCAAAACATTTTGATCAAAACTGGAATTTTGAGGGTAAGGAGGAGGAGCTGATGTAACTGATGATTGGTTTGATTGTGTGTAATGTAACAGTAATTTTCTGGAATGAAAGTTTCCAAGAAAATCCTGCAAGAGTTGAGATGAAGTAGAAGAAGTTGAAAGTGAATACATGGTTTTGGAGAGCTTGGATGAAATTTGGTTGGAAGAGCAGTCAAATGGTGGAGATTATATATAGTGAAAGTTGAGAGGCTTAAGTAGTGTCCAATACATCATTGATTTTATCTCTTACTTTTTGTAGATATGATCCTCTCTGCCTGCTTCCATTTTTAATTCAGGACCCCAGGAACTAAATAGAAAGACTTCCAAAAGATGCCCTGTATTTCATGTTAAACCCTTTTTTAATTTTTCTTTTGCATTCTTAAATTATTACAACAAGTTGAAGTTCTTTAAAATAATTAGTGGTCTGATTCGTCCATGAACAACCTCTGTCCTTTTCTTTTAAAGTTAAACTTTAATCCAGTTTTGTTTATGATTCATGCAATATCTTATCATTCATAGAACATTGCTAATTTCCTTCATAGTTGTTTTGGATTTGGGTCCATGTAAAAATCTTGTTGGATTTGGTGGTTCTTATCCGATGACAATTAGGAAAGATACCATGATGTCCCCCTGACTCATACTCCTAGAAAGTGAACTTTTATTTTGGGCATCAACTTAAGTATGAATGATTGCTATTGCTTTCTATGTTACTATGTCTTTTATTTTAGTGATGCTAAAATTTCTTTGATTTTACAGTTGTTTTGGTAATTGATTACATTAAAACGAAGTTTTATTTTGAAAACCAATTTATTTGAGAATTTTGTTGTGTTTTTTTTATTAAAAATGTTAAATGGGAAAAATATTGATGTCAGTTATGTATTTCATATATTAAATTTATTGATTACAATTTAATGTTCTTTTGAATGGGCATTTATTTTCATGTGGTGTGTTTAGTTTTTTTTTTGTCTCATACTATAGTATCATTACAATATATAATCTCACCATCACTGTTATTTTTACACTAATCACATGTAAATGCACCGCCAATCCAAAAACACCATGCAACTTTCTATATTTGTTGATATTAGATTGATCGAAAAATCTTAAGTTAATCCTTACAACACTTTAAGGATTTTAAATAGCAATATCGTATCATCCAGAAAATCTTGCAGGAGTTGAGATGGTGTTGGAGAAGTTGAATGAATATTATTGAAGAGTGTGTTGAGTTTGGATAAAGTTTGCTTGGAAGAGCAGTGAAATAATTATATTATATATAGCTATTGAGAGGCTTAATTAGGGTTCAATAGATCATTGATTTTACGTTTGACATACTGTTAAATTTACTTTTCAATGTTTATATTCTTCTTGTTATTTTAACCTTTATTTTTTTAATTAAATTTTACCATCGATCTTTAAAAAAAAAAAATTTAACTATCAACTTTTATATTAATTTAAGATATTAGTTTATCAATAAACTAAAAAAAAAAAAAAGCTATCACCCTCTTCATTTATCCTACTACTTGATTTTATCTGTTACTTCAACAGATTCTTCACAAGTATTATATGTACATAATTTTTTTTAATTTATTGTAAAACAAGTTTTATACATACATGATTTTATAAGTGCATTATTATATTTAAAAAATATATGCAAAATAAATTAGAAACAATTCTTCTTTCAATTAACATTATAAATTATTTTTTTTAAAAATATCAATTACAATTTATTATTAAATATTTAATCCAAATATTTGTTAAGATGAAGTTTGTTATAAAAATTAAATACATGAATATTTTATTTTATTTAATAAGGGTAAATTCATAAATTATCATAACATTTTTAAGAAAATTTTTACTGAATCAAACATGATAATGTAATTTTTCGAGGTTTTAATTAATACCTTTTAATATATATAAAAAATATTGTAAAGTAACTTTCTCGACAATCACTTTCCCAGATCTCCCGTATATTTCTAATTTCTATTCATGACCCACCAATTACATAAAAAGATTATCCAAAATAGGATAGTTCATTGCGAAGCCGGTTTGGAACTTAATTGCAATGATTCTCTTTCCTCTGATCATTGGCATTCATAATTTGGTAGTCGATGATGATATTCATTTGCTCAATTAGTTGTAAATTTTTTATTTATTTTTTAGTCATTCTTTAATTTATTTATTTTATTTGGGTACAATCCATATACATGTATGGTTGGAGTTGTTGATTCTTAAGATCTTATCCCATCATAATTAAGAAAAATACCATAATGTCCCCCTCACTCATACATTTCTAAATCTCCATTAAAAAAATCTAATTGCATTAGCCATTAAATCAAGTTCATTTGTTATCTTCTACCTTGCAAGTAGTCTCTGATAGCATCTATTGAGTTCCACTTTTAAAAAAAAAAAAACTGTAATGTGTGGCTCTAATTTAAAGGTAAATGATGTATGAGATCTTGCAAAATTCTGAGGTTCAATGATTAAGAAAGCAAGAACTTGGTTCTAACATTATAAAACCAAACATTAATCCTTATCCCTTTGTCTTTCTTCACAACATTTACTTAAAACCCCTGCTAAAAATTATCTTTTAAAAAGTTTAGGGTTTAGTATAGATTAGTAATCATATTGGACTATGATATTCACAATGTGGTGAAAAGAAATTATATAAAATTATATATATATATATATATATTTATTAGTAAAAGTATCATGGAGATTGTTATATTGGAAGTAAAATTATATTTTGCTTTCTCTACTTAAAAAATGGATAAAATAATTCATTTACGTTAAATTAAAGAACAAATTAACTATTTTGTTAAAAATTGCATTTATTTTTACAGTCAAAAACTAATCTGCATATGTCAGCAACGTTAATTATATCTTAAAAGACATAATTTAGGAAGTTTCAATACCCTTTTCATTAGTGACAAAATTTATAAATCAATGCCTTCCACCAGTTATGAATGAATTGATTGACAGAACAACAAACCATGTTAAGGATAAAATTTACATTCTCCACTTTGTTAATATATATATACCTACTCAATGAGATATCTTTTTCAGAATGCATTATTAATGTTAATTTGTCGAAATTTTCCTATTAATACTTAAAGGCAAAAGTGCTAGAATGATGAATTCTTTTCACTCCACATATGTTTCTATTGATTGAGTTTTCAGGCTCAGTCAAACAATGGTTGATATGATAAGCAACAAAATATGTTAAGAGTAATATGAGGTAAATCCTTTCATTGCATTTAAAAATTGAATAAACCCACATTGAATTGGCTCAATTGAACTAATAATTGCAAAGTAAGACTTGATTCCTATGTTGAGCTTCGCTCATGGAATCTAACGCCTTCAGATGGAGTGGCGGAGGGATTTCCAGTTGCCACCAAATGGGCAAAAGAAAAAGAATCATATCAGCTAACTCCCCCTAATATCACACACCACACCTTCAGGTTCTAGTGGTTGAATATTCACAACGCAGTCCTGTGCAGGAACACATGATTCTAATGAGCTACTCTGATTACACCCCATGATCTTTTGGCATGTTTCAAGCAAACAATGCCTGCATTTGGGGCATGATGTGTGTGATTTAAGCCACTTATCAATACAACGAACATGAAATCCATGGTTGCATTTCGGTAGGAATCGCAGGCGCTCGCCAGCCGTAAACTCCGACAGGCATATCAGACATTCGGAGTCCAGCCCTGGCAGATTCATCTCCACCGAGTAATTCACCACAGGGAAAGTCTTGAGTGCCTTTGTCTCGATTCCGATAGTGACTATTGCAGGGGAAGGGCTGTCAATGGACTCGGAATCCGCCCCATTTGAGCACCTTAGCACACATCTGATTATTAAGTTTAGCCCCAAGGAAAAAATTAACCCAAGAAGGATGACTGAAAGTACCATCAAAACATTTTGATCAAAACTGGAATTTTGAGGGTAAGGAGGAGTTGATGTAACTGATGATTGGTTTGATTGTGTGTAATGTAACAGTAATTTTCTGGAATGAAAGTCTCCAAGAAAATCCTGCAAGAGTTGAGATGAAGTAGAAGTTGAAATTGAATGCATGGTTTTGGAGAGTTTGGAATAAAATTTGGTTGGAAGAGCAGTCAAATGGTGGGGGTTACATATATAGTGAAAGTTGAGAGGCATAAGTAGTGTTCGATTCATCATTGATTTTATCTCTAACTTTTGGAGATAGTAGCATGAAAATCCAACGATCCTCTGCCTTTTTCCATTTTCAATTCAGGACCCCCACTAACTAAATAGAAAGACTATTCAAAAGATGCCCTGTATTTCATGTTAATCCATTTTGTTCCATCAAAATTTAAAAAAAAAAAAGTTAGATTGACTAATTTAAAATCAGATCCTTGTCCCCCCAAAAAAGCTAGATTGGTTAATTTTAAAATTAGATTGATTAATTTGAATTAATAAAATAAATTGATAATGTTAATTTGTCTGAATTAATCAAATTAGTAATCGTTTAATACATATAATATATAATATTATTTATTAAGTTCAGTTAATTACCCGATTTCACTCCGAATTAATCGTTAACCGAAATTCCAAAAAAAATCTTTAATCACCTCCAATCGAACTAGAACGATTAATTCGGTTTTAACCGAAATTTAATTAGAGTTGTTGGTTCTTATTCGATCACATTTAGGAAAGATACCATGATGTACCCTGACTTACATTAGATCTCCAAGCAAAAAAAATATGTTATTGCATGAGAAAAAGTACTTTTGAGAAAAAAACTAAAATTTTCTCCGTCTCATTTTGGTCAAAAAAGTGCTTTTCCAAAACATTTTTGATGCAAAAAGTATTTTTTTAAAACTCAAAAACACTTTATTTAATAATACTTTCATCTCAAAAGTGTTTTTTATCCTAAAAATACTTTTGAGAAATAATATTAAACAAAACCAAAATCAAGTTCATTTGCAAGGAGTCTATAGCATCTATTGAGTTCCACTTAGAAAATTAAAAAAAGAACAAAACCTTGTCTTGTGGCTCTGATTTAAAGCTACATTATCTATGAGATCTTGCACAAATCTGGAGTGCAATATTTAAGAAAGCAATAACTTTGTTTATATTATAAAACTAAAGATTTCTTCCTTACCCTTTGTCTTTGCTCACAACTCAGACTAAAAAACTCACTACTAAAAAAAATAGTTTGATTTTGTAATAAGATCGTGTTATCACTTTTAAAAAAATAAAGTAATTATTATATGAAAAAATATTTGGTATACTGTTAGTAGAATTTTTAGATTTTATAGGTAAAGTCAAAGATTGACAAATATTTTATAAAAATATAATTTATTATAAAAAATTAAAGCAATTATTATTGTATCTATTAAATTTTATTATTTATTTATTTTGAATTTTAAGATATTCTTAACCATTTTAAATTGTTTATGAATTTTATGTTTTTTAATCAATAAAAATATTTAGTTTCACCGGAATTTTTTCTTGTTTAGAAGAATTAAAATTTCATTTTACTTAAAAATTTTATTTTGATGTAATTAGTTAGCTTATATAAATACTTTTCATTATTAATTGATAAGATGATTTTGTAATCTATATTAACTGGACTTGGGACACGGATGTCGGATACGGATAAGGATCTAAGTATCCGACACAGTAATTCCTGAAATTTCGGATACAGGACACTGACACGGACACTTTGGCACTTTCCAATAGTTGGACACGGGTTGGATATAGCCAATTTTGAAGCAAGGATGCAAGCAACGACTAAACCCACACACGCAGCCATTGCCCAACATGCTGAAGGCGGGAAGCCAGCTATTGTGTTTGTTCCTACGAGGAAGCATGTTAGACTCACTTCTGTGGACCTAATGAGTTACTCCAAAGTGGACAATGAAGATGAGCCTGCTTTTCGTTTCCGATCTGCTGAAGAACTTAAGCTTTTTATTGACAAAATTAGCGAAGAAACGTTGAAAACGACTCTAGAGCATGGAGTTGGCTACTTGCATGTGTTAGATTATACAAAAGAACTAAAGAAGTATAATCTTGTATATTCAGAAAAGCTGATTAACATACACAGTAAGCTCAGCTTATAAAATGACAAGCATGAGCAGTTTATAGGAGCAGTTAATAATTACTACTATCTTAGCTGAACTACCAGCTAGCTACTAACTGACATTACAACTGTTCTATTAGCATGAAGGTTTAAGCAGTTTGGATCAAGAAGTTGTTTCACATCTGTTTGAAGCCGAATGGATTCAAGTTTGTGTTAATGTTAGTGTTATGACCAGTGCATTATGTTGGGGAGTTCAATTATCAGGACACCTGATGGTTGTAATGGGTACTCAACATTATGATGGGAGAGGAAATGTTCACACGGATTACCCTGTTACAGATTTGTTGCAGATTACAGGCTATGCAAGTCGTCCTCTTCCTGACAATTCTAGCAAATGTGTCATCCTCTGTCACGCCCCTCGTAAAGAGTATTACAAGAAGTTGCATTCCCGTCCAGAGCCATTTGCACCATTTTCTACATGATAACTTCAATGCTGAAATTGTTGTTAAAGTAATTGAGAACAAGCAAGATGCTGTGATTTTCTTACTTGGACCTTCATGTATAGGAGGCTTACTCGAAATCCAAATTACTACAAGTCAGAGGCATCTCTCTGATCACCTTTCGGAGCTCGTTGAGAATACATTAAATGACCTGGAAGCAAGTAAATGTGTCACTATAGAGGACGACATTGATCTTTCTCCTTCGCTTGGCAAGATAGCCTCTGATTTTTACATCAGTTACACTAACATTGAGCATTTCGGTTCTTCCTTGACTTCCAAATCGAAGATGAAGGTTCTTCTGGAGATTCTGGCCTCAGCTTCTGAGTATGCTAATCTTCTCATACGACATGGGGAAGAAGAGGTTCTTCGAAGATTAATTAATCACCAGAGGTTTTCCTTTGAAAATCCGAGGTGCGCAGACCCACATGTCAAAGAAAATGCACTGCTTCAATCCCGCTTCTCTCGGCAGCATGTGGGTGGCAACCTATATATAGACCAGCCAGAGGTGCTCTTGTATGCTACTAGGCTACTTCGAGCCATGGTTGATGTTATTTCGAGCAATGGTTGGTTGAGCCTCGCTCTTCTTGAAATGGAGGTGAGCCAAACGGTGACACTAGGAATGTGGGACCAAGATTCAATGCTTCTACAGCTCCCACACTTCACTAAGGAATTAGCCAAAAGATGTCAAGAGAACCCTGGAAAGAACATAGAGACTATTTTTGATCTGGTGGAGATGAGAGACGACGAGAGGCACGAGCTGTTACAAATGTCTGATTTGCAGCTGCTGGACATTGCAAAGTTCTGCAATCGTTTCCCAACATTGATTTGTCATATGAGGTGATAGATAGTGACAATGTGAGGGCCGGGGAAAATGTCACCTTGCAGATTACCCTAGACAGGGAGACACGGGTTTAACCAGTTGATGCTCCCAGGTACCCAAAAGCAGAAGATGAAGGGTGGTGGCTGGTTATCGGTGACACCATTAGTAACCAAATGGTTGCTATCAAAAGGGTGTCTATTCAAAGGAAAGCAAAGGTGAAGCTTGAATTTGCTGACCTACTGAAGCTGCAGAGAAGACATACACTTTGTATTTCATGTGTGATTCTTACCTAGGTTGCGACCAGGAGTACTGCTTCATGGTCGATGTCAAGGAAGCCGCCGGCCTTGGTGAAGACAGTGGGTCGGAGTAGGCTTGTGTTCTGCCTTTTTTATAATTCCTGAACCACTGTTATACTGGTTTGACTGTCTCAACTCTACTGGTTAGAACTTGGATTTATCATTTTGCTGTAATTCTAATCTCTTATGTATGCTTAAGTGTTTGAGCTCCATTGTATATTTGTAGTAGTCACTATGCTAAATGGAGCTTTTTCTATGAGATGATTATGCTGAAGGAGCATATATTTTAGCATATATCTCAACTCCAAAATGAATAAAAGTGATTCACTATTATTTTATTCTAAATTAAAATTTAAATTATTTCATTAAACAAATCTTATTGATGTATTTAAATTAAAATATTTAATTCCTTTCAAATATTTTTAATTTGAATAATTTCTGAACTCTTATTATTTTATTAAACATATATAAAGATATATATAATGTTATTAACAATATTTTATTTTATTTTATTATTTACTTTTACACATGTCATGGTTTTACTCGTATGTATGAAATTACAAAAATTCTAATCTATCAATAAAAGAAAAGAAAAAACCAGTGTTATCTATTTATGATCGTCGACTCGAAATTTAGATGAGATTCGGATCTTTTATGCGCGACCCGATTGGGGTCTACCAGTGGGATTCGTGTAGGTTTCGTAGTGAGAGTTCGTCAGAAGAGCTCGCAAGGATGGTTCACAATCCCAATTCACATATACCACGGAGTTTGCGTGTGGGGCTACAAAGTACAATAACCGAACCAGAACAATACACGTGTTCAGCATGCATGGAGCCTACTAGGAACATTAATTCCATGAACAATAATAACATGTATAAATATTCGATTGTCTCTTTCAATGAGACAATAAAAAATTACTCAACAAACAGATTTAATATTAACAACCGAGAAATCTAAGAAATTGATTCGGTATGATATATGGCAAAATTACTCAACAAGTTAGCATCCTCTTCCAATCCATGTATGATATATAGTGAAAAAAAATGAAAATGTTTCCCAGCTTCTCTCCCCTTCTTTCCCCCATCCTCTTGACAACATTAATTCAACAAATAAAGTAGCTGAGTATACCAAAACAGAGCAGCAAGCAACAGCGCTGTTGCAGTCGGTGGAGGTATCAACAATTAGTTGCTATGATCAGTGCCCAATACTAGCTCACAACATTATCAATAAGCAACCAAAAAAATTGCTTTTTTTTTTTCGAAAAGTTTATAGCAACATCATGATATGTGTAAAAGTAAAATAAAAAGATAAAAGAATTAAAATTTTGCCATGTCATCCTCCACATAGGCATAAAATATTTAAAAAACTAATTTTATTTAAAATTAAGGGTTTAAATGATAAAATTTAAGAGCTTATTTAATTACAAAAATAAATATGAGGATTTGTTTGAACATAGTGTGATAGTTTGAGAGTTTTTTTAATGTGTTACCTTTAAATTTGTAATTTGACAATTTATAAAAATTAAAAATAAAAACATAATCCCCTATTAAAAGTCACACCAAACAAATATTTATATTGTTACTATAGACGATTATGAATTTTAAATATGAATTATTATAAACATAATCATATAAAAATTTAAAGTAGTATAATCGATCCTTCTATCAATCAAAATCTTTTTAATATGTATTTTAAATTTTAATAATTTATTCACTTAAACTAAATAAATTAATTAAACTGAAGAGTCCAAAAATAAATGAGGGATTGGTCTATCCAACATAGAGAAAAGAAAATTGTGAGGAGGGGGGAGTGTCCATTGATGACGTGGGAAGATGAAGGTGGGGCTGAGAGCTCCCTTGGGCTTGGGACCCATCCTCTCCCTTTGGTCTTTGCTGCTAACTTCACGGAGAAGTTCTCTTTCGGCCTTTTCTTCTCTGTGTTTTCCTTTCCCCTGAAAGAACGATAACCAAAATCATCAATCCTCCTCTCACTCCAACTTCAGTATTTCTCACAACACACCTGGTGATACGGATGACCTTATTTTAAAGGAAAACACAATGATCCAATCTTCTCTTTACTAGCAAAACGGTGAATTGCTTCCCTCTCAGCTTCTCTCTCTTTTCTTTAATTGTTTTAAACTTTTATTTATTTATTTATTTTTCTTTTCTGGCTCTGCAATTTTGAGCTTTGCTTTGAAAGTTATTCAATTTTTGCATGGGAAAAAGTAAGATGGATGAAGAGAAGAAAAACCCAAAAGGCAAAAATACGAAAAAGAAACGAAAAAGACCCATGCGTATGCGCCCAAACGTGTTTCTTACACAACCAGGCCTAGTTAATTATGGAGAAGCAAGAGTCTGAACTGTTTTATTTAATGGTTTCCCTTGTAATTTAGATAGTTTATATTTAATATAATATTTGTATAGTTGCTTCTTTTAGATACTGTTTTTCGCTACATGAATTGCTAGTTTCTTTGGTTAATTTAGTTCTTTTTGAGTTGTTTCTTACTGGGTTTTTTCTTCCCCTTATGAATGAGCTTCTGATTGTTACTTATGGCTTTTCTACTTGCAGTGAAACTATCTGCACGGGTGTTCAAGTTCGAATTTTCAATTTCCCTTAAAAGGGTTTGATTGTTCCACTTTTAGCTTCTTCTTCTTCTTTTCTATTTTATAATATGGCATCATCTCATAGCAATACTCACTCTGAAGCCGCAAAATTGGAACAAATTATCACTGAATTTTTCTATAAGAGTCTTCTAATTATACTTGAATCGAGGTCTCCTTATGTGTCATCGCGTAATTATAGTGGTGAACAAATTATGTCATCTCCATCTTCGTCCTCATCATCTTCCTCAGGTGTGAGACCAAGAGATAAATGGTTCAATTTAGCTCTTAGGGAGTGCCCTTCAGCACTAGAAAATTTTGATCTTTGTCGCCAGAGTAATTTTGAGCCGGTAGTGATTGATGTTATCTTGGAGCAGAAGCCACTTGATTGGGATCCTGTGACCTTTTCCCCCAAAAGTGATATTGTTAAGCATTCTTCATCAAAAGATAAGAATTCATGTTTCTGGAATTCTGATCAAGAAGAATCAGGCTGTGAGGCAAAAGGTGAAAAGGTTATAGAAAGGTGGTTCGTGCAGCATGAAAGTAGAAAGGGTAGGGATTGCAGTTCAGGGAGTAGAAGGTCAAGTAGTAATAATTTAAGTACATTATATAAGAAATTGATATTGCTGTTGAGGTCCTTATATGTGACTGTTAGGCTTTTACCTGCATACAAGATTTTTCGTGATCTCAATTCATCTGGTCAAATCCGTGCTTTTAAGCTTGTTCCTAGGGTATCCTCTTCTGTTGAACCTTTCACTCATAAAGACGAGGCTGAAATGCAGCGACTTTGGTTCACCCCTGTGGATACTTCTTGTGGAAGGCTTTGCCTTTCAGTTTTGTATTGTTCATCAATCTCAGATATAAGCTCTGAGTCATCAACCCCTATGTCCCCTCAATTTATACCAGATTATGTTGGAAGCCCATTGACAGACCCACTGAGAAGATTTCCTTCTCTTCCTGTATCACAGGGCTCTCCATCATCTTTGCCATTCTCAAGAAGACATAGTTGGAGTTCTGATCGTTACAAGGCTTCACCGCCTTCAGTTTCTTTCTCACCATCCCCAACACATTCAGAATCACATGCTTTGGTTTCTAACCCAATCTCTCGCCGTGCGCCACCTATGAGCTTACCTCCTCATCCTCCTGGGGCATCTCTACCTCATAAGAAGAATACAAACTTTGATGAGTATTGTCCTTCCCCAAATTTGTCTGCTTCCCCATCCCCATCCCCTTCCCCCTCACCATCACCACCCATCCACATTCCTGGGGTTGATCTGTCAAAAGCTCTTTTACGTTCCGAAAGTGCTCCTGTTAACATACCTGTCCGTAAGCTTGCTGGTTCCCGTGCATTGTCCTGCAAGCAAAATTTGCCACCATCTCCTCCCCTTAAAATTTCAAGAGCTGGTATTTCTTGGACTGATAATGATATGGGTCCCATGAAATCTGGTGCAACTATTGAGAAGGTATTTCATATATGCCTCATTGGTATGATTTGTGATTCCAACCCTATCTTGTTTTTCTCCTTGGAATTTACTTTTGTTTTTGTATCCTATAGCTGTTCTCTTTCGGGAAAGGAGACGGTCAGAAATATTCTGGAGTGAACTCACCCAGGATTTCATTGTTCAGAAGCCCCAGTAGGTCTATACAAGATGATTTTGATGACTCTGAGTTTCCTTGTCCATTTGATGTGGAGTATGATGATATGGACCCTGGTAGCAGGTAATGCATGGAACTCCTCATATAAATTGTATTCTTTTAGATTAACCCTTTTTGCATCATTTGTTAATGGTTTATACCATTAATTTACATATTTTTCTTTTTAACTTTGATGTTATTTTTATCCAGATTTCTTGAGGATTTGACACTTAATTAATTGTTCTCTTGTATTTGAAAATGTGGCATCATTTTTTTTTTTTTTCGGTATTAACATAATTGGCTCAGGACTTGATTTGGTTGCTTCAACTTACCCTGGAGTAATTTTTATATGCTGTTATCTCCTATTGCTCAAAATGGTATAAATTTGCTAAAGGTCATGTAAGCAAAGCCATCATGTGTATGCTAAGGCTAATAATTGCCTTTACTGTTTGAATTTTGTCTTGAACTAGTTCTGATCTCATAAGACTGGATGTTAGCAATTGATTAACTTTCTAGGAAACTGAACAATCGTTTTTAAGAAAAGAGATTGTGCATTAGAAACTTCAATACCTTGCTGCTAGGAGTCTAAGTTGTGGCATTTCTGGTTCAAGAATCAGGATATATCAGTTATGAAGAGTTTCCAAATAAAGTTTGTTTTCTATTTTTGAGCAAGCCACCCTGCCTGGCATTAAACATTTTCAATATCTAGTCCAGGTAGTACCTGTACTGAAATATCTGTTTCAGGGATTGGGATAGGTATTGGTCTATCATCTACAGAGAGTTGCCAATTAATCTTTGCTTTCTAGTTTTGTGAAAGAAAGTAAGAAACTTCACGGTATTATAAATTTAGATATATCAGGTGGTCTTCAAATTTTGTTTTTTAGTTTTCAGAAAGACAGCCTGGCTGGTTAACTTTAAAATGTTTAATAGATATGAAGTTGAGTTGTATAACCATGCTGAATTTTCTTGTGCCAGTTGAATTTAGCAGCAAGTGGTGCTAACTGCTAATCATACAGTTGTTTCTTGTAATGGGCAACCAATCAGTGAATGAATCGTACTTGTTTTGGTATCTTCAAATTTAACATAGTTATATTAACAATGTAGGACTGCAGGAACACGTAGTTATATTAACAATATAGAACTGCAGGAACACGTCTTTAGATCACATGGTAGGATTGGGGCTGATTTCTGTGTATGACTTGGCCCATATGTTTGAGGCAGCTGAAACAACATCTGTCTTACTTTTTATCTTTTGATTGGTGAATAAATTAAATTAATATAAAGATGGATGATTAAGAGGAGGCAAAAAAACAAAGATGGTTGATTAAGAATGATTTGTTATTGACTAAAGGATATGGTGGTTGCAGCAACGTTCTATGCATCCTTCTTGTTTGTCAGTAATTTGATCTGCTCAGTTTCTTGAGTTACCTCTAAAATTGCAACAAAATGTAGTTGAATGACTTATGTCATTTGGATTTGCAGTAACTCTTATAATCCTTTATTATAACATGGAACTTTATCAGTCTGTGTTGCTTTCCTGTAATACCAGACACAACAAACTGCTTGAAGGATCAAACATCATTTTGTCACTTTGATTTATTTAATGGCATACTCAGATGTATACATGAACAAAGTATTCATATACTATTTTCTACTAGTTAACTTCGTATTTATAATTAATATATAGGGTTATGTTTGGTATTCTTATGATATTTAGATTTAGGGAATAACTTAAATATTTTTTTTTAGTTTCTAGGAGTTTTTGAAATTGAGATGTTGGGATTATAGATGATGGAGATTTTCATATGTGAGCTATCAGGGTTGGATTTTTTCTTCTTTATTTCTCCCTAAGTTCATCTATTTCCCCCCTTCTGTTTTTATTTGATTCTCCAGTTTCTCTCCTTCCTCTCCTGTTCTTTATTAGCCACGTTTTTGAGGTTCCATGAAATTTCCATGAGTGAAGAAATCCAAAAGTTCCGAAGGTAATTTGAGCATTTGACATTCTCATTTCTGCAATTGTTAGCTCAAAATGTTCCCTCAAGAAAATCCTTTAACCATTAACTTAAGCAGGATCGTCAATCTAAAATGAGTCATGGAATTCATATCCAAAGCCACAATGAGTCATTTTACGATTTTCTGATATTGGAGAGAACAAGTTATACCCCTTGTCACTGTCATTTTAAATGAAATTGATGTTTTCTTTCCTGAATTATTTGGGTAAACTGAATGGGCCTGCTTTGCATACTATGTAGACCTGAGTCTTACGATAGAAGAGGAAATCCATCTGATCCAAACGAGGCAGGATTGTTTATGAATAGAAAATCCCAAGATGCTGCGGTTGGTGCTCTTGTACGGATGCTGAAGAAAGCCCCTCCACTTCGCCAAGACATCCCGAGTTCGATTAATCTTTCAGAAGCCTCGAGGCCAGAAATGTGGAATAACAACATCCAAGAGCAAAACCAGAACACAGAGGCCGTGACCATTGAACATGATGCTTCTTCAATTATTACGTCTTCTAGGCTTGTTGCATCAATGACAACGGCAGATGCATTAGAGGAACTTCGGAGTTACAAAGAGATGAAAAACTTGTTGCTTAGTGAAGGTGCTAAGTCTTGCATATCCGCCAATTTAACCTCTGGGGCTAAACATTCTGGCAAAGGTACATGAGAACTATCAACTTGGTGATATTGGCATATTTGCACATATGTACAGCGCTATGGTTTGAAAGACTACTACTACATGCTATACAGCTGAAGCAATTTTTTTTCTTTTTGTGATTATAGGAGTATATATATACACTATAAGTTTTTGGTTAAGATTTATGCTAACAACAGAAGGGCTATCTGTTGGCCCCGAAAACTTTGTAAAAAGCACTTTTGTCTCTGATCCTACATAGCATAATTGCACACATAATTTTAGATGTTGGCTAAGGGTGGCGCATGCTTTGATATACAGGCTTGCTGATGCTGTCGTTTCTATTATTTTGCTATTCTCCTTTGTTTCCCCCCCTGCATATAGATTTTCGGTAGGATGAAGCTTATGAGTTTCTAATACAAATGTGTTTAATACGGATATATTTACTGTGTTAGAAGGGTTCTTTTTTTTTTTTTTAAAGTTATTTTATATATATTTGAAGTATCATAACCTGATATATTTGAAAGATTTTAATTCTATAGGCATAATAATTTATTTGACCATCTAACTTTATAAAAAAATCATTTTACCTTTCCATTTAATTTTTTATTTTTTTTAACCCTTTGAATTTGCCTTTTTTGTCAAGTTATTTTAAAATGAATGAAAAAATTAACGTTTGTAAATTTTATTGATGCAGCATGCTCATAGATTACCATGTAAATGACATAAAAGTTATTTTAAAATGAATGGAAAAATTAACGTTTATAAATTTTATTGATGCAGCATGCTCATAGATTACTATGTAGATGACATGTTATTATTCAATTAATTTTTAAAATTTAAAAATTGATAAAAATTAAAAAATATTTTTTAAATTTTAAAAAATTTAAGTAAATGGTGACAAATCATGAAATATTAGTAAAGTTAATAAATATTAATTTTGAAGTGGTTTGATAAAAAAATAAGTTCAAAATTGTAAAGTTGAAGGGTTAGAAAGGTTATTATGCATGGCTAGATGTGTAATGAATACATATGTTGGATATGGGTATGGTATAGCACTAACACATCCTATAACATTTTGTATTTGCTTTGTTGCATTTGTGATTAAAATCGTTTGATAATGGATCTCCTCTCCTGTTGGTTTTGCCAAATTTGCGAGGAGAAAAATTGGAACGATTGGTCTTGGTTTGTTCAGTTCAGCTAATAATTAGCGGTTTGTCTGGTCAGATATATATATATATGTAGTAATATTAGGGATATTGTGAACTGGTAAAATACTGATTCAAGTTGCACAAAAAGAAAATTACAGAAATTAGGTGAGATATCAAGAGTCTTTCTTATTTTAATTAGTGGTCGAAGGTTCGATAATCACATTGGGTATGGAACAGTTTTAAAACTCATGGTCAGTATTTACTCTCTTAATAGGCCTACAAAATGTGAAAGATTAATTATTGAACTTGTTTTTAAAAATACCTTAATAAATAAAAAAATTAAAATAAATTAGTAAAAATTAGGATTCTAGTGAATTGGTCAAATATTGATTCAACTGATAATTTTTTTTTTTTGCCAAATTAGAAAAATGAAATTGAAGGACATTATCAAAGATGAAAACACCAAGCTTGCTTTTTTTTCTCTGAAATAATAATTAATCTGAAAGTTAATTAGAAATAATTATTACAAATTTGTCTCGTTTTTGTTTTTTGTTTTGACCACCGGATCAAGCTAGTATTAAGAAGGAAATATAAATATATACTTGATGCCCATCTTGATACTTGTTTGAAGGGTTAAGATCTACTCATTATTTTTTCATCCATTAATATCCAATACAATAATCATTATCATTTAAATGTGTAAAATCTATCTATTAAACGTGAAATCAAACTTATGAATGATGATTAAACATGCATTGAATAGTAACGAATGAAAAAGTAATAGAAAGAAATCAAACTCTTATATGAATGCATGTTGCATTGATCCCATTCCTTTGTTTATTAATTTGCCATTCCCAAATCTCTTGACATCTATGAATGTATTAAGTTCCAAATGAGAATGGTTTTTTTTGGTAGAGTCTAATATCTGAGCCAAAATATTAACATTATCTTTGAAAATTCCCACTGTAAGGCCTCTCATTTTTGCATGAAATAATGCCTCCCGGACCACAAATAATGTCCCTTGTTGCATGTCCTCGAACTCCACTGTTTTACCGAATGAGAGCAGTCGCTTTTGGTTGTGATCCATCGACGCGCATGCTATTTTTTGTTCCTTGCACTACTCGCAGCCCCAAGGAAATAATGATCACATATTTCTTTTTATCTTACTTCCTGGAAATTAGCAACGTCGCTATCGAAAAGTGTGCAGCGGACTTGACCAATATTGTAAAACAAATTAAACTATAAAAAAAATAGAATGAGAATTTTCGATTAGTATAAACGATGTAAACAGAAAAGATTATATAATAATGATTTTAATAATTTAAAATTTTAAATAAAAAGTTTTGAATAATTTAATGATTATTTTATAATTTTTTAAAAATTAAGTAATTAAAATATAAATAAATAAATAAAATTCCTGAGGAATTCCTGATTCTATGTTAATTTAGCAGATAATAATTCACAGAAGAAATGGTTTCAAATTCGCGTCAGAAACATCAGGAATGCGGTTCCAAGTGAACCACGAATTAAGCCTTGATTGGGTGCAACGACTTGACCAAGACTTGGCTCTTCTTTATTCAAACAAAAGCATTAACTTTTTAAGCAAATGTGATTTAAAAAACTAAAACTTTTATTTATAAGGTAGGTAGGTAGGTAATTTTGAATTTTCATTTTATTTTTTTTATTTTTCATACCTCATAAATTTATGGGAAACATTACATTACGCTTGATATCATCTATACTATATATAAAATTGTCAATTAAGTTAATGTTATAAATTAATTTAACATCAGTTTAATTATGAAATTTTTAAAATATTCTTACTTTAAAGTATAATTAATATTATTATAAGAATCCTTTTATTATTTTGTACTTTTATATAATAACTAAAATAAAATAATTAAAAAATATTATTTAAGAATTGAATAGAAGATCAATAAATTTAAATAAAAATCTCTTACCACTCCACTCATAATCTTTTGTTGAAATAGTTTTATAAATATATATTTTTAATAAAAAATATTTGATACACAATCAATAAAGTTTTTAAACTTCATACGTAAGATTAAAAATTTGACAAGTATCTTATATATATATATATATATATATATATATATATATATTTTTTAAGGTTACTTATAAAAAAAAATACATTGTACCAAATACTTATCATATTTTTTAATATAAAATATTTGTTTTAAATTATAGCTGTCAATATATGAGCATGATAACAAAACGATAAACTATAGCTTTCAAATTGCAGAAAATAAATGACTATGTGCCAACGACCAAGGCATTAAAGGTAATGAACATGGTAGCATGCCTAGTGGAAATTGGGGGAAGGTCCACCTTTCTTTTATTCACATGTGCTTTTTTTTTATATTTAATACTATTATTAATTAATTTAAATAGTTAATATCATTAATTTTTTTATTAAAACATTACATTGTTACATATAACTTAATCTTTGCGGAATGTCAACCAAATCCAAAACATTCTCAAACGTAGAAACCGAAAGACTCTTAATATTTAATTCAAGGTTGTATAATGCAATCAGGGCTAGTGATACACGAATGGATGTGTGCTTCACAACAAAAAAGAAAACATCGAGCAAATCAACTCCCTCCACTTGACTGTCACCCTTTGCAACTAACTTTGCTTTAGTCACTTTACTTTATCTGAAACTGATACAATTTGAAATTTGTGATTTTATCGAACTTCTCGATATCAAATTACGTTATCTCCATTCCTGAACGAATTGATTGCGAAATCTGAATTAAGCTCTGATAGCAGTTTATTGGGGATCAACTCGTGTAAATAATGGGATAGTAAAAGTGGAGAAGAATGAACACAAATATTTTACGTGAAAATCGTCAAAAAGGGAAAAAATAAGCAAATGAGGTATTGGCTTTTCACTAAACAAGTAAATGAACGAGAGTACAATATGAAAAAAAAATCTAATTGTACTAAACGTACAAACATAAACCCCAAAAACAAAGCCCTAACTCACATAGAGTTTTTTTAAAAAGAGTTACAGAATTCTCTCCATAGTTATAACGAAAAATCTCACAAAAACTCATCTACGACTATTACATCTTGTCGCCCTCAAAAGAAAAGTCTTGCAGTACTACATCTTTAATTACCTTTTTAATTGGTCTCCCAAAATAGGGATATAATTCCCCTTTAAATAGGCTAAGATTAGAAGCCTAATCATATTAAAATATCCTTGAAGTAATCAAAGTTTAACTGAAAAAAGATAATAGTGTTTAACTGAGAGAAGAAATCTAATTTATGTGGGGAACACATCACCACATCGTAATGTCCCCATTCGCATCGTCACGACATCATAACGTCGGGAAGCTTCTCGTTGTGACATTGTCGTATGTTCGACCGAAAGTACGAGGCACACCCTACACTTTGTAAATTTGAAATGTAGTTCATGTATTGTTATTTCTAGGAATTTCGTCTATCTGCGTTCTAGATTTCAAATCAAGTCCAATTGTTAAAATTGTTAAAGTTTTTTTTGTTAAATTTTTTGTGTGATATTTTGAAATAAGAAAAATACTCACTTGATAATCATATAACTAAAACAATAATATTATGATAAACCTAAATTTAATAAAAAAATTAACAACGTTAATAATTGGACTTACATTTTTATATTAGAAGATAGGAGACTAAATTCCTTAAAATAAAAAATAAAAGGATTCAATTCAAAATCTACTAAGAGTATAAATAAGTTATATCACATTTTAGCTCATAAATTTATTAAAATCTCCGTAACATTATAATAAATTATAAAAAATATATTATAAGGTTTTCAAATTATTTAGTGATTATTTAATATTTTTTGAAATTAAATGATCCAAACATAAATTTAGTAATAATTTAATAACTTTAAATAAAATTTACCCTTAATAAATAAATAACACACCTGTGAATTCAAGTAAAAAATCTACCGTTAATTTAGCAGATAATAATTCACACAAGAAATGGTTTTAAATTCCTGAAAGGAATCAAAGACTTATAATTAAAGTTTTGGTCAGGTCTTCTGTTCCAATTGAGCATCCAAGGAGTAATTATGATGTCTCAGTATTTGGCTCTTCTTTTTTCAAACAAAAGCATTAACTTTTCAATAAATTTTATTACATTAAACTCTCTCAAAATTTAAATTTTATCCCCAATTCAAAAAAAAAAAAAACCAATCCCTTTTAAATATATATTTATCGCTTATAATTTTTTTTTAAAATTTTAATTTTTTTATTTCTCAAAGTACATATCAGAGCGAGCTCAATTATTAATTTTTTTTATTCTGTAGGCTTATTAAAAGAATGAATACTGATCACGAGTTTTAAAGTTACTCCATATCTAGAGCGAGGGTCCATTGATGAAGGTAAGAGAGATCTTTGGCATCTCACCTAACTTCTGTGATTAAAGATTTTAAATTTTTAAATATTTCAAAGGAAATTTCAATAAAATAAATAAATCTTCAATTTAAAAAAACTATATAACAACTATTATCAAGGTTAAACTTTAATTTTATTCGTATTTCAAACCATAAATATATATATATTATTGAATAATTATACATAAAATTTAATAGTATGTAGTCAACAATGTTAATATAAGTTTACCCCCATCTAAATCATATTTCTGAATTTGTCCCTGTATATACATCATTTATACTATATATAAAATAATAAATTAAGTTAATGATACAAATCAATTCTACACCAACTCAAATTAATATTATTTTAAGTGTTGTTTAAATAAAACTATTAGGTCAAATAAAAATGTTAAATCAACCGTACTCTAGCTTTTTTAGTACATCATTTAAGCCAATATATATATATATATATAATTAGTTGAATACTAATTCTAGACCAATCCCCGCAAGTTAACTTATGCATAAATAGCTTTAAATGTATATATATTTGTGAAATACAATAAAAATAATTAATAAATAAAATTTCTTTAGATTGGATCTATAGAAAAAATTATTTCAATATTTTTTATATTTTTAAATAGGAGATGAATTGATCTCAACTCGAAATAATATACACATAATTACAATATGTTACAAGTTCATGTACTCTTTGTAATTTTGAAATTTAGTTCATATACTATTATTTTTAAGAATTTAATCAATCTACACTTTGCATTTCAAATCAAGCTCAATTGTTAATATCGTTTAAGTTTTTTTTTTTGTTAAATTTGTTGGTCTAACATTTTGAAATAAGAAAAACACTCACTTAGTAGTCATGTAACTAAAACAATGATGTTATGATAAACCTAAATGTTGGAGCCTAATTTTGACCGGGCCCAAACCATTTTAGAATTTACTTTAAAATTAAATTTATTTTAAATTTAAATTTAATTTAAGTTAGAATTTAATTTAAAATTTAATATTATTTGTAAATTTAAAATGTCCATTAAACAAAGTCCATGTACAAAAAGGCCCAATTTAGGGCCCAATTTCGAATAAATCTACAAGCCCAATCACAAATTTACAATTGGGGCCAATTGTAGACCCAAAATTACATTGATCCATACTTAATCTGAGCAAGTGGCTACCAGCCACCTATCTCCCCACCAACCAGAACGTGCCACGTCAGCAATCCGGGTCACCTCCAGCAGCTCCAAGTTGCACTGCCACAGCCACCTTGTCCACTAGCTCTGCCATGGAACCTGCAAAAAAGGAGATTAGAAAGACATTTAATTGAATAAGACAAAAAAGAATGATTGAATGATTGGCTATAAAAACCAATTCGATTTCTGTAATAAGGGTTACAAACCCATCGTTGAAAATCCAATATATATAAACCCCTTTTTTTGAATACAGTTACGAATCCCTTCCTTATAAAAGATCAAGACAGAAACAGATTCCCGGAGTCTGTTAATCTAAAGAGTAGTAACAACTATCAGTAAGCAAAGAATTAATCCAAGTCAGAGTATTCAAGCATCAGAACTGCCAGGTATTAATGCATGTTTATTGCTATTCATGCTTGAGACTTCTAAACCTACCAGATTCTGAGTATGCATTAAATACATGTCTTTAATATTCTGTTTGCATTCACTGTTTTGGTTTTTTTTTAATTTTAATAACGTTTTAATATCAATACTATTATTAATAATATTAATGACATTAATAATTATTAGTAATGAATGCAGTATTAATTAATATTTTGTTTAAATAATTAAAAGTAATAATAAATAAAAAAGGGAAAGAAATCAAAGGGTCGAAATACCCTTCCCTGTTTGCACCCCGTTGCCGGAGCCACCGTCTACGACCGCGAGGGCACCTTCCGTTCTCGGATCTGCGAAGAGAGACACAAAAGAAAGGGATTCGAACAACAAATAAAAGGAAAGGAATAAAAAAGGGTTTTGAATCTTTTTCCAGATCTAGGTTTTTCCAGATCTGGGTTCGGTTTCTTTGAAAAAATAAGAATAATAAAGAAGGTTTTTTTTAAAATAAAAGAAAGGGAAGAACAGAGATGGACTTCTCACCTTTGAACCACCACGGACAGTGGTCGGAGGGGATTCAGAAGACGGAATCTGGCGGTTGGAGGCACGTGACAGACTGCGAAGGCGGAGAAGTGACCGGCGTTGAAGCGCGAGGCCGGAGGCGTCGAAGACGCGCCCCCACGCGCGAAACCAGTGGTGGCCGGAGCTTGGTTTGCGGTGGCCGGACGTGGGGAATTGAGAGAAAAAAATGAAAGAGGGTGGGGTGTTCCAGCTCATTTTTAACAAAATGAAAAAAATAAAATTTTTAAAACTAAAATAATATATATATAGGACCCATTTGACCCGACCCGATCCGGCCCGACCCGCCTCAGGATCCGCGTGTTTTGCTTAATGGTCTATTTGCGTAATTGGTCCTTCCACTTTTTTTATTTGCTTCAATTTAGTCCTTTTGGCATTTTTTAATTATTTGTAATTTTGCCCTGTAATTTTAATTAGCTTTCAGTTTAGTCCTTTGACTGTTTGACTGTACTAGAGGTTGCCACGTGTCACTTTTTGGATTATTTTTGCATTTAGTCCCTGACATTTTTAATTTGTTTTAATTTAATCCCTAAATCAACTTTTATTTAATTACAAAATTGGCCCAAGAATTTTTCAAGGTTTATAAATTAGTCCTTTGACTGTTTGACTGCACCAGGGGTTACCACGTGTCACTTTTTAGCTTATTTACGCATTTAGTCCCTGACATTTTTAATTTGTTTTAATTTAATCCCTAAATCAACTTTTATTTAATTACAAAATTGGCCCAAGAATTTTTCGAGGTTTACAATTTAATCCTTTGACTGCTGGATGCCTGTGGGGCTACCACGTGTCACCCACTCTTTGGTATTATTGTTTATAGGACCCCAAACAGTCCAAAAATTGCATTTTGACCCTAAAATTTTAGGAAATTACATTTTGACCCTGAAACTTCCAAAAATTACCATTTTACCCCCGAACCTTCTAAAATTTCATTTTTAACCCCGATTTCACCGAAAATTACCATTTTACCCTCGAACCTTCTAAAATTCCATTTTTAACCCCTGTTTCACCAAAATTACCATTTTACCCCTGAAACTTCTAAAATTCCATTTTTAACCCCGGTTTCACCAAAATTACCATTTTACCCCCGAATCTTCCAAAATTCCATTTTTGACCCGAATTTCTCAAAATTACATTTTTGCCCCTAAGAGTCGAAATTACCATTTTACCCCCGGTATCCAAAAGTCCCGTTTTCAATCATTTTCGTCTCGTTTTTCTTCCTCAGCATATTTGCATTTATTTTAAATCATTATGCACCTGCATTTTATATTTTACATGTTATTTATTCTGTTTATTATCTTGCTTCGTATTTAATTTCTCTTATTAATCGATATTTGATATCTTAAACTTACATGTTGATTTTCAAAATAATTTTAAAGACGAGGCAATGTTCTTCTCGTGTGGAAATTTCGGGAAATCATGCCCTAACGTGTCGGGTGTGATTTTTCGTACAACTCACCTGCGTCGAACATCCTCTTTTAATATTTTTATACCTGTTAACTCCGAGATCCCGAGAATATCGTGTCCTAACGTGTTGGTCCCGGTTTTAATTCTCCGCGAAAATCGAAATAAACGGGTATTCCATATTTGAATCTTTTAAACTACGCGTCCGAGGATAACATTTTAAATTCAATACGAATTTTTCAAATTCTCAAAATATATCTACATGCATATGTCACAAATAATTTTAAAACGAGGCAATGCCCTTTTGTGTGAAAACTTCGAAAAATCGTGCTTTAACGTGTTAAGTGTGATTTTCGTAATTCATGCAAATCGGATATCCTTTTCAAAAGTTTTCCAAAATATTCTTCAGTCTCATATATTTATATACAAAGATTTTTAAGACCAAAAAAGAAATAATGTTCTTTCGTGTGAAAACCTCGAAACACCATGCCCTAACGTGCTGGGTGTAAGTTTCGTATAATTCACGCGATATAATACTCTCTTTTAAATCTCTCAAAACGTCCTTCAATTTTGAAACTTCGAGAATATAGTGCCCTAATGTGTTGGACACGACATCTAGTTCTTATAGAGGATCGAAATATGGGGACGAGTTTTCCTTAAAAAAGGTCTCCTTTAAAAATTACACAAAGCCATTTAAAATGAACATCGCATTTTAAACTTCACTCGAATTTTTATTGTTTTCATAAAACAAGACCCGAAAATGATCATGTGGTACCAATTTTGGGCGTATGGGGGTGCTAATCCTTCCTCATGCGTAACCGACTCCCGAACCTATTTTTCTGAATTTCGTGGACCGACGTTTTAATGTTTTTAAACGTTTTGTGGTGATCCAATCGCCCCCAAATAAAAGATTGGTGGCGACTCCCTTTTACTCCTATTTTTCCAAATTTTTAAATGATTTGATTTTTCGAAGCTTCGTTTTAAAAGTGGTTTCGATAGCTTGGCGACTTCGCTGGGGACGTTTTCAAAATAAACGAGAGTCAAGCCAAATTTGATAATTTTTGGGTCTTTTTTGAGAATTTTTAAAACTTCGGTTTTGTTTAATATATGATCCTCGGCGTTTTTGTATGATACTATACTCTGTTATATTGCTAAATGTGGCTTTGCATCCATATGCATCGTGCTATTCCCTTTTAAGTGGAAGCGGGAAACTACTCCTTCGTGAGGTCTTCACCTCCGTGAGGGATAGTGAATCGCTTTCGGGATTACAAAGTACCCTTATTTTCGTGAAGCTTTCACTTCCGTGCAAACATGCGGGAAATGCGCCCCCCTAAACCAAACTCATCCGTATGAGCCTGTAATTGGTGAGGATCGAGGAATCTGCTGGTTTGGGTACCCTTTACTTTAGAACCTAAACTGCATATAGTGAGCCGTAAGTACTCGCCCTAGATGGAGTTAGGCCGAACCTTTTTAGCATATACCCGCAATAGATTTTTAGGTTCTGTATTTGTATGCTGATTTTTATTATCACATGTTACTAACCGTGTTTGGTTTTTGTCTCTTTTCTTTCTGTTTGCATTTGCATCATCATACAAGAAAAGTGTTGGTATAAATCCGTTTTACCGACTAGGCAATTTCATCATGGGGGACGGATTTCTTAATAAAGTGGAAAATAACATGGTTTTGCGCTTATGGTCGAAGGAAAGCACAAAGTCAAAGAAGATTTAAAAGACTTGAAGGAAGATTATGCAAACTCAGATCAAGATCCTTGAAAGGAATCAAGAAACAAGTCAGAGGCACTTCTGATAAGCTCAGAAACATGTTCGAGATAAAGATTATACAAATGATGAAAAGCGGCTAATCACAAACAATCATTAGTCATCAAAGCTGAATCAAGAATCAGAGCAGGGACGAAATTGGAAGACCAAAGCTCTAGGCCATATGGCAAAGCCGTATATAATCCGTTTTATGTGAAGAATTTTGTCCCCTAGAGAAATGGCTCTAATGGAAAGTGGACTTTAGGACCAATGCCTTTTCTTATGCATACATGCATTCATAAGCTGCACATTTTATTAACTTATACATAATTCCTTGAGAGCCCACCTCAAGTAAGATCGTGCTAAACCATCAGTAGTTACTCGAGCCAGGTAAGAGACACGATTATATTTTGCTTTTATTTTGAAACTGTTTGCATTACATTCTCATAAACAAGGTGTTGATTCATGTTCTATTACCAAATGGAGAGCTGGTCATAAGAAAACGGATTCCTTGATGAGGTAGAAGTCAACGTGGTCATGCATATATGGTCAAAGATAAAGGAGATGACCCGTCAAAGGAATGCATGTCAAGGATTCAAGATTACACCCAGGTACATAAAAGCCATAGCAATGTGCTAGAGCTGAAAGAAGCATGAAGAACAAAATAAGGCGGATGTCCAATCACGAATATGTGGACCTGCTGGATAGGTGTTGGTCCCAAGCTCTCACTCAGTATTGGAGTCTAATTTCTAAAGGTTTCGCACTTGGATGACATGATGTCCATGATAGAAGAGTATATTACTCTACCTTGATTCAAGATAATAAAAACCTGCTTTGAACACGATGAACATCCTTACTCGCTTAGGGTTAAAGTAGAGATGCACCTTTTCCGAAGTCCTAACATAGTATTGGTTGCTTCGCTTTCAAAAACATGGACATACTGTAGAAAAATACACTACATTGCCCCATTGCTCAATAACTCAAGTTGATAAAGCCGATTCTAGGAGAGTGAGCATAAGATTGCGGCTTGAATCAGAGAGAAAGGGGATAACAAGCGTGAGATATAGTACACTCAGATGAAAGAAAAAATGATGACGTCTTCATCTCAAACACAATTGAGTTAGTCGTTTTCCTCAAAGTGTCGGGGCACGTAGAGGACATGATTGCAGATTCATTTTATCGGCTTGACAAAAAGATCACTCATATTCTCAGCCATTAAGCACCTGTCAAAGAAGGGGCAAAATGAGGTGTGTTGGTTCACGACTTTTATTAATAAGGTCCCGTGACCGTTTAAAAAGTCGAAAAAGTCTTATCGAGGATTCTCTAAAGACTACTCCCTGTTGACGGGATTTGTGATGGTTCAAAGACAAGATGACATTGCCAATAGGAATAAACGAGAAATGATTTCAACATGTTCAGGGGCAAGTCTGAGATAGAGGCTATGTTGCAAACAAAGATTTGACCTAAATATGGGAAACGACTAAATGCTTGTAACTTCGGCCATTCAAGATCGACGTTTTGAAATTAAAATCAGGGGCAGACCAGAGCAAAGACTAGCTCGGAGGATTAGGACTTTGAGCATTAAAGCACGACCATACATGCTTCTGTCTAATGTAAAAGAATTTGCTTCTAATAAAGTTGTCTAATGGAATGGAACCAAGAATCAATGCCTTGTTGCATGCATTTTATCATTTCATGTGCATTTGCATTTCATGCATTAAATAAAATTCCACATGATTGAAACACTCGTGTGAAAGAGAGTTATCTACCTTAAATAAAAACCGAGAGGAAACATGATAAATCAAGTTAAGGAATGATAAAAAATTGAAAAAAAGTCATGTGAAGAATGAAACCTATTGAGAGTTCGCCCCCATACCCTCAGAAGTGTTTTGGACAAGTAGATTGTGGAGGAGCTTCCTGTAGTCTTTAGGACTTTTCCAGGAAAATATTCAGGACACACTTATCACTCAAAGTTCGAGAGTAATAGGGATCCTTTTATAAAGGGCAAATGAACACCATCTTTTATTTCAATAAAAATGATGCATTACTTTTGTCCCATTTGGCAAACACTTTACCATTCTTTCCATTCGTTCATACCATAATTAATCATTCTTTCGTTCAATTATTCTTTGGATCCGCTTTTTGTTTTTATGCTGGGTCCCTTGATATCAAAGATACGAGCAACATTGCTATTGACTTAAACCCTTTTGAGTGAGACGTGAGTTCAGAAAAACTCTGAGGCTTTGAAAATGATCAAGAGTGTAACTTGTCTCTCGATCTGCTATGGATGTTTGAGCAAGACACGAACCAGACATCATCTTGAAGAGTCGTGATTTTAAGTAAGAATCAAGACATGAGTCTTTGTAAAAACAAGGCAAGCTGCCTCGAGAATCCAAAAGTCTTTGCATGACCTTATCAAGGCATTCTAGGTTCAACGAATCAATAGACTCTCATAAAGGAAGAATGCGATCGAATTCAACAGAAACTTGAAGAATTGAGGCTCCATGTGTTAGCAAAAACAAATAAGAAAAAAAAATCAAAAAAGAGATGGGTCAAAAATTCGCAAAGGGCATTTTAAACCCAAATAAAAAAAGAAAAAAGAGAACAAAACAAAAAGAAGAAAAAAACAAAACAAAAAAAAGGAGTCAAACTGAAAACCCGCAAAGGGCATCTTGAAAATTTTTCCACGTCATGGCCTCTTTCTATGTGAAGTATGAACACCAGCGAGATAATTTTGCAAACGAGTTTCTAATGCGTATCAATTTGCCCTCATGGTCATTGATTGCTACTTCCTACGCCGATTAGCGGTCAAGCAAATTATCGAAAATGAGAGATTATGTGTCGATATAAAATGCTAAGAAAGGATCATATCCAACGATGACTTGAACTTGAGCAACAGCACGATAACAAGTCTGCAGTCAATTCAAGAACAAATATCACTACTCAAGCACCATATCGCCAAAATGGGGCATTGGCAAGGAATCGATAAAGACAACAAAGGATTGATTGGATTCATAGCAGAAAGTTACAAAGACTCGACATGAGAAATCACTGTTCGTCTTCGAGACTTGTCAGGCCTCTATCAGAGCATCCACTGGGGCAACACTTTTTCTCACCAAAATAGGAGTCGTCCTACCTATTGAAGTCAAGATTCTTTCCCTCCAGATTTTGTTAGAGCTAATGAAGCAAAGTGGATCTAATCCAGATACAGACAACTAAAAATCCTAAAAGACATGACTGGATGACATGGATTTACGACAAAGAAAGATCCATTCTATAGAACTCCACAAGAGAGCTCTAGTTTTGAAAAGGATCTTGCTTACAAAAGACTTCCAAAGAAAAGGGATGACCGATTTGGAAAGGCTCCAAAGTCTTCTTGAAGAAACTTTGATTTTGATCAAAATGAAAGGCCAAGATATACCCCAACTTTTTGAACTCGAATTCAATGAAAAAAAAAACAGGAAAGGTCGAGGTGAAAACTCGTAAAGAGCACCTCGAAACCTAAGGAGATTTGAGTTGAAAACTTGAAAGGCGGCTCAAATTTTGAATAAGAAAAGGGGCATGAAGTGGTCCTATCTCTCAAAATGAGCAAGGCGAGAAACTTTACACCTTGAGGCATTGACAAGGTACTCTAAGTTTCATGAACACATGTCAAGCTCAGAACGGTCTTCGCCAAATTTGCTCATTGAAGCTCATACTTTGATATCTGAGGCACCTAACTCCATTTTTTTTATTCACCTTAAGTTTTTCAACTTTTGACCAATACATGTCATTTTTAATCCATTTGTGAGCTATACCTCCATGAAATTCATTTGTCTTGCGATCATGTCCAAGCATTTCTACATCAAAGCAATGATCACTGAGCCAATGACCTTTTCAGTCATGTAAGCTTTAACCCTCGATCAAATTCAATTTCATCCATTTCGTAACCCTGATCAAACATAATAGCCAGTGGACTAATCTTTTCATCCATACGAGATTTACCTCAAAACGATACACTTTGCTCACTCCATATTCGACATCTTTCGACCAATATGGGTCATTTTTTTTATGTGAGCTTTGCCTCCAATAAAATTCATCCACCTAATCCTATTCTTTGCTCACTTTGTGTTTGGCATATTCTTTGACCAATACATGTTATTTTTAATCGTCATGTGAGCTTTTCCTCCAATAAATTTTCATTCGTCTTGCGACCATGCTTAAACAAAATTTTGCACCAAAATTGTGATTATTGAACCAACATTTTTCATTCATGCGACCTTTGTTTGCAATTCAATTCAATGTCATCCATAGCCTTGATGCAAGCATCTTTGCATTTGGAGTAACTGTTAGTGGTCAACGATATAAGAAATAGAAAGATTTCTGCATATTGTCTGGAAAATTTTTAAATATTATAGAAACCTGAAACAAGACCACTAGTTGGAAATAACACAAATACGAGGGATAAAAGGGTTTCCAAAACAAATGGTTCAAAATACGACCACCTCTTTAGGTTTCATGTCAAAGATACCATATCAAAAGGAAAAATTGATAACACGTCAGCTAGGACTTAGACAAATGACGAACAATGTCGACCTAAGGACTAAAATAAAATCATTTCTCAAAAATGACATTTTGCATTCATCATTTTAGGAGCATTTGACTCATCCTGATCATCGCATCCTAAATAATTTGGCCTACTTAGAGGCCCATTTGAGCATATTTTATAGGTCTCAGCACCACAATGTAAAATGGAATTTTGGGAAGTTTGGGGGTAAAATGGTAATTTTGGAAGTTTTAGGGTCAAAAATGAAATTTTGGAAAGTTTAGGGATCAGAATGTAATTTCCTAAAACTTTAGGGTTAAAATGTAATTTTTGGACTGTTTGGGGACCTATAAACAATAAACCAAAGAGTGGGTGACACGTGGTAGCCCTACAGGCATCCAGCAGTCAAGGGACTAAATTATAAATCTTGAAAAATTCTTGGGCCAATTTCGTAATTAAATAAAAGTTGATTTAAGGATTAAATGAAAACAAATTAAAAATGTCAGGGACTAAATGCACAAATAAGCTTAAAAGTGACACGTGGCAGCCTCTGGTGCAGTCAAACAGTCAAAGGACTAATTTTAAAAAGCTTGATAAATTCTTGGGCTAATTTTGTAATTAAATAAAAGTTGATTTAGGGATTAAATTAAAACAATTTAAAAATAACAGGGACCAGATACATAAATAAACCAAGAAGTGACACGTAGCAGCCTCTGGTGCAGTCAAACAGTCAAAGGACTGAATTGAAAACTAATTAAAATTACAGGGCAAAATTGCAAATAATAAAAAAATACAAAAAGGACTAAATTGAAGCAAATAAAAAATGCGGAAGGACCAATTACACAAATAACCCATTAAGCAAAAATACGCGGATCTTAGGTGGGTCGGGTCGGGTCGGATTGGCCTAAATGGGTTAGTATATATAGCAGATTAGGGTTAAAAAAATTTATTTTTTTCATTTTTTTTGAAAATTTCAAAACCCCTCAAAAATTCTCTCTTCTCTCTCTTCTCACTCTTCTCACTCCTAATGGTCGGCCACCGTTCAAACCCAGCTCCGGTCGGCTCCGACCTCGGTGGCTGCCACACGCGCCGGTCCACCGTGCCCGCCGTCCAACACGCAACAGAGTCACGCCGTTCACGTGCCCCGACTCCCATCGCCGTCCGACTCGCGTGAGGCCCCACGTACGCCACATGCCGCTCCGATCCTCGCCGGCCACCGCGCACCACCACCGTCTGCTCGCTGGTAAGTTCAAAAGATCTCCTTGCTTCCTTTTGTTTCCTCCTTAAAAATCATCTCTGTTTCCACTTATTTGTTTTTGTTTTTTTAGAAAATACTAGTTTTAATCTTCTTTTTAGTCTCTGTTTCTTTAAGTCCATTTTGGTGTTGTTGCAGGTATTCGAATGACGCCGGGGAAGGAACGGTAGCGGTGTTCGACTCCGACGATAGCTGATTCCGGTGGGAGCGGCATCAGGGAAGACCTTTCGTCTTTTCATATTTCTTTTTATTATTATTATGTTATTAAAATTTATTAATTCATTTAATACCCTTAATACCATTATCACTCATTAATACCAATTACCAATGCTTAATAATTGTAACCATTATTATTATTAATATGGTATTTACTGTCAAACATTAATACACATGAGGGTAACCGAAACAGTAATGAATAGTGACTGTTAAATGCTTAAGGTGCATGAAAGAACATACATTCACAGGACTTAAGGCTCATTAGTAAATAATAATAAATGTAAACTGAAAGTACCTGAGTGTTTATTGTCTGAGACTTTGAATCTGTTTTGAGTGTAAGATTAGATGCTTGGCCGAATATTGTTCAGTAATGAAAAGGCTTGTATACTGATATCAAGTACGGGGTTGTTGTCTTTAGATTTTGTGAATCTGTGTCACATGATTCTATTTTGTTTCTTTACAATTTAATGCCTGTCTAATCCTTCTTTTCCTTTTTTGCAGGATCGGCAGTGGCGGTTTGGAGCTGGTGAAGGTGGCTGTGGCAGAAGCAAGTGGAGCTGAAGATGGTGACTGAGTTGCTGACGTGGTGCATTTCCAGTGGCTGAGGTGGTCAGCAGGCAGTGCAAGTGGCTCCTGTCTCTGGGCAGATTTTTAGCCCTCAGTGGGCTGCTGTAATTGGGTCCGAAAATGGGCCATTGTAACTTAGAGTCCATCTGGGCTTGTAGATTTGGATTTCGAATTGGGCCCAATTGGGTCAAAAGATTTGTAATTGGACTTTTCTTTTTAAATTTATAATAATATTAAATTTAAATTAAATTCAAATTAAAATTAAAATTGAATTTAAAATAAATTTAAGATTAAAATAAATTTAATTTTCAAATGGTTTGGGCCCGGTCAAAATTGGGCTCCAACATTGATAATTGGACTTGCATTTTTAAATAATAAAATAAGAGAGTAAATTCCTTGAAATAAAAGAAAAGAGATTCAATTTAAAATGTACTAGAAGTACAAAAGCTTACAGCTAAACCTGTCTATGGGTTGTGTTAGGGGAAGGTTTGCTTGAAAAGTGGAAGGGTTTGGGAAAAATTATAGGCCCGAAAAATAGACTTGGGTAAAAAAATAAGATCCGTTTAGAAAAAAGGTTGGACCCCAGGAAAGGTGTCTTTTGCCTTGGCCCAGCGTAACCTGAATACATCAGATCCTCATTTGGAAAGTCAAAATTTATCGGCTCATAGTCTTCCAAAGCCGTACTGGCTAGGAAGTCTGCGATTGCACTTCCTTTAACTGCCTTTTGGCTTACATAGACGATATCAAATTCTGACAGCAAGATTTTCCATCTAGCCATTCTTCCATTTAACGCAGTTGACTCCATCATGTATTTTAGAGGATCCAACTTTGAGATTAACCATGTCGTATGGTATAGCAAGTATTGTCGCAACCTTCGGGTAGTCCAAACCAGCGCACAGCATAGTTTTTCTATTGGAGAGTATGTAACATCCGCGTGCTTGAATCGCATTTGGAATAATGATAAAATAAAATTGAGAATTAGAAATGTTTAGTTGAAGTGATGAAGGTTAGAAAAATTTAAGGATTAATTAGTAATTGTGAGAAAGGAGGAAGGACTAAATAGCGAATTATCCAAATTGAATTTTGAGTCATCATGAGAATTAGATTGATTAAGGAGGGGCAAAAGAGTAATTTGGTGGAAGATATTTTTGGAGGCAAAGTTTTGGGTCAAAGTGTAAAGTTGGAAGGCCCAAGGAGTAAAAGTACAATTTTACCATTTTTATTAAGAGAGATATTTTAGTGGAGAAATCTAGAGAATTTGAGAGAAATAAAATTAGATAAAAGATGAAAATATCATCTTTTTCATTCATTTTCCAACGTCACATGCATATCTTCCATTTCCAACTTTTGCTTTTATTCCAAATAGGTCCTTCCACCATTTTTAAGCTTTCCAACCTCCAAAATCTCCTATTTTCTTTGAAATTTCGGAAAGAAAAGTATAGAAGGGGGTTAGTAGACACCTCAAACTTCTTATAGAATTTATTTTGAGGTGTTAGAGAGCATAGAGACTAAATCGAGAAAATTTTAAATTCAAGGGTTAAGGTAAGAGATGGTTAAATTCTCATGATATACATGTATTTTACTGTTATTTAGCATGAAAACTATTGAATTAGAGCTTATAGCTTATATGTGTTTATGTGAAATTGAAGAGAAAGATAAGAGAGGCAAGGATCAAATTGAAGACAAAGGAAAAGAATAGAGCTAGGAGTAAAAGAGAAGAAATTCAGCCTTTTTGTTGTAAGTACTACAAGAATTTTAGTTTATAGTCTATTCTTCATAATATATTTGAGTTGTTAGCATGGAAATTGTTTTTTAATTAGGTGTTATAAAGATGAATAAGTGAGATTAGTGTAATAAAACATGAGAAAGAAAATGTTTTCATTAAAACAGAGTGGACAGAATCACAGGGTCAACTTCTAAAATTCACTAAAAATTGTATATATTGATTTAAGGGTCGAATTATATATTTATTAAAGCTTATTGTGTGTAGTTTTATATGGAAGAAACAGTGAATTAAATGGATCTGTATATTCTGAGTTATAACTGATTTTGTGTAACAAGGTCAGAACAGATACGAATTCCCCTGTTCTGACTTTGAAAAATCATAGAAAAATGTATAAAAATTATTAGAGACTGAAATTTATATGGTTAATTACTATATGAGTATATTTTCATTAGAAACAGACGAGAACATCATTTGATCTCTGTAATAAAAGATAGATAATTTTTAGTAAAGAAAGGTCGAAACTGTTAGACAGCGGAGAAGGGGTAAATTGAAAGAATTCACTGTAAAAAATGGCTAAAGTAAAAATTCTGAAATTTTTATGGTGAAAAGATATTTGAGTCTAGTTTCAATAACATTAAGCGGATATTAATTTTGAATTCTGTAGTTCAAGATATAAATAATTTAGTGACTATGACGTAAGTGGACAGTTTTGAAAATTAATGTGAAAATAAGAGTAAAAGGTATGTGATGATGAATATGTGAGAAAAAAATGTATATATGAAATATTATGTGTTTAATTATAAATATTGATTATATGATAAAATGATGATATTGTGAAAGTCATTGAGGAAATAAATGTGAGAAATACGTGACTATGTATATGTGATGAAAAATGTATATATGATGTATGAGTTGTGAATGATTTGTGATCAAAATTGAAAGTGAAAGTGAAAGTGAAAGTGAAGTTGAAATTGAAAGTGATATGAATTGTAAATTGAAAATCCCTATTAACTAGTCGGGCTGAGTCGGATATAGTTGGCATGCCATAGGATTGGAAGAGTTCAAGGATACTTCGACCTTGAGTCGATGAGACACTGGCTGTCATTATTTTACTTCGGATAGATTCGATGAGGTACTGGGTACCACTTTACTTCGGCTAGGCCGATGAGACACTGGGTGTCACTTTATTGCTTCGAACTATCCGATGAGGCACTGGGTGCCATTCTGGTGTGTTTGGTTGGATCCGTGTATCCGCCAAGGTCCGAGTCTTGTTAATAGGGAAAGTAATGTGAAAAAGAAAGAATATGCAAATTATGACATTGAAGTAAGTGAAATGATAATCGCATGAAAGGTAAATATAATATATGTATAAGAAATCAAAGAATGATAAAACTAAGTAAGCTAAGAGATTGAAATAACTAAAATGTAAAATGAGGAAGAACATGTGAATTCATAACACTAATGTAAGTTAAATGTTATATACATAAAGCTATGTATTTTACATGAATAAATAATTATATGAATAAGTTTGAAATGAGTGATTAAAAGATGAATGATTAATGACACTTGTAGTACTTACTAAGCCTTCACCGGCTTAACGCGTTTGTTTCAACGCGTAGGTATAAGACCACTGAGAAGCTAAAGTTGGATTAAGTGCCTCTCATCAAATCACATCAACATTGGAAGATTGCAAGACAAGGTGTATTTATTTTGTGTGAAGTGGCATGTACAAATGGTACTTGTATGTCTTCAATGAATGGGTTATAAATGTTATTTTGATGATACTTGATTATTTTATGATATTTTGAGTAAAATGATTCAATTACACATTATTTGAAAGAAAATTTTTCGTTACTCGACTTTCTGTACCGTACTGTAATGTAATGCTTCTATATTGGGTTTATACGTATAAACTGAGTGTAGGGGTGTTACAGAGTATCTTGTTTCACAGTCAGTAAATTTCTTACTGAGATAGTATATGGCTCTTTCTTTCCTTCCCGTCTCATCGTGTTGGCCCAAGACACATCCCATAGAATTCTCAAAAACTGTTAGGTACAAGATTAACGGTTTGTTGGGATTCGGTGGTACCAATACCGGAGCATCAAACAAATACTGCTTAACTTTATCAAAAGTTCTTTGGCACTGATCATCCCAAACGCCTGGGTTATGCTTTCTGAGAAGGTGAAATATGGGGTCACATTTCTCTATTAACTGCGAGATAAACCGAGCAATATAATTCAATCTCCCAAGAAAACCTCAAACCTCCTTTTGCGTACAAGGCGGGGGTAACTCTTGTATGGCTTTAACCTTGTCTGGGTCTATCTCGATTCCCTTTTGGCTGACCACAAAACCCAACAGTTTTCCCGATGTAGCTCTAAAAGTGCACTTGGCAGGGTTCAATTTTAGCTGGAACTTTCTCAATCTCATGAACAGTTTCCTCAAGATATTCACATGTTCTTCTTCTGTTCGGGACTTTGTAATCATGTCGTCGACGTAGACCTCAACTTCTTTGTGCATCATATCATGAACCAATGTCACCATGGCTCTTTGATATGTTGCCCCAGCATTTTTAAGTCCGAACGGCATCACCTTATAACAGAATGTTCCCCACATTATGATAAAGGTGGTTTTCGCCATGTCTTCAAGGTCCATTTTTATTTGGTTATATCCGGAGAAACCATACATAAAGGAAAAGAAGGCATGCCCTACTGTATTATCTACCAGCGTGTCGATGTGTGGCAGCGGAAAGTTATCTTTTGGGCTGGCCTTATTCAAATCCCGATAATCTACGCACATACGCACTTTACCATCTTTCTTGGGGACAGGAACTATATTGGCGACCCATTCCGAATATTCAACCACTCGAAGGAAACCCGCGTCGAACTATTTTCGGACCTCTTCTTTTATTTTAAGCAACACATCAGGTCGCATTCTGCGAAGTTTTTGTTGGACGGGTTTGCATTCTTCTTTTATTGGGAGCTTGTGAACCACGATGTCGGTGCTTAGCCCCGGCATGTCTTGGTAGGACCAGGCGAAGACGTCCTTGAATTCTCTTAGTAGCTCAATAAGATCTCTTCGTGTTTTTGCTGAGATGCTGGTCCCAATTCTTACTTCTTTCTTCTCTTCCTTATCCCCTATGCTTACTGTTTCCACTACCTCTTTGTGGGGCAAGATTTGCTTTTCCTCCTGTTCCATCATTCGTTGCAATTCAGGAAATATATTATAATCCTGGTCATCTTCGAAGTCCTGAGATTCTTCGAGACACATATCTTGCTCGAAATGAGGTTCGGAGTCAGTGTCACTCATATTACTGATATCCCAAGATCTGTAAAGAATGAGAATGGGCTAATGAAAAAAATAAATTAAAGAATGATTGTATGATATGATTATGGGTGTATGTACTCAAGAATGATTTATTTATTTTTATGTGTTACTGTAAGTAATTTATTTTGGGATTTGAAAGGAAAAGAATAAAGAGATAGTTGTCAAAATGTATCTTCATTTAAGATAATGGATAAAAACTCAAAAGCCCTTTTACAAAAGATTTCTATCATTCTCGGGCATAGAATGATAGAGGTGTAACGATTATTACTTTGGAATGTTCCTAAAAGCTACGGGGAGCTCCTCTTCTACCCAATTGTCCAAATTACTCCCAGGTGCATACGGACAGATTCGAAGCGAACTCCTTTCTTCAACTTCTTCGGAAATAACAATTATACCCCAGCCTGTCGTGCTCTTCTTGTCTCTCTTTTTCTTTCTATTTCTTTCTTCCTTTCTTTCATGTCTGGCTTATACCCCAGCCTGAAACGGTCCCATTTTCCAAATGGCGGCGGTGCGCTAACTATTCCCTGGAGATATTTCTCGAGCCCTCTTCTTGGCAATGCTCCTTTTCCAATCGTTAATCGCAACCCCATCTTCGTTGTTCGCGATAATTTAAGTTCAGAAATTTTACTTCCCTCTCCGATAAATGTGGCATTGACGAATTCCAACGAACGGAAAGAGCATTCTATTGCCTCTTCATCCTTGTCTATGTATGGGGCATCATTTGTTACAGACGCAACAATATCCTCCTCGACATTGATTGTAACCAACCTTCCGTTGGTTACCAGCTTGAGCTTTTGGTGAAGTGAGGACGGTACTGCCCCTGCTGCGTGAATCCAAGGTCTTCCTAATAAGCAATTATAGGAAGGCTTAATATCCATCACCAGAAAGTCAACCTCGTAAGTATTTGGGCCTATTTGCAATGGTTCCTTAATCCTACTTTTCTTTCAGTGCCATCAAAAGCTCTAACTATGTTGTGGCACGTCCTCATAAAGGAGCTATCGATGGGTAGTCTTTCAAGAGTGGCCAGTGGTAGAACGTTTAAAGCTGAGCCGTTATCGATAAGCACTCCGGGTAGGGTGTACCCTTTACAGCGAGTGGTAATATGCAATGCCTTGGTTGATCTCATACCTCTAGAGGGGATTTCATCGTCATTGAAGAAGATAAAATTATCAGCGCTAATATTGTTAATCAATCGATCCAGCTTGCATACCGATATATCCTGGGTCACTTAGGTTTCATTGAGCGCCCTCATTAACGCGTTACGGTGTGCCTCTGAACTCAACAGTAACGCCAAGATAGATATGCGTGCGGGCTGCTTATGTAACTGCTCAACTACGCTATATTCGCTGTGTTTCAAGAATTTCAGGAACTCTTGTGCTTCTCTTTCTGCCACCGGCTCGTTTATCGGTTCCAACTTGTCAGTCACCTTTTCGGGTTCAACCGCTATAGCTTTCCCTTTGGTAGCTGCTTTCTCCTCCACGTTGAAAGTTTTACCACTACGTGTGACTAGGTTCACATTTTGCAGCTGCTCATCCTTGGGTGCCACAATGTTGCACCCGTAATTCCAGGGAACTCTTTTACTGTCTTCATAAGGAAACGGTGCGGGTTTCCGTATGATAACACATGGTGTCTCTTGTCTTCTCGTCTCAGCTCCCTTGGATGTGGAGATGATTATTATCGGACGATCATGCTCATGTGTCCTCTTTCCTTTGGAGGAGTAAATGTCCCCCATCTCTTCTCCTTCTTCGAAGAACTCCAATTCCTTGCGGTCCATCAGATCTTGTACTAGAACCTTGAACTCCATACAATGCTGAATCTCATGACCTTCAGCGTTATGGAAATCACAATGGTTCTTGGTCATTACCGTCTTTTCGTCGTTCTGTACGATCATTCCTCTAGCCACCAGCTGATGCCATACCCATTTCATAGGAGATCTGACCTCTTCAAGATGAGCCTTAACCTTTTTTCCTTCTACACTCGCAATCGCATTTACACCTTGATCAGAATGGACAGGCAAAGGGTTTTCGGCCACATTAGGTCTCGTTGGCTCATCAAATCTTATTTTCTTCATCTTAATGAATTTTTTCACCAATTTCTTGAAGGTGAAGCAATTTTTGATGGAATGGCCAATCACTCCTCCATGAAATTCACATTGGGCGTTGGCATCATACCACTTCGGAAATGGTGGTAGTACGGGCTCCGTGATATATGGAGCTACCACGTGTTGATCATATAACTGCTGATAGAGGTCTTTGTACGTAACGGGAATTGGAGTGAACTGAATCTTCTCGATATGCTTTTTCCAGTTTGACTCTGTTCTTGGTAAATTCTGATAATTATCAAAAGGAGGTTTTGATTGCGTTATCGTGATTGATTTTTAATAAGTCGGCTTGTATGTGCTTACATTATTCACCCTAGTTTCTTTCATCTTTAGGACTACCCTTTTTCCACTGTCTCCTGCGTCGATTTTTCCGCTTTTAATCGCGCTCTCAATCATTTCTCCTGACATCACTACATCCGAAAAACTTCTTGTAGCATTACCCATCAAGCGATCGAGATACGGTGCCTTTAGTGTGTGGATAAAAAGCATCGTTGTCTCTTTTTCGGTTAAGGGTGGTTATACCTGGGTAGCTACATCCCTCCAACGTTGAGCATATTATCGAAAGCTTTCACTTGGTTTCTTCTCCATGTTCTGCAAGGTAATTCGGTTTGGGGCAATATCAGTAACATGGCCGTATTGCTTCATAAAAGCTTGGGCCAAGTCTTTCCAGGAATTAATCTTTGCGTGGCTTAGTTGGTTGTACCATTTTGCAGCGGATCCAACCAAGTTATCTTGGAAACAGTGAATTAATAATTTTTCATTGTGGACATATCCTGTCATCTTCCGACAGAACATCGTAATGTGTGCTTCCGGGCAGCTTGTCCCATTGTATTTTTCAAATTCGGGCATCTTGAACTTTGAGGGTAGCACTAGGTCTGGAACCAAACTTAGTTCTTTGGCATCGATTCCACCGTAGGCGTTAATCCCCTTCATTGCTCTAACTCTGTCTTCCAGCCATTTGTACCTTTCTTTCATCTGTTTGGATACCTCTATTTTGGTTCTTTCCGCCCTCATCGTATCATCGAGGTCGGGGTTGATGGGATTCACAGCGGTTTCACCCGGGTTCGATCCTGATCCGACCAGGTAATTCGCTTGGCCTGATACGCCAATGGGTTGAGGTTGCGCCCGAATAAAGACAGGTGTTTCTCGCGGGTTTATTTTTGGCGGGGCCTGATGGTGTACGGGTGTAAAGCCAGGAGGATCTTGGGGATCCTTATTTTCCTCTCTCGGGTCTTCAGCGGGACCTTTTCACTTATCTGAATCCCGCAACAGCTGGGTTAGCTGATTAATTATATTGCTTTGGGATTCAATTATTTGGTCTCTCATGTCCCTTTGTACTCTCTCTAGTTGGTCCTGTAACTGAGCTTGCATCTGTTCTTGGATTTCTTTTTGCATTTGCTCTAGCCTCTCTATTATCTGATCCATAGCTTTGGCCTTCTTACGCGTGTAATAATGATGTGGGTTTTCAATGTTTACTGATGTTAACTGAGTAAATGCTTTAATTAGTTAGGAGATGTTATGTCAATAATATGCAAGATATGATGCAAAATGCATGTATGCAAATGCGAGAAAAGGCATTGAATCTAAAGTCCATTTTCATTTAAAGCAACTTCTCGAGAAGAAAAACTTCTTTACATAAAGTAGAGTTTATACAAATGGTTTGGCCTTTCGGCCCAGATCCTTAATCTTTCCTAGCAATCCTGCTAACTTCCTTCCTCGTTCCGACCTTGACTCGTACTGAAGGCTCAAAACGTCAGCTTCAGCAGCCAGCTCTTGCATGTGATCGACCGCTTCTCTCATCTGAGTTAGTGCCTTGCTCATGACATGATCTCGTTCCCCGACCTCTTTCTGGGCTTGACGGGTGTGCCATTCACTGGTTTCTAAATCTCTTTCCATGATCTCAAATCGGATTTCATTATTATGGAGTGTGGCCTCCAGTTATTGTACTTTTTTCTTTTAATTCTTGTCTTTCGGCAATGCACGCTTTTAGCTCCAATACTGTGTTTCGATTTCGGTGCCTCCATAACGATTCCTCTAACTCCTTTATCCTTGCCTCTAGACTGGCCATCTGAGCTTTCAACTCAGTCTCCTCGACTCGTTTTTCTTGTAGCTCTCCCTTCAAGGCGTTTTCTCGGGTTTGACCATCTGGGAATTTTCTTCGCCAATGCTCCGTTTGGTCCTCTTACTCCTGAATTTCCTGACGCTATTGCTCAGAAGTTTTCCCTAACCCCGCAGTCCTCATGGATTGCCGAAGGTTTTTGTAGTGTTTTTTCAAATCTTCAAGGTCTTCTTCAGCCTTATTTTTCCCTTTCCTCAATTTCTCGGCCTCTAACCTGTGAAAATCCACATCTAACCCTAGCTGCATCTTATCTTCCTCCAGTGCTTCTATCCTCTTTTCGAACTCTGAGCTTTTCCTTTCAAAGTCATGCTTGAGGATGTCTATCTCTGTCGGGACCTCTTGCAAATATTCCTCCAGAGGGCGAACATTTTCTGGATTTGGAGTAGGGATGTTGTCATTCACTCTCTTATTCCTCCACCAGTCATAATTCGGGGTTGTCAATGGTTTGGCATTGAACTTCTTTATTCTTTGCACCTTTTTCCACGAATTCGCTATTTCTCGAACTTTCTTCTTATAGTCGTTCCCTTTATAAGAAAATTCGCAATGTACCAGGCCATGTGTAGCGGGGATAAACTGTCTTGTCTTATATTATCTTAAAATAAGCAGCGGAGCACATCTAGTAGCACCCCAGACTCCGAGTAACGGGACCTAATCGAAATCACCATATCGGTAGAGAATCTCGTTTGGGAGGAACCAAGGCACACACCATTCATTATTTTCATCTTGAAGATTCTAGAGAACGGCTGCCCATTTTTCTTCGGATATATTCTGTTCACGTTGTGTGGCCACAAAGTCCTTTAGAGGCGAGAAATCCGTTGAAAATACCTTACAAGAGAATTTCTCCATTTTCCAGAAGTGACTGTGAAACCAGACCATTAATAGCTGAGCACAACCGATGAATCTTCCTTCTCCTTCTCTTCGGCATGCACTTAATGAGCGAAAAGTTTCTGCCAGAATAGCAGGGACCGGTGTAATTCCTCTGTTAAGTCGATCAAACAATGCTACTACCGCGTCCTCGACGTTTCCCAGCGCCTTCGGGAATAAGACCAAACCGTATATGCCGAGGGCGAAGATATCAATACGTTTTCTCATATCTGGATGTGTTGCAATCAGCTCTTGCAGGCTCTTCCAATTAATACATTTGTTATCTCCTGTCGCCTTAATTCGGGAGGCAACCCATTGTTCACTCATCCCTGTGACACTCATCAACCTTTTCAGAAATGTCGGAACACTTGCGTCTTTTGAATATGCTTTATCAGCTTGGACTCTAGGACAACGAATTAAAGCAGTGTATTCTTCTATTGTTGGTACCAAGTCTAGATGACTGAAGGTGAAGCAGCTATAGGCAGGATTCCAATGTTGGGAGAGGGATCGAAACAGGTGCTTGTCGATCTTTACCTCGAGCAAGTAAGGTAGATCTCCGTAATCTCGATAAAATGTCTGTCTCATTTCATCATCCCATTGCCCCCAAATCTCTCGCAACCCTTGCAAGTTGTTCTGAGTTACATTAATACGAGTGTAGTCCCAAAATTCTGACAGATGCCCGTCTTTCAGGCTATCACCCTTTTCGCGTTGTTGTTTTTCGGACCATAGGCGTGCCATCATATTGACCTCTACTTTATCTAGGAATCATTCTTCCATGATGAAACTGCCTAATTTGTAAACGGACTTAAATCAAACCATTTCGTTCATAATAATGCAAATGCAAGTAAAAGGAAAACAAACATGGTTAGTAGCATGTGATAGTAGAAAAGCATTCAAATATACGTATCACAGAACCTAAAAATACTTCGGGTATATGCTAATAGGGCTCGACCTAACTCCATCTAAGGTGAGTACTTATGGTTCACTATATGTAGTTTTAGGTTCTAAAAGGTGAATGGTACCCAAACCAGCAGATTCCTCGGTCCTTACCATTACAGGCTTATACGGACGAGTTCGGTTTAGGGGGACGCATTTCTCGCATGTTTGCACGGAAGTGAAAACTTCACGAAAATAAGGGTACTTTGTAATCCCGAAATTAATCCACTATCCTGTACGGTGGTGAAGACCTCACGAAGGAGTAATTTCCTACTTTCACTTAAAAGGGTAATAACGCGATGCACATGATGCCAATTATACCAGAAATATCACAAAGCAAAATATCACATAAAGATGTCGAGGATTACATGTTAAACAAAATCGAAGTTTAAAAGTTCTCAAAAAAGACCCAAAAATTATCAATTTGGCTTGACTCTCGTTTATTTTGAAAATTCCCCAGTGGAGTCGCCAAGCTGTCGAAACCACCTCGAGAATGAAGGGTTTCGAAAGATTATTTTAAAGTTTTGGACAATAAGGAGTAAAAAGAGAGTCGCCACCAATCTTTTATTAGGGTGCGATTGGATCACCACAAAACATTTAAAAACGTTAAAACGTCGGTCCACAAAATCCAGAAAAATAGGTTTGGGAGTCGGTTACGCACGAGGAAGGATTAGCACCCTCGTACGCCCAGAATTGGTACCACATGATCATTTTCGGGTCTTTGTTTTATGAAAACAATGAAAACTCGAGTAAAGTTTAAAATGCGGTGTTCATTTTGAAAGGCTCTGCGTGATTTTAAAGAAGACCTTTTTTAGGAAGACTCGTCCCCGTATTTTGATCCTCTTAAGAGAATTAGAAGACGTGTCCAACACGTTAGGGCACTATATTCTCGGAGTTTCAAAATTGAAAGACGTTTAGGGAGTTTTTGAAGAGAGTATTCGATCGCGTGATTTGTACGAAAATCATACCCAGCACGTCAAGGCACGATTTTTCGAGGTTTCCACGTGAAGGAACATTGTCTCGTTTACTTAAAAATTTTGGATATGGATAGAGGTGTGTTCGAAAGCTTTTGAAGAGGATATTTCTTTCGCACAAATTACGATAATCACACACCGCACGTTAGGGCACGATTTTTGAAGTTCTCACACGAAATAACATTACCTCATTTTTGTCACGAAAATCATTCGTATATATATTTTGAGAACTTGAAAATTTCGTGTTAAGATTAAAATGCAATCCTCGAACATATGATTTGAAGGATTTGAAAATGGATTACCCGTTTACTTCGATTCTCACGAAAAATTAATGTCGCGACCAACACGTTAGGACACGACATTCTCGGAATCTCGAGGTGAACGGGCATATAAAGAAAACCTTAAAAGGATATCCGGTTCGTGCAAATTATACGAATAAATCACACCCGACACGTTAGGGCGTGATTTTTTGAAGTTTACACTCGAACGGAATATTGCCTCGATTTTAAATAACTTGTGAATGAATACGTAGGTTTAAACACACGAGTAGTGATTAATAAGAGAAATTAGATACGAAGCAATATAATAAGCAGATAAATAATATGCAAAATATAAGATGTAGGTGCAGATAAATGCAAATATTGATAAGGAAGAAGAAACGATGAAATCGGGGTTGAAATCGAGACTTTTGGACACCCGAGGGCAAAATGGTAATTTTGGTGAAGTCGGGGTTAAAAAATAGAATTTTTGAGAGTTCGGGGCTAAACGGTAATTTTTGATGAAACTGGGGTTAAAAATGATATTTTAGAAAGTTCAGGGGTAAAATGGTAATCTTTGGTGAAATCGGGGTTAAAAATAAAATTTTGGAAGTTCGAGGGTAAAATGGTAATTTTTGGTGAAATCGAGGTTAAAATGAAATTTTGGAAGTTCGAGGGTAAAATGGTAAATTTTGGTGAAATCGAGGTTAAAAATGGAATTTTAGAAGTTCGGGGGTAAAATGGTAATTTTCGATGAAACTGAGGTTAAAAATGGTATTTTAGAAGATTTAGGGGTAAAATGGTAATTTTTGGTGAAATCGGGGTTAAAAATGGAATTTTGGGAAGTTCAGGGGTAAAATGGTAATTTTGGAAGTTTAGGGTCAAATATGGAATTTTGGAAAGTTCGGGGGTCAGAATGTAATTTCCTAAAATTTTAGGGTGAAAATGTAATTTCTAGACTGTTTGGGGACCTATAAACAATAAAACCAAAGAGTGAGTGACACGTGGCAGCCCCACAGGCATCCAGCAGTCAAGGGACTAAATTGTAAATCTTAAAAAATTCTTGGGCCAATTTTGTAATTAAATAAAAGTTGATTTAGGGATTAAATTAAAATAAATTAAAAATGTCAGGGACTAAATGCACAAATAAGCCAAAAAGTGACACGTGGTAGCCTCTGGTGCAGTCAAACAGTCAAAGGACTAATTTAAAAAAGCTTGATAAATTCTTGGGCCAATTTTGTAATTAAATAAAAGTTGATTTAGAGATTAAATTAAAACAATTTAAAAATAACAGGGACCAGATACATAAATAAACCAAGAAGTGACACGTGGCAGCCTCTGGTGCGGTCAAACAGTCAAAGGACTGAATTGAAAACCAATTAAAATTACAGGGCAAAATTGCAAATAATAAAAATATACAAAAAGGACTAAATTGAAGCAAATAAAAAATACGGAAGGACCAATTGCACAAATAAACCATTAAGCAAAAACACGCGGATCCTAGGTGTGTCGGGTCGGGTCGGATCAGCCTAAATGGGTTAGTATATATAGTAGATTAGGGTTAAAAAAAATTTATTTTTTTCATTTTTTCTGAAAATTTCAAACCCCCCCAAAAAATTCTCTCTTCTCACTCTTCTCACTCCTAATGGCCGGCCACCGTTCAAACCCAGCTCCGGTCGGCTCCGACCTCGGCAGCTGCCACACGCGTCGGTCCACCGTGCCCGCCGTCCAACACGCAACAGAGTCATGCCGTCCACGCGCCCCGACTCCCATCGCTGTCCGACGCGCATGAGGCCCCACGTACGCCACATGCCGCTCCGATCCTCGCCGGCCACCGCGCACCACCACCGTCTGCTCGCCGATAAGTTCAAAAGATCTCCTTGCTTCCTTTTGTTTCCTCCTTAAAAATCATCTCTGTTTCCACTTATTTGTTTTTGTTTTTTTAGAAAATACTAGTTTTAATCTTCTTTTTAGTCTCTGTTTGTTTAAGTCCATTTTGGTGTTGTTGCAGGTATTCGAATGACGCCGGGGAAGGAACGGTAGCGGTGTTCGACTCCGACGATAGCTGATTCCGGTGGGAGCGGCATCAGGGAAGACCTTTCGTCTTTTCATATTTCTTTTTATTATTATTATGTTATTAAAATTTATTAATTCATTTAATACCCTTAATACCATTATCACTCATTAATACCAATTACCAATGCTTAATAATTGTAACCATTATTATTATTAATATGGTATTTACTGTCAAACATTAATACACATGAGGGTAACCGAAACAGTAATGAATAGTGACTGTTAAATGCTTAAGGTGCATGAAAGAACATACATTCACAGGACTTAAGGCTCATTAGTAAATAATAATAAATGTAAACTGAAAGTACCTGAGTGTTTATTGTCTGAGACTTTGAATCTGTTTTGAGTGTAAGATTAGATGCTTGGCCGAATATTGTTCAGTAATGAAAAGGCTTGTATACTGATATCAAGTACGGGGTTGTTGTCTTTAGATTTTGTGAACTGGGTGTCTACCCTTTACAATGTAATTCAACCTGGCTTTTATAGCCCAATTTCACATGATTCTATTTTGTTTCTTTACAATTTAATGCCTGTCTAATCCTTCTTTTCCTTTTTTGCAGGATCGGCAGTGGCGGTTTGGAGCTGGTGAAGGTGGCTGTGGCAGAAGCAAGTGGAGCTGAAGATGGTGTTTGAGTTGCTGACGTGGCGCATTTCCAGTGGCTGAGGTGGTCAGCAGGCAGTGCAAGTGGCTCCTGTCTCTGGGCAGATTTTTAGCCCTCATTGGGCTGCTGTAATTGGGTCCGAAAATGGGCCATTTTAACTTAGAGTCCATCTGGGCTTGTAGATTTGGATTTCGAATTGGGCCCAATTGGGTCAAAAGATTTGTAATTGGACTTTTCTTTTTAAATTTATAATAATATTAAATTTAAATTAAATTCAAATTTAAATTAAAATTGAATTTAAAATAAATTTAAGATTAAAATAAATTTAATTTTCAAATGGTTTGGGCCCGGTCAAAATTGGGCTCCAACATTGATAATTGGACTTGCATTTTTAAATAAGAAAATAAGAGAGTAAATTCCTTGAAATAAAAGAAAAGAGATTCAATTTAAAATGTACTAGAAGTACAAAAGCTTACAGCTAAACCTATCTATGGGTTGTGTTAGGGGAAGGTTTGCTTGAAAAGTGGAAGGGTTTGGGAAAAATTATAGGCCCGAAAAATAGACTTGGGTAAAAAAATAAGATCCGTTTAGAAAAAAGGTTGGACCCCAGGAAAGGTGTCTTTTGCCTTGGCCCAGCGCAACCTGGATACATCAGATCCTCATTTGGAAAGTCAAAATTTATCGGCTCATAGTCCTCCAAAGCCCTACTGGCTAGGAAGTCTGCGATTGCACTTCCTTTAACTGCCTTTTGGCTTACATAGACGATATCAAATTCTGACAGCAAGATTTGCCATCTAGCCATTCTTCCATTTAACGCAGTTGACTCCATCATGTATTTTAGAGGATCCAACTTTGAGATTAACCATGTCGTGTGGTATAGCAAGTATTGTCGCAACCTTCGGGTAGTCCAAACCAGCGCACAGCATAGTTTTTCTATTGGAGAGTATGTAACATCCGCGTGCTTGAATCGGATTTGGAATAATGATAAAATAAAATTGAGAATTAGAAATGTTAGTTGAAGTGATAAAGGTTAGAAAAATTTAATGATTAATTAGTAATTGTGAGAAAGGAGGAAGGACTAAATAGCGAATTATCCAAATTGAATAAAGGAATGGTCTAAAAAGGTCCTTAAAGGGTAATTATACCTTTAATAAGTGTAGTGGACGATTTTGGCACTCATTTTAGCTAGAATTCATGTGAAATTAAAAGGGCAATTTTGTAATTTAATAAATTAGGTTCAAATTAAGTAAAAAAAGGGAGAAACTTCATTATCTTCTTCCTTCTCCATAGTCGAACCCTAAAGAAGAACAAAGTTAAGAACGACCAAGCTTTGGATCTTTGTAGGTGAGTGTAATCTCGCCTGTTTTTAGTAATTTTTATGTTTTTGAACTAGTATTAGCTTAATTTAGTTAGCTCGAGGACTAATTTGTGAATCTGTCAAATGTTATGGATTTTTCCATTGATGAATGAGTTGTTTCTTGAAAATTTTTGGAAGATTAACAAGCTTGGTTGTTAGATTTGATTATTTTGTAAAGTAGTTTTTGATGATTTTAACGTTTAAGGATTAAAATGTGAAAAAAGTAAAAGTACAATGACTTGGGGTTAAATAAAAACAAATATGGGCTGTATTGAAGTGCTATAAAATTTGACTGAACTTGATTTTATTTAAAAATGGTTAATTTACAAGTTTTGAGCTAAAGGACTAAATTGCATAAAAGTAAAATATTGGGGGCAATTTTATAAAAATTTCTAAACAGACTTAATTAGCTAAAATAAGTTTATTTTACTATTGAAATTATTTAATTGAATGAAATTATTATTCTAGATCAAGAATGTGTTGAAAATCGAGACAATGAGAAAATAATGGAATAATCCTTATATTGTACACTGCTGCAATTTAATCAAGTAAGTTCGAACGATTAAATTTCAATTTGTAAATTATAATTGCATTTAGCTTGTTATATTCTTAAGTTGGATCGAGATGGAAGACTTGACAAATATTCTGAACTTTGGCTCGGAGGAGCAAGACTTGGAACTCTAACTCTTAAAAGATATATTTTGTCTGGCTCGTAAGAGCGATATTCTGTTTAGCTCGTAAGAGCGATATTTTGTTTGGGTCGTAAGAGCGATATTTTGTCTAGCTCGTAAAGTAGATATTCTAACTGGCTCGTAAGAGCGATATTCTGACTGGCTTGTAAGAGTGATATTCTGTCTGGCTCGTAAGAGCGTTATTCTGTCTGGGCTTATATTAGCTAAATATTCTAGAAGACTTAATGAGATACACCTAGTACCAAAGATATGAGATAACGAAGATGTTCATATTACTCTTCTATAACCGATTATGTTGTTCAGTGAATTAATCGTTCTTGCGAACTTACTAAGCTTTGTAAGCTTACTTGTGTTCCTGTTTATTGTTTTGTAGATTCGTTTTGCTATTGAAGATTGGATTCTTAAAAAGAATCACTCTATCTCGAGGGCACTTTCGGTAGATTTTGAATCACTTGACTTATATGGCATATATTAGGATGTTGTTGATTGAATTACTCAAGCATGTTTAAACCATTTGGAGGATGATAGTTAAACATGATGAAACATATTTTTGTTTTCAAATGTCTAGATGTGACTTAGGTATTGATATGTATTAAAAAGGGCAATAGGTTTTAATTAGATGAATGAATGGATTGAATGGTAAGTTATTTATGTGTGCATTGATTGTATGAATTGAGTTGAGTATCATTAGGAATATATAGATGGTTGAGTGATATGTATAAGTATGTCTAGTTAGAAAGAATTTATACTCATTTTTGGGATTTTTGTGGGTACACACGGTTTAGTACACGGGCCACCACACGGGTGTGTGCCATGAGTAAATAAGAGCAAGTCTTACACGGGCAACACACGGGCTGGGACACGATCGTGTAGTCCTATTTCGTATAGACACACGGTCCAACACAAGGATTTACACACGGGCATGTAGGGTATTTCGCATACTCACACGGCCTATCACATGGTTTGTGACACGACCGTGTGCTAGTAATTCGGGCATGCACGTGGTTTGGCACACGGTTTGAGACACGGGCGTGTGTTGGAGACACATGACCATGTGACCCTGTTGTTGGAAATTAGATGTTTTGTGGGATGTTCCATTGCTATTCAATCAGATCCTTGTTAATGTAAAATGTTGTAAAAGAGAATGAAATATTTAATTGAATTGTAAACTAGCTTGATGAGTGCAACTATTTGAAATGATGTTTTGAATTATATTTATTCCGGTTTGGATGTTACATAATGATAGTAAGAATGATTGATGTAGCTTGGTTGAAAGTTGTGGTGTTATGGTTTGATAGGGAATATAAATGTCATGATATTTTATATGAGTATTGATTATTTCTTAGCAAATGTATTGATAAGAATGTCGTGAGTTATAAATTGGCTAATTAATGACACAATTGTGTGTTTGTAAAGACACATTGCGTGACCCTTGTTGGGAAAATTTCCGATTGTGATCCTAAGTTCTTGTATGATTCAGTTTGATCCCTAATTTGGTTGTAATGTGGTGAATGAATGTATAAGATTAAATGGAGCTATTATTCTGAGTTTCTAGTTTGTAATTGTATGGATTGTGATTGATTTGTGTATAAAAAAACTCGTAAAGTTTTGTAAACTTTTAAGACCCTAAATTGGTAATAGTTACGAATTTTGAGTGTTACAAGCTTGGCATAAACACAAAATAGATAACAATTATTTTGTAAATTGAATTTAATAATAAACAATTCAAACATGTTAAAAAGTAAAGATAAATATAATATTGATATGAATAAAAATTAATATATATGAAATTTTTTTTTTTCACTTTCTCTTTCTTTCTTTCATTCCCTTTCCCATTCCCTCCTTTCTTCTTTTTTTTTTCCCTTATTCTCTTTCCTTCCCGCCCTTCCTCTCCTTCCCCAGCTTAATGAAAATAAAATAAAAAATAAAAATGAAAGAAATAGTGCTCCATGTATTCTGATAGTTATAGATTGTAGATTGTTTTGTTAGGTTTCGCGATGGAAAACGACTTTTAACCTAAAACCTATATCAATAGCAGTAGCATCAATCTAAATCTGTGGTTTAGGCCAAATTTATGATTAATTAATGTATTTGAAAAAGTTAAAAGATAAATTATTTTTATTATCTTTAATTTAAAAATCTTGTTAAGATGTTCATCATTATTGATCCGCTACTTGATTAAGGTTGATCCAATCCTTTTTACTTTAATAGTCAAACCGTATAGTTTGTTTTTATGAGTTCGCACGTGATTGGTTCGCATTATCATGTAAGAGAAACCACACTTAGCGGGGCACATGTTGATCTTAGAATAGGATATGTGTTGACATGAATGAAGATCTACCTAATATGTTACATTTAGTGACTGTGTCATAAAAGTAAAAAAATTGACCTCCATGAAGAAGGGATACACAAAAACACTCAACAAATCTTAATTCAATTTTTAAGATGCATTTGAAAAGTTAGACAATAATTAAATTTAAATATTATTGCTTATTACTACACATATTGATATGTTTCGATAACCACTTAATTAATGGGTGCCATTGAATTGAATGTAATTGGAACATCCCAATTATGTTTTTCAATTATTAAGAGAAGGGAGAAAATTGAAATAATTAAGAGGATAATTATAAACAATTATATTTAAATTCAATTATTTTATGAATTTTCAAGCTTCCCTAAGTTTTTAAAAAATATATAATAAATATTTTAATTTTATGATATATATTATATTTTTAAAAAATATAATTACACATTATTTTACTAATCTCATTTAAAAATTTAATAATTTTATTAGTGAGCGATACTTTTTTTTTTATTTGGTTTGACCTACAAAATAATTAATTAAATTACATATTATTTTTTATTAATTATTTATACTTGGTCAAAGATCAATCTTGATGATAAGGAATATATGTTTAATGTTAAAAGGAGAATAACCCAACAAACACAGGATGCTAAAGTAATTAGATAAAATTGAATATGATAATTATTTAGTTAATTTTATCAGTAATCATGTTGGCTGATAATTTCTTAGACTAACATATTATATACAATGATTTTGTTTAAGTTTTGTTACTTGAGAATTTTCTCAAGTATTATTAACAATTTTTATAATAATTAATATTTTTTAAATTATTTATACTATCAAACATGACATAAGAAATTATGATGAAATTATACTTTGTCAACTAAATATGTCTAGAGAATTAAAATTCCTTGTAATTATAAGAGAGTGTAATTACTACTTTGATAATTACATTTTTATCCAATTACTCTTTGATGTCCAATCGCATCCTTAATACTATTAGTATTTTTGTCACAATTTACCAACGTAACATATTGATTAAATTATCCTTATACAATATGGCATACTTAATTCCTATTAATATACATTCCAAGTTGACAAATCGCGACAGAAAATGATAACAACATCCATGGTTGATTAAGATTTTTTTTTAAATTGAAAAAAGAGATGATTTAATTTTAGAGACTAAACTTCAAACTTTGCTAAACTTTAGAGATTAATAACATATTTGACAAAAGAAATAATATTAAGACAACTACGGACATTTAAGGTGTGTTTGAAATCATTGAAAATAAAAATTTTAAATATTTTGTTATGAATATTATTAAATGGATGTTCAATCTTTAATCTCCCTTGACTTTTAACTTTCCTTCTTTAACCTCCCTTGACCTTTAACCTTCTATCTTCCTTAACTTTTCATATTCTTGTAACTACTTTTTACTATTTATGTACTAGAATATGAAGAGTTCAATTTCTCTATATATATAGAGGAGTATGTTACTTGTAAATATAATGAAATATATAGAATGCAATACAAATTCTCTCCTTATTCTCATATACTATTCTTGTGTTTTTTACATCATTATTATTATTTTATAACACGTTATCAGCACGAACTTGTTTGATAGTATTCAATATTTTGTTAGAGAACAAGTAATATAGACGTACAACGTTCTTGTTAAAGCAATAAGGTTAAGGTATGTGAATTTCTCTGTGTGCTTCAAAGATTTTGAGATTTCAATATTGTTAATAAAAAAATTAAAATGATGCTCATTTTTTTCTCGTATTTAAATATGAATTTATGTTTTATATATTCCATGATATGCTTATTTATGATCTAAGACTTTGAATAAGATTGAAGTATCAGCAACTTGAATATTTTTACTTAAATATGTATATCTTTCATAACATATGTCATTGACATGATTAAAAATAAAGTAATCATTTTTAGAAAAATTATTTTATTTGGTGACCATTTCCAAATGTACTACGTTGCCTATTAGATTATTATTTTATTATTTTTGACACTAGAGGCTCATGTTCAATATTTGGATATGTCATATGAAAAACATAGAAAAAGTTAAATGTACTTGTACATTATATATATCCAAATGCATATTATATAACTTATGGCTATTTGTTTCTTTGTGGATGAAATTTTCTATGGAAACCTTGATTATAGTAAATAAGATAATGTGATGTCTCTAGTTAATATTCCATAAAACATTTTTGGGTATTCTATTGTTATGTTGATTAAATTGTAAGGTTGATCTTAGTTCTCATAAGATTTTAATAGATCTAGATGATCATATTTCTATACTTAAGTTTGAATAAACATGAATAATAGTGCTTTCTCGCTTTAATTGTTAGCTTAGAATATATAACTTGACACGAATAATTATGAGAAAGTTACAATTGTGAAAGTTTAATGATTATCATCTACATGAAGAATTAAAAGTGTGAAACATCTAACTGTGAAAGATCCTCTTGATTCTTGAATGATGTAATAATTTGAAAAAATGATGATAATACTCTCTAAAGCTTTCTATGATTGAAATATCTTATGTGCTCCTGCAGCAGCAATATTGTGAAAAAGGTTTTAAAAAGTATTTTGGAACGATCTCATGCCTTTTAGTGAAAAAGACTTTATTCCCTGAAGTGAATGTTACAACGCATAACAACTATGAAAAGTCAGACTATAGAAATCGTGGTTGTCGTTGTAATTGAGGATGTGGTTGGAGACATATTAATAATTGTTATCATGGTGGTTATAATAGTGGTGTTTCTAACTACTAGAAAAGAATAATAAGGAAAATCAAGAAAATGACGTTAAAAATATTCGAAGGTTATTGAAAATTCATGCTGCTAATGTTGTATGAAAATGCATTGGTCACATACCTGTCGTATGTTTAAGCATCTAGTAAAATTTTATCAAAGCATCCATTAAAAAAAAAGGAAATAATATTGAGATAAATTTTGTCCAAAATGATGAAATGGAGAATAATTGTTTCAGGAAAAAAAATGAAAATTTTCAATATGATGTTTGTGTCAAAATTTTGTTAATCCAAGCATTGAAATTTAATTGTTTGATTTAAGAACCATTAGAATCAGTGTCTACTTGATATTTGCTTGGGGATGATATATTATTTAACCATAGTGATTTATTAGTAACATTAATTTATTATTTATTATGTTTACTATATGTTTTATTTATACCTATTCATTTTATTTTTATATGAATACATTAAGTTTTCATTGAGGATATATATAATAAAATGATTGCATGCTCCTGAAGAGTTAATATTGCATCAAACTGTAAAAAGCTTTTGAAGAGCTAATATTTTACCTCCTTGAGATGCAAAATTTTGTAAAACATAAGATTGTTTTTCCGACCAAGAAGATATATGTTGAAGGAAAATTTTGTATGTTTTACATTAAAATCATGGATAGAAATGACATGAGATACTCATGTTTTGCATTATAAATATTCCCAAAAGGAATACGTTACACTTATATGAATGACATATGAGATAGTGAAAAGAAGTTCATAGTGTTGGTATGATCGGTTAGACCGTTTCGAATCAATGTTGATGCAAAATAAATTGATGAAATTTTATATGAGTTTATTGAAGAATTAGAATTTATATTTTAATAATTTTCATCATACTAATTATTTGGACAACATATTGATCTAACACCAGCTAAAGTTAGAAGTCGGTTGCATTTTTCAATGATAACCAAATAATATATGAGCTCATGTATCACATGTGTGCAACCCGAAGTTTGCAATACTATTTCTTGAAATAGTTTCATTGTGCATAATCTCTATAGAATGCAATTTATGCTAACAACGCTGGTGCATTATGTCCCTAGCATGATTTTTGTAGTTTTAGTTGGGATAATTTTAAGTTGTCTATTGCCTATATATGATGGTTAGCAAAACTATGCCTCCATTTAGTTGCTTAACCATTAATATAAGAATTGCTTTACAATAAGCATGTAATTTTATTTGCATCAAGCCAACATGTAAGAAATATTTGTCTCGTGAGAATTGACTTTCATTTATAAGTCAATGGATTCCATCTAAGAATATTTGGATATGCAATATCTATTTCATATTCTGTCATAATGCATTAAGATGGATAATCTAATATGAAGTTGAGAAATTTTAGAATTGTCATTAGTTATTGAAGGGAGATATATTTATAATTTTGAAAAAAAAAGTATTGTTATGTTGCAAATTTTCTCGACATTAAGGGGAGACAAATTAGTTAATAATTTTGTCATCATTTTTCTTTTGTGATCCTCACTAATATTATGTGCACAAAAATTGAAAGATAAAAATTATTTGCTAGATATGTTTAGTGATGACATTTAGATATTCCATATATTAGCTAATACATATATCAGCTAAAATGCTCCAAATAATTATATGTCCCAGAAGGACAATGTGATAAAAAAAATCAGACTTGAGCATGCTAGAAGCATGACAAGCAAGTTGACTCCTTAAAAAAATCATTGAAAGAAAGGAGAAAGACATGAAGATGGTCACATACTAAAAGGAGGCGGGTACTCCTGAAGAGGCCTAAGGCATAACTTTTGATAAAACCCTAGAAGAGGTTCAGGTACCTGAAATTATGAATATAATGAGATATCTCAATTAGTTATGTCATAACTAAATGAAGTTGAAAAAAATGAAATTGTTGTCGGCAACGATAATATACGTAGAACACTTCAATATCATGGAAAAGTGAGGATCTTGAATGAAAATATAATTGAAAGCAGTGAGATGAGAACAAGTCATCAACAATAAATAAGTGTTTCTATTATAACTTATGAAATGTCTCTCGAACAAAAAATCCAAACACCCAGAAGGTGTAAAGTTAAGGAGAGTACATGTTAGCATAATAGTAGAAAAAATACAAATCATAATATATAGAATTGACTTATAACAAGAATGTTCACAAGACGCATGATATTGATTATGAAGAGATATACTCTTTTGTGGTGGATGCAACTACTTTTAGGTTCTTAATTAGTCTGGTAATAAGAGAATGGCTTGATTTACGCCTAATGGATGTAGCTACAATCTATTTATATGACCACTTGATAATAAGATTTACATGAAACTCCCAGAAGGTTTTAATCTACCAGAAGCAGTTAATTCAGGTTCTCGAGAACATTACTCAATCAAATTAAATAGATCCCTTTATGGATTGAAACAATCTGGGCACATGTGGTATAATCGCCTTTAGTGAATACTTATTGAGGGAATGCTATAAGAATGATCCCATTTCCCCATGCATTTTTATAAAAAAGTTTGGATCAGGATTTGTTATAATTACTATGTATGTTGATGATTTAAATATTATTGGGACTCCTGAAGAGATTTTAGTGACAATGGAGTTCTTAAAGAAAGAATTTGAAATGAAAGACCTCGGAAAGACAAGATTTTGTCTAAGGTTACAAATTGAGCACCTAAAGGATGGAATCCTTGTGCATCAAACAACATGTATAGAAAAAGTGCTAAGAAGATTTTACATGCATAACGCACATTCGTTGAGCACCCCCAATGGTTGTTAGGTCACTTAAAGTAAATAAAGACCCTTTTCTATCCTCGGGAAAATGATGAAGATTTTCTTGGTCCTGAAGTACCATATTTAAGTGTCATCGGTGCATTGACATATCTTGCTAGTCATACACGACTTGATATATCATTTGCTGTCAACTTATTAGCAAGATTTAGCTTTTGTCCAATCCGAAGACATTGGAATGGGGTTAAACATGTTTTTCGTTATCTTCAAGCTACAAGAGATATGAATTTATTTTTTCCTAACCTACCCAAAACAGAATTAGTTGGTTTTGCAGATGTAGGGTACTTATTTGATCCTCACAATGCTCAATTAAAAACTGGTTATGTTTTCACATATGGTGGTACTATAATTTCTTGGCGCTCTATGAAACAAACAACTACTGCTACATTTGAGAAATTAATTTTCAATATTGAATTTTATTGTTTCAAAGATCTTAAGTGATGCTTACATGAGGGGGAGTAAATTCACACTATCACTACAGGAAAACAGATTTTTAGCGGCGCTTTTTTAGGTCTATAGCGGCGCTTATAAGCGCCGCTAAAACATCTAGCGGCGCTTTCTAAAGCGCCGTAAAAAATGCCGCCAAAGATAACGCCGCAAAAAATAGCGGCGTTTATGCGAAAAAGCGCCACTAAAGAACATGGCCTTTAGCGGCGCTTTTCCCACAAGCGCCGCTAAAGGGCATGTTCTTTAACGGCGCTTTTCCCACAAACGCCGCTAAATGCCATGTTCTTTAGTGGCGCTTTATCCACAAGCGCCGCTAAAGGCATGTTCTTTAGTGGCGCTTTTCCCACAAGCGCCGCTAAAGGCCATGTTCTTTAGCGGCGCTTTATCCACAAGCGCCGCTAAAGGCATGTTTTTTAGCGGCGCTTTTCTCCACAAGCGCCGCTAAAGCCCTTGTTCTTTAGCGGCGCTTTCTCCAAAAGCGCCGCTAATATAACAGATTTTGACAGCCCTTTTTAATTCTCATAGAACCCGAATTTCAGCATTTTTCCTGTAAATTCAAATCCAACTAATAACTTCAAATCTTAAAGGTAAACGATAAATGAAAGAAATATACATATGATTTAAATTAATAAATCAATGAAAAATAAATTTCAAATGTAGTATATTATTCTCAAATAAAAAAACAAAAGTCTAAGATGACGTATTCTGCTGAAACATTTTCATCATATTTTGAAGCTGTAGCTGCAATTCGTCATACTTTCTTGTAGCCTCTGCTTCCTTCGCTTGCCTCGCTGCTTCCTCCGCTTGCCTCGTTGCTGCCTCCACTTTAAGTTGTAGATGGAGTTCTTCATATTTTTTTTGAGACTCTGCTTCTCTCACTGCAGCCTCCTCTTTAAGTTTTAGATGGAGTTCATCATATTTTTTTTGAGCCTCTGCTTCTCTCGCTGCAGCCTCCTCTTTAAGTTGAGCAATTTGCTCAACTGTGCTCGCTTGTACCTGAGCCAATTGATCTTTTAACCTCTGAACTTCAGCTTGATCCTGACTCCCCGAAGGCATGTATCTCTGCGAGTTGGATCCAAAATATCGAGATGGGCTAACAAAAGATCCTTGAAATCGAACCCGACCATACTTTTCAGGACCCAAAACTTCAGTAATAACTCGGTTATCAATGTCCTCTAGATTAACCGAACTATCACTTGAAGCCATCGCTTCATACTCCGCCTTCTTATCTTTTAATTTATCCTAATAAGTCAATCAAAAAGTTAGAAACAAAATATATAATCAAACAAATGCAACATAACTTAACATTATTTGTATTACAACCGACAAATTAAACTATTATAATTAAACATGATAAATATTTAAAATAATTCAAATTTTATAAAGTTAATATACCATAATTTCTGCAGCTTCAGAAGTCATAGGAGATCCATCTTTTTTTCTATGTGTAATGTCAAAAAGCTGAAGTCGTCCAATTTTTTGACCTGACGATTGTTTCTACATTATAGTAGGAAAAATATTAATTAGTAGAAAGTAATTAATATTTGACACAATTAATAAACTCAAAATACCTCATCAGCAGCTACACAAGCAAAACTTTTCGATCCAGCTGTGTGCGTGAATTTTTGTTTTTGCCTACTTGTAGTTCCAACACGCTCACGATCCTACATTAATTATTATTATGTATATAATAAATACTATAAACCGAAATAATTATAAGCATTTTGTAGTACATAATACCTCCCCTTTCTTTGAGCTCCAAAATCTAACTTGTTCTTCCCATTGGTACCTCAGCATTCCCGGCGGAACATTTCGCAATTTATCTTCGAGGCTCATATTATTCTTAAAATAATCTTTCTTTATAGCACTCTTATGATCTCTCCATTTCTTTCCTAATGATTTCTTTACATAATTGTCTGAGATCTCTAAATTAAATCTTTCCTGCAACTAACACAAGTTTAGAAAGAAAATATAAATTAAAATAAGTCAAAGTATTATAAATTATATTCACATTATTACCTTAATATTATCGAGAGCTTGATTTTTGTTACTATCAGGCATATGATGCCATGACTCGTAGTTGATTGGTAACAGACTGCCATTTCGTGCCACTATGCCCAAGTATCCTCCCAAAAGTCGAGCTTCTGATCCAACAGGCTGACCATGACTATTTCCAGATACTTTGACACGCTCCTCAGGATTTAGACTGTATAAATCCTTTAATACGGTACGTCCTCGAGTTCTACGCCCCTCAGTATATTCAGCTAAAAAAAATTCTATATGTTAATATTAGAATTTGAAACAAAAATAAAAAATGAAAAGTGAACATGCATGAAAATTAAACTTAACATTACCTTCAATTTCTACAGTTTCTGGAACATTCGAAGATCCAATGTCAGTCTGTTGTTCACTATTTGTTCCTTCCGAATTTGGACAATTTTGGATAATACTTAGATCTCGAAATTTTCTTCTAGGCATATTATCTGCAATACACATAAAATAGTTAGAATATTAGTAACTAATTACAACAATAATAGTAATGGATATATTTAACAAGATCAAGATTTAAATTATAATATACTTATTATTAAAAAAACGTAAAATCTTACTACATTATGATTCGTCAATATCTTCATCCACATCCTGCCGAACCCATTGAAATTGTGTACTAGTACTAGGAATAGTTTCATTTAAGTTTTGTTCTGGAAAAGGCAAAGTTTCTGATCTTTCGTCCATGTCATCTCTACTTCCAATGCCCATGTCAAACAAGTCTCTAGGGGTGTTACGAAGTACAACGTACCAACCCTCATCAGTTGGATCTCTTGAGTAAAAAACTTGTTTGACTTGAGAAGAAAATACATACGGCTCGTCCATCAATTGTTGCCCAGTGTGAATTAATCGAGAGAAGTTCACCATTGTAAAACCAAATTGATCTTTTCTAATTCCTCGAGCAGTATTAACATCAGCCCAATCACATCGAAATAAAACAACCTTCCATTTTCCATAGTAATCCAACTCAATAATGTCCGTAAGAAGTCCGTAATACTCCACATTTCCTTCAATAGGATTATTATCCCAAGCACTAGCATAACTTGTAATTGAAGAATTAACAACTATTCCAGAATTTTGAGTCCTCCTTAATCTTTCGCGAGATTTTGTATGAAACCTGAATCCATTAATCAAGAAGGCATTATATCTTTTTACTACTCTATTGGGACCTTGGGAAAGCCATTTAACTTCTTCACTGACGTCCTTCCCACTCCAAACCTATCGAATTGAAAGTAAATTGATTAATTATAATGTTATACGAAAACATTATTATTTATCATTGAAAGCTTCAGCTGCATACCATCTGCCCCAACCATTCATGAAAAGATTCTGTGAATAACTTATGAATCTCTCGATGTTGTAATCTTCGGGAGCGTGAACGAGATCTCAAGAGTTGTTTATACTCACTATGTTAAAAAGTTAATAAATTAGTTAGCAAAAAAATAAACAGATGAAAAGGATGAATATTTATGAAATTCTAAAACTTACTTGCGTAATGGTTCAATTGAATCGTGGTGAAAAAGAACATATCGATGTGCTTGTACCCAAGATATGTCTTCTAAGTGTGCAATTTCAACTTTCCCGATTGGTTGTCCACAAGTTTGAAATAGATAAGTTTCAGCTAAGCTATGATCATTATTGAGCCCAGCATTTCTACTTGGTCTATTCAATCTTGTTTCAACATCTTCTAAATATCTAGAGCAGAAAGTCATACACTCCTCAGCTAAGTAACCTTCAGCAATTGATCCTTCTGGATAACGCTTATTACGACAATAAGACTTCAATTTGCATAGAAACCTAAACACGATGTATAACATTGTCAAAAAGTGTAACTAAAGATATATTAATCAATGAATGAAAGCTTTGCAAATTAATTAGCACCTCTCTATAGGATACATCCACCGATAGAAAACCGGTCCACCAACTTTTGCTTCATGAGGGAGATGGATTAACAAGTGCACCATAATAGTGAAGAATGAAGGTGGAAAGATCTTCTCCAAGTTGCATAACGTCAAGGCGACTCGATCTTGTACTTTCTCAAGTTCTTCAACATCCAGAACTTTGCCACAAATAACTTTCATTATATTGGACAGTTCAATTATACAAGACGTCACCTTTTTTGACATACAACACCGCAAAGCAACTGGAAGTAAATCTTGCATCAAGATGTGATAATCATGTGATTTTAAGGAATATAGTCTTCGATCTTTAAGACTCACACATCGAGATATATTTGATGCATATGCATCTGGGACCTTTATATCCTTCAACACCGTGCAGAACAATTCTTTTTCTTTCTTCGACATTGTAAAAATAGAAGGCGGTAACCGACATTTTCCATTCGGAAGTAATTGGGGGTGAAGATCATGCCGAATTCCCATGTCAACTAGATCAAGTCGACTCTTAAGATTGTCTTTCGATTTTCCATCGACATTGAGAATTGTCCCGATTATGTTCTCGCAAACATTCTTTTCAATATGCATGACATCAAGATTGTGTCTCAGAATATGATGCTCCCAATAAGGCAAATCAAAAAAAATACTTCTTTTTTTCCACAACTCCGCCTCATTAGGATCATCCTCTTCATCTGATTGATTATCACTCTCCCGGTCAACATCGCCAACATATGCCTCCCTCGGTCTTATGTTTCTTTGCGTGTTGGATGGTTGATTCATCTTCCCATAACTGAAATCTACATCTTTCAACATGAATAAGATTTCAGATCCAATGGTCTGCTCAGGAGCTTCTCTCAACTCTTCGGTACCATCAAATTGAGTTCTTTGAAATCTAAATCTATGATTTCTATCTAACCACCGACGATGCCCCATATAAGAGAACTTCTTCCCATTATATAACCACTGTGAACATGTTTGCGCTGCACAACAAGGACAAGCATAACGTCCTTTCGTACTCCAACCAGATAAATTGGCATAAGCTGGGAAATCATTAATGGTCCACAACAGAGCTGCACGTAAATAAAAGTTCTCCTTTCTGGAGACATCATATGTTTCAACACCAACCCACAACTGTTTCAACTCTTCAATAAGTGGCTGCATATAAATATCAATATCATTCCCGGGACCTTTCTCTCCAGGGATAATCATAGATAAGATAAAAGAAGATTGCTTCATGCAAATCCACGGAGGCAAATTGTAAGGAACAAGCACTACAGGCCAAGTACTGTACGAAGTACTCATGAGTTTAAATGGATTAAATCCATCAGATGCTAGCCCAAGCCTCACATTCCGAGGATCACTTGCAAAGCTTGGAAATTTATTATCAAATGATTTCCAAGCTAAAGAATCCGCGGGATGCCTTAATAATCCATCATCGGTTCGTTCATCATGATGCCACCTCATAGACTCGACCGTCTTTGATGACATGAAAAGCCTTTGAAGCCTTGGTATTAGTGGAAAATATCGCAGAATCTTTACTGGCTTCTTTCTTGACTGTGGCTCACCTTCATCCTCATTCACATTTTCTGCATTCTTATTCATCCAACGAGATGTACCGCAAACATGACAAGATTGTTGGCTTCTCCGATCACCCCAATACAACATGCAGTCATTTGGGCAACTATGAATTTTTTCATACCCAAGGCCTAAATCCTTTATCAGTTTCTTCATATCTTTGCATGAATGAGGGATTTTTGCAAACGGAAATATATCTGTCAACAACTCTAACAGCAGCGTAAAAGAGTTTCCGGTCCACCCTCCCAAACATTTTAAGTGAAAAAGACGAATGCAGAAAGACAATTTTGAGAATTTTGATCCCTCATAGAGTTCTTCATTCATTTCATTAAGTAAGTTGTAGAACTTCGCCGCTTCTCCATTTGGCTCTTCATCAGGTGCACTTGTTCCCGTTTCGATAAAAGCATTATCACCAATATCACAATCATCGGGTGCAATAAATTCAAATGGAAATGATTGCAAACCATGATTGTGCATATTAAATGCATCCCGCAACATACCTTCCAAGTCATCTTCTCTAGCATACTGATGATGAGCATAATGAGGATAACTCGGATTAATTGTTGAAGAGGTTCTACTAGGTGTACACTCTCCATGGAAAATCCATTTTTTATACCCCCGAATAAAGCCATCAACAACTAGATGTTCGTAGACAACTTCACGAATATGCCAATTGATGTTGCCACATTTCTTACACGGGCAAAGAATCATATTCTCTTCGCTTGCATTTTGAAATGCAAAATTTAGAAAAGTTTGCACTCCATTCCGATAGTCGTTGGTTACCCTTGACAATTGCATCCAACTTTTATCCATTTCGTAGTTCTTGAAGTCTAAAGTTGAGAATAAATTATGGTTACTTAAGTGTTATAAATTATTTAAATTTAAAAATATATATTGGTGACAACATTATACTTTAAATCCTTTATATTTGTGACAACATTTTACTTAAATATTTGGGCTGTTTTTATTAATTAAATAATTAAATATTTAATTTAATATAATTAAATAATTAAATCTTTTCAATTAAATAATTAAATAAGCTTAAATAATTATATATAATTATTTACGACCACATTTTAAGTTAAATAGTTAATTAAATATAATTAAAAATTTTAATATAATTATTTACCTTAATATAATTAAATAATTAAATATTTAATTTAATATAATTATTTACTTAAATATAATTAAATAATTAAATCTTTTAACTTAATATAATTATTTACTTTAATATAATTAAATAATTAAATCTTTTAAATTAAATATTTAATTAATCGATAGTGTTTATAATTAAATACATAATTAAACATGATTAAATAATTTAATATAATTATTTAGTTTAATATAATTAAATAATTATATCTTTTAAATTGAAAAGAAAAAATACCAGCAATAAACAAAAAATAGATGAAACATACAAAACAAATTCAACATCAGCAAAGAACTGCAAAAAAACGAAGTATGCAAATAATTTAAGGAAGACATACTTCTCTTACCACTCCCAAACTCGTTTTTCAAATTCAACTCTACCCAGTTCTACCCTTTTTATTCCTTTAGAAGCTAACATTCTTTCCACAACCAACTGGGAAAAGAAAAGTAAGATAGGTTCAATTATATATTCCCAATTATATATTCCCATTCAACAGGATACAACATATATACTCATTCTCTACACAAAACATTATTTATAAAGAGGGCAGAACATAAATCAACAACAAAGCAGAAAACATTATATTTACAAAAGATTACTAGAAATAATACAACAATAAAGATCAATCCTTTTTTCCAGAAAACATTACGTAAGTTAAAATTGACGATAGTTGGATTAGATTATTAGACTATTCCAAAATATGTCTTCCTTTTTTCTTTCTAGTTCGGGAGATCAGATGAGCAGAAATCATGATCATCAAGAGACTAACCTGAGTTGCAACACCAGCATGATCAGCTTCAGGAAGCCAAAGTGTTGGCCTTCCCTTCATGCGATGGTACCTAACCATGATATCCCAAAGGAGACCACCAAAAGAAGACAGATACAACTAAATAAATAAGCATGACAACACCAACAGCAAAGTCAACAAAATTTAGAATAATTACAAAGTCTAAAAAATAAATGTTAGAATCTGTTAGAATTAGAAGTATCCTCTTATCTTTATATATCATCCTCCTCCACATCTTCATCAAGGTTTCTCCAAGATACTAACCAGTAACCACTACAATTAAGAGAATCTGGCCATTTTTACTAAGAAAACATTTTCTGAGTACAAGGAGTTACATTGACCACTAAAGACTCAAATGCGCTGAATAAAATCAGATTATGCTATATGAAACATCATTCGAAGTTGAGATGCAAAGGTTGCCCGCATATTTGACAAATGCATCCTAAATGTTTTACACTACCAATGAAAGAAGTAATGAAAGAAGTAATGAAAGAAGTAACAGATTCAACATCAGCAAAGAATAGCAGAATAACTAAGTATGCAAATAATTTAAAGGAAGACATACTTCTCTTTATATTAAAGGTCAATTTGTTCTTACCTATGTATATTCAATTATTGTGATCTTCATTAAAAAAGACAATAATTCAAAGTAAAATGTTATCTTTTAATTTATTATATTATTCATATATCTATAACTTTTTTTATATACATATTTTTTTTTCGGTCTTTCTTTTTAGAAAAGCAAAAATGTTATCTATACATTAAAATTATAAAAATAACCAACTGATAATACAAATAAAAGGCATAGATATGAAACAAAAACAGAATTGAAAATGCAAACACAAAGTAGAAGTGAAGATTCATACTAGAAATTAATCTGCGATGAAGCAGGGGATTTCAAAAATAACAACAAACAGAAACGATAAAGAAAACATAAGACTACACAATCTCAGGAAAGTAGACAAAAAAACAACCACAAAAAACAGACCGACATCAGTAGATTTCAAACACAGAATTAAAAAGTTATTTATAAACATGAGAAATAATCCACTGAACATATTAGCAAAAAGAAGCATATATTTGAAACTAAAAACAGAGAGGAAAAGTATTCTGCTTAGCGGAAATTACAAAAATATTAGGTAGATATTTTCTTAAGTCGTGGGAGAAATAAAATGTAGGTATTTTAATTAAGAAACATGGATAAAGGAAAACAAATAAAGAAATTAACAAAGAAAGAAAGAAAAGGGAAATTAGAGATAATATGGGAGAAATAAATGATTCATACAAAGCTAAATAAATTGAGAAAAAAATTCAAAAGAGACCGAGGGAGAGTCAGAGAGTCACCGAATAAATGGACGGACAAATGGCTTTTGATCGGAGGTAAGACGCCGAAAGGTGTGGAGGCCGCGGCAGGGCTTAGGGTTTCTTATGAACGGACAAGGAAGGAGGAAGAGAGAAGAAGGAAAATAGAAGAGAAAGAATTAAAATATCAGGAAAAAAAATAGGAGAGAATAAAAGGGGAAAGAAACGTGAGAGAGAAAAAAAGGGGAAAGAATTAAATGATCCTACCTTTAGCGGCGCTTGAGGGAAAGCGCCGCTAATGACCAGACCTTTTAGTGGCGCTTTAGGGAAAGCGCCGCTAATGATCATACCTTTAGCGGCACTTGAGTTAAAGCGCCGCTAATTACAATACCTTTAGCGGCGCATTAGAGAAAGCGCCGCTAATGACTTGAACTTTAGCGGTGCTTGAGATAAAGCGCCGCTAATTACATGATCTTTAGCGGCGCTTGTGGGTAAAGCGCCGCTAATGACCCGACCTTTAGCGGCGCTTTTGTTAAGCGCCGCTAATGCTTTACCTTTTGCGGCGCATTAAGAAAAGCGCCGCTAATGCTTTACCTTTTGCGGCGCTTTGTTTCCAAACGCCGCGAAAAGTGACGCTAATGACCTCTTTTGCTGTAGTGTATATATATATATATATGGTTGTGATATATTATGTATCAAAAGTTTATGTACTCTTTTTTCCTTCACTAGATTTTTGTCCCACAGGGTTTTTCCTAGTAAGGTTTTTAATGTGGCATATCTTTTATACAATGAACATCCAAGGGGGAGTGTTATGAATATTATTGAATGGATGTTCAACCTTTAACCTCCATTGACTTTTAACCTTCCATCTTCCTTAACCTCCCTTGACCTTTAACCTTCTATCTTCCTTAACCTTTCATATTCTTGTAACTACTTTTTACTATTTATGTACTAAAATATGAAGAGTTTAATCTCCCTATATATATAGAGGAATATGTTACTTGTAAATATAATGAAATATATAGAATGCAATACAAATTCTCTCTTTATTCTCATCTACTATTCTTGTGTTCTTTACATTATTATTATTATTTTATAACATATTTCATATTTTAATTGTGTTTAATAATGGTTTTAATTTTTTTTCTTTAATATAAATTTTCAACCAAAAAAATGTTGAATAAAATAAGTAGGTAAGTAGCTATCTATTACAAAAAAATTTAAATAAATTATCATTAAAAAAATAGATATTCAAATTATCATATTTAAGTCTCATCGAAAACTATCTAAAATAATATAAAATATTATATTAATAAAATTAAAATTAATAAATAAATATTTTTTTAAAATCAATATTTATTTTTATCGAACAACATAATTAAATTCAATACAAATATATATTACTAATTTTAAAAAATAATCTAATATAAATTCAACCCTTAAAAATTAATTAGTAAAAATTGAATACTTAAAATTTTAAATTATTAAACAACACTTTAATAAAATCACCCAACTTTAATCAAAATGAAAGAAAAAATAATTAGTACCAGAAGGGAATGAGTCTAATTAGAATTTTTTTTTTAAAAAGGAGGTATTATTAGTATTTACATTCATATTCATCTAAATTATGTTTTCGACTAAGCAAATTCAGAGGAGGGCTTCTTCTCCCTTATCTCCTTGCTTACACCCCAACCTTAGTTATGGCTCATGTACTGTCAAATATTATTCTCTTGCTGTTCCTTCTGGTTTCTTTCCATGTTAATGTTATAGCTGAAGAAGACGAGGCAAACATTATCAAACCCGGTTCTTCACTTTATGCCGGAAAACAGCCTAGTTCATGGGCCTCACCTTCGGGGCATTTTGAATTTGGTTTCTACCAGCAAGGCGATGGATATGCGGCCGGAATATGGCTTGTTGGTCGACCAGAAAACACCATTGTCTGGACTGCAAAACGGGATGATCCGCCTGTCTCCTCAAATGCTACTTTGGAATTCACTATGCAAGGCGTACTGCTTCTTCGGACTGAGGTCGGTGTGGAAAATGTCATTGCGAATCTGTCCGGCGTGCAATTTGTTGATTCAGCTTCGTTGCTGGACACCGGGAATCTAGTTCTCTACGATAACAGGTCTGTTGTTTGGGAGAGCTTTAATATCCCGACCGACACAATCTTAGGAGGCCAGAATTTAACCAGTGCCGGTGAGTTGATTTCCAGTGTGTCAAGTTCAAACCACTCAACTGGCCACTATTATTTGCTCTTGAAGTCTGATGGGCTTGTAGCCGATTTAAATATTTCTTCTGGAGCTGCTTATCAGTACTGGGCCTCCCCTAATGACTTTTCTTACCCCGTGTTGAATCTCAGTGAGAGAGGCGTTCTAGCACTGTATTCATCAGAATCATCACTAGATTTCGTCCATGAAAAGGTTTTGGCAAACGGCTCGACAACTGGGAACGAAACAATGATTATCTATAGAGCAACCCTTGATCATGACGGTGTTTTCAGATTGTACTCGCATCAACTTGAAAGCCATACCGCCTCAAGGAAGTGGCAGAATTTGGATAATGAATGTAAGGTTCCAGGTCGGTGTGGGTTGAACAGCTACTGCTCCAGCAGGGGTAACGATGTTGACTGTTATTGCTATCCTGGTTTCATATTTATCGACGAGAATGCCAAATTCCTGGGTTGCTCTCAGAATTTCACTGTAGATGGGTGCGAGACTAAGAGAGATGTATTGATACACTACAATAGCACTACCTTAGACAATATGGTTTGGGTTGGTAATCTTTATTTTGTGAAGCGTAATCTGGAGAAGGAAGACTGTAAGAAAGCTTGCGAGGATGATTGCTCCTGTGGTGGAGCTCTCTATAGCCCAAATCACTGTGGCATGTATTCACTACCGCTCAAATATGGTAGAAAACATGAAAATATAACAACCACAGCCTTCATCAAGTTGATTCCGGGTAGCACCATTATCCCCCCACCTGAAACAAGTCCAATATTGATAAGCGAAGGAAACCAAAGCCTCATGTTAACTATGGGCTTAAGTTTGGGTTCCGTTGCAAGCTTGTGTTTTGTGATTGCAATAAGTAGCTTCTTGTTATACAGGCATCGAGTCCAAAGTTATGAGAAGCTTTTAGAAGGTAAAAGTTCAGGATTTGCCGAGCAGTTTACTCTACGATCATTCACTTTCAATGAGCTAGATGAAGCAACACAAGGTTTCCAAGATGAGCTGGGTAGAGGCTCATTTGGAGCGGTTTATAAAGGAACTTTGCCAGGGGATGGTAAAAGTATTGCTGTTAAGAGATTGGGAATGGTTAAGGAAGGAGAAAGGGATCAGTTTCGAACTGAGATGACAGCTATTGGAAGAAATAACCACAGGAACTTGGTCCGATTGCTTGGATTTTGTGTGGAAGGTTCAAGGAAGTTCCTTGTTTATGAATACATGAGCAATGGCTCACTGGCGGATTTTCTATTCAACAGGAGTGAACGCCCAGTTTGGAAACAGAGAGCCAGAATAGCGTTGGACGTGGCTAAAGGTATCCTTTATTTACATGAAGAGTGTGAGGTGAGTATCATCCATTGCAACATCAAGCCCCGCAACATACTCTTGGATGATTCATTGACTGCAAAGATTTCGGATTTCGGATTGGCAAAGCTATTGAGGCCTAATCAAACAAGCAGTACCAGTGGGACAGCATGGTACTCCGCACCTGAATGGCAAAGCAGTGCATTGTTGTCGGTAAAAGTTGATGTATACAGTTTCGGAGTGATACTTTTGGAGATCATATGTTGCAGAAGCAACATAGAAGTAGAAGGTCGCAGTGCAGATGAGATACTGCTTTCAACATTTGTATACAATTGCTTTGTTGGGGGAGAATTGAATAAGCTTATGGAAGGTGAAGAAGAAGTGGACATGAAAATGGTGGAAAGGTTTGTGAAGGTGGGACTTTGGTGCATTCAAGACGATCCAAACTTGCGTCCACTCGTGAAGAATGTGATCTTGATGCTAGAAGGAACAATGAATGTACCAATCCCTCCATCTCCATCACTTCCCCATGTTGCTAATTAGTGTCTTTAACTTTGAAGTTGTGTTTATTTTAATTATGTTTTCATGTAATTAATAATAATTAAGGGTGTATTTAGAGGAGTAATTTTTAAAATAAAATTTCAATATTTATTATTTTGGAAACTATTTTATGTGGTTGTTAAAAAAACCTACTTTATGGTCAGAATTTCATAATGCGATAACGGGAGGGTCTCTATCTATATATCAGTTATAATATTAAAAGTATACATGGTCTTTTCTTGTGTATTCACTTATGTGTTGTATTGAAAAATTAAATGTTAAAAGATTAAATTTTTATAAAATCAATTTGTTATAATATTAAAAGTATACCAGGTTCGACATGCTCGTAATTTACCCTAGATTGTTTGCGGAGATTTTAACGAGGTCTTATTTTCTTTTGAAAAGTTGAGTGGTTTGCCTCGAGAGGATTCGCGCATGGCTGAGTTTCGTGATGCTTTGGCTGACTGTGGTCTTTTTGATGTGGGTTATAATGGTGCTTGGTTTACATGGGGACGGGGTAATTTGCCCGGGACAAATATTAGAGAAAGACTTGATCGTGCCGTTACTAATGATTCTTGGATGAAATTCTTCCCGTCTACTCAGGTTCATCATCTAATTCATTCTTATTCTGATCACTGTCCATTGCTGATTACTACTGAGCAGAATAGGAATTGTAAAATGATAAAGAAATTTCGGTTTGAGAAGTGGTGGACTCTGGAAGAGAGTTTAGAGCAGGAAATTACAAAGTTATGGGAGTCAAGTGGTGGGTGCTTTGTTCGATAAACTTGAATTTTTAAAGAATGGCCTGATTAGGTGGGAATGTCGTATATTGAATGAACGGCATGATGTTAAAACAGTTTGTTGAAGAAACTGGACAGTTTGATGGAGGAGGATAGAACGGAGGAGACTTTGACTGATTTAATTGAGACTAAAATTCAATTAAAATTTGGAACTGATTAAAAATGAGGTCTTTTGGGAACAGCATTCGAGAAACAATTGGCTACGATTTGGCGACAAAAATACTGCATTTTTCCACAAAGCTGCATCTAGTCGAAAGCGTAGTAACACATTCAGTAGACTGGTTAGAGGCGATGGTTCAGAAGCTGTTTCAGAAGAAGAGATTGAAGACTTGGGGAATTCTTTTTTTATGGACCTTTTCACCTCAAATGGTGTGGGTGATGCGTCACATTTGCTGTCTGGGATTAGACCTTGTGTTTTGGAAGAGATGAACCTCCAGTTGACTAGCCAGTTTACTAGAGATGAGATTCTGGTGGCCTTAAAATCAATGGGACCATCTAAGGCGCCTGGTTTTGATGGTTTCCCTCCGTTATTCTTTCAAAAATATTGGAATATTATCAAAGAAGATGTTATTGACTTTGCTTTGGGAATCTTAAATAACGGTAATGATCTTCATTTTGCTAATACTACTGATATTGTTCTTATTCCTAAATTACCTAATCCTGTTAATTTAAGAAATTTCCGTCCCATCAGCCTTTAATCTGTTCCGTATAAGATTATGGCTAAGGTTTTGACGAACAGATTACAAGCTGTTGTTGATAAGTGCATAGACCCGGTTCAATGTGCTTTTGTCCCAGGACGTCTTATTACAGACAATGTTATCGTTGCTTATGAACTTCTTCATGGTTTTAAACAGAAAAGAACGGGGAAGAAGGGATACATGGCTCTTAAATTAGATATGGCTAAAGCTTACGATAGGGTCAAATGGCCGTTTTTACATTGTATTATGTTGCGGATGGGTTTTAATGTTGAGTGGGTGGATTTAGTCATGCGGTGTGTTACTACCCCTTCTTATTCAATGTTGATTAATGGTTAAAAGGGTATTTCTTTTAAACCATCCCGTAGTCTCAGGTAGGGAGACCCCCTTAGCCCTTTCTTATTTCTTTTATGTAGTGAAGGCTTATCGGCGCTTTCAAGAATGGCTATGCTTGATGGTAGTCTTGGTGGGATTCGGAAAAGTGGAGGAGGTCTATCTTTTTCTCATCTGTTGTTTGCAGATGATAGCATTCTCTTTGGGAGCACAACAACCAAGGACGCTAGGGTGTTAAAATGAGTGCTTTTGGAGTATGAACTATGTTTTGGAAAGAAGGTGAATTTTGATAAGTCCACTGCATTTTACAGTTCAAATACAACCCAAGTGGTTAAAGGAGAAAAGAGAAAGAAAAGTTTGAGTTTTGCTTTGGTTCAAGCTCTAAATTAGTAAGCTTAATCAAGTCTTTTCCTTCTAATTTTTATGTTTTTGGAATCCCGATACCTTAAGCTAACCGACCCGTATTGTATTTTTCATTATTGTTCAAAATATTAAATACTAAATACTACCATCGTTGAGTAGACAAAGCTTGAGGGATTAATTTGGTAAATAATTTGGGTTAGAAGAGAAAAGAGATTAAATGGTGAAATTAGTTATTAGTTTAAGTAGTGAGGACAAAATTTAGAATTTGGTAAATTAATGTAAAAATGAGAATTAGGGAGTTAAATTTAATTAGAGTAAAATTTTTGTATATTGATGGAAGTGTTGTATATTTAATTTTATAGCTAATGTTGACTCGGGCTCCTCAAAAAGGAAGGGCAAGGATTCGTCGACGAATAGCTTAGAATTTACGGTTGGTATTTCTATAACCTAGACTAATTATAAATTGTCTCATACTTAAATTAGTTGTACAAGGCAAGGAATTGAGGTATGAATTTCTCTACTCAAATTGGGAGATTTAAATGAATATATATTTTTATATATGAGGATCAAATGTATACTCATTGATGAATAACTATATGATTTTAATATATTATGTGGAAAAATCATATGACGATCATATTGAATTTAAATGTATTCATGTTGTGACTAAAGGCAAAAGTTAAAGCATATTGATTGGTATTAAAAATGAGATGGTTACTCTATTAACTGTTCGGTCGAGTCGGATATAGATGGCATGCAATAGGATACAAAGAGTTTAGGGCACCTCGACCATGAGTCGATGAGGCACTGAGTGCTAAGTTACTTCGGTTTAATCGATGAGACACTGGGTGTCAATTTCATTATAGCACAGGGCGCGATTATTCCTTTGGATTTATCCGATGAGGCATTGGGTGCCAAACCAGTGTGTTTGTTGGATCCGTGTATCCGTCAGAGTCCGAGTCATATTAATAAAGAATTAAAATATTGAATATTATACTTATATGAAATGAAAATGTCACGAGGCATGTATTGAATATCAAGGACAATGATATATGAGTATGTACATGGTGATATGTATAATGGATATAGAAATGAAAGAAATGAATTGAAAATGTTGTGAAAATGTGAATGGAAAATCAAAATGGGATTTGAGTATGTACAATGATAGTAAGACATGTGAATATGATCATTGGTGAAACGTGTAATGTAATTAATGTTTTTACGATAATGACTCATAGAAATGATAATGATATAGAATGGTCAAGAGTTTAATTAAGTCTTTGAATGTACTTATATTTGCTTGAATTGTTTAGGCTATTAGAATACCATTGTATTATACTTAGCGTATGTTTGTTTTACATGTGCAAGCTAGGTACATATTGGTACTCACAAGTCTCGGCATCCAAAGACAAATCTCGCACTCAAGTGATAGTGAGTTTTTATTTCAATTTGGGTCGGCATGTACTTAAGTTAGGTAAATGTGTCGTAGAGTCGTGATTGAGGTTGTTTTGTATTTTGATAAATTATAAGGAAAGAGTTTGTTTTAGTATCATTGGGAAATTGAAAATTGATGTTTTGATAAGTTTGTTAATGTGTAAACCATGAAATTTGTAATTTGTTTCGGTAGTTGCATTCTTGTATCGGTAGAACTCTGAGGATAAATTATGGTTTCGGTAGAACCTATCAAAGTATCGGTAGAAGTGTAGGAGAAAAAGTATTTTAGCTACTAACTTGTGTTGTGTCGGTAGAATTCCTAATAGTATCGATAGTTCTATAGTAATATCAGTAGTTTGATGCTAGGTTTCGATAGAAGTTCCAGAGTAAAATCACTTAGCTCTCTGTAACTCGAGGTATCGCTAGAAGGATATATTGTATCGGTAGATTGCAGGGTTGTATCGGTAGAACATTCACAACTACCGGTAGGATTCTGTAGTGATTTTTGAGTCTTTACTGACTTGACTTCTACCAGTACCTTCTCACTCAAATATCGGTAGAAGTTCACTGTTTTAAAAAGAATAATAAGTAATAAAAATTTAATAATTCAAATTGTTTTCAAGGGTCGATTTTACTAATGTTTTACAATTAAAATATAACATTAATAATAATATAGAATTGATGTTTCTAATTAGGTTCTTATTAGATTTAAATAATTGTGACACTTACTTGCATGGGTCCAATGACTGGACCGAGTAAAGGGTATTATTACATCTTTAGATATTTCAGTATATATTACAATTTTTAAGGGAATACCACAATTTCTATAGAACCTCGTTAGAAATTTTGGTATACCAAAATCATGTTACCCAAGCCTCTACCAAGATTTCTATTCTACTACCAAAATTTTTAAGCACGTATCTTTAGTTATTTTTGCAACACCCCTATACCCAACCCGACTACCAAGTTGAGTATTATAATGCCTTAAATTTTTAACCTTCTTCTTGCGAAGCATGTCACTAAAACTGTCACTGTCACTGTGATTTATGTGCTTTAACTATCTATCTAGAAATGGGGTTCAAGTCTTAGCTCTTGCAAAATTTAGTAATTTTTCTTTCGTGAACTCAAAGTCATGAGAGAGTTACATAAATTAATTTCTGTGCAAAATAGTTTCAATAATGAGCCTAATGGTTTAAGGATCAAGCATCTATTTATCCAATGTTAGGTTATGGGTTTGAATCTCAGCATTCTTGTGCATGTGTAATTATTTTTGCACTTTTTCAGTAAAATGCATTTTTAAAAGAAACCTATTAAGAACTTCTTACTGGGTTGGTTTCCTCTTGTTTTGTTATCGTTCTTTAATTTTTTTGAAGTGCTTACCTTGAGGGAAAGAATTTTTCCACGGGATCAATTGTTTATGCTATTGATTCCTTCCATTTTTCATGCCGAATAGTAATCGTAGTGATTGTTGTTTTCATTCTTGCAATTTGAGACATCGAATCGTAAGTTTTGCTAGCGATCTTCGAGTTAGTATTTTAACACGTTGTGAAGGTTAAATTTTGGAGAGAATATGATTGCTTATGAATTTGGTTAGAATTGTTATCTAAAATGCGTCTAGGTTTACTCTAAGCGCAAATCATGACGAAAATCCTTCCACAAAGTTGTAACTCGAGATTTTAGTTCGTGCAAAGGTGAGGTTTGATATATTGAAGTGTTGGTAGATATCTATTGTTGATTGATTGTATTTAGTGAGTTAAATTGTTGAATTGAGTACTTGGGGTTTGATTTAGGCCGCAGAGCGTTATTTGGGAACTTTTACATCGTCAAGCATCAAATAGGGTGTCGAACCCTCATTTGATTATGCATTTTTCGTCTGCAAATACCTAATTTTTACTTCTGTTCAAGAGCACATGGACTGGCACACAGACATGTGGCCAGGCCGTGTGCCAAATAATCAGACTACAAGAGGCACATGGGCGACACCCACGAGCGTGTGTCAAGCTGTGTGGTTATACTGACTTGTGTATTGAGAAACAGTGAGTTACACGACCTAGATACACGGGCGTGGATGTGACCGTGTGCGATGCTCGGGCTAGATACACGGGAGTGGGTGTGGTCGTGTGAGACACACGGGCTAATACACGGTCGTGTGTAATGTATTTTATGAGCATTTGAGACTGTGATACAATACTGAACTGACGGTGACACTGCGAACATCGTAATACTGTACTGAACTGGCAGTGACATTGTAAACACTGCAATACAACACTGAACTGACGGTTACACTATAAACATCGTAATATGGTAGCAGATTAGCAGTGACAATGTAAACACTACATTCTAACACTGAATTGACGGTGACACTGTAAAACACCATAATACCATATTGAGTTGGCGGTGACACTGTAAACATTGTGTAGCTATGTTGAACTGGCAGTAACACACTGCAATTGATGTTTCGAATCGACGGTGACACTATTAACATCGCATGGCTTAACTTTATAATAGTGGCACTGTGGACATTATTCAAACATATGCTGATTACGACATAATCGTCCTATGGGACGGTTACTTACATTACATACAGTAGTTTGTGCCTATATACTTAATACTAACTATTTGTGTGTTGTTTCAGGATCTTCTCAAATTTAGCGGTCGGTAGACGGAGAGCTCAGTCATCTAGGAGTCGTAAGACTATACTTGCTATCTAAGAACATAACTTTGGAAACATTGGAACTTACTTTGGTATTGTTAAGTCCGAGTCGGACATATGTTGTTTAACTTTCATAACGTTATTATGCTACTCTAGTTTGTTAAGATGATGTTGGATATACGTTGTTAACTTCTATAATATTATCAGGTGATTTGCTCTTATGATGTTGTTCTGATTTTGGTGGCATCATACATTTAGTTGTTCTTCTAGGTCGGGTTTAGGGTGTTACAAGTATAGGAATGTCACATTTGAGTGGCAGAGTAATCCTAACTAAAATATTTAATCCAAACCCTCATTCGATTATATTTTTAACTTTTAACTCATAGCCTTGTATAATATTTAATATAAACTAAACAAGTTTCACACTTTTCCTTTAGTCATTTGACGTATTCATACAAAATTATTTACCTAGGTACATGTCTTTTACCGAAATATCAGAAAATGAAATCTTGCCCTTTTCTTGGGTCCACTGATGTGCTGATGTAATGAGATGCGGCCTATCAACAATGTCTTTTACTTGCTTCTCTTTACCTACTCATATAAAATACGCGTTAAGCTATTGCTAGCTTACAACAAGAAATTTAATTAATATTTTTATCTATCATAGAACTTAAATTTTCTTATTAATAATTACACAGAATCATTTAATGACCTATTATCCAATTTACATTTTTTTTATAAATCATTTATCACATAACTTTATTTAAATTACTCATTTCACCATTTAAAATTTCATTTATTTCACTATTCTCATTTTAATCTTATAATTCTAAATTCTCATAATTTAATTTCCTTTCAATACATAAAATATTTATAATTCAATAGCCAAATAGAACAGTCTTATATTATTTTCCAAAGGTAAACTTTTATTTATTTTCTTTTCATTTATCAATTTATCATTAAATTTCAATGTAACATATTTAATTCTCTTGCTTCATTTTTTTCAATCCTTTAGTTCATATAATATTTTCTTTATAGCAGAGGAAGTCGTATACCATTTAAACAAAGAAAATTCTTTATCTTTTGAACAGTGGCTCAGTAGACACAATAGAACACATAGGATACACGAAACAAATCACGAAACATTAAAGTGTCGTATCACGAAGCACAGAAGTGTTATTACAAAACAGAGAGCACACAAAGTGCTAATCAGAACAGAGAGCACACAAAGTGCTAAATACACATAGATCACGATAAACACGGGAGCGCTCAAGTTCCTATGGCATGCCAATTATATCTCTATGGTTCTTATCTCGTCTACTTGGGCAAGTTATATTTTCCATATGTCACTTTTACTCTCTTTACAATTAAATTCTTGTTTTAAGTGTTATGCATTTCACTTTACTATTTCTAACATTATTTTTCACAATAATAGAAAATAATTGCAGTTTGGACTACAAAATTCATATATTTTTGTATTTTTCCCTGTATGCTCTATTTATCAATATTTTCTTGTAAACTTGTATAATTTTTCAATTTGATCACCTTTTATCGTAAAAGTTCTCTATTAACTATTAAATAAATTTTCTTTATCATATCACTTAATTCACATAATTAATTCCACTATCTTTTTTTTTTCTTTTCACATCAAAATTTCTATATATTTCACTTGTATTATTTTCACCTCATATATATCTCAAGTCTTTCAATTTAGTCTTTATTTCCATAAATTTCATATTTTTCCACAATTTCACTTATTGAATACTTTGTATATTTTTCACTATCACATTACCCAACCATTATATTTTTATTACAATTTCCTACTTTACATACTAAATTATTTCACACTATATTTTACTTAATTATTACTTAGCCATTTTCATGTCTTTTTTTATTCAAAACTTATATACTTAAAGTTCATTATCATAATAATTCTTCATATTTCCTAATTACATTTAACAATTCATTACACAATTAAAAATAGATAGAGTTCTAGTTGTACTTGCTTTTCTTCTCCTTCTCCATTTGTCCATTTTCTTACTTTGTTTCTCAATTTGTTCTCAACTTTCTTCATTTTTTTTCCATTTCAAAATACACAATATTTTCTCATTAAAATCATTCTAACATATCATAATCTATGTTTCTAAACCAAAACTAACATGTATTTCAAGAGAAATTTAACTTTCTTACTTTAATCACATTCAACACTAATTTCTATTTTCTCTCTCCTCCAAGACAAGTATAGATGCATTTTTTTAGTAGTTGGGTAGTTACTACACTTCTTTACTAATTTTACTCGCTAATTCCTTTTCTTTCTCCATTTTTCTAGACCTTTCTATCAATTTATCTATACAAAAAAATCTTTTATTCTATTCACCACTTTACCCTTTCCACTTAATTACAATTAAGCCATTAGTTTTCCACTTAATTTCAATTTGTGTCCTATTTCTTTTTTTTTATATATATAATTTTACCTCTAGTCACTTTTCCTTTTTCATCAATTTAATTTAATTCTTTCAATACCCAATTTTTCTTACTTTGTCTCAATACTTTCCATTCTCTTAAAATTCAATCGGTACCTCAAATTAATTTATCTTAATATTTATACTTTTTCAAATACTTTTTCCACTTGTCTTTTCAATCTCATATCTCTGTAAATTTTCAATTTTTGACTTTCTAACATTCTAACTGAATTTTTTTTATCACTGTTTAAAACTCCGAAAATTTTGGGGATGTTACAATTTTGGTGTATATCACAATTTCTAAGGGAATACCAATATTTTTATGGACACTTATTAGAAATTTTGGTATACCAAAATAATGTTATACAATCCTATACCATGATTTCTAACAAAATACCAATACTTTTAGTAGTATATCCTTATATATTTTGGTATATATCAAAAATTTATAATGAAGTACAAATATTTTTATGGAACACCAAAATTTCTATGAAGCCTTGTTAAACATTTTGGTATACCAAAATCCGAATTTATAAATGTTTACCAAAAGAAAAAGAAACCGAATACATTAAACTAAAGCTAGAAATGTCTTACAACCAAGGTACATGGATTGGATGTAACCCTCTATACCCGGCCCAAAAGATACGACTGGATCTAGAAGATTATTTAAGTAATTTACCCACACTCAACTCGACAATCCAAAATCATTCACATTCATTCTCAAAAATAAACATAAATATTCATATATGAAATTTATTGTCTATAATTAATAATAAAATTAGTTAATTAAACTCTCAAAAAAATAAAATATCAAAAGTCCCAAATAAATTGTATTTCCAACCCAAAACGCATAGTTACTAACATAATATGTTAAAAATCCAAAATCAAAATAATAACATAAAAATAAAATAAAATATTATAAAATTTGCAATTAAGTCTCCAGGTACCAAGTCATCTAATCTCAGAATACTTGTAAGAAAACTGTGGTGGTATGAGCTATAAGCCTAGTGTGTCTCTAAAGTACATACAACCTAATGTATTTATAAATCAACATAACAATTTATATCACAAAAGGGTAACCATAAATCATATCTCAAACACAAGCACAATGCAATGCACCTATACTCCATCACACCAACACAGTGAAAAGGTTCCCCAGAACCCTTTTCAAACCAACGTCATCAATCGCAGTATGGTTTTAGTATCAACCTTAAAAGGAATAATAGCCACTTCTTTCACCGTACAATCCCACCTAATGAACACACTATGGTATGACCACATGATTATCATTTATATATATATATATATTACCTCAATCTCATTCTCAATTTATATCCTATAAATCACAATTACTGTAGAATAATCACAATAATTACTCGTCACATGCTCAAGGTACTTGTATATATATATGCATAATAATATCAACATACCCTTTCACAGCTCAATCAATCACACCATTATTTATTTTTACTTTTTTCTTATCATAACACAATCATCTCAATATCAACATGAAATCACGTAATCTCAACAACATCACATACATTAAGGTATATTACAGTTAGAAACACACCTCAAACAAATAGAACTCTATCGAGTAGCTCTCGGAATCGATGCAGGAACGGGTTGAATAGGTGGAAGAGGTAAATCGTCTGCCTCGAAATCCTGATCACCTAAATACGAATATTTTATATTAGTACTCCCCAAATTAGAACTCTAAAATAACTTAAAGTACACAATTTAAGATAAAACTATCAAAACGGGACTTTTGAGTCAGAATTTGGCAAAATGGACAGCGGAACAGGACTCAAGACGTCAAAAAATAGTAGGGTAAGGTTTTTCAAAAAAAAGTCAATTGTCAAAGTCAACGGTCAGCGGTCAACGGTTAAAGTCAACAATCAATGGTCAACGTCGGTCAACGGTTTGACTTGGTTCAATTAGGTTTGGTTCACTTTGGTTTGGGTTTAAAGGTTTGATTTTGGGTCCAAAAAGATTTGGGTTTCTATAATTAAAAGGTTTAGGTTTATTGGGTTAAAACTTTGGGTTTAGTTTTTCAATTGGTTTGGGCTTAATGGATTTTCTAAATGGTTTAAAAGGTTTGAGTTTTAAAAAGGTTATTGGGTTTAATTTTAAAGGATTTGGGTTAGGTTATAAAGGGGTTTAGGCTTAGGCACAAATTAGCCCACATCACAACACATTTCCAAAACACCAAGAATTGAAACACCCCCTCTAACCGACGACACCACCACACCACCACCACACACGGTTTCCAACCATCATGATTTTACAAACAAAAACTCCCAAATCCAACCACAACTCAATTTCGCAACTTACCAACACCCAAATCCAAAAAAAAACACAAACGAACCACCAAAATAAACAGCTAAAAGTTTTGGCTCTTAAATCTCACGAACACGGTTGAAGGGAAGGAGAAAAAGGCATGATTTACTCGCATGCACTCAAGGAACAAATTTATGATGGCGGTACCTAACACAAAAGGCAAATGATCGAAGTTTGAAGGTTGAACAAAAAGAAAAGACTGAAAGAACAATGGAAAACGACAGGCAAGAAACAAAATGGAAAAAAGAGAGAGGTTGAAACAGAGTTAAAAGTGTTTTTATACCTAAGTAAAATGGTTGATTTCCACAGGGGTCCTTAGAGCATACTAGGGTTTCTATATTAACCTAAAACTTTCACACTCATCACAATCAAGTCCAACTTCCTCAATTAACGAATTTTTACCTAATAGGCCTTTAAATTTTTGTAATCACCTCACTTTAATCCCTAAAATTCTAGAATGTTACAACTCTTCCCCCATAAAAGGAAATTTCATCCTCGAAATTTACCTGAACCAAAAAGATGTAGATACTGGGCCTTGATGACGGATTTGGGCTCCCAAGTAGCCTCCTCATAACCATGGTTACCCCATAAGACCTTAACCATCTTAATGGTCTTCCTTCTAAGCATCTTTTCATCCTAAGTAATGATCTCAATCAGTTCCCCCTCAAAACTCAAGTCTGGACGAACCTCAATCTCCTTAATAGGCACAATATGAGACGAGTCTGATCGATAACGTCTGAACATGGAAACATGGAATACATCATTAATCCTCTCAAGCTCAAGTGGTAACTCAAGCTGATAAGCAACTGGTCCTACGCGACGAAGTACCCGATAAGGATCGATGAAACGAGGATTTAACTTGCCCTTCCGCCCAAACCTAAACACCTTCTTCCACAGAGACACTTTCAAGAAAACCTCATCTCCCACACTAAACTCAATATCTCGATGCTTCAGGTCGGCATAAGACTTCTGCCGGTCAAAAGCAGCCTTAAGCCTCTCACGAATCAATTTAACAGTCTTCTCAGACTCGTGAACCAGATCTGGTCCCAACAATCGATGCTCCGTCAACACAGTCCAACCAATAGGGGTACGACACTTACGTCCATACAAAGCCTAATAAGGAGCCATCTTAATATTAGCTTGGTAACTGTTATTGTAAGCGAACTCAGCCAGTGGTAAGAAATCTTCCCAACTCCCTTGATACTCAATCACACAACCCCTCAACATGTCCTTCAAGACCTGAATCACCCGCTCAGATTGACCATCAGTCTACGGATGGTAAGCAATGCTGAAGTTTAACCGAGTACCTAAAGCACGGTGTAAAGATTCCCAAAATCTCGAAGTAAACCTCAGATCTCGATCAGAGATGATAGATAATGGTACCCCATGAAGACGAAATATCTTTGAGATGTAGAGTCGAGCTAACTTGCTCAAAGGATAATCAATCCTCACTGGAATAAAATGCGCAGACTTAGTGAGTCGATCTATAACCACCCACACAGAGTCTTTCTTGGACGACGTTAAGGGTAAACCACTCACAAAATCCATAGTCACCCTTTCCCATTTCCACTGAAGAATCTCAATCGATTGTAGTAACCCCGAAAGACACTGATGCTCGACTTTAACTTTCTGGCAAGTCAGAGACGTCGACACAAAATCCATAACATCCTTCTTCAAACCCTTCCAGCAATACCTGTCACGAAGGTTCTTATATATCTTATCTCCGCTAGGATGCATGGAATAAGGGCTATCATGAGCCTCACGGAGAATAGTCTGCTTAATCTTAGAATTCCTCGAAACATAGTATCGACCACGAAAGCATAATAACCTATTCTAATCCACAGAGAAGTCCATAGATGTACCCTCCTTTACCTCCCTCATTCGGTGTTTTAGATAAAAATCATTAGCTTGCTCAAACTTAATCTCCGAGAGTAAAGTGGGAATAACTTGGAGTTCAGCCAAAAGACTACCTTCCTCAAACAAACTTATCCTAGCAAACAATGCCCTTAACTCAGTCATAACACTACGACTTAAGGTGTCGGCAATCACATTAACCTTATCAGGGTGATACTCAATCTCACAGTCATAGTCCTTAAGTAGCTTCAACCAACGACGTTGCCTCAAGTTGAGTTCCTTTTGAGTAAGCAAGTACTTCAAGCTCTTATGATCAGTGAAGATATAACATTTCTCCCCATAGAGATAATGTCTCTAAATTTTAAGAGCAAATATTACCGCAGCAAGCTTAAGATCATGAGTAGGGTAATTAATCTCATGCGATTTCAACTGTCGAGAGGTATAAGCATAACCTTTCCCTCTTGCATTAGCACACATCCCAATCCAGTGTGAGAAGCATCAATATAGACAATATAAGCTTTCCAAGCTCAGGTTGGATCAAAACTGGTGCTTGTGTTAACACAGACTTCAATTTCTCAAAACTAGCCTCTTGAGCCTCGATCTAAACAAATGGAACATTTTTCCTCAGCAGCTTAGTCAATGGAGCTGAGATAATCGAGAAACCCTCAACAAACCTTCGATATTAACCAGTTAAACCCAAGAAGCTATGAATCTCAAAAACATTTTTAGGTTGCTTCCAGCCCAAAATAGCCTTAATCTTCTTCGGATCCACACGAATACCCTCAACAGAAACTATATGACCCAAAAACATCACCTCAAATAGCCAAAATTTACACTTACTAAACTTAGCATAAAGCTGCTTCTCTCTCAAAGTTTGCAGCACAAATTTCAAATGTTCTTCGTGCTCAGCCTCAGACTTAGAGTATACCAGAATGTCATCTATAAACACCACCACAAATTGATCCAAGTAGGGTTGAAACACCTATTCATCATGTCCAGAAAAGCAGCAGGGGTATTAGTTAACCCAAAGGGCATTACCAAGAACTCATAGTGCCCATAGCAAGTTCAGAAAGCTATCTTGAACACATCTGAATCTTTCACCCTAAGCTGATAGTATCCAAACCTCAAATCAATCTTAAAAAACATAGAAGCTCCTCGAAACTGATCGAATAGGTCATTAATACGAGGCAAGGGGTACTTATTCTTAATCGTTAGTTTATTCAGCTTTCGATAGTCAATGCATAACTGAAGTGTTCCATTCTTCTTCACAAACGAAATTGGTGCTCCCCAAGGTGAAATACTCGATTGAATAAGACCCCTATCCAACAGCTCTTACAACTGCACCTTCAACTCTTTGAGTTCCTTAGGTGCCATTCTGTAAGGTGTCATAGACACAAGAGTCGTGCCAGGATAGACTTCTATGCCAAATTCAACCTCATTACGCTTAGGTGGAACCCAAGACAATTCTTCCAAAAGCACATTAGGGAAGTCCTTCACCGCTGAAATCTTATCAATCCCGGAATCGGATTACCTTGGATCAAGAATGTTAGCCAAATAAGCCATGGATCCCTTTCTAATAAACTTTTTGGCTTTAAGGGCTAAGAACACATTGAACAAAAACCCTCTACGTTCACTAACTAGGGTTATTTGACGGTTATCAATAGTTCTTAGAGTTGCCATTTTCTTCTCACAATCCAGATTAACTTGGTACTTTGAAAGTCAATCCATACCAAGTATAAGGTCAAATTCATTGAATGACAACTCCAATAAATCAGCAGAAAAGATTTCCCCTTGAATCTCTAATAGATAGTTACGGTATATTCTACTAACCTCCATAGAATTACCCACCGAACTTTGAACAGTTACTGCAAACTCAACATTTTCAGAAGTAATCTTAAGACCCCAAGACACAACACTAACCACATAGGAATGTGTCGAACTATTATCGAGCAAAGCAAAATAAGGAATAGAATGAACAGAGAAATTACCTGCTATGACGTCAGGCTCATCACGATCCTCATATCTCCTAGTAGCATATACTAACCCAGGCTATCTCGCCCCAGATCTAGAAGTGCCTCTACTCTGAACTGGCCTACCTCTAGTAGCTGAACCTGAAGCAACTAGTCTAACCTGCCTTCTACCCCTAGAAAGAGCCTGAACCGAAGCCTGAGACTGACTCTGCATACACGATTCAGTAGGACGATGGGGACAATCTCTAAAGAAGTGCTCTTGCGATCCACATCTAAAACAAGCCCCAATCTTTCTCCAACACTCACCCTCATGCCTTTTATTATAGTAAAAATAGAGATGCATGGGACGAGGTCCAGTAGAACTAACAACACTAACCACTGGAGCTGCCGAAATCGCAGGCCTCACTCTCGGATAACTAGGCTGAGCTGTCTCCTCTCTAGGCCTCTTAACAGAAAGTTCACCCATAACAGGTTGAGTTGATGAACCCGCTGGCTTCTTATTACGTTCCCTATCTTGAACTCTCTAGGCCATAGTACGTGCCTCCAAACTCTCTGCAGATCTAGCTCGACTAACCAAATCACTAAATACTCTATCGTGATGCATGTTGATCCCAACCTGTAGTGAAAGTCGTAGTCCCTTCCTAAACCAATCACATTTTTCTTTTTCGTTTGTTACTAGCCTAGATGCATAGCGAACCAATCTCAAGAACTCTATCTCATAATCATTAACAGACATATCTCCTTCTCTCAAGTTCATAAAGTCGTCCCTGCACTTGTCGAGAAACTCTTCACCCACATAACGATCCTAGAAGGCCTTTTTGAAATAAATCCCATGTAATCTAACCAGCAGGAGTAGACTCCTCCACAGCGTCCCACCAATTTTGAGCCTCACCCCTCAGTAAAGAGACAATAGCTCTAACCTTCTGTCCAGTAGGGTAATTCATCTCTACAAACAATCTCTGCAAATCTTTCAGCCAATACTCAGTAACTGAAGGATCTGTACCAGTCTAGCCTCAAACACTTTCATCCCAGCAGCGATAAAATCAACAGAAATGGGCCTCCTCGGACCCTCAGACTGAACCCCAATGGATCCACGAAGCAATCTCAGTAACTCACGATTAACTGTGACACTATCCAACTTCACGGTCTCACTATCCCTTGTATCGGGCACATCCTCAATAGGAGTCTTCTCTGTAGGTAAGTCTCCTCCAACAGCTGGCTGACCCTCAGCACTCATAGGCAGCCCATCCTCATTAACATGAGGTAACTCATCTACATTTACCTCAGGCTCGAACACAGGAGTAGAGTAACTAACGGCCCTAGCAGTACGGCTCCGGCCTCAATCTTGGCAGCGACCAGTCATAAGTCTAGCACTCCTATGTGATGGCATACTATTTATCTACATCAATAAAGAGTACTAAAGTAAGAATCAGTACCGGAGGTTTAGAATAAATCGCATATATATATATACATATCTATATGTAACATAAATTATTATAACTCATTAGTTTATTTAAAATCTCCATTTAACCCCAAAAATTTTCAAAACCAAGCCTATAGAGCTTCACAGTCAATGGGTTGAACTCGACTCAGATACTACTAAATGTAACCCCCTATACCCGACCCAAAAGATACGACTGGATCTAGAAAATTATTTAAGTAATTTACCCACACCGAACTCGACAATCCAAAATCATTCACATTCATTCTTAAAAATAAATATAAATATTCATATATGAAATTTATTGTCTATAATTAATAATAAAATAAGTTAATTAAACTCCCAAAAAAATAAAATATCAAAATTCTCAAATAAATTGTATTTACAACCCAAAACGCATAGTTACTAACATAGTATGTTAAAAATCCAAAATCAAAATAATAAAATAAAATATTATAAATTTTGCAATTAAGCCTTCGGGTACCAAGTCATCTAATCTCAGAATACCTGTAAGAAAACTGTGGTGGTATGAGCTATAAGCCCAGTGTATCTCTAAAGTACATACAACCTAATGTATTTATAAATCAACATAACAATTTATATCACAAAAGGGTAATAACAAATCATATTTCTTATACAAGCACAATGCAATGCACCCATACTCCATCACACCAACACAATGAAAAGGTTCCCCAGAACCCTTTCCCAACCAACGTTACCAATCGTAGTGTGGTTTTAATATCAACCTTAAAAGGAATGATAACCACTTCTTCCACCTTACAATCCCACCCCATGAACACACAATGGTATGACCACATTATATATATATATATATATATATATTACCTCAGTCTCATTCTCAATTTATATCCCATAAATCACAATTACTGTAGAATAATCACAATAATTACTCGTCACATGCTCAAGGTACTTATATATATATATGCATAATATTATCAACATACCCTTTCACAGCTCAATCAATCACACCATTATTTATTTTTATTTTTTTCTTATCACAACACAACCATCTCAATATCAACCTGAAATCACGTAATCTCAACAACATCATATACATTGAGGTATATTATAGTTAGAAGCACACCTCAAGCAAATAGAACTCTAGCGACGAGGAGGTCGTCCACCACGCACTGTATGAGTTCCCGGTCTAACGGAATTAAATCCTACAAATACAACTAAATATTATTACAAACCTAGCCACCACTTAAACACAAAAATAAACTAAAGTAACATACGAGTAGCTCTCGGAATCGATGCAGGAACGGGTTGAATAGGTGGAGGAGGTAAATCGTCCGCCTCAAAATCTTGATCACCTAAATATGATTATTTTATATCAGTACTCCCTAAATTAGAACTCTAATATAACTTAAAGTACACAATTTAAGATAAAACTATCAAAACGGGACATTCGAGTCAGAATTTGACAAAACAGACAGCGAAATTAGACTCAGGGCGTTGAAAAATGATAGAGTAAGGTTTTTCAAAAAAAGTCAACGATCAAAGTCAACGATCAACGGCCAATCAACGGTCGGTCAATGGCCGATCAATGGTCAGTCAACGACCGATTAACGGTTGATCAATGGCCAGTCAACGGTCGGTCAACGGTTTGACTTGGTTCAATTAGGTTTGATTCACTTTGGTTTGGGTTTAAAGGTTTGATTTTGGGTCCAAAACGGTTTGGGTTTCTATAATTAAAAGGTTTGGGTTTTTATAATTAAAAGGTTTGGGTTTATTGGGTTAAAACTTTGGGTTTGATTTTTCAATTGGTTTGGGCTTAATGGATTTTCTAAAGGGTTTAAAAAGTTTGGGTTTTAAAAGGGTTATTGAGTTTAATTTTAAAGGATTTGGGTTAGGTTATAAAGGGGTTTGGGCTTCGGCACAAATTAGCCCACATCACAACACATTCCCAAAACACCAAGAATTGAAACACCCCCTCCAACCGGCGACACCACCATACCACCACCACACATGGCATCCAACCACTATGATTTTACAAACAAAAACTCCCAAATCCAATCACAACTCAATTTCGCAACTTACCAACACCCAAATCCAAAAGAAGACACAAACTAACCACAAAACAAACGGCCAAAAGTTTTGGCTCTTGAATCTCATGAATGATGGTTGAAGGGAAGGAGAAAAAGGCACGATTTACTCGCATGCACTCAAGGAACGAATTTATGATGGCGGTACCTAGCACAAACGACAAATGATCGAAGTTTGAAGGTTGAACAAAAAGGAAAGATTGAAAGAAAAGGGGAAAACAGCAAGCAAGAAACAAAATGGAAAAAAAGAGAGAGGTTGAAACAGAGTTAAAGGTGTTTTTATGCCTAAGTAAAATGGTTTATTTCCATAGGGGTCCCTAGAGTATACTAGGGTTTCTAAATTGACCCAAAACTTTCACACTCATCACAATCAAGTCCAACTTCCTCAATTAACGAATTTTTACCCAATAGGCCCTTAAATTTTTGTAATCACCTCACTTTAATCCCTAAAATTCTAGAGTGTTACATTGGAAGTACAAATAAACCTAAACTATAGTGATAACTAACTTAACTGCCACTAAGAACAACTAAAGCAAGAAGAAAAGTTGATGGGAAAAGTAAAATCTACAACTAAGGAAAAAATAAGAAACCCTAGAAAAAGAATAATAAAAGCTAAGAGAAAACCTAGAGAAAACTAAGGTTAAAACTAAACTAATGTGCGTCTCCCCTCATTAGCCAAAATTGGTTGTTTTAGGCTGAATGCTTAAGGAATTTTGTTTCCAAAATTGCCTCTACACGAGCCTTGGGTGATTGGTGGGTCGGATATACGAAGACAACCATTTTTATCTAATTTTGTCACCCTCACGATGTTGCTATCGCGATACCTAGAAGATGATATTGTGTTTCCTTAGGCAATTTCGAACCTTGGGATCTTCTTTAAGGGTGGATATTATGATACCACTGAAAGGTGGTCTCCCATCTTCCATATTGTTGGAATTATCACATTTCAAGGTATGGATATCGCGATACCATTTCTTTTGGTGTTGTTTTCGCTTATTTTCAACCTTCAACACGTCCCTACACCATTCAAACACATGTTAGGCCTCCCAATAGCAGTATTAGTCAAATTGAGTCACAAAATGAGTAAAAATGAGACATTTAAACTTATTAACTTAAAATCTAAAAAGTACGAAAAATTATGAAAAAAGACACTATTTTGCTTCAGAATAAGCTCCTTAAGTAAAATGGGAAAACTTAATTTTCCATATCAAATTATGGTAGATGAAACTCCACCAAATTTAACTCTTTGTTTGTCCTCAAGCAAACACATCAAACATGTAAAAGAAAAGACGACTCTTGAACTAAATCAAACATTTAATATTAGAAGGTATTATGTGAGATGAGTACGCACAAAATTTATAATTGTGATTTGAAATATTTTTATTTTTGAGCTTAATTTTGGTTTAGCTTAATTTTTTTTATTTTGCACTCTTTCGTTCACTCTTTTTTTTAACGTATTAATTCACGTAATCCCTTCATTTTTTTTATAAATATACATATCAAAATTTATAAACACAAAATTCTAAGGCGATACTACAATTTCTAAAGATATGCCTTTAGAAATTTTGGTTTTTTTGTAATTGAGTCGTACCAATTTTTTTTTTTGTATTAAGAACTTTTAAAATTAAATTATCAATTATCATGATCACATTTATTAAATTTTTAAGTTCAAATTGATATTTACAAACAAAAATGATTAATATAAAAAGCAATGTCAAGAATAGTTCCAACTACTTCATGAGAATAAAGCCTAAAAAAAATCTCGAGAAACCTACATTAAATTTCTTACGATTTTTTCCTTAGAAATGTTGACAATCCTTAGAAATTTTTGTATATATCAAAATATTTAAGGATATGTCATTAGAAATTGTGGTATTTGATTAGACATTTTAGTATAGTGTTTAGGAATGAGATTTCTGTATATAAAAATTTCTAATAAATTTTCATAGAAATATTGGTGTTCCTTTAAAAATCTTAGTATATATGTCACATTTTACCAAACAACTTAGTTAAATAATTAATTTTCTAGATGAGCTCCTAGAAAGCTCGTCCTAAAGAGCTCATGTAACATCTTAAAAATCAGGTTAGAAAAAATCGAGTTATTAAAATCATAAGCGGCTATCTCTTAATTTTGGAGTTAGATTTTGAGAAATTTGAACAAGTGATTTGATCTGGTTTAGTGGTTTAGTGTTCTAGTTAAGTGTGTGAAGTTTTGAGTTCTAATATTACTTCTTGAAATTATGTTTATGTGTTTATTATTTTATCAAATCTATACCTTTGAACAGGTGTGTTATAAGGTATTTCGATTAACTGATATCAATGATGAGCCTAATAATTCAATGGTTAAGCATCTGTCTAATCTTTAGTCTCGTGTTTGAATTTTTACGTATACGATAAGTCATTTTATTTTTGCACTTCTCTATAAAAACCGATTTCCAAATTTTAAAAGAAAGGCCTCTGACATTCGTAACTTCCTTTCTTTTTGTTTCCTCTACAGTTTTTTTCCCATTTTCTTTTGCTTGATTCTTGGATTCCCGTTTTGGTATGTTATTTCGTTGATAGTTACTAAACTGCATCATACTACAGAAGCATAGTGCTTCTCTCGTTGTTTAGGATTCAAGCGTGTGCGGTCATTCGTCGGTAAGCAAACTTTTATTTGTTCTGGTTTGAGCGCTGAAGTTTCATCATAAATTGATTATTGTGATTTAGTGCATTGTTTGAATTGTTATGATGAATTGGACGTTTGGAATTTGCTTTAGGCTTGAAGATTGCATTTGGGTGCTTCTACGTCGTCGTATAACAGGAGGGTATCGAAACCCCATCTTTATTTTACTTTAAACCGTCAGAAAAATGAAGTTCTTGATGGCACACGAGCTGACACACGAGTGTAATTTTTATAAATATTATTAAATTAATAGAATATTTATCTACAAAATAAATATAAAATTAAATTTAATATTAAAATAATCACTTTAATATTAAATTAATAAAATACTATTAAGATTATTATTAAATTAAATTTTTATAAATGTTTATTTTTAAATATGCTTATTATATTATGCGAGGTGGGCAGGAATAAGGCGGGGCGAGCAAGGATGGGGATTAGGCGGGCACAAGATCATACCCACGTCGGGTCTAATTTTTTTCCATCCTCGCCCCACCACCCACGAAACATATACCCATCCCTGTCCAATTAGGTGCGTAGTGTATGGGGACCTCACAAAACCCGCGCCACTGACATCCCTAATTTTAAGTGATAAGTTGTTTATTATCTACTAATATTTTTCATATTTTTTTATTAAAAAGTTTTTTTATTTATTTTTTTATTTTGGATTATCAAATATTTTAATAAAAATTAAATCAATTGAACCCAACTAATGGTTCCAAGGGGAAATATGACGATGTTCATCCAAAAAGATCCGGATTCGAGTACGTGTGTGTGCGTTTGACAAAAAATTTAAAAAGTATGAACATTAAATCAACTAAGAATAGATTTAATTTTTCAATAATTATTGAACAAGATTTTAGTTTACAATAATTTTGATTAAATGTTAATATTAAAATAATCAATTATAAAAAATTAACATTTTTTTTTCTATTAAACCCACTAAAAAATATTTTCTATTTTTGCAACCATAATTTTAAGTTAATTTGCAATATTTTGACATGCTAAGATTAAAATCAATGTAAAAAACAATGCTATGGTTTTTCTTTTTTGAAAGTCAAAGCAATGCTATGATTAATTTGGAGCGAATAAATATCAAACTTGAAATTAAAAATAAACATAAAAAATTAAAAGTACACCATAACATAAAATATTAGATAAAATTATATTTTTTTGGTGAATTATAAAAAATTAAAATTTAACAATGATATAATTAATACAATTTAAATTCAAATTACTCCTATCATGATAAACATCCTAAATATTAAGTTAATGCACAAAATATAGATGATATAGAAAAAATTATTTTCTGCAACTTATGTGCACCGATGATATGAAAAAAATAATGAATTGAAAATCTTTATTTATGTGTATGAATGTATATCTATTAATTTAATTGATTTGACGTATAGTTTAAGTGGAGAGAAGGATTTATGTAACAATTCCTGCATTCAAGACGTGCGTTTACTCTTTCAACAGAGGTAACGTTAGGTTGGTTAAAGAAAGAAACAGAGTATCTAAAAAAAAAAAGAGTAATTTTTCCTTTTTTCCGCGCAAGCCCTGATTCCAGATCTCGGCCATTTTAATTTGGGCACTTGTAAAATAATTTCTTCATCAGTTCCAAAAATAGAAGAGAGTAATACAATAATTCCTATGGCAGCCGTGTGGTCTCTTCTCATGCTTCTTTCTTCATTCTTTGTGGCTAGAGGAGTTGAAGAAAAGCATTCAAACGGCACAATTGGGCTGGGATATTCGCTTTCCCCCATGACTCCACCCACTTCATTGGCTTCACCTTCTGGTCGTTTCGCATTTGGTTTTTACAGTCAAGGCAATGGCTTTTCAATTGGAGTTTGGCTGGAGGGCAATGGAAAGACCGATAACAAAGTTGTATGGACAGCAAACCGTGATGACCCACCGCTCCCTGCAACTGCTACTCTGACACTAAACGAGAAAGGTTTGCTTCTTTCGAGCGCTGTGAGCGGAGAAAATAAAATTATTGCTTCTCCAAACAATTCGACTGTCAGTGTCTTCTCTGCCTCCATGCTAGATTCAGGCAATTTTGTGCTCTACAACGAAGTCAATCATACCATTTGGGAGAGTTTCGAGCATCCTACAGATACCCTTTTAGGTGGTCAGGCTCTATTAACTAATCACGAGTTGATCTCCAGTTCTTCAGAAAATGATCACTCATCCGGAAGGTTTCATCTAAGTATGCAACTAGATGGGAATCTCGTTCTATACCCTCTAGTCGTCGATGATGCTGTTACAACTGCCTATTGGGCCACAGATACTTATGGTGTGAATCGTTCACTCCGATTATTTTTTAACTCGACAGGCTTCCTACAACTTATCAACAACACTGATTCCTCCATCTACCAAGAAGTTAATTCTAAATTTTTTTCAGAGGTGAGCTACAATGACCACAACGAGAACACCACCACCACCAGCAACGACAGTATTGTTCACAGTGCAAGCCTTGATGTTGATGGAAATTTCCAGTTATTTACTCATCAATTTGAGCCAAGTGGTGGATTTCGAACTTCCCGAGTGTCGCGTGCGTTGAAGGATTCCTGTAAAGTTGCAGGCTTTTGTGGTATCAATAGCTATTGCACATTTAATGATGAACGAGCTTACTGTGCATGCCTTCCCGGCACGGATTTTATCGATCCTCAACGCAACACCCTCGGCTGCAAGAGAAATTATAGTGAAGCACATTGTAAAGGAGGGAAGGACAATATACCCCTTTATAACATCAGTCCATTGCAAAATATAAAATGGACTACAGGTATATTTTACAGTGAAGAGCTAATGTCCATGGTTGCCTGCAGCCAAACATGCTTGGAAGACTGTAATTGTGAGGTAGCACAGTTTAGCAATGGAATTTGCAGGAAACAAAAGCTTCCACTATGGTATTTGCTACGACAACAGGGTGATAATGGCCTAGTGAGTCCCACAATTTTCTTGAAGATGGGAATCAGAAGCCTAGAAGCAGAGAACGGTACTGTTACCCATGAATTAAAGACCCAAATCAAACGGAAAGATCCGACGGTGCAAATTCTTCTTTTAACTTTCAGTCTTGTCGCATGTTCATGTGCTTTACTTGCAATCTCTGGTGTATTCATTTATAAATTTCGAGTTCTAAGATACAAAAGGCTGTTGGAACTTGGAAATTTGGGCCTAACCGGAGAGCTTACGTTGACATCGTTTTCATACAATGAACTCAAGAGAGCAACTAATGGGTTTAAAGAAGAGTTGGGTAAGGGATCCTTTGGAGCAGTCTACAAAGGGTCTTTAAACAGAGGAAGAAATTTGATTGCAGTAAAGCGACTGGAGAAGTTAGTGGAGGAAGGTGAAAGAGAATTCCAAGCAGAAATGCGAGCAATTGGCAGAGCTCACCACAAGAATTTAGTTCGACTTTTGGGATACTGTGCTGAGGACTCCAAGAGGGTGTTGGTGTATGAGTACATGGGCAATGGCTCCCTTGCTGATCTACTGTTCAAGTCAAGACAGCGCCCTGATTGGGATGAAAGAACAAGAATAGCCCTGGATGTTGCTAGAGGAATCCTCTATTTACACGAGGAGTGTGAGACCCCAATCATTCACTGTGACATAAAGCCGCAAAACATATTGATGGATGATTATTGGAGAGCTAAAATTTCAGACTTCGGGCTGGCAAAACTGTTGATGGGGGATCATACAAGGACCTTCACAGTAGTGAGGGGAACTAGAGGATACATGGCCCCAGAATGGCATAAGAATGTTCCAATATCAGCGAAGGCTGACATTTACAGTTACGGAATTATGCTATTGGAAACTGTGTTTTGCAGGCGAAACTTGGACACCACTGTATCAAACCCAGAGGAGATCATTCTGTCAATTTTGGTGTATAAATGTCTGGTTGAAAAAAAGTTGGATAAGCTTGTGCTTGGTGAAGAAGTAGATAAGAAAAGCTTGGAAAGAATGGTGATGGTGGCACTTTGGTGTATCCAAGATGAACCAGCACTTCGTCCTTCCATCAAGACTGTAGTGATGATGCTGGAAGGCATTACTGATATATGCATTCCCCCATGTCCAACTGCTTCCTCCATATAATTCAAGTCACGACCCAACAATCAATCATCTCACTCAGAGTGTTTGTTTAGTTTATGTTACGTAAAGACTGCGTCAGGTTTGTATTTCCTCTGGCTTGCAATAAATTTATAAAATGCTTCCTGCAGCAGTGTCCTCCCATCATCTCCTATTGCTCTGGTAAAAACTTGCAAAAGGGTTATGTAAGCAAAGCCATCATGTGTATGCTAAGACTACTAATAAGTCCTTTTGTCTTGGACTTCTTGTTATGATCTCATAAGACAGGATGTTAAGAAACTGAATAATCATTTTTTTTTTTTTGTGAATTACAAAAGGATGGCAAAGTGCTAACAACAACGCGGCTAGCGCGACTCGAACTCAGATCACACTTGGTACGGTAGTAAACACCTTAGTCATCAGGCTAACACACGAGGTTTAATAACAGAGAGATTGTGCATTAGAATAGCAGCATCCAAGAGCAAAACCAGAACTCAGAGGCTGTGACTGTAGAACATGTTCCGGCAAAGGTACATGAGAATTATCAACTTATGTGATATTGGTATATTTTTACATATGTACAGCTACAGCGCTATGGTTTGAAAGACGACTACTACTACTACTACATGCTATACAGCTGAAGCCATCTTCCTCTTTTTGTGATCATATGAATACAATACAAGTTTTCTCGGTTAAAGCCCAGGAACAATACCAACAATGGCCAACCATGGCAGCCCATACAAACATTTATGGGTAATGCGAGTAAATCTATATAACTAGGAAGGCCCTAATGAAACATGCCCTAGAAAAATGGTTAAATGTCAAATATAATCCCTCTATTATGCTTAAATTTAAGATTGAATCTCTACGCTTTGGTCATTGTATTTTTATAATGTTATTAATAAGTCCAAATAGTTAATATAGTTAACTTTTCAATTAAGATGTAATGTGTTTATATATAATTTAAATGTCCTAAGGGTCTTAAAGACGAACACATGACTTCTTAATTCTTTTGGATTTGTCTTCTTTCTTGTTTTGACATTATAAGATAATGATCAAACTTCAAATTTAGCTCCTCTACTATATTGAAACTTGAGATTTACTATACATACTTTAATTTTTTATAGAATTTGGTTCTTCTATTTTTATAATGTTATTAGTTAGTCTAAATATTTAATATTGTTTAACTTAACAATGTTAAGTATTTTAATCAAATTGCTGACATCAATTTTTTTTATTAAGAACACTCTTTCAACAAAAAAAGAAATTATTTTATGATGAGCTCAAATCGGTGTTTTAAGAAAAAATTCGCATAAACATTTTCAATGTTATTTTTATCGGTATACAATTACTAAGTATTTTTTTTAATTTTAAAATGTCAAGTCAATGAATTTAATATAAAAATTTTAATTGTGGTACAACTTGCCCTAAAAATTTAAACTCGAAAAGTATAGAGATAAAATTTCTGAAAGTAAAAGTAGAGTGACTAAATTTTAAATGTATAAAATGTATAGGGACTTAGAATATATTTTAACCTTCAAAGTTTTGCTTCATTTTTGTTGGTTGAAACTAAAATATTCACCACTAACTAACCTCTCTCACTGCAGGTGCTTTCTAAACATATAAACAGTTGGTGATGAAATGTGCTCTATTTACATTAAATATGCATATTTTTTTTACTCCCATCATTTCAAGAAGCGTGCAAGTATAAAATTAAAAGGTAAATTATACAGATTATCAATCAATTATAAAAAAATTTCATTTTAAGCATAAAAATTAAAAGAAATTGTAATTTAAATACTCACATTACATAATTTTATTATTTTAATCACTTCTATTAAAATAGAAAACGGACAACTCACGTGGAAATTTTTAAAATTATATTAATATTTAATAATTTCCGGCTAATAAATTTTTTCCACGTCTGAAATTCCTTTAGCCTAAACCTAAGCTAATTGTGAAACTAAGGAAAAAAATTTCTACATTCAAGTGCTAGAAAAAAAATTGCAGAGTTACCCTTTCCCTTTCTCGCCCAATCTCTGCCTCAAGCACCTCCCTCTGTAGTTTCTCATACTCTGCTTTGGCTACCTTGAGGTGCCTCATCCCGGCTTGCCACCCCAAGCTTTTTATAGTCGAGGTCAGTTAGGGGGTAGCTATTTACCTCCAGGGCCTGATCATTAGTTTGATGATGTGGTTGAGATTTACCCATCTTGAATCTTGTATGTCTCTTTTGTTACTATTTTTTTAATTAACCTTTAGTTTAAAGTTTTAATTTTTAAGCTTTGTTATCTCTAAAGATTGGATTTTTGTATCTGGGTATTAGCAGAATGTTGAGATCCTTCAAATTTACTTGCTTCAATTGTTTCTAATTCTAATATATCTTGATGTGGTGTTTCTCCTTCAAATTTACTCCCCATGATTCTAGATAGTGCTGTTTTTCTCTAAAAAAAAAGTAATGTTTTTGTAATTATGATTTTAAAAAAATGAATATTTTTTCAAGTATTGCAATAACAAAAATAAAACTGGACATAACAAAAAATTTGCCCGCAATTCAGTGTCTCTACATTTGCAGAGATAAACTCAATGAGAAATATTTTCTCTTTTTAAATACTTACAGCAATTGACTCTAAATCTATCACATTTCACTTTTGTACTTTTAAAGACTAACCCTCACTATTAAAATTCACCTTCATAAACTTAGTATGTAAAACTAAAATACAAAGGTTTACAATCAAATGCACTCTCATAAAGAATGTTCCTCACTTGAACAGATTAAATGCTCTCAATTCTTGGACATATCCTATAAAATCTCTCAATTATATAGAATTGTTTGAAGCTGGCTAACATAGAGAATATCTATAACAATTCTTATAAAACAATCACTTTATAAGTTAAATAAAATATAATAATAGCAAACAAGGTAAACAAAGATTTATGATTTAATTCTGTCCGACCCTCTTTATATATTTTTTTAAGTGATATGATTTTCATTGATGGGCTAGATACGATCTACAATTTTAATATAACCTAATACCTAGCTCAATAAATTATCAACAACTCAAATATGGAAATAGTCTAGTCTGTCATAATTTATTAGGGAGTGGGCACTCCCTTAGACACTTCTTTTGTCTTTTCGTATTTTTCAACAATCTCCTCTTTTGACAATTTGTTGAACAAAACACAAACAAAGTAAGAAGCTTAAACATAAATTAACAACTTGCTCCCTCTTAGCATATTTCCTTTTAATCCAACAATAATGAATCACGAAAAATATACGCAACCAAAGTAATCATCATCTATTCACCAAATGAAATCCAACCATTAGAAGTAGAAAAATCAAGAAACAAACCTCCAGAAACCAGAAGTTCTAAAAAACAACAGTAACATCAACAAATTTCAAGCAAAATATGAATCTCCCCTATCACCAACAACTTCCACTTACTCTCTTTCTCCCCCTTTTTGATCAACAAGACTGCCAACTTATTCTTCGTTAGGAATGAGTATTAGATTAGCACGAAGAGCCTTTTGCCTATCTCTGATCTTCTTAGTAGTCTTGGCTTCAATAAGGAGTCTGGTAATGTGCCTATCATTGGCTTCAATAAAGGACGTAAGATCTTCAATCATCCTTTTATGAATATTAGAGTGAATAGCCTTGGGGATTGAAGAAGTTGGCACTTCTTGGGTCTGAGGTGCTTCTTCTTGCTCAACATCATCATTCAAAATTACTCCCCCTCGACAACAGCATCACCTCTCCCCCTCAGCAGGACCGATCATATTCAGAAAATAACATTTCAGGGTCGCCCTTATCATTGTAGGGCTAACTTTTTACCATTCTCCACATATAAATACCTTCTAATGTAACTTACTATTTTTCTTACTTAATACGTTGCAGCAAATTAGCATAAAACTCCATAACAACATTACGGACACATGACTTAACTCATTGACACTAAGAAACCACTTTTCCCAAGAAGTACATCTATGCCATGATCAACAAAACCCCCCAAAATGTGATAATAGGTTGGATGAAATGATTTGGTATTAAAGTAGAATTGGTAAATTGTGTAATTTATATGTTTATGTAATACTAAAGGCTAGAAATGAGTATATGTAATTGGTAACTTTGCTGAAATTACATAATTGAAATATATCGGTTTGGTTTGTTTAGGTGTTGCAAAATGGTACTGTTTGGACCTTTTGGAAACAAACAATTACATCGCGATGTCAAACCCATAACGTCATGACGAGGAATTAACAGTGAGTTGCATCACGACCTAAAACCCTCACAATTGCGACGTCAACTCGATAGTTTACAAACTTTACATTTCGTATCATGACCTAAAGCGTGTGATAAATGCACAAATAACATCTCATGGTGGTCAATAGATGAAATGGGACTCATTCGACCCACTTGAATTGGCTCGATTCGTAGAACACATGGAAAAACTCATCTACTTGAGGCCTTGGTGGCCTAGTGAAACATTTAATGAAGATTAGGGCTACCTTGGTAATATGGCAAGTAATCTTATAAGATATGTAATCCGATAAGATTTGATTATGTAATATTAAGGGATTATGTAAAACCTTTGAGAATCTCAATTGTAGGTAGGCTATAATCTTGATTTTGATGTAACTTAATTTATACCGTGGGATTTGGGAGAGTTTAATTATAAATAGAAACCTTCCCCTCATTTGTAATCACTCAGTTGTAATCTTTCATAGCAATTGAATACTATTGAGAGTATTTACTCAAACATTTGACGTGTTGCTCTTTTGTTTTGAATTGCTTCCACTTTATTTTCGATGCATTTACCCAAACATCATTCCAAAAGCTAGTGGTATGTCCATTGCCAGTTGATGAATGAATGTTGCACCTAATATCATCTCAAACCCTTGCAATGAATCACCATACATGAGAAGCATTTGGTCGATTAATACTGGCTGGACATGTTTCCACCATGTTATATTTAGAGCATAAAATTCGAACCCATCATCTCAAACCCTTGCAATGAATCACCATACATGAGAAGCATTTGGTCGATTAATACTGGCTGGACATGTTTCCACCATGTTATATTTAGAGCATAAAATTCGAACCCACAAAGTTTCTTTGTTGGTCAAAATTGTGAAGCCCAATTTCATTAGGAAGTAATGGTTATTCACATTCAATTTTCGAAGACCTAAACCCCATGCTTATTGGGTTGGCAACATTGGTTCCAAGACACAAGAGTCGGCTTCTTAGAGTCAATACCCCTCAAATAAAGCTTCTAACGATCTTCCCAATTTCCATACAAATGCCTATAGGGATCTTAGCAATTTGCATGTAGTAAGAAGAGACTGAGAATAACACTGACTTGTTGGGAGTGGAATACCCAAGTAGAATATCTTTGGTGACTCATTGGATTACAGTTACCATGTTTTAGTACATGAGTTTGCAATAGACTAATTTCAATTGGTAATTTTTAGCCACTCACATGGTTTGTTTCGAGAAAAAAGGTAAATTTTCTACTTATTTTGTAGAGATCTTTTTTTTTTACAAGAGTTTTTACTTATCTTTCTAATTTCAAGTGTAAATTTGTACTAGTTGTTCTTTATTTTATGTTTAACTATTATAATACATATGAAATAAATGAGCTTTTTCCTCATGTTATTACATGAGAAACTAAACAAGTCATAAATAATTAACATACTATTTGGTACCTAATTTTGTTTTCAATGTTCAATTTAGTACCTCAAATTTTTTGTCTCAATTTAGTATATGAGTTTGGATTTGACGTTCACTTTAGTACGTAATTTTTTTCAATTTCATACTATCTAGCCTTTTCAAAAAGAGTTCAATTATTTTTTAATGGAAAAACTAACTAAAACATTAAATTTTAAAACATTGCAGCCTGTATGACAATTCACGTGTATTTCATCTATTTTTTTTAATTTTATGAACTTTTTATATTTTTTAATTTTTTTTTGAATATTTTATAAATTTTAAATTATTTGTTGATGTAACATATAAGACAAATATTATAATGTCATGTATTGTACATGGATTATCATGCAAGTTGCCATACCTATATTGTTTAAAAAAAGTTATTGTTTTAGTCAATATTTTTGTTAAAAAAAGTTAGTTAACTCTTTTTGAAATATTAATGACAAAATTTAGCTAAAAAATAAGTGTAAAATTGATAAAATACATAAATATTGAGAGTTAAATGCAGGCAAGATGATTTTTTTGGCTTTTCAACTTTACAAAAAAAATTATTTTAACCCTTCATTTATTTTTCGTCTTTTTTAACATTTGAACTTGCATTTTTTTTAGTTAAATCACTTAAAAGTGAATGGAAAAATTAACAATTTTTTAATATTGTTGAAGTTACATACACGTGAATTGCCACATGAATAATATATTAACATTTAATTATTTTTTAATAATTTTTATGATTTTTAATTTATGACTTCATTCCGGTGATATAGAAAGAAACCTATCTCAATTGGACTTCCACTTTCCATGCAAAATATTGGTGAAGTCGCCGTGCACAATGTTAACAGTAGGTAAAAAAGGTCTAAGCATGGGCCGTGGCATCAATTAATTTCTGAATAAGATGCTAAGTATGTCTTCCATAATTGAAAGGATGGAGGGGTGCAATGAGGATATTTTATTTTTAATTCATTTATTTATTTTGTATACATTTGATTTGATTGTTTTTTTCTTATTTTATTATCTTTCTTATAATATTTTATCTTTATATTTGGTACAATTTTTATGAATAAATAACATTTAAGATTTTATGATTCTATCATGACATCAGGAGTTTGTTTGATCCAAATTGTTTTCATATATATTTTGATTTAATGGTTTAAGAAATCTTTTAAAACAATTTCAAACACAATTAAGACTCAAATGTTAAATAACAAATTAATTTTTTTAATTAACGATTTTTATTATTGATCGTTACTGTGTTAGCATGGTCATTACCAATTGTTCATTCAATTGTCATTATACTAACTTATCATGTCAATAAAAATTATTAAAAATTTATAAAAGAAAATCAAGCTTAGAATCAAGCCAGATAAGTGAACATCCTCGGATGTACCTTTTAAATTATAAAAAATCTTGTACAATATTATAAATATTATTTTAAAAATAGAAATTATTGATTCTTGCTTTTCTTGTTATTCCATTTGTTTAGGTTTATTTTCAATCTGATTTTTTTAAAATTGTAAAAGTTTTAATATATATATATATATATATATATATATATAAGAGAAATGGTGATTTTTGCTTTCTCAGAACATATAAATCCTTTTATAATAAAATTTTAAAATTATAAGATCCAAATCAGGGGTGAAATCATAAATTTTTTTAGATGGATTGAAATTAAAATGTATATTTTTATTATAGTAAAAATGTAAATTTATCATTTTAATAGATTATATTTTTATAATTTTTAAAACATTAAATTAATTTTTTATCATTTTAAAAAAAATTAAAATACAATTTTACCATTAAAATTTATAAAATTTTAAAAAATAAAAAAATTATTTTAAAAGATGGAGACTCCTGTTAACCCTTAAATTTGCCACTTATACAAACCCACAACCGCATGATTGAAAATTGTATGCTTTGAAAATTGTATACTTTTCAACATTGCATCTTTACATATCTTGTATTGGAGTTAACAACTGATTGAGAAAATGTCTCTAAAAGTATATCAAACACCAATACCACAATTAGCAAATTAGATAAAAAAAAAATCTATAGCAAGAACTATAAAAATTTATTTTTATCTATTGTGAGATAAAGAAAAAAAAAAAGCAAGAATCACCATTTCCATTTTTTAAAATATTTTTTTACCATGTTTTAATAATTTCTTTTAGTTTTTATTTTTATATATTAAAAGAATTTTGCTTATAAATAATAATTAACATGAATAAATGGGTATCCAGATTTAAATAAATTTAGATGTCTATTTATCTATATTCATTTTCAACTTAAATTTTTTAATAATTCTTATTTTTTGCTAAATTTAATTACCATGTCAATATCATGATGGTTGATTGGGTGGAGATTAACCACCACGTTAATATAGTAACAATCAACAGTGAAATTAATTAGTCAAAAGGCTTAATTGATGTGTTTTTCAAGAAGATATTTTATTGTTTTGGAGAAAATTTCAATTTCTTGGACTATTTTTCTTCCTTGGCGTGGTTGATTATCTTTTTGCATCAATTCTTCATTTGATTTTGCCTTCTTTTGTTGCTTTCTACTTGTCTAAATTATCATTTGTTTTCGAGAACCAGTGTTATAATTATTTTGTCACTGTCAAACTTAGAATGACAGTCTTTTTTTTTTCTTTTACCATGTGCAATTGTCACCCAAAAATATATTATTTTCAACAAAATTAAAGATTTTACTTAAGAAATATACTATTTTGGAAATTATTAGCCAAAAAGCTTAATTGATAAGTTTTGTATGAAGGAATTTGATTTTTTTTGGGAGGGGAATTTGAACAGTTATTTGAGCCCTTTATTTTTTATTTTAATAACAAAAATAAATAAAATTTTTAACTATATAATTAATTTACTCTTTCATTTAAAGTATAAAAATTAATTAGATAAAATAATAATATGACAATCAATATAAAAAAACTACTAAAAAAACCCTTGTTAATTATTCATACATTAATCTCCATACAAACCTATCAATGACAAGGGTATTACGACATACATTTGAATATGCTGAAGGTGAGAAAAAGTGAAAATAAATGTTTTTCGAAAAAAAAAAAAAAAAAGGAAGAAGAAAGCTAAGCTCTAATAGTGGATTCGTCTCTGCAACAGTGTTCCAATTTGCTCATTAACTCGTTTGCTCGTCTCCTTACATCACCAAACCCAACTATGGCTCATTTACTACAGTCAGATATTCTCTTTCTATTCCTTCTCCTTTCTTTACATGTTATTATTATAGCTCAAGGAAACGAGTCGAGCATCATCCAACCAGGTTCTTCACTTTATGCCGGAAAACACCCTAGTTCATGGCCCTCATCTTCAGGGTATTTCCGATTTGGTTTCTATCCACAAGGCAATGGATATGCGGTTGGAATCTGGCTTGTTGGCCGGCCAGTAAACACCATTGTCTGGACTGCAAATCGAGATGATCCGCCTGTCTCCTCAAATGCTACTTTGGAATTCACAAGACAAGGCAGGTTGCTTCTTCGAACTGAGGACGGTATGGAAAAAATCATTGCGAATCTGACCAGGTCGGTATTTGTTGATTCAGCTTCTATGTTGGACACCGGGAATTTCATGCTCTACCAGAACAGGACTGTTGTTTGGGAGAGCTTTAATTTTCCAACGGACACAATATTAGGAGGCCAGAATTTAAGCGGTTCTCATAACCAGTTGGTTTCCAGTGTGCCAAGGTCAAACCATTCATCTGGGCCATATTTGTTGAGAATGCAGGATGATGGTAACCTTTTAGCCTATGCAAATAATCCTGCTGAACTTGATCCTAGTGATGCATACTGGGCCACTATGACTAACGGTTGGTATTTGTCTGTGTTGAATCTCAATGAGAGAGGCGTTCTAGCAATGTATTCATCGCCAGAATTCCACCAAAAACACGTTTTGGCAAACGTCTCCGCAACTGGGAACGAAACAATGATTATCTACAGAGCAACCCTTGATCCTGACGGAAATTTCAGATTGTACTCGCATCAACTCGAAAGCAATATTATCTCAAACAAGTGGCAGATTCTGAATGATGAATGTGACGCTAAAGGTCACTGTGGGTTGAACAGCTACTGCTCCAGCAGGGGTAACGATATCGACTGCTATTGCTATCCTGGTTTCACATTTATCGACGAGAATACCAAATCCCTGGGCTGCTCTCAGAATTTCACTATAGATGGGTGCGAGGCAAGGAAAGATCTAGTGATACACTACAATATCACTACCTTAGACAATATGAATTGGGCTGGTGATCCTTATTCTGTGAAGCCTAACTTGGAGAAGGAAGACTGTAAGAAAGCTTGCCAGGAGGATTGCTCCTGTGGCGGAGTTCTCTATTCTGACCCAAAAAGCTGCAGGATGTATAGGCTACCGCTCAAATATGGTAGAAGACATGGAAATATAACAACCACAGCCTTCATCAAGTTGATCCTGGGTAGCACCATTAGCGCCCCGCCTGAAACAAGTCAAATATTGATAAGCGAAGGAAACCAAAGCCTCATTTTAACTATGGGCTTAAGTTTGGGTTCCGTCACAAGCTTGTGTTTTGTGATTGCAATATGTAGCTTCTTGTTATACAGGCACCGAGTCCAAAATTATGAGAAGCTTTTAGAAAATAAAAGTTCAGGATTAACCGAGCAGTTTACGCTACGATCATTCACTTTCGATGAGCTAGATGAAGCAACACATGGTTTTCAAGATGAGTTAGGTAAAGGTTCATTTGGAACAGTTTATAAAGGAATTTTGCCAGGGGATGGTAAAAGTAAAACTATTGCCGTTAAAAGACTGGAGAAAGTTAACGAAGGAGAAACAGATCAGATTCGAACCGAGATGACAGTCATTGGAAGAACTAATCACAGGAACTTGGTCCGATTGCTTGGTTTTTGTGTGGAAGGTTCAAGGAAGCTCCTCGTTTATGAATACTTGGGTAATGGCTCACTGGCAAACTTTCTGTTCAACATGAATAAACGCCCAGTGTGGAAAGAGAGAGCCCGAATTTTATTGGACGTAGCTAAAGGTATCCTTTATTTACATGAAGAGTGTGAGGGGTGTATCATCCATTGCAACCTCAAGCCCCATAACATACTCTTGGATGAATCATTGACTGCAAAGATTTCAGATTTTGGATTCGCAAAGCTATTGAGGCCTAATCAAACATGCAGTACCCCTAGGACCAAAGGGACAGCATGGTACTCGGCACCTGAATGGCAAAGCAGTGGATTGGTGTCGGTAAAAGTTGATGTATACAGTTTCGGAGTGATACTATTAGAGATCATATGTTGCAGAAGCAACATAGAAGTACAGGTTTGTAGTGCAGATGAGATACTACTTTCTACATGGGTATACAGTTGCTTTATTGGGGGAGAATTGAATAAGCTTGTGGAAGGTGAAGAAGAAGTGGACATGAAAATGGTGGAAAGATTTGTGAAGGTCGGGCTTTGGTGCATTCAAGATGATCCCAATTTACGTCCACCGATGAAAATTGTGATCTTGATGTTGGAAGGAACAATGACTATGCCAGTCCCGCCATCTCCATCATTTCTGTTATAACTTTGATTTAGTATTTACTTTAATTATGCTGTTCATGTAATGCATGGCGATGTGCTTATTTTTCTTTTCTTTAATGTAATATAGTTATGTAAGATAAAAGAGTTTAATTCTAAAAAAATAAAATTTCAGTAGTTAAAAAAAATTAATTAAGTGGTTTGTGTTCTTATAATTCATCAAAAAATTTTTTGATTTAATATTTATTTAGTCCAATTAACTTTTAATAAATAACTAAAATGTTATTTCTATTAAAAAATTTAACAAGTATTATTACAAAACGATCCAATCAAATTATCAGTGTCTAACAATATAAGTACAAATATAATGTTGACATGATGATCAAGTTATTCACCGTCCCAGGTGTTATTTGAGTTCAAGTCGCGTTATAATTGCATTGCTATTAAGGTTTTGTCCTCCTCTTAATAGCAATGTGATTAACGAGACTCAAATTCAAGCCACAACTGAACCAGTGATATATTTTTTAAGTTTCTTAAAATTTATCCTACTAAAATTACTGATTTAGCCTGTCTAGTTTCATTTTCGTCATTTGCATTAACTTTTTTTAATTTCTAAAAATTCACTTTCAAATTCCAATTAAATAATTTGTTGATATTTTTATTTTTTATTATCTTTTAGACTTCAGCCATTTATTATTAGTCATCACTTCCAAAATAGAAGAGAGAAACACCATATTTCCCATGGCTTGGGTCTGGGCTCTTCACTTGCTCCTTTCTTCTCTCTGCGTGAAGCGGTCAAGTAGCATCATTTCACTGGGATCTTCGCTGTCCTCGGCCACTCAATCCATCCCATGGCGTTCGCCTTCTGGTCGCTTTGCATTTGGCTTTTATAATCAAGGCGGTGGCCTTTCTGTTGGAGTTTGGTTAGACGGTGGAGGAAAGAACGATAACAAAGTTGTATGGACAGCGAATCGTGATGATCCGCCGCTCCCGCTCTCTTCGAATGCTACTCTGATATTAAATGACAAAGGTGTGCTTCTTTCGATCGCTGTGAGCGGAAAAAAGAAAGTTATTGCTTCTCCAAACAATTCGACTGTCAGTGTCTTCTCTGCCTCCATGCTAGATTCAGGCAATTTTGTGCTCTACAACAAAGTCAATCATACCATTTGGGAGAGTTTCGATTATCCTACAGATACCCTTTTAGGTGGTCAGACTCTATTAACTAATCACGAGTTGATCTCCAGTTCATCAGAGAAAGATCACTCACCTGGAAGGTTTCATCTAAGTATGCAAGAAGATGGGAATCTCGTTCTATACCCTCGACAGTCCGAAGATTCTACTATAAACGCCTACTGGAGCACAAAAACTTTTGGGCTGTACTTGTCGCTCCGCCTTTTTCTTAACGCCACAGGCCTCCTCCAACTCATCAACAACGATGATTCGTCCATCTACAAGACAATTAATCTTTCCTTTTTTCCGGAGCCGACCTACAATGACTACAACGAAAGCAGCAGCAGCAACAACAACAGTACTGTTTTCAGTGCAAGCATTGATGTTGATGGGAATTTCCGGTTATATGCTTATCTGTTTGAGCGAAATGGTGGGTTTCAGACTTATCCACTGTTGAGGGCGTTGTTAAATTCCTGTAAAGTTAGAGGCTTTTGTGGTCTCAACAGCTATTGCACATTTAATGATAACCGACCTTACTGTGCATGCCTTCCCGGGACTGATTTTATTGATCCTCTTCAGAACAACCTTGGCTGCAAGAGAAATTATTCTGAAGCATACTGTAAAGGAGGGAAGGCCAATATACCCTTTTATAACATCACTTCAATGCAAGGTATTGAATGGACTACGGGCAGTTTTTACAGTAAAGAGCTATTGTCCAAGGATGCGTGCAGCCGAACATGTTTGGAAGACTGCAATTGTGAGGCAGCACAGTTCGAGAATGGGATTTGCAGGAAACAAAAGCTTCCACTGAGGTATTTGCTACGAGATCCTGACGCCCAAGTGATTTCTACAGTTCTATTGAAGGTGGGAATCATAAGCCTTGAAGCAGACAACAACACTGTTCCCTCTGAATTAAAGCCACCCAAAGTCCTAATCAAACGGAAAAATACGACGGTGCTACTTCTTCTAACTTTCAGTTTTGTTGCATGTTCATGTGCTTTGCTTACAATCTCTGGTGTGTACATTTATAAATTTCGAGTTCTAAGATACAAAAGGCTGTTGGAACTTGGAAATTTGGGCCTAACGGAAGAGCTTACGTTGACATTGTTTTCATACAAAGAACTAAAGAGAGCAACAAATGGGTTTAAAGAAGAGTTGGGTAAAGGATCCTTTGGAGCAGTCTACAAAGGGTCTTTAAACAGAGGAAGACAGTTGATTGCAGTGAAGCGACTGGAGAAGTTAGTGGAAGAAGGTGAAAAAGAGTTCCAAGCAGAAATGCGAGCAATTGGTAGAGCTCACCACAAGAATTTAGTTCGACTTCTGGGATACTGTGTTGAGGATTCCAAGAGGCTATTGGTGTATGAGTACATGGGCAATGGCTCCCTTGCAGATCTACTTTTCAAGTCAACACAGCCCCCAGATTGGGATGAAAGAACAAGAATAGCCCTGGATGTTGCTAGAGGAATCCTCTATTTGCATGATGAGTGTGAGACTCCAATCATTCACTGTGATATAAAGCCGCAAAACATATTGATGGATGATTCATGGAGAGCTAAAATTTCAGACTTTGGGCTGGCAAAACTGTTGATGGGAGATCAAACAAGGACCTTCACAGGCGTAAGGGGAACTAGAGGATACATGGCACCAGAGTGGCAGAAAAATACTCCAATATCAGTGAAGGCTGACATTTACAGTTACGGAATTGTGCTGTTGGAGACTGTGTTTTGCCGACGGAACTTGGACACCAATGTATCAAAACCAGAGGAGGTCATTCTATCAAGTATGGTGTATAGATGTTTGGTTGAAAAGGAGTTGGCTAGGCTAATGCCTGGTGAAGAAGTGGATAAAAGAAGCTTGGAAAGAATGGTGATGGTGGCACTTTGGTGTATTCAAGATGAACCAGCTCTTCGTCCTTCCATCAAGACTGTAGTGATGATGCTGGAAGGGATCACTGATATATGTATTCCTCCATGTCCAACTGCTTCCTTCATCTAATTCAAGTGATGATCCAACAATCAATCATTTCACTCAAACTATATGTGTAAGCAAGGATTATGGCATCATGTTTGTCAATAAATATGTAAAATGCTTCCTGTAGTGTCCTCCTATGATTGGCTTGGGTTATGTACTGGTTTGTTGGTATGAATATTCAGTTGCATTATTATTACTCAAATCATATATTAATGAAATGGTTGGTTTTGAATGTAATTTCTATAAAATTAAAGTAATGAACATTAAACACAAAGTAAGAAGAGTTTACTTACAGTAACAGATTATAATAATAATCTCCAATTGTAAGAAGCAGTATTGCAGTAGCCAGTTGATGAGTCTATGTAATAAGTTTATACAGTAGCTCCATGTAAATAGTACAAAAGCAAATACAATATTGATATATATACTAATGCTCACATATAAGAGCGGATTACCACCCTAACATGACCTGATTTTTTTTTTAAAAAACCTCATCCCAAAATTTGATTTTAAAAAATCCGACCTCAACAAATCGAATAGGATCAAAACCTATTAAATTTAAGTTTTTTTTTTATCATTTTGTCACATAAAAAACTTTTGAGTTGGTAGGCTCTAGTCTGGGCCTTTTATACAAAAAAACCTAGCCCATCAACAGGTGTGCTCCCAACCCAATAATATAAATCCAAAGATTATTCGATCCGAATATGCCAAACCCACCCGTTTGGTTGGAGGAGACCCGTTCTTCTCCATTGCTTCCCTTGGTGCTTATGATCTATGTCTTTATTCTCGAATTGAAGAAAGAATAAATGGCTCCAGCAAAGAAGGGGAAAGCCAAAACCCAGAAAGCTGAATCATCGAAGCCCTCTGAAAATGACTCCAAGTTCCCATCTTCAATCCGCTCGGTTCCTCCTTCGTCTGTTGCCATCACCATCCACGCCAAACCCGGCGCCAAATCTTCCTCCATCACCGGTCCACTACTCTCTTTCTTTTTCCCCACTATTTTCTATTGAACATTCCTTAAGTTTTTTATCATTCACGATTCCTATTCTTTACCTTAATGGATTTTTTCTTTTCTTTTCTTTAAAACTTTGGGGTCAGCCCAGATTTCAGCGACGACTCTGTAGGGGTCCAGATTGATGCGCCTGCCAAAGATGGTGAAGCTAACGCTGCACTTCTTGATTATATCAGCTCGGTCTGTTCTTTTCTTTTTTTCCTCAAGTTTTTTGCTTCATTGATTATTTTCCAGGAATTCAGTTTGGTTTCTTTGCATGAATATCTTGTAAAATATCAATATAAATTTGTAACTTTTTTTTGTTTATTTCCTCTATTGATTCCAAATATGAAAACTCATTTTCCAACTAGGTAGCTAACATTACCTTGCTATAGTCATGATTTGGTGAGATTGAATTCTTATTTTAAGAAAATGAATCAATTTATTAGGAAACCCTGAATTGTACCTGCCCAATTAGAGATACTCAGCTTCCTTCTCTAAGTTTCCTATTGCTAAAAAATTAGGGAGAAGGAACTATTCCCTGAGAAAAAAAGTTCTATTGGGTTAATACCAAAATCTGCTTACTCTTCTAGGAGCATTTGTCTGCTATATTACTTGCATCCCTTGATTCAAGGGTTTCACCTAGAACTTCCAGTTCCATTAGGCTTCCACTATAATCATCCATATCAATGATAGGAAAGATCAGCAACTTTTAGCTTTTGAACTATTTAGTGTACATTCATTTTGTGTTGGCTGTCATTCGATGTGTCCATCACAGTTCATTTAGTGCAGGATGAGAAGAGTGTGTGTAAATATTTTGGCTTGGAAAAAGGTTTGTAGCACTGCAGAAACAAGGGTTGGACTAATTAGACCACGAATGAGATTAAAATATTGGTCCAGAACTACATTAGGTAATATAGATCCATGGATCTGCCCAAATACCCAGGATATGTTTACTTGGATGCCATTGATGATTGGGACCGTGAGCTTTTATTCTTCTCGGGAAATTAGTCTGTATATGTTCATCTTTACTGCTCATATGATTATACAAAGTATGCATCCTTTTCTTCTTCCTCATAGCAGCTAACTTCTAAATAGTTCACACACCCTGTTCTTTAAATTGAATTTGTTGAATGATTAACTGGTCTTAGAAAATGTGCCCATGTTTCCATCCTTGATTCTTATAATAATATGTATGCATCCTTCACTGGAGTGGATATTGATATGAAGTGTAACTTTTTGTCATGGATGATGGTTGTCATAGATGCTGTTAACCAAAAACTTCATGTCATATTTCTCCATGAAGTATTTTGCTCTTTTTCAATGCACTGTCTCCCTTTTCATTCTTCTTAATACTTATAGTTGTTCCCAAATGGCAGGTTTTAGGGGTGAAAAGAAGGCAAGTTTCAATAGGTTCAGGCTCTAAATCAAGAGATAAGGTGGTAGTTGTTGAGGAGATCAGTCTACAGAGTGTATTTGATGCTGTGAACAAAGCTTCCAAGTGCTAGCGATGGAGAGACACCGTGTGAAGTGCTAGTTATTGTAAGATGGTTAGTTCAAGCCAGGGATGATACTTGGTTGCTTCCTTGATTCAACATGAGAGTTCTCGTAAAACTCAAATAGAGGGAGTTGCCTTATGGCTCGTTTCACTTGTAAAACAGTTATCTAATCAGGATAGTAGTGGCAGTGTTGATGCATGATGATAAATTGTGTCTATACAATTGTTGTTCAAAGTCTCACTAGTTGACAACCTTCAATGGGACTGAGGTACATGTATTACGAATAAGAGAAAATGACAAGTCATCTATCATTGATGTGATCTTGAGGCTAAGCTAATCATAAATTTAAACTACAAATAATTCGAATATATATTAAAAAATTCAATTAAAAGTTTACCGATCAATGTTGGTCAACATCGGTTCAACATGGGTCAATACTTGATCAATTTTACTCAACATTCGACCAATAGATGATATTTACGTGGATTTTTTTTGTCATGTGTTGTTATTTGATTAAGTTAAATTGTCGTTGATTATTAATGATTAATAGTTGATTGATGGAAATATAAAAAAAAAGTACTATACTATTTGACAAAAAATAGCTATTAAAATAAAAAAAGGTAAACTATAATTTTTCAAAAATGTTGTGATTTCTGTCATGTGTTGGAATATGACTAAGTCAAAATATTTTTTCTATCTAGTTATTCACTTTTCGAGTCAACTTTTGAAATTCAATTCAAAATTGATAAATTTATACTATTAGTATATCAATCATAAGTGAATCAACAGGAATTGGAAGGGAAAATAAATCAAAATTTAAAATTTTAATTCTAATCCAAATAGTATCAATTAAATGCATTTGATTAAACTTAATTTCTAGTTCTATACTTTGCATACTATTGCAGATATTATCCATATTATCAAATTGGGTCATTCCAGTTTGCTATATTTTTCGAATTTTGAATGATAGTCATTAATTTGTTACTTGAATTTGTTGTGAGTATTATGCAGAAATGTCAAGCTAACATGGTATTACACATATGATAATATGTTCGACGCATCAGATTTTGAAAATAGTAAAATTTAAGTTAATGAATTAACAATAATTGTTTGGTGAGGATTGAAGTTTTAAAATTTGAAAGGTATAGGAACTAAAATTGATCAAATTAAAGTATAAAGACTAAATACACAACTTTAGCAAAGTAAAGGGACTAACATCAGAATTGAATCTTTGTTTAACGCACCCGTGAAAGAAACATTCTTCTGAAAAGTCCTTGCAAACAAGGAAACTTAAAAAGTGGGAACACATCCATCTTGTACAATCAGTAGCAATAACAACCAAATCCCTGGGTTAATTAATATTACAAGCTTGATTTATTGGAGATGATATTGCATAAAAAATCATCAATTTCAGCAAATACAAAATAAAGAGGGAAATGTGAAGCAAATACATAACACAACTAAATGGAACTGAAAAATGAAGTTGGGCAGGGAGGTATGGGGATCTTTACTGTCCCTTCCAGCATTAACAGTACGTTCTTCATGGAAGGGCGCAGTGTTGGTTCTTCCAGGATGCACCACAGTCCTACTACCACCATCCTTTCAAGTTGTTTTATATCCACCTCCTCTTCTTCCCCTACTATCTTCCCTACCTCACCGGCTTGGTAACGATCATAGACCCATTCTTCAAGGACAGCTTCTTCATCCTTGAGGCTCCAATTTACACTCCGTCGACAACATATGATCTCCAATAATACGATCCCGAAGCTGTAAACATCTGCTTTCACTGTCACCGGTAGTTTCCTGTGCCACTCTGGTGCAACGTACCCCCTTGTTCCTCTGATCCCAGTGAAGGTCTTGGTTTGGTCTGGCTTTAGCAACTTGGCCAATCCGAAATCGGATATTTTGGCTTGCCCGTTTTCGTCCATTAGTATGTTCTGAGACTTGATGTCACAATGGATTATTTGAGTCTCGCATTCTTCATGAAGATAGAGGAGACCTCGAGCTACGTCGCGAGCGATTTCCACCCTATCGATCCAACAAGGTCGTCTTTCGGGTGTAAAGAGTACATCTGCAAGTGATCCATTGATCATGTACTCGTATATCAACAGCCTATTAGCTCCATCATGGCAGTATCCTAGTAGTCGAACTAAGTTTCGATGATGAGTTCTCCCAATGATTCGCATCTCGTTTTGAAACTCTCGTTCGCCTTGGTTTGATATGTTGTCCAATCTCTTCACTGCCACAACTCTTGTTAAACCATTCAACATTACCGTCCCTTTGAAAACGGTACCAAATGCTCCTTTCCCGATTTCTTCCTGGAAATTATCAGTCATCGCCTCGATTTCTGCAAAACTAAACGAAATAGGAGCAACGTTCTCGCACAATCTTATGTTGCTGTCTGTAGAAAACCTTTTGTATCTGAAAACACGACTTCTAAGAATTAAAGCCCCAGAAATTACCAACACCATGACTGCAAAACCAATCAGTGAAAGCCCAATAATTAAAATATCCATATGAACTTTTCTATTCCCATCTTTAGGTTCATCATCATGCTTTCTTGGTTCATTAATGGATGAATATATACCTACCTTGATCAAAGCGATGTTTGGATTGCTAAGATCCCTTCTCCCATATCTCAAAGGAAGCCTTTGCTTCGTGCATTTTCCATCATTAAACATGGCAGCCTCACAGTTGCAATCCTCATAACATGCTGTCTCACATTCTTCTCTTGTTGTTGAAGACACCTCAGAATATCCAGTATCTTCCCATACAGTGTTTTCAGCTGCCTGAATGGTATACTGGATTTTCCCATCATTATTTTTACAGCTGTCGCTGGAGAAATTCCTCTCGCAGCCAGCAGTGAAGTTTCCTTCTATAACTGGAGCAAATCCTGGAAGACATAAACAATTAGCTTCTCTATCTACATCAACGCAATAGCCATTAAGCCCACATAGACCCTTGGGTGCACACTTGTCTGACGTAGATGACCATATAACTGATCGATTGCCGTTCCGATCGAGTCTGTAAGAATAGAGTCGAAAGATGCCATCGGAATCAATTTTCATCAGATAAATTGTTCTATTTGTATCATCATATCCTCCTTTGGTTAGATCCCTTATGTTGAAGCCCGTTGAATTGAGCATGTACAAATGACCATCATTGTCGAGATTCAGGCTCACATCATCACCACTACCAGCTGTACCAGATGACCAGTAAGAATAAGGTGCTGTGTCAAGAGTGTCCACAGGGTACTGTACCAAGTTTCCATCATGCTGCATCTTAAGACGAAATATACCAGTTGACTGGTCAGTTTCGGAGACACTAGAGAACAGCTCCATCCCTGCTGAGAGACTCTGTCCTTGTAGAATGCTAGTGGTTGGATATTGGAAGCTCTGCCATATGATGTCCCCGTCAGAGTTGAATACAACAAAATTGCCAGTATCAAGCATCGAAGCTGCAGCAATTTTCTGAGAAGCATCGGTGACGATGTATACGTCTCGTCTTGGCGGTGACTGAAGAATGAGCCTTCCATCGGTTGTAAGAACCAAGCTAGCAGTGCTTGGAACAGGAGGATCATCTCGGTTGGCTGTCCAAACTACTGTCCTTAGAGAAACTCCAGCAAGGAAAACCCCAACACCATAGCCCTTACCTTGGGGATAAAACCCAAAGCCATAGAGACCAGAAGGGGATAGCCATGCGGATTTGCCGGTGGTCGTGGGTGTCAAAGATAAGCCCAAACGTATAGTGGAGTTCCTTGGTTGAGCTACTGCATGGAAATGAAAGGAAAAGAAGCACACAAGGAAAAGAAATGAAATGGCGACCATGGCTGAGACCTGAAAGATATAATATCTCTGTAGATTACAGAGCATATCGTTTTATATATATGGTTTAATGAGTTTTGAGAGTTAATACATTGAATGAATTTTCCATCTTACTTTTTTGATAGGATAGTTATCACTATGCCATTTCGTCGTCCTAGACAAGTTTGTCATGACTCTTACGCGTAGATTTCCAAAGGGGACCAATAATCGATTGGCTACTTCAGTCCACTCATGAGCTGATATTTTTAATTTGAGAGGAAAATTTATATTTAACTGGCTATGATCTAGGCACAATTACTTCAGTCCAATTACAAATTTTCAATTTCAACATTCATGATATTTTTATATCTTATCGATGAAGCAGTCAAATACGGAAGATGGTCCCCATTATTTCTTTTAGGAAGGGTCCTGCTTTATCTCATTTATTTTTTCGGACAATTTTCTTCTCTTTTGTGAAGTTGATAGGTCTCAAGAATCTCAAGTGAACGAAATTCTCATTTTGTTTTGTCATTTCTAAAGTCAAAAGGTGAATAAAAGGAAATCCCAGGTATTTTTTTTTCTCCTAACACACCTGCTGATTAGCATATATGATTCGCAATGATGTTGGTCTGGTGCGAGTTGAGCAGTTGGGTATTTATCTTGGTATGCTTTTGTTGCATAAAGGGTCACAGCGAGTTCGTTTTATTTTTTAATGAGTGAAGTTCGGAATAACTTGAATGGGTGGGAAGCTAGGAAGCTCTCTTTAGCAAGCAAAATAACTTTGGCAAAATCAGTTATGCTTGCTATTCCCAATTATTCTACGAGCATAGTTCATATTCTGGTTTCTATTTGTAGTGAAATTGAAACCATTGCTCGAAATTTCATTTGGCGCTCGACTTAGAAGTCAAGGAGACCAGCTCTTGTCCCATGGAGTGACTGTTGCAGACCGCTTGAATTTGGAGGGCTAGGAATCCGTAGCTTGATTGATCAGAACAAGATTTTCTTGTTGAAATTGGGGTTCCAGATTTTAACCAACACTGACGCTTTGTGGGTGAAACTAGTTAAGGGCAAGTACAAACTTCATGGGGTGTTGTCGAGTGCCATTTCTTGAAGCAATTGCTTTTACATATGGAGAGTTTTGGCTAAACTGTGGCCAGATGTGATAAAAAATGTGTTGGTCGTTAGGTGATGGGCATCTGACAAATTTTTGGAATGATGTTTGGGTTTGTCAAGTCAGTCAGCTAAGGGGCTTATTTCAAAGAGTTGGGCAACTTGATGATACTCTACGTGTGTGTGTGTGTGTGATGTGGTGACGGCTAATGGCAACTGGGATTTGTCTCGTTTACATAGCTTTCTTCCTGATAATATTGTTGCTTGTATTATCGCAATGGTGTCTCTATCTGCTGATGCGGGTCAGGATAGATTAGCCTAGAAATGGATGAATAAATATATGTTTTTTAGTGCAGAGACCTTTAGAATTTGTATCAAAAGGATGCAGGTGAATCTTCCGGTTGTTGGCAATTGATTTGGAAAGCTAAAACGCCCCCAAAGAATTCGATCATTTCTTTAGGTCTTTTGGCAAGATAGGCTTCTGACGAATGGAGAACGAGTAAGGAAACATATGTCAAATGAGTGTTAATGCCCTAGATGTGGAAGTGTCTTGGAATCAAACCTTCATGCTATTCGGGATTTTTCTTTCTCTAAAGTTGTCTGGCTTTCTACGATACCAATCTCTTTTCGACGAATTTTTTTTTTCTTGAAGCATAGTGGTTGGTTATTATGAAACTTGAGGAATTCTACGAACTGAAGGGTAGAGGACTTTGAGTGGTATTCTTTCTTTTCCACAATATGTTGGTTGTTATGGAAGAATCACAACTATTATGTCACAACTATTATGTTTTTGCTCATAGTAATAATTGTGTCCAAGATCTTGTGGATACAATTATTGCTTGGGCAAGGAGTTACATGTCGACGGATACACAAGGACCTCAATCGAATACTTCGGTATTAACAAAGTACTGGTTGCCTCTGGATCCAAGGTGGACTAAAGCTTAGTTTAATATTGCTTTTAAAAAATGTTTTTGAAAAGTGTGGTGCAGAGGTTTTTTTGAGAAGTAGTTTTGAAAAGTTTTATTAAAAATTTGATTATTTAGCATTGCTGTCAAAAAGTACTTTTGAGAAATGAAATGTTTATTTTAGATATGATATTATAGAGTAATAATTATACATTTAAATAATATTTAAATTAATTAATATTATGATATTTTAGTAATAATATAAAAATAATTTATTATAACTTAATATATGAAATATTAATTTTAAATATTTCTAAGTAGTTAATATTAATTATTTAAAAATTAAAGAAGAAAAAGAAAGAAGGAAGAGAAATAGGTGCCAGACCACAAAGATTAAAAAAGACAATAAAAATTTTAAAAGTCCGTTTAGACTGTCACTGGACATAAAAGTAACTTTTCATTTTGAGAAATTTTTCAGTTTGAAAAGTCAAAAAAAGTGGCTAAATGAAGGTTGTTTAGTAACCCTTCAACCTAAAAAAACTTATTTAGTAAAAAGTTTTTTTTAAACTGATTGCTAAACAAGGCCTAAGATAAACACTGATGTTGCAATGTTGTTTAATGATGATAATGCTTCGATTGGAGGAGTTTTTAGAGATGCGGATGGAAAATGGTTATATGGATACTCAATGAGAGTGGGCAAGGAAACGATATTTCGTATTAAAGCTCGAGTTATACTTGAAAGTTTGCGTATCTCATGGGAGAGAGGTTATAAACAGTTGGAGGTCGAATGCAATAATGCACTTATTGTGGAGACCTTACTAGTAGGTAACGCTACCAGCAATAATCTGGCAGAATTACTATTAATCAATGGTTTGCTCAAACAGGATTGGAAGATAAGAATTTGACACATTTCTAGATCTCAGATGCAACACCCGAAACTATCGTCAATTAGGGTCTCAAGGTCTTTCAAATCATTTACAACAATTAACAGATTCACTTTTAAGCATCATTTCACACAATTATAATCATCAATCTAAAATACATCTCAATCAAATATTTCATACTCATATACAACATTCCAAACTGTCATGATCTTGATTTAATCGCAGTAGAAACTCACACGAAAACATTAATTTTTCCCCTCAACCGAGGTCACACGATCGTGTGTCTCAAACACACGCCTGTGTGCCCTGTTATACATGCTCGTGCCTCAAATTATGTACGTGACCATGTGAAATCTCAAAATATGTAACACTCATATCCCGTTTCTATCACCGGAGTAGGGATATGGAGAGTTACTGTACATATTAGAATATTTCCATAACATTCAGTATTAAAAAAATAAATTCAATTTAATATGAAATATATTTATACAAGCTCTAAATTGGGCCCTCGGGGACCTAAGAATAACTTTCAAACAATCGGGGACCAATTTGAATCAACTCAGAAAGTTTAAGTGAAAGTTGAAAATTTTGAGAAAATAAAGGCACACGGCCATGTTCCAACCCGTGTGTAGCTACGAAAATGGGTCACATGGTCGTGTGCCAGACCATGTGTCTATTCTGACTTGGGTCACACGCCCGAGTGCCTAACTGTGTGCTAGCCTATGTGAACCCAAAAATGCTTAAAAATAAACTCATACATCACCTATTTAATTACGTACCTAAACCCAAGCATAACAAAATTTACCTAAGCCTAAAACACATCGAAAAGCATTCTAAAACATGATAAAAATTTACTAATTAAATATCCTTACGATCTCCTACCTCAAAACACACTACAAGGACCTTATGAACATATATACAAGCAATTAAAATTTACCCATTTCATGTAATTTATCCACAACATAAGGAGATCATTTCAAAATAGCTATACATCCATAATTCCAAAATGAAGATGACATAGACATTTATAACCTAGCCTAAGTCATGTCTGTACAAATGAGACATCCTATATACATGTCATATTTAATCAAAAGTGAGCATCAAGAACTACCGAAAATGGATGCGAGAAGGTATGATTGCTCTGACGGTCCAACCCACGAAAAAATCAAAAGTTCAAAATCTACAAAATAAACGAAATAAGTAAGTAAATCTACAAAATAAACGAAATAAGTAAGTATAATGAATGTGATACAGTTTTTAAGAAGCCTAAAACTATTCATTCATCCTTCATAAAAATTCCCAATGTCCATTAGGTTTCATTGGATTCAAGATTTCATTCATGTAGCATTTCATTAGCTTATCATAGAAGGATCAAAATGCATATTCATTGCGTTTTACGCTCGTCAACTTGCACACATTTACGCTCATCAGTTTAAATATGCATTTACGCTCGCCAGCTTGCACACGTTTGCGCTCATCAACTTACATATGTCATTAATTTGACGTATTCATATTAATCATGTTTTTATATTTATATATGTCATCATATAATTAGTATATTAAGTAGCATACAAATCAAAATGAGGTAAGTCTATAAGTAAACTTACTTGATAAGGAGTTTTATCAACCGAGACTAGTCGATAGCTTTGCCTTGCCTCGTATGTCCTTCAAACGTTACAATTCTTGATCTAAACCACAAATTTCATCCCATTAGCACTCAAATTTCTAGTTTAATAATTGATTCATTTTTATAACCCTCTTTTTGGGTAGTTTACAAAATCCTATTCAATGACTTAACTTTTTCCATAATTAACATGCTTACTCAAAAACCCACAATACATGAGAAAACCAAATAAGTTCACGCCAATGCAAATTCATATATACACAATAACAACAAGAATTTCATATCTTTCACAATAACTCCCTTTTTGCTGTTACTATTTACTACTCTAGTCCTTAACTTGCAAATTCACAACAATTCACTCACAAATACACATATCTAAACCTTAATATTATTTATCCATTCATGGCAACCAAAAACTTGTCAAAATCATAAATGGTAGAACCCTGAAACCTTAATAATCTTACAAATAAAACCTTGGGTCATCTAAATCAAGTAGATTTGAGCTCAAACACAACAAAACCATTAAAACAAACCTCAATTCTCCTCCAAAACAAAGAGAAAAAGCCAGCTGCAATTTTGTTTAACAATGGAGTCTCCCCCTTCCTTTTTCACGTTGAAGAAGAGAAAATGAATGTAAGATTTTCTCTTTCTTGCATTTCATTACCAATATCAATATTATTATCAATTAAAAATAATATATAATCACCTAAATATCTAAATTTGGTTACCAACTCTTCCACTACCAAATTTCCAATTGGTACATTTACCTCTCAAGCCCTTAATCGCTTTATCTATGATAATTTCCTATATCCTATAAATAGAATTTGACTTTGACAATTTAATCCTTCTTCTAGTTAATTGGATCTATCATCTAGCTTCAAAAAATTAATTTTAATACAACCAAACTCATATCTCTTAAAGAAATGTTCTGCTAACCCTAGCTAACAGGATAGTTAAATCTCGGCCCTTGGGCATTAGGTGTATCTGGCTACTAGAAAATGGAAGAGAACTTGGTGGTGGATAAAACATGGAATTGGAATAATAGTTGATTGAATGAGAAGGTGCAAATAACAGAATTAGCTGGGATTGAGAAGGCACGTCAGGATGAGACCTTGGACTTGATGGCCCACCTTTTGGACAGGTATCTGTTCGTTTATCAAGCCTTAATTCTTTATGAGTGTCAGGATGAGTAATCTTGACAGGGGTAGTTTACGAGGAACACCAAACTTCCCTCCCTGCTGTTGACACTTACGGCTTTCTCTTGCAAAAACAACTCCAGGTTCAATGGTTTTAGCAGTTGCATCAAGATGGCTATGGTGGGAACCTCGGCGATTATGATGCAGCGGAGGGCGTTAGCCATGGAGGCGTCGGTGTCGTGAAAACGTAGTCGTCTTTGAGTTCCCGGATTTTAACCCTTGGGAATCGCTGGTATGAAGTCCTTCCATTTTCTCTTCTTCTTCTCCATTTCTTCTCTTATTCTCTTGTTCTTCTACTGCCCAGACTTCTTAAATGGGCTTTTTAAATCACAGCTTGCTACCATTAAATGCCATGTCACTTTTTCCGTTAACTCTATAACGAAAAATCGTTGAAAGGAATATTTTGTTATTATTTTAAAGTTGAGTGAAATTAAATACAAAACATAAAGTAGGACACTTTACTCATTATTCTGCCCTGACCTAAGTCTTGGGTTGAACTGTTCCCTTTATGCTTAACGCCATAGCTCTCAATCAATCAATCATTTTAAGCACCTGCGGGCTTAGAAAATAAGATATTGAAGATGGGTTTTCAAAGGAGATAGCAAATACCAGGTTAAAACATTAATACCAGTCTTTCTTTTGCTATGGCTTTAGTGTTTTGAAGTTTTCAATATTCTCTTTGTTGGTTATAAAAAAGGCACTCTTTTTTTCTACAGCTAGGAATAGGAGAATCTCTAAAGATTTTTGCTTCTTTTTTATCTTTCTTACCCTGTGATTTGTTGTTGCTTAATGAAAAAAAATTTAGGTTCTTTACTATTGTAGATTACTGTTAAATGCATGTTTTAGGTAAGTTCATATAGTCTTTTTTGTATAGAAATCTTTAGGAACTTAACTTTAGGGAGTTTGTGCCTTGTTTTTTCTTAAAATAATGCATTGAGTTGATGTTGGAAATGGCTGAAATTAGACTTCCTAAGGTAGAACAGGGTCAAACCAAGAGTAGAAATGTTCCAATTGCAGTGACCCCTGAAGGTTTTTGGTGTTGTCCATCTCTTGTTGGGTTTCAAAAGACTCTTAAATCACAAAAGCCTTTAAACAAGCCCAAACCCTCCTTACCGCCACCTCAGGTTACTGTTCATAAGAAGCAAATCCCAGTAACCGAGAAGAAGCCGATGACTGCACCAATAAAGTCAGTAGGTACTTATGGTATCAGTGCACCAGATGTTGGAATGTGGCAATGAGTATGGTGAACTGGGAACAAGTAATATGAAGGTGATTCTACTTGGGAAGCAATGGTTTTGTGTGAAATAGAGTGTCCGCAAGAAAGTTCTAATGAAGCATAGCTGTTTTTTTACTGATAAACTTTCTGAACGAGAGCCTGGTTTGTCTTGTTTTGAAATCAATGACCGCGAGGATGTTGAAAGTTATGTTGAAACTACGGGGATGATGTATTGTAAAGAAATGAAGCAGCGGTTAATCAAACAAAGTGTTTCACGCATGCTTCTATTTTTAGAAGCTGAATCCTTTTATATTGCACATACACATAGATGCCAAAAACACCATTTCTAATATTTGTATTATCTTCACAAATAATAATCATAATAGTTGGTACTCAACTGTGTCATATCTCTTTGAACTTCTTAAATTCTAGTACGGGGAACTTCTTATCTCAACTGTGTCATGTCAAGGGAAAAAAAAACCAGAAAAACTTAATGAGATAATGATGATTATAATTTTAAAATAATTTTAATAATTTTATATTTTAAAAAATAATTTTATATTTTTAAAAAAAATATTAAAACCATTTGCTGGTATGATATATAAAATAAAATAGTGTCACATCAGAACCTGCATACGTTTGTTTACTAACGCCCACGTTAGTAAAACCGTTAAAAAATACCAATTTGACCAAAAAAACAAATATTGTGAATGAAAGTGAGTGCAAAAAAAACCTTAAGGGTCAAAGTGACCTAACAGTCAAACATTAAGGGTTAATTTTATCATTATGTCAATATAAAATACTTATAAAATTAAAACTTCGATTGAAATGATAAAAAAAATATCTTAAATTTCAAATCCCACCTATAAAAATTTTAAGATACAAAAAAACCATTCATTGTATAAAATAAAAGCACCATTTCTAATATTTTTCTCTTTAATTTAATGTATAAGATTAATTTGTCCATTTTTTGAGTGAATGGGGATCTGAGTCCTAGTACGAGGTTTCCATGGTGCTTTTACCTAGCTTATTCTTACTAAAACTAAGAATATCATGTGACCTGTATGTTCTATTTCAAGCTCGCTTAAGATGCATGGTCTATCATATTTCGATCCATGAATGATATTCACTAGTTTATGCCATGTGATCCTTGTTTATTGAAAGTTTAGCGTGGTGTTGATTGACATCCAACAATTTGTTTAGTCATAAACTTCAATACATGTAGAACGTATTGTTAAATGTCTCTTGTTGTGAAACCAGATAGTGTATATTAAAAATTGCCCTTTTATGAAACTTCCCTTACGCATGTTATGAACTTCTTTGCAGGTTGTCGAACTACTTGACTTTAACTCATGCATACAGTCATGTTGCCTTATTTAGTCTGCCATTGGGGAACAGAATTTTCACAATTTGATCTTTTCTTTACGTTATAGATGTCTTTATTTTGTAGTGGAAGTTTGACTATAATGTTGATTTTATAGGTGAATGTTAGAAGAAGTTAATCGGTTACAAATTAGTTTGTATATAGTTAATTAGTTGTTGCAGTAGTCAGTATATAAATGAGCAGTTACTTTGTAAATTTAGATACAGAAAATGAATATACATTTTTTCAATTATTTTTCCTCTCATTTAACATGGTATCAGAGCTATTTTTTTTCACGTTGGCCCTTGTGTGGTTGCGTGTTAATCCAATTAGCTTGTTTTTTGTTTCACTTTATTTTTTTTTCTTCCGTTCAAATTAAGGCTTGTGTTGACTACCCTGAGATGCCTCAATCGATTGAACTCACGATGGTAGACTTCAATCATCCTCTATTTTTACATCCGTCTGATACGTCGGGTGGTGTTCTCGTTTCACATTGTCTTGTTGGGATCGACAATTACAATTTATGGAGTTGATCGATGCGGATTGCATTACTTGCGAAAAATAAGTTGGGATTTGTTGATGGAAGTTGCAAACGGGAAAATTATGAGGAGCACTTGCATTCACAGTGGGAGCGTTGTAATGCATTTGTACTGTCTTGGATCCTTAACACTATCAGTGTTGAGTTATCGGCGGGAATTATTTTTGCGTCCAGTGTTGCACATGTTTGGAAGGATCTCAAAGAACAGTTCGAAAAGGTGGACGAATCCCGTGTCTTCTTTCTTCACCGAGAGATTGCAACTATAGGTTAAGGGGATTCAACTGTTTGGTCCCGATTTTTACTTGTGATTGTGAGGCGTCTCAACAAAATTTTCAGCATCTTGCACAGCAGAATCTTTTTCAGTTTCTCATTGGCCTCAATGAGACATATTCAGCGGTTCGGAGTCAGGTGTTGTTGATGTAGCCTTTACCTTCTGTTAATCAAGCTTATTCAATGATCATTCAGGAGGAATCTCAACGTGCACAGTTATCTGGTATTTCTCCGGTTACTGATGTTGCCGCCTTGTATTCTAATTCTTCTGGTGTTTCGGATCGTAGGAGGTTTAATGGAGTGTGTGATTACTGCAAGATCCGAGGTCATAAACGTGAAAACTGTTATCGTCTTAATGGTTTTCCACCGGATTTTAAATTTATCAAGAAGAGGGAGGCTCCAACAGTTGTGGCAGCCAATACTTTGGTGGATAGTCCAAGTATTGATTCTAGCAGTCAATCACAATCAGTAGCTGCACCTGTTTTCACTCGTGAGCAATATAATTAACTTCTTGGCCTTTTGAACAAGGCTCCTCCAGTTGAGACCTTTATTAATTTGGCAGGTATGGTCACTCGTTCTTCCCCTGCTACTGATTCGATTCAGTGGATTTTAGACACAGGGCTCTACTGATCATATGTTATCTGACTTCCAAAGCCTAGATTTCCCTACTTCATGTGTCTCTGAGTCACGTCTTGTACACCTACCAAATGGTAAAACTGTTCCCATTACACACACTGGTTCCTTTGTTTTTGATGCTACCACTGTTATTTCTAATGTTTTGTATGTCCCACATTTTACTCACAATCTCTTATCTGTTTCTAAGGTTACCCGAGACCTCAATTGTTGTATTATTTTTTATCCTGATTTTTGCGTTTTACAGGATCTTACAAGTGGGAAGATGAAGGGGATTGGTAAGGAATCACGTGGCTTATATCTCTTTGATTCTAAGAGTCTTGTTTCTGATCTGCCTTCTAGTAAACATTGTTGTTCTGTTTCTGTTTCTACTCAGTGTATGTCGTTTTCCTCTATTAATAAAAATTCTATTTGGCATGCACGATTAGGTCATGCTTCTGTTAATACTCTTCATAAGACACCTTTTTTGCATTCTCTTAAATTCTGTAATGACAGTAATCATAAGTGTTCGATTTGTCCTTTAGCTAAACAATCTAGGTTACCCTTTACACTTAGTTCCTTTGAGACATCTACACCTTTTGAGTTGATTCACCTAGATTTGTGGAGTCCTTATCGTGTATTTACTCATAGTGGTCAAAGGTTTTTTTTTTACTATTGTCGATGACTACACTAAGTTAACATGGGTTTATTTGTTGAAACTCAAGAGTGACACTATTCTATATATTAAACATTTTTGTTCCTTTGTTATCAACCACTATTCTACAAATGTTAAAACTGTTAGAAGTGATAATGGTACAGAGTTCTTTAGTTCTGAGTGTTCTGAGTTTTTCCTTTCTCTTGGCATAGTTCACCAAAGTTCTTGTGTTCATACTCCTCAGCAAAATGGGGTTGCTGAGCGTAAGCATAGACATTTGCTAGGGGTTTCTAAAGCTCTTAAGTTTCAGTCAAATGTGCTTGTAAAATTTTGTGGAGAGTGTGTTAAATCTGCTTGCTACATAATTAATAGGCTTCCTACAGCTGTTTTAAGTTGGAAAAGTCCTTTTGAGAAATTTTACAATAAACCACCCAATGTTTCTCACATGAAAGTTTTTGGTTGTCTTGGCTATGCTTCTCAAGTTCATCCTACAGATAAGTTTTCATCTCGGTCTATTCCATCTGTTTTCATGGGATATTCTCCCACTAAAAAAGGATATATTTTGTTTGATCTTGAATCTAAACGTTTTTTTATTAGCAGAGATGTTGTTTTCATGAGGAAATTTTTCCTTTTCATTTGCCTATTTCTAATCCTTCTGTTTTTTTTCCCAGTTCTTCACAATCTTCTTATTTTGATTTTTTGAGTCTTGATATTCCAGTTTTCAACTCTTCACCTGAGTTACCTATATCTGCTTCTATTTCTTCACCATCTTCTTTACCAAGAGTTTCAACAGATAGTCCTATTGTACAACCTCTAGTGGAGTTGTCTGCTTCTCCTGTTCTTGAGCTTGAGTCACTTGTTGTTGTTCAAAGACGGTCAATTAGAACTATTAAGCTACCTTTTTGGTTGAGTGACTATGTGAATTCTTGCCAATCTTCTTCAACTTCATGTAGGTACCTGATTTCCTCTTATATTTCTTACACTCATTTACCTTTACATACTCAGAGTTTTCTTTCTTCTACTTCACATTTAGTTGAACCTAAAACATATCAAGAAGCTGTTCATAATCCTCTTTGGGTTCAGGCCATGAATGAGGAAATTTCTGTATTGGAATCAAATAATACTTGGTTTGTGGTTTCTTTGCCTAAAGGTAAGGTTCTTATTGGTTGCAAATGGGTGTATAAGATTAAATATAAGGCTAATGGGGATGTGGAATGATTCAAGGCTCGGCTTGTAGCCAAAGGTTACACCCAAAAGGAAGGGATAAATTATGTTGACACCTTCTCCCCTGTTGCGAAGATGGTTATTGTTCGGACTGTCCTATCCCTTGCATCTATTTTTAATTAGCCTTTGTACCAGCTTGATGTCTTTAATGCTTTCTTGCAATATGACTTAGTTGAAGAGGTATTTATGACCTTGCCTGAAGGATTTTGCAGCCAGGGGGAGTCCAAGGTGTGTCGGCTACAAAAATCTCTTTATGGACTGAAACAAGCGTCACGGCAGTAGAACCTTAAACTTACAGAGGCATTGGTAACAACTAGTTATTCTCAAAGTAAGTTTGATTACTCTCTATTCACTAAGCAGCGAGGGGATAAAGTAGTGATGATGCTTATATATATTGATGACCTTGTGATTACTAGCAATGATGAGATGCTGGTTATGGAACTAAAGGGAATTTTGAACAAGAATTTTAAGATGAAGGACCTTGGTGAGCTGAAGTATTTCTTGGGTTTGGAAGTATTAAGGTCAAAGGAAGGGATTCTATTGAATCAACGCAAATATGCTCTGGAGTTGATTGAAGATGCTGGGCTAGAGGGAGCGAAACCTGCTGTGACTCCACTAGAACAAAATAAAAAGCTCACTACTTTGGAGTTTGATAAAGGTTTGGATAATGATAATGAGTTGCTGCCAGATAAAATTGTTTTTCAAAGAATTATTGGGAGATTGATATACTTGACTCACACTAGACCAGACATTACATTTGCAGTGCATTCCCTTAGTCAGTTCATGCAACAACCGACAAGGTTTCACCTTGATGTAGCTTTGAGAGTGGTGAGGTACATCAAGAAGAATCCTAGTCAAGGAATTTTGTTGAGTTCTTCAAGTGAATGTCAATTGTATGCTTTTTGTGATTCAGATTGGGCCTCATGTCCGATAACCAGGAGGTCGGTAACTGGTTTTTGTATAAAACTAGGGAGCTCCTTGATATCTTGAAAGTCAAAAAAGCATAATACTGTAGCTAGATCTTCAGTAGAGGCTGAATATAGAAGTATGGCAGTAACAGCTGCTGAAATTATTTGGCTCAAAAGGTTGTTGACAAAACTTAGAGTCAAAGGAAAAGGACCAATCAAGCTTATGTGTGACAGTAAGGCAGCGATACAGATTGCAGCCAACCCCGTTTTTCATGAAAGGACCAAGCATATAGAAATTGATTGTCATTTCATCAGAGAGAAAATTCAACAAGGTATTATTCAAACTGAGCATTTAAAATCAGGAGAGCAGCTTGCTGATATAATGACAAAAGCCTTGGGGTTCCAGCAACATGAATACCTTGTTTCCAAGTTGGGGTTTAAAGATGTCTTTCAACCACCAACTTGAGGGGGAGTGTTAGAAGTAGTTAATTGGTTACAGATTAGTTTGTATATAGTTAATTAGTTGTTGCAGTAGTCAGTATATAAATGAGCAGTTACTTTGTAAATTAAGATATAGAAAATGAATATACATTTTTTCAATTATTTTTCCTCTCTTTTAACAGTGAAGAAGCTGCAAAGGGCATGTCTGTTAAATCCTGGTGAAGGTTGATGATGCTATTTAAGCAAAAAATTTCTGCGATCTTTCCCTCTCTAATTTTAATGTTCTAAAGACTTCGGGTTCTTTTTCCTGTTTAGATTGAAGCAGCAATATCGATTTATACCTGCGAAGTACAAGGTTGGTTAGCATTAGAATTTTTTTTCAAATATGTGAACTATGATATGGATTATCAGACTTGTGATTGTCGAAACCACCTCGAGAACGGGGCTTCGAAAAATTATTTTAAAATTTGAAAAAATGGGAAATGGGAGTCGCTACCAATCTTTTATTTCGGGTGTGATTGGATCACCACAAAACATTTAAAAACGTTTTAAAAAGTTGGTCTTCGAAATCCAGAGAAACAGGTTTGGGAGTCGATTACGCACGAGGATGGATTAGCACCCTCATACGTCCAGAATTGGTACCACATGATTATTTTCGGGTCTTGTTTTATGAAAACAATGAAAATTCGAGTAAAGTTTAAAATGCAAGGTTTATCTTAAAAAGCTTTGTATAATTTCAAATGACAGCTTTTAAGGAAAATTCGTCCCCGTATTTCGATCCTTTATGAGAACTGAAAGTCGTGTCCAACACATTAGGGCACCATACTCTCAGAGTTTCAAAATTGAAGGACATTTCGGGAAATTTTTAAAGAGAGGATTCTATCGCATGAATTATACGAAACTCATACCCAGCACGTTAGGGCATGGTGTTTCGAGGTCTTCACACGAAAGAACATTGTTTTATTTTTGTCTTAAAATTCTTTGTGTATAGATATAAAAATTAAATGATGTTTCGAAAACTTTTGAAGAGGGTACTCGATTCGCATGAATTACGAAAATCACACTCAACACGTTAGAGCACGATTTCTCGAGGTTTTCACGCGAAAGAACATTGCCTTGTTTTGTTTTTAAATCACTCGTGATATATATAGATATATGTTTTGAGAACTTGAAAATTTCGTATTGAATTTAAAATGCAATCCTCGGACACCTAGTTTAAAAGATTCAAATATGGAATACCCGTTTACTTCGATTTTCTCGGAGAATTAAAATCGTGACCCACACGTTAGGACACGGTATTCTCGGAATCTCGGAGTTAACAGGTATAAAAATCTTTAAAAAGGATATTCGACGCGTGTGAGTTATACGAAAAATCACACCCGACACGTTAGGGCATGATTTCTCGAAGCTTTCACACGAGAGGAACATTGCCTCGTCTTTAAAATTACTTTGAAAATGAGCATGTAAGTTTAAGATACTGAATAGCAATTAATAAGAGAAATTAAATACGAAGCAAGATAATAAGTAAAATAAATAACATGCAAAAATGTAAAATGCAGGTGCATAATGATTAAAATAAATGTAAATAATGATGAGGGGAAAAAACGACGTAATCGGGATTGAAAAAAAACGGGACCTTTGGATACCCGAGGGCAAAACGGTAATTTTTGACTTTTGGGGCAAAAATATAATTTTGGGAAAATTCAAGGTTAAAAATGGGATTTTGGAAGGTTTAGGGGTAAAATAGTAATTTTTGGAAGTTTTGGGGTCAAAATGTAATTTCTGAACAGTTGAGGGACCTATGAGCAATAAAACCAAAGACTGGGTGACACGTGGTAGCCCCACAAGCATCCAGAAGTCAAAGGACTAATTTGTAAATCTTGAAAAATTCTTGGGCCGATTAAAAATAATTAAAAGTACAAAAAGGATCAAATTGAATCAATTAAAAAATACGGAAGGACCGATTGCAAAAATAACTCATTTTCGAAAAACACGCGGATCCTCTGAGCCGGGTCGGGTCGGCTCGGACGGTCCATGGGTTAATAAGCAAAACGGCGTCGTTTTGGCCCTTTGAACCTTGCTCAAAACGGCACCGTTTTGAAAGTATTATAAAAACCATTTTTTAGGTTAGAAATCATTTCTTTTTCTTTTTCAAAACAAAAAAGGAACCAACCCCATTTTTTCTCTCATCTCTCTCTTCTCTCACCCACGTCCGACCACACTCCGGCCAAACTCCGACCAGGCTCCTTCCAGCGCGTGAACGCGCGTCAACGCCTCTCCTGGCCTCGCACATCCGTCCGCCCGCGTCTCTGCCACCGTAGGCTTCCTCACGCGCAGTCCAAGTCTCCTCCGGCCACCGTTCGCTTCAAATCGAAGGTAAAAACCTTCGCCCTTTCCTCTTTTCTTTGTTTTTTAAAACCTTTCTTTGTAAAACCCAGATCTGGGTTTTCCAAATCTAGGATTAAATTTACTTTTTTTCCTTTCTTTTAGTTTCTTTTCCTTTTAAAACCTTTTTTACTTGTTTCAAAAAAAGGATCTTGAAAACTTGAGATTTTTGTCCTTTAAATCGGTTCTGAATCTATTTGTTCCTTTTAGTCCAGGTGTTCGAATAGCCGGAGGAAAGCCCTGTGAACGGAGGTGACATGGTGGCATGTCTCGTACAGCTCCAGCGACAGTGACTCAGATCTGGCAGATACGTCCCTTCGGTTTTCCATTTTCTTTCTTTTTTTTATTATTAAAAATATTATTAATGATTATCATTATTATAAAACATTTATTAATATTATTAAAGCATTTATTATTATTACTAAACATTAATTACTATTATCAAAATAGTTATTAATATTTAATATTATTAATAATATTATTATTAAGGTCATTTAAAAGAAGAGTAATAATTGTTGGCAGAATGCATTGTATGTATACATTTACATATGCTGGAAATAAAAGGATTTAAGTTTCACTTGATTAATGAGAGTAAATATTCATTGAATATACCTGAGTGCTTTGGATCCCTTTGACTTTGGTTCGTATCCTTGTATTGTTATTCAATGCTTCTGCTTACCATCGACTGGTCTCTGTTTTTTGATTTCTTAGTACTTCTACTATAAAGAACTAATTTTTTAGAAAGGGGTTTATCTATTGATTTTCAGAACTGGGTTCGTATTTGGATTTCAAAAATAGGGTTTGTGTTTTAATTTCAAGAATAGGGGTCGTAACCCTTACAAAATGTTTCAACCCTGGCTTTATAGCCATTTTTACCAATCATTCTAATTTGTCTCCTACAACTTAAATGCTAGTCCTAATCCATCTTTTCTTTTTGCATGTGCTCAGCAGTGGCGATTGGGAGCAGCTTGGAGAAGGTGGCAGTCGGCTGTGCAGGAGCAACTTGCTTGGAGATGATAGCTAGTGGTGTCGACGTGGCGATCTCCCATTGGTTGGGATTGAGGTGGCAACAGTAGTGGGAATTTTTGGTGTCTGGGCTAGCAAATTATTTGGATTTGGACTAGCCAAATTTTAGCCCAATTGGGCTCTTTGTAATTGGGTTGTACTTTGGGCTAGTCAAATTTGGCTCAATCGTGCTTGTGAATGGACTTTGGACATTTATCTAATTTAATTTTAAATTTATATTTATAATAAACTTAAATTTTGTGCAAATTTAAATTTAAAATAAATTTAATTTAAAACCAAATTTATCTCATTGGATCCGGATAAATTGGGCTTCAACAATGATGATTTTCATAATTGTTTTGTGCTCAAATTCTATCTTTGAGTTGAGTTGAGTCCATGTTATACTAAGTCATAAATTTCGTTGAGTCACCCCACGGTGATGTGCAAGAAAACTTTCTGGAACCTTCTAGACTAGTTATGATGCAGCAAAAGGACCCATGATTTGTGTAATTAAGTTGTCATATTGTAAAACTTTTACATCTTAGTGCCAGAGCTTGAACAACTAAATTTCACATCCTTTACATGATTTCTGGAACCTTCTGCATGCTTTGTGATTTTCTATAAATGGATGAAGAATGAAAGGTCTCGACATTGTTGCTTTTTTGTTCCTAGATATCTAAATGCATTTATTTATTTGTTCTAGAGCAGTGCCATTGAGATGTTTGATTTTGAAGTATTTGTCTTAGTGGATAAATAAAAAATGTCTTGAAGTTGTGAAATCTTGAACAATACAACAGTAAAAAATATAATAAAAGATACATATATTACTCGGGCTTTAGCTTAACAGGTTCAGAATCTGTTTGAATAAAATATGCCGACTTAATCCATCCCCCAACCATTATCCTGTTCAACCTACGAGTCTTGAAATTATAAAAAGACACCGACCCGACATCCACCATAAACAGAGTGTCAGCACCGTAAAAGGAATGAATTCGAGAATGAGTCAGAAAAACCTTTTCGTTAAAGCTTTCCAAATTTATGGTGTGTTTTTTAATCCAAATCTTTTCATAGTTTAAAATCCAAACATCTAGCATCTTAGTTTCATGTCTAAGATGGATCACCCCGAGTTTCCCTTCGCATGACACAGGGGCGATCTGATCACAATGATCTTTTCCACTAAGTGAGTCCGGAAGTGAAGTCATTGCCCATTCCTCTTTGTCTCCGTCGAAAGATAACATAGTGTACTTGGTGTACTTGTCTTGTTCGTCGTTGAACATAAGCCAATGGAGGCCGCCGCACGTAGAAACATCTTGAATGCACTCGAAATAGTCGTGGTGTGTTAATTTTAAATCTTCTGATTGTTTCCATTTCCAACTCTTGGAATCAAATATCTCGCAGTGCCATGATTTTTTATTGGAAAATACATCGAAATTATCTTCTTCGTTAGAATATTCCGAATCGAGGTCTATAATGTCGTCGTGGCTGTCAGAGAGTCGAACAATTTTGAACCATAAAGGGTTCGATCCGAGCACCAACATGCTTATCTTTGCCGTCCAAAATTGAGGATTTGGAGACGGAATGACTTCCCACTGTTGAGTAGTTGGTTTACAAATATAAAACGAGTCATCTCTGTGTTTTCCCAAGGTACATAAAACCAAACCTTCATTGACCGTTGCTACCATCCGAATAGGTTGGGGTAAAAATTTAAGTAAATTCTGAGTTGATTTTGGGTTGAGTCTTGAATTAGCTACTGACACTAAGTCCGAAGTCAATTGATTAAATATTCTTGAAGATTGAACTAAATATCCCACCATTGTTGATGTTGTTTGAGAATGTAGCTGCATAAAACTAGATTCGTAAGTGAGATCCATGCATTCTTTTGAAAGAACCCTACACTTTTTCATTGTTTTCAAATCAGCCCTCGAGAAGATTTCAAATAAAATATTGTTGCTAAAATTATAAGATGCCATCAATCTATTGGAAAAAAAAAAAAAAAGCAAAATGAAAATGCAGTTAATTACAGTGAAGATTATCAATTAGGGTGTTTACATATATATAGTAATTGGATGAATTTACTTCTGGCAGGGGAAGTAACTTCTAGTTGGAATAAGAGTAGGATTAGGAGTATTCTGTCTAAACTTTACCATTAATTATGAAAATTAATAAATAAATTAGATAACATAATCTCCTTTAAATTAAAAAACTAAAAAATTAATTTTTAAAACCTATATAATAAAAATTTTTCATGATCATACAAATTAAATATCAATAATTAAAAAGGATTGACATGGGTAATATTTTTCATTTTTTTATATAAATTTATAAGTAGATAAAAATAAAAACTTTTCTTTATTTACTGTAAATTATGTTTATTTGCATGATTCTTTTCTTTTGGATATTGCAAAATTAATTATTTAAATTAAATAGTAGACACGACATAATTAGAGAGCCAGCAATCAAAAGTAGGTCATCTCAAAGCAGAATTTGGAATTACATAAACTTTACTTCTGCAATTGGCATTGCTATTCAAACAGTATTGTTGGAGCAGGAGAAGAATCCATGTTTGTTAATGTCAAGAAGCTGCTAGTCGACAAGGCTTCCATGTCCAAGAAGGTAATAACCCCTCTCTTTCTTTCTTCACGCACCCTGATGGAAAGAAACAAAATCGGCTTTTTACCCCAATACCGGGGGTGATGCCTGACAAAGTGGCGGCACCACCCTAATCTTTTGCCACCATCATCAGCCAATCATTAGGCTGTTATGAACTTAAAAAATATTTTTTTTTATAGGTGGAGGGTAGGCGTACGGCAGCACCGGTATTTTATTCCAATATACGGGTAAAAATCACATTTCTTTCCCCTCCTATTTCACAAATTTGCAGACATCGCTATGAACTGCTGCCTGGACAAGGATATCCATGACAATATGGAGCTTCTACATGTCGGGGCCGCCTTTACTAAACCCTCAGTGAGAACTATGGGATCTCTATGGCATCTAAGATTTTTCTTTTCGAGTTCACAAATGTGGATACCAAGCTCTAACATAATAGGAGCTTTACCTCCATCAAATCTGGCATTCTAACAGTTCTTCATTTTATACGGTGGTTCTTGCACTAGGGCGACTATAAACTGCCAAATCACGATCAGTTGGAGTTCAACAGGCTCCATACAGAACATGCAACTTGCTGTACAGATTTTTCAACCGAACCAGATTGGTTCTATGGTAGTTCTTTCGAAATGGGATGAAAGCATGCAATGTATTTACTATTTACTGGATCTCTTTCTAAACTTTCCCCTCTCCCCTATTTCTTTTTCTTCTATCTCGAGTAGCGAAGTCTGCTTTCAGGCGGATTAGCTGTCGAATTTTTTCCTTTTTATGGTCCATCGCAGTTCTTAGGTTGATAGCTTAGCCTAGGAACGTTAGAAAGTAGTATTTTTTTTTCTTTTTAATGCATGAATTGCCTCTTTCTGGTAGTTTGCCTTTTTTGTGACATTCTCTAATCTCTGTAGTTTGCTTTCTGTTGTATAAAGTTTGAACAATTCTTCCTACTGTGCCTTATCTTCATTAAGTTACTTAAATACTCAATCATGACATCCATACATTTAGTAAAATAAACAAAACTGTCATATGTAGTTCCCTCAAGTGAGTCATAAGCAAATTTTCTCGAGAAACAAACAGAAACATGGATATCATTAAACCCCAGAAACAAACAGAATCCACCGAATGATGTTTAGAACCTCATTTCCCTTTCTGAATCACAAAGAACACAAAAGGAAGCCCATAACTGAATGCCACCAAGACTGCCATTCCTGTGCAAGAATTAAACCCTGAAAGCTGAAAGTTCATGAAATGAAAGCAAATGGGAAAAGGTTAAATCACTTTTTCGACCTGAACTTTGGAAAAATGTTAAATGATAATTGTTAATCTATTAATTGGATTTTTAGTGACTAATATGGGGAAATATTAAGCTAATTAACATGCATTAAGCATGTGATAATAATATATTTGGTGCATTAAACTTCAGAAATAGCAGAACTTTATGCAATGAATTTTATAATTACTGTTTGATGATGATTGAAATTTGAAAAATAGAGGATTAAAATTACCAAATAAAAGTATAAGTATTAAATGCACAATTTTTGCAAAGTACATGGACTAATATTAGAATTTAACTAAAATCAAATAATTACAATAATCTCGTCGCGGTTACTGGTTATTTATACAGAAAAGATCTACTTACACCATTTTTCTTTCTTTTCTGTTTGCCGTCCCATTTTTTTCTTTCTCCCGCCGGCAAACCTTATATTATATAAATATTTTTTCTTTTTCTTAATCTTTTCTGTATATTTTTGCTTTTCTTATGGGATTGATTTTTATCATTTTTTCAATTTTCACCGTCTGGGTAGCTTCTATTTGGAAGATTTTCTTCTCCCATTCAAAACCCACATTTTTAAATGATGGTAACTCCATTTTTTTTTTCAGATTTCTTTTACCTGTTGATTTTGTTTCAATTAATATTCATTTACCCATTGAAACCAGGTACACCTTTGCTCAAAAAAAATGTCTTGCTGGTTGTTGCTCACCCTGATGATGAGTCCATGTAAGTTTCTGAAGAAAGCTCTTTAATTTTCGATTTTTGGAACGAATTGACCTCTCGTTTGTTGGTACACTACTTATTTTTTATGCTTTTGTTTTGTGTGATGTGTAAGCTATTAAAACTAAAATCATAATGATCACAAAATGATTGAATGACTAAATTGTCAGAGAATAAGTGACTAGTAAGAACACTTAAAGCGGAAGGGGGTAATTGCGAGAAGAGAGAAGAAGATGGAGACCAGAAACAAAGGAGAATTTAGAGAGAAAAGATAAATTTTGATAAATTTCATTCATGAGGAAGTGTGAATCATCTGGTACATATATGTACACACACAGACACACATATATATATGCAAATAGACAGGTGTCTTCTACTGATTCTACAATTTAATAGTAGGACGGCATTTTAGTTCTAGCATTTTGTCGAACAATTTCTGGGCAGAATTGATCTTGCCAACTTTGCTGTAAAATACCATCAGGCAATTTAGTGAGCGTTTCAAGGAATTATCATTATACCATTTTTGGTGTTGAAAGAAGTCATCAGTCAATGAAATATAATTTGCCAATCAGAGGCAGTGAACAATTTCGGTGTAGACTAATGTGTAGTGATTGGGAAATTTGTTGGATTCAGTTGGCTTCTTAAATTTGTTGGCAAGCTTTTGAAGCTTACACACTTTGGCTATGATTTTGGGGGAAGTTATTGTGGGGATGGTGGAATTGGTAGTAAAATCATAGGTGGATTCACTTCTATTGACTGGTTTAACATCAACTATGGGTGGTAGGTCATCATTCTCTAACTTAATTTTGGAGGTGTAGCTTACACACTTCGTTTTTGCTCTTCCCAGCACTTAGGAGGTGTAGCTTTTGAAGCTTGTAAAGCTTCCATCTGAAGCTGAAGATTATGAACCTGTTCCTCCAAAGAATCTAGGCTAATATCTTCAGTCATTTCTCGGTTTTTTCTTGTGTGCACTTGTTTGAGTGGAACCAATGTGGCTCTGATTACCATTTGTCACAGAATAAGTGACTAGTAAAGAACACTTGAAGAAGAATGGGTAATTGAGAGAAGAGGGAAGAAGATAGAGACCAGAAAAAGAGGAGAATTTAGAGACAAAAGATATATTTTGATAATTTTCATTCATGAGAAAATGTGAATCATCTGGTACATGTATATTTGCAAATAGATAGGTGTCTTCTACAGAATCTAGATGCTAGACAACTACACAATTATTTAGACTAAGCTGATAAGCAATTAACAGCTCAGCCATAACATTTTCTCAGCTGATATTTCAATTTGTCGGCTCCCGGCTCAAGCTCTATACTCAGCTCCTGCTTATACATCTTTTTAGCTCGTGGCTTAGGTTTCAGCTCTCCTATAGCTTTATCTTTTAGTTGTTTCCATTAACTGCCCTGCTTTGTTTCCTTTCTACCAATTGATTTCATGACATAAATGTACTATATAAATTAGTATATATGAGTGAACTCATTTGATTTATTTATTTGATGTTTTCAATTTTCCATAAATATCAGTAGTTGCATTTGTCTCCAAGTACACTTTAGGTTTTTTCAATTATAAATTCTTTATTCTATGGATGGGAATGGATTTTTGAGTGAATTTATCGATAAAATCAGTATTTAGTACAATTTCTTTTGTAAATGGTTAATTTGGTTTAATTTACTTCTCCTTGACCTTTTTATGATTCAAGTGACAGCTTTGCTCCTCCAGTTCTGTTTTTGGTTCTAAGGTTTCATTTGTGAATGTTATTTGAATCAATTTAATATATTGTGGTATTTTTGTGTTTTGTTTCAGGTTCTTTTCACCTACAATAAACTACTTGACTTCAAAAGGGCACAATCTTTACCTATTATGCTTGTCTATTGGTATTGCATTTTCATCCTTAAGTGTTCTGATTATTTTCTTTTTTTAATATTTCTTGCATCTAGAAATCTTTACTTCTGAATCTTTTTCACTTCAAATGATGTGAGCCTTCATCTCTGTGTAAGTAAATTCCTAATGTAGTCAAGAACCGAGATTTTGAGTTTTTCCTTTCTATGTCAGCAAATGTTTGATGTAATCAAGAACTGAGGTTTTTGAGTTTTCCCTTAGTATGTATCTGCATTAAGATTCTCCTTTTTGGTTGAAGGTCTTACATGAAGGGGGAAACTATTGGATCCTTGGCACTTAACTGCAAAAGAATTATGGAGTTTATTGACAATAAAAATGTCTTTTATTTTCTAATGGCTGCTCTAAAACCATAAGCTGACCAAAGTAGGGTTAAGTTGTAATCAATATCTTTCACCAAACGCTTTGTTCATTGTGGCTTCGGAGTGTTAATTAGGAAATAATAATGTAATGTAGACAGCTCATTATCTTAGGATATGTATCAACAATAATGTAATCTACTTCAGGGGGAGATTGTATTTTCATCTCCTTTCTTTGGTTTGAATCCATTTTCCTATGCCAAGTGGGTAGTTTTTGTGTATTACCAATAATCAGTCTAGCTACCATCCATGTCTCTTAAAAAGCAAAGGCATATTGTACGGGTCAAAAACAAAACCTTGCCATGTGTTTTAAAAATAGTGTCCTTCTTTCCCTTCCCATGTAATTATGTGAATAAATTTGCTATTATTGTTTCTTCATTTTCTTTGTGCAGGTAACGCAGATGGCATGGGAAGCTGTAGAAAAGATGAGCTTTATCGTGCTTGTGTAGTTCACAAGGTGCTCTTATTATCCTACAAAGCATAGATGGGGTCTAACTGCTTAAGTAGTCCATTTATTCTAATGCCTACAACAACCTGATCTTGGGTTTCTTTAGCTACAAGATATCCTTGCATCTCTTGACATAATTTCTATTTTGAACTTTATCTACTTGCTATACAGTGCTTTTAGCTGTTTTAAATTTATAAATGCAGGTTCAACTTCAACAAGTGAACATTTTGGACCACCCAGAATTGCAGGTTATACTATTAAGTCTCTTTATTTTAGCTTATGGATTCTGAAATGCTCTATTCATTATTTGGCATGTTTGATGCTGGTAAACTGATGTGTTTTCATCTGTAGTGAAAAATGCAAAACTTGTTTGGCTGGATATAGCTCCAGGATCACCTAATCTTCTATCTGCTGTTAATTGATGAAACGAGTTAAGAGGAGTTTATAATTTGATTTTTTCCATACCAGGATGGTTTTGGTCAAGTCTGGAACCATGGTTTAGTGGCACAGATCATAGAAGAGGAGGTTTACAGTAATGTGATTGATGTGGTATATTCTTAGCTCTGTTGTTTACATGCTTGGTTGCTTTAATTCATTTAAGATGATTTCCCTTTATGTCACTGTATAAAGTTTCCAAGTTAGGCTAAGAGATTCTTGTATTTGGGAATTGTGAGCATTACACATTTTGAAGAGATAGTTTTCTGTAACTCTTTTTTGGCTCAGCAATAGTTTTCTGTTACTGCACTTGTTTATTAAGATCTTTCATTTCCTATTTCTCTTATTCCTGCTTCTATTTGTTCTTTAGATTATTACATTTGATAGCTATGGTGTTTCGGGTCATTGCAACCATGGTGATGTGCATTATGGTGTACGGTAAGTTATATTATATTTTTCAACTCAATTGCACAGAGGTAATATTTTAAATGTTGCCTCATAGCATGTGGCATTACCATAAATTAAAATGTACTGCTGCTTTCATGTAACCATTCAATGTTGTAAGCTCTTAATTACATGGGCCTAAGATTTATTCTTCCCGTTGTGATCTCTAGACTAGTATTTCTACCATTTCTAGATGGAGTCTATGTGCCATATCTTGCTTTAGAAACTCACCATTTTGTCCTTTTTTTAATTGAAAAGAAAAAAGGATATTGTAATATGGCCTATGCTGTCTAGATATGATGAAGTTGCATTTATAATCCAAGTAGGAGAATTTCGAAGATAGTTTAAAACTTCATGAAACTGGTGCAATTGCATACGAGCACTTTGGAGTTTGGACTCTCTTGATCGGTGTCTTGCATGAAATGGACAAGATGGAAAATAGTCTGCCTTGCAAGAAAGAAATTAGTGCTGAATAAAAGATTGTGCTATCTAGAATGCTGTAAAAATGATTTTGAACATATGAAAGATATTAGAATCCTAAGAGATCCTCTAGCTGCCCTTTTAAATGAAGAATAGTGGGCTATTTGTAATACTTGGGGTTTGCCTCTCTATGAAGAGGGAAACTTCATGTTTTGGAATGACCAAAAAGAAACCATACAAAAATTAAGGTGTTCGAGATGTATGGAAACATGGGAAATATTAATTTGTTGTTTTAGGTAGTAATATAAAAAGTCGGCAGGTAATGGGAGCTTGAGGGTCCTTGGCTATTTCAGTTGTACTGTCTGCGTAACTGTATGTATTTGATAAAATTCTGTGCTTTCTTGGCTATTTCTTAAATATAATTTTAATACTGTTTATCACCATAAATATCTTTTGAATTCTCTTTTACTTTCTTTTTCTTGTATTAACAGCAAGTTCCTGCATGATTCTGCGCCAGAGAATATTGAAGCCTGGGAACTTGTAAGTTGCCTTTCTACAACCCCTTTTACTTCTTTTTGAGTCGCTAATTTTGTTCCAAGCTGACTGATGGAAAATTTTCTTCATTTTCAGTTCTCAGTTCATTTCTTCATTGAATAGTTTAACTGTATAAAATCTGTGTTTTGATATGCCCTAAACTTTTTTGTATGCCCCTAAATTTAATTTTCCCTAATCTACTGCTGATCATAAGAGTTAAATAGCAATAGGAAAAGAAGAGGTAAACACTAGTAGTTTCTGGTTTATGTCTTGTAGCCTTTGTCCATATTGGCCTTCTTGTGTACAAGCTTTGCTTTCCTGAAAAACAACACTGCTTTCAATTCTTGTACAAAGTTACCTAAGTTTCCATGATCAAAGATTTACTAGCATTAATTTTGCCACTTCTAAATTCTCTTTCTTGTCTTTCATCCCCTTCCATTATGATCAAAATTTAAGTTGAAACTACATTCATTCTTTCTTTGTTCTATGGACTCCAATCAAATGATTTTCTTGTTTAGTTACTCTATAATGTTGACCAAGTTATTGCATTGAGCTAGTGAAGGAGAAAGACACTTGAACAAATCAGTGGCCTTAATAAACTTTTCTCTATATATGATTTGACATATTATGTTATTTGTGGGTTTTCTCCTTTATTTTTGAATTATGATATTTTTTTTCTTTCTACCCCGATTGTTTTAGGTGAGTATAAATATAATGCGCAAGTATAGTGGACTGTTTGACATTTGGATGTCAAATTTAGACGTCATGCAACATCCAAGTGGTGTAATGCATTGCTTGCTTAATGAGCATCCATTGAAGAGCTTCAAGGCAATGGCTGAACACTCAAGCCAATGGGTTTGGTATGTATGCTTCCCATAAAATTATAAAAGAGTAAAATTGAGCGTGGCCAATGGTGGTTGTGAAACTTAACAAAATTTCTTCTTGTTTTCTTTCTGAAATTAACTTATCTTTTTTTTTTTTTGTTGTTGTTGTTGTTGTTTATGAATTTAACTCCTTGATTAATCATAACAGATTCCTTATCATGGATCTATTTGGATCATCTCCTTGATTTAGCATTTTCTTAGATTTTTTATGTTGGTTTTGCAGGTTTCGGAAGCTTTTCGTTTCATTTTCTAGTTATACTTACGTTAACACTCTTAGAAAGATCAATTGATTATAGATGGACTTGAAGGACAAAGCTGCTTGGATTCGTGCATGTTCATATTTGAGCTATTTCTCTGCAGTAACACGGGTTTCTACTTGTTACATGCACTCGCTTTAAATCTATATCAGGCAGCTTATTTCAAATTTTCAGAGTCTATGATTTCTATGCTAGCAAATTGAGAGCCAATTTTCTGGAAAACATAACTGTTCCACTGTTTCTACATTTGAGACCCTTGCACAGAATCATTGTTCATTGTGTACATCATGATCCAAGGGCATTTGGTTAACTGGTATTATTTTTGTATGTCTCTCATTAATTTTGTTTTAAGGCAGTGACATTGGCAGTGGAGTGGTGAATTCTTCCTACTTTGGAACTCCAACAATAATCTTCAGGTTGCCATTTCTCTTTCATCTTCCAGTTGAACTTTAACCTTATTATTATGCTAGTTCCAACAAAAGATTTATATTCAGCACTCAGTAGTGATGTTTGATGGATATTGGGTGCAGCCAGTCCAGTAGTTCTAGTTATACATTTTTGTGTTGAGCATAGCTTGCTCTATAATTTTAGTTTTATCATTGAAATGTGAATTATGTTGTTCTTTAAAATGGAACTTACATTTCTCCTTGTTAGATTTATAATATATTTTCGGATTTTTCAGTGCTAGGTTAGCACTCTAAACACAAATTTCTTTCTCCTTGTGATGTTAAAACCATATTGCACATGTAGGAATGTGAAAATATTTTCTTGGGAAAGTGATCAGGCTAATACTATTTGTTGCAGCTTTAGTTTTGAATGGCTTGGCTTTTTGAAAAATGGCCCTTGTATTGTTAGACATAATTATGTGATCTTACCTGGCATTTTGCTAGGTTGATTAAAACATTCAGACATAATTTGTTAGAAAGGAATGCTCAATTCTTTTCAATTTTGATATTGAGTAAATTGATTTTTCTCAAAAAATTGGAGCAAGATCGAAAATAAACAACTAAAAATAATTAGTTGTGATATTATTTTGTGTTAATTGTATAAATTTTGATTGGTATAATAATAAATTTAATCATTGTTGTTTATATATTTTATGTAAATATTGACCGAATGAATAATGTTATGAGCTAAATTTATTAAATCAATACTAAATTGATGAAATGTGTAAACTTGAAGAGTTATATTTGTTATTATACAGATAAAAATAAGTACAAACACTTAATTATTAAAAATTTTAAAAATGAAAAATTATTAAAAACTATAAAATTTGATTCACCAGCCAGTTTAATCGTTTTTTTAGACTGGTTCAATCGATAATATTAATTTGTGGGTCAATTTATTTTTGTTACTTTTTGAATCAATATCTTGATGATTTTTTATTCGATCATATCATCCAATTTGATTCAAATAACATTAGTTTAGACTCGTTTAAATCATTTATATTATATTTTTTACTTTTTAAAAAGTTACTTTTAATTTACTATTAAGCATTTTAATATTTATTAAATTTTAAAATATATAACTATTTTTTTAATATTTACGCTATAATATTATATTTCTTCATAAGATCTAAATTAAATAATAATGGTCCTTCTCGGTAGGCTTAGCCTGTATGTAGCTGGCCCTGGACAACATATTTATGATTACAAATTAAATTAAAAACTATGCTTATTCAGGGGGTCGGCAAAATTAACCATCATATTTCATGTTTTTAAATTAAAATAAGCTTATTAAATTATTAATAAAAAGTGAAAGATAATTTATTAGCAAATAATGGATATATAAAAAAAATTATAAATATTTTATTATTAAATGAAATGTCGCTCAAAATAAATTTAATATACTTTAAGAGTTTAATATTAATTAAAAATAGAGTTTAGTTTATTATACGTCTTATATTTATAAATATAGAATTGAGAGAAGCATTGTATCAACCCGTTTAATCAATAAAATATCGTAATTCTTTTGCTCTTTCAATTTTTTTGTTCTTGTACTCTCTTTATTTTCTATTCGATAAACTACTTGGTCATCCAACTTTCCAAAATGAAATCCTTACAATTTCGTCATTCAACTTTTAAGGCATTTTCATTTTAGTCATCTAACCGTTAAATCTTTAACGGTAGTTAACTTGTACATGCCACATCATGTTCACACTTTCATTTTGGTCACCTAAAAAATATTTATTTTTATAATATTGATCGGGTAAAAAATATTAAGGATTAAAATGAAAAACAGTTGAAATTAAATTAATACTTTAAAAATTATCAAATTATACTTGTTTATCCCATTGCTGAAAGTTTATTTTTTTTTCAATATTGAAATTTTAAATTTCAAAACATCAAAATCAATTGAACAAGTTATTTAAAGTTTTTTATCCATTGATAGTCTCAACCAATTTGTTAATATAATATTGAAATTATTTAAATTAATTAATCTAATCTCCTGTGAAATTTTAAATTTTTTTTTGAATAATATGCCTATTGAGTTTATTAGAAATTAAAATTTAGAAACATTTCAAACAAAACCCAAATAAATCAATTTTAATAATTATACATGAAACCCATTTTTTTTTATTATATGATTTCGAGTCAAAGAAAAATCCTTACAATTAATTAAATTAATTAATTTTATATTCCATGCCAAACAAAACCAAGAAATTTTTCATCACTTTTTTACCCAAACGAAGAACAACAATTAATTTAATTAATTACAATTATTTTATTTTCTTACTTTTAACTTAGTATAAAAGATTCGATATTATATAATTAAAGGAATTTAAGTTGCACATGCAATTATTAAATATGAATTATTAAGTTGATTTCATTAAGAATAATATAAAAAATAAAATAAAATCTTAAAATCTTGAAGTATATTAATTTCATTAATTTCAACAGTATAGTAACAAATAATTTAACATTATCAAGAGATAAAATAGTTTCAACAATTTATTTAATTAATTTTTATGCTTTAAAATTTAAAATTTTAATATTGAAGAAGGAAAAAAAAAGAAATTTAGAATTTTCGATAATATGATAAACAAGTACAATTTGATAATTTTTTAATATATTATTTTAATTTCTATCGTTTTTCATTTAAATCTTTAATTTTTTTTATCTCAATCAATATTTTAAAAAATAATTTTTTTTGGGTGACCAAACATGATTTGACGTGTACAATTAATTACTATTAGAGATTTAACAGTCGGACGATTAAAATAAAGTCTTAAAAATTAAGTGACAAAATTGCAAAAAAATCATTTTGAATGATGAAAATAAAAGCGTCCTAATTGTGAACAAAATAGTTTATTTATAAGAAAATTCTCTAATTTTACTGAATTTCTTTGATCTTTTCTTTATTTTTAATGGGTAGTAGGCAAAAGAATGATAAAAGAAATGTACCAAAATAACCTTCACCACGGATTTAACACAAGATTCTTGAAAGTAAACCCCAACCACAGACAGAAGAGCAATACAATTGTTTGAGAAGAAAAAAATAAAGTTTGCTAGTAGGCTTAGAACGTGCATCCCCTTCACTCCCACAACTTTACCCACCTATCTACCCTATCAAGTTTTTTTATATTTTATATGCCAAGATATTTATTCTTCGAGATCTTAGATATAAGATGTAGGATTTACAGTAAGTTTTTTTTTTTAATATTTTATGTCTAGATTAATTTCAATTTTTATAATTCATGATTATTATGATTAACTTATTTTATTTTTACTTTTTCGAAGATAGTGAAAGATTTGATCTCAGCATTAATTTTGATTCTTGATTTTGGAATTTATGGATCAAATCCACTCTAAGAGTGAACATGGTAATAACTATTAGAAGTGTAAACATGGTAATAAATAAGAGAACAATGAGAATTCTCAATATAACCTTTCAAAACATAGAGATAACTTATGTTAACAATATGATTTGAAAGATCATTGGCACATACATGCCATATGTCTAAATATTTTGTTCAAAATCTGTTGATTTTCTTTAAGGAAGAAAATACGTCTCACTGACAATGAAACAATGAACACTATCCTCACAAGTAGAAAGCATTTATCTTAATTGTACACGAACAAATCAATATTAATGTAATATTTGGTATTACAAAATTAGTTAAAAACTTCAAAATAGCTAATTATTTAATAGTACAAAATTGCTTGTAGCTTTAGAAGAGTTAATATATTGTTATCAAAATAACCTTCACCATGGATTGAACACAAGATTCTTGAAAGTAAACCCCAATCACCGACAAAAGAGCTATGCAATTATTTGGTAGTATCAAAATAGTTAATATGTTGTTACCTTATGTTAAATGTAGATCTGTTCATGGGTTAGGCCATCCGACCCAGTCCGAAGGTCCGTCCGAAAAAAAGGAAGGTTTGAATAAAAATATAATCTCGAAAAATGGGTTTGGATAAAAAATAATATCCGTTTAAAAAATGGTACAAGCCTCGGGTAATGCATTTTTGGTCCGGGCCTGGCTCGACCCGACTCGAATTCACAAAAAGACAAAAAAAAATTGCTTTTTTTTTGTTTTTTAATGATATTTTCTTGTTGTTTTCTCTTTATTTTGCTACAATTTCACTATTATGTTGCTACTATTTTGTTATTTTTGTTTGGATATTGTATAAAACCTATTTTATTGTTAATTTTGTTATTATTTTAAAGACATTTGTTAATTTTGTTACTATTTTAGAGATATTTATTTGTTAAATTGCATATATCAAATATTTATTTTAATGTTTTTAGTATTTTTAATGCATTATATATATTTGAAAATTATATAAAAATAATATTAAAAAAATTAATATGGGCGGGATAGGTCGAGCTTGGGTTTTAGTATTTTTATCCAGGTCGGGTTTGAACAAAATTTTAGGCTCATTTTTCAAGCCACGTTGGGCTCGGGCCCAACAAACGTGTCTAAATTTTTGGTTGAGCTCGACCTGAACCCGGCCCGGTCCATGAACACCTCTAGTTCAATGTGGTAATGGAACATGTTTATATTTTATAATACAAAATTAATTAAAGGCTCCAAAATAGTTAATACATTGTTATCCGAAGAAACAAAACGATAATTAATGTACTATATTCTCGTTAGTCTCAAATAAATTATTTTGTTTTAAAAAGATATACCGTCATAACAAATATCATATTGAGATTGTGGCTGAGGAGATAATTAATTAAATCTATTGTATTGGGTAAGAATTTTTATATTAGAAAACTATCGTCTTTTCCTCTAGTTTATACAATGCATATATTACCATGGGTAAATCACATGAAATGGTAAACCAAAAGTTTACATTAGTATTGTTAAATTACGTGCATAGTAAATTGAAAGTTTACTAGTCCAAATATGTTAATTAGTTGGCATGATCGATTAGATTATCCCGATCAATAATGATGCTACAAAATGAAAATTTACATGAAAGTTTATTAAAGAACGTGAAAATTATTTATTTTAAAGATTTATTTAAGTGATGTTTGCTTTCAAAGAATATGAATTATTAGAATTTCACTAACAAAAGTTGAGATTGAATATCTAGTATTTCTGAAAGAAATATGGATCCATTTATCCAACAATTGGATGTTTTGATATAATTTTGGTAGATGTATCTATAAGTTAATCACATGTAAGTTATCAACTCGCAACTTGTATTTTGCTAGATTACTTGTTTAATGATTTGTTTAAGAACAAAACTTTCAAATTATGCAATCGAGACAATTTTTGCTAATGTTGGTGAGTTTATTTCTCAGGCTTTCAATGATTATTGAATGCTAGATTGTTAGTGCGAGTAACTATCGTAAAAGTTTATGGTTTATATGTATAAAATGGTTTAATAGAATTTTAGAAATAAATGCCTCTAGTTAGTAGCTAAACTATATCTTTTGAGAACAAAGCTTTTTGTATATATGTATAAAGACATGATATTTTATATGAATCACACTTGTACGCATTATGCCAATAAGTTTTGATAAATACTTCCCATTTTAATTAGTTTTTGGTCAAGAGTCAAACAGGGGCAAAGCTAGAATTTTTGGGGGTCGAAATTAAATTGTTTATTTTTATAATAGTAAAAATTCAATTTCATCATTTTAATAGTCCACATTTTTATAATTTTTAAAAGATTAAATCAATTTTTTATTATTTTTTGTGGGGGAAAGTGAAATTTTATCATTACTAAATTAAAATTTTATAAATGAACCTAAATAGAAATTTTTCTATTTTAAGGGGGCCAAGGCCCTTGCCAGTCCCCTAGCTTCGCCATTGAAGTCAAATACAATCCATTTTAGAAATTTTTTGAATATGCTATATATATTTAAGTTGCTCCACCACAATGCACAAAATAGGCATTCAAAGAAAGTTAGGAATATACATTGATTATGAGTCTCCTTGTAGTATTAAATGTGTTGAATAAATTGAAGATTCAATTATAACATGATTTGTGATTATTATTCGATTTGATAATTTTTCCAATATTAGGGGGAGAGAAATAATAGCGTGATAAAAATAAATTACTTAAAATAAATTATCATTATTTAGATCCTCTTAGAAAGTAATTTGAATAAAAAGTTCAAGAAAGATAATTCACTTACAACTTAACTACCAGATGCATTTACTGACTTGATGAGAATAACTGAGTGTTATATACTAAATAATATTTTGATTTGAATTGAAGTTCGAGTAGAGCAACTTGTTAGCCTAACTGAAGGTAATGAATGCCTAAAGTAGGTAGTTCGATTGGTTCATTCTTTTAAAAGAAAAGAATAAATCTAGATGGTCATACAATGGAGGTAGTACTCTTAAAGAGATTAAAGACATAACTATTTATTAAAACTCTAAAAAGATCCAGGTATCTGAAATTAAATATGGAAATAGTAAAAAAAAAAGAAATCTTGATAAGTTATGCTAATATGAGAAAATATGGAATCGTAAAACTAGAAAGTTGTCGACAACGATTTTACATGCAATTTTATTATTGAGATAATGAAAGAAAATGAGGATTTAAAAAAAATTGTTGAGAATTATAAAGCTAGTGGGGTACAAATGAGTAATTTTGCAAAAATTGAATAAGAAACATGAAGTCTTTTTGAGTCCATGCATTGATTACGGAAAGTATATTATTCTTTTGTAGTGGATGCAATAACCTTTAGATATCTTATTAGTCTGACAGTTCATGAAAGATTCGACAAGCGTCTTATGATTATTGTTACAATCTTTTGTATGAATTAATAAATAGTGAAATTTATATTAAAATCCTTGAAGAATTTAGAATGCTAAAAGAATATAAAAATTCCAAGGAAATTGTTCAATATATTCGCGTAAACATTTATATGAATTTAAATGATTTGAGCATATGTGATAAATTTGACTTAGTGAATAATAGTTGGAGGAAGATTATAAATAATCCAAAATATCTATATGTATTTTTATAGAAAGATCATTATCAAAGTTTGTTAGGATTATTATTAAAACTCTTAAAGAGATTAAAATATATTTCCCCAAAATTTTTTCACTCATGACATTCAAAAGATTGATGATATAAATGCTTATCAAATTCATTCAAGTGATCAAGCTAGTATTCAAGATTAAAATACGTAAAATATGTGATATTATGTGATGTTGTAATGAGGGGAGTAAATACACACGGTACTCTTTTCCTCTTAACCAAAGTTTTGTCTCACTAGATTTTTCTGGTAAGGTTTTTAATTAGACAACATGCTATATGTACGATAAATATATATACTCTTTTTTTTCACTACGAATTTCTCCCCATAGTTTTTATATACCAATAAACATTTAAGAGAAAGTGTTATAAATATTTTATGATTAAGTGAATGTCCAGCAAGATCAATATAAGTTTGATATGCTTTTAGAACTCTAATATTAATTAGAACTAGACTTGTATCTCATTTATACGTTTTATATCTATAAATATAAATTTTGGAAAAAACATTGGATACATACGGATTGATCAATAAAATATTGTAGTTATTTTACTCTCCTAATTTTTTGTTCTTTTATTCTTTTTATTATTTATTTTATAACATTTTTCAATTTTTAATTTTTTATAACACTTGTAGTAAATTTTTTATCTCTAAAAAACATTACTTCAGTACTTGAAAAAAAGGGTTAATATATTATATGATATTTGAGTTTGGTTTTAATGTTTAATTTGGTACTTCTTTTATTATCTCAATTTGATACCAAAGTTTGACTTTAATGTTAACTTTAGTGCTTTAGTTTTTCCAAATTGATATTTGAGTTTTCTCTTGTCCTAATTAAGTACTTTAATTCGACTTTAATCTTCAATTTGATACTTAAGTTTTTTGTCCCAATTAAGTAATTATATTTTTTTACTAAAGTACACGTGTCAAACATTTATTGGTTCACACAATGCTATTTGATATGAGAATAAAATTAAACATTGAAGTCAAACTCAAATATCAAATTGAACATTGAAACCAAAATCAAGTACCAACTAATATATTAATCCTAAAAGAAAATAGGGGGACAAATTTTGTCACAGGTGAGTGACGATAGGAAAGCTATTAAAAGAAAGGAAAAGGAAAAATATAAACGATAATAGATAAGTATAAATAGAGACAGTTTCTTTTATTTTTCAGCTGGCAAGCTCCTGCTGGTTTTTAGAGAGAAAATAAAAATTAAAAAAAAATAAAAATTGAGAGATGGCTTTCAATTCAACTATCAAAAAGACATCTTTGTTTCCATCTCTTATTTTCTCCCAATTTCCCTTCATTAGGGTTAGGTTTCTTTTCTCTTTCTCGTAATTTTTCTTCCTTTTGGTTTTGCATTGCGGAGAAAAAGCTCAAAAATTGAACTCTTCTTTTTCTTTTTTTTTTTCCCAGGTAATTAGAAATTTAATTTATTATTTATATGTAATTTTTGCTTAATTTTGGGCGATCGGGTTAGCCAATTTTTATGATTTATTAATTCTGATATGGTTATTTTGGTTCCTTTATCGAAAAGTAAAATAGTGCATGAAAAACAAAATACATAATTTTACTCTAATGTAAAACAATTACGTGAGAATGGGTATTATACTATGATTTTGTTTTTGGATTTAGGGTATGTTTTAAACTTTTTGCGATTTTTGAGAAGCAGCGCAAATAGAACACATACATGTATAGCTAAATTTACAAACTAAAAGAACCTTGAGAATTTCTTCTTAGATTCTAGTTATTTCTTTCATTCGAGGTTGTTGTTTGAAGATTCCAATCGGACATTGTGTTTAAACTGATCTGGAATCAGGGCTGAATTCAAGTTTTTAATTTTTGGTAACTTTTGGTTTACTATATTTCATGTATAGCTCTGCTTGTTAATTTTTATGTAGTTTTGCAGGATATAATGGTTAGCTAAATAAATCTAGGATTTAATCTGATGGATCAATTTTGGTAATGCTGAAGTGATCCTAGTTATTGATTTGGAATTTGCGTTTTGTTTTTCTTTGGGGTGATTTTTGCTATTCAGGGTTTGCAATTTTAGACTTAGATATGGTAGGAGCAGGAAGCGCAGGAGATGGTGGAGCACATGCAGAGCCCCCTGATCCTGATATTCTTGAGATCGATCCCACTTCGCGATACATAAGGGTAAGTAGTATTTGTTTGATCAGTTTTTTTTAAATTCTTATCAATTTCTATCCTGTTGTTGTGGGAGCTTTAAAATGGGAGATATTATTGTTTTTGTAGCTTACTTGGTTTTTGGTTTAAAAGAGGAGGTGAATATTCATTTCAACTAGAAATCTTAGGTTATTTGTAGTTCATTCATTTGGTTTTCTGCTGTTTTCGAGATTTGAACTTTTAGTATATTTCAATTATTTAATTATCCTGCATTCTTTCTTATAACTGAACTAAATATTCTGCACTTGGCCACTATTGTTTCACCTTGTTGACTGATATATTTTCCAACAGTATAATGAAGTGCTTGGGAAAGGTGCCTTCAAGACAGTGTATCCTTTTGCCTGAATCTATGGGACTCGGGATATTATTACTTTGTTTCTACAAGCATGCCTGTTTGTATTGTTTAATGAATTTGGTGATAAAATAATGCTATAAGCAGAAACAGCAAATCATTTTTCAGTTGGATTTATCTTTTATTGGTATCATTTTCCTTAACTTTATGACCAACCAGTTACAAGGCATTTGATGAAGCTAATGGCATTGAAGTTGCATGGAGCCAAGTTCGGATTGATGAGGTCCTACAGAAGCCAGAAGACTTGGAGAGACTGTATTCTGAAGTTCGACTCTTGAAATCGTTGAAACATAGTAATATTGTGCGGTTTTACAATTCTTGGATTGATGATAAAAAGAAGACGGTCAATATTATAACTGAGTTGTTCACCTCAGGAAGCCTCAGGCAGTAAGTTTACTCTTGTCATATCCCCACTGAAGTTCCACCATTTGTTTTTTGATGAAATTAACCTTGTGGTGAGTATGTGTGATGTGTGATTTAGGTATTGTAAGAAACACAAGAAGGTTGATATGAAAGCAGTGAAGAGTTGGGCAAGACAGGTTTTAGCTGGTTTAGTATACCTGCATAGTCATGACCCGCCAATTATACATAGAGATTTGAAGTGTGATAACATATTCATCAATGGCAACCAAGGTGAAGTTAAAATTGGTGACCTGGGGTTGGCTACTGTTTTGGAGCAATCTAATGCTAAAAGTGTTATAGGTATATTTTCAATTTGCCTCAGTTTCTTTACTTCTGCATGTTCATTGTATGGTATCCACATTTTCTAGAGTTTGCATTTATGTTGATCTTTCCTTTTTTTGGCTGCCACATGTAAAAGAATCCCTGACTCTTTTTATGGGATAGGAACCCCTGAGTTTATGGCGCCTGAGCTGTATGACGAGAGTTACAATGAGTTGGTTGATATTTATTCCTTTGGAATGTGCATGCTGGAGATGGTGACTTTTGAATATCCTTACAGTGAGTGTAGAAACTCAGCTCAGATCTATAAAAAGGTTTCATCTGTAAGTTCTTTGTTTACTTTACCCTGTAAATACCGGTCAACTCTGCATTTCCAAATACTTACTGCTTCCAACTTTGTAGGGAATAAAGCCTGCTGCCCTTTCTAAGGTTAAGGATCAAGAGATGAAACTATTTATTGAGAAGTGTTTAGTTCCAGTGCCTCAAAGATTATCGGCGAAGGAGCTTTTAATGGACCCCTTTCTTCAAGCAAATGCATCAGCAAAGAATCATCCTTTGTCACTCCCTGATATTGTTATGCCCAAAATTGGAGCTTTTGGAGATCGCTGCCTCATGTCAGAAGTACCTGCTTCCACAAAGAATAGACCATCCTCTGCGGATCTTAACAGTGATAGTGAGCTGCCTGTTATCAAATTTCTCGATAATTCCTTGGGCATTGAGGTCCGAAGGTCAAACAAAGGCAACATTTTCTTGTTAAAAGGAGAGGCAAATGATGAAAACTCTGTATCGTTGATACTTCGAATAGCTGATAAGAATGGTAAAGAATAGTCTAATCATCCCCACTCTCGCATACTATCTCTAAACTCGTACTTGTACATTGATTACATTTTACTTTGTTTCTTATATGCAGGACGTGTGAGAAATATTCATTTTCTCTTCTTCCTTGATAGTGATACTGCCCTCTCAGTTTCATGTGAAATGGTAGAGCAACTGGAATTATCTGATCAAAATGATGAGTTCATAGCAGAATTGATTGATCTGTTGTTACTGAATCTCATCCCCACTTGGAAACCTTGTGTCCCCATTGACCATCTGGTTCCTCCTCCTAGAAAACAGTCTTCAAGAGATAATCTGTGCTCTCTGCAAGACCATGATGCCATCACTTTAGGAGCATCTGATGAATCAACAAGGACAGGTTCTTGTTCTGTGAAATATAATGGAAAAATGTATCACGCCAATATGATGGCAGAAAATTCTGGTTCCGAGATGTCATTAGGTTCTGCTAACTCTAATGATTTGAACGATAAACTTAGCTCCATTCCATCTATAATGTCTGCTGAATTAGGGCCTGTGGGCAGTGATGGATGTGTAACTAGAGCAGAATTATCGGTTGACGCTCAGAGTAAGCTTATGAATCCAGTGTCTTCATCTCCTTGTGATGAAGATGAAGATGAGGAATTAAGAATGGAGCTGGAAATGATTGAGCTGCAGTATCAGGAGGCAATGAAAGACATATCCAAGAAAAGACATGAAGCTATCATGGACACAAGAAGAAGATTGTCCCAGAAGAAGATGCATTCAGACTAGTTCATCTCCATCTCCCGTCACAACAGAAGATTGGTAAATGGCCCTGCAAATGTACATATTCTGATATGGGCACATAGGCTCTTTTTTTTTTTTAACCTTGCAGAGTGGTAGGAACTAGGAAGAGAGTCATTGTTAAATTACATCATTTTGCTTTTCGTAAAGTGAGAGCTTGAAGTTTGTTCATTTTGGTTTTATACCCTGAAAAAGAAAGTAGTAGATATTTTTGTTTATTATTAGTATTTTTGAATAATTAGGGCATTACCAAGTTTATTCTACGTCAGTTTGATACATTCAAAGTTTCTTGACAGATAAGGCAATGATAGGTTGTGTGAAAACCCAATATTGAAGTTTTCTGATAATCTTTTGATAGTAAGATCCATCAACACTGCATATTGACCTCGTGCAGAAATTCAACAATATATTTGTGTTGAGATAGGTAAAGACCTCTTGTGTATGGAATCACCTCAACACCTACAAGCCAAGGAAGTCCACCAATGACTTTTTAAGAGAGAATCTGCTACAAAAACTACAGATGATATGATGAATGCCATTTATGTTGCTACCAATAACAATTATGTCATTCAGATAAACACGAAAATAAACACAGAACCCAAAGTTATTGAAATGAAAAGAGACAATTTAGATTTAGACTTGATGAAATCCATTGTTATCAAATGCCTTCAGATTTCATTGTATCAGGCTCGTTAAGCCTATGCGAGGCCATACATCACCTTGTTAACCTTCCAAACATATGTTGACAAGGAGGTATGTTGGTTGCTTTATATGACTCCTTTCTCTAGGCGTCTTTGTAGGAGTCCATTGTTGAAATTCAGTATTTACGATAAATTTTACCACCAAGTCTTTTAGAGTTTAAACATTTTCAAGACTTGCAAAAGGCTCAACAACATGTTCTATATCCGATTTATAATGCACAAAATGTTTTTAAGTTTTAAAAATGTGTCTAAAGCATTTTAGTAGTTAAGTATTAATACTAGGGATCTAGGTATTAATACATTGCAAGTTAGTAGCAGAAAACACTTCACGAGGGCAAGGTATGATACCTACCTCATGTAGTTATGTATTTGTACCATAGTTTCCAAATGGTTATCTAATGGCTAGTTTTAAGGGAAGTATTAATATCTTCCTTGTAGGTATCCATACCCATGCAGCAGGGTCACTTTTTAAGCCCAAGATCAATGTTTTCAATGGTTCCAAATCATCCCCAATGACTCATAGGACTGGTTAATAACCTCCTTCGATGTCGCGATGGATGTTAAAGCTTCAATTTTTTTTTCCTTTGTTTAGAATGTGTTAGTCTTTTTGACGCGGAGTGAAATAACAGTTAAGCACTCCATTCCGGTTACTCAGTCTAACACACTCCGAATTTATTTATTTATTTATTTTTTCAGTTAACAGAGTTTTACTTATCACGTCACACAACTTTTTTGCGCGAAGTAGGATGACAACCCAAACACCCTACTTCGGTTACTCAGTTAGCCACATTTTAAGCTATGTTCATAACCGCAGAATCATCAAGGTTTTTTCTCTTCTTTTTTTTTTAATAAAATAGAGCTTCGGACAGAGAACTTTATCTTAAGAGAACTAGGAAAAAAATCAAATATCAAAAATAAGTTTAGCAACTAACTAACAATCACGAAAAACAATTTTAGCATGCATCGGAATTAACTTTTCTCTTATACTTAGACTCAATCAATTTACCATAAGCAAAATAAGATCAGCTTCATAAATCATTATCATGTGAGCCTAATAGAAATAAAACAGTGGAGACAAATTTAATCACAGCAAAATCACAATTAACTCAGCAAACAAGAATTATACTAATGGGCGAAACAGTGGGCATTTCGTAGGTAAAATCATGGGCATGAAAAGGGACAAGATATACTTTAAAAAAATAAATTAGGCAGAAAATAGCAAGGCAGCAGAAACAGTAAACCCAAAGCAGCAAAATATCAAATAAAAATAGGAAAAACAGTGAGGAATGTCTCCCCTACTAAAAAAATATTGCCCTCAATGTGAAGAAAAATACGAAAAGAAAAGGGTTGAGAATACTCATGTAATTGTCGCTCTCGTAGTGCTGCTGTTTTTGTCACAGATTTTTTCGTGAAATAAATTTCTCGAGTTTCCTGTACATATAATAAAATAAATAAATAAAATATAAAAATAAAAATAATTGGGTTGTTTCCCAACAAGCGTTTGTTTAACAGCGCTAGTTTGATGACCGAACTAGAGTTGGGGTCGTTCCCAATGAATTTTTTTGATCATATAACGTTGGAAATTTGGTGCCTGCACAACAGAAGGTAAAAGTTTAGTGTTCATAAGGGGCAATAATCTCTTAACAGATTCGTAAGTTGGATTTAAATCATCAAACAGTGTTTCGAGCTCAATCTCATGGAGTGATTTGAAAGTCTTATCTACTAAGGATTTCACTATATCGACACGATTTACGTTCAAGACTTCACTAGGGTGACTGATGGCATCATAAACATTGAACTTTACGATCTTCCCGTCAAACTTCATTGTGAGAGTTCCACTTATAACATCGATTTTGTATTTGCGATACTAAGGAAAGGTTGCCCTAACAAGATATCGGAAGACCCAGGAGTTTTATCCTCTTTCATCTTTACAACGTAAAAATCTGCAGAAAAAATTAGTTCATTAACTTTCACTAACACATCTTCAAGGACTCCTTTGGGATGCACAATGGACTTGTCCGCCAACTGAATTATAACACCTGTTTCGTTCAAAGAACCCACGTTAAGTGATTCATAAATAGAAAAAGATATTACATTTATAGAGGCTCCTAATTCACACATAGCTTTCTTAAGTCCAAAGTGACATATTTTGCATGGTATTGCAAACATACCTCTATCCTTACATTTTGTTGGCATCCTTCGTTGCAAAACTGTAGACACATTCTCACCAACATTTACCTTTTCGTTTCCAGTCAATTTTTTTTGTTGGTGCAAATTTCTTTCAGAAATTTAGCATACCGTGGAATCTGTTTAATAGCATCTAACAACGGTATATTTACCTCGACTTTTTTGAATGTTTCGAGGATCTCTTTTTCCTCATTACCTTTCTGGTTTTGCCTTAGTCGTCCAGGAAACGGAGGTTGAATTTTGGGTAATAGAGGTTTCGACCGAACCTGTTCATCGTTTTCCTGTTTTTCATGGGCAGTTGCTTGGGCATGATTTTTACCATAAATTGGTTCCAGTACTTTCACACTTCGTAGCGTCACTTTGCATTCACGTTTTGTCTTAGGTTAGGTTCTGTTTGTGACGGCAGCCTACCTGTGAATTTATTTTCTCCATTTGCGTGGTCAACTCCTAAATAGATGCCTCAGTTTTCTTTTGAAAATCTACAGTTTGCTGCTAAAATTCAAGAACATTAGCTACTAATTTATTTACCGTGGCTTCTAGAGAAGTACCTGAATTTTGTGCTTGTTGTGGGGCTCGATTTTGGAATAACTGGTTATAGCGTGGATTTGTCCCATATAGCAAGTTAGGATGGTCTTGCCATCCTGGGTTGTATGTATTGACGTAAGGGTCATATCGCCTTTGGGGTGGTCCAGAGAAGTTTTCCACAACATCAAAATAGGCCATAGTATCGTTATATAAACTAGGGCATGCGTTAGTTGTATGTTCGGGTTCCGCACAAATTTCGCATAGTTGGGCCGGTCCTGATTTTGTTATAATAAGAGAACTCACAACATTACTAAGTTTTTCAATTTTATTTTCTAAGGAAGAATTACTTAGCTGGTAAACCCTTCGAGTAGGTTCAGGGTTGGCTCGAAATTATTGAGTATTTGCAGCCATTGTGGAAATCAAGTCCCTTGCTCGTTGAGGAGTCATATTAACCAATGCTCCTCCACTGGCGGCATCTATCATATTCATCTTCATCGGTTTCAAGCCTTCAGAAAAGTATTGGAGAAGAGACTGTTCAGTTATCCCATGTTGTGGACAACTTGTACACAATTTCTTGAATCTTTCGCAATAGTCGTAAAGAGACTTCACATCTTTTTGCCTAATCCTCACAATTTCTCTTCTTAATTCAACGGCACAAAACGCTGGAAAAAACCTGTTAAGAAAAAAACGACAAAGATTAGCCCAAGTTGTAATAGATCCAGGAGGTAGATAAAATAACCATTCCTTAGTGGAGTTAGCTAAAGAAAAAGGAAAAGCGCGTAATTTAATTTGATCCTCAATTACCTCCTGAGGTTTCATACTCAAACAAACCATATGAAATTCCTTCAGATGTTTAAGCGGATTCTCATTCTGCAACCCACGAAAAATCGGTAATAATTGGATTAAACCTGATTTAAGCTCAAAGTTAGCATCTACAGTAGGATACGTAATGCACAACGGTGATTGATCATCAGGAGCCTCGGCTAATTGCCGAATTATTTGATCCATAGGTGGTGGTGGATCTCGATTTTTATTAACCCTAGCAATCGGTACTTATGTCGGCGGATCAACTTCTTGGTTTTTCAGTGTTGGATTAGGGTTTTCGCTTACCTTAGATTCTCCTTCATCGCCTTTTTCTACTTCTGAAGGTGGGTTGTGCTTAAGTCCTACAACTTCTGACTGCTTCTTTCGTAACTTTGTTTCCTTGCGATTGACTTTTGCAGTATTTTCAATCTCGGGATCGTACGGGTATGCAAGATTACCTGGAGCAGATCTAGTCATAAGCAAAAAAGAAAAACAAGATTAGTACATTACCAGTCCCCGACAACGACGCCAAAATTTGATGTGTCATCGAGAACACCAAATATAACCTATTCCGAAAATTAAAGTAAATAACAGTGATGGGAAGTAGGGTTTAATCCTCAGCGACTAGAGAGTTGTAAAAAGTCTTGTCTATCGAGATCGTGGGCAAAATCGTGCCCAAGAAAAGTAGCGCGATTTGAGGAAAAATAAAAGAAACAGAATTAAAAATAAAAGAAAACATAATTAAAAGAAATAGAAAATAGAAGTGTCGAAATAAAAATAAATTGCATAAAATAAACAAGTTGAAAGAAGAAAAGTTTTATCAATATTTAGAGATTCAGCCTCCGATTATCTTGATTTTTCCTTGATTCAATCATAGACTTTGGATGGTTCTTCTCGTGCCCGAATAAGCCAATTATAGAGGAATTATAGAGGAAGAGGACGCCTACGACCACCAGCTCCAGATATAATTTTTAGAGAAATCTGACTCTAGCCAACTGTCGCTCCAGTGGGATTGTCTTACACTAGATCACCTTTTCCCAATGACGAATGCCACGTCATTTTGTCTCTTTGGCTCGGTAACCTTTGACGTAATTAGTTAGCGAACCGACTATGCAACCTTCTCAAAACACACAAAGCGGACGTCTTTGCACAAGATGAAAAGATTACTTTTATAGAGATTTTGGACGGAAGCGTCGATCCCGTAATACAGAGAATTGATGAATACCCGAGTGAGAAGAATTAAGCTCGGATTCTAAGCCTCATGAACTTTGGAGGAATATTTGATAACTTTCGGCTAGAAGGATTTTTTAGTTGCTCATGTTTTTGGGGAAGAACACAAGATAATAAAAATATAGCTTTTATTGAATTAGGGTTTTTGGGGAGATGGAAGATTTTTTCAATGAATGAGGAATGAATAATTCAATCACTCCACCCCCTATTTACAGTACATAATATTCCTAGTTGAATCCAATCTGAATTCTAAAAGATAATTAGAATTATATCTAAACATTTAATTCCCCTAATTAGATCTAATTTAAACTCTAAAAGATAAATACAAAAAGATAAACATAAATTAAATACAAATTTAAATAATAAATAATATTTTAAATATTAAATCCTAATAAAAATATATTTTAAAATAAAATAAAGTAAAACGAAGTCTTTTTATCCTATAAACTCTCTCTTTAAGTATTTCACCTTCACACAACTTCACTTTTCCTTCTAAAATCATGCTTCTTGCCTCCAATTTATCTTCTGTCATCACTAGAGTCCCTACAAAATAAAAAGATAATAAATAGCCCAAATTAATAGGATCATACTCTTAAAATATATACAATTAATATTCAAAAGTATGTCATATTTAAGCATTATCATTGACCTTATTTCCATTTCCTCATCATTTGTAGAAGTTCGTACACTTTTTTTTTAACCTTTCCCAATGATTTAGATCTTCCCTTAGCATCCCTTTTAAACTTAAGGATAACTTTCTACTTCAACCCGACACTAGTATCATGAGCTACGGGTCAAATTCTATGACCATTGCATACAGAACGTCCCATGGAGATCAATTGATTAAATGAGACTCATTTATCCCACTCGAACTAACCCGATTCGTGGAACACATGAAGAATCTCATCTACTTGAAGTCTTAAACACTCCAATAAAACTAGAGTTATCAAGGTTAATATTGTAAGTTTCTAGGGATAAGAATGTAAGGTTGACTTAAGTGAATTTAAAATAAAAGAATTTCCTAAGGCCACATGGTTTACCATATCAGAGTTCTAGTCTCAAACACTAGTGACAAGTTATGGTATGTTATGGATTATAGAACTTAAGTAGTTAAGGTTGTTAGTAGTTATTGTTAGTTACTATTAACAGTTAGTTAGCTGCAGCTTTGTGTATATATAGTTGCTATAATTGTGCTTTAAACTCAAGTATTTCTTCATTAATACAATGAGGTTCTTTTCAATCATTTGTAGTTCTTACCATGGTATCATGAGCTAGGTTCTTTTCTTTTTGAGTTAGTAAAAGGTGTTAAAGAAGTTTCCCATGGCAGAAGAAGTTGCAGGGAATGAATGTGTTCGATCATCCACTACAGGAGAGCAGGTTCAACAACAGCCTGAGGTGTGTACAAGAAAGGTTCAACATTTTCCTAAGCATGATACTGTCAAGTTAGGTGAGAAAAATTTTCTTTTGTGGCAGCAGCAGATTACTTTGATTCTTGAAGGCTATGATTTGCAGGGTTATATTTTGGGTACTATGGATATTCCTTCTCAATATGTTCTTAATAGTGAGGGACAAAAGGTTGATAATCCTGAATTTTTAGTTTACAAGCAGCAAGATAAGTTGCTTTCTTCTTGGTTATTGTCCACAATTTCAGATACAATCTTGATCTATTTGACTCGTGCATGTACAAGTCTTGATATATGGCAGATTGTCGAAAGAAGGTTTGCTGCAAAATCTGGGATTAAGATTTCCAGTTTAAGACATGTTTTATATTCTCAAAAGAAAGGACAACTTAGTATTCAAGATTATTTGCTCAAGATCAAGAATATGTGTGATGGGTTAGTTGCAGCTGGATATATGGTGAATGATGAGGAACAAGTTAGTACCATTTGGTTGGACTTCTAGTATAATATGGTGCTGTTAGAGTTGTAGCTTCAACGACTCCAATGTCTTTGGATTTGTTGACTAAAATATTGCTTGATTGTGAATCTCAACAGTTAGAGCTTGTTTCTGAAATTCCAATGCAGGCCAATATGGTGAATCAACAGAAGATGGTGGTTGATCAAACCAAAGGTGATTACACTAGGGCCTATAATCCTGATTTCAAACAAGGTTTTCGAGGAAGGAGAGATTTTCAACGTGGTAGAGGGCATGGCAGGTTCTCAGGCTCTCGTCCTCAATGCCAATTATGTGGCAAGATTGGTCATCTTGTGCAAAAATGTTATTACAGATTTGATGAAAATTTTTCTGGTATAGCAGATGTGGATAGCAAGTACTCTATGGCTGTTAATTATCATCGTTTTGATGATCAGGGTTGTTCTAGTCAAGGGCATTGTTCATCAAATATGCAACATTGTTGTACTGCTCAAACTGGATCATTAGGCTCTACTCCTTTGGTTCTTGATAAATCTTGGTATCCGGATTCAGGTGCCACTAACCATATTACCAATGATGTGTCTAATCTCACCAATGTCTCTGAGTATACAGGTAATAATACTGTCTCTATGGGGAATGGAGAGTCTGTTTCTATTACTCATATAGGGACAGTTGGTGTGTTTATTGGTGCTAGACTTTTGAAACTAAATAATGTACTTCATGTACCTAGTGTGTGCAAGAATTTGATTTCTGTTGATCAGTTTGTTAGGGATAACAAAGTTTATTTTGAGTTTCCCTTACCATTGTTCTGTGAAAGACATACAGACAAGGGTCACATTGCTAGTGGGCCACATACATGATGGTTTGTACAGGTTTGATACTTCAAGTGTAGGAAGTGCAGGATCGTCAGTTTTTTCATCAAAGTCTGCTCATGATGTTCATAATGTTCAGCTTGATAATGTTGAGTTGTGGCATAGAAGGCTTGGTCACCCGTGCAACAAAATTCTTTTTCAAGTTCTAAATGAATGTAATGTTGTTTTCAATAAAACTGGTTTGTCATCTGTTTGTACAGCATGTCAGTTGGGAAAGGCTCATAAATTACCTTTTCCTACTTCTCAATTAGTGTATAATTCTCGTTTTGAACTAATAGTATGTGATTTGTGGGGACTAGCTAAAACTGCTTCTGAGGGATATCGATATTACATTTCGTTTGTTGATGTGCATAGTAGATATACTTGGTTGTATCTTCTCAAGAATAAAAGTGAAGCTTCAAGGTGTTTTTTACTGTTTCAGAAGCATATTGAGGTTCAGTTTGGGGGTCATATAAAGGTTTTTCAAAGTGATGGAAGAGGAGAGTTCAAGTCTTTTACCAAGGTATTGTCTCAGCATGGTATTCACCATAGGGTCACTTGTCCTCACACCTCGGAGCAAAATGGTGTGGTTGAGAGGAAGCACAGATATATAGTTGAGACTGGTTTGTCTCTCTTGGCTCAAGCTTCTCTGTCACTTAGATTGTGGTCTCATGCTTTTGTACATGTTGTTCACTTAATCAATAGACTTCCTACTAGGGTGTTACAAGGACAGAGTCCCATTAAAAAGTTGCTCCAAGCAAAGCCTGATTATTCTCAACTAAAAGTGTTTGGTTCTTCCTGTTTTCCATATTTGAGGCCATTTAATCAACACAAATTGGAATTCAGATCTAAGCAATGTACTTTTCTTGGGTTTAATTCTCATCAAAAAGGGTTTAAATGTTTAGACAGTAGTGGCAGAATGTTTGTATCGAGGCATGTTGTCTTTGATGAAAATGATTTTCCTTTTGCAAAGCTCATACAATCAAAGTCTTGTTTGAATGCTAATCAACCTCATATAAAGACTTGTGTGCCTTTAGTAAAGATTTCTAAGCCTGTGTGTTCTCAGAATGAAAGTTCAAGAAGTGATGGCATTCCCTCTAATCTTGTGGTGCCTACAAATCTTAATATTGTGTTATCTGCTGAAGGTGTAAATAGTTATGAAACAGCTACTAGGAGTGTTGCTGGTTCTGTGTTACCAGATGTGGTAAGTTCTAATGCTTTTCAAGAGTTTACAGGGTCTATTATTCCCACTGAGGCTCAAGTGAAAGTTGGTTCAGGTTTACAAAGAGTGACAAATTATCATCCCATGCAGACCAGATCGAAGAGTGGGATTTTTAAACCGAAAATGTTTGCAACAGAACTGAATGAGAAAGAACCTGTAACTATAGAAGAGGCTTTTCAAAGTACAGCTTGGACTGCAGCAGCACAACAAGAGTTTGATGCACTTCAGAAAAATCAAACATAGGACTTGGTTCCACTTTTTGAAAATAGGAAGGCAGTGGGGTGTAAATTGGTTTTTAAGATAAAGAGACATGTTGATGGGTCAGTTGCAAGGTACAAAGGTAGGTTAGTTGTTAAAGGATATTTGCAAAAAGCTGGGATTGACTTTCAGGAGACTTTCAGTCCTGTAATTAAACCAACAACCATCAGAGTTGTTCTTACACTTGCTGTTACTTTTGGTTGGCAGCTTAGACAGGTGGATATCAATAATGCCTTTTTAAATGGAGAATTGACTGAAGAAATTTACATGGTGCAACCACCTAGCTTTGAAAAGAGACAAGGTGATCAGCAACTGGTGTGTAAGCTAAAAAAGGCACTCTATGGACTTAAACAAGCTCCTAGGGCCTAGTTTCACAAGCTGAAAGAATATTTTCTGTCTATTAATTTTGTTATGACCAAGTCTGATACTTCACTGTTTGTACAACAGGTTGGCTCTACATTACTTTATGTTTTGGTGTATGTTGATGATATTATAGTGACTAGTAACAACTCAGATGCAGTAGATGAGTTTGTGAAGGCCTTGGATTCAAAGTTTTCACTCAAGAACTTAGGGAAGTTGAATTATTTCCTAGGGATTGAGGTAGCTTATACTTCTACTGGTTTGGTTCTCAATCAAAAGAAGTACATACTTGATTTGTTGAAAAAAAGTCAAATGGATAAATCCAATGGGTCTCCTACACCTATGGTGTCCTCTTGTAACTTATCAGCTCAACTGGGATCAGCTTTTGAGGATGAATCAGTCTACAGAAGTATTGTTGGAGCCTTGCAGTATATTGTCATCACAAGGCCAGATATTGCCTATGCAGTCAATAGAGTTTGCCAGTTTATGCATAAACCCCTTGATCAACATTTTAAAGCAGTTAAGAGGATTTTAAGATATCTGCAGAGTACTTTGGATCATGGCCTTGTATTTAAAGCTGCCTCGAAGCTCTCATTAGTTGGATACTTAGATACAAATTGGGGTACAAATGTTGATGACAGAAGGTCAACCACAGGTTTTTGTGTATTCCTTGGTGGTAATCCGATGTTTTGGGGTTCTCGTAAGCAGTAAGTGGTTTCTAGATCTACAACAGAAGCTGAGTATCGGAGTCTGGCTCATGCTACCTCTGAATTGGTTTGGTTACAATCACTCATGACAGAGTTACATGTGGAGATCAGTGGGAAGGCTTCTATCTGGTGTGATAGCTAAGGGGCAATAACAGTAACAGGTAATCCAGTACAGTATTCAAAGTTTAAACACATAGAGTTAGACTTGTTTTTTGTCAGGGAAAAAGTAACAGCAGAGAGTCTTCAGGTTGGCCATGTTCCTAGTCAAGATCAAGTAGCTGATATTCTCACTAAGCCCTTGTCAGTTGGTTTGTTTTCAAAATTCAGAAGTCAGCTAAAGGTTCTTAACACTCTTAACAGTTTTGATGAAATTTCAGAAGGCAAAGGTCAGCCAAGTAGGAGGAATGTTATGGATTATAGAACTTAAGTAGTTAAGGTTGTTAGTAGTTATTGTTAGTTATTATTAACAGTTAGTTAGTTGCAGTTTTGTGTATATATAGCTGCTATAATTGTGCTTTAAACTCAAGTATTTCTTCATTAATACAATGAGGTTATTTTCAATCATTTGTAGTTCTTATCATGATATAACCTAGCATTCACCCAAATCTACCCTTTAAAGAAGACGATTAATTTCCTTCCATGAGCTCATGTGTGTAGATTCTACAGCCATAGTCTTTGTAGTCAATTTCGATCCATCAATAATTTGTTGCCATGACACACCATCATATCATTATTAGAATTATTAGTTTGATCCATATGATGAAGTTCTTGACTCGTCGATGGTCATAACTCCTTGATTCTTACTATCTTCATACCCTTTTCAAAATTGACACCTCATGTCAGACTTACATTCTACAAAAGTTGAACTTGTAGTCGTTCACCATACGGAAGCCTTCTATTGCCCTTGCCCTCAACATCTACATCATTCGTACAAGCTTTCAATATGTGATAGATGAGCGTATAATCATAACAGCAATTGGAAAGTCACTCATATTTGACTAAAAGAACCTCTGTAAGTCACTAGCCTTCTGCGTAATAGCTTTATTCATCCAACCTAATGGGAGATTATAGATGCATACCCAAAACTAAACCAATGAAAATTCATAAGCCGATGGGTTAAAGTTTAGCACATAATCTTACATAGAAAATAGGAGCTTATCGAAAAACCAAGGACCCTACTCCACCATCTTCTCTAGACCTGAACTTTACTAGGAACATATGTGAAGACAAGGTCGTGCAAATTACCTCATGTCTCGTGTACTATACATTCTTGAAAACCCTTATTATCATATCTTTTCTGAAGTTACTCTCTAACATGATCTTTCCAACTACCTATCTATCTGCTCCATCTAAGTTTAGTGAATATGTTTGTTAGCATGATTCTCATCATTGGCCCAAACTCATCTTAAATATGGGTTCGGGCTGGATCGCCGGCCTAACCCAAGAGCCAAGCTTGCAGGAGGAATTCGCAGAATAGCAAGCCAAACAGGATACCTGTATTGCGAGGTCCCATACTTTGAAGTTGCATGGGCTCAGAATCATATAAACACGTTATCAGTTTAGGATAAGGTACGTGTTTGCTTGCATGGAACCTACTTAGACTGTCTTAATCAATGAACAGTATTATATCATATAAATAGACAAATTACATCATCTAAAGGACACACTGAAAATTACTCAATAATATTTTTGTAATTATTTGTAAATATAATATTTAATAATTTTAAAGTTTGAAACCTTAATATTTGTTCTTTTTAAGGTTTGAATCTACAAGAACCTCCATCTTAAGAAAATAAATGAAAGAAAAAACACGAGTCCATGTTATCGGTTACCTAAATGATGGATCATTTCTTTGCTTGTAAACAAAAATAAAAACAAAAGAAATAATTGGCTCTTTTATTGCCACAACTGTTATAATTTAAGATCATGGTGTATATACTGCCAGCATTATGAGTCATATCATACTGTGTACTACTTATTGTCCTGAACAAAATCATAATTCATGGCTAAAATTAAGTGTCATATTCAAATGATTAAACTAAATTTTGAAATTTCAGAAAATATGGAGATAATTAACTAAATTGAGCGTTGGTTAACATTATTTTATTAATCATTATTAATTGTAAAAAATGTTGATTTGGTTGTTACTGTTGCAATTATTTGTCTTGTGATAAGGTTCAAATGACAATTCGATTAAAGAAACTTGAATATGACAACTCTATTTGGAAATCCAAATAGCTCGCCTCCCCTCGCGTTCGTAGCTCGCCATCCCCTATCCGCTTGATGGCTACGACTCACCTCACGGTTCGCCTCCCCCTGTGTCTACAGCTCGCCATCCCTTTGTCCACCTGATGGCCATAGCTTGCCATCTCTTCATTTGTACCACTTTGCTAGCTCACCACCTTCCCTAGCTCACTAGTTCACCTGATAGTTGATTTGTAGTTCGCCAGTTAGTCAATTTACCACTCTCTAGTTTCACCTCTCAGCTCGTTATTCCCTAACTCATCTATTCACGATGAGGCCCCTTCAAAGATACCTCTGAGGTTACGTGTCAAACTTAGATAGGTAACATGTCGTTATACATGACACCTAGCTTATCACCTAACATATCCTATCAATAAGAAGATAACTTCGATGAGGAGGGGATCAAAGAAAAAAAAACCCTCAATAGTTATCATTTTGATTCATTTCTCTTGTATAATTAAAAGATAGAAAAATATATTTTCAATGAAAACAGATAACTTTTAATAAATAATTAAAACATAAATTGTAATTTTTAGAGAATAAAACACTATTTTAATTTTAACTTATTAGGGTTTTTTTAGGCAATATGAAATCTTCCAATTTTTTATGCAAAGAAAAAAAAGCACATATTCCAATTAATTGATTTGTACCCTAAAAGTATATTTCATTAGAGCAATACTGAAGTTACGGCTACTCAGATTGTAATAATTAAAGTCACCAATGAATGGAAATGTAAATGTAAATGATGTGTTGTTTCACATTTTTTCAGCAAAAAGGGAAATGAAATGATTTACTATAATATGACTGAGCGGTACCACATTCTCATCAATTAATGCTCTCTATTTTATAATTAATTTGAATGTATTAATAAAAATTAGGTCTCCAAAATTATGTGGTGTTTGAATCAATCTTTTTCGAATTATTTTCTTTATCTTAAATTATTATTAAAGTTAGAATTTGGCCACACGAGTAATATAGAAGAAGAAAAAGTGGAGGACATGACATGACTCTCCGTATGATGTGAAATGGAGGACGAAATTATTAGTAGTTGTTATAATATAGCCAAAGCAATAGCTACAGCACCTACTCAAACCTCAACCCTAAGCCCCATTATTATTACATTCAAATATCTCTCTACTCTTACATATTTCATTTTAATTTTCTAATTTTAAAAAACATTAAAACTTGAACTAAATTAATTCCCATTTTTTATCATGCAGGAAAAAAATAATTTGGACCCACGTTTTCTACTGCATTTGCCATGATTATAACTCCTAACTCTTTATTTAATTTTGTTACTGTTTGTTACTTCTTTTGCATTCTTTAACTTTCCTTTTGCCATGAAACAGGGAAACAAATTGATTACCATTTTATTTTATTCTCAGTCAAAGGAGTACCAAATGAAGCAAAAAATAATCTTGAAAGGAAAAGAGAAAATTGTAATAATTTAATTTAATTTTTTTTAAAAATACACAAACCCAAAGCCCCAAACGTACCCTGAGCTTATTTAAGGGGAAAAAAAAAGTCAGCAAGGTCACATGCGAGTATTAAATAAATACTACCTCATATGCTTGACCATAAAATATAGAGGGCTTAATTGCAAGTGAGAAACCAAGATTGAAAATCCAATTTTTGTACCCACCGACCACCAAACAGTCCCTTTAAAATCCAGCCACCCCTAAACTTTTTTCAAAGGAAAGAGAGTCTTAGTATTCGATTCAAAATTTTATATTGCAAAATAGGTTTAGTTGTCAATTTTGACTAAAATCTAGCATTGAATTCAACACATTTAGCAACAAAGCATTTGACAATCGTGCATGGAATGGTTAGAGTCTCTGTCATTGCCCCATTCATTTTTGTTTCCTCAATGGATGGATCCATAATAATATTCCTTCTTATGGTTGGATTTGAACGCTTTTCAATTTTTACAAGATAAATTAAAGGATATCGAAATTTGTGTTTCGAGATGCTTTTTCATATTTGAATAAATTCGAATTTTTTTTTCGAACAGATAATACCTGCATTCTTAATACGTCCAAAGACAGACTGTCCATCTTTTATTTTTAGTCTGTCAAGTGACTTAATGTAATGAATTAATTTAAACTATATTTAATTATAACATTAATGTTTGACCGCTAATATATTAAGTTTTGATTTTAAAAAATAATAGCAAAGAATAATGATATGAATCCAGGATGAAAATGATGATAGATAAGGATTCATCTTAAAAGCATCAATGCCTCATTATTCTAAAAATCGAAAGGAACATAATCCAATGGAGCCTTGAATTATGACCAAAAACTTTGTATCCATCAACAACCCCACCTTGGATTTTGATAGAGGCTTATTTGCATTTGTTATGATAATTTTGATGTGAAACATTCAAATGAATACCTAGTGCTATAATTGGCCCAATTTGTTGTTTTTTCCTTGTATTATACTTAGAGTTAGACCGACCTCATCTGTATCCTCCACTTTATTTTTTCATCATTGCACCTTATGGAAATTGATGGTTATTTTTGTTAATTAATTAATCATAAAAATTTTAGTTTGATTTTTGTTCTAAAAATAAATATTGTCGATCAACTAATACAAATTAATTTCTTTCAACGAGTAGTTGCAAAAAGTCTGCATAAGTTCAACCTGTCATATAAGATTAGAAAAGGAAAATATCATAGGATAATTGCAATCTTACTGTGCATGGCGTAAGCTTGAGGTTCCCTTACCTATGACTTCATATCATATAACATTTTTTTGGGGTTGTTGGAAATAAGGTACTTGCATAATTTAATGAAGCAGTTCATGTTTGGTACATTAATTAGCTCATAAATTTGACTTTTTAAACTTTAATTCATGATCTCGTGTTAGCTTGATGGTTAGAGTATTTATCATTATAAGTGTGGTTTGAATTTAAATGACACTAATCGTCTTGCTGTTAAAGTTTTATTTTTATCTTGTAATTCAAAAAATATCATAACAGTGAATATTAAAGAGGAGAAACATGGGAAGAAAACTAGCCAAAATAGAAATAAGAATTTGCATGTTTAATAATTATATATATATTCTTTATACACAAGATTTCTCCTCATACAAACAGAGGATATATAAACCAAAAAAATTCAGAAATTAGATCTTCTGCCATGCTATTTTCTTTTTTTTTTTTTCTACATCTGATTCGCACTCCAAAAGAAAAAAAGATTAAACCAACTAATCTATATCCTCCTTCGAGCATCAAAGGAGAAGGTTCATATATTTTTAACCAACAAAGCCTCCAAAAAATGATTAACCCAACAACTCCATATACAGTAGCCACCCACATCTCATTCATTAATTTCAATAAGAAAAAGGAATGAAATTAAAAGAACCAAAAACAAAGTGATATGGATCACCTTTTGTTGTTGATGTTCATGGTGATTTCCAACTTTGTAAGCCAAGGTCATTGTGTTTCCTTGAAGGACCAGAACCTGGAATAGGGAAATGCCTAGGCAAGAACCCCACGAAGTGGCCTGTGTACTGTGATTTTGGCTTGGTCTTGAAAACGTTGGTGGTGGGGGTGGTTCTTGAACCCTGGCACTGCAGGCAAACGATGAAACCCAACGCTAAGAACAGCCAGACGAGTAGAATCAGTTGTCTTGTGCATCGAAACATCATGCAGCTGATCTGATCAGAGTCGCAAGAGAGGAATAAGGGAAGAGAAAATAAGTGGAAAGGTGTAAATTGGTAGGGTTGTAGAGTTATGGTTTGGAGCAAAAGGTCGTGTGACAGAGAAAGCAAGGAACATATGGACAAACTCAATGCAAAGAGAAATTAGATCGTGTGTCTTGAGATTGATCCCTTGGGGTTTTGTTTGTGTTTTTTTCTTTCTGTAATGTGGTGAAGACGAGGGAAAAGAGAGAGAAAATAAACGAAAAGAAAGAGATGTCTTTCAAAGGCAAATCAAATGCTTCTACAAGTAGGAGTAAGAAGAAGAAGCAAAAAGTTGAAAAGCTTTGGGCAAAAAGCACAAATAAAGGTAAAAATAGAAGCTTATATGTGAATTGGGTTTAATCTCTAATGGAGAAGCAAAGTTATAAAGATTTAAAGAAAATATGAAAGGATAAGTTTTCCTTTGACAAATGCCGGAGAGAATATAGGACTAGAAGGATATCAAAACATTGCATTACTTTTTCTATGGTTCCATTTAACTCCCATTAAATTCGAATAAAGTTAAATCTTTAAATGAATCAAAGATACTTTTTTCATTAACAAAATTTAAATCTAAAATCTTGTCGGAAGTGCTTCAAGCTTCTTAATAAATAAAATTATCTATCTATATTATTAATGAAAGTTTTGATTGAGTTGATATCACTTTCAATCGAGTCCAGTTCAATTGTGAAATTACCAAAAGTTCAATATTTATACTATTATATCACCCTTAATCAAGTCATCAACCCAATTAGAGAAATTATGGAAATATCGTTCTGTAATAAAAATAGTATTTGAACCTGAACCAATTACATTAGTAAAATATTTAACTTACCACTCAACCAAAATTTTATTTTAATATAGTTATACATTTTAATTTTATTATACACATTTTTCTACTTCCATCAATTGTATATTTATACTATTATTTAAGTTCCTAAATGAGTGGATGTCACCTTCAATCGACTCCCCAACTTTATTAAAAACCAAGTTATATTTGTGGTTTCCATAAAGCAACCAATTAAGAACATTTTTTTTTATCTTTCTACATACAATTTTAAAAATATGTGTACATGATGAGATTTGAATCCAATACCTCAAATTTTTTCTTCATTCAATTGTCATTTTAGCCAAAGTCGCATTTAATTTTCATATTTTCTTTTATAAATTTGTTAAATAAATTTTTTATATGTAGTCTTCGAAAAATTGAAATTAGTTTTTGTTTTTAAATTTTTAGGAATTTAATCTTTTTATATTTTAGATTTCAAAATTCAAGTCAAATTGTTAAAACTGTTAACTTTTTTTTTTGTTAAATTTAAGTTTATTACAACTCTATTTTTTTAATTACATGGCTACCATGTAAAAATTTTTTATTTCAAAATATCACACCAATAAATTAGATAGACTAAATTCTTAAAAATTAAAAGCACATTAAATTCCAAATTTTTAAAAAAAAAATACAAATACTTATGATATACTTTAACCTAAATTATTCATGGATATTGCGAGTTTGTCATAAACTAATGTTATACAAAATCTTTTTACACAATTATGTTACATAAATTTTAATACGTTAACCACGAGAGTTAAATGAGATGGTAAGAATCTTTTTTACCTTAACTAGTGATTGAGGGTTCGATCTTCGTTCTAGGTATGTAATAACTTTAAAACTCGTGGTTAAAGTCTGCCCCTTAATAGGCTTACTAAACGCGAAAAATAAATCATTGAGTTCGCTTCAATAAATACTTTAAATAAAAAAAAGAATATTTTATATTATCTTTTAAAATGTAATAAATAAATTATTATTTATTAAAGTGAAGACTATAAAATCTAAACAAAATAAAGTGAAAGGGGATATGCTATGTCATGTTTTTTTCCATGGGTAGGTGAGTGTTTGGTCCCACTCGAATTTAATGGCTGCCTACAATGAAATCGCAACTGTTGTTTTAGACCCCCATATGTGGATAGCTTGTATGTTGTTCCTTCCCCCATCCCTCTCTCATTTTATTTTCTTTCCCTTTGTTTTCAAGTTTACGTCCATACAATTCTTTTTTTCTTTTTTCATTTTTCAAAAATAATCCAATCATCTAAAACATTAAAGAATATAACATATTATTATTATAATCGTCCAACAAATACTCAATTTCCCCAATTCAAGGGACAACACAGTCTGTCCCTGTGCAATAACAGTGAATAAACTAATATTTCAAGTCCCTTCCGTCTCCTTTACATATTCACTTCTATAGTAATATCTATGTCTAGTCCTGTTTGCTCTCATTTTATTTTATTTTCTTTAAATAAATATATATATATATGATTTTTGTTTGTTACACATATTTTTTTAGGATATAAAAATTTAAAATTTCATTCAAAAATCGATTATCACATAATTCGATTGGTATCGATATTATCATTAGTGTAAGAGAATATGAGTTCGAGTTTCTTATTTAAAGGTTGGAAAGAGGTTATAAATAGTTTAAGTTTTATATAAAAAAAATAGATATAATAAGAACATGTAATTAGATTAATGTTAAAAAAATTGAACTAAACTTGCTGTTATTCCAATAAAAAAAGTTGTACTATTGATGAAAATATTAATATTGTGATTAATTATCTTTAGATATTTACTTTTGAAATTGATAAAATTAAATTGCTCTATGAATTTAATTTACTTAATTTTGGGATTGAAAAGTGACTAAACAGATGTTTTTACAGAAAATGATTGAAAACTCCATCAATCCTTTCCCATCTCTTCACTGATTATGTTCCTCAATTGACAGCTACGATTCCTCGTTTCCAGAAACGTTATGGTCAGATCTCACAGGAATTTTAGGGACTGAATTCGATGATGATCAACCATCTTCTTGCTCCAACCAAAGGGTTGATGAAGGAGATTAAAATAAAGGGCATGGCTTTAGTTTATAAAAATTTTGATGGTGATGGTGGATTGTTGTTTCATTGTAGGGGACACAGCTCCCTTTTTTTCGTGTTTGAAGGAAATATTAATTCGTCAATGGCGGAAAGGGGGAATAAGAGAATGCAAATAAATGAAAGAAATGGGCTCAACTTGCCACTTTCGAGACTTGCCACTTTCGAGATTTGCCACTTTACTTTTGTTCATCACACTAGGATTTATGTATGATTGATACAATTTTTTCTTTGAGATATGAATATTATTATTATATGTTAGAATTTAACCATATTAAAACCTTAAATTTTTTTTGCCAAATCGTTTTTTTTTATTTTTTTTACCTAACGGTGATATTAGGTTCCGGGTTAGTTATTGCTCACCTTTTTTCTTGTCCATCAATCTATTTTTTTTTTCTCATTCACTCCATACGTCTTATTTTTTTTTAGTTTTTTTTAGAAAGTGGATAGCTCTTCATTGACTTCTTAATTTGTTTCTGTTTTAAGATTATTTCAGATTAATAAATTATTTCATCAGTCGATTTGGACTCGTGTTGTCTAAGTTTTTATGTTTTTTTTGTTTGTTTTTCTATGGTTTGATAAGTCTTCACTTTTAAAAGTTTTTGTCTACTCTTGTAGTACGCTTTTTAATCTTATGCATGTAGTCTTTTTTTTTGGAGTAATTTTAGGGTTGGTTTTGTCGTTATCCTCTCTAGTTTGGTGGATGCTCAATTTTTTTACCGATTTATGCCACCGCTTTGGACCATCCGTGACTGATTTTCTTACTGTATTAAGTGCTTGCAATCAGTCATGATATGTTGTGCTTGGATTGTGATATAACCAATTATCAACATGCCATAATGTTCTATTGATATTGAAACTGAAGCTTTTATTGTGTTGATGGAATTTGTCCTCCAACAAATATAACGAATGTTTATTATTTTTTACCCCGAATTTTATGATCTCAAGAATTAAATGAATTAATAAATTTAATTTTAAAAAGATAGTGAACGTAGGAGGGGTGAGAAATAAATGCGAGTGAAGTTCATTAAATAACCTCTTGTCCTGCCACTCTAGTTGAAATTAACTCTTCTTTGGAAAATTAATAATGGGTTTCTTGCATTTCACTATTAATATATAAAAAAGAATGGATTGAAGCATTGAAAAGAGAGTGGGAGCAGGCTAACCACAAGCTGGTCCCTCGCCTCTGATTCATGGTTTTGTCCCCTTCATAGCCATCACCAGTTGCTCCGTCGAAGGAGCAGTTAGATAGTTGGCATTAACAACTCATGTTCTAGTGTAAGCCATACGTAAACACCACATCACAATACCATCTTCTTTTCTTATTTTCATACAATAAAAGATAATTGTATCAACAGAAGTGAGAATGGAGAGGGAATTTCAAAAAACAGAGAAGAAGAAGATTCAAAAATAGTAATTCGGAGTGTCGTCCCCTTAAGAGGGTCTTTAGAATTTTATTATATAAAGGAATTAATCGGGTCGAATTTCGGATTGAATTATTTTATTATAATAATATATAATAATAATTCAAGTGAAAATAATTATGAAAGTAAATATGTGGAACAAGAAAAAAATATATGTTCAATTAATGAAGAAGAATTTTATATTATGTATGTTAATTTCCAAACAGAAGATCAAATTTTATAGTAACCTTAATTAAGTTTCAAACCAAATCAGTTTTTCTAATTAGATTCTTTTAAAAAAGAAATTAAGAATTTTAGCTTTTAGGTTTTCTACAATCACCTTTGGATCAAATTATGAATTTATCCCCATTTATGGTCACAATTATAATTTCTAGACTTGAATGGAGGTGTTATATAATTATCTTAGTTTGTAATTAGTTTATATGCTAGTGTGATGCATCACTGAGTTGTATATATTAAATTTATAATATTTTGTTATAACATTAGTTTTTGTTTAAAATTTTTAATGAAGTTTTCTAAAAATCATTAATAAATTGAAAAACTATTGTAATTCCAAAATATTTTTTAAAATATTTAAAATCATTTATATTAATATTATTTGATTTTAAAATTATTTAATATTAAAATAATACAAAATTCATCATAATTTGAATATTAATATTATTAATAATTTCTTACAGGTTATTTATTTTATATATGCTTAAATTAATTTGTTTTAATGTCAAAATTGTTAGTATTCGATTTTTTTGATTTTATATTTATCTTTATTCTACTTTAGTCAATTAATGTAATTAACTTTTTTTATATTTAAAAATATAAATCTAATTTAATAAATGTTATTAATATGTGTCTTTTTATTAAAACCATATTTTAAACTTACCAATTTAATGTTCATTAATTTTAATATGATAACATTAACATATAAAAAATCATAAAGAAAAAAATTAAACAAAAAGAATGAAATAACTTAATAAAATTAAAAGACAATGAGTAAAAAGAGTAATTTATCAAAACTGTAAAAAAATAGTTTATATGGATGTGTTAAAAAAATGATTATTTATTTCTTATTTTGTAACTTCTTATTGCTATAGTATATATATAATAATAAAACTAGGCAAACTTAAATATTATTTTTGTAATTTATCATGAATATCTTACTCTTTATCTTAGCTCTTATGAAAATAATTGAAGAACTTTTTACATGGCTATGTATTGAGGAATATTATTGTAATTTATCAAGCCTAAAAAACTTGTATATATAATCAACCTGTATTCGGTAAAAGTTATGAAAGAGCACTTTACTTTTGTTCATTTTAAGAACTATCTTTTGAGTGTAGATTATAGTCGTGAAATTGCTATATGGTAAGTGTGTAGAACTTAAATCATAATTTGTACTTGTTGAAATATGGTGGATTAGCTTTCTAGGCAATGCCCTACTTAAGTAGAAAGAACATGAATTGTGTAACTAAGTTTTTTGTGTTCATCTCTATTCTTTTCTTCACTTGTCACTTGGTCTAGTTGCAACTTACTTTATATCGGGATATATATTTGACTAGCCAAATTCAACCAACTTTTAATTTGATATTAGAGTTAGACACTTGATGCAAGAAGTGGTGATCCGATGTTATTTTTGCTCGAGATGGAAGAATCTTCTGTGTCAAGACACTCCGTGTGGGATGGATACAACTATGCGTACTAGAAAGCCAAAACGAAGGCTTTCATAAAGTTTATGGATGAGAAGGCATGAATTTGGTCATCAAAGGTTAGGAACCTACATGTACTAATGTTTTGGATGTTAAAGCCCCAAAATGTGACGTTACTTAGACAAGTGATGAGAAGAAGCTTGCAAATGCAAACTCTAATTAACCGTTCAATCATCAAAATTACCAAACTAAAATTTAAATTTATTTTACTTTTTAACATTAAGTCTAAAATGCATATTTTTAATTTTTCACATCAATTTTTAATAGCAATATAAAACACATAAAATTTTAAACGCATAATAATTTTTTGACCTTCCAACTTTACAAAAGCAAATCATTTAATTTTAAAGTTTCAAGTATATATTTAAACCACAATCAAAACGAAAATAAAATTCATATACATAATTACACATTAAATCAAAAATCATATATAATTTTAAAATTTATCCAAATAAATTATTATTCAAATATAAAACCACCATTACTTTACTGAAAACCAATTACAAGAAGAAAAAGAAAGTAGCGTTGGTGTAAATGAAATTAAAGGGAGTAATTGATGGTACGAAACTATCCAATCCTAGGGTCCTACTCAAAGGAGAAGACATGATGGAAGAACAAGAACTTCATTTCTTTTTTCCTTCTTTCTATAGGTAGGCTCAGAGATGCCATGACCTCATCATAAAGTTTAAAGTCTACACAGCTTCTTTGAATGGACACAATTTTTTTTCATATACATCAATAAAGTCTTGTAATTACATCGACAAAATTCATGTAAGTCATGTTTTAAAAAGTAATGTTCCAATCCATTCATTTATAGCATCTAACCTTTCTTATGACTGGTTTATGGGTAAACATATATTAATAAAGTCTTTTATTTAAAGTTAAATTGTATTTTGTTTTTTCTATTTAAAATTGATTCGTATACGTTAGATTAAAGATTAAATTGATCATTTTGTTAAAATTTTCATCTATTTTTACTTTTGAAATTGGACCCATGTACGTCAACATGATGTACACGTGACATGTCATATATCACTATTTAAATATTCCGTAAGGCACCTCAACTTTTAACCATACAAATAAATTAAAATTTTAATAAAAAAACCAATTTATTCTTTAAAATAAATAAATTTATTTATTTTTAAATAAAATAAAACACAATCTCACTTCTTAAAAAGAACTTATATAAAACTTTTACCCTAATTATTTTTATTAAAAACAATTTCTTTTCTTTTTTTAAAAAAAAGCAAAGTTTGTAAATAAATTGTCCCATTGATTTGAAAGTATTTGGACCCCATTTTATTGAGTGTAAACTGTAAAGGTAAAGTTTAAATCACATGATTTTCTTTCCTTTTTAGCTTTCATGATCTGTAAAATCTGCATCTGTGGAGAAGAAGCAAATGGGATGCAAGACAGAAGAAATGGAAGGACAGGTAATTTGACATAATATACATCCATGAAATAAAAATAATTCCAGAAATGATTTTGATGAAATCCACACGACCCAAGGTCAGTTTCACCCCACGTTTGCTATAATAATAAATGAAGTTAATTAATTATAGATTAATTTAAAAATTTACATTCAAAGTCATTAAACTATTAGTAATTTTACATTTTGATCATTCAATTTCAAAAAGATATAAAATGATTATTAAACTATTTAAAAGTTTTTTATTTAAACCATTGCGTTGTTAAGTTTTTTTTTTAAAAATGATAGAATGAAATGTCGACGATGAAGAAATACCACAAAAAAAACAAAGGAAAAAACACACAGATTTTACGTGGAAACCCTTTCGGGAAAAAACCACGGGCAGAGGACAAGAAGATTCACTATTGTCTAAAATCGAATAATTACAAGAGGAGATAACTATGCCTATTTATAGGTTGAAAAACCTTATTTCAATCAACAACTAATAGAAGTAGCGTAGTACGGTTGAAACATCTTATTCTAATTAAAATAAAAATAGATGACCTATTCTAATTAACATAAAATAAAAGAAGTCTAGTTTATTTGGACTTTACTTTTATTTTATTTTACCACTGAATTTTATTTTAACAAGAATTCTAGTCACCCAATCCTAACAATCTCCACCTTGACAAGAATTCTCTACGAACAAGAACTCTCAACGAACAAGTTCTCCACCTCTTCCACAAAACCCCTTGAGGGGTATTCTTCAACAATGAACACCAACCAAGTTCAAGCAATACTCAAACTTGGTTATGGGAAGTGACTCAGTCATCATATCTGCAGGATTTTCATGAGTACTAACTTTGCTCACAACAATATCCCCTCGAGCAATAATATCACGCACAAAAAGATACCGAACATTAATGTGCTTTGTTCTCTTATGAAATATTTGATCTTTTGTAAGAAAATGGCACTTTGACTGTCACAAAATATTGTACCAATATCTTCAGCCACGTTTAAAGCATAAGCCACTAGATTAGCCTCGGCATACCTCTTTGGAAGTTTAATTTCTCTTTTAAGTCTATTCTTGGCAATAGAATATTGTGGTGAAGAAGTGGCTCTATTATGAACTTCTGCACTAACTTGAGAAGATGACTTTGTTGTAGATACTGGATCAATCTGAAACTCCACCTGTTTTTGTTGTTTTTTACTGGAAGAGTCTTTAATAGATAAGTTAGGTAATATAGCAGTTTCATCAAAAACAACATCTCTGCTAATCACAACTTTTCTATTTTCAGGACACCATAACTTATATTTTTTTACACCAACCTTAAAATAAAGAAAAACACATTTAATGGATCTTGGTTCCAATTTTCCATTATCAACATGAGCAGATGCAGGACATCCAAAAAATTTTATATCAGAATAATTAGCTGGCTTACCAGACCATATCTCTTATGGAGTCTTTTTCTCAATGGCAACGGATGGAGATCGATTGATCAGAAAACATGCAGTAGAGGCTGCTTCAGCCCAAAACGACTTCGGTAAATTAGTATTCGACAACATACATCGAACCTTCTCCATGATCGTTCTGTTCATTCATTCTGCAACGCCGTTTTGCTGTGGAGTATGACCAATTGTCAAATGTCTCACGATCCCTTCTGATTTGCACAATTCATTAAACTCATCAGAACAGAACTCCTAGCCATTATCTGTGCGGAGGTATTTTATCTGTTTTCCTGTCTGTTTTTCAACCATAGTTTTCCAAGACTTGAATGCGGAAAACACATCGCTTTTCTGCTTCAGAAAGAATGCCCGAACTTTTCTAGAAAAATCATCAATAAGAGTTAGCATATAATTAGCTCCACCTCTCGAAGGCACTCTAGATGATCCCCAAATATCAGAATGAATATAATCTAATGTTCCCTTCGTGTTATGGATTCCTCTGGTGAATCGAACTCTCTTTTGCTTCCCAAAAACGCAATACTCACAGAACTTCAGTTTGCTAATGCCTTGCCCATCAAAAAGTCCTCTTTTACTCAATTTTGCCATGCCATTCTCACTCATATGCCCTAGACGCATATGCCAAAGTCTAGTAATATCATCATCTAACAAGGAAGAGGAAGCGACTGCAGCATCACCAGTAATAGTTGAACCTTGCAAAACATATAATTTGGCAGTCTTTCTCTGCCCTTTCATCATAACGAGGGAACCCTTGCTAATCATTAGAACCCCACTTTCAACTGTGTACCTGTGTCCTTTTGAATCAAAAGTACTCAACGAAATCAAATTCCTTTTCAATTCTGGTACATGTCGCACGCCACTAAGAGTTCTAACGACCCCATCAAACATCTTTATTTTGATTGTGCCAACACCTACGATTTTACATGAAGCATTATTTCCCATCAAAATAACACATTCAGACACAACTTCATATGTTGTAAACCAATCCCGATTGATCTTATTTTGTAACTTGTAGCACTCTTTCTTAATGTGTCATTTCTTCTTGCAGAAGTTACAAGTTTTACCTCTGTTTGAAGATCTCAATCTACCTTTAGATTTACTACGGGGATTTCGTTCTTGTGTCCACCCACGATTATCATCATTGTGTCGATCTTGTCTTCCACGAACAATGAGACCCTCTCCCTTAGGGTCAAATCTACCCACAAGATGCATCATCTTGCCATACGAGGCTAAGGAAGCATAGACTTCATCAACTGTGAGAGATTCACGGCTATACAAAATTGTATCTCTAAAGGTTAAATACGACCGTGGCAACGAACAAAGGAGAATTAACCTTAAATCCTCTTTATCATACTGAACCTCTATGGCCTCCAAATCCGAGACAATTTCTTTAAACACATTCAAGTGTTCGTGTACAGACGCGCCTTCTTCCAAACGATGAGAATACAAACGTTGCTTCATATGCAATTTACTGGTTAGGGTTTTCGACATACATAACCGCTGTACTTTTGCCCATAATGCAGCAATAGTCTTCTCATTTAACACATCTTGTAGAATTTCATTCGACAGATGCAGCTGTAATTGCGTCAAAGCCTTTCAATCTTTACGCTTCTTCTCTTCATCTGTCAAATTCGAAGGCATCTTATCTAACCCCAACAAGACATCCTCTAAATCTATCTGCGCAAGAACTGCTTGCATCTTTACCTACCACAACGCGAATCTGATGTTACGATCCAACAGCGAAATATCATACTTCAATGTCGCCATTATCGTGATCGAGACTAGTAATCCGAAAAGCTTTGATACCAATTTGATAGAATTAAATGTCAACAATGAAGAAATACCGCAAAGAAAACGGGGAAAAAAACACAGATTTTACATGGAAACCCTTTCGAAAAAAAATCACGAGCAGAGGAAAAGAAGATTCACTAATGTTTAAAATCGAATAATTACAAGAGGAGATGACTATGCCTATTTATAGGTTAAAAAACCTTATTCCAATCAACAACTAATAGAAGTAACGTAGAAAGGTTGAAACATCTTATTCTAATTAAAATAAAAATAGATGACCTATTCTAATTAAAATAAAATAAAAGAAGTCTAGTTTATTTGGACTTTACTTTTATTTTATTTTACCACTAAATTTTATTTTAACAAGAATTCTAGTCACCCAATTCTAACAAAAAGTTTGGCTAGTAAGCTCTAGGTGACGATTCGACGACCAATAAGATGGATCAGTACCCATCAACAAGTAGAAGAACATACTTTAGATACAAGTTAATCTGACGATCAGTGTCAGATATTGGAGAAGAAAGCTATTTAGATATTTGTGACATTTAAAATTATTTCATGAAAAAAAAAACTAGATTGCAGAAGAGATGGAATGAGAGCTTTCGATTGGTTTAGGCGATGTGAGTAGAGAAGACCATACAACAACGATTTAACATTTCAGTGATTTAAATGAAAACTTTCGAATAGTTCATTGACTATTTTGTAACTTTTTGAAGTTTAATGATCAAAACATAAATTTATTAATAATTTAATGGCCATAGGTGTAGTTTACCCAACATATTAAATAGATTATTATCATGTGTACGCTATAAAATTTTGTATGTCGCTGATTGTGCCTTAGCTCTATTTGGCATTGTTGCTATTGCCACAATCAAGAAGACACAAGTTTAAGTGCACTTAAGCATTTTTTTTCTCCGTTTTAAAAGTTAAGAGGAACTATAAATAAGAGTAGGTATTGTATCAATTAAAATTATATATTAGGTTATAATATTTCATTATATGTAAGCATGTTTTAATTTCGCTTGTGGAATTAAAATTTTCCACCATCTATATACCAAATAATTACCCTTTTGTTAAATAAAATGACAACAATTTTGTTAGGGATAGATTGTTTTAGAGTAAATTATGGTTATGGTCTCTATACTATGTTTAAATTTAGAATTTAGTATATATTCTTTAATTGGTTCTTTTACCTAATATCATTAGTTAGTTAATATAGTTGATACCTTAATTATTATGGTTTAAATATTAAGGTCAATTTTTTTCTTCAAAATATCCATTCCATCTTCATGTAGAAATATATATCATGTTAGAAAGGTATTTTTAAAAGAAATTCACATAATCATTTTAATCAATATAGCTAGAGAAGTTAATTATTTTGGCTAACTAATGTCATTATAAAAGTAAATGATCAAACTATGTCAAATTAAAATATAAAAACTAAATCTGAAATGTGAACATAATAGAGAGATAAAAATTACAATTTTATCATTATCTTATAATGACTAAAAAAATAGTATCATTAGTTAGTTCAAATGATTAATACCATTAATATTTTTAGTAGTTGATGTGAATATTTTTAGTAACTCTTATTCTGATTCATTATGTCAATTTTTTTTTATAAAATAGTTTTTTAAAACAATAGACTAAAAAATTAATCAAAATAACTAAACATGTTAAAAATTTAACAATATTAATTATTTGGTTTAATTAATAACATTATAAAACATAAGAATCAAATTATGTTAAAAATTAGAGGCATAAAAATTAAATTTTAAATTTAGACATAATAGAGGGATGAAAGGTTAAATTTAACAATTTCTCATGGGAAAAATGTTAAGCATGTCAAAAGGAAGGCCTCAAATTATAGAGAAAAAGTTTCAACATTAAAATATACTCTAAATCCTTATACATTTTTGTACTTTTGAAACTTAATCCCTTACTTTTATTTTTAAAGTCCCTCTACTTTTTGGATTTAAAAATTTAGGATTAGTTGTTACTATTATTAAAATTCTTATATTAAATTCAATGATGTGATATTTTGAAATTTAAAAAAAAAACATTTGACCGTCATGTAAAAATAAAAATAACGTTGAAAATGTTTATGTGGAGTTTTTTAAAAAAATATCCACTTACACTCGTCATGATAAAACATTATTTTTAAATAATGATAAAATTAACGATATTAACTATTTAAACTAATTAATAATAATATAAAACTACAATGATTGAATTACATTAAAAATTAAAATATAACAGTTAAATATTAAATTTAAGAATAATTAAAAAAACTAAAATTAAATTTAAATATTTTTCTAATATGTAAAAAAAAAAAAAACCATTACAACCTTCCTTTTATATAAAGTTAATATATAAATGAATTTGTTAAATTTTTTTCCCTTAAAAGACAATTAAGAGCAAAAAAAAAAACCAATTAAGGCCCAAAATAACAGATTCCAGATTTGACATTGTCCAAGCCCCAATACAGAAAATGGAAGTCCAATCTTGATAACTTTGAAACACCATTTTTCTTTTTCATTTCTACACCCAAGTTCCACCTAAAACTGATCATAAATCAAATCAAGGTTAATGTAAAATTTTATGTTTATTTTTTAACTTCGAATAAAAAATAGTCTAAAATTTTATTTAAGTCCGATCCAGATAAAAAATGTTAAATTTAAGTTTGACTCGCTCCATATTAATTTTTTATATAAAAATAAATTTAAAAAACATAATACATCAAATACACTAAAAACATTAGAATAAATATTTAAAATACATTTTAAAAAGTCTTTATACTTAAATAACATTAAGATAGTTGAAACTTAATAAGCAAATACCTTTAAAATAGTAGCAAAATTAATAATAAAACAAGAATTATATAATATCCAAATAATAACATCAAAATAAAGCAAAATGACAAGAAACATAAGTGAATATTTAGCGGCCGAGATGAAAAAAATTCTTACTAAATTGGGTTTGTTGTATATAAATTACTAAAGTGCTAATTTTACTAATTACTTGCATATATATTATTGAAATATTGATTTTATTGAATATGTCTTATATTTCAATCAAATAAGAGATTGCTTGCAAGTTAAGTTAAACAAAATATATTTTCTTTTTAGAAGATTTAATATTTATTAGCATAATATACTTTGCATTTATTAGCATAATTTATTTGACTTACGAATTTAACATATAAATAGGCTCTTTTACAATATTAGAAAATATATCCATTAGAGATTAAAACTATTTAACTTTTATGTTTACGTTTCGAGGGCTTTCTGTTTTCCTGTTTCGGGGTTTAGTTTTTATCTTTTATCTTTTGTACTTTTCGTTCTTTTGCTATTATAGTAAAATTATTTTTGTCAGTGGTTTTTTATCCTCTTCAAAGGGATTTTTCCATGTTAAATTTATGTGTTTAATTTCTCAATTTCTTCCGCTATTTTTATTTATCCGTTGCTTAATCGAGTCGATCCCCAACAAGTGATATCAGAACTAATTTAATTTCCGTAGATCAACCCATTTTGAGATAGCAACAACAAGGTTTGACATTGAGAAACACCAAAATAGCGGCTGAATCTATCTTAAGGAAACTGTAAAAACAAACCTCAATTTCTCGTAAAATTCAATCATGTTTTATTCGATTTCTATTTTTCAAGATTTACATATATATATATATATATATATTTATTTATTTATTTATATTGTTCTATTCGATCATGTGTTTAAATAAATATTTTATATTAATATTATTTCGCAAACGTGTTTTGTCTAACAATGATTTCTTGAAAAAATTTTATAATTTCTTTTTTAAAAAATAATTTCTTTTACCTTAATTATTTTTATTAAAAAAACATTTAAAAAAAAACAGTTTGTAAATAAATTGTCCCGTTGACTTGAAAGTATTTGGACCCCATTTTATTGAGTGTAAACTGTAAAGGTAAAGTTTAAATCACATGATTTTTTTTTCCTTTTTAGCTTTCATGATCTGTAAAATTTGCATCTATGGAGAAGAAGCAAATGGGATAGAAGGAATAGAAGGAAAGGTAAATTGACATAACATCCATCCATGAAATAAAAATAATATCAGAAATGATTTTGAAGAAATCCACACGATCCAAAATCAGTTTCACGCTTAAAAATAATAAAATTTTAATTTAATTTTTTAAAAATTATATTTTTACTATTATAAAATTTATAATTTAATTTCGACTCCCTAAAAAAAACTTTCTAGCTTCGCAACTAACACCCAATGAAGTCAAGTCATATTTAAACATATGAGACCAAGTAGTGAGGTAGGTCAAGTCAACCAATTCACATGGAAAATGGATGGATGGAAGGAACTTACCATTTTGTATTCACTTGAATGTGAACTGCAAAAGCAGTCACCTCCATGAAAATTTGAAGCATTCAAAGAATCTGAGAGTGGCTTATACGCTGAGTTAAAAGACTACGTAACCTAACGTAAGAATTGAGTTAAGACCTCAGTTGAGGAGCTTATAAATAGGCACATCTATAGCTCAGGAGTTTCCTAAGTAACCAATTTAGATATTCTTATAATGGAAAACAAGAAGGGAATGAGAGTGTTCACCGCCATTACTAATGCTATTATATTTCTCCTAATCATTTCTGTTGCATTTCTACCAGAGATCAGTGCTGCTGCTGTAAGGCGTGGGCATGCTAACTCTTGGGTAGCAGAAAAACCAGCATCACCATCGCCATCTCCATCACCATTGGCATCGCCTCCTCTAAACAAGAAAGTGCCAGCATCACCACATGGAGGGGGCGTCTATCATCCGCTTCCTGATCCCTACTAGAAAAATTGTCTATCCTACAAGGTATGCATGCATGCATGCATGCATCTCATATGATTTATATAATCTTTTTTTCAACTGCAGGACTTAATATAACACTCAAAATAAAAGAAGCCACAAGACAGAAAGAGAGAGTTGGAATATGTATGAAGTCATTTTCAGATAGAATGTGTTCATCTTCAATCTGTTGGCACGTGCGGGAGCTTCAGAGCTGTCTAGTGTCATAGGGATTGTGGTTTGAATTTGGGTCTATAGTCGTTGTTTTCTTGTGTTGGTCGTGTTGAATGTTTCCATTGTGGATTTGTTGGTGGATTCGAAGCCTTTTTGGTGCTTTTGTATTTGGGATAAAGGAGTCGTCTGTATTGTTTGTATGCTAAGTTGGTAGTTACCACCACCTATTAATAAAAGTTCATGTTTGGCTGAGAGAGAAAAGAAGTAATTTTTATTTAGAAATAATACATTACTTAATCATAAATTCTAAAATAAACTAAGAGATAATGAATCAATCCCAAAGGTAATCATTCTATAGAAAGTAAAACAAAAGAGAATATATCCACAAAAAAAAATACAAAAGAGAATATAGGTATTTGAATCACCATATGTATCATCCTTGAAGCGATTTATGGGCAAAATTTCCATAACAAAGATGGAAGCCTACAATTTCATTGAACAAAGAAAAGATGCCTACCATTGCATTAAATTAACTTATTCCTAATCCCATGTATACATGATTATAGATCGAGTTATTCATCCAAATTCAAATATTTGTTTGAAAAGTGAAAAGATTTGAACAAAAATATAAATCTGAAAAATATACTTGACCAAAAAATAAGACTCATTTTTTAAACGAGCCGAACCTTGAGTACAATTTTTTTGGTCGGATCCGATTTGAATCAATTGTTTCGCTACAATTTTATTGTCATTTCACTATTATATTATTTAACTCTTGTTTTATTACTAATTTTATTACTACTTTTTACAGGCTTTTACTTGCTAAAATTGCACCTATCTTTTAGTTAAGTATAAAAAATAATGTAAAAAAATTAATACAAGCAAATCGAGCTTAAGTTTAATACTTTTAATCTAGATCGATCTTGAATAAAATTTTAGACTCATTTTTTAATTCGAATCGAATCCGAGTATAAAAACAAACCTAAAATTTTATCAATCCAATCTATTATCAGGTTTAATCGCATGTAATATGAGATGAGATAGGGATATTTCTATCACTTTTACAATGCTGCTTTGAGCTGGGAATGATTTAATTTTATACAAAATTATGGCAGCCTGTCCTCAAGTCAAATCTATTCCAAGGAAGAAATAAGAAAGTCTAATCGTTTTACGACTAATCAATTTTCACAATCAACTTTCATATCTAATGAAAGTAAGCTTTATAAATCTCTATTAATTTTCAAAAAATTGGAAAAAAATTTAACTAAAATTCTGTATTGCCATCGCCGTTTTGCCATTCATATTAACAAACATTACGTGTTTTAAAAAAAACCATTACTACGATCCTCCAATTAATGAGTGAAAAATCCATTTGTGGTTCTCTTCTCTTAAAATATTTGTCATTACATAAGAATGGTGAAAACACTCATATGTTACAATGAACACTAGCAATGGCTACTGCTATCAACAAACAAGGCTCATCTCTTTTTAAAACTAGTTTTTCATTTGCCTAAAGCTGTCAACAAATTTCATATTTTTTAAAAAACCACATATCCCCTCAATTTGCAACTTTTATCATAAAGCAAAGCTCAAATTTATCATAAAACGGTGCTCAAAACCAGCAATATATGTGATGATAAAACAAATGCTCAAAACACTAAATAAACTCTCAAAATCAATCCAAAATAACAGAAACCCAGATCTCAAAACCTTAGCTTTGTGAAAAACCACCTGTTTTTCCCAGTCTTAAACCTCTCCTCCAGCTTCTGCTTCGTAGCCTTGCAAGCTGAGACTTTCTTGTCCTTGCTTTGGAGGGAGTCGACGCTGACCACATCCTTCAAGTCCACATCCAGGGTGTAACGCGTCGGCATCACGTGCTGGTAATTGACGACCTTGAGGAAGCATTTCACGCGGGATTTCTTGGCCGTTTTCTTGGAAGAGTCCTTTCGGATAACTTTGCTTGGGTATTTCTTAATCCCTGCAACCAAACAGTGACCGTAAGGGCGGTCGCGCGTTCCTTCGTCGAAGGATTTGACGATCACCGCCTTACGACCGGCGTAGCGACCCTGAAGGACAACCACCGCCTTGTTTGGCTTCAGGAACTTCACCATTGTTGTTGCTGCTGTTGCTCCTCACTGTCCGCTTTTCTTTGTTGGTTTCGTCCTCCCAAGCGCACTATAGTAGCAGTTACAGGGTGTAGGACAGGGAAAAGAAAAAATTTATGGTATATATTGCATCAGCCGAATGAAACCCTAGAAGTAGCATAGCTTCTCCTTCTAAGGACTGACGGGCTCCATTGTTGAAACACTCCTCAACCCAAGCTAGACTGGGCCATATCATCCAAGTTAGAATTAATATGTAAAATATATAACATAATAACATATACTAGATTTTCCCACACCTGTAATGTGGTTGAAAGAAAATATTGTATGTTTAAAATATATATTTTTTTAATTTATTCAATAATGAATATAGGTGAAGTGATAATGAATTTTTATTGTAGATCTATTAAGGAGGTGAAATAGGCTTAAGGCGAGTATCGAACCCTCAACCATTAATTAAGGTAGGAAAAATTCCAGTTATTTTACTTAATTCCCATGATTAAAAATATTTTAGTAATGTATAAAAATATTCTTAAATGGTAATATATTATTGGATAGAGGCTATAGTTGATGTGCTAAGGAGGGTATATATATATATATATAAAAGAGGATTTTAGGTTCTCAATTAATGTGATTATCCTAAATTCTTGACACATGGCATACATATTTTATCGACATATGGTAATTCTTTATATAACTAATTTTTAATCTCGCATCGATTAGAGATTGCTTACATAGCTCACACTTACCTTAAAAAAGAGTGTAAATTTTTTCATTATTTTCATAAACTCTTTAGAGTTTCTTCCTTTAAATAAATTAATGTGAAAGAGTTTATAATTTAAAATTATTTATATATTATGTGAAAGATATGAATAATAATATTTTCTATTAGTTCAAAAATAACTCAATGATTTTTTTAATTTTAAATTAATAAAATAAAAAAATACATACTTAAGTTTTGATAAGATTTTCAATAGAATTTTTAATTTTCAAATTAATTATTAAGATGATATATACTTTTAGATATAATTTAATAAGTTAAAATTTTAATTTTAATCCTACATTGATTAGAGAATACTCTAATATCTCATATTTATCTTATAAATAACTGATAATTTTTTTTTACTATTTTCATTAAAAAGTTAATTTTAATATGACTTTGATTATATAATACTCTTATAACTCACTCCTTCATAATATTCATTAAAAAGTTAATTTTAATCCACATTAATTAGAGAGTACTCTCATAACTCACTCCACCATTTTCATTAAAAAGTTGATTTCAATCCCACATTGACTACAGAATCGCTATTTTCATTAAAAAATAATTTTAATCCCACATTGGCTAGAAAAACGCTCTCATGCTCACACAGACCTTATAAATAAATGTCAATTTCTTCACTATTTTCTTTAAAAAGTTCATTTTAATCCCTCATTGATTAAAGAATACTCTCGTATATCACATTTACCTTATAAATAAGTGACAATTTCTTCACTATTTTCGTTAGAAAATATGCTTATAGCTCACTTGTTCAATATTTTCATTAAAAAATCAATGTTGACTAGAGAATACTCTTGTATTTTCACTTATTCATTATTTTCATTAAATTAAAAAGTTATTTTTAATCCCACATTAACTAGAGAGCAAACTCACATATACCTTATAAATAAGTGACAAAATTTTCACTATTTTTATTAAAAATTTAATTTTACTCCCACATTGACTAGAGAATATTTTCATAACTCACTTCTTTACTATTTTCATTAAAAAGTTATTTTTAATCCGAAATTAAATAGAGAATGCTCACGTATTTTCATTAAAAATTAATTTTGAATCCCTTAAAAAGTTAATTGTAATTTCATAGTAGTTAGAGAACAATCCCGTACTCATTATTTTCATAAACTTTTAAAGTTTCTTCCTTTAAAGCAATTCAGGAGAGAAAGCTTATAGTTTAAAAGTTATTTATATATTATTGATATGACTTATAGTTTAAATTTATTTTTATATTATTGATATTATTGGTGATGATTCTAATATAATATTAATACTAAAGTTTTGTAGTGGTACTAGGATTTTGCAACTAAATGGTAGTGATTCTAATGTAGTGCACTTAGTTACCACAAGTCAGCAAATAATTATGTGTAAATATCTTATATATAAAAAATATGAATAAATTAAATCTATCTTTTAATTTAAATACAATGAATCTATACATCTATACATAAATACAATTTTACGCTATTATTAATTAAAAGACACATTTATTATTTTATAGCTATAATTAATATTATCATCTGCACATATTAAATTTTTAAATTTACTTATTAAATAACTTATTATTAAGTTCGGATATTGATAAATTTTTATAACTCTTAAAAATTAAAATTAAATTATTTATTAAATAAACTCGTGAATTACAATAAATAAAAAAATTAACGTGTTAATGCCAATCACATTAATACTTAATCCGCAAAAAAATATAAACTAATCAATAAGCTATAAAATTACATAAAAATATATTTATATAACAGTATAAAATTCAAATCTAATAGAACATCCAACAATCTCATGAAGTAATGCTTATAATTGCCCGTAACTTCTTCTTAATTTATGATACGTTTCAGCGTATTCGAACCTATGTTCTTTTACATCGACAACAATACTCATATTAATCGTGCTAAAACTTAATAGGTATATTTATATCATGTAAGTTAAATATATTGATTTGATATTTAGATTTTGAATTATAGAATTTAAATTTTAAAATCTTAATCTTACCCATACGGTGCAGGCATAACGGAGTTGTCACGCCTTTCAAAGTCCCCCCACTACATGAAAAAACGGAAACATTTTCCAGCAAAGCTTCTGGATTTTCTGGAAGCAACCAAGCTGTCGTTTTCAATTTCTCATTCTTTGTGTGCAAGCAAAACATTAGGCATATTCCCCATTTCCCATTTAGCCCCTTTTATCTCCTGTAACTTCCAAATATATAAATTTAATTTGTACAGAGTGTTAAAGGGTAGCAGCTGCCTGGTAAGTTAATAATGGCTTCATCTATCATCATAAACTTGTAATCCCCACCGCTATATAACACACACACAGTTTGATCTAAGACACATTAGAAAGAATATGGGAAGCTTGCAAGAAGAAGAACTGGTTCAAATGGTTCAAGACTTCATGGAATCAGAACCATCTTCACCCATGGTTCCTTCAAACCACCTTCAATCTTCTAACCATCTTGCTCCACTTTCTACTTTACAGGTACATATCTACATATTTCCCAATGTTTTGGTTAATCTTTAGGTTTCGATTTATGTGTTGGGACATTTTTACAGGAGATTCTTAGGTGTAGAACAGATACTGAGAGAAAGGTTCTTGAGATTGTGTTGAAGCATATTAGAAGCAAAAGGGCTGTCCAAAAGTCTAGTGGTTTGAAGAAGTGGCTTGCCATGAGGCTCAAAATGAATGGATTTAATGCTTCTTTATGTCAAACATGTTGGGTTACTTCCTCAGGATGTCCTGCTGGTATGTCTCTCCATCCCATTTCTGGTTTATATAAGAATATATAAATATAGTTTTTGAATTCTGCTTCTAAATTACATGAACAGGTGATTATGAATATGTTGACATAGTGATGGAGAATGAAAATGGTGAGACGGTGAGGTTGATAGTAGACATAGATTTCAAGTCCCAATTTGAACTTGCAAGGCCTTCACCAACCTACAAGGAGTTGACAGATGCTCTGCCATCCATCTTTATAGGAAGTGAAGAAAAGCTGAGGGAGATAATATCAGTGGTTTGTTCGGCTGCCAAACAGTCGTTTAGAGAGGCAGGGTTGCATGTACCACCATGGAGGACCGCTACCTACATGCACTCCAAGTGGCTCTCTGCCACTCATAAAGTTAGTGGTGGTTTTGGCAAAGCAAATGGGGAACCTAAACCAAGAGGTGGAGCGCTTGGTTTTAGCAAATGGACACCTCCAATGGTAAAGCCTAAGACCCAGAAAAGGGAATTGGGTGGTGGCGGCTCTGCCTTGTCCAGTCAGTTTTCTAACATGGGCATAAACTGCTGCTAATTTTTTGGCTGATAGATTCTCCAATTTTGATCATCTAAGTTCCAAACTGTACTCTTTTATCTTATGTTAATCTAAATTTGGAGTTTTTCTTTCTTTTCTTTTTTCCTACTAAAGATCAACAATGACATTGACAGCACCAATGACTTTCATTGTCATCTAGTGCTTTTTTAATTTATATTTTTTATTTATCATGCACTTAGTTTTCAAGTATTTGGATTATTTATAATTAATCAATACATCCATCATTTACTAAGATTTTTATGTGTGTGGTGATTAATAATATCGAAAAATGATTATATAAAACAGTGATATTATTTTTTTTAATAGTTTAATTAAATTTTAGGATTTTCATTTGATTGTAATTTTTTTAAGGTAAAAATACTGAAATTTAAGATAAAATTATTGATGTGATATTAAACTATTGAAAAATAAATATAAATGAAGTGGCATCACTGTTTGATACAATTATTTTTCTAACATACAATCATTTTTCTAATAACAATAGTCAATCTTTCATACAGGTTTTCAGGTTTTCAGATCGTGAATTTTTCTTTTTAATATGTACTATATAAAATAAATTCAATTAACTCTTTTAAACTAAAATTAAAATTATTCTCATTTATTAAATTCATATATAATCTATTATACATTGCAATTTAGTATGAATCAAATTATTATAAATAAGTGATTAAAAAAATAAAGGTAAGTTTTTTCTTCAAGTATTTAATTAAATTTGAATTTTAAAGTTATTATTATTATTGAAAGTGTTTTATCTTAATGTTAGATTGGTTCAAACAAGACTAATTTTAAACATAAAATGATTGAAGACAATTATGATTATACAAAAAAATCATATTATTATTATCGATGAGACATTATTGAAAATGATAAAATCAGCATTTATACTTTAAAACGTTAAGTTTAAATTTCACACATGTATATTATGTGTTCACCCAATACCTTATCTAACTTCAATCTTTAAAATAATATCTGTCACAAAAGTAAAATTACAATTATGTAAATTTTATAAAAAGCTTAATTAAGTTATATTATTATTATTATTTCAATAAGACTAACAGAAGGGTTTAAATTGTTGATATTTGTTAGTTAAGCAATATCAACTGCTTTGAGGGACTGCTTAAGAGAAAAGAACAGAAACAACATAATGATATGCTTACGTTAACGGGACCTTATTTATAAAAATAATCCATTACCTTTTAACAATGTACAATAAATTATTTAAGTCCAAACACTCACCCAAGTTTCAAATGCTCCTCCTAAACAATCTCTCCCTTAATCAATCATATTTAATTGTAAACAAAATATATAATATAACAAGTTGAAAGATAAATGAGTCATAAACATATAAGGGTGGGTTTGGATGACAGTGCGATTACCTGTGATTAGTATAAAAATAGCAGTGACAATATGAGTTGTGCAATGACGGTCTTGAGTGGCAATATTAGCATCCAAGTGTTGTATCATTCTTTGATCAAACGCAGCTAAGGTACTCGTAGTGCCAGCGCCAGCGCCAGCGCCAGCGCCAAATGGTTCAAGCATTCCTTCTTTACCTTCAATATCCTCGAATGGAACCGTGCCTGGATTGGTTTTAGCATGCTTTCCTTCCAGCCATTTGTAAGAGAATTTAAGCTCTACAGGCTCTACAAGCAGAGCCCAGGGTGCACAATTTTCAGCGTGTCGGTGAGTCTCCAAATAGATAGCCTCCCCCAAACCAAGTGGAATAACTTCAACAATCCTCCTTAGGATTGTAGCCATCCTCTTGCTATTAGGAATCCAGTTGCGAGTTGGAAAACAAAGCAACATATGTTGGCGCAAGTGTTGATAAGCCTGCAACTTTATTTTTGAGGCCAAGTGGGGTGAACTCCATTAGTGATGGGGTTGGCCATAGCATCAAACGACTCATCCAACTCTATGTCATTCTCAATAGAATGATGTTGCAATTTTCTACTTTGTGCTAGGCAAAAATTGTACCATCTCCCCCTGACATAAACCTCGTTGTAAAGCTTGCTTTGGGGATCCTTGTGTCACTTCAAGAGATTTTCATAGAATTCCAAAACCACCTCATTAACATATGGTTTCACAAAACTAAGCCAAGAACATCGTTCTTTTCAAAAATGGCATCAATGCCACCATCACCAAAACTTATTTCATCTATGTTTTGCTTTTCAATGAAACCATTAAATAACAATTTGTGCAGGTAGTAGTCAGCTTGAGGCTGCACCAAGATTCAGTTTCTTGAGAGGTACAGTCTCATTAGACTCAATTTCAGACGAGCTTGAGGCTGCACCGTATCTTTTTTCATTTGGGGGCTGAAGTAAACAGTGGTGCTTTGGCCTTGCTTTTTGCACATCCCTTCAATCTCCTTGGTACCAATAGAGCGAGTCTTTTGCCGTTCAACTTGAGCAGTAACAAGGGCAGTGTCAACTTTCGTACCTCAGAACCAACAACGGTTGTATCACCAACAAGATTAGGATCAAGTTCAGTGATATTGGTACTGAGTTCATCAGTAAAAGATGAAGGATTGTTTGTTCGCTGGGTAGCCATATCAACAACAGTTTCTTGCACAAAATGGGAATTGGGGTTACTTTGTTGAATCGCAGCTTGAATAAGAGCTTAAAGTCGTTCTTCACGCATATGAGAGTGTTCTAGTAGCGGTGGATTTTCTAGCAACCTCCTTGGACAGATGAATCTCAACATCAGGGTTTTCAGAAGTTCTTTTTTTTTTTTTTCTTTCAGCAACAGCCACATGTTTCTAATCATCAACGGAAACAAGGTCAGTTGATTTGACAGGCTCTACAATTGGTTCTAGCACTGAAGCATCAATGTTTTCTTGTAACCCTTCTTGAGTCCTTGTTTCTCTTTGTTCTGATAGGCCGATTGACTTCCTTTGCTGAACCTTATCAAATTCTTCTTTAGAAGTAATCTTGACACAAGCTGTGGAAATCATCACGAGTTTGAAAATATTTCAAAGACAGAAAGATTGTGCATCAAGAATCAACTACCGCTTGAGTGGATTTAAACGCCTAGGTGGCAATAGTTGGAAACCAATTCCAACTCAATCTTGTATTTAAAGCCAAAATCTACCATCGTCAATTACTTTCTCTCTTTCTGTTGTTTGGGTTTTAGTTTAATTGGCATAGATATGATTATCAATCTAAGAGGAATGCGTTGAAACGTATTATCCTCTTATATATAGATGGATGAAAAGTTATGAGTAATTCATATATTAACTCAAAAATAACTCATATAATCCAAATCTATAATAAATTATTAAAAAAATTATTTTCTCTTCAAATTTTGAAAAATAATTTTTTATTGAATATTTACCCTCTAAAATCAATATTTTCAGTAAAAATACCCCTATTAACTCTTATAAGTTGGTTTTAAATAATATATAGATATAGAAATGAAATTTAAATTGACATAATTACATGTAAATTATTTGTTTAATTGGACAAATATATACGTACTTATTTTTTATTTTATCATAAATAAAGTTAAATCTAGATATCAAATTAAAAAGTAACCTAAATACCAGAGTAAATATTAATGTTACGGTTATATTAACAAAAAAACTTCTATCCCCTAAACCCCGGCGCCGCAATTCAGAAGAGAAGAAAAAGGGTTTTAGGAAATTTTAGTTAGGTTATTGTTTGAAAGCCTTGTGTTTTTATTTTTGGCTAATGGAGGCCAGTTTAGGGGAAATTCCCTTTGGTATTGATTTTCATCCTTCAAAAGAACTTGTCGCTGTTTCTCTCATCACCGGAGATCTTCATCTGTATTCTCCCTCTCCCTCCCGCTCTTCTTCAGTTTCTTTAATATTTCAAATATAGTTATTATTGAGATACATTCTCTTTTACAGATACAAATATAATACAGATGATTCCTCGCTACAAAGGTACAAAATTTTCATCTTCCTTGTTTAAATGGTTTGTATTTATTTTCAAAGTTTGGGGAGGGGTCTATAAAGTTAATACCAATGGATGGAAGTGTCTGGTTCTGAATTTCTAAGAGCTTTCTTTAATTTATTTTCTGTTAAGATGCTTGGACTTACGAGCTCATGCTGAGTCCTGTAGAACAGTTCGGTTTATCAATGGCGGACAAGGTAAAGCTTTTTGTTTTGTATTTTTTAAATTGTTATTTCTCTAAGTGATTTGATTTAATGATAGTTGATTGTGTCCGTGGATTTAGCTGTGGCTACGGGTTCAAAAGATTGTTCTATTCTAGCCATGGATGTTGAAACCGGATCAGTAATTGCTCGTCTTGAAAATGCTCATGAGTATGTTCTCACTGTATTTTGGTCTACTTTTTGTCTTTTGATTTTTTTTTAATTGGTTATTGAAACACTATTTTATTTGGATGTACAGGAATGCCATCAATAGTTTAATCAATCTTACAGAATCAACTGTTGCTACTGGAGACGATGAAGGCTGCATTAAGGTTCTCTATTTATTTCTTCTGTGGATTTTATGTGGTGCCAATGGCGTATTAAACATGTATCTAAGATCTATCTGCTTTCCTTCTTTGCAGGTATGGGATACCCGACAACGATCATGCTCTGGCTCCATTAATGCTCATGAAGACTACATTTCAGATATGAATTTTGTATCTGATTCCATGAAATTGCTAACAACAAGGTATCTGGCTTTGCAATTATCTTAAATTATTCCGTATTTCTGTAATTTGCTTATATCTTTAAAAAATTATTCTGATTTAGGTCAATTGATCATTACATGAAATTTTGTTTTCTTGTGCTTTCCAATTAAGAGTGATATAGGCTAAAGAAATGCCAAATTTTGAAATAATTTGTAGCTTAAACACATGCTTGTTTAAGAGAGAAATGAGTTTGTTTATTGGGAAGATTTTAACCAAAAAGAAGGGATAAGAACGACCATGATACTTTCTTTCATTATTCTCCTTTTGCAGTAAACCTGGTTGTGTGTCCATGCATTTGCACATGCACATAGCATAGGTTTATCTCATTTTCCTTCTGTTCATTGTTCCCTTGTGATTAGTCAGTCATTCCTCTCTAAGAATGTCCTTCCTAATTGTTTTGTCCACACTTAACATATCTTTATTTTTCATTGATAAGTGGAGATGGGACTCTATCTGTTTGCAATCTTCGAACTTACAAAGTAAGCTCTTGCTTGAAACCTTTCTAAACTGTTATATACATTTGATGGCAGAAGTTTTTCTAGGCTGTGCTTGATATGGATTTGGACAATTGATTTATTTATTTCTTTGTTTATCATAGGTACAGACACGCTCTGAATTCTCTGAAGACGAGCTTAGTTCTGTTGTTGTTATGAAGGTATATGCGTTCATTTAATTAGTCAATGATCAGATTTCATGGTTGCATCCAATTACTTTTGGTCTACCGCTCTAAAATCCACTCTATTATTACTAAATTTTCATATTGACCATAACTTTTATTTATGTTTTCTGCCATTTCCAACTCTTGGATAACAGAATATGTAGAACCTCCATCAAATATTTGATGTAAGATAAAAAATTTCCAAAGTAGTGATATGGAAAGGGGAAAAAACCCATTTAGCAGGTGATATGGAGAAATAGGAAAGAAGATATTGCATTCAAATTACTATGTTTTATATAAAATAGATTATATATCAAACTAAATATTGTTTTTAATTGATAATCTTTTATTTTGAAGTAATAGTCATTTACTCTTCTTCTTTTTATTTAATCATTGTTAAACTTAATTAAATGGCTAAAGAACTAAACCTATTGTAGTTTAATTTTAGATTAAAGGAGACCTGGATTAAATTTAGTTTCATTTGAAAAGATAAAGGATATGGGAAAAAGGGAGAAAGGAAGAGATGAAAGATAGTTGAATGAGGGGTTGGGGCTATACTGGGGCAATAAGATGGTCTTGAAATATTCTGTTACCATCCCATATGTGGTAGCGTTATAGCTTAAGAGGCAGTGGATGGTCAAGTTAATATATTTCTAATGTTGTTTAGTTTAGATACTTAAGTCGTGGTGGTGAAGTTTACTAAATATTGTTTACTTAGTTCATCATTTAAACATTATATAATTTGCATTTAGTTGATTATATCTTTTCTATTTTATCACATCACCTAGCAATTTTCTTTAATCCAAATGTCAAATGTAATGGAGAGTTGGCAGTTATCTCTATGCATGGATTAGTTGACTTGTAAGTAAAAGTGTAATGACTTAAACAAAAGAGATATAAACGAGGTGGCCTAGTTGCCAATTAATGGAAGTAGAGTGGCTTATAGAAGGGTTTGAATGGTGCTGTACTTGGGCTTTGTCTTTGTACATGTTTCTCTACACCAGTCACCCTAGAATATAAATTGAACTTAATATGGAATCCTTATTTATGCTGTACATCAATATAGAATTTATGGAAATTTAATTGCAAAGATGCCATGAACCCTTCTCTTCTAGAGGATTGTGCTTCAATAACTTGGATGATCAATTTTAACGACAGAAACAGACTGTATAGTTTGGTTGTGAGAAATCCATTGCTGTGATTATTTTGATTGCTTGACTCCTCTTTCTCTGAAGATATGAGAGAAGCTCTTTCCTTTCTAAGAGAAATTATTTGTCTTCTACGTAATGAGTAATGATATCTGCTATTAAAAAACAAATAATTGCATAGTTTGTAATAACTCCTATTGTAGTGAGAGTTTGAGGATAGTTCTCATAATCTAGCTTTGCTTTCTTGTCCTAACTTTATCTTAATATGCCTTGTATTTGCCAGAATGGTCGGAAAGTTATTTGTGGATCACAAGGTGGAACTTTGCTGTTATATTCGTGGGGATTTTTTAAGGACTGCAGGTATTGTGCATTAAAAACCTATTACAGTATTTTTCTCTAAATCCTCCATGATTTTGAATTTCTCTCCCCCTTCTCTCTTTATGATATTTTCACCTAATTTTGTTCCCTGAATAAATCATTTGGTTGTCTAGTGATCGTTTCGTTGATCTTTCTCCAAATTCTGTGGAGGCTATGTTGAAGGTAAGCTAGTTTCCAAATTCTTCTAATATCAGTTGGCTTAAAATAACCAATAAACATTTTGCATTTTAATATTTGTTGTGTCAGCTTGATGAAGATAGACTCATTACAGGATCTGAGAATGGACTCATCAGGTGAGAGTTGGGCACAGAAGGAGATATTTATTTGGATGTTGATTTGATCTGCCTGCTCTAACATTGATTTAAATTTGTTTGAATGTTTCTCCAGCCTAGTAGGCATATTGCCTAACAGAATCATACAACCAATTGCAGAGCATTCAGAATATCCAGTTGAGGGCCTTGGTATTATAATTCTTCCTCCCTTTGTGATCTACATTTTGCTTAACTATGTTCTTTTGGAGGTAGAATTAATTGGATCTTTGGGCATGGCTAAATTTTACAAAGGCTCCTATTAGTTTTCCCGTTTTAACTTTCTGCTTTCGGTTTCAGAAACAAACAGCAAACAGTAGCATTTTGATACAAAAGCGATTTCTTTTTTTAGAATTTCAGATTTTAAAATTTGACAAAGAAAAATATCATCTTACTTATATTTTCAACCTTTATATTTGGGTTGGTTGTTTGTTTTAAGTATTTACTTCCTTTTAATTGAATGTAAATCTGTTCAGTTTGTTTCTGATTAATCGCAATAGATAAGCAAGCAAATGGAAAATATACAAATGCATGTCTCAGAAGTTGAAACGAAACAGAGCCTATGCTGGATGTACTTATAGCTGTTTAATATTGGCCTGTTATATATGCTTTTGTTTATTTGAAAGAATGTCTGATGTGTTTGCTTTATTACTACAAAAGCAAGAGGACCATGTTTGAAAGCTGGTGGAAAAAGTGATATGCTGGTTTTGCTTGTAGGCCGTTTAATATTAGCATGTTATATATGCTTATTAACGCAAATGAAAGTCTTCTCTCAGCGCCTGTGTTTACTTATATAATGGTATAGACGCTGTTGCTAATTGGTGCTATAGAACAATTGACTACCATCTTAATTCAAAATTAGATCAGCCATCTTAATTCAAAAAGTTGGCTTTCTTTCTATTCTTTGCTCCCTGTAGTTTTTGTTCTTCCTTGATTACTGAAAATGCTTGCTTACTTTTTATTATAGCTTTTTCTCATGATAGAAGATTTCTCGGCAGTATATCACATGATCAGATGTTGAAGGTATGTACTTATCTCCCCCTTTGGCTGACTTTTCTTTTATTTATGAGATTGCAATGATATGTTGTATGAAATATTGCATGTGCATGAGGAACTTTTCTTTGGCATAGTCATAAACAGTATAGAGGTTATTTGCCACAAAAGTCAGTCTGATAGCAGTGCTTAGACTTGTAACAAAATCTCTTGGTAGATTGGAATAATCCAGCTGCTCTGGTGGATGACTTTACATCTGAATAAAGATCGACTTAATTTGTTTTTGTGTTTTCAATGCAGTTGTGGGATCTCAATGAGATATTGCAAGGTTCCGAAAACGCTGCAAAAGGTGAAGATGCCAGTTCAGACAGTGATAGCGATGGAATGGACGTGGATGATAATCCTTCTCATTCTAAGAAAGGTATGCTAGCTCGCTTGTGTGCCTTGATACTTTTGTGTAAACTAGATCATGTAAGTGAGCAATATTACTGAAGTAGGGAGATATAATGTTCCATCACTGCAGCATCCTGTAATGAGAGTGGACTAGTATTAACCAGCCAGAGTGCAGCGGTGGCATTCTGGTTTCAACTGTAGCATATAATATGAAATGCCATGTGGGATTCATTCATCTTTCCCAAAGAATCTATATCCGACATCTCAAAGTTTTTATTCAATGCTAGAACATAGAATTGTGTCGCGTCTCCATTGACTGTTTATACATTGTTTGCACAGGGACCAAAACTAAAAAAGCATATAAAGGAGGAGCTGGGGTTAGCGGTTCAAATGACTTTTTCGCAGATCTTTAAGGTGGGGTTTGGTTGGTCCTGTCTCAATGTTCAATTTTGTTTGTGGACACGTGAAAATGGTTTAGTGGTGATGACGAATATGATGAACTTTATGGAATTTGCTTTCCATATATAATACTAAAGAGTGATGTTTTTCCTATTTATTGCTACTGTACGTACAATCATTGCAAACAAAAAGTCTCTATTGTGAATTCTGGATTCCGCAAAATTAAGCTAAGGTGTTGCCTATCTCTTAATTAAGGAATTAACTTCACAATTAGCACAATCCAGAGGAATTAATCAATTAAAATAAATGTGAGAGATTTTTTTCTTGGTTAATCAAGTTGAGTCAAACTCGAATCAGTTTGAGGTGCAATTTAGTTATTTCAGTTATTTGAGTTTGAATAAGCTTGTAGGTATCAATTTGGTTAAAATTTTAAAATAATAGGTATAATGTCACAATTAGTCCCTAATCAGCATGGGATTAGCCATCAGTGCTCATATAAAATACTTATTTCTATTTTCAAGTCCGGCTTGTTTAATGGTGGCGCGTATGGTGTTAACCTGTCAGAGAAGGTTGGGAGATTGGACGTTGGATGAAGAAGAAGGGTTATTGTTTTTTAATAATTTTAAAATTATCTGTTAACGTGACATATAAAATAAAATATATCATGTCAACATTTAATTACATTTAGATTATTATGTTATTAGTTAATATTGATTGTTAATCAATTAATGACACGTTCATTAAAAACATATCAATTTGACAAAAAAAATATTAAGTGTTAAAATGCTCCAAAAACAAATAAAATGACTAAAGTAACCGAAAAATTAAATGTTAAGAGTTATTCTTGACATTATACCTTAATAATATACATTTTTTAATATATTTTATGTCTATTTTACTGTTTATATTTAAAATTCGTGATTATTCTCTTGATAATATTGCTTCTAAAATTTAAAAATACATTTCCTCTTAAAAATATAAGATATTTTGCTATTACATCTTTTAATAATATATAATAAAAGCAATAAGAAACTTAATATATATTAAAAGCTTTATTATATTTAAAAAAGAAATAAAAAAAAAACTTGATAATCAAATTCATGATGACTCAACTCGAAAAATATGAATTACTGAAGTTGATAGCGAAATGTAAAAGCCTAAAATATGTTTGAATAAGTTTTGATATGCAAGAAAGTGAATAAAGGGCATTGGCCATAAATATGTGGGAGTGTGACAAGGCAATTAAAGTTAGCATTTGCCTTTTACCAAGAGTAGGAAAGATGTGTTGAGAAGATACTTCATTTTCAAAGAAACAAACAAAATGAAATAAAACGATGGAAAACCAAAATTCCATCCTGCACAAAATAGTATCTCTTTCTTTCTTTTTTTTCTTAAAGAAAGAAGTGTCTAGAAAGGTGCAGAAACGACGTCGCGCATTCCTTCTAACTGTATATCTTGAAGATACTCTATTTCTTCTATCGTTGTCGTTTCCATCTCGTCTCTTGCAACTTCAACTACCGGCTCTAGTCCCTGTTGTGGTTCAACCATCACCAAAATTCTTCACAACTTTTGACAAAGAAACCCTATTTCTAATTTAGATTGTATGGTATGTTTGATTACTAATAGTAAATGCATTCATCCAATTCTAACCACATTTCATATCACGATACAAATCCAGAATAATAAAGTTTGTGAATTAAAACAAAATATATATTAGGTAAACGACTTCACGACGTGATGATGTGTTTTCCACTTAATCGAATTCCCTTTTTCTAGCTGAATTCCGTTATCTTTTCCTCTCGAACTCTAATAATTCTTAAAATATTTTAATCATTTCAACCATAAATAAGATTTTTAACAACTCTAGAAAAATTGATACAACAACATAAAAAAAAAGAGTTTAAGCAAATTTTGTGTTTTAGCTAAACAACATTGTATCTTTTTCCAAATTTAAGGGTTTGTTTTTATTTCCCTCCATCTTGTATTCTTCGTATGTTTAGTAAAAAAAAAATTACCCGTAATTTTTTATCCGAGAAACTTTATATCCAATTCGTTCTTATTCGTTAATTAATTCGAATTTATCCCAACAATTAATATAATATAATATAATTCGTATAGTAAAATGAAGGACTCATCTTGTGCAACTAAATAAGGACTGGTGTTAATGAATTGGAGAGAAATCGAAGGAGATTGATTAATTGGGATATTTAGTTTCTCTGTAGCGTATTTTCCCTGTCACTAATAACTATGCATTCGTAAACCTCAATAAAATATTAAGATTTAGTCCCTCACTATAAAGAGAAGAGATGGAAGTATGCAAAATAAGAAGAAAAAAGTATTCTAGTCTTGCTGCGTTCTTTGCTTTGCATTCGTACATATCTTTAAATATTATATTAATCAAAATACATGATACCTAACCAAAAAAGAAGAAGAAAAAACATACCTGTGTGAAGATATTCATGGCTTCTTCTATGCTCCTGCTATTCACCACATACATGGCTGCCTCCTGTTTCAAACTCAGTTCAATCAAAACTCACTTTCTATTACTTTTAAAAGCAACTAAAAGTTAAGGTTGCAAACTCACTACCCTTGCATATTGGATTTGATCAATGCTCAAGGTCCTTGGCTCGTTCTCTATAGAAGATGTTCTGTGAAGCTGCAAGCTCGATGATTCCCCTTCCATTTTCTCTGACAAACTCAGAAACAAACCCAGAATTATATATGCAAACCTTGGCTTTCTCCCAACAACACAGTTCATGTAGGATTTTCTACTTTGAAAACACACAACGTAACTAAACCTTAAATTCCACATTTACATATATACACGACGATGAAGCTTTGGGGTTATAGTTAAACTGCCCTACGTAATTGTAAACGTGGCAACATTTTACGTTAGATTGATTCGGACCACGTGGCGAAGATTTTGATGGGGTAGGTATAACACGTGGCGACTGATGGGATAGGTATTACGGGGTTAAGAAAGTCTTTGGTGGGACACGAGGTTTAGGTTTTTTCCCGAATCGGGAAAGTTTCGGGCGGTTCGGTTAATTGCGTATGGTGGTTTGGCACTTTGAACCAATGATGGATCACCACGATTTATGAGGAGGTGTTATCGTTGGATTGACTGAAGTCAAACACGTGGCCGGATGGGATCCTCTTGATGTCTAGGGTCTCAAAAGCATGGAATTTCATGCACGTGACCCGAATTTTCTTATTTTCTTTTTTATTATTTTCATCGTTTTAAGTTTTATTATTTAATTTTTTAAACATTTTTATTATATGTTCTGATCAGGAACCTCATTTCGTTTAAAGCATTTTATTGGATTCCTATTGATCGATGAAGATCTCTTTTTTCTTATCTCTGTCTTGATGAGTTGAAACCAAAACTTTTATTTTTGTTGAGTAATAGTTCAAGTCTTGAATGAGTCCCTCGAAAGCTTGATGCAAATAAATTAATTTTTGTTCGATGTTTATGATTATTTTTGACATAATGTTTAGAACTATCTATAGTTCTTCTTCAACCTATAAATAAGAGGATAATATGTTTCAGTACAATTAAACTCACATTTTTTTGTATTAATAATAATACATATATCAATCAAGTTAAAACTTAATTCAAAATTTTATTATTTAATTAAAGTTTGATGTAATGGGTTAATAAAATAAGAAGCATTAATTTGATTAAGAAAATTAAATATAAGATAGATAGGATGGGAAACCCATGTAAAACAAATTTGAAAAGCTTTTAACTTAGAATAGAGAGGTAGGTAGAAGTATGAATTTTTTTTTTTGAGACTTACAATAATAAAAATATAATTTTATTATTTTTATAGTTTATATTTTATAATTTTTAAAATATTAAATTAAATTTTATTATTGTGTGATTTAAAGTGTAATTTTATCATTATCAATTTAAAATTTTATAAATTATAAAGGAATTAAAAGAAAAATGTTTCATTTCAAGGGGGTCGGAGCCCTTTCTAACCTCCTAGCTCCGCCCATGTTAGGAGAGTTAACTATTCTTTTTCTAACATGCCAAATCTATATCGTTGATGCAATATACATATTTATATTTAAAATTATATCAATATGTTTTAAATATACTCCAAATCAAATCTAAGCTAACATTTAATACTCGAGTCGATAATTAAATTAGAAAAAAAAAAAACTCAACGGATATTAATATGTTGATAACTTAGGCAAAATAAGTGATATATGCTGTTTTTAATAAATAATTAGAGACATCTGTCAATTTTAAAAATAATTAGGGATATATTTTTTTTTGAGAGAAAACTCGTCTAATTGGACGCGTTTTTCAAATAGTCAAAATTGTGACCGTTGGCCCCAACTGTCCAAAAACCAAAGCTATAAATACCCCTCCCCCTTTCATTTTTTTCACTCAAATCACTCTAAACTCTCTCAAATACACAATTAATTTTTTTATTTTCTCGTTTTAATTGTTTTTGATATTTTCAAATACACGTACAGGAGCAGGAGCAAGAGCGGCCATTTTTTAAAAGTCGAGTTAAAAAAATTGGGCGTGTATTTGAAAATATCAAAAACAATTAAAATGAGAAAATTAAAAAATTGGTCGTGTATTTGAGAGATTTGAGAGAGTTGAGAGTTATTTGAGTGAAAAAAATGAAAGGGGAGGGGTATTTATAGGTTTGGTTTTTTTACTGTTAGGGCCAACGGTTACAATTTTTACTGTTTGGAAAGCGCGTCCAGTTAAACAAGCTTTCTTAAAAAACGGCCTATATCTCTAGTTATTTTTAAAACTGGCGCATATCCCTAATTATTTATTAAAAATGGCATATACCACTTATTTTGTCAAATAAGTAACTAAATAAATAAAATAAATAGAAAAATAAATAAAATATTTTTAAATTTCATGAAAAGCTCGTGCAACTAGACAAGCTTTCTCCAAAAACGACCTATATCTTTAATTATTTTTAAAATCGATGAATATCCCTAATTATTTATTAAAATCGGTATATAGCCCTTAGTTTACCGATAACTTAATTAAAATATTTTAAAATTTAAAGAATTAATTTAAAATATAATTCATAATTTGAAGATGATGAATGCAACTAATCCTTGAAATCTTTTTAAAATTAATTTCGACCATTATAAAACTTTAACTAAGTTGATAACTTTAGTCAATAAATTGCGAAAAAGAAAATCAACATTGGGTAGAATCGACTATTTAATTTCGTGCTCATTTCGTCAAAAGCTAGTTTACCGCCCATTTCCTAAGTTTGACTCTTAAACCTCAACCCATATTTTATATAATTATTCAAATAATTTTAAATTTAAATGTTAAGTACTTAAAAATTAAAATTAAAAAATTCACCCAAAAATTAAAAATTAAAAAATAATTCTAATTAATAATTTTTGTTTCAATTCTTGATTAAAAAAATTGAAACAGTAATAATTAAATTTATATTAAAAAAATAATAAGAGATAAATCTCAAAATTATACATGAATTGAGTTCGTTGTGCAATGTTATATATAAAAATTGATCTTGTACAGTTTTATATATGAAATATTAATTTAATTTTAATATTTACAAATTATTATGACAATTATCAATATAATATCATTTTAAATATACATTTTACAATACAAATAATTATATATCAAAATATTTATTCTATTTAAATATATATAATTATTATTTAATATATATAATTACACCAAATCATATCAAAATTCATATAAAATCAAAATTTTATACATTATTGAAACAATAACCTTTGAATCTTTGTCTGTTATTTTCAAATGAAGCACGGACAGTGGCTCTAACATTTCTTTTTTTCTTTTCCCATAAATGATCCAACTCTCTATTTTTCCTTTTAATGGAAATTTTAAGAAAGTTGGTGAGAAGCCCTTTTCCTATACTTTAGTTTTTACTTTTTAGAGTGAGGGCATATGACATGTCTCTATTGCATAACTCTAATTGATTGCCACAATTTGACCTCTCTTTTTTTCTTTCTTTTTTTTACTTTTAATGAATAAATATTGTTTTTATTAAAAAAATTAAAAACTATGTTCAAAATCGATTTGTTTAAAATTTATTGTTTAACTGATTTAGTTTTAGTTCAATTGGTATGAGTATTGTTATTAATGTGAGTGTGTTTTAATACGTTGAAGCGCATTATCGTCCTATAATAAATTGATGAGAGATTATAAATAATTATAAATATTATATAAAAAAAACAAATATGATCCGAACTTATTGAAAACAAATTAATATTTAAATTTGTTTTTTAATTAATTTATGTGAAACCCATTGTGAGTGATAAAAAATTATGATATAAGAAATATATAAAACCAACATGAGGGATTAAACCCATTATCAAAGAATCTTAAATCTCTCAAATTAACCACTCAATTAATTTAAGTTTTCTTTAAAAAGTATGGGTTTTTAAAATTTTATAAAAGATTATAAAATTATTATTGAAAGACACAAATACCCTTATAAAAATTGCTAATTTTAATTTTTTTTGTTTTATTTAATTTTTTTCAATTGATTTGATGTTTGGTTAACTTATGAAAACAATTCAATTAGAGATTTTATACTTGCCACAGATTATTTAAGAGATTTACAGAAGATTATTTTTAATACAATGTTTAAAATTAGGCATTACTCTTTCCCAACCTTTGAATAGAAAGATAAACACACTGCAACAAACTCAAAGTTACATCTTTTTACATTAACAATAATATTTATGCTAATTAAAATAAAACTCAATTATATTAAATAAAAAATAATCTATTATACTCATAAAGTCAAAAAATAATAATAGATTTAATTATTTTGTAAATTCACTAAAATTTAAAAACCAACCCACCACTTCCCTTATTTCCGCTAACCATGAAATTTTTAACTACCGATCTTTCATTTTCTATTACTTTCATACTTATTTCCACTAAAATTTTATTATGTTACTCTCATTTTCTAATTTTTTTAATATCTGTTGGCATGTCCTGGTGATTACTTTTTTTTTTGTCTTGACACTTGTTTAATAAGAGAGATGGAACCCAGAGAATGTGAAAAAGCTTTTAAGGGTTAAGCAATGAATTTTTGCTCAGCTTCACAGATGACATCTCTTGTTTTTAGCCACTTTAAGACAGATTTAGAGATAGATTTAAATGGTGTTGAATTCTTGCAAGATGAAAGTAAATTATGGGGATGTCGAAATTACTGCTCCAATACACACTCTAATCCTTTTTAAATGAATCGTTAAGTTCAATCATGGTGAAAGATATTGTGAGAGATAAAATCTATGAAATAATATGAGGAGATAAAATAATCTCATGAGAGATAATATCTTTTTTTCCTTATACTTAACCCCGCAAACTTACTTTCTAGTGGTTATTGATTTAAGGAATGATCTCGTATTGTGTTAAGTTAAATTGGTGATACTTAACAACTAAACATTTTTATCTTTATTCATGAAATTGTATAATAAGATTCACAACTAAAATAGATATTATTTAATGAAGTTTCTTCTCTAAGCAAGACAAAAACCATATATATATCCTTTAATTTCCCTTCTAGCCCAAGGCAAATAAATGTGCCAAGAACACTTTCAAGACATACAACGAATTGAATTCTGAGTTGAATACATACATACATACATACATACATGCATGCATGTCCCTCTCACCTTATTCTTTTCTTTTATTAGTTTAATGGATACACAATGATTTAAAAGAATGAATTCAAGTTTAAGGCTATAAACTGTGAAGAAACCATTAGACGACAGGCTAATGATCCATGACCTTGAGTAATCAAAAATATTATAATAGCCAGGATGATACGGTAAACAAATATTTAATTATGTTCTTGGATCCCAATCATTGCGGCGGCGGCCGGCCACAGATTATAAAAGACACGTGTAAGATAAATACTGATTATTTTAGTTAGAAGCTGAACAATGAACATATCCCACATCGGAAAGGAGATACATACTGCAATGGTATTTAAGCTGGAACCAAGCGCTGAGAAATTTACACATTACTTGAATAGGATCTGTTATATAGGTTCGTAGCTTTGTGTCTTTGTTGATGAATCGAGGCTGTGTGGTGATTATTGGTCTGGTGATGCAGTTTTCTGACAGACTCTCCCCTTGTTTTTGCTTTATCCGTTTTGGAAATTGCAGTCTTATTACAATCACTGTTGCGATTGTTAGTTCCTTAATTTGCAGTGTTTTTTGGAGCAAATTTTGAGGGAATTCGCCACACCATTCTTATAAGCTTAAGTCTTTCACCCGATGAACAACAAATAAGACTGCCATATCTATATCTTAATTGCTTATATATATATATATGCAACAAAAAGCTAAAAATGATTATTAGTCTTCCTCCACCATGCTTTACCACACAAATCTAATCCATTAAACTTATGATTTTATTTGGTGAATTACAAACAACAACTAACGCAACTCAAATCCAAATAACATCTGGGACAGTGAATACCTTTAATCATCAGGCCAATATGATCGGGATTTGATTGAACTTATAATTTTAAAAACTATTAAATTGTTATCACTATTAATAGAAAAAAAAAACTATATTTAAAATGTGGGTATATTTTAAATATATTTTAAAAACTATTTTTAAGCTCAAAGTTTTATATATTCTCGTATCTTATTTTATAATAAGCTTAATATAATATTTAGTATCTAAACTTGTCACTTTTTTTTAATTTCGTACCTAAACTTTTTTTGGTACAATTTGGTACTCAAACTTGACACTTTTTCCTAAATGGTACCTAAACTTGATAGTTTTTCTTAAGTTGATACTTAAATTTTTTAGGATCCAATTTGGTACCTGAACTTGTTTCTTTTTCTAATTTGATACCTAATTTTTCTTTTGTTTGATTTGGTACTAGTCAAACATTTTACAAATTACTCCAATATACCAACAATTTTATTTTTTATGAAGTAGTAAAAATAATCAATGTATGACCAATATGTGATAAAATGATATGATATTTTTTGTATTTTATATGTTCAATTACTTTTAATTAATTAATTTATTAATTTATTAATTGAAAATAATGAATTTCTTTTAATTTGGAGCTTTAAAAAATTCTTATTTAATATTAATTCGTTAAGCATTACTCAATACCTATTCTTTTAACATGAATTTCCTCTTGACAATATTTTTATAGCATAACAAAAAAAAATTCAACACAGTTAGTGTTTTGCGTAATTTGTATAACATTTAATAAATTTAGGTACCAAATTGAGCCCAAAAAAAGTTTAGGCACCAAATTGAACCTAAAAAAAACTTAGTTACCAGATTAAGAAAAAATGTCAAGTTCAAGTACCAAATTGGGCCCAAAAAAATTTAAGTACCAAATTAAGAAAAAGTGTCAAATTTAGGTACCAATTTAGGTAAAAAAAATTAAATACCAAATTAAGAAAAAGTATCAAATTTAGATATCAAATATTATATTAAAGTTTTATAATATATTGAATGAGCTCTAAAAATTTATAAACAAATAGATGAATAAAGTAAACCCATTTTAATTAAATTGGGTTGATTTAATAAACTAAGCTCAAAATGTTACTACTAATCATTTATATGTAGCTTAGAAAACAACATAAACAAGCAGAAATCAATGTGATAAATATGCATTTATTATAAGGCTACAAAAGTAATTTAAGTAAACCGGCTCGACTTTCATAAGCAAGAGCCTAAAGTTGGCCCAAGCTATGTCCTAAGCCCTAAACTTGGATTGTTCAACCTTCAAAGCATAAAAGATTTTAGCTAAGATTAAAGGGTAAAATTTTGTAAATAGTCACCAAATTACTAGCGTGTTTAGGTTTTAAAATTTAAAACCTATGGAAAGAAAAATCATGTTTTCAATCCTTCTAATTTTCTACTCTTTCAATTTTCCGTCATTTTAAATTTCTTTTCATTTTATCAAGCAAAGCGTTAATGTTTCCTTCAACTTAAAAATAAAAGACTTATCAATAAGTGTTAAGTGCAATGATAAAATACATTAACTCTCAAGGGAGGGACTTGAGTTCAAATTTTGAAGACGATGTTATTAGAAGGGATAATCACGAATCTCAGATTAATCTCTATGGACACGAACATAAAAAAAAAATACACTAATTCTACCAATAAATAAATAAATAAACAAACCTTGTTAAACTCAAACTAGTTTGTTAAAAAAGAAAAGTAGTAGGTGCAAGAAATTCTTATTCCATACTTATACCACAAATTTCTAAACTACTAGGGAGTGACACTTTTAAAAATTCATGTATTAATTTATCGATTCTCTTTTCTTTTTCTTTGTAATAAATTAACAGGTATCTTTACATTTGCATTGCATGAAGGAAAGGATAATAATTTCTTCTCTCTTTTTTTCCTAGAAAAATTGGTCATTCTATTCTGGAAAATATTTGAGGAAGTTTAAGGGGCAAAAGGATATTTAACCATTTAAAATAATGTGGTAAAAATGAATTTAAATAAAATCAACCTTTGTTTTGGTTTAGTTTAAACATGAAAATTTGACCGATCGAGTCTTAGTTCAATTAACATGAGTATTGTTGTCAACGTAAGAGGACATGAGTTTGAATACGCTGAAATGTATTATTCTCTTATTTATAAATTAGAGAGGGACTATAAATAATTTCAAGCATTATATAAAACAGATATAACTAAAATTTATAATAAATATGTTAAAAAATACGAAAATTAAACATACATGAATTAGTTTATTGTAAGTCACAATTAAATCGCAAATACAACACATGTTGATACCTTTCTCTCACTACCACATTACCCCGATGCAAAGCAACATAAAAAAGGTAATAAATTGAACAGCAGCCCATCACAGATTTCCAGCTCAATAAACCATCAAAAACGAAATAAAATAAAATATATGCAAAAAACATAATCACTTATTTGGTCCTTTAATTTTATGAGAAAATTCATTTTAGTCATCTAATTAATTTTTCACCTTTTTCAATCATTGAACTTGATTATTTATCAAATCAATATAAAATAGAAGAAAAATTAATGTCTTTTAAAAATATTAAAATAACATTTTTTTATTTTTTAATAATTTTATGGTATTCATATGATAATCCACATATATGTCACGTCAAAGTTAAATGACATTAATTTTTTCATTTATTTAAAGATGGTTTGATAAATAGCACAAATTTAAAGACTAAAAAAAATACAAAATTAAATAAAAAGCTAAAATATTTTTTTTATAAAATTAAAGAACCAAATAAATTATTATGCTAAAATAATATTTGTGTTGCTTTCAAGTTTTAAAGTGTTGGGTCCTAATTGATCCCTTCCTATATCCTAATTGAAAAAAAATATAAATTTATAAAAAGAGAATCAGTATGGTCAAATTTTATAATCAATCCTTCTACTTTATTTATTTTGTGAAATTGATTCATGTGTTTACTTTATTTATTATTATCCATGTACTTTAGTGGATAGAAGTAAGTATCGTATATTTTTGGGATAAATCTCAAAATTATACATTAATTTTGATTTAATGTACAATTGTATACATGAGTTTTAATTTGATGCAATTGTACACGTGAAACTTTAATTATGGTTTTGAAATATACTTGAAACTTTAATTTTAATTTAATCATACACATTTAAAGAAACAAATACATCAATTTATTTGTATATTAGATAAATATAATTATTCATGTATGCAATATATAAACATAAAATAATGTTATATCAATAATCGTGTTAATAATTTACAATAATTGGATCAAATCAAAATTTTATGTATAAAATTGCATAAAATCAAAGTTTATGTGTACAATTACACATTAAACCATAGTTCATGTATAGTTTTGATATTTATCTCTATATTATTTGTTACATAATTAAAAATTTGAAAGATTAAGTAAGAATCACAGTTATTTTAATCTCAAATTTATATTAAAAAAATAAAATCTTTGTTTTTATTTCCAAAACCTGTTCTTTTTTCTTAAAATAAAATGAAAGCTTATTAAAGTGAATGATTTTTTATAGTTAGATTGATAGTAGAATCAGTTAAATTATTAATTTTTATTTAATTAATTTGATTTTAATTTAATAAATCATTAAAAATATAAAATTCAGTTTAATAAATTGATACCAATTTATGAGTCAACGGGTTCTCTTCCGTTACTACATATTGGTGTATACGGTCTTATTTCAATAACTATGCCGAGGGGTTAGGCTGAAACATTAGGAAGATTGGGGGACTTATTTGAAATTATTTTTTCCAAAAAGTCTCTCCTTTTTTGATATTTTCCACGATATTGTCTTTTCTTTTCTTTTTTCGTTGCCAAAGGAGAGAAGATAATAAGAAAGAGAAAGGATTTTGGCCCATTGGACTCAGCTCATTACATTTTTTTCTCGGTTATAATATATTTTATGAAGAAGTTTTTTGATTTTTTTTAAATTGAGATATTTTTTTAAAAAATATGAGTAAATTAGTGAAATATATAAATGTTGAGGATTAAAATTATTATTATGTCAAATTTAGAACTGTAATGTCATCTCTCGGGCCAAATTCAACGATAACTAATAGAGTTGGATTAAAAAGGATAAATGTACCAACAAGTGGTTGGATGTAATGATAAAACATATTGCATTCCCAAGAGAAGGACTTAGGTTTGAATCTCGGAGACGACATTGTTGGGAGGGGCAATCATACATACGGAATATGGATCGTAAAACAGATATGAATAATTTAAAAAAGAATATTTTTTTATAAAAAATATTGAAACTCTTTGGATTATTTTTTTGGAATTTTATAAAAATTAAAATAATTTTAGATTTTTTACTATTATATAACTTTTCGATATTTTAAAAGTACCACCCAATTACAATTTTTTGTATTTTATGTATTATTGGAAATACTTAATTCCATCGTTTGACTCTTCTTATTTATAAATCTCATTACAACTTTATTCTTTGTCAAGTTAAAGCATATTTTAAAATTTTAAAATTTCACATTAATAAATTTAATAAAAATAAAATTGTTAATCATTGAAATCTAAAAAATAAAAGGATTAAAATTTTGAAAATAAAAATATAGGAACTAAATTCCAAAGTTATGAGGAGTACAGGGACTTATAACAGAAATTAACCTGGGTTTAAAGAGTAAAAGGGAGGTTTTTGGCTGGAAATAAGGTTGTAGTTTGTAGTAGAAAAAGAAAAGAACATCATTCCCAAGAAAATTATATATAAAACCAAAACCAGCTATTTCTTTCATTTCTCCATCTTAATAAAACTGTCTGTGAGAAACATGTTCTTCAATCTCAACTCGCCTCCCGACTCTTCATTCTCCTAATTCGGTTTTCTGACTCAGTTACTGCCATTCTTTTCATCATGGATGGTCACACTCGTCGGAGACACGGCTCTCGCCACCGATCATGGTGTTGTACCTTCAACGCACCTCCGCCGAGTCCTGAAAACCCACATTTGTCTCAGCATTACCGTACCAATAACAACAACTGCAAAACTAAACTCGGTCCGCAAAAGCCTGACTCGCTCTCTAAACTCACTACCTCCATCTCTGTTCCCAGCTCGCCCCAGAGTTCCAAATCCGAGTTATCTCTCGTGGGTCGGATGGACCCGCGTCGAATCCTTTCACCCGGCCGAGTCTCACCTATAGACCACACTGATTCCCTCGAAGAAGATCGCCGCTCTTCACACGCAACCCCGTCTTCCGCTGCCGTTGATTCCTTGCCCAGATCGCGATCGCAGAGTTTCCGGGCCAAAATAGAGAGTCCGGATACTCATTCGAGTCTGGATCCTAGCCGGTTCGAAGGAGAGATAGGAGGAGCGTACGATGTGAGGTTGAATTTGAAACGGAAAAATGGTGGGGTTATGGTGCTGGAGCTGAACTCGTCGGTTTTGGCTTCGAATTCAGAAGTTTTTGCGGGTTTGATTGCAGGTTCGGCGGGGAAGAAAATGTATAGAATAGAAGTTCCTGAGGTGGAAAATTTAGGGGTTTTTAAAGAAACCATTGAACTTATGTTTGAAGAAGATATAGCCAAAAGGCTCGTCAAAATTGGGGTTAATAGAGCCATTGACATTCTTGAGGTAACCCTTCTTTTATTTTCTCCTTATCCTCTTATATTGGAATATTTAGTGTGTTTTGTGTTGTGTAGATGTTGTTTTAAGAAAAATTTGTTCCAAAAGGGATACTTTAAAAAAGAAAAAAATAATAAACTTAGGGAGAGTTCCTAATAAAGACTAACACAGTGTTACACACTTTTCCTTGGAAAGTCATGAGTTCTTGTTAAAATCTAAAGTTTTTATTTTTCATTTTAATATTTAAACTTCAAATATTGATATATGAAACTTAGATTCTTTTATCATATAGAAAATCATTGAATATGATATTTTCTGCTGGAAACCAATGATTAGGAAGTTCTTAGTTTTATTAGAAGCATATGTTGAGCATTGTTTCATGCTCTAATCTAACAAATCGATGAATTTTAAACCAAAAGCCGGTAAGAAGTTGTCGTCTCTGATGTTCTAAGAACTTTCTCAAGATTTGTGAGACTGCGAAGCTGATTTAGGAGAACTTGGTTATTGTTGTCAAGTTTCTTCTTTTCCTTTTTCCTTTCAAATCGTTCTCTAATGCTTAACTAACATGAATATCAGATACTGCAGAAATTAGCACAAGTTTTTATTTTTAAATAGTATAACTTTGATAGCATTACTAGTATCTCCCACCCTCAGAAGTGTAAACATGCTAAGAAGGAATTATTTGTGTTCAGTAAATGTAATCTAGTGGAAAATTTGGAGTCTTCTCGTAGGGGAGGGGGGGTGACAAAGGTTTTTAAATGCCTTTAGGGGACAAGAGGAAAACAAACTTTATCCTCCTACCTCTTAGTTATGTAATTCTATTTTAGCTAATCAAGAGTTTTAGTTTATCAGTTGTGTTTCTTACTTCCTACTCCTTACTTTTATTACCTTGTTTTTTCTTCCTTGCTGCAAGTTTCTCTGTATTCTTTGTGTTTTGTCCTTATCTAAACCTTGAAACCATAATCACTGAACATAATTGCTGAATATCGTTCTGGAAAATCCAGCTTTCCTGTACAATACCCCAAACCTGTTGAATTTATTGTTGTTCTTGAGTCTAGGAATGTTGCTTCTTAGCTCCAGAAGCCATTGTTACTGCCTCCAATCCAAGCATTATCTCATGTAGAGTTCTTGCATGACTATTATACCAAAACCTTAAAATTTTTTTAACCTTAGTCCGTCTAGAAGAATTACTATGAGGTAGCCAACAGATAGTTCATACTAGAATGCCACTCCCTTTTTTTCTTTTTTACAAATCTGATTTCGTGATCCCCCTTTGCATTTTTGCTGCATTTTACTATTTTCCAAAATCTGAAGTGCATGTTCCTAACAGTTTGATCTATACTTTGCATTTTCTATTTAAAGAACAAATTGATTCTTTAGAGGTGATTTGCTTGATGACTATGCTTTCACGGGAAAGACGAAAATATGTTTGCTATTTGTGAATTCAGTGCATGGTGATACAATGATGTAGGAGAGGTAGCAGCTTAATAAATTTATCTAAAGTGATTCAGCGATGTTGAGGTGCTTGCTTAGGCGTTAAGGCGTAGCACCTGACAACAAAAGCACCTCAATCCCTATCGGGCAAGGTGCATTTGATCAGTAACACAGTTGGTGCATCTAGGTGATTTTTCTTTTGTAAGACAGTAGGTGCAACATAGCCTATCTACTCACGGTTCTCTTTATTATTCTATCTTGTCAATGTTTGAATATCCAAAAAAATTTGGGACCATAAGGAAATCATGCTGTTAGCCAACAAATGATGAAACAAAATTGTATGTTGGATAAAATTGAACCAGTCTTTAGCGGTGTTGTCAAGGAATACACCTACACATTATTAGTGTCAGACAACAATAGGGCATCACACCTTTTCACACAAGACGTATCTGATCAGGTATATATGCTTGGCACGACTAGACATGCTTTTTTATTAGGCAAAAGCATAAAAAAGTTTGTTTGATTGAAGCACTTTTTAATTTTTAAAATTTCATTAACTGTTCCTTTACTGATAAAAAAAGGGGGATAATATTGAATATTTCCCAATATTTGAGTATTAAACCACAGTATCATAACTGTAAAAAAATCATGCATATTGGTCAACAAAAAATTGCATTTTTAAGGATAAAGTAGATCAGTCTTTAGATTTATTGTCATAATTATATATCTTAAGCTTATTTTTACACAAACACAGAAAACATATGGACGTGTATGTATTGCACCTTACTTCACTTGATCGAGTGCTTTTTTTTTTTGTGCCACCTCATTCAATTTTATGGTTTTAGCACGTAGAATGCACCTTGCACCCTTAACAACATTGGTCCTTAGATATATGCACACATGTAGTCATTGTGCCTTACTTCACTCAACAAGTGCTTTTTCGCTCTTCAAGCAATATGAAGGTTCTAGTGCCTCAATTAACTGTGCCTTTGATAACATTAACTTGATATATTCTGTTAGGATTTGGTGATTTTGTACATAATCTTTTCTGCCATATCATCAGTAAGCAATGGACTTGGCATGCATTTAACTTGGTTTTGAAATGTTTGCTAAGTCTATCACCTTGTCGACAATAATTATCAATAAATCGGTAAAAAGTAGGAGAGGGGAAAAAGGTGCTATCATCTACTTGCTGTTAACTAAGGAGCCTGCTTTCCGTGTAGACCTATAAGAAATATGCTGCATAGGATGTTCCTATTACTTCAGAAAAGATATATGATGATGAGATTTTATGTTAGGCCAGAGCCTGTGATAGGATAAGTTTGCTGCTCTGCTTCCCTTGGCAGGAAGGGCCTCTCACATGTTCGTCTTTTCTCCGTCTGTCTCTCTCTCAAACCTTCTAAACCATTATGTCCTCAGATATGAAAATTAATGTGCTTTATAGTTATACTGGTTTACTGAGAGCTATTCTTGGTTGATCAGTTCGGTACCAGAGTTGGGTATGCTACTATATTGGATTTGGAATCCATGAGGTATGTGAACTGTCCTTGGAAGAGCAGAGCTACAAGATTGGATGTCAATCTAGATGGATTGCATTTCATAAGATATACTGAATGGCTAGGTTGGCTATCTAAATTATCTATAAAAAACAGGGAAAAAAGAAAAAGAAGAGGAGGATGGTGACCATTTAAGTTTGGGGTTTTTTCCCTTACTAGATTGCACATTCACGTATATTCTTGTTGGCAACTGTAATGCTCTGCACAAACAACTTACTGTTGAAGAAAACAATTATATTTGATTTTTATTTCATGGAATAAAACATAATGATTTGCATATGAGAACTTGAAATCTGTTGATTTCAGTGATTCTTTCCTCCAATATACAAAATTGCGGACAATAAGAAGTTGCATCTAAAACTTGGAAGAGTAGAAATAGGTGGCGAAAGATATGAAAAGTATTCTAAAAAATCATTACTTACTGTGGTATAAACTAATATCTAGCACTTTGCTTGACGAATGCAATATGAATTTTCTGCCTCCTTTTCTATGTATTTCTATGTTTTTCCTTAAAATACTGAGATCATTTGAAACTGCTATCAGGTATCAGCTGGCATTATGTTTCGCAGAGGTGTTTCATCTTGTTTAAAGTACCTAGAAGCTGTTCCTTGGACTGAGGAAGAAGAAGAGAAATTAAGGAGCTTGTTTACAAGGTTCAAGTTTGACGAAGCAACAAGTAGAGATATGTTGGCTAGATTACATTCTCAACAATCAACTGATACCCTCCAAAATTTAGCCAGACACCTTGTTTCATCCATCACCACCTGCTCTGATGCCAATGCAAGAAATGAGCTGAAGTCATTGGTGAAGGGTCTCCTCTGCAAAAGCTCAGTCTACGAGAAGGAGCAACCCGACATCAACAAGGAGGATTTCTATGCTGTTTGTCAGTCCTGTATGAGTGTGCTACACAACCTGTTTGAGGAGGCTTCTGATTCTATTCCCCATGAAAGAATGACCAAAACGGAGATGGGTAAGCCTCTGATTGCACGCATCTCCAAACAGGTGGATAACATCAATTTTCTGCTGGAGATCTTGCTTGATCGACAAATGGCCGAGGAGTTTGTGGATCTGTGGATAAATCAAGGAAATTTGCTAAAACTGCATGAAAGAGCATCTCCCATGGTTAGGTATGAGCTAAGCCGCGTTTCAGCAATTTTATTCATCGCAATGGGTACAAGAAAGCTGCACTGCTGCTCAGAGGCCAGGTCAGGGCTTCTTCAAGCATGGTTTGGGCCAATGCTATTGGATTTCGGTTGGCTGCAAAGATGCAGAAAGGGACTTGACATGAAGGCATTGGAGGAAGCAATGGGTCAGACGCTCCTTACACTCCCTTTGAAGCAACAGTATGTTCTGTTCATGGAGTGGTTCCGATGTTTCTCGAGGAATGGCAGTGAATGTCCAAATCTGAGCAAGGCCTTCCAGATTTGGTGGCGCAGATCTTTTCTTAGGGGCTCTGAAACACATGCTGTTGAATCTAGGTAATTCCAAGTAATATTCTTTTAATCTTTTGGTGCCCATTTTGTGTGTGAAATTAGCATTAGTGTAGAGCATGAAAGATTCATAAATAGGTGGAAGGGATTAATAATGTGGAATCTATATGGAATTGTTGCAAGAGGAAACTTGTATCCTATTTTCTGCCAAACAATCTTTATGCTCACAAGGATGCCTTTGTCAAGTAGAGTAGGAAATTAAATAGCATGCAGAATTTTATAGTTTGATAAAAGGACTGAGGTTGCTTAGGATTGATATTTGATTTCTTTGATTTCCTTTCATTTTTTCCCACCCTTTTCAACTGGTATTGGGCTGACCTTAGCTATCAAAATAACTAGGATTTACTATAGTTTGTATTATGTTGATCAATGTTTCCAAAATTTTAGCACAGGGAGGTTCAAGACATGTTTGCGATCACAGATTCAGTCTTTTGCTTATTTAATTAGGGCAATGATAACCATTGCAAATTCACTTGAATTAAATATTGTACACAGGTTATCTATTTCTTAAACTAACCACAAATAGGGATCATTACATGCCTTGAATTTGCAATCTCCAAGTTGTAACGTTAGTGATATCTATGCATACGGTGATATTTGAATCCACGTTAGTACAAGCTTAAATTTATCAGTCAATCAAAGTTTCATTTTGATGTATTTTATATATTTTTATTTTAATATTATATATATTTCATGCGTTATTATGATTAATTAATTTTAAACCATGCGTTTTATTGTTTATTGTATTTTACTTTTAGACACTTATTTGTGTTTTAAATCGGTTGGTTTTCATACGTGTGAGATAGGATTTTTAGTAATATATTAAGCATTTAATTTAGTTGATTTCACAATAGCAGTTCAGTTGGATAATAAGTAATATTATTATTTTACAAAGTAAATTATATTTTTATGACTGTGTTTTTGTTGTTTTATATATTTAATATAATAAATAAAAAATATACACAAGAAATTTGAACTCAAAACCCTATAATTTTCAATATTTTGTAATACTATTTTAACTAAAATCTCATTAGTTTTTTTATAATAACTTTTTAAAAAATATTTATTATATAATTCTATTTTTTACAAGTCATATCTAGAATATATCCTTTAAGCAACTTTGCCTATTTTATTTTATTAATAGAAAAGGTTGAAGGGGTAGCTAGAAATATAGGTGGTAATATATTAGAGGGGATATGGTGGGTAAAACCCATGTGGTGGTCGTAGCCCTCTTGAGTCGGCATTTTCAATACATCGAAGCCTTTTTGGTTTTGTTTTTGTTCTTTTATTTAATTACATAAATTTGATCCATCTTGGTTGTTTCCCTCTATTATGGATTTCCTTTTTAAATTAATCCAATCTTGTTTTTGAAAAGATATACCAAATTTTAGTTATTAATACAATAACTAATTTTATATTTTATATAGAGAATAATTTACATTAAGATGATCTTAAAAGCTAAAATTTTTAGGCACTAATAATATTTTGCTACATTATCAAATTTTAAAAACATGGAATTATTATACACTCATTAATAGAGAAATTATTTCATGCATTTTTCTCCCACATTATTCATGGTCTGTTTTTAATTATTTAATAAAAATTTAACAAATTTTTGCATGTTATTGACACATAATTTTCGTAATTTTTTACTCTAAACTCGAACCCAATATCTAGAATATCGAACATTGTACCCAAAACATAAACCCCAAACTTTGAATTTAGAATCTCAAATCCTAAACCCACACATAAAACTCAAAACATTGAATCTTAAATCCGAACCATAAACCCCAAACTTATAACCCATGATCTTGAACCCTTGAACCTTAAATTCGTATCATAAATCTTAAACCTTAAACTTGTAATCTCAAACCCTTAAACCATAAACATTGAATCTCAAACATAAACCATAAACTTTAAATCTCATGTCCAAACTTTGAATCTTGGGGTTTGGGATTCAAGGTTGAAGGTTGAAGGTTCATGGTTTGAGTTTAAAATTTTGGGTTAAGGGTAAAATAATTATCAAAATTATGTGTTTATGACATGAAAAAAATTACACAAAAATTACTATTTTTTAAAATTTGGATGCAAAAAAAATAATAAATTAACCTATGGAAATAAAACAAAATGATTGAAATTGGTAAAAGAAGAAAAAATGTTTGTTTATAATTTAAAAATTAATTATTTTAAGTAATTTAATTAAAAGTAAGTTAAATTGGAGAAGATATTAGATATAGATGAGTGTATAATAATACTGTTATCTTTAAAATTTAATGATGTGGCAATATTTTATTGGTGCCTAAAAACTACTTTTTTAGGATGATTCTTATATAATTTATTCCAATTTATATAATCTAAATTGTTATATTTATATTTAATTATGTATTAATTACAACTATTATGATAAGTTATTGACTAAAAAAACTAAGAAAAATATTGAAGAGTTTAATTTACAATGTTTTAAATTGTGTAGTTTGCATTAATGTTTTAATGATGATTAAAAAAATTTATTGATAATTTATCAAAATAATTGATATATTTATTCAAAAAAATGATATATTTAATTATATTTTTGAACAATATTATTTGCATTAGTTGCATGAAGTAAAATTAAATTGTAAACTAAATATGGTATAAATGTTTTAATTATTATCTGAAATTTATTATTATTTTTTAAATTGTTAAATCAATTATTATATTTCATTAAAATAAAAAATAAAAAATAAAAAATATATTATTTACAAAATTAATTAAAAATTAAATACGTAAAATTATATGCGACATAGATTAGTTTAAATAAAATTATCTGACAAATAATTAATTGGTAGTTTTTTTTAATTAAATAAATTATACTGGATTATGGTACACCTATTATAATGTGAATTCATATAAGAAAATAAATGCGACTTTGATTGAAATATTAAAATTGAAAGAGTGAAGATTATAATATATAAATATAAAATCATATAATTCTTATGATATGTATGCATTTCTTTAAGATTTATCAAATATAAAAATTTAAATAATATTTAATTTTTTGATTTTTAGTAATTTTAATCAGTCCAATCCTTAATATATCTATTACGTATTAAATATTAAAAATAAAATAGTATGAATTTATACCCTAAAAACCCAACCCATAACCTAAACCCAACCCAATACTACATTAATCCAGTAGGAACGATTCCATCAACCCTAACTTTGTGTTCTCTGTTGCGCGCCTCTATCACTTGCACTTCTCCCTCCCTTTTACCCTTAACTTCATTCATTCTTCATTCCTTTAGCTCCGGTTGTCAACCCACAGCAGTTGTCTCTTCCTTTTTTATCCTCCGTTCGCTCTAACAAGTGTCGGTGTCGGTGTCGGTGTCGGTGTCGGCGTCGGCTTGCCAACTGCGTCAGCCACTCAAGGTATTCATTTTCTTTCATTCTTATAACTAAAGACTCTGCTGTATTTTAATTAGTTTTAATTCGAGTTGAATGATTTTGAACAAGTTAATAGTTCAGTTTTCAAAAATTTAGAATCGAATAAATAGCAGCTATTCTGTTCACTGTTAGTCTGAGCTTCTAGGCATAAAGAAGAACCTGTGTCAACTCCCTTTCCTCTTGTTTTTTATTTCGGTAATTTGATTAACTTGTTCGTATCGTTCCATTTATTAGCTATTGCCTATTTCTCGCTTGTTCTTAAAATTTTTGATTTTATGTTCTGCTTTTTTTTATCGTAACAGAATATTTATTTAGATAAAGACGAAAGTGTGAAATATGATATCGGCAATTGCATGGGTGCCGAAAGGGGCATCAAAGGCTGATCCAATAGTGGCCGACTTACCTTCCAAAGAAGAAATTGAAGAGATGATCAAGTCCGGTGCCTTGGATAGAAGGTACACTTTGGCTTTGTTGCTCAAAATCATAAACTGATAAATTATAACACATATTCAAGCTCAAACCGTCATAATTGTTTTCATTCCTCTCTTCCCTCAGCTACGTGGCTCTCCCCCCCCCCCCCAAAAAAAATTTAAACGAGAGTGCCAGCCTCCTTCACAATCCCTTCCTATTTTCAGCCACTCCTCTCCTCCTATGGTCCAGTTTCTGTTGTTGGCAACTGGCTCCTTGTTCCCATTGCCTTCCTCTTCAAGTAATATTTTACTTTCCCATTGACCGATGGTTTCCAACACTGGTAGTTGAGTGCTTAGGTGTTAGGGGCTTTGGGGTTTTGTCTTTTGGTAACGGCATGAGCGTGGAAGACCAAGGGAATAGGGGTGCTTGGGAAATAACTGAACCAGCCATAGTTATGTCAGTTTGGTTATTTTTAGTTACCATACCTGAGTTGGCTGGTTTGGTTATCCTTAAGTTAATCTGTCGTATTAGTTTTTTTTTTTGAAATTTATAGGAATAAGCAAAACCAAATGAATGCACTCTTGGCCTCTATCAATTTAGGTATTGAAAGTGAGTTCACTAGCGTTAAAGAATTAGGTTAATGCAGCCTTCTGATGGTCTTGTTTATACAGTGAAGATAATGGTGATAATGGAAGTGAGGGTGAAGATGAAGATATGGATGCTGAAGCGGAGAAGCAAACTGGGGATGTAGCCCAAGCACTTTCTGTGGCAGATGCTCTTGGAAAAACTTCCAAGAACAAGTCAGGGACACAGCTGGAAGATCTTACAGATGGGTTGAAAGAACTTGACATGGAAAATTATGATGAAGAGGATGATGGTATCTTTGCTTGGATGATCTATTGGTTTTATTTGCTTCTTCCATTTATTTTGTTGTTGTTGGAATGGAACACTTGAAGTTTATCATGAAACATGTCCAAACTGTAGAGTTTGATATTAATTGTGCCAGGCAATGGCTTGCCATGTGTGCTTTTTTTTAATGTATCTAATGAAGCATCTAACCATTCTTGCTGTCAGGTATTGAGTTATTTAGCAAGGGGCTTGGTGACCTTTACTACCCAAGCAATGAAATGGATCCATATTTAAAGGATCAGGATGTAAGAATGAGAACTTCCATATTTTTTGACATCCTTTTTATAACTTCTTCAGCTTCTGATGCTAGACAATTTTTAGGATGATGATTCAGAAGAGGTTGAGGACATGACTATTGGACCCATGGATTCTGTTATAGTTTGTGCGCGCACTGAAGATGATGTTAGCCATCTTGAGGTATATTAGATCTCTTTCTCTTTCTCTCTCTCTTCACATATATATCATAGATGCTCTGACTTGGCAAAAATAAGGAAAAATCCCTGTTGACATGACAGGACCCTTGATAGGATCTGGGATCTGTGTCTAACACAGCTTAAATCTTTGGACACATCTTCATCCCTTGATTAGCTCCCCAAAGTTAAGTCAACTAGAGATCTCTAGACCAGTTTTACTGTCGTGTGTAAGGGGGGAGAAAGGTGAGAAAACATTGGAATTCCAAAGAGAAAAAAAACTGGAAAGTAATGTGCCAAGAAAAAGAAACAGAAGGTGAAATAGAGAGAATGTAAAGGGAAAATAAATGGCATGGCTTCTTAGCAGCTCATCGGAGGAGAAAAAAATTGCTGCATCAATCCAGCAGCTTCTGTTTTGCTTTTTTTTTTTTTTTAATGAAGAAGAGGGAAGAAGAATCGTTAACTTGGGTTTTTGGCCGTAAGCCCACAATTGATTATAATCTTTATATATCTTTGGGCTTAACAAAAATAAATAGCCCAAATTTGCAAAAAAAATAACTTTTCCAGTCAATTTTCCTTACATAAGTAATTAATTATATTGTACCAAAATAAACGTAAACGAGTCCACAGACCAGTGTCCTATCAAGCCCTTTTATGTTGTTACCCCGTGTTTTAAGTTCAATGTGATTGATGAGCCAGACATTCTAGACACAAACCAGCATCTGACACCTATGCTGGAGTCTGAGCAACATAGATATTATTTATGTCAATAATTCACACAAAGCTCAGACACAAAACATGCTAGGCATTCATTGTGCTATATTATTGTACAGGTTTGGATATATGAGGATTTGGATGAAGGTGATTCAAACATGTATGTTCACCATGATGTTATCATTTCAGCATTTCCCCTTTGTACTGCATGGCTTGACTGCCCAGTTAGAGGAGGAGAAAAAGGTTAGATATTTCTGTTTTCGTGGGTATTGAAGTTGTCGTGTGTTTTTGTGGGTATTGAATTTTCCTTAAATAAGTACTTAATTTCAGGCATGTTTTGTTCAACTTATAAACTCCAATTTCCTGCTGCTTTAGCTTAAGTAAACATGGTTGCATGTTGGTATATATTTTGAAATCTTAGAAATAGTTATCATTCACCTATATGTTGCCATGTTTAATAGTTGCTGATTCACATGCTTCCGCTTGTCCTTTTTTCGTTGCAGGGAATTTTATGGCTGTTGGTTCAATGGAGCCATCAATAGAAATATGGGACCTTGACATTGTATGTTATTGCAAATGTTAGTCTTACTTTGCTTATAGGTAATAGTGTGGCCGAATGATGAATTTATTCAAAATCCCTTATCATATTTCACTTTTCTCAGATCGATGAAGTACAACCATGTTTAGTATTAGGTGGCAATGTGGAGAAGAAGAAAAAGAAAGGAAAGAAGGTTTGTGACTGAATTCCTTCCTGATTGATTGCCATTAAAACTTTATCAGCTTTGCCTTCTGTCAAAACTTCAAAAGTTTATAGTGGAAATACACGCGTGCACTCACACACAGGTTTTGATAATGAATTTTACATTTTGCTCCTGGATTTCTGAATGGACGTTTGAGTTGACTGCAGTGAATATGACAGAATAAAATTGTGCTCCATCTCTAAGCATCTAAGCTTTTCTTTTGTTGGAAATCATTGTATGCAATTCAAAGGATTATTTACTATTATTCATTTTGTCATATGATCCTCATAATATGATCACATTCCAGCAGTCTATCCCTTTACGACACTTTTGACAAACACCTCTTTAGGTGTCTAAATGAATTTCACCGTGTAATAGAGCAGAGAGTAGTCTTGAGGAGTCAATTATTAGTAGAATGTATCATCCATTGTTTGACTAAGTTGTCTTTCAAGTAAATGTTCTTGTATGAACTCTACGGACTTGTCAAAGGTAGTACTCTTTTGTTCTCTTTTGATGTAAAGTAAAAAGTTAAAAGAAGGTGAGGTGGTTGTGCTATAGTGGTGTGCTTGTGAATGAATGTTTTTGGATAGAGCTTGGTTATAGCTTTCAATGCCTGTACAATCAAGGATATGGCACTGTTATCATGAACTAATAAGCTTTTTACCCTCTTCCATGCCCTTTTTCTTTTATGATATCCAAGTTTAAATCCTGGGCTTAGATGATTGACATCATATTATCCATCCTGACTTAGGTAGGAGGGGGTCCGAAACAAAATCATCTCAGTGCTGTGATGGTGGTACGGTTTAAGACCTTGTTACTTTTTAATAAAACTTGGTGTGGGTCCTTTCCTTCTTTATTTGTTGTTGAGCTTGTTTGCTGGTCTATTTGGTTTTGATGATGAAGTTTGACTTGAACCAAAATGGTATTTATGCTATGTATATGGCTTTTGATGTGATAGGAAATTAAGTTTTTTTTTTCCCTCTTCTATCTGAAATCTATTAACTTACACCTGTTGGCTAATATTTTATTTGAGAAAAGCAACTTATTATTTATTTCACTTATTTGCCTTGCTTTGTATTAGAAACCAAAATACAAGGATGGCAGTCATACTAGTGCTGTTCTTGGTCTAGCTTGGAACAAGGAATACAGGTAATTTTTATCTTTCATTGTTTGCCTGTTCTTGCTCTAAAAGGAAACTTATAAAGAAATTACTTCTTACACTTTACTTTTTTTTTTTCTTCTTAAAGGAATATCCTCGCTAGTGCAAGTGCTGACAAACAAGTTAAGATTTGGGATGTTGCTGCTGGAAAATGCAACATAACAATGGAACATCATGAAGGCAAGGTAAGAATTGAGCTTTGCTAGTACCACAGAAATTGTCTTCCTATTATATTTGGATTATGCATTGAAAGAAAACAAATATCTTTCTGCACTTTGTAATGCATATGACCTACATATTGTTTCAATCTAGCTTTCGTCTCCAGAGCTTCTTTAAGTGGCATGTTACATAGATATTGCCTATGCAACTGTTAGATGAAAATTTATGAATATAAAACAATTGAATGAATATTATCTATAAAAAAGGTTCGGTCAAGCTAATTCTAGGTTATATTTGACAAATCATCAGTCTTTTCCTGTCACCAACTTTTCTTTTGTTATCACAAGCATTGATATGGAGCAATTCCCATGCATGATACCTGCTGATTTCATCTTTATTATAAAGCATTAATAGATGTTAAATCAAAAGATGTTTTGAACCGCACCAAGCGGGTAGCTGTGAAGTTTGCTTATTTTTTGTGGTTGTGCATGCATTATTTGTTCTTCATTATTTAGATTGTTATAAATATTATATGGAAATCTCCACTGTAATTTTGACTTCTATACAATTTCAGTAGTAACTTGTAACTATTTAATTGCTATTGAGTGTTTCTATTAATTGTTGCTCTAAATTGAAAATTCTTCTTTGTGTGCTCTGTAGGTTCAAGCAGTTGCGTGGAATCATCATGTGCCACAAGTTCTTCTTAGTGGATCCTTTGATCGTTCAGTTGTAATGGTAATTGAACTATTCATTTGCATAAAATTTGTGCATGCTTTCAGCTGCTGCCGAAGTAATTTGTGTTCAGTTTTTCTCCTTTAATTGCTTTCAAGGTAGTCAGATGTAATAACTTTTACCATGGTTATATGTTGCAGAAAGATGGAAGAGTGCCTACTCATTCCGGTTTTAAGTGGTCGGTCACTGCTGAGGTTGAATGTTTGGCATGGGATCCGCACACTGAGTACTCGTTTGTGGTTTGTGCTTTGTGCTTCAGCCTTTTACTTGGGGCTACATGAAGATTGAAGGCTATGTTTTGATAATTGGATGCTTATTGAAATATTTAAGTTTTGATCAGGTGAGTCTTGAAGATGGTACAATCAGAGGATATGATATTCGAGCTGCCAAGTCTGATCCATCTTCCGAGTCAAAACCAAGTTTCACTCTCCATGCTCACGACAAAGCTGCTTGCACCCTTTCATATAATCCTGCAGCACCAAATGTACAAACCTATCTCTCCTTCACTCATTCCTTGGTCAGGTTATAATCACATATTTCGGGTGCATGACTTTTCTTTTTATTTTTCTAACAGCTTCTTGCGACTGGTTCCATGGATAAAATGGTAAATAACGGTTTTCTTTTAGCACTTTTGATATATTGTGGAAAGTTATAAATATTGCTTAGGTGGTTTCATTGGTCGATCTGCATTTGCGTAGGTAAAACTTTGGGATCTGTCAAACAATCAACCTTCTTGTGTGGCGTCCAAGAATCCTAAAGCTGTAAGTGTGATTTATAGGAAAACATACGTGTGGGGTTTTTATTATAACTGCAATGTCTCATAACTTTGTTGTGGATGTTATTAGGGAGCTGTCTTCTCCATTTCCTTCTCACAAGATAATCCCTTTTTGCTGGCTATTGGAGGCTCAAAGGGAAAATTAGGAGTGAGTGGAAAAATCTTTCCATATTATGTTCTACTATTACCGAAATTCGGTAAAAACATTAATCATTTACAATCATGCAGGTTTGGGATACATTAACCGAGACAGCTGTGTCTGGAAAGTTCGGGAACTACAGCCAACAGCCGAACAGGCCGAAAACTTAACTCGAAAGGTGGAAGTTTCTATTGTTTCTTTGAGAGTTGGTATTTATAATGAGGATGAGTTTGATTTTCCTAGTTTTGAAATCATGTTATTTTGTTTTTAGGGAGTGTATAATGTAGTACATGGTGATTTTGATCATGCAAAGGTGAAATGGTGAGAAAATATAGAGGAAATGAATGTGTTGCTTTGAAGTAGAAAGGATCTATCCACACTCCGAAATTGCTTTCAATTTTGTTGTTTCATATCCAATTAATATATGAAAGATATCAATTCAACCTTGGGATTCAAATTTCAGTATTTATATTCTCTAGTGCTGCTTGCTTGATAAATGATAATAAGAGTTGGAGTATATATTATTTCTTGTTTCTAACAATCATTAACACACTTTGCGAAATTCGATTACGCTGGAGGAGGCAACTCTCTGACATTCTTATTTCCTATTTATTTTTGGCTTAATTGACTCTTCAACTATACTTGTTCTTTCACTATCTGTTTTTGTTGCTTCTCATTTTTCTCCTTTGCTACTTAATTTTATATACGGTGTCGTTAACAAAATATAAATATAAGTGGCTAACAAAAGCATGACATGTGGGATTGTTAACTAAAATATATATTTTTTATCTAGATATATAAAAATTTCACAAAAAATATATTATTAAAATTGAAAATTATAAATATTATGAAAGTACGAAATTCATTAATTCCATGAATTATTGGGTTATTTGTGATCTTCATAGTGGTTTTCTAGATATTTGTTCTTCAACTGCAAATTTGAAATTAAAATGTTGAAGTCTGCAAAATTTTCCATGCTTTCGATTGAAAAAACCCGATATGAACAAAGACAAATCTAGATAACAACCCAAAATTATTTATTCATTTAACTTTTTATATTTCATTTTATTTATTTATTTATTTATTTATTTCTAGCACCTTTATTTTTTGATATTTATACTTTTGCCCCTTTGAGTTTCTTTTAAGTTTCAATTTAATCCTTTATTCATTATTTTTATTTTTATTTATTTATTTCCAGCACTTTTAGTTTACGGTATTTACACTTTTACCCTTTTAAATTTTGAAATTTTCATTTTTTATCCTTGAGTTTTTTTATTTAAATAAAGTGTTAATTATATCTTGTTAGTAATTATTATTTTGTCATTTTTATTATCGTGATATTATTATTATTATTATTACTTGTTGATTTTTATTTTTATTTTTTATTTGATTATAGCATCATTTTTTTTATTATTCATGTACTTTATCTTTGCTACCATCATAGTATATATTATGTTTATGTATATTTATTCATTCGTATGCAATACTCGAATAAATCAATCGCATGTCATTAAAATGTTATGTTTGATTTTTGCATGATGTATAAGCAATTTTTAAAATTGAGGCAATGTCTTTTATTTAGGAGACTCGAGAAATTTGTATCCCAACTCACGGGGTACGGTTTTATCTTCAAACTTATGTAATTGGATACCCTACTCAAAATTAAAATATATAAGATCTAATTAATCAATAAATGATTGTGCTCTTAACTTATTGGACATGATTTTTCTTCTCAATTGACTCGAAATAAAAGACCGTTTTTGTGAAATTTAATTTACGAATTTCATAAAAACATACCATTTATACGTTTAAAGATCACATTTTAAATTCTTCTCAAGTTCTCAAATTTTCAACACTAAGACATTAAATTGTCAATTAGGTGTCAATTTTGGACGTTATGAGGGTGTTAATCTTTTCTCATTCGTAATCGACTCTTGAACCTGTTTTTCTGATTTTGTAGATTAAAAAAAAAATCATCAATTTTAAAAATGATTAAATTTCGAGATGATCTAATCACACCTAATTAAAAAGGATTGGTGACGATTTTATTTTCGTTTTTTAAAACAAAAGTCAGGATATTTTTTTAAAAGAATTCGACTAAATCATACCAAATGAATTAAAATTGAATCAATTTCATTTCACCCATTGATATGATTAGAAGGCGAGGAAAAAGAAGAAAATTATGTAAAGATAGTGATGAGGTACGAATAATGATGTCATCCTCATTACCATGCAAAGATTTAGGCCCACAATACTAAGCAGCTTTTAGAAGGTACACCTAAGAAGATAATGATAATGTGGTTCTAATACAGCTCATTTGCCCCTATGCCTATCCCTCTTTATAAATAATATTGTTTAAGAAAGTGGGTCCAAAATATTTCAGCCACATGTTTGTTAAAAAGGGTAATGTAACTATCTTAATTAATAGTTGAGGATTTGATTTTTATTTTGAATATAAAATTATTTTAAAATTCGTGATTAACATTCACTTTTTAATGGGTTTACAGAATACGAAAAATTAATCACTGAGCTTATTTCAATAAATACTTTGGGAAAAAAAAAAGTAATGTAATGTATAATCCATCTATGCACATGCCATTGGAATTTCTCTTGCCCTAATCATACCAAAGGATTATGCAACACATTCCATATTTACTCTACAAAATGCATAAAACCCAACCCAATACTTCTTCATATTAATCATATCAAGTGATTATGCAACACTCCTATTTATATTAATTAAGTTTTCAAGGTATTTAATTTTATTACAATAACTTTAAAATTTATGTTAATCAAAAATTAATTGGGGAAGTTTATATCTCATGGGTATTGAGGTTTTTGAATCATATTTCATCAATACTTCTTCTAACAATTAAGAGAGTTTAAATCTTTCGCGATCTTGATACTTATATCAAGATAACCCTAAAAAAATACATATTTTCATAAGTAAATTTCAACTTACAAATTTCCAGAAATAAATTTTATAAATATATATTTTAAAAAGTAAATAAAAATAATAAACTTGAAATTCAAGCTTGAATATGATAAGACCCATTTTGTAATTAGGTGGGTTTATGGGCATGATTTTTAACCCAAACTATGTGTTATATATATTATATTATTATAATAATAATATTATATAATTTTAAATATATTCAAGAATACATAATATTGTTATGTAATCGAGAAGAAGTATAACTTCAAATAATGTTAGGTTGTATGTTGACTTTCAAAAAAAGTGGTTGTAATATTTTCCATCTCATTTACAAAGTTGCAGAAGATAATTCTTATATACATCGATTGAGTTTTAGTTTGATTAGTATGAGTATTGTTGTCAATACAAGAGAATATAAATTCAAGTGTGTTGAAGCGTATTATCCTACTATTTATGGGTAGGAGAGAAACTATAAATAATTCTATACATTGTATAAAAAATCAATATGATCAGAACTGAGGGAAAAATTAAAACATGCAAAACATCTTAGCAAACATCAGTCAACTCCTTTCAAAAGCTGCTGTCAAGTTTGATTTTAGTGAATTATATTTTAGTAAGTAGAATACATTAAACTATATTAAGCTACAAATTTGAATTTAGAAGATTAGTTTGGATTATGTAAAGTTTCAAGTTTGATTTTAGTAAATTGATAAATTTTATGTTAATACTATTTTATTTAATTTTATGTTTCGAGTTAGATCATTCTCGGATAAAGAAAATTAGTGTAAGTATCTTGTATGAGGAGTGAAGTCAAAAAAAAAAAATTGAGGGTCGAAATTAAATTACACATTTTTATGATAGCTAAAATACAAATTCATAATTTTAATAGGTTATATTTTTATATTTTTAAAAGATTAAATAATTTTTTTTTATCTTTTTTTGGGACCAAATATTGTAAAACTTAAAGTGTCAAAAGTAAAACTTTACATTTTAGGGGATTGAGCCCCTTGCTAGGGTGAAACTAGGAAGGATTGACAGGACCGACTACTCGAAAATGAAATTTTTTTATTTAGGCATTTTAAAATTTTAAATTAGAAAAAATGAAATTATACTTTTGTCCCCTTAAAATATAAAAAAATTGATTTAATCATTTAAAAATTATAAAGATATAGACTATTAAAATAATGAAATTATATTTTTGCTATTGTAAAAATTATAATTTAATTTCGACCCCAAAATTTTTTTTATTTAGCCCCTAGCCCCTACCAACCCTCGTACCACACTTACTTTATATGAGCCTAACTCAAAACCAAAATTTAAACCTAACCAATCCAACCCACGAAGACTTCTAAGTAAATCCAATTCATTTAACATTCTCAAAATTATATTTGATTTTCACTTCAAAATAAAATAATTATATTTGGGAGTTTAAAAGAATATATTCTTTTATTTGACCCTACATTTGAATACTTATAGGTTTATTTATTTATTTTTTTAAATATCTAATACCAATTATGTGTTCATATGTAATCCTATTTTGCATTGAGACTTTCTTGTTTTTAAATATTTGAAATGGGTTTCTAATACTTTATTAAATGCGATTTCTTTCAATGTGAAAACATTGAAGAAGTAAAGTAGGAAGGAAGAAGTTGACTTGGGGATTGAAACCCCCACTGCTTTCACGGTGATGCAGGAAATTGTCAATACAATCCAATCCGTACAAGCTTCAATTACTTTTTCACTTTGTCCTCCAACTTGTTCGGTGAATCACATCCTAAGCTACTCAAAGTTCAACATTTTTATACATTTTTTCAACCACTACATGGGAATGCAAATATTTTTAAATTATTTTTATATCAAAATTTGTGCTGCCTATCTTTCTTTCTTTCCTTTTTAAATTATAAGAAGATGATAAAGTCTTAATAGCAACGTGATTAACGTGACTCGAATTTAAATCACACTTGAAATGATAAATACCTTAACCATTAAGTCAATACACGGGCTTCATGTTGCCTACCCTTTTCTATTGGTCTTTTGATTCTCTAATATTGGGAAGTTACAAGGTTTGTTTAATTTTGGAGTAGACTCAATTTTTTGTTTTTTTTATTCGGAAAGTTTAAGCTCGAAATTTTATTATCACTCTATCCAACAAATGTTAATTATATTATTTATCGTTAACTCAATATTTAACTCTCTTTTATATTTTTATACATGTGTTTTATGAAATTTACACTTGTGTACCTAACAAGAGAAAGAATTTAGGAAGAATAAAACAAAAAGAAATGAGAAATATACAACTTAAAGATTGAGTATGGAACTGGGGTCTGAAAAACAGATATTTGTTCTTTTTTCTTTCATCCTTTTATAATTTAGCATTAATATAAACTAATTTAATACGGATAAAGTTAAAAATTTGTTTTAAGGATTCAGAGATAAATTATAAATTATTTAAGAATCAAAATATAATTTTATTATTATATTAACATGTAATTTTATAAAAATTTAAGAAATTAAATGATAAATCTATCATTTTGGGACCAAAACCACTACCTATCCCTTTACAAGGACTCAATGGATTTAAACTTTTTAAATCCACTTTAATACTTAAACTATTATTTATGTGTTAGTTTATCTCAAAAAAATAGTGGTTAAAAAGAAAAAAAAAACTCAACACTAGTTTAATAAAAAATATGACACGTGATAAATGACATCGTCCATGAAATGGGTAGGTAGACATATGACATGTCATTACTAAAATAAATTGAGATAAAATAATAATTTCAATATTAATGTATGAAGAAAAAAAATAACTATCAAAATGAAAAAAAAAAACAAATATAATTTAGAGGCTAATTTGTAGATAAAACCATAAGAGATGTACCACAAACTTTTTTTTCCCTTTTTTAATTCAAGTTGCTTTAATTCTTTTTTGCCCATTTGCACCTAAAGGTTATTAAATAGATAATTTGGTATTGGATTTAAAGATAAGAACAAACTTAAATTCTAACTTTATTGGATCTTTAGATTTAAAATAAGAGTTAACCCATTTTATCATATATATAGTTCCCCTTATAAATATATACAAATCCAATATAACATAGATTTAAACTTTGATTAAAATTTTCATTTACGCGAAAGGAAAATATTTTTTTCAGCAATCTTATTATAGGTTTTGATCATATTTGTTTTTTTTGATACGATGTTTAGAATTACCTATAATCCCTTTTCAACCCATAAATAAGAGGATAATGCGCTTTGGCGCAGTCAAACTCACGTACTCTTGTATTCACAAAAATGTCTATGTTAATCGAATTAAAACTCAATCGATAAGCTAAAAGACATTTCAATTGCAACCTATTTTGGGTATATATGTAAATTTTGGTGTAGACAACAACACCCATCTTATTTTTTTATATAAATAATAAACATGGAGCTAAGTTTAACACTGAAATAATTTTAATGGCATTCTTGGTGAAGATAAGTTTATGATTATGATTGAATTAGATAATGTCATTGTATTGTGTTTGATCATTGATGTGTGCAAGGGGTCTCCGTCTCTCTACATTACCTTTCTTTATTATGAGTAGGATAAGATGTAGGAGGATGATTTTTTATAGGTGGAAAATAGAAAAATATATAGAAAATTAAAAAAAAAATGGTGGGAAGATGGGCAAAGTGAAAAAAAAAGAAAACAACTAATTTATTATTGCATTAAAACTGTCATCCTATGCCACCACTTTGATGAAATAAGTGGTTAAAATTCTTTGTTGCCACTCAGGTTTTTTATAGGTTAAAATATGTTATTAGTCCTTGTATTTCTATAAAATTTAAGATTTAGTCTTTATATTTTTAAAAATTGAAAATTCAATCTTCTTACTTTTTTAATTTACAAATCCTAATCTAATCATTATCGTTGTTTTTAGTTTCCATTAAAATTCTTCAACTTAATATGTTTATTTTTCGTCAGCCATATGACACGTAACATGAAGACAGCATAATCAACATGTCAAATTGACAAATTTTGATAGAAAATTTTATGATTTTAATTATTGGACTGGGGGTTTTAAATAAAAACAGTTGGAGAACTTAATTTCTAACTTTTTTAACTGTAATGACTAAATCTCAAATTTTATCAAAATACAGGGAGTAACAGCAAATTTTAACCATTTTTATAAAATAAGCTTGGTTGAACTCAATTGCCCTCTAAAATATGGTATATAACCACCTAATTAAAAGGAAATGACAACGTTTAAATAGCCGCTTAAGCCGGCCTAATGACATGCTAAAGCATCTCTCGTTCAACTAATAAATTTATTCCTCAAAACGTTAGTCATTTTGGACATATATGCCTTTAATATTGAAGGAGACAAATTTATCATTATTACTTTATTTAACAATAAAAAATATATTACCTAATTAATCATCTTTTTTTTTTGTTTAAATTTGCCTTTATTTAAGTGGGTAAGCAATTAAGAGATTCTTTGAAAAAAAAATTTATGGTAGCTTAATTTTTTCGGGATTAATAGTTTTTTTTTTTTTGATAATGTCATCTTTTGGGTATGGATTGAAAATTTTCTTGTGTCTCTCTCAACAATGTGATATTGAAGGTTTGAACTTCAGCTTTCTCTTTGAAAATACAAAAAAGGATTATATGAAATATGAGTGTCACGTCATTTTGTATTCCTTTTTAATTATTTAATAACATTACAATAATTTTTTTCATGTCATTGATACATAATTTTTTTTTTGAATCCCAATCTCAGGGCTTTAAATCTAAACCCTAAATTTCAAACTCCAAGCTTGAACCAAAATCCTAACTTGAACTTTAACTTTAAACATGAAACTTTGAACCCTAAATCATAAATCCAATATCGAACAATGAATCAATTTCAAAGTTCAAGATTAGGGTTAAGATTCAAAGTTTTGAGTTCATGATTGAAGTTCGAGATTCGAGATTAGAAGTTCAAATTTAAGATTAAAAAAATTACTAAAAATATTTTTTAATAACATAAAAAAAATTATTGAAATATAATTAAATAATTAAAAAAAATATAGGATGATGTGACACCCAATTTTAACGATCATTTTTCTTGAAAATCCAATGCATCTTGTCCAACACTATCACTTGATAAAAAAAAAAAGTTAAAAAACAGATAAAAGAGATTCTTATCACTTATTATTGAGGAATAAGTTTAATTCAATTTGTTTTATTGATTAAAGATTTTGCCTTTATATCTATTTCTTCAGTCTCATTTTTTTAGATATATAATATATAAGGTTATTGTTTTAAATTTATGATATTTTGTATTTAATGGTATAATTTATTCCAAATATTTAGGTAGTGTTTGTGTAACACCCCTACACTCGGTTCACACGTATAAACCCGGTATAAAAGTATTACATACAGTGTCAAAGAATTATAAACGAGTATAAAAAAATTTTCTTTCAAATATTGTGTAATTGAATCGTTTTACTCAAAATATCACAAAATAATCAAGTATAATCAAAATCGAGACTTATACCTACGATAATGAAAATGTAATTTTTACTCAAAACAGCACAAATATCGATACCACCATAAAAATATTGATACCTCTATTCTAAAATCAAGAAATATAGCTAGAAACTTCAAACTAACTCCCTGAAATTATATAAAAACTTTACCATTTGTACATGCAATTTCACACAAAATAAATATACCTTGTCTTGCAATCTTCCAATGTTGATGTGATTTGATGAGAGGCACCTAATCCAACCTTAGCTTCTCGGAGGTCTTATAACTACGCGTTGAAATAAACGCGTTAAGCCGATGAAGGCTTAGTAAGTACTACAATAGTCATTAATCATTCATCTTTTAATCACACATTTCAAACTCATTCATATAATTATTTATTCATGTAAAATACATACTTTTTATGTGTATAATATTTAACTTACAGTAGTGTCATGAATTCACATATTCTTCCTCATTTCACATTTTAGTCATTCCAATCTCTTAGCTTACTTAGTTTTATCATTCTTTGATTTCTTATACATATATTGCACTTACCTTTCATGTGATTATCATTTCACTTACCTCAATGTCACAATTTGCACATTCTTTCTTTTTGACATTCTTTACCCTATTAACAAGACTCGGACCTTGGCGCATACACAGATCCAACCAAACACTCCAGAATGGCACCTAGTGCCTCATCGGATAGTTTGAAGCAATAAAGTGACATCCAGTGTCTCATCGGCCTAGCCGAAGTAAAGTGGTACCCAGTACCTCATCGAATCTATCCGAAGTAAAATAATGACACCCAGTGTCTCATCGACTCAAGGTTGAAGTATCCTTGAACTCTTCCAATCTCATGGCATACCAACTATATCCGACTCAGCCCGACTAGTTAATAGGGATTTTCAATTTACAATTCATATCACTTTCAATTCCAATTTCACTTTCACTTTCACTTTCAATTTTGATCACAAATCATTCAAATTCAATTCAAATATACATCTTCATGTATTTCTTACCTTTGTTTCATCAAATAAATCCACAATTTCACAAATTAATCACACAATAAATCTTTATAATTAACCACATAATATTTCACACATATATTTTTCTCACATATTCATCATCATATACCTCTTACTTTTATTTTCACATTAATTTTCAAAGCTGTCCACTTGCGTTACAGTCACTAAATTATTTATATCTTGAGCTACAGAATTCGAAATTAATATCCGCTTAATGTTTCTGAAATTAGACTCACATATATTATTACCATAAAAATTTCAGAATTTTTACTTTATCCAATTTGTACAGTAAATTCTTTCAATTTACCCCTTCTCTGCTGCCTAACAGTTTCGGCATTGTTTTACTAAAAATTATTTATCTTTTAGTAAAAGAATTCAATAATGTTCTCGTTTGTTTCTTTTGAAAATAGACTCATTAAGGATTCAACCATATAAATAAATTAAAGTCTCTAATAATTTTTCTAAATTTTTCTATGATTTTTCAAAGTTAGAACAGGGGAACTCAAACCTACTATGACATTGTTACACAAAAACTAGTATATATCTAAATATACAATTCCTTTTATTTCACTGCTTCTTCCATATGAAACTAAATTCAATAAGATTTAATTACATATTTAATTCAACTCTTAACTCTTTTTATACAATTTTTGGTGAATTTTCGAATTTAGTCCTCTGTTCTGTCCAAACTGTTTCAATGAGATTGATTCATTTCTCATGCTTCTTTATACTAAATTTCATTCAATCACACATAATTATCATACTTATAATTAAACATCTCATTTTCATCATGATTAATCATATATATTAAAATTATAAACACTTTAACTTAATTGTTACTAAGTCTTTTAATACTTGTAGTACTTACCTCACTTGTAGATAATTTCTTCTCACACCTTAGCTTTCTCCTTTCCTTTTTCTTCATTTTGGTCCTTCTCCTTTTTCCCTCTTTCTTCAATTTCATACAAACACATATAAGCTTAAGACTAGAATTCAATACTTTTTCATGCTAGATTATGTAAATATACATGTATGTCATGAAAATTGAATCATCTCTTACCTTTGTTCTTAAATTTCCAAAATTCTAATTCAATCCCTATCCGCTTTAACACTTCAAAGTGGACTCTATAAAGAAATTAAGGTGTCTACTAACTTCCCTCTATGCTTTTCTTTAGGAAATTTCAAATAAAATGGAGGATTTTGAAGCTTGGAGGGCTTAACAATGGTAAAGGGACTAAATTGGAATAAAAGTAAAAATTTGGATGGAGAAGAATGACATAGACGGTTGGACTTTTTAAAAAGAAGATGATATTTTCATCTTTTATTTCCTTTTTCTTTTCTCAATTTCTCTAGAATTTTCCACTAAAATATCTCTCTTTAATAAAAATAGTAAATTTGCACTTTTAGTCCCTAGGCCTTCCAACTTTACACTTTGGCCCAAAACTTTGCCTCCAAAAATATCTTCTATCAAATTACTCTTTTGCCCCTCCTTAATCAATCTAATTCTCATGATGACTAATAATTCAATTTGGATAAATTGCTATTTAGTCCTTCCTCCTTTCTCACAATTACTAATTAATCCTTAAATTTTCCTAATCTTCTTATTTTAGCTACATATTCTAATTCTTGACTCCTACCCTATACTGTTCCAACTCCGGTTCAAAAACGTGGTTGTTACAGTTTGGAAAATCACTAGTAATTGAATTTGGGTGTAGTTGCTTGTAATTACATAAGGATTAGATTTTTAGGCAACTATTGTAATTTAAGGGCCACATCGAATACGCTTTCCAATTCTTAAGTGGAGGGTGAGAATTGGAGTAATTACACTCAAAGCCAATTTTAAAAAAAAATATTTTTATATAAGTTATAAAAATTATATCTTAAACATGAACATGTATGAGTGTTTGAGATGATTATGGCAAAAAAAAATTATATTATAAGCCCTAAAAAATTATGCATTTTATAAAATTATAAAAAAATTATATTATTAAATTCTAAAAAATTATTATAAAAAATTAATTTACATATTATAAAAGTGTTATAATATATTTATTTATAAAAATTTATGGCCAAAAAGTATGAACATAACTTGTTTTTATGTCAATGATGTACATTATAAAAATAATATAATTATTCATAAAAAAATGTTAAAGGCTTTTATCATTACTTATTTATAAAAAACAACTTTATAAAATTATGTCAAAAAATATTATTTATAAGTGTTGTGAAAGTTATTGAATAATTTGTAAAGTTTTTTTTTATAAATGTTATAAAATTTATATTATTTTTATTTAGTTTACATATTATAAAAAAAATATAACTTAGTATAAAATTTTCTCTAAATTAAATTTATATAAAATTTTTATATTTAAAGGAACAGACAATTTAGAACATAAACGCAAATATTATATGGTCAATGCTAATGATGCAATTGCGATGTGTGGGCTTCTATTCCATCATATGCGTATGCGATGCAGAAGTTTTATTTAGTTCTTTCTAATTATTAGTTCTTTGTGCTTTGTATTATTTGATTCTAATTGTAGTTAATCGGACACATATTTATATTATATTTGTTACAATAAAACTTCAAAAACTAAAAATAAAAAAGTAAAATATAAAATATTCATATTTAAAACTTATATGTATCAAATAATCTAATTATATTCAACACTTCATAATATATGTATCAAACTTTATTTTTAAGTGGATTTGGATAATTTTATGTTCTGGTGTTGATAATGGTAGGCGAAATGTTTATTTAGAGGAGATAATGGGTTAGATCGGGTAACAAAATTTTAAGTTTTTTTGATAGGTTTAGTTCGGTTCAAAAAATGAGCTTAAATTTTTTTTTCAAATTTGGTTCGGATAAAAAGTTAAAATCTGAGTTCGATTCTGCCTGACCATATAAAAAAATTTTATATTATTTTTTTATATAAAAATAAGTTTAAAAAATATAATACATTAAATACATTAAAAATATTAAAATAAAATATTTTTCAAAAAATTGAAAATAAATTTAAAAAAAATTATATTTAAATAATATTATAATAGGTGCAACTTAACAAGCAAATATATCTAAAATAGTAGTAAAATTAACAATAAAATAAGAGTTACAATATTCAAACAATGCAACAAAATAGTAACAATATAATAGTGAAATGGAAATAGAATAGTGAAAAATAACAATAGATTTTTTTTTCAAATTCGGGTTGGGCTAGACCCGAGTAAAAAAGCTTACACGAGACTTGACTCGTTTTCTAAACAAGCTTTACTTTTTTGTCCAAATCCATTTTTCAAAACTATATTTTTATTTAAATCTTCCTACTTCTCGAACCAGCATTTAAGTCGGGTCAAGTATAGACTTATTCATTTAAAAGGAAATTAAAAATCTTCGTTAAATTTTTTTTTTTGGGATAATATAAAAAACTTTCTTATGCTATTTATATATTATAAAAGCAATTGTAAGAGGCGCATGCATGAGGCATGTCATGATTAATGTTAGTTTTGTTTACTAATCATCCTTCAGTTTAAATATTTAACTTTTAATAGAAGCCCGACTCATCCATATTTTCTGCCTTAAAATTTTCTAATATTTTATATATAAATAATAATTAACTTAATTAATTATCCCATTTAATCTACCCTCTATCTATAATATTTATCTGGAAATTGTTTTTCACCAAAATACATTTAATTATTTATTATATTATTTGATCTTGTTTGACAGAAAATGTTATATTATAAGATTAAGATTACAATTTCTTTTTACTATTTTATTCAAATAAGATAAATGTTATAAATATTGTTAAAACCCTAAAAATCGAAATAAAATTTAATTTGAAAGTATATTTAAACCCATCAATACGTTACAATCTTTGAGTCGTGTAGTTTTGATTTTTTAAAGTTACATACAAATATTTTAAAAAAAATTTATTTATGTGTGATTTAGAGATCATAACTCTAATATGAAACTTTTTACACATTAATCTTAATTTCTAATTAGATTTCATTATCCAATAAACCTTAACCGTATTATATCATTTTTAATTTAGACTACTTTTTTATGATAATAAATAATAATATGTAATTATTTATTATTATATGTTTATGAAGTCTATATTATCCAACTATAATAACTTCAATTATTTCTATAATATGGTATGAAGACGTCAATGTATAATTCAACTATTTAAGTCCCAAAAATAAATTTGTGACCAAATGAAATGAAATAAGTGCATGAGTGGGAATTCAACCCTGGTCATGTGTATGATTGGGTAAGACTATCAAGACTAGGTCTTATCATGTGCTATTTTCGGCTCACGATGTTTTTGGATGGGCAATATATATATATATATATATATATATATATATATATATATATATATATATTTGTGATTGGTATAAAAATAATAGTTACAATGAAATTAAACATCGTAATGATATTGTAGCATAAAAAAAAGTTAAACGCACCGCATTAAAAATAAATATCCATCCAAATGATTTTTACAAATTAAAAAATGGGTATTTTATTTAAGTATTTTAATTGGTATCTATGTATGGGTAAGTTTTATTATTATCTTATGAAGGGGTACATCATGATATTAAAATATTGAAAGGTTTTACTTATTGAGCCGGTGACCCAGCCCCACTCAAATCCTTTACAGGGTCAATGTAATTTTTTTATCATCTGTTACAGGGTCAATGATGGAAGTATGTTTTAATAATTAGTGTGTCTAACACTTAAATAATAGTTATTGCATATGATATTAGAATATGCCGACAATTATGATCAAAATATGAAAAGTTTTATATGTGTCATTATTTTAAATTTTATTGTAATTACTATGTCGTTGATAGCACTTATCAATGAATTTGTATACGAGAAAGAGTTAGGTGAGATGGTAAGAGTCTCTCTTACTTTAATCAATCTTTATCTTGAGTATGAAACAGCTTTAAAAATTATGGTTAGCATTTCTCTCCTCAATGGACCTATCGAATGTGAAAAATTAATTATTAGATTTGCTTTAGTAAATACATTGAGAAACTAAAAAAAGAAAATTACCTAATTCATTAATCATAGAAATTTATTGATGGAATTAAAAGCTTGTAACTTATATGAAAATATATTAACTTCAGTAACTTATGATACACTGAAACGATGACGTTGACCAAAAACGATGAAGGATGCTGATGCTATCTTCACATACATGAGTGATTAATTTAGTGAAATCTGTTAAGGCCAATGAATGGCATCCAAGAGGGCAAGGCTCTAAACCTCCCCCCCCCCCCCCCTTAAAACAGGAAATCACAGTTTTGATCCTTTAAATTTTATAAAATTATAAATACATTGTGACAAGATTGATTTTAATGAAAATATAGGAGAAAAATTAAAAGTAGAAGGGTACCAAACCAAACCACACGTATTGTATAGCTAGAACACCCTTTTTTTTTTTTCTTTCTCTCTCTGTTTTGGTACCAACTTTGTTTTTAATGTTGAAGTACGCGTGTAGTCCGTTTCTCATTATACTTCTTTATTTAATTATTTTTAAATTATAAAAAAATACAACACTATAATCCATGAAGATTCTCTCTTTTATTTTAATTTTCTTTTTATTTTCTTTTTTACAACATGAACGTTCTCAATCAATCACTATCAATCTATCATCAATATTTCTTTCAACCTCTTACCTTTTCAACACTGAATCATATTCTAGATTAACATAGGGCTTGTTTAACCCAGGCCTTCTTTTCTTTTTTTAATTAAAATTTTATTAAAAGAGTTCTTTTTTTCAAATCCATATTCAACTATTTTTTGCCCATCAATAGATATTATCAGGTTTAAGTGTCAATTTAAATGGATTTTACGGGACAATTCAAATAGATTTTAAGTATCAATTTAGATGTTCAGTTGGGATGAGAATAATTTTTTAATTTAATAAATTTAATTAATTAAAAATTTTAAATTAATAACAACTAAAAAAATCTAGTTGGACATTTAAGTTGGCATTTAAAATTTATTTGGACTATCACATAGGATTATCGTTAGGGAAATAACAGAGCTTAACGGCAGAGTGACCACTTTGTAACAAAATGATAACGTAAGTAACTAAAACGTAACATTTCAACAATAAGTGACTAAAATGTAATCTTAGAGAAATAAAAATGACTATTTTTAAAATTTACCCTTTAAATAATAATAATTTACTTTTAAAATTACAACAATATTATGTAAACGGTTGTTTGCTTTGTTTTCGAAATTCTATCGCTTTATTTATAAAAGAAGAAGAAGAAGAAATTACAACAATATATTCTTCATTCTTTTTCCGACATTTTGTTTTATTGTCACTCGGATCGATAGAGTTTGACGACCGGCGAGCTTTTGTTTGGTTACACACAAGGGTAGTTATGGCAGCTACCTGTGTCTCAATCTCTTAAAATAAAATAAAATAAAATCATTTAGATAATTTAAAATTTTAAAATTTTAAATTAATAAAAATAAAATTATATTTTGATATCTTAAAATGATAAAAATTTGATTTAATCATTTAAAAATTATAAAAATATAGGTCATTCAAATGATGAAATAACATTTTTAATATCATAAAAATTACAGTTTAATTTTAATCCCTCTAAAAAAAATTTTAACTTCGTCCTTAATTACACATTATTTTATCTTCATCAAAAGAAAATAATTCAACTTTATAAAAGTAATAGAATTAAAAAAAAATAGCTAAATTAAGTATTATTGGTACTAATTGTTGGTGTTTGGAAATAAAATAAATATATTAGAGAAATTGTCCACATCCCTCACAGACCTCATCCCTTTACACTTTTTTCGATTTGGGAACATCCACAAAAAATAATGTGAAGAAATTGGGACCAACAACTAGTTTGAAGGCCAATATCCTGACAAAGCAAAGATTTAAGTTGAAAAAATTGAGTGGATAAAATTTTGCTAAGTTGGAATCTTATATAATTATGGATAAAATATTTTAAAAACATGAACTTAATAATTTTATTTACATAAACGCTTGTATATATATTTTTTTATACTCAAGTAAATTTTTATTGAACTATTGTGGTTGGCTTGATGATCAAAGGTTATACACTTTTAAAATTTACTCGAGTTTGAATTTTTGAGGGAACAAGTGTGTGGTGTAAGTATATTCTTATATTGTATGTGCGAGTATTAATCCTCTGATTGTACACCGCTTATTTTAGTATAAGTTAAAGATTGAGTGAATATTTGATTTAAGAAATGTACAAATTATGGGTCTGTTAAATTACTTTATTTTGTTCATTGAGATGAAATACAATATTTTATTGTTTGGTATTTTATTTTAGAAATAAATAAATACAATTATCTAATTATTTAACACTTCATCTCTTAAATAAAGAGATTGAAATTGAGGTTTAAGGGTAAATTTGACCAAAACAATAAAAATGATAGAATTATTATAAACATAACATTTTAAGTTGAATATATTAGACAAAATGTAACATAATAGACAAAATATTAATTTTCTTCTATTAAAAATCGTTAAATATTACTTGAATTATAAATAAAATAATAGAAAATTGTGATTCATTAGTATTTTTTATTACTTCATTTTCATTTAAGTAAAATGAAAAAAATATTATTAAAAGTAAGCGTGAAATCGTCAAAAATTTAACATTATAAGAATGTGAGCTTGAATCAAATGCGACTCTAAAAGTTTACTAAAATCAATCATGATTGGGAGAAGTGAAAATTGACTTCTTTTCCAGACATTTAGATAAAAATTAAATTGTGAAATCAATATTATCGAGAGGTTTTACTTGAATATCATGTCGATTTGAACAAGATTAATATCAGACTGTAAAATAGACGAGAACATCTATGATTATAAATATATATATATGAATTAAAACTTTAAATGCTTATTCATTTGTCATAAAGCATTGCTGGGAAGTTTTAATTAAAAATAAGGTAAACTATAAAAATAGTCACTTTTGTTTGCCTAATGTTACATTTTAGTCACTTATGTTAGTATTTTGTTACGAAGTGATCACTCTGTCGTTAAGTTTCAATATCTCCCTAACGGTAATCCTACATGATAGTCCAACTAAATTTTAAGTGTCAACTTGGATTTCCAAATGAAATGAGAATAAATCTTTAATTAATTAACATTTTTAAACCCTAAACCTTAACTAAAAAACCTTAAACCCATTTTCACACACCTTTATTCTTCAGCTTCATCTTTGTTGAATTATGACTCCTATTTTAAGTCAAATTTGAGAAATAATCTTGCAGTTAAACTCTGTTTATTTGTTTCAATTAAACTTTGTTTATTTGTTTAAGTCAAACTCTTATTAGTCTAGATTATTTTATTATTATTTGGCCTAAGAATTTAGCCTATAAATAGGCTCTTTTACAATATTAGAAATACACCCATTAGAGTTTAGAACTCCTAACACTTTTCGAGAATTTAGTGTTTACGTTTTGAGGGTTCTTTGTTTTTGAGTTTTCGAGGTTTAATTTTATCTCTATCTTTTGTACTCTTCATTTTTTTTCCATTATAGTAAAATTATCTTTGCCCGGAATTTTTTTTATCCTCTTCGGAGGGGTTTTTCCACGTTAAATTTGTGTGTTCAATTTCTCAATTTGTTCTGCTATTTTTATTTGTTCGTTGCTTAATCAAGTCGATCCCTAACAAGTGGTTTCAGAGCTAGTTCGATTTTCATAGATCAATACGTTCAAATATGAAAACAAAGAAGTTCGACATTGAGAAGTTCGATGGTGTAACAAATTTCAATTTGTGGTAAATTTGAATGATGACAATTCTAGTTCAGATCGACTTGAAAAAGGTCGTTACCGAGAAAAAACTAGAGAATCTAGATCAGTCAGAATGGGAAGAGGTTGATGAAAAGGCCTTGTCTGCATTGTACCTCGTGAATAGGGTATTGTAGGAAGTATTGATAGAGAAGATCTCATCCGCCTTGTGGAAAAGGTTAGAAACTCTTTATGCGACTAAGTCTTTAGCTAACCATTTAGTGCTGAAACAATATCTATTTACGTTTCACATGAATGAAAGTGAGCTTCTTAGAGATCACATCAATTAATTCATTACTCTTTTGAATGATTTAAATAATGTTGAGGTTCAGATTGACGATGAGGATCAGACTATGCTATTGTTATGCTCTTTACTCCCTTCATACAAGTCTTTTAGGGAGATATTGATTTGTGGTAGAGATAAACTCTCGTTCAAGGATGTGAAGGATCATTTGTTGAGCAAAGACAAACTCGACAATGAGTTTGGTTCTGATAGCAAGATAGATAAGCAAGCTTCCATGTTGGTAGTATCAAAGAAGCAAAATAAAAGGTGCCGCTATTGTAAGAAGTTAGGTCATGTCAAAGCCGATTGTTATAAATTACGACATAAAAAGGCTATTAAGAGTAACGAGTAAGATTTAGCTGGTGCTAATTTGGTCGATGAAAGTGGTGATGATTTCTTGTTCGTGTTAACAAGCGAAAGCTCCGAGCTTATGTCCGAGTGGATCCTAGATTTAGGATGTTCTTTTCACATGTGTCCCAACAGAGAATTATTTTCTATATACAGTTCAGTTGAATGTGGAGTTGTTCACATGGGAAATGATTCATCCAGTAAGGTAATCGATATTGGTATTGTTAAAATTAGGATGCATGATGGTATGATTAGGACACTATCATATGTCAAGTATATATTTGATTTACGAAAAAATCTCATCTCCTTAAGTATTTTAGACTCAAAAGGTTATAGAATCAACATCGAGTCTAGTGACATTAAAATGTATTGTAGGGCTCTCGTTTTGTTAAAAGGTAAAAGGATCGATAGTCTTTATATTTTGGAAAGTTATATAGTGACCGATGAAATCGGACGTCACTTGTCCGTTACGGAGTTGAAGTTAACTCTTTTGGAGCGGAGGCAACTTGATCATAGGAGGGAAAAATGTATAACCGTTTCGTTGAAGAGAGCTTCTCTTTTGGATGCAGGTTTTGAAAAGTTATGGCACTGTGTTCGTGAAAATTAAACCCGGGTTAGTTTTAATTTGACAGTGCATAAGTCGAAGGCTAGAAGTCTTCCAGTTTCTAAGCACAGATTTGACTCAGTTAATTTCCTACATAGTTCAAGATAGGCCCGTGACGGGCTTTGGCAAAGATGACATTGTGGAAATACGAGTCAAAGTGGAGATTTGTTGAATTATGACTCCTATTTCAAGTCAAATTTGATAAATAATCTTTCAGTTAAACTCTGCTTATTGGTTTCAATTAAACTCTGTTTATTTGTTTAAATCAAACTCTTATTAGTCTAGATTATTTTATTATTATTTGACCTAGGAATTTAAACTATAAATAGGCTCTTTTACAATATTAAAAATACACCCGTTAGAGTTTAGAACTCATAATAGTTTTGGAGAATTTAGCGTTTACGTTTTGAGGGTTCTTTGTTTTCAGGTTTTCAAGTTTAGTTTTATCTCCATCGTTTTTACTCTTCATTCTTTTGCCATTATAGTAAAATTATCTTTGCTCGTGTTTTTTTATCCTCTTCGGAGGGGTTTTTCCACATTAAATTTGTGTGTTCAATTTCTCAATTTGTTCTGCTATTTTTACTTGTTCATTGCTTAACCGGGTCGATCCCCAACAATCTTCTTCCCTTTTGATTCCAATATCTTTAGCTACAAATCTATCTCAAAGCTTGAATTTTTAAGACCCATTAACCCAAAGAAACTTAACGGGAAGAAGATATTGAAATCAAATATATTTAATCTTTGAAATCAAAGTTGGCACTTAAAACCTATTTGGGTTGCCACGTAGGATTGCCGCTAGAGAGGTAGCAGAACTTAATGGCACAGTGATCACTTCGTAACAAAATACTAACATAAGTGACTAAAACGTAACATTTCAAATACAAGTGACTAAAATGTAACATGAGGCAAACAAAAGTGACTATTTTTATAGTTTACCCTAAATATAATCTCGACTAAACAAGATTAATCTCTAACTGTGCAATGGATGAAAAAACTTATTTATATATATATATATTGTAGAAATTAGTTAGTTAGTTAGAGTTGATTGTTAGATGGCAGCTAGTTTTCTGTTATTAGTTAGATCTTTGTATATAAATATTCAAAGGATGTAACTTAACTCTATGATGAATATACAGAAGCATTTTCAATATTTTTTCTCTGAGTTATAATTCAACATGGTATCAAGAGTCAAATGTTCGATCCATTTTAGAGAAAAATTTTTGTTATTCATCACTATTAGCTCATTTTGCTTTCTATTGGGCTTCCGCTATTATTGACCCAAAATTTTTCAGGCTTCCTAAGATTGTTTCTGTTTGGCAGTTAACAAGTTTTTCTTTTCCAATTATTCTTCTTTTGTTTCTCTTCGAAATGTCACCGTTGGAATTAGATCATGTTACTGTCGTTTTTAATCATCCTTTGTATCTACATCGTTGGATACTCCTTCAATTGCTCTGGCAGTTAATTCTGAGTCATCACCTAAGTCTCCTCTAGATTCAGTTCATTCTGCTACTTATTCAGCCATTGCTTCTGCTTCACCAACATTTACTCCAGAGCAGCACACTCAAATACTAGGACTTCTTAACAAAGCTCCCAATGCAGATTCCTCTGTGAATTTGGCAGGTACTTTTCCTTTTTGCTCTTTTGCTCAATCTCCAATTGAATGTATTTTGGATTCTGACGCAATAGATCATATATTGTCAGATTTCAGTGGTTTGTTGAATCCTATTTCTTGTCCTTCCTCTCGGTTTGTTCAACTCTTAAATGGTAAAACTTCACCAGTAACTCATGTAGGTTATATTAGGTTGTCCAATGGTCTTCACTTATCAAATGTTCTTTTTGTTCCTCATTTTACTCATGATTTGATTCTAATATTCAAATTGGCTCGTGAATTAAATTGTGTTGTCCTTTTTTATCCTCACTTCTGCTTGTTGCAGGATCTTTGCAATGGCATGATAAAGGAGATTGGTAAAGAGTCCAGGGGCCTCTATTTGTTGCATTCATCTAGCACCGTCAGTCATTTTCCTTCTATTATTAGTTCTAAAAATTCTGAAAATGTTGTTACTGTTGAAAGTTCAATTTGTATGATCTCTGATATGAATAAAGTTCAACTTTGGCATGCTAGACTAGGGCATGTTCTTACATCTCAATTGAACAAACTACCTATGTTTTCCAATGTTTCTGTTAGTCAAAAACTTGTTCATGACTGTTCTGTTTGCCCTTTAGCTAGACAGTCTCGTTTACCTTTTCCTACAAGCAACTCTAGGTCAGATACTCCTTTTGCCTGAGTTCACATTAACCTTTGGGGACCATATCGAATTTGTACTCATAGTGGTCATCGCTATTTTCTCACCATAGTTGATGATCATTCTAGGATGTCATGGGTATATTTATTGAAGCTAAAATATGATGTTGTTCTTAGTCTTAAACAATTCATAACTTCTATTAAAACTCAGTTTGATGCTGTCATTCAAATCATTTGTAGTGATAATGGTAGTGAATTCTTTAATTCCACCTGTTCTGCCTTGTTTTCCTCCATTGGCATAGCCCATCAATGCAAAATGGTATTGCTTAGCGCAAACATAAACACCTTTTAAAAGTAGCCAGGGTCTTTAAATTTCATTCAAATGTTCCATTAAAGTTTTGGGATGAATGCATTCTTATTGCCTATTTTATAATTAATAGTCTACCTTCTTCTGTTTTGACCTGGTAGTCCCCTTTTGAAATATTTTATCGCAAGAAACCTAATTTTGACAATATTCGAGTCTTTGGCCGTCTTTACTTCTACAACCCTGAATAATCATGATAAATTTGTTCTTAAGGCTGTTTAATCTGTTTTCATGGGCTACTCTCTCACACAGATAGGTTATATCTTATTCAACCTTGAAACAAAACAGTTTTATATTAGCAGGGATGTTAAATTTCATGAATACATTTTTCCTTTTCAATCTCCATCACTTTCCTTGACTTTTTTCTTCCCTTCTACCCCTCATATACATGATTCAGAATTTTTGATTATTCTTTCCATACATATATCACCACAAAATCCCTTACCTACTTCACCACAACAGTAACCACAAATTCATTACATACACCAACTGTTCTGCCTCAAACTTTACTTCTTTCATTATTAGATTCATCTCTTAGTTTACCAAGTTCATCCTCTATTCAATCTGACCGTTCACCTCATACTTCTTTACAACCTATTCCTTCACAAGATATCCCTTCTTCATCATCAAATAGTTCTGCTTCAGTAAATATCCCTAATCATGTACTTGTCATTGGTTCTAAAAAGTCCTCTAGAATTTTTAAGCCTCCTACTTAGTTACAAAACTATACTTTTCATTGCCAATCTTCTTCATTTGCAGGTCAGTTTTGTTCTCATTTGTCTCTAAATACACAATTCTCTATCTCTAATATTTTTGAGCCAACTTCTTATTCTGAGTCCATTAAGAATCCCTACTGGATTCAAGCTATGTTTGAGGAAATTCAAGCCCTGCAATCTAACAATACATGGACTGTTGAATCTTTATCCCCAGGAAAAGTTTCTATTGGATGCAAGTGGGCATATAGGTTAAGTATAAAGCTTCAAGTGAGGTAAAAAGATACAAAGCTTACCTTGTTGCCAAGGGCTACAATCAAAAGGAGGGAATAGATTATGTTGACAATTTCTCTCCAGTTGTCAAAATGGTGACTATTAGAACAGTTTTAACCATTGTTGTTGCTTTTCACTGGCCCTTATTCCAAATGGATGTGTTTAATGCCTTTTTACGATGTGATTTAGATGAGGAAGTTTATATGGATTTACTTCAAGGGTTTTGTAACCAAGGGGAGCGGATGGTATGTAGGCTGCAAAAGTCTTTATATGGGCTCAAGCAAGCATCAAGGCAATGGAGCTTGAAGCTCATAGAGGCATTAATTTCTGCAGGATTTATTCAGAGTAAATATGACTATTCTCTATTCACTAAGAGGCAGCAAGACAAAGTAGTGTTTTTACTAGTCTATGATGATGACTTGTTGCTAACAGGGAATGACAAAGGTTTAATCAGTGAGCTGAAGCAGATTTTGAATAGTAATTTCAAAATGAAGGTTCTTGGAGAGTTAAAATACTTCCTTGGAATTGAAGTTTTAAGGTCAAGAGAAGGAATTTTGTTGAATCAAAAAAAGTATGCCCTTGAGCTTATCAAAGACTCTGGTTTAGGGGGAGGAAAATCAGTGGCAACCCCTTTGGAACAACATCTGAAACTTACCACTCTAGATTATGATAAAACTGCAGAACATGATGTTTCTGATAATCTGCTGGATGATAAAACAGTGTACCAGAGACTCATTGGCATATTAATCTACCTTACATATACAAGATCAGATGTTACTTATGCAGTCAATTATTTAAGCCAATTCATGCAGCAACCTAAGAAGTCACATATGGAGGCTGCACTTCGGGTGGTTAGATATATCAAGAAGAAACTTGACCAAGGGATTCTATTGTCAGCATCTAATGATTTTCAAGTAAAAGCTTATTGTGATTCTGACTTGGCTTCTTATCCCATGACAAGGAAATCTGTTACTGGCTTTTGTATTAAGTTGGGAGGATCCTTGATTTCTTGGAAGTCTAAAAAGCAGAATGTCATAGCAAGGTCTTCAGCGGAGGCTGAATATAGGGCCATGGCAATAGTGACTACAGAAGTAGTGTGGCTAAAAGGTCTTATTGATGAGTTAAACATTAAAAGTCAACATCCTGTAAAATTGTATTGTGATAGTAAGGCTGCACTTTAGATTGCAGCTAATCTAGTCTTCCATGAGCGTACGAAGCATATAGAGATCGGCTGCCATTTTGTACGGGATAAGATTCAAGAAGAATTAATCCAGACTGAGTACATCTCTACTGTTGAGCAGCTTGCTGATATCATGACCAAAGCTTTAGGACATCAACAACATGAATATCTTCTTTTCAAGTTGGGAATGAATAATGTTTTTAATTCCCAACTTGAGGGGAGTGTAGAAATTAGTTAGTTAGTTAGAGTTGATTGTTAGATGGCAGCTAGTTTTCTGTTATTAGTTAGATCTTTGTATATAAATATTCAAAGGATGTAACTTAACTCCATGATGAATATACAGAAGTATTTTTAATATTTTTTTCTTTGAGTTATAATTCAATATATATATTTAAAATTTAAATTGTAGAGAAAGGTGGGGACTTATTTAAATAAAGTCGTAAAATTTAAGAACCTTTTTATTATTTTAACTATGTAAATTAAAAATATGTAAAAATATTATTTAATACTTTAATCATTGTCCATTGCACTACCCTTAATCAAAATATATAAAAACTCTTCTTGATTATTTCAGATACATTAGTTAAACTTATTTCGATGATTATCAATCACTGTTAACATAAAATAGAAATACTCTTTTTTATATAAAAATAATATACTATAAAACCCTTAATCTATTACATCTTATTTAAATAAGTCAATTGTTCTCAGTCCCCAAAACCAAACCTCTTGATTTCAATTGAAGTAATAATTTTTAAAAAAAAATGCTTATTTAGTTTAACACATTACAATTTCATACTTAAAAAAATAATCTAATTTTTTAATTAAACACATTAAATAAAATATTATACTTCCCACTTGGCTCAGTAGGGTTCCTACAAAGCATGAGCATCAAAAGAAAATAATTCAATTTCATGAAAAGTAACAAGATTATTTTATTTATTTATTTAAACAAGCCGCTGTAGTTAAAATATTAAAAAAACATTTGGATTTTTTCATATTAATTAAAATATATTTTATTACGGTATACTTACATGTGGATGAAAATTATGTAATAAAATTATAAAATAATTTAAAGATAAACTATATCAACAATCATTTAATTTTGATTAAAATAATAAAACAGTTACTAAATTTTGAAAAATTATAATTCAATTATTAAACTTTACGAAAATGATAAATCGGTCGCTAACGGACATACTTACGTAACGGAGAGATGAGGTGGCCCGTAATTTTATCAAAGTTTAGTGGTTGAGTTAAAAATTTAGTGATTGTTTTGTTATCTTATCAAAGTTAAGTGATTGCTGGTGTAGTTTACTCAAAATTTAAATAAAAATTAAATGTGGCTTTGGATGAAATGGTAAAATTGAGTTTATATATGTATTATATATATAAAGACAATACTACCCTCAAAATAATATTTGTTATTTTATAAAAATAAATGATTTTTAGTAATTTCACAATTGAGTGGAGATTTAGTTAGAGTGTGACACCAACTCAATAAAACATCTAAAATATAGTACTAGAAATTTTTTCACATGTGTATGTGTGTGGGAACCATATATTTAGAACACATGTGAGCATTTAAAAAAAAATATTATAAATAATGAAACGTAATATTTGAAACTAATAATAACAACTCATATACAATAGTAATGAAATTAAAATAAAATTTAAATTTAAATTACTAGTAAAAACAAATTTAATTAGGTAAATGTATACAAATAATGTGGGTGAAACAATATTAATTTTTGCAACTTTTTAATGATTTAAAAAATAAAAATAAATCAAAATACTCTCATAATAATATAACTTATTTCAAATATATAAATTTATTTTAATAATTCCTTTTAACATAATAAGAGGAGAGTAAAGTCTTAACAATAAGACAGATTAGCGCGATTCAAACTCTGATCATATCTACTATAATGAACACTTAATTATCAAGTCAACACATGAAATTCAAAGATTACATGTTTATTTTGATTTAAATTAAAGGCTAATAACATATTACGGTGCAAATTAAAAGTGATAAATCTTAAAAAAAATTATTGTGCATGTGATAAGATGGCATTTGTAAATAAAAATGATATATTTTAATTAAAAAAATGTGCTGATATAGCCTAATAATCATTTTTCTAAAATAACACATTAATCATTGTCCATGACACTCTCCTTAATAAAAATAAAATAAAATAAAAGTTCTCCTCAATTATTCACATTCTCTACTTAATTTGATGATTATCAATCATTATTAATATAAAATAGAAATGCTTTATTAAAAAAATAAATAAAAATATATATATTTACTTTTTTGGATAAAAAAAATGAACTGCTACGATGCCATCATTTGTGTTTATTAGAAAAACACAATGAATTTGTCTCCAAATAATGGCATCCAAAAAATTAATCCAAAATGTTGGTACAAAATTTAAAAATTTCTGTTGATTTATATCTACGAATAATTTATAATAAATTAAAATAGCAGTCATCATCTACAGGCTACAAACCATTTTTTTAATCGATAGTAAAATATTTTTGAAAATACCTTTCAACGGAAAGGTTTAATTTATTTTATTTTAAATTTATAAGTAAAAAAAACTTTTAACAATCTCTTAACTTTTCCCAATCTATTGATATGAGAATAATGCGTTTCAATATACTCGAATCTAAGTCTTATATTAACAACGATTTTCATATCAATAAAGATAAAATTCAATTAGCTTGACATTCTTGTTTTAAACTATCAATTGATATTGGTTAAGAATTATTTAATTACCGTTTTAGGATTTTCTATTTTAATGTATTACTTTTACTATATTCAACAATAATTTTAAACGGATAAATGTAACCATTAAATTAATTATTACAATCACTAGTTGATTTAAATTAAATTTGTTTAGGTTTGTGGAATGTCTCTAGTGGAGACACAACCTGCAAGATTTAGAGGAGGTGTGGTGTGTCAATATAATGTGTAACAATAATGATATAATTAATTAGGTGCGATAGACTCGAACTACCAATTTAAGCCAAACAGATAAAATACTTACAAGTATGACATCACTTGAGTTTTTTCGCATCTCTATCAATCTAGATCCTCTTCCTTTATAAATTGTACATAATTTTCGAACAGAGAAAATAAAATAAAATCCCAGCACGAAAACAATTCGTCTAAACTTTATTGACAGCTAGATGTGGGATAATTGTTTGAGCATAAAGAAGGGATTGAAAATCCCAAAATGTAGTAATTGTAAGTTGATAGGGCTAACCCTAGAGGCTAGATGTTGAGCTAAGCATATACGTTAGAAGAGTAAAGGAGTGATGCCACATTTGGTTAGAACTTAATAAGGAGAGATAGATAGAGACAGCCCCCAAAAATAAAATAACAAATAAATAAAATAAAGTCTAAACACAAACCAATCGTATTTATACATATATCCGCACGCCCACCTCCAACAAACTACACTCCTGCCTTTTTAACTCTCTTTTTATTTAATTAATATTAATAAATAAAAAGAAGCCACGTCATCATCACCTATCACCATTTTTATGCAACCACCTCCGGCCGTCCCCAAATCCACCCCTACCCTCCCTTAGCTGTTTCTCACTGTACATGTGGCCCGCTCCCTTCATTTTTATTTTTTCTATTTAATTAAAATTAAAATTATAAAATAATAAAACCTTTTTCTTTCTCTTTCTCTCTGTTTCCTCTTGGTTTCCTCTTCTTACATATATAATCTCATTTTCTTTCACAAATCTGAACTTTTCGTCTCTCCATTTTCTTCTTCTTCTTCAATCAGGAATTATAGATAGAGAAAAAGGATGCCAGGTTGGTGGGGTAAAAAGTCCAGTAAGAACAAGGAAGACAGTCCACGGAATCAAACTCCCCGTGGTACCTCCGTCGGATTCCTCAAGTTTTCACCTACTAAAACCGACGCCGCCACCGCCGCCGCTGCTGGAAAAAAGAAAGCACCTGCCGCAACACCCGATGACAAGAACAATAACTACCCAAAGGGTTGCGACGATGGAGGACTTGTTTTCAGCACGCGTAGTTCGCCACGTGTGAGCAGGGATTTTGGCGTCGGCGGCGGCGCTGTTGTTTCCGGTAGTGGTTCTTCCGGGTTTTCGGGTTTCGATTCGGATTCAGGGGAAAAAAGAGGGATCCCTTTGCCTACACCATCTGTCTCCTCGATGCAAAGTGATCATGTTGTGGGTCTGGGATCTGGGTCGCCTTCGGTTTGTAGTTTTAGCTCTTCTGGTTCATCCGAAGATAATCAGATTCCAAATGATCCCGTTCAATTCATTGCCTACAGGTGGGTTTTTTTCCCCTTTCTTAACATAATTTGGATTCAGAATTTTGAGAAATTTTAATTTATTGTTATTCTGAATTAATGGGAGCAGTTGCCATGTTTTTTTTTTTGTTTTTCGGGTAGAAAGCAGTCATTGATTAATTATTAAAAAAAACTCTTTTTTTTTCTCTTTCTTGGGTGTCAGTTTGATTGCTTCTATTTCCCTTTTTATATTTTTTTCATAATTTTATCAGAATATCCCTTTGGGTCTGCCGTCTGCAAATTTTTTTCAGCTTTTGAAACAGAAATTCTCTCTCTATTTTTTCTGTCAGAGTTTGTTTACTTTGGGCATGGGTTTTCTTTTCCCTTTATTTCAGTTAGAAGCAGTATACAGGATTTATATTTTCTCAAAATTTTGTGTTCATCCCAAAATTTGTGTCTTGTTTACTAAATTTAGGACTATTCTACTTCCCCCCCCCCCCCCCCCAAAGAGCCAACCTTCTTTTGTTTTGGCATTATAACTCTATTTTCTGTAAATTATTAACTACTTTGTTTCCAAAAGGTAATTCTTGATTGATATAGTGTTGGATTCTAACATCAACAAGCAAATATATATCATAACTCTATAATGAGCCAAAAGATAAGAATTGTGATATGCTATTTAGCTCTGCAGACAGAGATTAAGAGTTTCTGTAATTAACTAAAATACAGGTCATATAATGACATGAGAGGCCAAGGTGAAACTAGAAGCAACATGAGGTCTAGAAGCCCTGGTCCGAGGTCGAGAGGTCCAACCAGCCCAACATCACCACTTCATCATCGATTGTCTGGAGTGAGTCTCGAGTCTCCAACAGGGAAGAAGGAAGATGGGAAGTCTGTGTGTCATAAGTTGCCTCTTCCACCAGGTTCTCCTACTAGTCCTTCTGCCTTGCCTAACACAAGAACTAGTGGAGTGAGTGAAAACACACCTTGCACTCTATCCAGATGGCGTAAAGGGAGACTCTTAGGGAGGGGAACTTTTGGACATGTTTATCTTGGATTTAATAGGTAGGACTTGCTTTTTGTATAAGTTAATTATCATACACTGCAAAAGTCATAAATGCTTAAAGAATTGATATTTATTAGTGAAAGTAAATAGTTGTTGCCATGCTTTCTGCTAATATGCAACATAACTAAGATATTTATCAAGCATTATGACTTGAGATTCCAAATATTTAGATTTTGTTTATAGTTTATGCTTCTCTAACTATTGTGTATCAATGTTTGTCAGTGAAAGTGGGCAAATGTGTGCTGTAAAAGAAGTCAGGTTCGTTTCTGATGATCAGACATCAAAAGAATGCCTCAAACAACTGAACCAGGTAATAGTTTTGTCTAGTTCTTTCTTAATACAACATTATTCAAACCTTCCGTATCCTTTTACCAGTTGATATTGAAACCATTTTCAAATTGCTGAATTGGAGTGTGCGGTTTTTCTAATACTTTTTAATAAAAACAGGAGATAAATTTGTTGAATCAGCTATCTCATCCAAACATCGTCCGGTACTATGGAAGTGAACTGGTATAGTTTTATATACTGCTAACATGCAAATGATTCACTTGCATTATGGAAGAAAGGGGAAGGGAGAATGATCATCCTACTCCTGTACCAGTTAAATGGACCTTGCTTCTTAGTAAAATCTAATTGCCATTTTCCAGGGTGAAGAAACACTCTCTGTTTACTTGGAATATGTCTCTGGTGGTTCAATCCACAAATTGCTTCAAGAATATGGTGCCTTCAAGGAACCTGTTATTCAAAACTATACAAGACAAATTCTTTCTGGGCTTGCTTACTTACATGGAAGAAATACGGTGCATAGGTACTTGGATGTAGTTCTAGTTATGGATGCTTATATGTCTGTTGTAGGGAGGCTTAAGCTGTATCTTATGTTTTAAAGCTGTGGGTTTCTTATTGCAGAGACATAAAAGGGGCAAACATACTAGTGGATCCTACTGGTGAAATCAAGTTGGCAGACTTTGGCATGGCAAAACATGTATGTTACCTAATATCATCTTGGAAATGAGGGGCTTAGTCCTACATACTGAAGCTTCATTATCCTTCAAAACTAGTTGTGGCTAAGATGTTAAGTATCTTTCAAATGATGTTGATAGGATGCTGTTTTTGTTTAAAGAAATCATCTTTTACTAAAGAAAAGTTTGTCCTTTAGACTTATCCTTTAAACCCCCTTTTTAAAATGCAAAGTTGATGTTTTCTTCTTTATTCTTTTCTGCCTACGGCAGAAGATCTAAAACTTTGATGTAAATTTAACATAATAGATACCCTTGAATCAAAACTGAAAATGGCTAGAGAAATAAAATAAGGAAAACTCTCTTCTTTTTTTTCCTTTTCCTGTCTGAAGGCTGAAAATTAAGAATGATAAATCTAACTTAGATATCTTTGAATGAAAACTGAAAATGTCACTGTTCTTTTTTCCATCTTTCTATCATCTTTTTTTTCTTCAGTTAATGATTGAGATAGGCCACTTATTAAATTTCCTTCTGTTCTAGATATCAGCTTGTGGTACAATGCTTTCGTTCAAGGGAAGCCCTTATTGGATGGCACCAGAGGTATCATCTTTCCTTTGTCTTAATATATTAATCACTGAACCACTCCCTGTTTCTCTTTTTAGAAACTTTTTGACTGCCATTTTAGTGCTAATTATTCTTCCCACTCGTGTATTTTCTGATCTCAGGTTGTAATGAACACAAATGGCTACAACCTTGCAGTGGATATCTGGAGCTTGGGCTGTACTATACTTGAAATGGCAACATCAAGACCTCCATGGAGTCAGTATGAAGGGGTACGACATATTAATTCCAAACAATCTTTCAGATAATGTATTTTTCTGGCTATCTTTGAGTTGAGGAGTAACTTTTTATATTTTTGGACTCAACAGGTGGCTGCAATATTTAAGATTGGAAACAGCAAAGATGTTCCGGAGATTCCTGATCGCCTTTCTAATGAAGCAAAAAGTTTCGTTAGGCTTTGCTTGCAACGAGACCCATCAGCACGTCCTACAGCCTTTCAACTGCTAGATCACCCTTTCATTCGTGACCAAGCAACTACAAGAGTTGCTAACATCAGCATAACCAAGGATGCTTTTCCTTACACATTTGATGGAAGCCGCACTCCGGTATGTATTCTTAAGATTCTTGTTTCCTATTCGTTTTTTTCCCTCATGATTTTTATTACCTCTTACTACATAGACTTTGACTTTTATATATATAAGGAAGACTTCACCAGCGCATTCTGAACTGATTAATTTATTATATGCTTGTTGTAACAACTTCAGCTTCTTGGTTTTAATATACAAGCATGGTTTTTGGACATGGATGCTACACATATAGAAACCTACTTCTGTGGTTAAACCCACTTTTAGAAGATGAAATGACTCTGTTACGCTCACATTTCTGAACTTTTATTGTTTTATGCATTTTTTTTACATTTGAATTCAACAAATAGTAGCACTTTTCATAGCAACACTTAATCCGGATAATTTAGTCATTTCTAAGCTTACATCTTGTACGTCAACAGACTCATGTAGTTGAAGTTTGTTTATAAGTAACTAAAGCCGGATTTAAGCTAATCTCTGTTGTCATTGTAACTTTCTAAGCAGCCTTTATTGGAAATGCAATCGAATAGAAATAATATCCTCTCATTTGATGGAGATTATGGGACGAAGGGATTGGCTACAACCTCAAGAGCACTGAGGACCCCAAGGTACTAACAATCTAACATATTATGTTCATTTGTCTCTACTTAGCATACATGCATCAAGTTCTAAAAGTAAGTTGCCTATCATGTATTTGTGCACAGAGATAATGCAAGAACAATCACATCGTTGCCTGTATCTCCTTGTTCAAGCCCCTTAAGATCTGGTCCAGCACACAGGAGTTGTCTTCTTTCTCCTCCTCATCCAGCTTATCAGTTTTTAGGACAGAGTGGTCATAACTTAGGTGACTTCTCTGGGAACACATCGAGACCAAATCTGAGATACACTCATGATCCTTGGTTTGAAACGCCACAACTAAAAGTACAAACACCAGGCACCTCGCCAAGAACAAGACCTATTTGACATTATTGTAAATAGCAGTAGGATAGAAGATCATCAATGTTCCACTCCCTATTTTGGTAAATCTGGCAAATTGCATTTTAACTTAAAAGGATACTCGGAATGGTCAATATATGGGGAACAGTGGGACTTTTGTTGCATGGGAAAAGATGAAGCTGGTAGAATGTGTTTTATATTGTAACAACATATATATATATTGTTGATTTTTTTTTTTTGGTTGTATATGGAAGGTGATGACTTTCATTTGTAACGTTGACGATGTTGTATACTACTAGTTCATCATAGTCAAATACCATTACCAATCACCAGAGTTTAGCTACAGATTGGAAGCTTCATATTGAAGCAGGTATGAATGAGGGGTGAGGGAGTGGTGGGTCATGTATTGTGCCTTTGTACGGAGACATGCTTTGTAAATGATGAGGAAAAGAGGGGTGATCATGTCTGCAAAAAGATGATCAACAAGAATGGGAATTGCCTTGGGTGACGTAGAACAGGGTCATCTGCAAATGTCAGGTTGGGGACCGTACATGCGACTCATCTAGTCATCATGTCTGTCACGTTAGCAAGTGGCATTGAATGAGGATATAATATAAATGATTGAATGAATGTGGTCATTCATCTTTATAACCAGACAAAGTTAGCATTGTTCCAGATAAGAAAGGCGGCTCCATGAATAACGTGCCTTGAAAATGTCTCTTCTCTTCTCTTCTCTTCTCTTTGCTTTTTATACAGTAGCTGAGATTATGTCCAAGTAGGCTCCACTTCCGTTCAACTTTAATCATTTTGTTTGATTTGTCTTTAAGATTTTTAGACTCTATTTTAATTAATTTTTTAAAAAATTTATAATACTTTTTAAAGTTATTTTTAACTATTTTTAATACAAAGTATTTAGTAAAAAATTTAATCACAATTTTCATCTAAACATCACAGCTTGAATCGGTTTTGGATTTTTCATTTTTTTTCTTAAATTTTCTTATTGGTTTTATGTGTTTTGTTTAGGTGCGGATGCAATTGCATATATTTATAACGTGTCAATTGGTAATTGGCAACTTGCTTATTTTTATTATTTTATTGCTATATTTAGGTGGATTGGGAGTTTGCCTCTTGTATTAAAGAGAAAAAATTGTATAAAATAAAGGTTCATATCTAATGGCGAAGCCTAATAGAGGTTTAGAGGGGTCATGACTCTCAAAGTTTAAATGTTTTGTAATTTAGTTTTTTGTAGATATATTATGGTCTTCCAAAAAATATAAGTAATTCCTTAAGATTTAAGATTTTTGTAATTTTTCAAAAATATTATTTTTTATCGATTTTTTTTATGTTTAAATCAACTATTATGATGGAATACTGTTGCTTCTTCTTTTGGATTGATTGTTCATATGTTTAAATTGATTGTTACGTAACACGTCGCAATGTTAACATTCTGGCTCCGTCATTGCCCATATAATCTTGCATCCTTTTTAATTATTTAATAACACTTTAGTAATTTTTCAATATAATTTTGATAATTTTTTAAACTTAAATCTCAAACCCTAAAATCCTAAACCTCGCATCCCGATCTTTTGAACCTGACAACTTATTATATTTCTATTATTTTATTGTTATATTTAGGTGGATTGGAAGTTTGCCAATAATATTAATATCATTTCGATCTGGACTTGGTTGAAATTTTCTAATAAAACAACCTTAGACAATGTTTGCGGCCAAAATTATCTTTTCTATTGTGATATTTATTGATACATGCATTTATATCGGTCTATTCCAATGTTTACCAAATTTTTCAAATAATATTTTCATACAATATAAATTTATATTTAGTTTCTTAATAGAATATAAAATTTAGCCATGTCGAAATATAATTTTAATATACGTGTATGTTTATATTATACATTTTGACTGATTTAATTTATTTCAGTACAGATTTAAATATTATTTAAATATTTGAAGATATAATATTTAAATTTTTTGTATCGATTTGAATAATATTCGGATTCAAGCCAATAGATTTGGAGTGAATGTTAATATTCACCTTCAAATAATGAATACTTATGAGTTGGCTTTAATTTTTGGATAATATGACATATGCTATTTACATTTTTAAGTTTAACTTGACAAATATTATACAATTTTCTTTTTCTTTGTCATTTTTTTAATGTGCAAAAAAATGTATATATATATATATATAACGACATTGAATGTTTGAAAAAGACAAGACATGTGAAATTATTTGATGGAATTTTTACTTGAGGGAACTAAAAATGATGAAATTAAGGACTAAAATGATCGAAAATGCATAGTATAAAGACTTTCTCTAAATTTGACCCAAAATTAGAAAAAGAGAATTTTACGATCAAATTCTAGTAGAAGTCCTTGTGCTAGTAACAGAATTTCATTTTAGTCACTACTACAAGTTAATGTTTTAAATTAATTCTTGCATGTTAATAAATTATTTAAATTAGGACGTTGTTGCAAATTTTCCGTTAAATTGATCATGTATACAACCAAATGGTGACATATCAAATTTTTTATTAAGATGGACTGCTAATATGGGTTTTTTATGATATGGATTACTTTATCTTATTTGTTAACAAAAATTTAAAAATAAAAATATTATATCCTGGAATAAAATTACAAAAAAAAATCTAAAGATACTTAAAATTTCAAAAAATATATAATTTTGAAAAATAAAATTATATAATATTCCTAAAAAGTATCCAACAATAAAAAAATAATAAAGCTCTTGGAAATTCATATATATATATATATTGAAAATAAAAAACCAGGCCTGAAATATTGAAAAAGTTATATAAAATTGATTATTGAGTATATATATATATATATATATATATATATATATATATATATATATATATATATATATTTCAAAAATTTTATAACCCCATTAATTACATGAATTTAGGATTTTTAATAATTTTTTATTTTCAATTTCTTTATACTTTTGAAATTTTAATGATATTTTTGTTATTTTAAAAATATTACTTTTTCAATTTTGAAAACAATTATAAATTTATCGTTTTTTAATTTTAAAATATTTGATAACATAATATATAATACAAAATATTTTTACAAAAAATATCATATCAACAATCTATTTAATAAATTATTGATACGTCACCATTTAACAATGCACGTCATTGATCTAATGAAAATTTTGTAGCAGTGTGTAGAGGGAGAATTTTTGGACCAAATAGAATTCATCATATTTCATTATTCTCTATCTCTAATTAATTTAATTTTAATTAATAAAGAGATAAATCAAGAAATTAAATTTTTTAAAACTTTTTTTTATAAAGAAACCATATTATTTAATGATTATTTTAACTCTAATTAATTAAATTAATTTAAAATAAATAATAAATAAAAGAGTTAACTTTTGTAAAGCACTTGAATGAAAAGTTAAATCTAAAAAAATTCTCTTTTATTTGTCTCACTGGCACTATAAAAGAAGTCACCTACAACACATTCAACAACTTCATAAGTTCTCTTAAGCAAAAATTTTGCAGACTCTAAGTTCTCTAAAATATCTCAAAAATTCTTGAAGAAATCGAAGAACATAGAGAAATTTTGACGAATACCATATTAATTTTGTGGACAGGTTCTCCTCAATTCGATTTGGTTGCACCAACAAAAAAGAGACAATATCAAGTCTTCACGACTCTTTAAACAAATTCAACCATCCAAGATCAAGTTTCAAAATCCCTTGAATCCAAACTCTCTCTAAACCTATTTTCAAAATGAAGTCTCAATGATAATTGAAGTGGACATCATTGATTTAAGAACAAGTCTCAACGATTATTGAATCCAATCAAATCAAATTCTCAAGCAAGCATCTCGTTAAACTCAACTTCAAGATCAAGTCTCAATGACCCTTGAAGCAAACCATATTTTTCAATATAAGTCTATATGATCGTTGGATCAAAGCCAAACCGGAAAGAAGATTCAAATGAATTTTCATTGTAATTAAGAAATATCCAGAGATTGTAACTTTTTTCAAAATTATCGATAAATTTAACTCTAAATTTTTAAGTTAATGTTCAACTCGAAATTTGTGTGTACATCATGTTCTAATCTGGACTGTTTCTTAATGTACAAACTGCTTTAAACACTTTCTTTTAATAAAGGAAGGACTAAAATGAATTTCCCTACTAATATAAGGGCCCTAGTAGAATTTGACTTGAATTCTATTGTATCAACTAATCTTAACCTATACAAATTTGATGCATACATGGATGAGATGAGATTTATTCAGTTAAATTTGTGAAAGCTGATTCAAGTTTGAAAGATAAGTCTAACTTATGATGCATTTTTGGATGAGATATAGATATTTTTGAGTGTAGATGCCTTCATACATATAGAAGAACTATCATTTAGCTTCACAACTACTTTAAAACACCTTATTTCGATTTTGAGAGCTCAAGTTATGGTTATAAATGTGATTACTATGACAATTATAAGTTTTAGATTTTAAATAAGTGTTCAAATCATATTGAATTCAATTTTAATTGTTAAAAATTAGAAAAAATTAAATTACCTTAAAAGATCACGAATAAGTCAATTGCTCAAGAAAGAAAAGAAGAGTTGTTTAGAGATAAACTACTCGGAAAACAACCATTCCATTATTTCCAAACAATTGATTAATTAAAGTGCTTATAGATTGGGTTGAATCGAGACAAGGCTCGATTTTAAAAATTTTCCAATAACAAGCTAAATTTGGCTTGATCCGCCCAAAATGCGAATACAATTGTTTATAAATAATAGAATAATAAAAACATATTATTTATATTAATATTTTTATATTTTAATAATTAAATTTAAATAAAATATTTTTTATAAAGATATACTTTAAATTTGGGCCAGGCCAGCCTGAGAAGAAAAAAAATTTGCCTAAGCCCAACCCATTACAGGTGTATTGACTAATAAGAGAGTCGGTTTTAAGTAAGTATAAAAAAGCCAGAAGCAGCTGATCACTGCTCTTCTTCGATTCTCAAATTCCAGTTTCCCACCCAATTTCGTAATAAATTATTTCATTTTCCCCTCTTTTTTCTTCCTTCCTTTGGAAGCTTTGAGGGAAGAAAATCCAAATAAAAAGAGCCCCGAATTCACATGAATTTTCTCAGCCAAAATCAAATAATCATCAAGCAAAGATGCCAATCGAAATGCCCAAAGGGCTGCCTTTCTCGGTGGACACGTTCAGTCCATCTTCGAAGAGAAAAAGGCACCATTTCTTGACCCATGCTCATAAAGATCATACTTCTGGCATTTCCTCTCACTTTTCTTATCCAATTTATTCAACTTATCTCACCAAATCCCTTGTTCTTCTACACTATCCTCAGGTTTTGTCTTTTTCTTTATCATGGTTTTAGAATTTGGAGAATATTTTTTTTTCTGTTATCTGATCTTTTTTTTTTTTTGTGGTTTGGCAGCTTGATGATTCTTTGTTCGTGGGAATTGAAGTAGGGGAATCCATTGTTATCAACGACCCGATTGGGGAATTTCAGGTTACAGCTTTTGATTCTAATCATTGTCCTGGTAATTTATTCATTTGATCGATTTCTTGGTCTATTTTGTCGTTTTTATATTGGTTTATTATTTGGTAATTCTTTTTTGATTACTTCTCAGCATTGGGTTGTTTGAAATTTGATTGTTGTGATATGGTTTTAAGTTGAGAATTTTCTTTTATAAGGTTCATATATGGCAACAATTATACGATTTTGTCCTTGCTTATGCAAACAAAGTACTAAAGGACTCTTTCTGATTGTTATTTATTTATCTTATTTTTCAAAAGCAACAAGGCAACAATTGTGTTTGGATGCTAGAGTGAATTCTATAGTTTTGAGTATTAAAATTTTAATTGTCTTGACATTTATTTGAAAAAAAAAAAAGATGTTGCAATCAGTTTTATCTTGGGGCCATTTTCCTTTTAATTCAATTATCCTTTTGCTTTTGTCTTATAACAAATTATTTTGCAAGTTAAAAGCTAATAACAAAAGGCAAGTAACAAAATTAATAATAAAAGGAAATTTGTAATGGTTTGCATCCTAAATTAATGTATGCTTTTGAAGAGGATTTTGATGTTTGCATTAATTCCATCATTGTTCCCAATGTAGTACTGATCTGGATAATATCTGGGGATCACTAGTTGTCATGATGTACTCTAGTTGGTCTTTCGTGATAAAGAGTATTGGGTTTCTAGTATAGCAAGCAATTCTCATTGAATTAGAAGAAGAATCTCTTCATCATTTACTGATAAATTTTTATATAAGAATGGATTCAAGCATCTGAGCTTCTCACTTGATAGATTTTATGTTACCTGGATTCATGGGTGAGTGTTGGATGCTGATATATGTTCAACATAGGTATTCTCAGTTTTTTATAAGTTTTTGCATATATTTAGAGGATTGTATCTATATCGATTTCCAAATTATGTGTCAGACATTGGTACTTGAGGGAAACTGGAGAGTCAGGTAACACAGTTGAAAACATGACACTTGCTTTGGTTGTCTTTGAATTTTAGAAATTTAAACTTTTGAAGATGATGCTTTCTGCTTTTATGAAGTGGTGTGTGGTGTGGGGATGGTTTGGTAATTTTCTCTATATGCATAGCCTATTGTGATTTGAGAAAAAATTGTATTGACATATAGTTTGAATTTCAGGAGCAGTTATGTTCTTGTTTGAAGGCAGTTTTGGTAACATCTTGCATACCGGAGACTGTAGACTCACCCCAGAGTGCCTCCAAAATTTACCTGAGAAGTATATTGGCAGGAAAGGAAAAGAGCCACAATGTCGTATTGATTATGTTTTTCTAGACTGCACTTTTGGTAGATTCTCTCGAAATCTACCCAGCAAGCATTCAGCAATCTGTCAGGTAGTCCTTGTGTTCTTAGTGATTTTTGTTTTAATTGTCTTGTCATTGTAGGCCTAATTGGAATTTAGAATGTTTTTCATTTCTCATGAATGCGGTACCAACTTAAGAGAACCACCGGGTTTTGTCTACTGAAAGCGGACACTATTTTCTTTAGTCACTACCATTTCAAATCGGGAAGCGGGTGGGGGGAATTCCTCTGCATTTTTTTCTTGTTAATTGTTATGTTTTATAACTTAAAATAAGGAAATATTTTACTTTAGATTTCAGATATTGCTTTTGTTAATGATGCACTGAAGCAGGCAGAAGTAAACACATGCAAGTAGCCGGATTGTATTTTGATTGTAGGACTAATGAAAAAATAACACCATTTAACATTATTCCTTAACAATCATAATATCATAAAGACATCAACAATGTTTATAAGAAATGGATTGGCGTTCACTATCAAATTGCAAAAATATGATTAAAACATCAATTTTAATTGTTTTTTTTGTCATTATTTTGATCAGTCTTAGTGTGTCATAGTTTCATGAGGGCCTATTCATTTGTGGATATTTTCTCTTATCCTTGAATTAGGTTATCAATTGTATATGGAAGCATCCAAATGCACCCGTGGTGTATCTAACATGTGACCTTCTGGGTCAGGAAGAGATTCTGACAGGCGTGTCCATAATCTTTGGGTCCAAGATTTATGTTGATAAGGCAAACGCTCCTGATTATTTCCAATCACTGAGTATCATAGCTCCTGAAATCCTTTCAGAAGATCCAACTTCTCGTTTCCGGGTGTTTGATGGTTTCCCTAAACTATCTCAACGAGCAACAATAATGTTTGCAGAGGCCCAAGCTAATTTTCAGCATGAGCCTCTCATTATACGACCTTCAGCAATGTGGTATGTATATGAGGAAGAGCGTTTAGAAACAGATAGTTGGAGGAAGATAAGATTTAATGAAGCAATAAAGGATCAGTTTGGTATTTGGCATGTCTGTTATTCTATGCACTCATCAAGGGAAGAACTAGAGTGGGCTTTGAAACTTCTTGCTCCTAAAAGAGTTGTATCTACAACCCCCAGCTGTCGAGCAATGGAGTTGGATTATGTTAGGAAGCACTGTTTTGATTCCTACATAAATTCTGATGATTCTCTTTGGAAGCTTCTGGACATTGACATGGAACCCTGTTCACAATTAAATTCACCTGTTAAAACTGTAGCTTGTTCTCCCATGGTTGAAGTATCCACCCTAACTTGTGTAGAATCTGAACTGTGGCCTATTAATGTATCATCTTGCAAGAAAAGGCTATTGACTTTGTCTCCTCCAAGCAAAAGGCCACCTGTAACACTTTTTGGTCGGGCAAGGCTTAGCCTCCATGATCCTAATTTTCAACCTGAGGAGAAATGCATATCTACAAGAGACAACCCTCTTTGTGTTGTCAATGAAATGAAGCAAGTAGTTATAATCCAAAACACTAATGAAGATTCTGAGAATAGACTGCAAAATGAACTGATGGCAGAAGGCTCTGCACTGCAATGTAAGAAGTTGGTGACTACAGAAACTTTTGAGGAAAGATTAGAGAACAAGCTAGATGCAGTTCAAACTGTTATGCAAAGTGAGGAGGTGAGATGGGATACTTACCATGAGTACAGATATGAAAACAAACAGGCTGATGAGACTACAGTGCAACGTGAGAATCTGACAAGGAAGGAAACTGACAAGTGTTCTTACTCTATCGGATATTCAAAGGGCTACAGTGACAACTTCCGAAAGTTGTACCGGTCAATGAATGCACCTGTGCCTAAGCCTCTTCCCTCTTTAGTGGAGCTAAGGAATGCCATCAAACGGTCCAGGAGAATTTAATTTGGTATGTTATGTCATGAAAGACACAACTCTACTGGCTTTCAGACCAAAGTTAATGCTTGCCTGGTGAAAATATTTGTTACTTGCAGAATGATGCAGGGAACCATCACTGCCCAAAGTAACACACCAGTTATTCGTGCATCGTAGGTTAGAGCCGATTGTGTTTTAGATGAATCCGGGCTAGGTATCATGGGATCACCATTATTGTTCTTGTACATATATTCTTTCTCTTCAGAATAATAAGGGTGTATTATTTGTGATTATACACTTAAAATCTTATACTACAAAAAATACAAACAAGGGGTAGGGGAAACCATTAATTTTTTTCTTTAGTTTTATCTCTTCATCACAAGAAAGCTATTTCTATTTCAATTGATTTACTATTTGACTATGATGGGCTATCAATTGGGATGAAGAAAGGAATTAAATAAACAATGAGCAGGTTTATCTCCGAACGTATTTCGAGACAGTGAATCAGCATTTTTTCCGTGCGGAATGAACAAGAACTATAGTAGCATCAATGCATCATGATAACTCGGTGAGAATTCTCGAATTGTGTCATTCTTTAGGAATGGGGATATCAACCAAGAGAGAGAGCTCTCCATCCATCATCAGCCATCCCGTAAATTCCTTCTTCTTCTTGTCTCCCTTGTTAAAAATTATATTTGAAACTTGTAAGCTTAGCATTGTTGGTTAGTACTAATATGTCCAAATTGGTGCAAAGGTTGCTGAAGGTGGGAAGTTTATGATTCGCCACTGCTTCAGTCGATGTCAATAGCTGCGGTATCATGATCAGTCATGCAGTGACCACAAATTTGCTTGGCTAATACAGTATTTGTAACTCATGGTGAGTCAGAACCAAATGATACCATGGAAATGGAAAATGAATGGTATATTGGGATCATTTTAATGGGTGGGATTCCACCTTTGAGGACAGGTTCAGAATCTCTCATAGGTGAGCTTCTGTGATTGAAAGCAAGAACAGGAACGCAACCATGGTTGCTATAAGTGCTTCTAATTAAAACCAAAGTGTTCAACAATTTGCTAAGTTTTGTCACTTGCGACTAGGGGTGTTAAAAATACCTGACCTGTTGATCCGCCGACCCGGTAAAAAAAATAAATGAGTATTTTTTTATTTTTTAAAAATTTTTGAGTCGGGTACTTGACCCGCTATTTTTTACGGGGCTTTGGCCGTAATTTTTAAATTTCACAAGTACTTGATCTAATTATCTATGTGTATTTGTATTTTTTATTTTTAAATTATTTATATTTTTTAGACAAAATTTAAACCGGTTTCGAATTTTTTATCCTAATTACAAAATCATTATTCTACTCGTTTAATTTTCCCATGCAAATCATCTCCTTCAATCTCACTCGTTCAATTTTCTGCCAAAAGTATTTGTTAGCATGGTTTTGATTGCTTTCACCTTTCATTGTATATGTTGCATTTTGACTTTTTCTTTATGTTGTCACTTTTTGTATGTGTTCAACTAATGATGGTAAGATTATTTTTCTTCCAACCTTTCATTGTATATGTTGACATTTTGACTTTTTATTTATGTTGTCACTTTTTGTGTGTTCAACCAATAATGGTAAGATTATTTTCTTCTACATAAGGAAGAAGTCATGTAAATATAAGTAAATTAAACCAAAGCTCATGTGTACTTTGTTTGTCTACGAATCATAATTAATAAAAGTATAAAAAAAATATTAGTTTTAGATTTCAAATTTATTATTTTTATTTTGTAATATTTATTTATATAGTTTAGATAATTAAGTTTTTATATTTTTAAATATACATTGTTGTTGTATATTTGAAGTTTTTTTGTAGAATTGCAAGATTTGATTTTGGAGCAACTAATTATTATTATTGATGATACAAATAAAGTTTTTTACATCATACCATGCCATGATGATTGATGAGTACATGATTATATGTTTTATCTTTTTTTTTTAAATAAAAGGATTAGGCTTTATAAATTAAAATAAAATAAAAAAAGACTAGGCTTTATAAATTAAAATAAAATCAAAACAAAAGAGAATAGATGGCCCAAAATCTTAATCGGCCTAAATGAAAATAGAAAACAAATTCCACAAAACTCCATTTTACCCTGTTAAAAGCTTTACTTATATCTAGCTTAAGAGAAAGATTCCCTGTACTGCCTATCCTTTTTTGCCCAAACGTGTGTAATAACTCATAAGCTAGCATAATATTTTCTGAAATCAACCTTCCCGAGACAAACGCACTTTGGAAATTATCAATGAGTGAAAGCACTTTTTGAAAACGATTGGCTAATACTTTAACTATGATTTTGTAGATGACATTGCATAGGCTGATTGGTCAGAATTTTGTCATATTCGTAGGAGTTAGAACCTTTGGGATGAGAACAATGTTTGTCGCATTCATGCTTCCCAAATCACAATTATTATTAAGTACACTTAGACAATAGTTTGGTACCTCTTACCTTACTATATGTCAATACTTTTGAAAGAAAATTGTCGGAAACCCATCGATTCCCGAAGCTTTGGTTGGCCCCATGCTTTTTATAGCTTCCACCAACTCACTTTCAGAAAAAATCGCAGTTAACATCAGATTGTCTATTTCGGAAATACAACACTCAACTCCCAAAAGTAGATGCGTAAAATCTGACGTGCCAGGGTTAGAGGTGAATAATGTTTCAAAGAAATTTCGAGTAATCTTTTATACTTTATCTGAAGTTCAAATTATGGTTTTCACAATATGAAATTAAAATCAAAAGATGAAAGCTCAATAAGGGTTTCTCATTTGCAAATGAGATGGACAATCTACTCACCTAGTAACTTAAAGTCGAAGATGGTTTAGGGTTTAAAAAGAAACTATTTTTTAATACAAAGGTCTGGTTTTAGATGTGAAGTAACAATTGCAAATTCGCAAAAAGACCATGAAAACCTGTATGTACACCGAAGGAAAAACACAATTATCATTTGGTGAATATGAGAAAAGAGAAAAATAAAGGGAAATAAGAAAAGAAAAATAAAGAAATAAAAAGAAAAAAATTAATTATTCAAAAAAAGAAAAGTATAGGAACTAGTTTTTTTTAAAAAAAGGAAAATATAGGAAAATTACCTTAAAAGAAATGGGAAAGGAGAAAGAGAATTAAAAAAATTTTAAAAACATAAAAGGAAAAATTAAATTGCTCAAAACGAGAAAAATATAAAGATCAATTATATAATTTAACCTAAAATTTTCGTTTTAAATAATGAGTAACTTGTTGCATTAACTTATCATTACAACGTTAACAATAACGTAAGTGAGTAAAACGTAACTTTAAAAAAAGTTAATCTGTTAAAGTTAACGGTCAAAGGATATTTTTTTATGCATTTTGACAGTTCAAGTACCCAATTGAGTGAAAAAAAACGTTGGAATTTAGTTCTTTTTTTGAAAAAATTTGAGGACATTTTTAATACATTTTAAAAGTTCAAGTACTTAATTTAATGTAAAAAAAAAAATCAAGAGCTATATTGCTTTTTTTTGAAAAAATTTGAGAAATTTACACCTTTAAGCCTAAAATTAATTAAATATGATATAATAATAATATAAATTGCTAAATAAATTATATTTATATGTAAGTTAATTTTAAAGGTTTTTTTAAGAAATAATTTTTAAAGGATAACAATTAGGAGCACAAATATATTAATTATATCAAATCATATAAAACTATAATATATTATATCAAATAATATTAAAATATAATATATTAAACTATATATTAATTTTAAAACTATAATAATTTGTTGTCCTTTTTGTAACAATTAAAGGTTAAAATTTAAAATCTTATGTAATGTTAGATGATTAAAGATGTTTATTGTTTCAAGTGTGATTTAGGTTCGAGTCGCATTGATTATTCGGATTTTACCATTTTGTTAATAATTATATTATATTTATATGGTAATTCCCTGAATATATATTTAGTGAAAGAAATATTAATTTAGATTTAGCTTGTCATTTTCCTTCATTTTATACAGTAATCCGTTATCTGTTTTAAATCTTATTTTTTCAATTGGTTCCAAAATCCTCGGGACTGATAATGAGTAACCCAATAAATTTCGTGGGCTATTGGAACCTTGGAGTTTATAGTTTTTGGTTATTTTAATTTTATTTAATTAATTACATTATCTTTAAATATTTTGAAGTAATCATTTGAAATTGCATTTAGTTATTTTCATTTTATTTATTTAATTCCATTAACTTTATATATTTATTTGTAAAGGATTGTATGAGATAGGATACCATATCATATCTCATTTCAATTATTTAGTGATATTTTATCAAATTTTTTATTATTAGCAAGTCAAAAATTTAAAGTTTATGTTCTCCTATCCCAAGCATAGGATAAGGGTATGAAGTAACCTTGAAAACATGGTACCTCTGCACCATCTGTTACAGTTCTCTTGCAGAAAACCAAAGCTTAAGAAATGGTGAATGATCATCCCCCTCCTCCCAATTGGATCTGACATGTACCGTGAAGGTATTGAATGTCCATATAAAAGTAGAACTTGAGAATTGTGGACACCCTAGAGTGCCTTTCTTAAAGTTTATTTACGTTTATAAAAGAATTTTTAGAACATGGTGATAGATTTAGTTTTTGAAATGGTAGATTGCTTGTTTCTTCTTCATGTTAGCTTTATATTATCTTTTTCCTTTCTCATTGTTGCAGTGCCCCACAATGTACTCTGCTAACTGAAAGGAATGTGTCTGATTTGGTTTCTTGTACATAATATGAAAAGTTTGAAAGCCCTCTGCTGTTTTTACAAGAATTATGACTCCTTTTTTTCCTCCTTTTTCCCCCCATCCCTAAAGGAGCCATTCTCGGGCCTGCATTGATTTTCTTTGCTGCCATCAACACCAGCTTCAGCACTATTACTTCTAGTGCTGCTACTAGTGCTCTGTTGTATACATGCCAATGGTTATCTCTTGGGTCATTTTGTTTAATGACCCATTTTGGGCCTTTTGGCTTTTCAGACATGTCAATATATTGGACAAAAATTTCTCTCTTAATGATTTTGCTTGCAACAATACTGATATGAACAATCTTTTATACTACTAGTGGATTTCTATAAGGAGCTAACCTGAGTTTACAAGCACCAGAGGCATCTCTCACCATGCAGGTTGTCATGACTACAGTTGACGCAGAGGTTGCATTTGGCCTTGGGAGATTAAACTTAACTAATTCTGAAGTTAGATCCAGGGTGTCAAAAGCTTTGGATGCTGCTGGCATGTCTGAATACCTACAGGTTAAGATTTTGTATGCAATGCAAGAGCTTTTGGATAATAGTACAGGATGTTGAATAATGAATATTGTATGCTTACTCAAGGTTTATCATCTTTAATTTCTTCCAGAGGCCAGTTCAAACTCTTAGCGGTGGTCAAAAGCAAAGGGATGCCATTGTTGGATAATAATACAGGATGTTTGAGACTTGTTAAAAAATATATTTTAAACTTGTAAGCTTAACATTGTTGGTTAGTAGTAATATGTCCAAATTGGTGCAAAGCTTGCTGAAGGTGGGAAGTTTATGATTTGCCAATGCTTCAGTCGGTGTCAATAGCTGCGGTATCATGACCAGTCATCCGGTGACCAAAAATCTGCTTGGCTAATACAGTATTTGTAAGTCATGGTGAGTCAGAATTAAACGATACCATGGAAATGGAAAATGAATGAATGAATGAATATAGTGACCATCTTAAATTTTATTTTATTAAACTGTAACGACTCAATAGAGTCCATGAGGTTTTGAATGAATGGATCACTTAAAAATTAAGGGATGAGTGACAATAAGTTTCTCAATGAATCAATATTGTTCTCGACTAGATTTTATTTTATGCTTGGAAGAGCAACAGATGTCGGAGGACGATCCCACATATCCCACTGCTGAACTTGGTACCTCTTCAGCCAAAGTAAAAAAACAATATGTTGAGAACTTCATTTGGTTTATAAAAATAAAAATTCCAAGATCATAAAAAAGCTAGAATGGTAAGAGCAACTAACCATACCTAGCTAGTAATCGAGGGAAGTTCTAGATCAACTCCGGCCTCCGCAAAGATAGTAGCAAGACGGTTTGAAGCGACAGTGGCTCGGTTTCGTTGTTTGATCCAAACAAAAACGAGGTTGAACAGAAGAATAATGGAGATTCTGACAAGTTGGATGAATGTCATGATGGCAAGGGTAAAAAATTAATGAATATTTATATACATTAAATTGTTAGTAACCAAGTAGGTTGATATATATCTCATGTGTAATATTACATAATAGAATAAATTAAATAAATTTACGGGATTTTTATCTCTTAAATATTAATTTGTCTGCCTTAACATTCAAACTTAGAAACCCAAAATCTTCAACTCTAAATCTCTGACCATTAAGAGTTATAAGTATAACATGATTAATTACTAAAGTTGGTTTAGTTTACACTTTATAAGGAAATAATATGTAGAAATTAAATTAGTAGTTTGTTTAATCTTTTTTTTCTTCTAACAAATAGAAGTAAAATAAGCTTCTAAAACAATTAAGGAAAACCATAATCTGTTCTTACAAGATGTTAAAGGTTCAATTTCTTTCACAGGAAAATTATGAAATTCGATCAACCAAATGGTTCATTTCCATGGCGTTGGCTAAATCGTTCTCTTGTTTAGGATATATTTAAATTCACAAGGCTATTGATTCTTTCAAATAATTCATTGGCATTGCACGGTTTATTATCATAGAGAAATATTTGAAATCTTTTCACCCCTTCTTTTTACACATACACACACACACATTTATATATCAATAGGTGATAAAGAAAAGTTAACACATATATAAGAAACTGTCAATAAATAAAAGAGAAAGATGGCTCGCCAAACTTTTACTGTTGCTGCACTTGCTTTCATGGCTTTTGTTGGGGCATTACCCGTTGATTCATCACATTCATCAACCATTTCAAAGTTGCCATCTTCTTCACCTTCGAAGTCACCATCTTTTTCTTCCCCAACTTCTTCCCTCAAGTCTTCCTCTACCAAGTCATCATCACCATCCTCCAATAGCCCCTCTCCATCACCATCAAAATTCAGTGGAGGAGCATCCAAGTCATTTGCTTCTAGAGCCCCAAAGACTTCTTCAAGCTCCCCTTCTCCTAGCTCTGGAAAAATTGGTAGCCCCAAGGCCAATAAAGGATCCTCTTGTGAAGCTGAGTCTCCTGAGGAGGTCTCATCCCCTCCTTCACTGCCAACCACTGATGAGGAAGTTTCCGACTCCCCTTCTCTTAGCTTTAAAGACAAGGCTACTATTGTTGATAGTGTAAGCCCTTTATCTAGTAGTAGCAATCTAGCACCCTCACCCTCTAATGCAATTGCTATCAAAGACACCACTAGCATCATCAGTGTCGTAGCTATTGCAGAATTCTTCCTCTTTTAGGCTTTACATGCATAAGTTCATTGAAGGTCTTAAGATGATGGTTTTTAAGTACATATAATACCACAAAAGTAGGAAAAAAAAAACTCATTTGTATGCTAACTAATTAAAGTTGTTCTCTTGAGGCTTGGGACAAAAGTTAACATACTTTGTATTCTAACCATCACTATTATTCTACTACATAGTTGCCTCCAATCATTCTTTTAACTAGGTTTAGTATTTCATATTTGTTAACTACATTTTAATGGATATGGACTTTAGTTGGTAAACTTAGGTTAATAGGTTAATTTGATAAAAGGGTGAGAATTATTAATTAGATTAATAAGCTCGATTAATTAGTTAATAAATAAGAATTAATCAATTATATTGTTTGACACTAGTTTAGTCATGATTTAACCTCAAGAAAACAAAGATTAAGCCTAAGATATAAGATATAAAATTGATTAGTTACCTCAACTAATAGATTCAAGAACAAAACATTCCAATAATAGATCCATTGACGTCTTTGAACACCCTACACCTTGTGAAGAAAACGGTCAATGTTTACAACAACAAATTGAGCAGTTATAATTGCTAAGCATAACGACTAAAGAACATAACACAAAAGTAATTAGTTATGCAATTTAATTTTTATCTACATATGTGCGGCCTTCCTACAAAGACAATCCACTTTCTTTAATCTCATACAAATATTTATTTAAATCCAACCACTGAACAGTGTAGCTACCTCGCCCTTGCACCTAAGATGTTAATAGGATCTAATGCCCTAAGTGTAGTTAATTTGTCATTTGTACTTGTAATTTTTGAGCAAATTGGTTTTATAAAATTTCATCAGTTACATTAATATCATTTGTATTTGTCTTCAACAGTTTTTGCACGTAAAGCAAAATGAACAATAAAACTTTGGCTCATTGATTATGTAACACCTTAAACTCGACTGAGTTGATTCGACCTAAGTCTGGTGTGCCACATTAGTCATCGGAGTGACTCTGTTTAACTCCCAACCAATCCACCAACACACCACAAATTGAAGCATAAAATGTATGCTAAGTTATCACAATGCAGCAGAATATAATATCATCATGTGTGAAACATAAACAAGGGAGCTTAAAACATTCAAAACATAAGAGGAATAAAATTCACAAAAACTTAGAACTTATTCATAAGGTTCGCACAACAACCTAGAATCTCAAAACAGAATAAATTCGTAGTACAACACAAGTTCGCATAACATCATAGGTTCACATACAACATAGGTTTGTAATATAAAGGATTAGATGTTAGAGTTCACTTGCATGTCAAGGTTCGTAAACATATAGGGGGTTGTATGCATAAGTACCTCGCAACAATTCTGGTTAGCATATAGAGTTAAGGCATATTCAAATAAAATTTTAAAGAACATATCATGGCACACACATAAGGATGAGAAATAAAACTTAGTATTTTATTCATACTGAAAGAGAAATTATCATAATCACACAGTCAAGTATCTAACTACATCGTTCGTAAAATTGAAAATAAATAAACTTAAGGAAAATTAAGTCTAATAACATTAGCATAGTCAACAAACTAAATATCACTAATCACAAGCAAATATCCACATTGTTTTTTATCCCGGGTTCGTTGGTATTGATGCAGTCGAAACTAATTAAAAATATGACTAAGGCAAGTGCACCTATAAATTAATAGTATAGCTACGATGAGCACAGATATCGTTCCCACGAAGACTAAATGTACTAGTAATTACTGTCTTCTTATTATTTAACTGACAAATTAGAGAGCTTGATTAAAACTAAAATTAACTAAATTAATTAACTAAAAACACGACAATGAACAAATCAAGAAAGCAAACGATTAACAATTAATAAGCGAGACAATACCCATAAAAGAATGCACCTAGACTTCATCTGTTATTATCAATCTGAATTAAACAATTTATTCACTTAGTATATTGATCCGTAGAAATCTCTAAATTTTGCTAATACCTCTATTAAGCATAAAAGCAACTGACTTTAGGTTGATTAATTGGAATTTCTTTTTAATTAAAACCCCTATTGTCGCATTAACTTGATCTATGAATTCCCTATTAGATTTGAATCTAATCTAATAGATTTACGTCGCCCTATTTCTAGGATTACATGCAACTCCACTCAATTATGCTAGATCTACTCTTAACAAGTTCTATTCTTCCTTTCATTTAAGCATATCAAACATGAATTAATATCTCGGAAATACTAAATCAAGAATTAAGTACACACAATTGAGAACAAGATCTAAGCATTTATTGCGTAAAACAGAAATCAAATGACATAATTCATAATAAGGTTCATCTTCCCTAGGAAACCATTAATTTTTCTCTTTAATTTCATCTCTTCATCACAAGAAAGCTATTTCTATTTCAATTGATTTACTATTTGACTAAGATGGACTATCAATTGGGACGAAGAATGGAAATAAATAAACAATGAGCAGGTTTATATCTGGACTTATTTTGAGATGGTGAATCCGCAAACAAGAACTATAGTAGCATTAATGCATCATGATGGTGAATTCTCGAATTGTGTCATTCTTTAGCAATGGGGGTATCAACCAAGAGAGAGAGAGAGAGCTCTCCATCAAGCATTAGCCATCCCGTAAGTTCCTTCTTCAACTTGTCTCCCTTGTTAAAAAATATGTTTGAAACTTGTAAGCTTAGCATTGTTGGTTAGTAGTAATATGTCCAAATTGGTGAGAAGCTTGTTGAAGGTGGGAAGTTTATGATTTGCCAATGCTTCAGTCGGTGTCAATAGCTGCGGTATCATGACCAGTCATCCAGTGACCAAAAATCTGCTTGGCTAATACAGTATTTGTAAGTCATGGTGAGGCAGAATCAAATGATACCATGAAAATGGAAAATGAATGATATATTGGGATCATTTAACGGGTGGGATTCCACCTTTGAGGACAGGTTCAAAATCTCTCATAGTTGAGCTTCTCTGAGTGAAAGCAAGAACAGGAACGCAACCATGGTTGCTCTAAGTGCTTCTGTAATGTATAAGATACACAAGCAACCTGCTGCCCCTAAAGTTCCACTAAACGCTAGATTATCTTTTAGTCAAATGTTATGGTTGTGTAATTTTTGTTTCTAGGTTAGTTCATCATAATATTTTGAGCCTTAATTATAAAGACAATAAAGCTTGGTTTTTTGAACTTAATTATCATGTTCTATCTTTTGTAGGTTACTTTGAAGAAATGCTGTCTCCAGCAACATACATTTTGCTCTTAGATAGAGTATAGTTTTCAATTGTAATAAAACTGTTGTCTTGTAAACAAACCATCTTATGTGGAGAGTATTTTCTCATGTGCAATTGAAGCAGTTATTGTTAAGTTCAAAGATTCAAATGTTGTGTATTTGGTTAAAGCATCAATTATAGCTTCTTTAGATGTAGGTGAGCTTGTCATTTTTCACATTTCAAAATTTGATAAAAGAAATAAAAATTGGAATTAGAATTAGAATTTAGCTGATCATAACATTTATAAAAAAAATAAAACATTGTAATATATATACACAAAAGCATTGCAAAATGTAACTTTATAGCAGTAAAATGAATTCAATAGAAAAACAAAAGATAAGAAGTAAAAAATCTTAAATATATGTTTGTTTTATTGAAAACAACTTTTCTTACATATTTTTAGGAAATCAATTAAATAATAAAAAATATTTTACATAGATTCATTCAAACATAAAAAAATATTAATTTTTCTAGAAAAGTAAATCATTTTTCAAAAATTATATTCCAAAAGTCATTTACGGAGCCTAAATTCAATCCATTTCTATTGCAGCAGAGAACGGAGCACAAAGTCTTACATAAAACATACCCCAAAAGCCAAAAAAAACAAAAACAAACAATCAATATAGAAGCAGCCAGCATAAGCACACAACTCCATCAAACTCCCCCGACCGGACCTACCGTACCACCCTCCCGACCGCGAGGAATCTGTAGATAAATACAATATTATTGAAAATTTTTATTTGAATAAATTATAATAAATATAGTGGTCATGATTAAAATATATTTTATTAAACAGCAACAAGTATTGCCTCCCGCAAGCAGCACTATTCTCCCATATTCCATCAAAGTAAAAAATAAAAATAAAAATGCTAAACAGGTTTGAAAAATTCGCTTGTTTTATAAAAATAAAAATCCCAACATTATATGCATTATAAAGAAGCTAGAAATGAACGCTTTACCATCGTATCTAGGGATGTTCTACATCAACTTCGGCCTCCTCAGAGATAGTAACAAGACGATTTGAAGCGACAGTGGCACGTCGTCTGATGCAAACTAACACGAGCTTGAAATGAAAGATAGCAAAGATGCCAGTAAGCTGGAACAGTGCCATGATTTTTGTGTCGCCCTCCATGTTAATGTTCCCGGAGAAACCCAACGAATATCTTGATGGTGGAACCATTGTTTTTCAGAGGCTAGAGGCTAGAAGGACTTGGAGAAGATAAATTTATGTGGGCAAAGTTGCATGACAAGCTAGCTTTTTTATAGCAAAGGAAGGACTTGGAACTATTTCAAACACCCTTACCCTCGTTCTTATTACTACTATTAAACTATGTGGTGGGGCCCAAAATTTATCATAAAATATAACGATTTTTCTAAAAAATATAAATAAAAATTATTACATCATAGTTCTAAAAAAACATTTGTCGGTAATTAGTTTTTATTTAAAACATTTTTAATTTTTCCTAACAGTTCTAAACTTTTTATTACAAAAAATATTTATTTTAAAAATAATTCTATGATTTTATTTATGTAAAAAAAGTTTGATATTTATTTAAGAAAATAGTTTTTAAGTATAATTCAAATTAAGGAAATATACATTAACAAAATTTGACTAGAATTTTTTATCCTTAGCATCTTAAAAACATTAATTAAATTATTAGAAAAATAATGGATTATTTGTAAAATTTTGGGAGTCACATTTTATATGTAAACAAATAATTGCTTAGAAAATTAAAAAAAAAACTGTGTATATAAAGATTTATTTTGATAATATTATTAATTAGTTCAAATATTTTATTATATTAACATATTAATTTTAACAACATTAAAATTCTATATTAAATTCATATTTATTACAATATTAATTTTTTTTGTTACATCATTGTTAAGTGGATAATTTTTAAGGCTTAATATATTATTTAGTATCTGAGTTAAACAATTTTTTTAATGTGGTGCATGTGTTATTTGTTGATCCAATTTAATACTTGTATTTAACAAAAAATATTATTTTTTGTACCCAAAAGTAACAATGTTAATTTTTCAGTTTTTAGTGTTGATTTGATAAAATTTAATTGCTAATATTGATTTGATTTTAAATAATAAAATGTGAAAGAATGTAAAATAAAATATGTAGAAAAGCATTTGTTATACTATATTTATTTGATAAAATATGTATAATTTGACATACTAAATTTGCTTTAATATGTTTTAAATCAATATATATAAAATTAATTTAATATGATATAATAATATAAATTTCTAAGTAGATTATATTTATATGTAGGTTAATTTTAAAGGTTTTTTTTTTTTTGAAGAAATAATATGTGAAAGAATGTATAAAATCAAGTTATGATTAATTTTATGAATTGCGAATGGAGAGATGGGATGACAAAGAAAAAGGAATTGCGCTTTCAAATAAAAAAGAGTCCAAATCTGTGGACCCCAAATAGGAGGCAATAACCTGTCCTCTTTCATTCCCGGGCCAGCAGGAAAAGGATGAGTATTTGTAGAAGAGAAATATTACGTGTGTGGGAATTCATATGCAAGCAATTTCTTGGCACCAACATCGTGTTGCTTCATATAGTTTTGTAGTTAAATCCTCCATTATTAAGTGACAAATATTTTGACCTAACAAGTTAAGGTTAGATTTTCAACTTTCCATTATGGTGGCTTAAACAACACCTAAATTATATTATTATTTTTAAATTGATACTTACACTTTTTTTTATCAGAATTAATACTTAAACTATTAGACTGTTACTTATTTTACTCTAACTGTTAGTCTTGTTAGAAGAAAAAATTCAGCCAATCATAACTTGTTACATAAACCTCTATTTATTTTACCCATTTTCTTATATTTTCTTCTCATCAAATAGTTTTTACAAGATTTTCTTATATCTTCTCATCAACCAAACACCCAAAAAAATTGTTTTGATACTGACGAGAAAAATATATTGTTATGTATCGAACTCGAAAATATTTACCAAAACATCTCAGATTTTGATACTGACGAGAAAAACATCTTTTCTAGAGGGGTTTATCCGGTAAAAAAGTTCAATTAAGATTGTTTCTAATAAAAAAGGGTAAACTACAAAAATAGTCACTTTTGTTTGAAATGTTACGTTTTAGTCACTTACGTTATTATTTTGTTACGAAATGATCACGCTGCCGTTAATTTTCGTTATCTCCCTAATGGTAATCCTACGTGGCAGTCCAACTAGATTTTAAGTGTCAACTTGAATTTCTAAATGGGATGAGAATATGTTTTTAATAATATAAATTTAATTAATTAAAATTTTTAAACCCTAAATCTTAACTGAAAAAACCTTAAATCCATTTTCACACGCCTCTCTTCTTCATCTTCATCTCCACCTTCTTCCCTTTTGATTCCAACGTCTTCAGTTACAAATCTGTCTCGAAGTTTGAATTTTTGAAACCTATTAACCCAATGAAACTTATGTTTTCAAGCTGCAAATTAGTTACTATTTTTTTGGGTGGGATTTCAAGATTCAAGAATTGAATCCATGAGTCAAATCTTAATGAAGCAAAGTAGTCAAAATAATTATTAAAGGAATTTAAAAGGGTCAAGTAGCTCTATTACAGAGGACTTGAAAACATAAGTTTCTTTAGGTTGATGGGTTTCAAAGATTCAGTTTTGAGATAAATTTGTAACTAAAGACATTGGAAAAAAAAAGAAGAATATAAAGATGAAGGAAAGAGGGGAAATGGATTTAGGGTTTTTTTTAGCTAAGGTTTAGGTTTAAAAATTTTAATTAATTAAATTTATTTAATTAAAAATTTATTCTCGTCCCATTTGGAAATCCAAGTTGGCACTTAAAATCTAGTTGGACTGTCACGTAAGATTACTGTTAGGGAGATAACGCAACTTAATGGCAGAGTAATCATTTTGTAACAAAATAATAACATAAGTGACACATAACATTTCAAATATAAGTGACTAAAATGTAAAATGAGGCAAACAAAAGTGACTATTTTTGTAGTTTACCCTAAAACAATTAGTTCAATTACTTGATTTTAATTTTAACATTTATACTTAGAAGTACTCATGAGCTAGAGTGGATTGGGTTTGGGTCGAGCCTAAGCATAATATTAATAGACTTTATGTTTGCCCAAGCCCAACTTGACTCGAAAAGGAAATATGGATATAAAATTTTGCCTAAACTCATTCATAAATGCAAAAGACTAACCTAAGCTCACCCATATTATTATTTTTTATTTTTAAAAAAATATTTATTTTATATAATTTTATATATTTTTTATTTATTAAAATTTTTATATAATATCTTAACATTATTTTAATGTTTATATTAGAGTAGTATGATATAGTTAATATATGTTTATTTTTTAATTAATTCTAATTTACATAATATAAAGTATTATAAACTTAAAAATGCGTAGGGTTGGGTTGGACTTAGGCCTTGAAGGTTTAAGCTCAAGCTCGACTCATATTTTAAATGACTCTAATTTTTTGCCCAAACCCTTCTAAATTTCGAACGAGTCTTCAGACCTGAATGGAAATTCAACCTATGAATAAGTTCAAAGTCTAATTTTCGCAATATGAAATTAAAATTAAAAGATGAAAGCTGAATAAGGGTTTCTCATTTGCAAATGAGATAGACAACCTACCCACCTAGTAACTTAAAGGCCGAAGATGGTTTAGGGTTTAAAGAGTAGCTATTTTTTAAAACAAAAGTCTAGTTTTAGATGTGAAGTAACAATTGCAGATTGGCAAAAAGTCCATGAAAACCTGTATATACACAGAAGGAAAACTTGCATTGACATTTGCTTCTACTTTCTCTCATTTTGTTGGCCTATTCGAAGTTGTAGGCTAATAGCACCACGTCAATTCGATTAACCCACTCCAAACAAACGCAATTATCACTTGGTGAAGAATATGAGAAGAAAGAAAAATAAAGGCGAAGAAGAAAAGAAAAATAAAGAAATAAAAAAGAGAAATTAAATTATGTAAAGATATAAAAGTATAGGGATTAGTATTAACAAATGAAAAATATAGAAAAATTACGTTAAAAGAAATAAAGAAGCAAAAGAGAATGGAAAAAAATTAAAAGAACATAAAAGGAAAAATTAAATTGCTAAAAAAATATATATAATGACCAATTATATAATGTAACTTAAAATTTCCGTTTGAAATGTTGATTTAATTTGTCGCGTTAGCTTACCATTGCACCGTCAATGACAATTAAAGACTCAGTAACTAAAATGTTACAACACGTTAACGCAAGTGACTAAAACGTAACATTTCATACACAAGTGACTAAAATATAATTTGAGGTAAACAAAAATGACTATTTTGATAGTTTACCTTTTCTTTCTGTTTTATAATTAAATTTTACTTATATTTAAAAAAATTAACATGTTAAAGTTAACGGTCAAAGAGTCTTTTTTTTTTTATGTATTTTGACGGTTCAAGTAGCCGATTGAGTGAAAAAACGCTAGAACTTAGTCGCTTCTTTTTTGAAAAAGTTTGAGGACCTTTTTAATGCATTTTAAAAATTCAAATACCCAATTGAATTCAAAAAAAAAAATCATTGCTTTTCTTTGAAAAAGTTTGAGGGCTTTACACCCTTAAGCCTAAAATGAATTAAATATGATACAAGCACCAGAGGCATCTCTCACCATGCAGGTTGTGATTCCTACAGTTGAAGCAGATGTTGCATTTGGCCTTGGGAGATTAAACTTAACTAATTCTGAAGTTAGATCCAGGGTGTCAAAAGCTTTGGATGCAGCTGGCATGTCTGAATACCTACAGGTAAGATTTTGTATGCAATGCAAGAGCTTTTGGATAATAGTACAGGATGTTGAATAATGAATATTGTATGCTTACTCAAGGTTTATCATCTTTAATTTCTTCCAGAGGCCAGTTCAAACTCTTAGCGGTGGTCAAAAGCAAAGGGATGCCATTGTTAGGATAATAATACAGGATGTTTGAGACTTGTTAAAAAATATATTTGAAACTTGTAAGCTTAGCATTGTTGGTTAGTAGTAATATGTCCAAATTGGTGCAAAGCTTGCTGAAGGTGGGAAGTTTATGATTTGCCAATTCTTCAGTCGATGTCAATAGCTGTGGTATCATGACCAGTCATCCAATGACCAAAAATCTGCTTGGCTGATACAGTATTTGTAACTCATGGTGAGTCAGAACCCAATGATACCATGGAAATGGAAAATGAATGGTATATTGGGATCATTTTAATGGGTGGGATTCCAACTTTGAGGACAGGTTCACAATCTCTCATAGTTGAGCTCGTCTGACTGAAAGCAAGAACAGGAACAAGCAACCATGGTTGCTATAAAGGCTTCTAATTAAAACAAAAATGTTCAGCAATTTAGCTAAGTTTCGTTACTTGCGACTATCAGTAGCAATAACATGATCTGAGCGAACTTTGGTAAAGCTCGTCTAGTAACAAGCAAGGCATCAAAGCTTACGGGACCATTTACTTAACACCAAAAGTGTTTGAATTCTCATCGTAGGAGCTTGTTTTTGCAGAAAATAATAGAAAACTTGCCTTCTAGTTTTTGAGTGTGAAAGATCTTGTTAAGATGTGGTATACCATTGCCAAGTGCCAACCATCCAACCTGTAAAATGGCTTATTACTTAATCAGCTTCTTCCCAAATTGGATTAAACAGATTTTATATTTCTACTTGTCGTTCAAAGGATTGAACAGATTTCAATTGTCAAAGTTGGCTAAAACTTATAACCAATTAGCCTTTAAAAAATAGATGTTTAAGAAATTTAACTACGTACAACACTAAACAATAAGTTCAAGAAAGAAAATTTAGTATTGGGATTTGTATAATAATATTTTTGATAAGCTAATTTCAATATCAATACTTGTATTAAAAAATTCTATCATTTCATACTCTATATTTTATTTCGAATTTCATAACATTTTAAATCTCTTTCACTAAGCACCCAAGTTTCAAATAGATTCAAAATATTAGATTCACACACGTGATGTTCTGAATGAAGCTAACCAATTGGTCCACTTCCCTCCACTGGCTATGTGGCAGAGTTTTTACGTAATTACCCTTCTTTTTAAGACAATAATCGATAATTTAACAACAACAAAAAAAAAACAGCATATTTAAAGCCAAATAAATAAAATAAGTTAAATCCATTTTTATTGCATCATAAAACGAAGCACAAAGTCTTGCATAAAACTCAGCTAGGAATAACATTCTATCACCAAAAGCAAAATACAAATCATTGTAGCAAGATAAGCAATCAACTTTATTCAACACCATAAACCTCCTCCGACCGTACCAGCCGTCGGACATGGAGTGATCTGCAGACAAATACATTATTTTAAAAAGAAATAAACTTTAATTGATTAAATTATAACAAATACAATGATCATCTTAAATTTTATTTTATTAAATTGTTACGACTCAATAGAGCCCATGAAGTTTTGAATGAATGAATCATTCAAAAACTCAAGGGATGAGTGATAATAAATTTTTCAATGATTCAATATTGTTTTTGATTAGATTTTGTTTTATGCTTGAAAGATGATCCCACATATCCCACTGTTGAACTTAGCACCTCTTCAGCCAAAGTACAAAAAACAATATGTTGAGAAATTCATTTGGTTTATAAAAATAAAAATTCCAAGATTATAAAATAGCTAGAATGGTAAGAGCAACTAACCATACCTAGCTAGTAATCGAGGGAAGTATAACATGATTAATTATTAAATTTGGTTTAGTTTACATTTTATAAGGAAATAATATATAGAAACTAAATTAGTAGTTTGTTTAACTTTTTTTCTTCTTCTAACAAATAGAAGTAAAACAAGTTTTGAAAACAACTAAGAAAAACCATAATCTGTACTTACAAGATGTTAAAGGTTCAATTTCTTCCACAAGAAAACCATGAAATTCGATCAATCAAATGGTTCATTTCCATGGCATTGGTTAAATCGTTCTCTTATTTAGGATATATTTAAATTCACAAGGCTATTGATTCTTTCAAATAATTCATGGCATTGCATTGTTTATTTATCATAGAGAAACATTTGAAATCTTTTCACCCCTTCTTTTTACACACACATTTACATATCAATAGGTGACAAAGAAAAGTTAACATATATATAAGAAACTATCAATAAATAAAAGAGAAAGATGGCTCGCCAAACTTTTATTGTTGCTGCACTTGTTTTCATGGCTTTTGTTGGGGCATTACCCGTTGATTCATCACATTCATCAACCCTTTCAAAGTTACCATCTTCTTCACCTTCGAAGTCACCATCTTCTTCTTCCCCAACTTCTTCCCACAAGTCTTCCTCTACCAAGTCGCCATCACCATCAAAATTCAGTGGAGGAGCACACAAGTCATCTACTTTTAGAGCCCCAAAGAGTTCTTCAAGCTCCCTTGCTAACTCTAGAAAAATTGATAGCCCCAAGGCTAATAAAGGATCCTCTTTTGAAGCTGAGTCTTCCGAGGAGGTTTCATCTCCTCTTTCGCTGCCAATTGCTGATGATGATGTTTTCGACTCCCCTTCTCTTAGCTCTAAAGACAAGGCTACCGTTGTTGATAGTGTAATCCCTTTATCTAGTAGTAGCAGTCTAGCACCATCACCCTTTAATGCAATTTCTATCAAAGCCACCACTAGCATCATTAGTGTCATAGCTATTGCAAAATGCTTCTTCTTTTTGGGTTTACATGCATAAGTTCATTGAAGGCTTTGAGATAGTGGTTTCTAGGTACATATAATACCATAAAAGCAAAAGCAAAATAAAAAAATTCATTTATATGCTAACTAATTAAAGTTGTACTCCTAGGCTTGGAACAAAAGTTAACATACTTTGTATTCTAACCATCAATATTATTCTACTACATAGTTGCCTCCAATCATTTTTTTAACTAGATCTTTGAAGTACTTCCTTCACAAGAACCTATTTCGTTGTTTTTTTTTCTAAACAAAAATATTATTACTATAAAAAAAATTAGATAGTAGGTACTTGAGAAAATAAAAGAAAAATAGTCCTTAACCCTTAGCCCATGCAATCTCTAAGTATCTCACTAGCTCATGAACTTTTCTATATTGTAAGTTATAGCCTTTGCCAACATGTTTGCAAAATAATTAATCTTCCTATGAATCTTATAAGAACAAAAATTTCTTATGGAAGAGATTAGGAAGTCAATCTCATTGAAAATTTTATAAAATCTCCAATTCATTGATTTGATATTCAAGCTCCACTACAAAGCAAGGATGGAATCTTATTCAACTATAAAATTCCAAATTTTGTACGACTCAAATTTCCACAACAGTTCAAAAGATATTTATCATCCACAATTTCTCCAATATTTTTGTGTTGAACACCAAGAGGGCATGAAAACATTCCAATAATAGACCCATTAGCATCTTTGAACACCCTACACATCCTGTGAAGAAAACAATTGATTTACAACAACAAATTGAGCAGTTATAATTGCTAAGCATAATGGCTAAAGAACATAACACAAAAGTAATTGGTTATGCAATTTAATTTTTATCTACATATGTGGGGCTTTTTCCAAAGAGACAATCCACTATCTTTAACCTCGTACAAATATTTATTTAAATCCAACCACTCCCCAGTGTAGTTACCTCACCTTTGCACCTAAGATCTTAGTAGGATCTAATGCCCTAAGTACTGTAGTTAATTTTTCATTTGTACTTGTAATTTTTTAGCAAATTGGTTTTATAAAATTTCATCATTTTCATTAATATCATTTGTATTTGTCTTCAACAATTTTTGCACGTAAAGCAAAATGAACAATAAAACTTTGGCTCATTGATTATGTAACACCCCAAACCCGAATGAGTTGGTTCAGCCTGAGTCTGGTGTGCCATATTAGCCACAAGAGTGACTCTCCATTTAACTCCCAACTGATCCTCTAACACACCACAAATTGAAGGATAAAATATGTGCTAAGTTATCACGATGCAGTGGAATATCATATTGTCATGCGTGAAACATAAAACATGCAAGCTTAAAACATTTAAAACATAGGAGGAAGAAGATTCACAAAAACTTAGAACTTATTCATAAGGTTCGCACAACAACCTAGATTCTCATAACAGAATAAGTCCATGATACAACACAGGTTCGCATAACATCATAGGTTTGCAATATAAAGGGTCTTACATGCAAGGGTTTGCTTACATGTCAGGATTCACAATCATATAGGGAGTCGCATGCATAAGTACTTTGCAACAGTTCTGGCTCACATATGTAGTTAAGGAATATTCAGAAAAAATTTTAAAGAACATATCATGTCACACACATAAGGAAGAGAAATAAAATTTAATATTTTATTCAGATCGAAAGAGAAATTATCAGAATGACACAGTCAAGTATCTAACTACATCATTCACAAAATTGAAAATAAATAAACCTAAGGAAAATTAAGTCTAATAACATTAGAATAGTCAATGAACAAAATATCACTAATCCCAAGCAAATATCTACATTGCTTTTTTTATCTCGGGTTCATTGGTTCCTATCCTAAGTTTAGCCTCACTTGGAACACTTCTCGCCATTGCCTTCCACGCGACCTACTTATCTGCGAAGTAAGAGAGGAGTGAGTGAGTTATTTGAGAACTCAGTGAATATTTGGTGTCACCCTCCATGTTAATGTTGCCGGAGAAACCCAACAAAAATCTTGATGATGAAGAATTGTTAGAAAACTCCATTGATTTTGAGAGCTTATTAGGTGAAGAAGAAATATGTGAAACTCACTAAATAATAAGGAGCATTTACGTAACTTTGGACACCAATTCCTTTCTCTTTTTCTTGAAATAGATTGTCAACGTCTGCTCTGCGGGGCTCGCCCAGAAAAAAGAGCACAAAATATATTAACAGTAGTTTTCTAAAGAGAATATAAATAAAAATTGTTGGAGCCTAATTTTGATCGGCCCAAACCATTTTGAAATTAAATTTATTTTGAATTCAATTTAAATTTGAATTTAATTTAAATTTAATATTATTATAAAATTAAAAATAAAAGATGTTCAAAAATTACAAAGCCCATCTAAACCAATGATCCAATTACAAAAATGGCCCAAACCTAAAAACAAAATCACAAGCCCAAAGCTTAAGGCAATTAGGAAACTCCAATTTCCCAAACACCTTTCCAGCAGCTCCTATGCCCCCTACTTGCCATTGCAACCACTTCAACCTACTCTATCACCACCCACTACTATCATTACCTGCAAAGGAAGACAGGATGAAAGGATAAAAAAATAGCCAGTACATTGTAATATTTGGCTATAAAAGCCGTATGAAAAATTGTAAAAGGGGACCTCCCTAAAAATTTTACAAGCAATAGAAATCAGAAAATTCAATGGGAAATAACAAAAAAAGATTCAAGCCAGAAAATTAATGGTGGTATTTTACAAGGTATATTAACACCCACATATACATATACACATATACATAAATTCGTATACATGGATAATCTGTTTATATTTGTGCTTATCTATTTTTTTTATTATTTCTGATATATATATAAATATATACACACATGCATATGCACAGATCTTTATTTTTATTTTGTTCTTTTTCCTTCTTCAATTTGCACACATATACATAGATTCATTCAAAATTTTTATCTTGTCCAAGGGAACATATATGTGTAAAAAATATATATATAAATAAAAAATATATTAAAACCCAAAAAATAAAGTAATTGTTTTAAATAAAGAATAAAGAAATTATTTTCGGTTTTTTTTCTTTTTTGAGGGATTAGATCGATAAATCTGAGCCTCGATCTATGTTTTAATCCCCCCCCAAAAAAAGTAAAAGAACTTACCTTGGCCGCGGCCGGCGGCGGCAAACGGTGGTGCGACAACGAAGCAGCAATCGGACGTCCATCGATGCTCAAACGGCCATAGATGGAAGAAAAAAAAGAAGAGTTCATGAGAGGAAGAGAGAAAGAAGAAGAAAGGAAAGCATTTTTTTGAAAATTAAATGAATAAAGTGAGTTTTTTTTGTTATAAATTTATCTTAAATAATTCCCCTTTTTATGCCATGTCGTTTTGGCATGGAAGCAGATTTTTTTTAAAAATGGAGAAATTTCCCCTTTAGTCCTTTAACATTTTTTAAATCTCCAATTCAGTCTTCTTTATACTTTTAATTAATTGTAAATTGGCTCGATAATTTACTTTGATTATCAATTTAATCCTTCAACATTTCAAATGCACCATAAGCTGCCACATGTCAACATCTTGGTGTATTTCTGCATATAGTCCCTTCTATTTTTAATTTGTTTCAATTTACTCCTTAAATTAACTTCTATTTAATTACAAAATTGGTCCAAAATTTTTTCAAGATTTTCAAATTAATCCCTTGACTTCTGGATGCCTGTGGGGCTGCCACGTGTCACCTATTTTTGGTTTTATTACTTTGTAAGTCCCTAAATTGTCTAGAAATTACATTTTGACCCCAAAACTTTCTAAAAATTATATTTTGACCCCAAAAATTTTCCGAAATTATATTTTGACCCCAAAACTTTCTAAAAATTACATTTTGACCCCAAAACTTTTCCAAAATTACATTTTGACCCCAAAACTTTTCTAAATCCCATTTTTAACCCTGATTACACCAAAATTTACCATTTTGCCCCCGAGTATCGAAAAAGTCTTGTTTTAATCCCGATTGCTTCATTTCTTTAAATAATATTTGCATTTAATCTTAATTGTTATACCCCGTTCTTTGTGTTCGTTTTATTTTCACTTCGTGTAATTCGATACTCATTATAAAATTGCTCATTCATTGCGTATTTGTTTAAAAAATCGTTTTCACAAATTTTTAAAATTAAGGCAATATTCTTTAATTTCGCGTTTCGAAATCTTGCGCCTTAACTTACTAGGTGTAATTTTTCTTCAAACCGAAATAATCGAATACCCTTAATCAAGGCGATATTTCTTATCTTCGATTCCTAAAATTTGCTCCTTAACTCACTAGGTGCAATCTTTCGTTAAATCGAAATAATCAAATATCATTTTTTTCAAAAATAAAAAGGTTTTGCAAAGGAAAGCTCGTTATTTTTGGATCTCGAAATATTATGTCCTAACTTACTGGATGTAATTTTTTCTTCCTCGATCACTTTAAAATAGCGAGACTTCCAAATGAAAAAATAATTTCTTTTAAAAATAACTCATGCATTCGAGGATCGTATTTTAAACTTTATTCGAGTTTTTAAGGTTTACAAATTAAAATCCGAAAATAATCAAAATGATACCAATTTTGGGCGTATGAGGGTGCTAATCCTTCCTCATGCGTAATCGACTCCCGAACCTATTTTTCTGGATTTCGTAGACCGACATTTTTAACGTTTTAAATATTTTATGGTGATCCAATCACACCCAAATAAAGATTGGTGGCGACTCCCTTTTTATTCCCATTTTTCTTCTTTTTTTCAAAACTTAAAATGATTTTTTCGAAGCTTCGTTTTCGAAGTGGTTTCAACAAAAATGATTACAAAATAGTTTTAAAAAACATTTTTTTCGTAATTATTTTTATTTAAAACAGTTTTAATTTCTCCTAATAGTTTATAACTTTTTATTACAAGCTTTAAAGAACCATATTTTTAAAATAATTCTACCATTTTATTTATCTAAAAAAGTTATATATTTATTTGAGAAAATAACAAATTTTGATTATGCTTAGCATCTTAAAAACATTAATTAAAATATTAGGGAAAAATGTTTAGAAAATAATGGATTATTTGTAAATTTTGGGATTCATGTAATCAAATAATTATTTAGAAAATAATGAATTATTTGTGAAAGTGAAACTTCGATGCAATTGACAGTGATATTACATTTGAAAGTGATTGTTTCATGTATTCTGTATATTCTATTGAGTTTATCGGAAGTAAAATAAAAAGTGTTAGAAATAAACTAACGTGATAAAACGAAATTTAGATCGAAAGAAATAAAAGAAAGAAAATTATGTGAATTAAAAGGATAAAGTATGATATAGGTTCAAGAAATTAAAAAATTAGAAACAAGGAAATTGTTACAATAAGGAAATTTCAGAGATATGAAATAAAAATAAAATAAAATGACGATATTAATCCAGGAATAAGTCAAAAAAAGAAAGGGGAATTGATCATAGATCATTTAAAGGTAGTTTTGATAGACAGAAATTTTCCGTAGATTTTAAATATATTGTGGTATAGATAATTATGTGATTAAAGTATAATAAAAAAATTGATTTAATATGATTAATTAGTGAATATTAATTTTTTTACGATAAAAAGGGATTAAAATTAAAAAGTTATGTAAGTTTACAAGAAAATATTTGATAAATAAAGAATGTAGTAGAAAATGTAAAATTATGCTATGTGAATAAAAGTGTAGAATAAAAAAGAATTGTGAAGATGATCAAATCGAAAGGAATTTAAGAGTAAATAGATAATGAAATTCATGGTTAGAAAATCAAGAAAATTTCGAGGACAAAATTTATTTTAAAGGGAGAGAAATGTAATACCCCTAAAACTGTTATATTTTAAAAAAATTAGAAATAAGCTAGATGGTGTACAATTAATTTTTCGATAAAGTAAAATAAGGAAATGAAAGTGATTAAAGAGGAGGTTGATGAGTATCAAAGAAAGTTGAAATGAGAAGTATGTTGTGGTATACTAAATTAAAGTAAGGATTACATCGTAAATATGTAAAAAGTTCTGAGGCTCAAGTACAATTATTTGAAAATTGAGGGGTTGCAGTATAAAAATGAGAAAAATTGAAGGATCAAAAGTAAAAATAACCTAATTTCTTAAAACATGAAATTGGGGTGCAAGGATCAAATTGAATGAATGGAAGAAATATGAGGGACTAAATTGCAATTCTACCACATATGAGTAATAACCTCGAAAATTAGATAATTTTATGGTGTAATAATAACCTCAAAAATTTTACTTGATAAGTAAAATTATTTTCTTTAGTGGATAAAAATAATATAAAAGTTATGGTTTTAATTCAAATAAAATAAATTTAAATATAATAAAATTATTTTATTTTCTTTCTAATTGTTATTTTTAATGCTCTAATTATATTATAATATGCACTTCCCATTAACACAGTCATATTTTTTTTAATTTTTTTTAAGCCAAAAATTTAATGAAATGTGATTAGATAATTGGGATGAGGCACGGGATGAGATGACCAGCCTGTTTCATTATATCCTTTCTCCGTATGGTACGGCTAATCAAGATTTCAAGGTCTCAAAGTGTTGAGAGTGGATGCTTGGTGCAGCTGCCGCTAACTGTAACATTCCCCCCACGACATAGAGAATAGATAATTCATAAAAACCCGTTCAACATAACCATAGCAAAGAACAGCATGAATCTGTCTACTCTTGCTCGTACCTCTCTGCTTCATCTATCTCCTCTTCGCTCAACTTCTTCTACGAGGTTTAAAACCCCCCATTGGCTCCCTTATCCATCAAATTCTTTTCAGCTACGCATTTTCTCGAGCAGTTCATGCCTTTTCCCCTTTTCGGGCCTTTTTCTTCTTGTGGGTGTTTCAGTTTGTATTGTTTGGTTGCAGGGATAATGCAACAGAAAGTGTTGCCATCGAGGGTCGTAATATTAACTTCTCAGTTAATACGAGGCAAGGCAAAATGGTGCCAATTCTCAAGGATTGTTCAATTCGGATTCCTTCGGGACAGTTGTGGATGCTTCTTGGACCTAATGGTTGTGGTAAATCTACCCTTTTAAAGGTACGTCCTCAAAATTTATTTTTTACCCTATATCAGTATAAGCATCGATAATCTAAAAGAGAATGCTACTTGCCTCAACTGGCTCGGATAATGGTTCAACTTCAATTTCCTTATGAATTTGCCAACTTTCAGCATTGGGTTTTTCAGATTGCCATATATGCCATGTTTAGGGAGTAGCAATATCTGGGGAAAAAATGGCTTTTATAATGGGCAAGTAGCATTGGTCATATAAGAAACATTAGGCTGCCATTATGAGTTTGATAAACTGTTGGTTCTCTTTTAATTTTGAAAATATGGCCTGGATTAAAAGAGTTGGCTATGTTGTGAGTCATGCAGATCTTGGCAGGTCTTTTGACCCCTGCAAACGGGGCTTTATACGTTAGGAGGCCAAAGAGTTATGTATTCCAAAATCCAGACCATCAGGTTGGTTCTTTTCCTTGGGAAATACCCTTGTAAAACTATATATGTTTTGGATTCTGTTCTTGGCTTCCTTTTGTTACCATCAGACCAATGAGTTATGTTTCCCAGCTAATGGTTTTTGTTTGGGGGTGCTTATGTTGGAGATGTTATGGTTTCTAGAACTATATAGTTATGTATTCCAACTAGATTTGACCATGAGTTTGCAAAAACCACATTGTTGCTGTTAGATGGTTAACCATAACTATTTCCGTTCATATTTGGTGATCAAAAGAAGAAGAAATAGTAGTGCTAAGCTTATGACATATGTGAACTATTTAGGAATTATAGTTGAAGCTTGAAGTGATTTTAGACTTCTAAGGATTACTTGATTTCACTTGTATGAAGCTTTTGTGGCTGAGGTTGCATTTACTTGTAAACATTGTTAAAGGGGTGTATGTGTTTTGTAAAATTGAAGGACTAGGAAGATATATTTTTATACGTTTCTTCTGTTCTTACAGAAGCTATGTGTACAAGAAGACTGCCTTCCTGAAGTTTTTGCACCTGACTATTGTCTGATTTATTACATTCATAGCTTCAGTTGGTTATGGATTTATTTTTTCAAAAGTTTCTTCTCTGATATTTCCTGACTCGCACATCAGGTCTAGTCAACCTTCTTTTCCATTTCAGCTCTCTGGTCATATCTCGTAGTCTTGTAGTTGAACTGAGTTTCTGCGTAGTCTCTAATGCTAATGCCTTCTTCATTGCCAGTTCGTTGCCACATAGGAAGAGCATGAACTAATTATTTTGCCAGTTGAAGGTGCCTATGTTCTCTTATCCTAGGCATAGGATAAGGATATCAAGTAACCTTGAAAACATGGTACCTCTGCACCATCTGTTACAGTTCTTTTGCAGAAAACCAAAGCTTAAGAAATGATGAATGATCATCCCCCCCCCCCCTCTCCCAATTCTACTTTTTCGTGGATCTGACAGGTACCTTAAAGGTATTGAATGTCCATATAAAAGTAGAACTTGAGAATTGAGGAAGAAAATTGTGGATCCCCTAGAGTGCCTTTCTAAAAGTTCAGTTACGTTTATAAAAGAATTTTTAGAACATGGTGATAGATTTAGTTATTGAAATGGTATATTACTTGTTTCTTCTTCGTGTTAGCTTTATGTTTTCTTTTTCCTCTCTCTAATTGTTGTGGTGGCCCACAATGCACTCTGCTAACTGAAAGGATTGTGTCTGATTTGGTTTCTTGTACAAAATACGACTAGATATGATTGTTTTGAAAGCCTTCTGCTGTTTTTACAAGAATTATGACTTTTTTTTCCTCCTTTTTTCCTTCATCCCTAAAGGAGCCATTCTCGGGCCTGGATTGATTTTCTTTGCTGCTATCAACACCAGCTTCAGCACTATTACTTCTAGAGCTGCTACTTGTGCTCTGTTGTATACATGCCAATGGTTATGTCCTGGGTGTTTTATCTTTAAAACAAAACGTAAAATCGTGATTGTAGTTCATTTTCCCTTTTTTGAAGAAATAACTTTTAATAAGTATGTCATCTTATTAGCTGCTACTGCCTTTTCCTTGAAGTTACGCTTCTGTGCTGCAGCCTTTATAATGTGTATGTGCTATCTTAATGACTGCATTTTGTTTAATGACCCCTTTTGGGCCTTTTGGCCTTTCAGACATGTCAATATATTGGACAAAAATTTGTCTCTTAATGATTTTGCTGAGCAACAATACTGATATGAACAATCTTTTATAGTGGTAGTAGATTTCTAAAAGGAACTAACCTGAGTTTACAAACACCAGAGGCATCTCTCACCATGCAGGTTGTGATGCCTACAGTTGAAGCAGATGTTGCATTTGGCCTTGGGAGATTAAACTTAACTAACTCTGATGTTAGATCCAGGGTGTCAAAAGCTTTGGATGCTGTTGGCATGTCTGAATACCTACAGGTAAGATTTTGTATTCAACAGGTTCTGGATAATAATACAGGATGTTAAATATTGCATGCTTACTCAAGGTTATCATCTTTAATTTCTTCCAGAGGCCAGTTCAAACACTTAGCGGTGGTCAAAAGCAAAGGGTTGCCATTGCTGGTGCTTTAGCTGAAGCATGTAAAGTTCTGCTTCTGGATGAGCTTACGACTTTTTTGGATGAAAATGATCAGGTGAGTAATAGTAGACACAAGGTAGATTGTGTATCAATATTCACTGATGCAGGTTTTGCACAAGTGTACAACATGTTAAAATGCACAAGAAACAAAAACATATAGTAAGACAAGCCTAGTAACAGTTACAACTGTTGGCATAGGAATTGTTGAAATCGCATTATTGCCTTACTTATGAACGCACCATTAAGCACTGTATAGATTAAACAGCATATTTCTTTTACTTCTAGGTAACTTAGTGGTCTACTTTCATAATTCTATGAGGGAATAAAAAGGAAACAACAACGAACCCATAATCTTCATCTGGTCCATACAGTTGCAGTTTAAGTTTTAAGAGTGGTGTGTATTATATGTGATCCTGGATATTTCTACATAACTGATTATATAAATGAGCAAACAGTTACTTATTCCTTGATAGTTCGAGCTTTTTGTCTGAATCAAAGCTCTTGGTATGATCTGATTAGATGGGGGTGATAAAAGCAGTTCAGAATCTTTTGGATGTATCAGGAGAAGTCACAGCATTGTGGGTGACCCATCGTTTGGAAGAACTCGAGTATGCCGATGGTGCAGTATACATGGAAGATGGAAGAGTGATTATGCATGGTGATGCAGCAAGCATAAGTAAGTTCATCAAAGCCAAGCAATCTTCGTATATCGACCGTATAAATTCTTGAGTCCATTGCCTCCTTTTTTTTCTTCCTCTCTCTATGTTGATTATCTTTTGTATAATAAATTTACAATGTTTGAGCACCGATTACCATGTCAGCTTACTGTGTTTTGGTAAAGCAAATGTATGATTATGAATATGATTTTGGAGCCTGTTTGAACATGCTTTGTTTGACTGTAATCTAATTTCACTGTTCCCACCTCACTATTATTGTAATCTTCTCTCAATTTAAATGCTAGCTTTATGTAGAGTCATCTATGAGAGACTACCACTACAATGGTAATGCATAAATTCCACGTTTTTATATCATATAAAATATTGCATAGTTTTCTCAGGTTAGGAATTTAATATTATTCTTTGTGCATTTTCAAAAAAGCAGGGAATCATCTGTAAGCCTGCAGATATCCTGAAATTGATTCCAACTTTAGAGTATTGATTTTAAAAGGATAAGACTGAAATTTAAAGAATATATTCAACAAGCTTATCTTTTCAAACTCATACATAGCATGCATTCATACCTTTCACACTCACTCTATAATATATATACAGTGCACTTGTTTTGACAACCTTTTTATTCAACACAAATGCAACCCATCTATATTAGTCATTTCCCACTTACCTTCCCCCAACATCCCAAATTAATTATAAATATACAACCTATGAATTCTTATCGTATTTTAGCTGAAAACATTATATTGGGTTTGGTGAGCCAAATCACTTTTCTTGCCAACATTTGGCAACTGGCAACCGGATTCTCCTCCATATATATATATATATATATTTATCTTCATTTTTTGGCTGTTCAATTTATTAATTACATAATCCTGAATTTTTTAAGGTGTTATTTTTTTAACTTCATTTTATTCTTTTTATCCCAACCAATCCAATTTGAAAATTTTGACTCCCCCCTGCATAAGTGACCTAGAAAGGCAAAATCTTTATTTTGATTGAGAAATGAATAAGAAGAACATGAGTGCCATGCCATGTGGAAGAAATGCGAGTTTCATGCTCTTCTACAGCTGAACCCATGTTTAAATTACATGTAGTGATATCCATAGGCAGACTGAGTTGGAGTTTGGGTTTTTTTTTTTTTAATTTCCTTAATTCAATTCGGTGATTCGTTTCATCATTAAAAAAAATTGCAAACATTTTATGTTAATTATTAAAAATTTAGTAATAATTTAAACTTAAAAAACTCTTTGTCCAAAACTAAATCCATCTACAAATTTAATGTGTATATATTATTTGATACCCATTCACTGTAGTTATGACTTAAATCCATTCATCTTATAAAAAAAACTTAATTTATTTTTATTATTTATTCGTGAATAGATAAAGAAAATGGAAGTGGACTTTGGTGGCATTTTTTGTGTGGAGGAAAACGGTCCGCCCAACATACGAGACTGCGACCTTGTCAAAATCTTTATAAAAAAAAAGCAGTCATTTTCACTACAATTGAAAAAAATAAATAAATAAATAAATTTGGAAATGGGGAAGAGAGAGGAAAATGTGAAAGCAAGCTGAGTCAACCATACGTCAATAAACTTAATGGTACGGATTTCAGTATTGGACTTTGTGTAAACTGTGAAGGAAAACTATACAAATACCGTTAACATATGATTTATAATCATCATTAACATATCTAATTTGAATTTAATTTTTTAGAATTACCTCATTTTGACTTTCAAAACCCTACTCTGTTTTTTATTGAGTTTTCAAATATAATTATATATGAGTATATATCCCATTAATTAAGATTAGAATCAATTTAATATTTTATATAATAGATTAAAGTTTGAAATATATAAAAATCTAGATAATATTACAATTTAAATCTAAAATAATTTGGAGGAAACTCACATAAAATTTATGTAGAGTGAAACTTGAATTCAAGCACTTTCGAGGCCTAAATTTTTTATTTTCATAATGTTATTAGTAGATTTAAATTAATTTTACTATTAATTTTATTACTGATGACATAATTCTTTTTATTTTATCGTATAATTAAAGTAAGATGAAAATCAAATCAATTATGTTAAATCAATAATAAATTTAAATGTCAATTGAATGCTTAAAACTATTTTTTTTTAAAATTAATGGTATTATCATAACTTGCAAATAATATTATAAAAATTAAAAAAAAATTCAACTCATTTATAAAATAAAAAATTGTCACATCTTATATACCAAATAATTACCTGTAATTATACCTACAACTTTTAAGCATATTGGGTTGCCAAAATTAATAGATAAGTAAATTAAGGGTGAGTTTAGATGGAAAGTATGTTTACTTGTGATTAGGGTAAAAAACAGTATAATGATGTTATAACATGAGATAAAATAAACTAAACGTATCGATACGTAACTCATTACCCATTCAAATCCAACCTAAAGCTAGTTAGGAGAAGAATATTGCAATGACGTGGAAAAGAAATTGAGGATAAGTTGATTCCTTAAAAAAAGCTTATAATATTCATAGATTTTTTTTAATGATTTAAATTGGGATATTTGTGAAGTAAATTAGATATTTGTTGTATGAGGGTGAGTCAATATTGGGGGTGTTCATAATTTCAGTGAGTAAAATGAAGATTCAAAGTTTAGGCCATTACCCACTCTTGAGGTCACTTTACCCAATTCCCCACTTCAAGGAAACCCATTTATTTTGTTAATAATTGACACTATCATTACCATCAGTTTAGTTTCTTAATGTGAAGTCCAAGTTCGTACGTAATCAAGTTTAATTAAAGTCTTTATTGAATTAGGTTCTAAGGAATTCAATTTAGTTTGAATTTTTTGATTGAAGAAAATAATGATAGACATCCAATTCCAATTTATTATAAATTTATTGGATATTAATTTTTTAAAAATTTAAGTTGAACCCTTAATTCATAAAATGCCACGTTAAATTTTACAAATTTTAGTTATTTTGAATTTAAATTATTATCTTTTGTCAACATAATTTTTATATGTATGTGTTTAATCCATTTATTTTAGATTCATTTCGTATTTAGATTGTTTCATAATACTAAATTCTGGATTCTTATCGACTATTTAAATATCAAGTTAATTTGATCTTTACAATATTAAATTTTTTATCAACTCTTAAATCGAACGAAAAAATGTGTTTAAATGCTCGAACCCACATATTCTTAATTAGTACAATAATAACAATGTCACCTAAATTAAAACTCAATTGATAAAAAAAATACTATTGTTAGATGAAAAAGACAAAAAATAAATTCAAATAGAAACCGAAATCTAAAATTAATACCCATCAACATGAAAATAACTCACATCAAATTTTTTTTTTCAACATTAATATCATTATAAGTTCTTATTGTATCTGTGTTTTTATACAATGCTTAAAATTATCTATAATCCTTCCCGAACTCTTAAATAAAAGAATATTAAGCTATAATGCACTTAAACCCGAATTCTCTTACATTGATAACAATATTAATATCAATCGAATTAACACATAATTGGCAACTCAAATGAAATATTCTATCTAAATATTTTTTTTAAACACCTTTAGCCTATCGGGTGGATATTAATTTTATCTTTTTTTTCAAATTGAACAAAATTTGGTCTGAATATATCTAAAATATTTTTGTTGCAAACAATGAATTAAGCAATTAATTAATTAATCTAAAAAAAGGCAATTAATCAAGCAAGGGGCTGTACTTTAAGCTAAGCAAAAAGGTAGGCAATAAATGCCACTCCATAGGGAAAAAGAACCAGTGTCAAGAAAAACACAAGGTCTATCGTTCAACCACCCATCAGCCAACGGGAAAACAAAGAAATTTCAAAAGCATAAAAAAAAAATCCCAATAAGTCAAATAAAAAAGGAAATCGGGGAGGTTTTTATTGAAGAGCCAGTTGTTTGTATATATATATATATATATTTTTTTTTTTGTATACGTTATCAAACAAACTCTTTAGACTCTTAGCCCTCTCAACTTCCCTTTTTTTATATTCTTCTTTTTGTTCTTTGCTTTTCTCGCTCAAATCTCAAAAGGGTCTTTTCTTTTTCTCTCTCCAAGTTTCTTAAATCTATTCTTCTTTGGATTCTCACTGTTGGGTTTCTTTCTTTGATTGTTACAGTATAGAATTTGAATGCTGTTTATGCATTCAAATTCCGGAGCTATCAATTTCTGAGCTTGATGGGTTCAAGGTATTTACTATTTTTCTCTTTCCCCCTTTGGGTTTTCCTTTTTAATCTGGAAATTAAGTTTTTTTTTTTTTTTGCTGTTTCAAATAAAGTTTGATACTTTGCTCGTGAAGATCAAAAGGGGAAATTATCCAGCTTTGGGTCTTATCCAGCTGTTGTTGAAGTATAAGTTTTAGATATGGATAATAATTTTTTCTGTATTTTTTTTAATAAAAATAAGGTGCCGATCAGTACTTCAAGTGTATGTTACATTTAATGCTGGTATTAATTAATATAAATGTGTCTTAACTTGGTAAGTTACCCTTTTTGCTTGATAACTAATTTAAACCGGCTGATCTAGTTCTCTATAGTATAAAGAATAGGTTTTTGGTTTTGAGTAATATCAAGTCAGAACTGAAACAGAGAAGGTCAAGTATTGGGAAACTTGGAGTGGTAATTATTTCATTCGAAACATCTTGTTGCTTGTAGGTATAAGTTTAGTTTGTTCTACAATTTTATTTTTTATTTTTAAATTCTGTTGCTTTTATGATTATGCATATATTCTTTTGTTACTGTGTATAATTTTCGTAATTGTGTAAAAGGAGAACAAAGCTTAAGCTTAATTGGGTTTAGGGCATGTTATTTAGGGTCTTGTTTGATGATAGACATAAGGTTTATAAAGTAATGGCCATTTTACTATGTTTATGCATTTGGTAGCAAGGAATTTCTTATTGGTATACTTTTAAGCGTTTTAAGGAATTTCTAGTTCCATTGCATGCTTAGCAAATCGATCACCATTATTGTGTGCATCCATGTTATGCAAATTTCTCCAATCTGCTGGTGTTGAAACTCATAATGTTGTAAAGAAAGTGTTGCAAGTATTTTTAATAATTTAGAGTTATTGTAGTCAAAAGTGAAACTGAATGTAACTTAGAAGATGATTTTCAACTCCAGAAGCAACTAGGAAACTGAACTGAAGGTTTAGTAGTGCTAGTTACTTAAACAAATACTGTTGTTTATATGCTACTTTGTTTTCCATCAGAATCTTTTGTAATACTCATGGCTCCTTCTCTGGGTTTCTAGGTCCTTTATTTTTCCCTGATTCATTATGCCTTCAAGTTGTTGGCATTATTTCTAGCAGCAACAAACTATTGGTGCTGGAGCTCGTATATTATGAAAGATAGATATATGACTACTTAAGCATTGTTTCTGCTACTGTTACTGTCTATCCTTGATCATGTAATGTACAGTTTTCTTTTTGGATCTCAAGACTGAGTCTTGGATATTTCTTTTATTTGGAAGAACTCTGTCAATAGGTGCATCTCTAGATTCTCCTGATGGTCATTTTGAAAGGAATCACACCGAAAACAGCAGTATGGTTTCCCTTAAGTTTCATGAGCCAAATGGGGTGCTAGATCAGGGCCATCAAGCCTCTAGTCCAGTAAGAAGAGATGTTCACAGGTATTATTTAGTTATTTAACTGAATTTTCTGCACTTGCGTGATTTATTTTGCTTTTGCATTTTTAAGAAAGCTTCTCATATTATTAATTTCTACTTTACGGTTCTCCTAATTTAAGTTTTAGAATGTGGGATGATATATGGTTTTATTAGAAATTCTTTCTCCTTCTCAGCCATTTATTTGATTCCACCCTGTATACAGCTTCTCAAAAAATGCTTCTAATGCATGAAAACAACAAAGATTTTTTTTTTTAAATGAACTTTACAGCTTTGTTACTTGAACTTTTCCCCATTCATTTCGTATGGTAGTGTTTAGGTATGGAGAAGAGAGGATGGAGAGTGGAAGGAAGGTGCCTGGTAAGATAACCTTCACTCTAATTGCCACTTAAGTTTCGGACTGGATTCTGCTTCCGGATGGTGTTAAGTTATGAAGGAATGAAACTTGACTGTTATGTGTCTTGAAAGTAAAGTGGGGGTATCCTTCAAAAAAAAAAAATAAGTGAAGTGGGGGTATAGTTGCCGAAATTCTAGAAGTGATATAGGTCTTATCATTCCCTAAGTGTTCCAGTCCCCTTCTCCCTCCCTTTTCTCTTCTTTTGAGTGGCATGTGAGCTTCAGTAGGTTCAACATGTTTTTAGCTAGCATATCTTGTTAGCAAATTAAATGAAGTGAGATAGTTAACAGTGGTTATTGACCAACTTGTTCTGTTAATATAGGTCATTATCTGGAGTAAAGTTTCTTGAAAATGATGATCTGGATTTGGAGGATGGTAAGTTGGAAAAGGACAGGAATAAAACAGTACGTAGCAACAAGGCCGTTAAAATACAAAATCAGGCATTATTATCTGGCCTTGCATATTGCTTATCCTCCTGCAGTATGATACTGGTAAACAAGTTTGTTCTATCTGGCTATGATTTCAATGCTGGGATATCCTTGATGCTGTACCAGGTATTATACTGACACTGATATTCAATTGTTACGCTAGGATTTTTGTTTTTGTATCGTAGCAGCAGATTTTTATGTGTGATTCCATTAACCAGTTAAAATGTTTTCCAATCTCATAACAAGCTCTTGACTCTGTCTGCCTGCAGAACTTTATATCCGTTGTTATTGTGTCTATACTGAGTTCTATGGGCCTAATATCGAGAGAGCCGCTAACATGGAGGTTGATTAAAGTCTGGTTACCTGTAAATGTTATATTTGTTGGAATGCTTCTTACAAGCATGTTCAGGTATGAAGTTAATTTCTTGTGTGGTCATCTAGGTGAATCCTTGTTTGATTTTTCTTTTATATATCCATCAGCTGAAAGAATATTTAAAATTTCTTCCTTGTAATTCTATGCATGTGAATCAGTAACCTGCTACCATTTGAATAAATTAGTCCGCTTTTGCATAACCTCATCAAGGCTGTTTCATACTTTTGTCTTCTGAGCATTTTTCATGCTTTATTTCTATTCTATATATTTTTTTATCTCAGAAGACAGGATTACCAGGATAATCATCCATCTTAATAGTTGAATAGTACCTTGTTTAGGTATTGCCACTTTTGTATTGAGGTTTCTGTTTGAATTTTGAAAGAACTTTTACCTCTTGTTAATTAACCAAAAAGAAAGATGAAAAGACTTGTGCCCACATTAATTTACCTTATAAATTCCAACTAAAATCAACTGGACGACACTCAATATAGTCTAAATTGGTTATCTAGAAAGCCTAAACTATGTGGACTTTGCACATAGTTTGATGGTGAAGGCTGTGGGTTGGGGAAAGACAAGAGAGAAAAGGAAGGGGGAAAGAGATTTGAAGTACTTGATGAATTTCATTATTTGTAGCCTTATGGTCCAAACGATGTACTGAATCTATAATATCAAAGAGTCTCACTCTGTGATACTTGCTGATGGTCTGCAATAAAACCTTTATATATGAAAATTAACCATGTTTCTTGAGATTGTCTTTTGCCATTTCTGATTCTGTCATTCCTGCTCTTACCACGCATTCATCTTAGCATGTGCATTTCAACTACAGTCATCTTTTGATATGTTGCTTCTTCTTAGCCCAAACATTTCATACCTTATAACAAAGTAGGCCTGCTGTCCTAAAGAACCCCCTTCAAACTCAGAGGATATCGCAATTGTGCAAAACTATTGTTGCACTTTTCCAATTAGGTCACTGAGCCTTAATTATATGGTTAGCAATGCATCTCGGCATCTCCATCAATCATCATGACTTTTTTGAATTATGGCCCCTAGGTACTTAAAGTGCTCCGTGATTGGTATCACTTGACCATCAATGTGATCACTTCTTGATTGTTATTCCTTATTTTACTAAACATACACTTCATCTACCTAGTATTCAGATATATGTTTGATTTTATAGTCTCTTAAACAACTCCTGAGCATGGTCTATAGCTTTTGGTTGTACTTATAAATTTTCCAGAGATTATCTTAGGTGGAGGTAGTTGGAACATTTAGTTGTTAGTGCTTAGCCACTGTTAGTTGCATTTTTCTTAAAGGCTATTTCCATAAAAGACCTGCTGTCATGAATAATAGTGGTGAAAGCTCAAAATAGTGGATTCATATTTATTGTAGCTTGACTGCAATTTTTGTTGCTTTATGCAGTTTGAAATATATTAATGTAGCCATGGTCACAGTCTTGAAGAATGTTACTAATGTAATTACCGCAGTCGGTGAAATGTATTTGTTCCAGAAGCATCATGATAGCAGAGTGTGGGCTGCTTTGTTCTTAATGGTATGTTTATTAGATTAGTTAATTTGAGAAAGGAGAATACAGGAATGAGAATAGTTTAATCAACATGTTGCTCTTCTTATATTAGCTCGATGTTGGATATCATAGTTTATATCATTTCCTTTTAATTGCTTTCATTTTCCGTCTATAATCATTTTCCGTAAACACTTCTGTTAAATAAAGAAATAATTTTAAATAGCTCATATCACTACTTTCTAGGCATACTATGTCATGGTGCTTTGGGCCTTTTTCCTTTTATTGAAACTTCAAAAGATTTTCTCATGAATTGGAGCATCTATAGCAAACCTGGTTCTTTATTATGATGGTCTTATCTAACAGAGATATATTTTAATAAAAATAATCAATCTGGAAAGTAATCAGCTTAACTTGATTTCACCTTTGTGTAATTCTAGAGCCGTTATCAAGTTGTTTCCATAAGAAATCAGGTTACTTTGAAGTTGGTCTTATCTAAAGGAAATGTCTTATTACATACTCAGTTTTGAAGACTAATCAGCGTAACAAGATTTTGCTTTTGGATTGTGCAGATCATTTCAGCAGTTTCTGGAGGGATAACAGACCTGTCATTTCATGCCATTGGATATGCATGGCAGATTGTAAACTGCTTCTTAACTGCATCATATTCTGTGAGTATATGATGATATTGTGTGAATTATGAAAAAAGGATGTTTTGTGCTTAATTTAATAATTTTTTAGCCAATTTCTGCTCATAAATGTATTGCTAATGTTTCAATCTTCATTTGCTGTCTGGAAAAATAAAAGTCTACTTGTTGTACAAAGAAAGGTATGCTAAAGTATCAACTTGCAGCAACAGTATTAAATATCTACATGCAGACATGCAATATGTTAATAATGGATCAACCTTTTTGTCTCAAATTACTGCTTTTGAATGTTTTTATATAGATCTTGAATTTCTTTCCTATCTATTTCAGAATAATGTACTATGAGATTAAAAAGAGACATCATTTGGTAATAAAGCAACTATCATGTTAGCATACCATTACTGGTATTGTCTTTGCCTATATAGTGCAAAATGTCATGTGCATTAGTGATCTTCAATATGATACGTGCCAAAAACCTTAAGAGTCTAGGTAAGATCTATAGTCTTTGTTAGAGTGAGTAAATGAACATTTCTTGGTGAAGCTTAATTGCTGAATGTGCAGATACAGTAACGCTAATGTAATAGTTGAGACTTGAGATGTTTAAGACATCCACGTGTCATATTTATGGGGATCTAATGCCTTTTTTTTTATTCATTAGGGTTTTTGCTGAAGTGTCAGTTGCGTATGCCTCTTAAACATTGTAATCAGTTGTGTCTTGAATTTCTAAAAGTGAACTATGATATAGCTGCGAGTTCAGTTTGTTGGTACTTGCCATATTTAGTATTGGACTCATGATATTTTTCCTCCCACTTAATACAATTATGGATTGCAGATTGTTTATTCATCTCTAATTCATTCATTTTCTTTTAAATCTAAAATCACAATGATTGATTGATCATTTATTTTTTACTGGTGCAGTTGACTTTGCGTAGGGTCATGGATACTGCAAAGCAGGTCACTAAATCTGGAAACCTAAATGAATTTTCAATGGTCTTGCTGAATAACACACTTTCCTTGCCGTTGGGGATTCTTCTTATTTTTGTTTTCAACGAGGTTGATTATCTCTACACAACGTGAGTGCTTTTATCCCCCTATCTTTATTCATGTCAGAACTTCAAAGAACTATATTTGCATTGTAAACAAACAAATAAAGATGAACACTCTTTCATTGTCTAATGTTTTAATTCACATGATCTTTGTTGGGTTCTATTAGTTTTCAATCTTTGTGATTGGTTCAAAATATAAATAGCTTTTAGCATAAATGCTTCCATTTCTAATTTTTAATCGAGAGATAGTTGTTTAATTCAATATCATACAATCAATAGTTAAAGGGAGATCTGCCCGAGGGCTGGGGGCAGGGGGGGTTGTTAACAATTTAGTAAGTCCACGAGTCCCCCACTTCATGCTGTGTGTAACAGGATACATTTGCTTTGTCGCTGTTCATTTTAGAAATATAACAAATTTAAGTCTTAACATGTCCTGTATAAATTATAGATGCTGCCTTTGTTTCTTGCTTTAGATACTGCTCGAAGAATTAAGAGTTGACTAATTAACGGCACCATGGGGTGTCTGTCGAATAAAGGGCAATTCCTTGTTGCTAATGGGTTGTGTCAAGTGTAGATCCTAAACTTGAATTGGCTTCTTTCCTAAACAGTATTATTTCATCAATTGTTCAATTGTGGCCCCTTTTTTGTATAATACTGTACCTTTTCTTTTCCTTCTGTGGTTTGCGTTCACTGGCCATAGTCATTCACTTCAAATTTTCATTAGAACTTTAAACTTCTTCTATTCTAAAAAATTACTATTAGTTTTTTGCTTGGGCGTTTCAAAGCTTTTCTATTAGTTTTTTGGACCATCAAGGTGCTATCTCATGTTATTTGCTTTATTTTTGTTCATTAATTCCTTCTTTTCTTATTCTCAGCCCTCTTTATTCTAACTTTGTTCTTTATAAAACCAAAGATTGCATTAGCCAAAGTTCTTCAATTCATCAAAATAAAATTTCGTGGATCTCTTTGTCATTCATAAATCCAAGTTCTTCAAAACCTGTCTCCAATTTTGATATTCCCACAACAAGCAAATTCACCTAACTCTTCCTACAACCTATTTGCTTGTACATGATGTTGATATTGATGCAGTCTTTTCTTATTTCAAACCTTCTTAGTCACATGCACCATGCAAGATTGCTTTCCAAGGACCAATCTTTTCATGCTAGGATTTAAATACGTCAGTTTTAATTTTTGAGCTTAACAAACAAGTGCAGCTTAATTTTCAGACAGAGATTTTATTGGTTGAATGCCATCTAGCGAAATAACCCTCAACAACCAGTTTTGACTTTCACTTAACTATGAATTCTGGTAACTTTTCTTATTTTAGAGTTCTTTGAGGAAGCTCACTATCTTTAATTTACTTGACAGACCACTTCTAAGAAGGCCTGACTTTTGGTTGGTAATTACATTTAGTGGACTTTTGGGTCTGGCGATCAGTTTCACTTCAATGTGGTTTCTTCATCAAACAGGTGCTACCACATACAGGTAAGATGAAAAAGGGCTTAAAGGCCACTGCACCTAGTTACAAAAGCATTTAGCTTTGTACGAATAGACTGAAGTATCTTAGAAACATTTCTAGTTTTTGACAGTGTTACAGTGCATAATTTCTGGTTTAGCAAAGTGCAATTTCTTTAGAAGTTAGGTTATGCTAGACAGCTAGAGTACAGGTCATTGATCAATGCTAAGCCTGCGTTCTTTAAAATGTGGATCGGTTTATGGAATGAATGCAAGATCCACTGAAATTACATTAGACTTGTTTCATTAGTGGTTAAAATGTATCTATGTTTGTTATCTGCAGCCTTGTGGGATCATTGAATAAAATCCCTCTCTCTGTTGCTGGGATCGTTCTTTTCAAAGTCCCTACTAGTTTGGAAAACTCTGCCAGCATTTTCTTTGGTAAGGCTCAAGCATTTTCTTTTAACATTTCCCTGATCTCTTCCTTTCCAAGTTTCTTTAATAAGATGCCATTGCCATTGCATTTTGCAGGTCTTTTGGCCGGAGTTTTTTTCGCGAGGGCCAAAATGCGGGAGAAAACTCAATCTTAAAAGACAGTTATAGTCAATTTTAAAACTAGTGGCCAGCGTTTACCCTTAATGGGCCTACTGAACGCGAAAGTTTAGTCATTGGGCTTTCTTCCGTGGATACCTTGGAAACCAAAAAAAAAAAAGAAAAAAAGTGTTATAGTAGCCAGTATATTTATACAGTGGATGCATCCTCTTGAGTGAAGGTTTGCATATTGTGTAACATGCGCCCTGTCAACTTTTGAGCATTGTGGGAGTGTTAGAAAATTGGTTCCCAATGTAAGTGTTGTTTTTTAATTTTGGGGGGGCTAACTTTGAGTTTTTAGCATCTGTTTTTGATGCTAAACCAAAGTTTTCTATGTTGTACCTGTATCGGGGACCTTACTGTTTTTTTTTTTTAATCCTTTGTATTTTTACTAATTCTTGAATGTAATCAATGCATCCTTTACTCAAACTTCAATTTAAATGAGAGAAAAACGAAAGGGTTCACTCACCTGATATCTCAATTATTTTGCATATACAGTGATTCATTTTTAATATATAGCAATAGTATATACAAACATAAACCAGTCAACCCTCTAACTAAAAAGTTTTTTTTTTTTTACATAAATAAATAAATATCAGAATAGAATAAGGGGATTAATATTAACAAAAATAGACAAATATAATAGTGATTTATTGGTGTCGCTTGACCAATCGGTGGCACTGCTTTCTTATGTAAAATAATAATAATTTTGTTGGGTGTAGCCTGAGCAATCGATGATATTTATATTTTAAATATAAAATCTAAAATACGAATTTTTTTAATAGTATGCGTATAAAAATAAAAAAAATTATATTTTTTTATTGGTATCGCCGATGTGTCAAGCAATACCTACTTATTTTTAATATCATATATATTTTAAGTTGAAAAGAAAAAAAACAATGGTATTTTAATTTTCGGGTATTAAAACTCAGGCCTGTATTGATGGGTCACATCCGTGGCAAGCCGTCAGGTCGATGCCGCAAGACTGTCATGGATGTGACCCGTCGGTCACGGGCTCAAGTTCCAATACCCGAAGAAATTATTATATCAATTTTTTTTACATTCTTCTTCCTAACTTTATCTTTTAACTTCAATTATCGAAACACCTAAACAACTTACCAGCTTTAATTTATTATATCAATTGTTTTTTTTACTTTATTTTCAGCTTTAAATATTTTTATTATTATAAAAGGGGGTTGGTTTGGTCCCCAACCCCCACACAAAATTTTATACATCTGAAGGTCTCCCCTCCACCACTCCATGTTCTCTTCTTCAACAATGACGAAGGCTATCGATAGAATGCTCCTGTTCTTGTCTTGTGCAACCGCAACGAGGAGGATTTGCATATATTTCCTGTGCAATCAAGTCTCATCTACTTGCACAAACGGCTTACAATGAGGAAAGACTCGAATGCATGGACCAAATGTCCAAAACATACGGTGAAAAGTTCTTTTCCCCGGATGTAGTTGGTTGCCCCAATCGTAATAAGGCAACGTCTACAACTCAACGATAGTTCCTGGAACATACTCTTGCATTGCGGCAATCCACCCTTAGAGTTCATTGTACGACGCATCTCAATTTTCGTACAACTGATCCATGACCATCTGTTTAATCAACCATGTCTTCTGGTATGAAACTCGATAGTGGAACTATTCTTACATTTCGGCAATCATCACTGATATAAAAGTATAAAATTTTGTGTGTGGATTGGGGATCAAACCAAAATCCTTTTATAATAATAAATTTTTTATTATTATTTCTTTTTAAAGCTGAAAAGAAAGTTAAAAAAACAACAACAACTGATATAATAAATTAAAGTTGGTAAAGTGTTTAGGTAATTGAAGCTAAAAGTTAAAGCTGGTAAGAAGAAAGTAAAAAAAATATGATATAATAAATTTTTCGAGTATTGGAACCTAGACCCGTCAGTGGCATCGGCTTGACGGCCTGTCACGGATATGACCCATTGATCATAGGCCTAGATTTTAATATTCGAAAATTAAAATATCAAATTTTTTATTTTTAGCTTAAAATATATATTTTTTATTAAAAATAATTGGATACCACTTGACACATCAACGATACTAATAAAAAAATATGTTTTTTCATTTTCATACGTATACTGTTAAAAAACTTGTATTTTAGGTTTAAAATACGGGGGCCGCCTTTGGGTTTAAAATACGGGGGCCTCCTATGGGTTTAAAATACAGGGGCAGCCGATTGATCAAGCTGCATTCAAAAAAATTAGTTTTTTTTATATAGGAAAGTAGTGCCGTCGATTGGTCAAGCGGCACCAATTAATCACGGTTGCATTTACCTATTTTTGTTAATATTAATCTTTTATCCTATTCTGATATTTATTTATTTATTTTATATTATTTATGTTAAAAAAACCCAACTAAAAAGTGAAATTATGAGATGTTGAGCTAAAAAATAAATGAAAAAAAATGTTATTTATTATCTGATTTTGAACTTACAGTAAATAAATAAGGTGTTTTTGGAGGGGGGGGGGGGGGGGCGACAATTAAACTGAGGGAGGGGTGTCAACATTTTAATATCCTAATCACTTTAGCAGAGTATTTTGGCCAAAAAAAAATTTAAAATTAATTTTAAATTGTATTGTTGTGAGGGAAGAGCAACATCTTGATATTGTTCAATTATAAGGTGCGATGTGGTGGTTGTTCATTTTATTTTTTAATAATGAAGTTGGGGGTTCGATTGTTGCTTATAAGAATGAAGTACATTTCATGTCAGTTGTATTTTTTTTGAAAAGTACCCGCGGTGAGCGAATTAATTTCGACAAAAGGAAAACATTTTGTTATTGTTCATATATTAAAAGTTAAAATATGTTTTAAGTAATCGATGTTGGTGTATATTTAAAATTAAATCTTTTTTATCTTTAGGGATTTAATCATTTAAAATTTCATGTTTGTTAAAATGATTATGTTAAATTCATTTTTATGAAATTTTGAAATAAAAAATAATAATCTTATTTAATAATCATATACCAAAAGTTTTATAATTTTTTTTTCCAAGTAGAAGATAAAATTCTTAAGGTAAAAAGATGTTACTAGTCCCTCTCAAATTCAATATTAAACAAATTTATCCCTCTTAAAAAAGCAGGTTAATTCCTATCAATTTTAAAGGTAACCTATTAACATCACATTTGTAATTTTTCATAATTGAGTGATCAAAAAAGAAACCTATTAATAGTTAGATTATTATTTTATAATTTTTCATAGTTAGGATGATAAAAAAAATTTTACTAATAGTTGACTGACTACTAATGCAATTTACCTTTTTTTTAGTTATTTAACTACCATAGAGAAAAACGAAACGGTCTTCTCCCAAGAGCAAAGCACAAGGTTTTCAGCTCCAACGACATCGTTTCGGAGTAGCAGATCCGAAATGGAAGCCTCACAGTCGCAGGCATCAGCGAACGCAGCCCTGAACCCTCACCCTAACCCTAACATCAATTACACAAACAATAGCAATTCTATACTGTCATCGACGCCGGTGTGGCCCACAATCGACGGTCCGTTGGGCCTGTCGGAGGAAGAATCATTATCCTACGCTCGGAGGTTCTACAAGTTCGGCTACGTGCTTCTGCCATTTCTTTGGGCCGTCAATTGCTTCTACTTCTGGCCTGTTCTCCGTCACTCTCGCTCCTTCCCTCGCCTTCGCCCCTGTAATTACACTTTCTTCTCATATTATTTAATATTTCCTTTATTTGTTTATTTAATTGAGAATGTTTCGATTTCTTTTCCAAATTCTTGTTGCTGCTTTGATGTTTTTGTCTTTAGCGAATTGATTAACATTTTCAATTTAAGTTTCTATATAGTAGATCAATCTATGGAAATCATAGGATTTATTGGCTGTTGTTGCCTTCTACCTTTTTTTTAGCTTTTGAATTAAGAATTCATATGGATGAAAAAAATTATAAGGTATATTTAAATTTTTAAATAATTATGATTGAAAATTTAGTATTTTTGAATAACTAAAGTACGTGATTTTACTTGTCTATTGAACAATTATATGATTGAATGTAAGTTTTATTTAGTTATTTGCTAATCACAAGTTAAATACATTATTATTATTTTTAAGTAAATTTTGAGAAATCAACATGCAAACGCTAGAAGTATTGCAATGAATATTTAGATTAATAAAACTTTAGCCTATTTATTTAAAGTTCACAGTTTGGTTAGTGAAAGGCAAAAAAAGAAGTTATCATTGTCTAAGACAACCTCTTTGGACTTTAATTTGATCGCCATGGTATTGTAATAATCATTTGCATTTAATCTAAGTTGGTTTGGCCTACATAATTGCAAGTTAGTAGCTATTGGCCCTTTACGGAATCTATTTGGAACCAAGTAAATAGGAGCTTGTACATTGTCTCATTGGTATCCTATAGCCTTATTTGAAGTCCAACATTACAGCCTGGAATGTTGCTCAGAATTTGGTTTCCCAATTAAAATGATTAATAGGCAAAGTTAAAAGGCATACCATTTAACTTATTCTGGTCCATATTGACATTACTGAGATGGACAGGTAAATTGTTTAGTGTTTCCTGACAACTGATTTCTCTATCCTTTCTCTTGGCTTAAATGCTGTGGAGAAGTAAACTAGTTCTATACTGCATTGACCATAGTTTCAAGGAACTTGATATGTTCCAATTTGTGGCACGTTATGGGAATGAGGTACATCATCCGGTTAATTTGTGATACAAAGAGATAGGCTTATTTGGAATGCTACTAAGAATTGTGGTACCACAAGTCTTGAAGTTATCAGAGGCACCTCACCTTGAGGTTTAGAAGGCGCATTTGCTGTTTAGTACTGCACCTTGACATTGTCTAGCTATGTGCCTGAGCCCTTGGTAGTGCAGTTAAAACACAGATTCTACAATGTAAAGTTGTCTTACCAGACAATTTAGCCTTTGGGAAGGTTAAATGTTCTTTAACAAAATCTTTTTTATCCTTTTTCTAAAATTCTGATATATATTGTTGGATTGTTGGGTTGACTTAGTATGCAGTCTTGTGGTCACTTTGGTAGTTTTGTTGGTAAAAGTAACTGGAAAGACCATGTATATAGAGTATACATTTATGAAACATAAATTTTAGCTAAGAATCATGAGGTATTGATGCATATGAATTGCTTAAATTTTTTGTTTTGTTTTGTTTTGATCAGTACAAGAATAACTAGTTTTTTGTGTACATAAGGGTTTTCGTTGAATGAAAGTTGGGAAATGCTTTAGTCAGCCACAGTAAATTGTTAAAGGCATATACCTTGATGCTAGATGCAGCACTAAATAAAATAAATATACCTTGATGCTAGATGCAGCACTAAATAAAATAAGTATCGACCTATCAAGAAGAGTTGCTTTTGATCAGGCGCATGACTTCTGTACTTAGGGTGCAGTTTCTGTTTTTGGTGAAATGCAGGGAAAGCTCAACTAACTAAAGTGTCTCTTTGATCTCTTTTTTATCTTAGTAAAAGGACAATATCTAACCTCTATAGAAGACAGATATATATAATATGCCCCTTCACTCACTGAGTGTCTTATTTTCTGTGCATTGGGCGATAGAAGGCTTTTAGCACCTAAGCGTGCGCCTTGTGCTCTTGAGTGTTTTGTATCTAAGTTTATATTTGAACTTTTTGTTCTCCATCAAAAGCTCCTATATTTTTTCTCATGGCATTTATGCGTTTTTGTGGTCTATTTTCATTATATACAAAAATTGACTATGTGTACATCTTATTGCCGAGAACCAATCATATCTATATACATGTGTTATATATGCAAGTCCAAACAAATTGCCTATATTGTCATAAGTTATACTCTTGAGACATTAAAGAAAGGGGGCTCTTTTAGTAAGATGGCATGATGCACCTCTTCTTTTCAGGGGATGGGGGTGATACTGAGAAAAATATCCATATTCATGATTCTGTTGTTTGAACGAAATCAATCCTTAAATTTCCCATATTGTTCTTCCAGGCTGTATACATTTTTTCTTGTGAAGTTTGGGATTTATTATTTATTTGTTCTAATAAATATTTGTTTTTGCAGATGTTGTGTCATCAGCAATTGGGTTTTCAGTGTTTTCAGTTATTTTGTCTTCATGGGCAGTGACATTTGCCATAGGAGGAGAACATCTCTTTGGTTCTACCTGGGATCAACTGGTAATGTATAACGTTGCGGACCGGTTAGGTTTGACAGGTTGGAGCTAGTCTTCTTCCCTTCCAAATTTTATGGCTGCTAGCTTTTGCATTATCAATCCCCAAACTATATTTTGAAAGAAGAAAGAAAAGAATCTCATTTGAAGTCAACGTGTGTATATTCTGATTGTTGAACCAATTATGCTTTTGTAATCAAACTTGTCAAATTGTTTGAGGCTTATGAGCTTAATATGTAGAAGGAATGCAATTAAACATGAGAGCCTTTTATTATTCTTTTCTTTCTGCGTATATGCCCGAAGACTTCTCTTTTCCTTTTTGATGTGGGATTAATGCATCCTAATTACTATTTTAAAGCGCTTGGCGTGACACTTACTCTTGGGCTAGTTTAGACCTGTTTATAGGTCGGTTATCCGTCTAGGTTCGAAGGTCTGCCTGAAATTTGGAAGAATTTGAGTAAAAATATTAAGCCCGAAAAATGGGTTTAAACAAAAAAATAGATCTTTTTAAAATATGGGTCAGGTTCGGATTTGAACATTCAAGGCTTAAGTTCAACTTGGTCTGGCCCGATCTATTTTTAAGTTTACCATACTTTGTATTATGTTATTTTTATATATTATGTAATTTAGAACACATTAACAAAATAAGCTTATACTAAATATATAATACTACTATAATGTAAACATTAAAATAATGTTAAGATAATTATATAAAAAATTTCAATAAATAAAAAATGTGTAAAATTATTAAATATCAAAATAATATAATATAGATAAACAGAATTTAAAAATTAATATGGATGGGCCTAAAATGAGTTTGGGTTAATTTTTTGTAAATATGAATAGGTTTGAGTAAAAATTTAAGTGTATGTTTCGGGTCAAGTTTGAATAAACATAAAATATATTAATATCATGTTTAAATCCTACCCGAATCTGACTTGACTTGACTCAACCCATGAACATATTTAATCTAACTTTTTTTTTGAATAAATCTAATCTTATTTGATAAATTAGATTTGGGGTTGTGTTATGATTAGTAGCGTAGGTTAAAATATGGGGTTTAATCTTGTTTGAGTCGTGGTTTTAGATTACCATTGTGTCACTTTGCACCAATTCCATCATCAAACTTTCATATTCATAATGGAGCAACTCTTATATACAAATTGTCAAATAATGGACAAAATGGCTGTTCCACACTCTATTGTCACTTATCTTAATTCACACACAAGTTCTCCCATGGAAACGTGGATCCTTGTGTAGACTATTTTCATGCAACATTTGCAAGAGATAATTCGAAATAAATGGTCTGCATAAGCTAATAGCTTTTTACGTGATAAACGATTTTAAGTATAGCAAAACACTATATGCAGAAGGCAAAAGTCCCAAATCCATGTGTGCAATATTCCAAGTTTTCGACTCTTATCCAAGGGCTGGTAGGGGCCTGGCTCTTCTAAAATAAAAAAAACTTTCATTTGGACCTTTAATTTTTTTTAAAATTTTAAATTAGTAAAAGTAAAATTGCACTTTGGTCCTCAAAAAATGATAAATTTTAATTTAATCCTTTAAAAATTGTACTTTTACTATCGTACAAATTACAATTTAACTTCGGTCCCCCTAAAAAAATTTTCTGGTTTCGCTCTTGCTCTTATTTGTCCTGACGAGAAAGGATTATATAAAATTGTGATTTCACGTAATCTCTATATCAGGAGAATGACAAATCAGCTTTTCCTTATTGATTTTTAGCTTTTTTCTCCTGAAAAGATTCAATTCGAACTAAAAAAAACTCAAAATCAAGAAAAAATATTTGATTTATCATTTTTATATTGAAAAAAGATAAAAATAACGTGAAATCATAATTTCATACAATATTTCCTCCCGGCCTGACTCGGAAGAGATATACAAACCACAAATTTTAGATTCTAAAGTGGACCCAACATTAAAGCTTGCCACACAGACTTCAATTACACCGAAAAACACAACATAAAGACCAAGGTTTGCCAATAGGAGTGAGGCAATCTCACCTTATCCACACTCCACCCACAATCATTTATCCAATTCATCATCTCTTCTTTCCACATCACTAACTTATCAAATATCCCCAATCACAAATCTATTATACTGAATGACTTTGTAAAAAATTAAAATTAGAACGCCAATTAAGCTTCATTTTCTGTGGTAAACAATTAGTCCCATTTGTCGCAATGGCAGCCATGAACTCCAGCGTTTTGGCATGCAACTATGCTATCTCAGGCACTGGGCTTAATGCCAAGCTCCCCTCAGTGCCTTCAGTTGCTTCCCCAGTTTTGCCTGGTGGTCACAAGTTGCCAGTGATCAGAGCCCAACAACAGGCTAAAGTTTCAGGTCCCAAAGAATCAAGTGGCAACGAAGGAAGAAGAGCTGCTATGCTGTATTTGGCAGCTACCCTTTTCACCACAGCGGCTGCTTCTTCTTCTGCAAATGCTGGGGTCATTGATGATTACCTTGAAAAGAGCAAAGCTAACAAGGTATGTTTGCTATGAAAACTGTAAACCGAAAAAAAATATATCAAACATGGTAGGGGATTCATTATTGTTGTGTTAACATAGATTAAGGTGAGAAAACGCAGGAGTTGAATGACAAGAAGAGGTTGGCCACAAGTGGAGCAAACTTTGCAAGAGCATACACTGTTCAATTTGGCACCTGCAAGTTCCCTGAGAACTTTACAGGATGCCAGGATCTTGCAAAACAAAAGGTTCCAACTCGATTTATCTTTGTTTTTTTAACAGGTTTAGGGTTGATAAGGATGATATTTGAGCATATATATATTGTTGGTTTTGTTGATGCAGAAAGTACCATTCATCTCTGATGACTTGGCCTTGGAGTGTGAAGGGAAGGACAAATACAAGTGCGGTTCCAATGTTTTCTGGAAATGGTGAATACGTCCCAATGTAATTTTCTCAATTTTCTCTGTATTGTTGTGTTATTTAGTGAAACACCCTGAAAATGTTGTGGTATTTGTTGTTAAACAGAAGTATGGTGCTGTATAAACTAGTCAAACACTTTCCAGATGGATCTTGTTTAATTTTGCAGTATTGGTTCACCATGATGCTTATTTTCATATGTATTATATGTATGTGTATTCCCATTTTGTCCCTATAGTTGTGTATGTATATTACTTAAGCAAATATCATAGTCATAGCTTTTAATATAAATTAACAGACATCCATAAATATTATATACCACCATACATGAGATAAATTTGTTACACAAGTGATAAATTTAAATCAACCCTAAACCATATTGCAATACAGTTATAACCAGACAAATCTGGCAACCCAAGCAATCACAATTGCTCAAATGAATATTATGTGTTTTGACAAAATTGCAGTATGCATGGAATCTTCATATCTAACCTGAGAAAATTGCAGTATCCCCTCCATCCACAACCCCACTTTCATGAGCAAATGAAGCTCAGACTAATGATGCTTGTGAAATGATTCACCTTTAGAATCCAATTTGCTCAGAGCATCCATGGCTGTGGGTGAAAGTGACATTTCCGTATGCAGTCAGGAACTAACTCACCTCGAACTTGAGCCTATGAGCAACATGTTGAGGAGCCATTGTTCTGCAAGTGAGGACATGGCAATGGAAACACAGCATTTGTACAACCTGAAACAAACTCACAGTGCCATGCTGCATTCGAGGAAAGTCCAAGTAAAGTAACATTCTTAAAGCATAACCCTTCAAATGATGTGCCGCGTATACCGACCAGTACTGGTGCCTTTGTTGAATTCACACTAACAATGTTACTAATGAAAATCCCCTTTATTTTAGGAATGGCTTTAGGATCCCATCTATCATCAGGGTGATCATTTGAGCCTCTACTCAACCTAATAGGAATTTTGACTCGTTCCATCGTTATATTCATTATGGTGATATTTGCAATGTATCCCCCTCTACCCTTGTCAGTTTTTATACGTACCCCAGCTGCCGAATTCCAAACATGCATATCTTCAATAGTTACATTAAAAATCCCTCCAGACATCTCACTACCAATGCCAACACCTGAACAAGTTGGTGTAGTGCCTGAGATTCTCCTCACTTTTATGTTTGAGCTTGGTCGTGCCATTTTGATGCCGTACTGGTCCCATCCACTTTTTATTGCTACAAGATCATCTCCACTCTCAATATAGCAGTCCTCAATACATACATTGGTACTTGAGTCTGCATAAAGTTCAATGAGGATGTTGGAAAAGATTTATCCATTATGAGATTTAGGTTGCTACAGATTAGATACAATAGGGAATAAGGTACACAAGAAGATGGAGAATGAGACTGACACACCTGGGTCTATTCCATCAGTATTTGGGGCATTAAGGGGAGCCAATATTGTCATGCCCTTAATAACTACATTGCTGAAGGAAAAAGAACAAAAACTAACTATTAGTTTCATTCTTATAATTATAATAATTGAGAAAACTGTGATAAGCAGCAATGGGACACTAAACACAATCTCAAGTTCTTTTTGTTTTGTCCTAAAAGTGAATTTGGGGTGTAAATATTGAAATGAGAGAAGGTATATAGTTGCGATATCTTTAGATATTAATCTTCTATCAATTAAAACTGGTTTTACTACTCTTTTTTTTTTTTTTTTTTCAGTTTTGCAAACAATGTCAAGTATTGAGACATGCATCTTATCTTCTTATTGGATCAAAAAATAAATAAACAAATGAAATTAGATGAACTACTACAAGTTAGAGAACTCATACCTACAGTAAACGGGATGAATCGTCCAAAATGGTGAATTCCGGAAGGTTAAGTTAGAGATAAGAATGTTACGAGAGTTCATCAGTTCTACGAGGTGGCCTCTTGTGTGGTTTAGTGTTCTGTTCCACCACAATTCCCACCAAATTCGACCTTGGCCATCAATTGTTCCGTTATTTCCTACAAAACTAGAACTCATCACACATGCTTGATAAACTGTCCAAATTGGATACATGTTTCATGGTAGAAGTTGGCATGGTAATGGTAAATTTTCTAAATAAGGTAAATGATGTCAATAGTCTAGTAGAAATAGTAAATCAAAGTGCCATTTTTCTTTTCAATATAATGTCATTTTTCTTTGTAGAAGTTGGCATAGTAATGGTATATTTTCTAAATAAGGTAAATGATGTCACTAGTCTAGTAGAAATAGTAGATCAAAGTGCCATTTTTCTTTTCAATATAATGCCTAAGCATGCAAAACAAAGGCATTGATTTTGTATTACTGATAGCAAACAGAACAAACTCCTAGGATGGCTTCCGTTGAAGTACCATCCACTAACAATTTTTTAGCTGCTTAAGATCCCATTGAATATTTACTGAATGTTTAGAATAAGTAGATGATGTTTCTAACAGTGGTCAGCTAACGTAAAATATAAAATATTTCTTTCAAATGAATCAAACTACAAAATGTAAATCTATAATGCCATTTCGGGGTAGCTTTAGCTAATTCAACTAAAGGAATAATAACATGTCAGGAAAGAAATGCAATGCTACTTCACACTCCATAAAAAATGATATCAAGGTAAGGTTGTGCTTTTCAATGTATCCTAAAAATAAAGAACAACTAAATAGTACTCAAGGGGAGTCCATTTACACTCAAGAACTAGTGGAAAGAAGATCCATTTAATTTTACAGGCAACGAGAAAATTATGTTTTCTGTAAAGACAGAAGTTTGGTTTAGTTCTTGACTTGTTTACGTAAAAGCAAAAACTCTTATTTCTCTTTTGATATTATTAAGAAAAAAAAATACCTGTAATAGCAACATTGGTAAGACCATCTCCATGAATAAGGCTTATGTGTCTTCCTCCCAATCTCTCTCTCCCTCTACCATAAGAAGGCAATGGCTCTACAATAGGCCATTCCTCAGGGTCCTATTATTCACAAACACAAGAAATTAAGACCCAGCACTTTTAGCAACAAACTTAAATAACTAAATAAATGCACTAATACATTTTCTTTTTCAAGACTTATACTAATTTTAAAAGACTAGGAGCATAGATATATGATCATCCACATATCACCACTACGTTGCACTTATATCTGGCACAAAGTTGATAAACAAATTAATGGAGTAAGTTAATTAGAATGACCAACTATCTAACTTATTAAACAAGCTGCTGCATAGCATTAACAAAATTTCTAATTCAACCAACTTGATTCACAAAAACAAACACATATATCTTGATTTGATCAAAACATTCATGGCATTCTCTTCCTAATTAGAGTCAAATCTATACAAGAAAAACAGCTCAATATAAACTGAAATGAGAAACAAAATTTAGACGGCACATTTAATGGGGTCCCTTTAGTTGAAGTTGCACATCAGCACCACCAACCAACTTTGTTTCACTTCTAAAGAAAAAAAAAAGGGGGGGGGGGGGGTGGGCTATGAGAAAGATCAAAGCATGATAAACATGACAGGACCAAACCTAGCTATGTTTCAAACGGGCAGTAATTGAAAATCTGCCCTCTCTTTTCACCTAACTTTTAGGTAAAGCCACTTCTCTTTTTCTTTCACCTATTACAAAGCTCCATTTCTTCCTTATTTTTCGGCTGATAATGGGGAAAATAAGCTTTCATTATAAAGGCTAAGTACTGAAAAACTCAAAGAAGAAGAAAAAAGAAAGCATTCATACAGGGGAAACAAAGTAACCCACACTGTTTTTCTTTTCTATTTTACAGCATAATAACCCCCCACAATTCAAAAGACTATGAAAGAAGCTTATGCTCAATACCCAGTAATCACAAAACTTAATTTTTCAGATTCCAAATAAATTAAACAACTTGAAACAGAGCATAACTGACCTGAGATCCTAAGATAACAGCACCCTGTTCAAGAAACAATGTGAAATTACTAGTGAGATTAAAACTTCCGGTTAGCCACTTTCCTTGGGGGACATTAAGCTGAGCCCCGCCTTTCTCACTGAAACGTTGCATGTAATCTATTGCCTTCCTAAACGCCGCCGTATTAGATGTTTTCCCGTCGTCAACTCCCCCGAATTCCTTCAACGACATAACGTGTTTCCTCTCTGGCAACTCACCGAAATAGGCGGCGCAACTTCCGGGGTCGAAATCGGATTCGAAGTCGAGTTCGGATGATCCGGGAACGGGAAAGAGTGGGAAAGGAAGAATAATAGCTTTTAGAGAGATTTGAAGACTAAGGATTGCTATAACAGTAAAGAGAATAACAAGGAAAGCCCAAGAAGGCTTCGTGAAGTAAACCATTATTGCACCATAATTTGACTTCTCCGATTCCATTTTTTTTATTGAATTTGGATTGCTGTAAATGAAAGAATCAAAGATTAAATTTATCAAACAAAAAATGGAATTGGGTTTTGCTAAAACTTACAAATAAAATAAAACAAAACAAAACAAAAGAAATGTATGGTTTAATGAGTGAGGAATAAATAAAACAGTGGGCTGTTCTGTGTTATTCTCTGCATGCGTTAGAAAGAAGATGGTGAAAGAGCAATGTGGAAGCTGGGCTCAGCGTTCAGTGCCAACACGCGTATTTTAGCAAACATGGCTTAAAATATGAAAGGATTAAAAATATTGTGTGGGTCCGTTTGGAAACTAAAACAAAGTTTTGGTTAAGTTTTGTTATTAGTCCCTATATTATAGTTAGTTGTGGATTTAATCCCTATACTTTAATTTAATATTTTTCGTTCATGTACTTTTCGAATAACAAAATTATAGTCTTGACCAAATGTTAGCTTTTTATTTTCATATATTACTAAAAACAATTAATTAACAAATTTAACTATTATTGTTTACGTCAAAACTAAAATTTTAAAATTTAAAAAGTATAAGGAATAACATAATTAAAAAATATAGATTAAATTTTCAACTTTACTTATTGTACAAGATTAATAACAAAATTTAACCAAACTAATTTAATTGTTACTATTTAGATTAGAACTAATTTTTTAAATTTAAAAATTATAAAAACTAAAATTAACTAATTCGATAAGTTCAAGAAAGAAATTTGATAAAATAATATATGAACTAAATCTACAATTTTGGTATAATACAGGAACTAATAACAGAATTTAACTAAAAATTTACTTTTTTGGATCCAGTTTGTACGGTTGCAAGAGGTGCAACTGAGGAAGAAACGTGGAGAGGAAAACATATGATGCATATGACCAATAGAAACTGCCACGCACAGATTTTGAGTGCAAATTGGTAAGCCCGTGTTTAAAAAAATGGTGTGACGCCGCTTGTCACGGGATTCTTTTCAAAGTTGTTTTTCTATTTTCATTATTTAAAAAATAAAAGAAATATTTTAAGAAGGTGTTTTGTAGTGTATTTGCGGTGCGTGGAGAGGTTTTTATTTATTTATTTATTTATTATTTTTTAGGAGGAATCGTGATCATAAACGTGGTACACAAATTACTGAAATTCCTGGCTTCTATCATAGGCTTTTAGTCTAGAATTATTTTTTAATTCATGATTTGGCCCCTGAAGTCTATTCAGTTTTCCATTTTGATACTTAAAAGTTTTTGTTCCAATTTGATACCCAAAGTATCAATCACTTCCCAATTGGGTACCTAAAGTATGCCTTTGTTATATTTTTAGTCCATTTTTTTACCGACACTAAAAAATACTTATAACCAATCACAAAGTGCCACATGGTATCTTTATGTAAAAAAATTAAGATTTTCTTTTATTAAATGTATATATAGGCAGGGGCAAAACCTGCCTGGCCCCTCCTAAAATGAAATTTTTTTCATTTAGGCTCTTAAATGTTTTTAAAATTTTAGATTAGTAAAGGTAAAATTGTACTTTGACCCCTAAAAATGATAAAATTTTAATTTAATCCTTTAAAAATTGTACTTTTACTATCGTACAAATTACAATTTAACTTCGGCCCTCCTAAATTTTTTTTTCTGATTTTGCCCCTGTATAGAGGCATTAAAAAATATAAAATATAAAAAATTCGGAAATATATATAATATATAAAATAAAACATATAAATTATCAAAATATAATTAGCTTATTAGCTTATGTTCATGCTCGAAATTTGGGAGGGTTTGGGCAAAATATTAGGCACAAAAAATGCGTTTGAGTAAAAAAATTAGGCTCGTTTAAAATATGGGTCGAGCTCGAGCTTGCATGTTCAAGCCCGAGTCCAGCTCGATCTGGCCCATTTTAATTTTATAATACTTTATATTATGTTATTTTTATATATTATATAATTTAGAATATATTAAAAAAATAAAAATATACTAAATATATAATATTACTCTAATGTAAACATTAAATTAATGTTAAGATGACTATATAAAAAGTTTCAATAAATAAAAAATGTATACAATTATTAAATATTGAAATAAAAGAAAATAAATATTTTTTAAAAAATAAAAAAATAATATGGGTGGACCTAAAATAAAATTGGGTTAGTTTTTTTGCAAATATAGGCGAGTTTAGACAAAATTTTAGGTCCAGATTTCGAACCAGATCAGACATGGAAAAATATAAAGTATATTAATATCATGCTTAGATCCGATCCGACGTAAACTATCAACACTTCTTATGACTTATTTATACATATGATATAATACCACTTTGGGTCTCATTACTTCTTAATGTTTTATTCACCACAAACACTAAAACTAAAACCAAATGAATAAAAATAAACTATAGAAACTAAATTAAACTCAATTTATAACATAATGAAAGACAATGAATTGAAACGAGTTTATGAAATTATACCAAAAATGATGAATTTGAATTAGACCAATTGGTGTAGCTTTAGTTAAACATAAATATTTACAACATAATAACAAAAAAAAAATCATTAATATCATTCCCTTAAACCAAAATCTTGAAGTTTAAAATTCTTACCCTAATATCTATACATACAAATTATTTAGATAAAGTGTTGCAACAAAATAACAAAATAAAAAAAAAATTACTCATCTGTTTGGTGCATCACATCTTCATAATTATTCATGATTTGAATAAATCCATGATGGACCTCTACATCTACAAAGTTGAAAACTTCGTTAGGTTTTATACGTATAATAGCCAGCGCAACTTCAACAAGAACACCTCGACCTCATCCATGTTGCCTAGCTTCAACAACTTCGTTGACAAGTACACGTATGCCACAACACGGTCGTAGATTCCTCCCTCTTCTATCTTCTTCTCCTACGGCAAGTTGGGTTTGCGCTCCCATGTGTCTCCTTTGACATTATGAAATTAGATATTGAATTGGATGTATAGGAGCCTATCACCACATATGCAATTTTGTTTTCCATTGGCCCTAAATCATTCCCTATAAATTGCAGATACTGCAAATTTACCATCCTTAACCAATGATGCATGCGACCTATGTTGAAAATTATTTGTTAACGTGTGACATGCTCAACAAATCTAATGGCCTAATTATGCTTCGACCTCAAACATAAATCTATGAGATGAAAGTCATTCATGTTTTTTGGATTTGTCAGAGTTTCTTGAACCATCTCGAATTGTCGTAATACTCGATCAGATTGATGCTACTCGATGCAAGAAAATCATATAAGTGTAGCTGCACACGTTAAAAACATGATTATAAGCACATTCCATTGATGATAATATGGTTCCAATCTCTTCTGCTTAGTTCCACATCCATATAAATTGCAAAAATGATAAAAGCATTGCATTTAAATTCTATTATGAGGTGATATTTATTGAAGTAAATAAACTTGACAATGCAAAACACAAATTACCAAATCATTTGATTCAACATTAATATATGCTCTTATCGCTAAAAGATCATCTTTCTAGTAAATTGTATGACCACGATGTTCAAACTACCTATTAAAATATAAAATGTCAGTATAGCAATAAAACATTTAGAACGTTATGGATTGTATGCCATATGCTTCTAATTTCACCTTCTACCAAGAAGGAAACTTAGATTCTCAAAGGGGATAGATGCAATCCACTAAAGTCGATACCATCCCAGTGATTGTAAAATCATAAGGCAATCATTTACTTCCTCATTTCTCACTTTGCACGCCTTATATATTGTCTTTATTGACAAGCCAAAATAGAAGATACACAATTATATCTATCAACTGTTAACAATGGGAGATACATGGTATGAACTAAGTTATCAAAATTTTCTAATATTAACACACCTCTAATCAACTGAAGAATGTACCTAACATTATATTCAATATCTTCGGGTGTTGAATTTTGTAGGAGATGCTCAAAGTAGGTATTCAACCATTTTAACTTAATCCAATGCCTTTGGAAATTGGACTTAAGGTTGGCACCTGCTCCAAAAGCTAGACAAAAACATACTTGAGATATCCCTAAAAACATATTTTGAGAAATTATTTACTATATACAAGTAAAAAGAACCCGAATTTGATGGATATGATGATAGAAGCAAACCATGTCCTTTCTAATAACAAAACCAAACTAGATATCTGTAAGCAAGAACCAAAAAGGAAAATATAATGTATGCATAATATATCCAAACTAATTCTATGCCATTTTGCCATCACCGGTATGAAGTGTTGTTTTCCCTGAATTTGGAAGCTCTAAAATGGGTCAGTATCAAAAGGAAATAAGATGTTAAATATTTTGGGCCACCACTAATTCTGAAAATTTGTTCCCATCCCATACACAAAATTCTGTGGCATGGGTCAAAATTAGAATTTTTTTTTAAAGGATCGAAATTAAATTGTAATTTTTATTATGGAATAAATGTAATTTTATTATTTGAATAGAATATATTTTTATAATTTTTAAAAGATTAAATCATATTTTTATATTTTTAGATAAGCTAAAATATAATTTTACCTTTATTAATTTAAAATTTTAAAAAACCTAAATAAAAATTTTCCATTAATTTCGCGCCATCCTCCAGCACTCATCTTCCTCCTTACCCAGTTTCGCTGCTTTTCTAACATGAAATGGTTATGTTTTGGACCAAAGTAGGAGGTCAGGCCTATTAGGCCCGCCTTTGTATAGGTCCAGTTTATGCGCATTAATAATTTTGTATTAAATGAATCTGCTCATAGATTATGAGACTCATATTTTTTAATAAATTTATTTATTAAAAATTTAATATAAAATTAAATGAAAGATTGATTGAAATAATAAATTTAAATATTTAAAATTTATTTTATTATATGTAAATCTCATTTTTATTGATTTTATATAAAAAGATAAAAGATAAAAAATACTTTGATATAACTTACTTTATATATAAAATAAAATTTTAAAAATTTTCAATTGAGTTCGTAACACTAAGTCAAAAAAGATAAAATTGAATAGTTGGGTACTATTAACTTTTAATAGTTGGGTGACTAAAAAAGAAATGGTACCCAACTATTCAATTTTGTATTTTTTTTGTTATCAATTGGCTAACAATAACAACTTTAACCCTCAATATTTATAAATTATATCATTTTATAATTTTTCATAATTAGTAAATTAAAAAAATTACTAACAATTACATGATCATTTTGTAACTTTTCATAATTAGATGACAAAAAAAAAATACTAACAATTGGGTGATTACTACAATAGTTTATTTTTTTTCCTAATTTACTTTTATTTCAACTAAACTGATGTAGAGTTAATCCATATGAAAAACTCAACCAAAAATCTAATTAACAGTATATATTTATAATTTTGAAAAATTATAAAATTTTTAATATATTCATATATACATATATGATATATTTACGGCTTAAGAATGTAAAAAACTTTCAATTTTTTTAAAAAAAAAAGCAATTAAGTCACTATTTTTTTTTTTGCATTCAATTGGATACTTTAACAGTTAATCGTTAAAGTTAATTGTTTTTAATTTTTTCAGTTAAAGTTATCTCCTGTCACAATCACAACGTGACATATGACAAAAAAATTATAAAAAATAAAAATCAATAAAAGTTATAAAAATATTAAATTTTAATAAAAATTAAAAAATTACAAAAATCATAAAAAATATAAAAATGTATTTTTTATAAAAACAGTAAAAATTATAAAAAAAACTATTACTATAGAAAAATATTATAAAATTTTATAAAATTGTAAGAAAATTATAAAAATGTAAAGAAATATAAGAATTGTTGTACCAAAAGAAGCATTTTATAAATTTTCTATAATTTTTATTGATTTTTATTTTTTATCATTTTTTGCGGTATGTCACGCTGTGTTGCGACACATGATGACTTTAATTGAAAGTAAAAACCAAGAGACATTAACTTTAACGGTCAACAATTAAATGACTTTTTGATGTATTTTATAATTTTTAATTTTTTATTAATAATAATTATTTGTAAAAGATATTTATTAATTAAATAATTTATATTTTAATTTTATGGATAGGGGATGACAATAAAATACCATATGTACATTTATTAATGGTTAAATTTTGTCATCTGTATTATGCATAAGTTATGAATTTAGTCTATGTATTAATTTGATTATTTTTAGTATTTATATTTTATTGATTTTAAAATTCTAATCTTAACCAAATAGTAATTATTAAATTCATTAAATTATATTATTTTTAAATTTTGTTGTGGAAAATATCTAGGGAGAATTTAAGAGGGTTGACAAGACCCTTAAAATGAAATTTCTTTTCATTTTTTTTCATTTAACCCTTTTAAATTTTTTAAAATTTTAAATTAGTAAATGTAAAATTATATTTTTCCTAAAAATGATAAATTTTAATTTAATCTTTTAAAAATTATATTTTTATTATTGTAAAAATTACAATTTAATTTCGGCCTTCCCTAAAATGATTTTCTAGCTTTGTCCCTGATAAACATATTATCATATTATTTACAAAAAAAATTCAATTACGAATTTAAATATTGTTATTTGCGTTAAGATTGAAAATTTAAATTTTAAAAAATATAGTGACTAATAATGATCTAATTAAAAAACATAGATCAAATCTATAACTTTAGGCATAGTTTATAACTAATAGAAAATTTTAACCAAATAAATTTAATTAATATTATTTGATTAAAACTAAAATTTTAAATATTTAAAAAGTAGAAATATTAAAATTTATCAAATTAAAATATAAAAATTAAGTACTGTTTTGGATGAATAATATATTTATTTACGATTAATGTAAAAATAATAATGATAATAAAATTAAATAATAATATGAAATAAAAAAATTAAATGTACCACTTTAAAAATAAACCTCTATCTAAAAAGATATTAAATCTACGCGAGAGTTACAGAAATTGACTTTTATATTTTAATAAAACAAAGAGAGTAGAAAGAAGACTTAGTTACGTTGCGTTGGGTGGCGTAAAAGAAAGAGAGTGGGCGTTGCGTTTGGGGGGTGGCGTTGACCTTAAAAGTCGAAACGCCAATCCCAAGGAAAGAAGACGCTTCAACTATCCTCCACCTCTCTCCACGAACTTTCCTCTGCCCCGACGTTTATTTTTCACCCTCAACGGCAATTACCAATATGCCCATACAAGCCTTTTCTTTTAATTTTTTGTATTTCAAAAGTATATATTTTGGATGCTTCATTACTTATTATTTTAAAATAGTCATTCTTTTTTATTGTAAAATATTAAAAATAAAAAGATGAATGATAGCATTTTTAAACACACTTGTAGAGTTATTTTATTATGAGCAAAATAATTATACTAATTGTAAGTAAAAAGTTATTTGGTCCTTCACAAACAAGAATAAAATGAATATTAAAAAAAACTTAAAACCAATTAAGAAAATGCGTGTCATTTATTTATTTTTAGCACTGAAATTATAAAATATCAATTTTATTGAATTAATTAATTTTTTTAATGTAAAATACACCAACATCACAATTTTTTTTTGAAATCAATGTAACGAAAGAGGTCATGAAGCTTTTCATCATTTCTAGTATATTTTATCTAAATATGTTTTATTCTGTTAATTTTATAATTCAGTTAATTGCAATTTATTTACAAAAATTTAATATTTATTTTAGGTATCCACAAAAAATGAAAGAACTCTTCTATGCTCACAAAATTTTTTCCTAATATTTTTAAGAACTATTGTTTTTATACAAAAAAAAAAAAAAAAAAAAAACGAGGCTTCCTTCGTATTTAAGAGGAGCAGTGTACTCCTTCCAGGAAATTATTGGTATCATTTTAGTTTGAAGGAACAGTAGCAAGGATGTAAAATGTGCCAATAATTTCCTATAATAGTGACAAACTGGTCAAAGCAAAACAAATATAAACTTAAGCTATACATTCCTATAACCAGAATTTTTATTTTGGGCAAGTTAAAATAAGATGTGTTGTATAATAATTGATTTAAAGTTATAAATAATCGATTTAAAAGAAGTATTATTTTAATATACCAATCGATTTAAACATATAAACAATCGATTTAAAAGAAGTATTATTCTAACATAACAATCGATTTAAACATATCGCTTCCTATTACTATATCTTTTTAATATTATTTATAATACTATAAAAATATTTATAAAAATATTGGAAGGGCCTTTTTATATACAAAGAAAAAATTGCAAAAATTTTAAATTTTGGGAGGTATGTTTATATTTTTAGGAGGGTTATAATATATCTACAAAGAATTAAATTACAAAAATTTTAAATTTTGGGGTGTAATGGCCCCATGGGCCTCTACTACTAGTGACGGAGCATAGTAGAGACCCAGGGGGAGGGATGCTTAAACTTCGGTTAAAATCAATTTAATCGATCGAACCGATCTAATTCGATTAATCGGTTGGTTAACCTATCTAGTTCGATCAGAAGTCAGTTAAAAGTTTTCTAGAATTTCAGTTAACGGTTAATTCAATTCGAAATCGGATAATTAACCGAATTAACTGGATTTAACAAATAATATTATATATTATATATATATTAGGCTATTGCTAATTCGGTTAATTTGGTCAAATGAATATTATCAATTTATTTGTTTATATGTTTTATACTTGTTTGAACAACAACAAAAAAATAAAACATAACCGACCGAATTAATCGAAATTTTCCAGTTCGATTAATTTTTTTGGAAAAGAATTTCGGTTTGATTAACGGTTAAATGATTAAAAAGCTCAGTTAATTTGGTTAATACTAGTTAGGTTCGATTAACCGATTGGTTAATTGTTTGAAAGCCCTTATCCAGGGGACCATGTCTCTCCTAAAATGGTAAAATTTTAATTTAGACCCTTTATAATTTATAAAATTTTAAATTAGTAATGGTAAAATTACACTTTAGCCTCCCAAAAATGATAAAATTTGATTTAACCCTTTAAAAATTATAAAGATATAAGTTATTAAAATGATGAAATTAAATTTTTATTATCATAAAAATATACAATTTAAATCCACCTAATAAAATTCCAAACTCCGCCATTATCTACTATGCTCCACGATTAAATATATATACTTGAATTTAGTTCTTTTTTTTTTTATGAATAAAGAGGCATATAATGCCTAAAACTTAACAAACCAAATAATTAAGGCAACAAAAGATCATCCGATAAAAGCGTCCTCAAATGAGTGCTTGGAACATCTATAATGTGAACATCCACAAGGTCGCTTCCACAAGTCTTAGCAAGATAATCTGTCACTAAATTACCCTCCCTTCGAGCAAATTGGATTTTGAAATCTTCAAATTGACCCAAAAATTCTTTTATAGCCCGGGTAATAGTCTCCAAAGGTGCTCCATTGATGCAGCCCTTTATCATAGACACAGCCGTAAGACAATCACTCTCTACACAAACCTTGACATAACCTTTCATTCGAGCCACATGTAAACCAAGGAAAATTGCCCACAATTCAGAGTTTAGTGTCGACCCTCTACCCAAAGCCCTCTGAAAACCCAAAAGCCAACTGCCATTGGAATCTCGAAACACCCCAGCAGCAACAGATCGAGATCCTTTAGCGTTGGCATCATCGTCAGTGTTGAGCTTCACCCACCCCAGTCCTAGAGGACGCCATTTGGGAGTCTCACCCCTACCAGCATGAGCAGAAACACCTCTGGAACCAGCAACAACAACATTCGACGCCATACAGATAGCAGAGTTCAAAAGTACCTGCGTATCACCCAAAATTTGTTGGAAAATAAAATCATTTCTTTGTTTCCAAAGAAACCAACAAATCACTGGAAATAGAATCGAGCCTTCAAGGTTACAACTACTGAAAACCGGTTGTCCTTTAAGAATGGCTAGCAACCAAGTATCCTCTTCAAGATCAAAAAAAGATGAAACCAAATCCGGACGAACGACTTGAAGCCAAACCGTAGCTGCAACTTGACAATCCCGCAGCACATGGATTATAGTCTCGTTAACAACTCCATACCTAGGACATCTTGCATCATCAGTGAATCTCCGACGAACTCTTTCACTGTTCGTAAGAAGACGGTCCTTCTTAATCAACCAAAAATAATATTTAATCCTAGGAGGCAGAATACTCTTCTAAACCAGATTCCAACCTGTGTCCACTGAACATGTTTCATTACTAGAAATACTGTCATACGCCGAGCGGATAGTAAATTGCCCATTTTGATTAAGTTTCCACATGCACATGTCCTGACCAAGAGCAAGACTAGGAGGGTGACAAGAAGCTATAACTTCTAAAATATCTTTATGAAAATATTGTTGAAGGAGTTGCCAATTCCAATTGCCTGAGGAGTCCACAAACTTAACAACCCGAGTATCTGAAGATAAGGACATACCCGGAATAAGATGCGGATAGAGTGGTCCAATGGATGGAACCCAATCATCCCCAGCAAATCTCACAAGGTGGCCATTCCCAACACTCCATTTAATTTTGTCACGAAATTTACTCCATATCCTAGCCAAAGAACGCCAAACAAAAGAGCAAGATGTGCGATCAATCGTTTCTGGCACAACCTCCATCACTTTATATTTCGAGCATAAAACTCGAACCCATAAGGCATCCACTTTAGTCATAAAGCTAAAAGCTAGCTTCATCAAATACGACACATTCTGCGGAACCATTCTCCTCAAACCAGGACCTCCAGTAGGAAAAGACTGGCAACATGCATCCCACCTCACCAAAGAAACTTTAGGCCCAATAGCCAAAAATCCCCAAATAAAATGTCTCACCAATTGTTCAATTTGTTCACAAACACCCACTAGAACCATCACAGTCTGCATGAAAAAACCCTGAATGGAAAGCAAAGCCAAAGAAGCTTGGCATCATAAGTGTTGAGTTTTCGTTGCACCTTCTCAACAATAAAATGGAACGTACTCTTCTTTGCTCTCGCATGTAACAATGGCATACCCAAATAAATACCAAGATCATCAGTAATTTGAAAAACCGACAACTTACCAATCTCCTCTTTAATAGAACTACACGTGTTTGGAGAGAAAAATAGTTGTGACTTGGATGCGTTAACCTTATGCCCCGAATAAAAACAAAATTCATCAAGAATATCATGCATTACCCTAGCTTTATCAAGAATGGCTTCGCCAAAAAGAATCAAGTCATCAGCGAAAAAAAGATGGTACAATTTAAATTAGATAATTTCTGGACATTAGTTATATTAACAATAGAAGGACAAATGATGCAATTGAGGTAATTCGCTTTCAATAAAACTTTTTTGTTAACATATGAATAACGTTATTAGTGTCTTTACAAATCCATAAAAAAGAAAAGAATTGAAAAACAGGGGTAATAAAAGTACAATCCTTTAATAATAATCCCGAATCAAAGACATCCAATTTACACCATTGTTGAAATGCAAAGACTTGTGCTAAGAAAGAGGCTCAAAATTTTTTTTGACAGAACAAAACCAAAAGTACATTTTATAAAACTTGAAATACACCGCAGGAAGTCATCTGCATCATTTCCCACTATTTTTCATCTGTCAGCAAAAGTGGTCCCATCTACGTTACATTTCACACCAAATTTTCTTTGCTACATTAAATTCTTGGTTGGGTCACTTAATATCTTCGTAGGTACATTTTTGTAAAATTTCATTTATTATCCAAGAAAAAAAATAGAACTTTGTAATTTAGCTCAAAGAGAAGGGCCAATTAAATATTTTGAATTGGTCTATTATTATTATTATTATTATTATTACTATTAAATATAAGTACCAAATATCTAATTCCACCACAAGCTTTCCACCCTCATTACCCAATTTATTTAAGAAATCATGAAAAAAATAAATCAAACCCAAAGCTGAGTATTGTTGATGATGATGGATAGAGAGCAGGAAGAGCTTCAATTTCTGGGTTTCTTTGGCATAGTGAAAGAATCATTGAAGATCATATATTCATGGAGAAAAATCTTCACCCAAATTACCCTATCCTTTATATTCCCTCTCTCTGTCATTTTCCTAGCTCATATCCAAATCTCTCAGTTCCTTTTTGCTAATATCCTCAATAATGAAGACACATTGAATTATACCCAAGCTGGAACTCCTGGATATGATAATCTTTCCGATGTAATATCGTCGGAATGGGTTGCACTTTGGCTCTTCAAAGCTGCATATTTCACTTTCTTTCTCATCCTTTCACTTCTCTCCACTTCGGCTGTTGTTTACACAATCGCAAGCATTTACACAGGCAAGGAAATCTCGTTCAAGAAGGTCATCAGTGTGGTACCCAAGGTTTGGAAGCGACTTTTCGTGACTTTCCTATGGAGTTTCGCCATTGTTTTCGTTTACAACATCGTTTCTGGTATGTTGCTGTTGTTGCCGGTTGCTGTGCTAGGATTCGGCATGTTAGGGATATCGGTTTTCGTGGTTGTTCTCGTGCCGTACTTGGTGGGACTGGTTTATATTTCCTTGGTTTGGCAATTGGCTAGCGTGGTTTCAGTGTTGGAAGATGATTATGGGATGAAAGCCATGAAGAAGAGCAAGGCGTTGATAAAGGGTAAGACGGGGGTTGCGGTCGCCATGTTTCTTGTGCTGGTTGTCTGTTTTATTGGGATTCAAGTGGTGTTCGAGATCAGGGTGTTGTTTTATTGGTCGATGAGTGCTGAAATGAGGATTGGGATTCCAATCCTTTGCTTTTTGATGCTGTTTATGGTGGTTCTGTTCGGACTTGTTGCTCAAACAGTCATCTACTTTGTGTGCAAATCATATCACCATGAGAATATAGACAAGTCTTGTTTAGCAGATCATCTCGAGGTTTATCTTGGAGAGTATGTTCCTCTCAAGGCTAAGGATGTCCAACTCCAGCAGTTTCATGTGTAATTTCCTTTATTCTATATATCTTTTGAGTATTTTTGCATCAAGGAAAAAGTTATTGGGTCCAATACCAAATTTGAATTTTACTTAAATACGAGGATCAAATATAAAATTAATTTCAGCATTGCATTGATGTTGACTTTGATATTCGTAGATGGGTTTGAAGGAGGTGGAATTTGAGGAGGTTAAGCAAAAATGGCATGTGTGTGATTGCTCTCGCATCGGATGTATGATTGAGGAAGCTCGCTTATATTACCTGACTCATGTTTTACTATGCCGTTTTTAGTTTAAAGTGGTCGTAGTCTAATAGTGCGGTAGTTTATTCAAATTAATTTCTAATTTTAATAAGTTATAAATAGAATCTTAGATTTGTTCACGAATCGAATTATTTATCTCAATTTTAATTTAAACATGGGTTTGATTCACACTTCATGTTTTAAAAAATATTTACCATCCGAAAAGCAGAAAAAAACGAAGTCTTTGTCTAAAGAAATGCATTGAGAAAGAGTGGATGTATAGAACCTTTCAATGAAATAGTGCTTTTTCATCTATCTCAAAACGGAATTTATTTCAAACATATATGTCATGGTTCCTTACTTCGACATGGTACAAAACTAAAAATATTTAAATTTGATATTTTTAGATAATTTTTCAGATCTATTGTCGAAGTTTAAAAGTCCGTTAAAATTTGAGAAAGTTTAGGCAAAAATAACATGTCCAAAAAAATGAACTTGAGATAAAAAAAAAAAAGACTCATTTAAAATATGTGTTGGACTCAAACTTGAACATTTAGGGTGTGTTTGGTTGGGTGGAAAAGTGAAAGGATGGAATGGAAAGAAAATAAATTTTGAGTATGCTTGGTTGGGAAGAAAAGTGAGAGAAAATAAAATAGGAGAGATGATCATTTTTCATCCTAATGCATAAAAATCAATCATTTCAAATTGGAATGATAAAAGGAGAGAAAAAGAGAGAGAAGTGCATGTTAGTTCAAAATTATGCATTTTTCTTTTGAGGAGCAAATTATGTAATTTTCAAATGGTTTATGTTCTTTCATTTCATTTTTCAACTCTACCAAGTAATGGATGAAAAGAAAATTATTATTATTTTTCTATTTTTCTATCATTCCTACCAGGCATACCTATGAAAAGAAAAATTATGTTTTCCATCATTTTAATTTTCTACCTCTTCAATTGTCCATCATTCCTATTTTCTTTTCAATCTTCCAAGCAAAGCCTTAAGGTTTGAACTTGGTTCAACTAGTTTTCTAAGTTTATATTAATATTAATCTATAATAACATATAATACTATAATGTAAATATTAAAAAACTATTAAATATTTTTATATAAAATATTAATAAATGGAAAAATATATTATATCTGTATATAGCAACTAACCATAATTTCAGGGGCAAATTTAAATTTTTTTAGTGGGTCAAAATTGAATTATAAATTTTTTAAGTCAAAATATAATTTTATTATTTATTAATTTATGATTTCATCATTTTTAAATGGATTAAAAATATTTTTTTCATTTTTTGGGGCTAAAGTGTAATTTTATCATATATTAACTTAAAATTTCATTATTTATAGAGGGACTAAATTGCATATTTTCTTTTTTTTGGGGGGGGGTGGGGGTTAAGGCCCCTACCTGCCCCTCCGTAAATTTTCCCCTGCACAACCATAAGTCATTGTATGAATTGTCCCACTCACCGTATAGCTCTCTCATTGCTAGTTGTTAACCATCCCAAGCTTTCCAATATGAAACATTGTACCCATATCTTGCCTGCAAATCGACAACCAAGATTGCACCAGGAATGGTTGGCTTAGCTTCGACCAACGATTTAATGCATTTGCATATTTACTTAGCATCGAGCTTCCGATGGTTCTGAGGCAGTCACACCATAGTACAAGTGCATGGCCCTTTGTACTTCCGAATCTCCCAAAGTTGTGAGTGCTTTATAAACTAAGCACGAAGCATACGCCCTCCACTTACACCCTTCATCAGCATTTCAACACTTTCCCAATGTACAATTTGAGATTGGATATGGTGACTTTGTAATCAATCGACACCTCCAACTATAATAATGTTTAATGACAACAATAAATGCATCTTCGTTCGAAAACTGTAACCCTACACACAACTCCTTTGAATCTGCATCTAGTTCTAGCGTATGGCTAGGAACCATGTTAGGGTATTCAAGGAACTCAGCGGCATTTAGGTCGATGCTAAGCATAAGGGCCAATAATTTCTCCGTCGTAATATATGTAAAACAAGAATTCGTAACTCATATTCAAAAGTTAATTAAATTAATTTCAAATTGCTTAAATTTTCATACTAACAATTTCGACTATTTTACTTTGATAAATGATATCTGAAGTTCAAAATGATTTCACTTTGAATTTTTTGAAGTGCAATATGGCATGAATATTTTTAAAAAACTTATAAATGTAAATTTAACAATAAGCTGAATCGAACTATTTAATTAACAATTTTGAATTTCATATTTTACATGTCATAATATTACAATTACAATGTGTTAACCACAAACCCTAAGCTTGTACAAGATCTTCGGGCTTGAATTCCTCTACTCGCGCTAGTATAGATCAGTCTATAAAATTTTGGGGTAATTCATTAAGGACCAAATTTCTAATCTAAGGAATTTTCGAAGTTTACCTTATGGTTTCGTGGATGTGGTTGCATGTAAAAAGCTAGACAGTTCACTTTGCACCACCCCATGCAACACTCTTAACAAAATATTTAATCAATATTTCGTACCATTCCTTCTCCTTATGATGCTTTGTTACCCATACCCAAAATTTATCTAACCTAACTCGATGCTCTACATAAGTAAAAGTTTTCCTCAAAAAATTATATTTCTGTATACTTAGTCTAAGATTTTTTTGAGCATTAATCTCATTACAAATTTTTATCATATCTGCTCTTTTTTTTATATAATATTTAGAATTATCCGTAATCTTTATCAACTCTTAAGTAAGAAGATAATACGTTTCAATGCACTCGAACTCACATCTTCTTTCACTGGCAACAATATTGATACCAATCGAGTTAAGACTCTATCGACGAATTACTATAATATTAATCGTATAAAAATATTTGAATTTAATTTTATACCGATATAAATAACTTCATCTCATTTTATAATAAATTATAAAAATATTAACCACCTACATGAATGATAAATATGACAGAATTCGCAGCCTTAATCCCAATTTAAATACCGTCAATGAATGGTGCGCTGACTTTTTTATTTTTTTTATTTTAAGGAGAGTTTTTTTTTTAAAATAATTTAAAGGAAAGTGTTAAACGGGTTAGCGCGAGAAAAGAGAATAGGTTAGCGAAAACTTTGGTCTTAATTTTAGACGTTGTATTTTAAAAAAATATATATAAATACATTTATTTAAAAAAAAAACACTTGCTAATGAGGTGACTTTGCCTCAATAATACCTCATTATTTATATTGTAATTTTCAGGTATCGGCAACAGCCACGCTCTCCGTTTATTCCCGTTTTGGTTTTGCACAATCTTCTTTTTTTAATTTCCAGGATGCTTTTACAGGTTTTTCATTAAGAAAAAAAAAAGTAACAATGTCGCATTATTTTTCAGTATTATTTTTCTCATTTCTTAATGTGTTTATAAACAAGTATGATTAATCTTGATCTTAACTTGTTAGGATCCTTTATGGTTATTTTTTTAATCAATACTTGATTATATGGTTAAACTTTATGATGATCTAGCTTTCCAAATCAATATTTATGATCTTTGATATTATGTTAATTTTTCAGGATCAGATTTTTCGGATGAGGTGATTTATTATTATTTTTAAGAGAGGGGGTTGGATTTGGGGGATCTAATCGTAAAATAATTGGTGTAATTTGAAAGAATTAAATTGAAGCGAGTGTTGTAAGTAAAAAATAAGTAGAAAATGGAGACACAGTTTGATTACTTGTTCAAGCTGTTGATGATAGGAGATTCAGGTGTCGGAAAGAGTAGTCTTCTTTTAAGTTTTACTGCCGGTACCTTCGATGAAATCTCTCCCACTATTGGTCAGTACTCATCCACGTTCTTTATTTTTTAATTTTTTTATGTCATCGTAATGGCATTGTCTTGCTCTAGGCTTCTTTTTGGTATTTTGTTTTTAATCATTCACGATATTTTATTTTTCAATAAATAATTTATGATCGAAATTTTTTTGTGCAAATAAATAATTAGATATTTTTAATTTATTCAATGTAATTAAAGTCTCTGGATGTTTTGTTTAAACTTATGAACTTAATTATTTGTTTTCTATTTTTATCAACAAATGTGTACATTTTTTTATAAAATGGAAAGGGAAATATGATGATGAATAGTAAGAGGAGTAAATTATTTTTGTTCTTTCATCTGAAATCAAGTATGTGCGAGTGAGTCTTAAAACATGCTCTGTAGTTATAAACAGTGTGCCCCAAGATTTTGAGCTTACCACTTGCCTGTTATATTGATTATAAGAATCATTAATCTACGTGCATATCTTTATGCGCGATGATAAACATATATATAGCACTACTTGTTTGATTATGTAGGAGTTGACTTTAAAGTGAAATATGTTACTGCTGGAGGCAAGATGCTAAAGCTTGCAATTTGGGATACAGGTAAAACTTGAAGTTTACTAATATGTTCATTTTCTTTAAAATATTTATGTGATGGAAGTGCGGTTTTATTCTTTAAAATATTTATGTGATGGAAGTGGGGTTTTATTTTTCTAATGATTGCTGCATTCTCCACGTCTGTGCTAGATAGCTTGATATTTTCATAGATTTTAGGACTTCTCTTAATTAGTCGAGCTCACCTCTATTTATTGAGTGCAAAGAATTTTTTAAAAGAATGGGATGGGATGGTGGCGTGGAAACTAGGAGAGGTGCTACTTGGGGAGAGTCATTTGGGTTTTCTCTTTGGCCTGTTAACGAGCAGCTTATTCAGAATAAGTATTGGCTTGGATTTCTTACCTTTCAGAGTTTGACGTTTCTAAGCTTCCCATTAGTTGATGATTTTGCTACTGGCATTGTATTTTTGTTCTTTATTTTGGGTGCAAAAAAATGCACAAAGCAACTAACCAAACATCTATAACGTGGAATCTGAGGGAATTGGACAAACCTGCTTTTTGGGTATCTTAAGCTTGCCTTAAATGTGTTTGTTATGTATTTTTCTTTGGCTTCAATGTTTAATCTTATTTCTACCAGAATCCTTCTCATTAAGTCCTTAATGATGACATTTATTACATCATCATATACATTTACTGTTTCTATTGCTCACGATTCCAACATGCAAGGAATGAGGGAGAGGGGAGTGATGCGGGCTCAAGTATATATGTAAGTGCACATGTTGTATTAAGTAATAAAATGATGAGTGAAGTGTCAATACCTAAGCATGTTCTTATCTCCTCATCTCAAGCTCTCTAATATGTACTACTTCTCTTGAATTGTTGTAGAAATGTCAATCAAATAATCCACTATTTCTTCTATAATGCTTGAATTAGAGATTACGGTCACTAAGAATAAACTCACCTAGGTTATCTAAGCATAAGCTTCCCCTTAATAAAGAAAAACCAAGTCTCAATTCCACACACATCCAAATAGAAGACAGTATCGACCCTAAATCTCATTGAGGTATCACAATCTAATTAAAACCATCTTGAACACATCTTCATTTTCTAATCTAGAGCACTCCAATATCTACAAGAAGGTATAGTAAGTTTTCTTGAATCCTCTTTGCATCCCTCCTTTGAAGCTACTCACAAGCTCTGATCACTTGAAGCTCCAATAGCTTTTTAGCTCTTCTCCTAAAGGAAGCATAGCTACTCTAATCTCTCTATTAACTCCTCTGAATCTGAAATATATTGAACAATTAAGAATATATATAAATTGAAGACGAGAATATTAAAGTAAGATTCTCTAATAACAAACTAAATTTTCACTAAAAGCTCAAGAACTATGCTCGTTTTCACACGATTAAAAACCTGGACAAGTCTGTGTTTTAAAGTTAAGAGTGAGTTTTGCTTTGGTTGATCTAAATTATACATGTTGAATGTGTGGATTATGCAGCTGGGCAGGAACGATTCAGAACATTGACAAGTTCTTACTACAGAGGCGCACAAGGGGTCGTTATGGGTAATTATTTTCCCTCTTTTTGCTAGCATGTCTAGCACTGTCCTGTCTCAAGTATTGTGCCCTTTATTCCTTATTCTTTTGAGTCCAACTCAAAACATAGCTATGGTCTTAAAAGTGTTGTTGAACAGTTTATGATGTAACACGAAGGGAAACATTTACAAATCTTTCTGAAGTATGGGCTAAGGAATTCGAACTCTACTCCACAAATCAAGACTGCATCAAGATGCTTGTTGGAAACAAAGTTGACAAGGTAAATTTTGTTGTGACATATAACAACACTCTATTTATCTCATTTTGTAAACATCAAAAATGAAATTCAGGAAAGTCAGAGGGTTGTGACAAAGAAAGAGGGAATAGAGTTTGCAAGAGAAAATGGTTGCCTTTTCATTGAATGCAGTGCTAAAACACATGTCAACGTACAACAGTGCTTTGATGAGCTTGTTCTAAAGGTAAATCAAATCAACACACTGAGTGTTTTTCTTTGTATGTCCTCAACTGGATTAATTCAGTGTATTTATATGATACGGTCACTGTTTATAGATGTGATATGTTAAGTAGGTCTCCATGCATGATGACACGTACTCTACTTTAGGTTAATACATGTATATTCGAAGTGGGTTCGCATACACAGGATTCACACCATGTGTAGGCGTGTAGGCGAACCCATATTACACGTCCTCACCTTACGTCCGCTCACACTACACATGTGCGTACCTATATAAATTGTGAGTCAAGACCCGACGGATTAATGGATTGGTAGATCGATAATAATGAGTATCATAACAGAACTGCTATTATTTGGTTCAATATGATATATATATATATATATATATATATATATTGAAATTATTATAATCTTTTTGTAACTTAAATGCAGATTGTTGATACACCTAGCCTTTTGGCTGAGGGGGCCAAAGGTGTGAAAAAGAACATGTTTAACCAGAAGACACCGGAAGCCAATGCTGCTACAGGCGCTTGCTGCTGATCTGATTCTTTTTTATTTTTTTATTTTTTTTTATTATACACTCCATCATCTCCCAAATCTCTAACCACAGCGCGTTCATTCCCTCCCAGTTTTCTGGTAGAATAATTATTTAAACTTGATTTCAGTTTGATATTGATTTTTCATATGAAACGTGATTTCCATGTAACATATCATCGCTTAAAATTTTGAGCTCATCAATTCAATTTATTCATATTAATCTTCAAAAGAAAAGAATTTATTGATATTATGTGTCGCATTCTACATTGATTTACATGTTATTTTCGATGTTGATAGGAAGCTTTGCAGTCTATCAATAACCCCATTTTAATTAATTTTATACATTTTTTTTTCTCTTTTAGCTATAAAAATCGAAAACACATAGGGTGTAAATGAGAAATTGGTATTCTCAAGTTACTTGAGTTGGATTCAAAATTTTGAACTTGATTTGATAATTATCAAGTTAAGCTTGAGTTCGAGCTATCGAGCGAGCTAAATTTGAACTTATTAATATTCGTCTCGAGCAACTTATTGAGATTTTCATATTATTAAATTATGTAATTGTCATTGATATATATTATCAACTCTAAACTTATATATTAAACAGAGCTTAGGCTCAAATTTAAGCTTGAGTACAAAAATTAATAAATGAGTTTAATGAAGTTTGAGCTAGAGTAACTTTATTATATCTTGAGTTGAATTCGAATTTAAAATAATTGTTCGATCGGGTTGAATTTCAAATTAAGTTCAGATTATATTTTTTTTTATTGGCAGCTGTACCATTAAAGGGTAAGAACGGAATTTACAAGTGAAAATGCAAGGCATTTGAGTGGAGACTCTGTTTCATTACAAAGCAAATTCAAGAATATTTTAGTTTAGGGTTTAAAAATTTTAATTAATTAAATCTATTTAATTAAAGATTTATTTTCATTCCATTTGGAAATTCAAGTTGATACTTAAAATTTAATTGAACTGCCACGTAGGATTATCGTTAGGGAGATAACGGAACTTAACGGCATAGTGATCACTTCGTAACAAAATATTAATATAAGTGACTAAAACGTAATATTTCAAACATAAGTGACTAAAATGTAACCTGAGACAAACAAAAGTGACTATTTTTATAGTTTACCCTTTAGTTTATTTCAAAAAGAGATAGAGTGACAATTATTTTTTAATAATTTTATTATAAGTTTTGATTATATTTTTTTTTGAGACAATGTTTATTTTAATTCATAAATAGGAGGATAATGCATTTTAGCGCACTCAAACTCATATCTTCTTGTATTAGCAAAAATGCTCATACCAATTGAGTTAAGACTCAATTTATTTTTTTTTATGAAATTGTACTTTCATTTAAACAATATCCAACTATACACTTTTTGGTTTCTATTCCTATCAACAATTCATGATAGTTTTACATTTTAGTCAATTTTGTCATTAATGAACGAAATTGACAATCAAGTTTTACAATTTAGTCCTTTTTATATACTAAGCTTAATTTCTAATAAAATCACACCAATTTCATTCAATTCTCAATAATGGAAACTTCCAAAAACTATAACAATTTTACAAATTAATACATAAACTAGCTAAATCAAGCTCCCATGATTCAATTTCCATAAAAGTCAAAGAAAAATGGCTAGAGATTTACTTGTAATTGTTGCCAAAAGATCAAGGGTTTCAAAAGCTTGGTTTTCTCTTAAGAAACGGTGGACGGTGGCTTGAGGTTGAAGATGAAGACATTTTTCATCTTTTCCCACTAAAAATTTCTTATATAGTTTAATTAAGATTATTTAATTTACTTAATTAATCACTAATCCTTAATTACTTTAATCTAATGGTAATTAATATTACATCCCACTATCATTCACTTAAAATTGGTCTATTATGCATTTTAGTCTTTTGAATAATTGTTATTTAAGTCTTTAAGTCTTAATCTAATTAAAAATCTAAGATGATTAAATTTTTACAATTTAATTCCTAAACTATAATTACTCATAATTTTAACTAAATTAGTTAGCCATTCTTCAATCCAGCAATATACTAATTCTATAAATACATCTATTAAATATTTATGAACTCAATTTTGGAAATTGAATGATTATACTTATGGTGCAAGGGTTTCAGGAGTTATGATCGATCTGCAAGGGAACTCAATCCAAACGGACGCTGACAACACTTTATGTTTAGCTTTGATATATGGGTTTTATGTTCTTTCGAAGTAGAGATCATCTTGCACTTGTCCAATGATTTTTCTATCAGTATGTTGCACAAATCCCAAAACCTCCATCAGGAGAAAGTCCCATCCCATCAATCACATAGTTTACAGAACATCAATATTGAATGATAAGCCTACCAATCGAGGAAAGAGATATGACTTTTAAGTTCTTCCAAAACTCATAACTGGATAGAATCCTTTTTTTTCTTCTTCTTCTTTCTATCAGTTCTCTCTTTATTAAACTTCTTCTAAGTTTTCCATAGTCTTTTTCCCCTCAGTTTAGTCCCTTGCGGCTCACAATCTTTTAAATAAATCGTCATATCAACTTCCACCTATTTTTTCTCCTCAACACATTAAAAAAAAATAAAAAAGAGTGGGGGTGCAAAATTGATAATATAGAAAAGTAAAATATTCAATCTCTTGCTTGATTCGCTACGTAGCCGAAAAGGTGGACCATTTTTGGATTTTGTCAAAGGGTAAAGTGTTTGATTATATATTATTTACAGCTTTATTGTTAAAGTTAAACAGCACCCCCATTGGTTTTTTTGACTCTTTTAGGTACTTTATGGGACTTTCTTTCTTTATGTTTCCCAAAATATACGGTCCATTGTTTTCTATTTATTATTGACTTGTGTTTCCTTTAGGACTGCCACTCCCATGAAACGTGCTTCCAAGTTGTACTCAACCAAAATAAATACAATATGCAAGTCAATGTACCAATGAAAGCTAAGCTTTAGAGAAAAAAAAATAAACAGTATATACCAAACTTAAAATGTCCCATCAACTATATTGCATGAATTAGATCAAGGAGATGTTGTTAGATACGTTTATGGATCGGATTATTCGATTAAGTTCAAAAGTTCACTTGAAATTTGAAAAGGTTTGAATAAAAGTATTAGGTCTGAAAAATGAGTTTGAGCAAAAAAATTAGGCCCACTTTAAATATGAAACATTCATGACGTGAGCCCGATCGGACTCGACCTGTTTTAAGTTTATAATATTTTATATTATGTAATTTAGAATGCATTAAAAAATAAATCTATACTAAATATATAGTACTATTCTAACGTAAATATTAAAAAAATGTAAAAAAGATGACTATATATAATTTTTAATAAATAAAAAATGTATAAAATTATTAAGTATTAAAATAATATAATATAAAGACTTTTTAAAAAATAATATGAGGGAATTAAAATATATTTGGGTTAATCTTTTACAAATATAGATAGGTTTGAACAAAAATTTAGGTCTAAATTTCAGGCCAAATCAAACTTGAACAAACATAAAATATATTACTATCACACTCAAGTCCGGCCCAACCTATGAACACATCTAGTTGCTATTAACATTTGTATATTTATTCAAAAATAGTTTTGATGGGCCTTACATGCAACTGGAAACTTCATTCCCGCTACCAAGATTCTTTGTGGGTCTAAGGCTCTTTTGAATCATGACTTTTGCTGGGAATGGTAGGAGAAAGGAAATAATAGTAATTCTTTTTTCTTTTCTTTGAAACTTCTTTTAGAAAAAAAAAAAGTTAAAATTTAACTTTGAATCTTTATATATCACAATTTTAAAAAGAAAGGTATAAAAAAACTGTCCTCCTTTTCATTTCATGGGGCAAGAAAAGTCTTGAGATATATTGGGAATATATAGTGAGAGAGCTCCAAAGTTTTTGTTTTCTTTATATAATGGAGTGATGGAATTTTGAGTTGCATTGGTGATAATTTTGGTCTTATTCATCATATTTCATATTTTTAATATATGATCATTGAATTAAAATTCAGGTTTAATAATAGAAATGTAGAGTTATCAATAAATAAATGGTTTAACACAGAGATATTCCACACATGGTTTATATTAGAGGTGCTTATAGGTTGAGTTGGGTCGAGTCAAAGCATGATATTAACATATTTTATACTTGTTTAAGCCTGACTTGACCCGAAATCTCGGTCTAAAATTTTGTTCAAACTCGTCCATATTTGTAAAAGACTAACCCAAACCCATTTTAGGTCCGACCATATTATTTTTAATTTTTTAAAAAATATTTATATTATATTATTTTAATATTTAATAATTTTATACAATTTTTTAATCCATTGGTTGTACTATAAGAAAGATAGCGAATCATTACCCTAGGCAAGATCCCGCAAACGTAGACTGAGGTTGAACTGTGTAAGCAATCTCGATGTTCTTTTTATTGTTTTTGCACTTTTTATTTTGTGGTTGAAATTGTGACCACAATTCAAAACACAATTTTAGCCACAAATTTGGTTTACCAAGCAAGTACCCCTCCGTTTTTACATTTTTAACCAACTTTAATATTTTTTATTAATCAATCGTAAAAATTTAAACTTTAACCACGATAAAGGAGCAACTTTAAAATTTGAAGTAGAAAATTAACGAATAATAAAAAGTAAAGAATTTATATAACATAGAAAAAAAAAAGAAGACAATTTTTAAATACTTTACAAACACAACATTTTATGTATGTTTTTGTTAAACTTTCATTTTATATATTTAGTATGGGATGATTTTATTGTAGATTTTTTTAAATAATATTGTGTATAATTTTCTTGTTTAATATGTGAGATTTTTTCTTTGTTTACTTTAGATTTATTAAATGATAAAAGTTTATTTGTGAAATTTATTGATTAGTATTTTATATAATCAATTAATATTTTTATATTTGAAACTATTTAATTTAAGTCATTTGATATATTTAATATTTTATATGTTAAATATTTTTTTTTTAAAAATGGATAAATTCAAAACAATACAGTAAAATAAACTGGTATCGATCCGTACCAATTTTAGTAAAAAAAGGATCCACCCACCATTTGCTAATATATATATATATATATATATATATATATATGTATATTACCTGCTTCTTTCTTACTTTGACTGCCTTCCACTTTCATATACGTTCCATCAAACTTGGGGTGGCTATGAACTTCACTTGAATTGAATTGGCCGGTAAGAGGTCACTTCTAAAATATAAACAAAAATATCAATTTCAAATAATGATTAAATTAATAGTATTGTAAAGGAACCGTTGATTTCTCAGTTAGCAATGATGTTAGTGGATTCGAAAATTGCCATGAATTGCAAAAACAGTAATTGAAGTAGATAAGTAATTATTAAATGGATATGGATGCTTTAATGATTGCTAAAGCTTACATAAATTGATATCTTTGTGCATATTGATAAGTGCCCAATGCACCCACACAAACCCATATGCATATGCATAAATATAATATTCAGTATATATAAAACGACCCCACACTGTGATGAATTGTCCTAAAAGAACACATGGTATGGTAAATGTTTGGTACTGGATCCCCTGTGGATCATAGCAGCTTCAGCAATGTTGTTGCCTTGGTTTTGGTACTACCATTACACTGGCTCTGCAAAAGCAACAGCAACTGTGTCAAAACTCCAGCTACTATAGCTTTTTCCCTTGCTTCCAATGATTCCCGGCACACCATCATCAATGAGTTAACTGCACTTTCACTTCCTTCATGATCTGATACCCTGAATACCATCTTCACCACTGCTTTCATACCGTTTGGGTTCTTTATCAGTGCTTCTTTTGCTCTTTCTGTCCCCAACACTTGCTCTACTATCGCCATTGCCATTGCTGCCAAGCTCCTTTCTGAGTTTAAAATATATGTTACCAGGGCGTCAATTAGGCCCTGTTGAACCAGTTTTCCCCTGTTTGATTCCAGGCAACACAGTGCTGAAATGGCTTTGATTCCAGCCTCGGATGCCTCGTTATTTTGGTTAACAACACAGACGATTAAATTTAAGAATCTTGGGTGTTTTTCAATCATTGCACAAAGCTCTCTGGTTGATGAGGATGATGAAATTACCCCCACGAGATGGCACAAGCTTTGCTTCGTCATTATACTGCCATGCTCGAATAGGACTACTAGAGATTCCAATTTAGACTCTTGTTTAAGCATATTCAAACTCTCTAATTCTCCATAAGGAAGCAACTTAAGAGCACAAGTAAGCCCTTGTTCCACAAAGTTCATATAGTCTTGGGAGAATTCAGGGTCTACCATTTGGAAAACCAGTTGCAGAAGTAAAGGCAAGAAGCCTATTTGGAGCAAAAAGGGATTTGTAGAAGGTGTCTGATCGGTTAGGAGTTGGATCTGTTGCAGCGCTTCAAATTTTTCTTGGAAGGTGGATTGAGGGGATTGAAGGCAGTGCTTGAGGGAGACTAAAGGGTCGATTGGTGTGAAGTAATCAGGGCCAAATCGGTGATCCATTTGACGCCATTGTTGAATCAAATGACGAAGGTTATGATTTGGAACAAGAGAGGGATCACGGAGCTTTTGCATTGTAACGGGGCATGTGAGATTACCTGCAGCTAACCATGTTTCTATGCTTGATCTATCATAAGTTTGACCCGTACAGAGAGTGACAGGATCTGTGAACAAGTCCAGACTGATTGGACATCTAAATAAATGAGGTACTGTCATTTCAACTTCTCTCATGGAAGAAGAAAACCTACCCAAAAAAAGCTTCAACAAGAATGTGAGAAAAACACCAAAAATGAAGAATCTTCAGCTGAAACAATGGAATAAAGAATGCAAAAATGGAGAGTTTTTAAACACAAACACCCAAAAAGGCACTGTTAAAGTTGGCTTTTGGTGAGAATTCAGAATCTGGAGCCAAAAGTGAAGAAATGACAGGAGAATGGGAAAGTGAAACTGAGCTATCAATACTCTTGCAAAAGGGAGGAGAAAAAGAAAGAAAACTCACACACAAACTCAAGAAATAAACTAATTATAATAACAATAAAGCGATGAAAAGATGAATACAAAGCTTCGAGGATTTTTCAAGTTGCAGTAGCAGGAAAAAGTCTGCACATTCACAATGACAGGAAGGGCAAATAGTAAAGAAGAGAGAGATAAAGGGGCAAAATGCAAAGTTAAGTTGGAGTGATATGAGAAGAGAAGAGAACAAAGGAGATAAAACCAAATTAAGGCAGCTTAGCATAGTGAGAGATTGAATGAAACTAGTAATACTTTTAGAATAATTATGGGAGGGATGGTCCCCCAACTCTCTCTCAATGCCTCAGGCCCCAACTTTCCTGTGTGTATCGATGCCAGTCAAACTGACCCGCCTAGAAAGAAAGGAAAAGAAAATTTAATTTAATTATTTGTATAAAAAAGTTTGAATTGAATGCAGCAGCAGTAGGTTGAAAATTAAAATGTGGGCTACTGCTACTGCTACTGCTGCTCCTACTCCACATTTGGGATTTTGAAGGAGGATGAAAGGACTATGAAAGTGGGCAAGCTATTCTCATTTACTATTCACTTAAACAATCTTATCTAAATTATATTAATTTTCTCAAATTGATACTAAACTCTTTTTTTTGTCAGAATTGATATCGAAACTATTAAACCGTTATCTATTTTACCTCAACTATTAGTTTTGTTAAAAAAAAAAATTTCAATCAATCATAACTTATCACGAAGATTGAAAGCTTGAAGATGGTAGAAGCCGTTGAAGCTTGAAGATGATAAAATGGTGAAAGTTTTGCACAAGGAAGCAAACGATTTTTTTGGGTGTTTGGTTGATGAAAAAATGTAAAAAAATAAGTTAAAATTTGTTTGATGAGAAGAAAATATAAAAAATTGAGTAAAATAAATAGAGATTTACATGACAAGTTACGAATGACTCAAATACGGGCTAGGACACGAGTATGTGAAGTAGCCACATGATCATGTCTGGAGCCACATGGTCTGGGCTCTCTCATATGGCCTGGACACACGACCGTGTGACCGTTGTATTGAAAATTTTTAGATTTTTCCTAAACTTTTTGATTTACTTTGAATTAATCTCTGATTGTTTTTAAACTATTTTTAAGGTCTCGTAGACTCAATTTAAGGTCCATATGTGTACGTTTTACTTTAATTTAAATGACATATGATTGTTGATAATTAAATTGTAAACTTGATGTTAATCAATATTGAATGTTCAGAATCGTACTATAATACTCTGTAACCCAAATTTGATTGCGGAGACGAGTTATGGGTGTTACAAATGCTACTATAATTTGTAAATTGTTGAGACTTGAGATGAAGTCTAGAAATTTTAAATGTATTATTTTGCCTAAAATCAAAGGGTAAACTATCTCGTTAAACACTCCAATTAAATTAGAGGTTGTTCCTATTTTGATCACCCAAAAAAAAATTGGTCAAATTTGTCACTTCACATTAAAATGATAACGGAAGACTTAACTTTGCATTTCTAAGCATTTTCTAGGTGACCAAAATTAGAATGACTCCTATTTAGAGTGACTAACAGATCAGTTTACACTAATTTTGAAATGACCAAAATAGAAATGACCCTTATTTAGAGTAACCAAAATAGGAAATGCGCTATAATTTTTCCGTTTTCCTTCAAAATAGGAAATGCACACTCACAATTTTGTTACCAAATAATGGTGAAATGGTTAATTTGATCAATTTTTTTTTGGTGATCAAATTGACAAAAAAAATTAAGGTGACCAAAATATAAACAATCTCGTTTTAGAGTGACTAACAATGTAGTTAGTGGCTGAACCAAGGAGGGGTTGATAGGGGCCCTGACTCCCTCTAAAATGAAAAATTTTTCATTTAGGCTCGTTATAATTTATAAAATTTTCAATTAGTAATAATAAAATTGCACTTTGACTCCTAAAAATAATAAAAATTTGATTTAATCTTTTAAAAATTATAAAAATATAAAGTATTAAAATAACAAATTACATTTTTACTATTGTAAAAATATACAATTTAATTTTGACTCCTAAAAATAATTTTATGACTCCGCAATTTAATATAGTTTACTCAAAATAAATAAAAAGCATCTCTTTGATAACCTTGCCAATAATAGGTTATGTTTGTATGTTGGTGCGATTGGGTGAATAATATGCAACAAATTAATGGCAAAACTCCGGGCCACTTGAGCCAAGCTTTAATCTAGGTAACAACATTTAGTGTCACAATACTCTGAGCTTCGCCTCAACTTTGTTTGGGTTTACTAAATATTTTTTAAATTAGATTTATGGTCAAATCAATTAGATCATCGGCTTATTGATCTAATCGATTTAATTGATTCAACTGATTTAATTAAAAAATTATTAAAAATTAAAAAAAGTTAAAAAATTCAACTCAATCAATTTAACCATCTAATTCAATTAATTTTTTGCCTGATTCACTAAATAGATACTCTCTAAAATAATACTGGCAATAATTTTTTGATCTAATCATTTCGACATGTCGATTCAGTTCAAATAAACTGATTTTACCTATCAACAAACTTAAAAAAAATAAATAAAAAGTTGCTTTCTACTTAAACGCAATATTAAATTTTAAAGGGAAAAAAAATCAGACTTCTAGTTTTTTTTTTTTCTTTTTTGGCCAGAAACTTTTAGTTGAATTTTTAATGGTGGCTTTTGAATGAAACGATTTTATTGTGTTTGCGTCTTTAAAGTTTTATTATTAAAAATATATATTTACCTTTTTCTTGTAAAGCAATGCCAAATTTAAGCCATATTTTTTCACTAAATTTTTTAATCCAATTTATTTTCCCAACAACAATGCTAAATTAGAGTCAGCTTCATAGTATAAAACACCAAGTTATTCACCAAACCCCCGTCCTAAAATAGAAGGATAAAGTGAGGGGGAGGTGGCTTATGGCTCTGGGATGGGTCATTCGTCATTGCGTATAATCAAACACATTTGACTCCATGCCCAATGCCCAACCTTACCTCACTCTCTTTCAGTCAGTCAATGGCAGCTACTACCCTCCTTTCATCACACACCTCCTTATACCCTCACATTCGAGGTTGAATCGGACCAATTTATTAATTCTTTTTATTATGTGGGTGGAGAGTTGTAAGAAGATTGAGATAAGTGAATTGTGGATGTTGGAAAGGGATTGGAAAAGAAGGGAAAATGTTGAGTCTTATTGTCTTTTTTTCGATACTAATCCAACTAAGGTGTCATATGTCGTCTAAGTATTGATTTTAGATTTCTTGAAATTCTGTCAATCCATTGATATCTTGTTGTGGTAAGTGTAGGCTATTATATCTGAAGAACGAATATGTGTGACATGTGAATGATAGATATCTTGTCCATGTTAAATATGTGATCTCATCGATTCAGGTTTGCGAGATCTTGTTCTCGTAAAATCTTGAGCTTATAGATATCTTAGTTTATAGAGTGTTCTCTTTAGTAAAAAATGTTGACTTATGAGATTATAAGTTCATGGTGTGGACTCGTAAAATATAAGTATAATAAACTTCATAATGTTATCTTTCATATAAAATTAAAAGTTTAAATACAAAAAATATTTTTTTTTGTATTTTTCACATTTGTTTTTGCTAATTCAATATAATTTTTTTACTAGTTAAATATGTTTCAGACCAATGCAACATTTTTCTCGTTGGTATATACCTCTTAATTTTATTAATTTATCAATTGTCAATTCAATCAATTCAACTATTTAATCTAATATTTATTTTTTATTTTTGATGATTTCACCTACAATTCTTTTTATTATAATATAACTATTATTTAATCATATTCAAAAGTAAGTGTCGACTTTACATGATTGATCAACCCTACATGTATTAGTTGATTAATTGTACTGTAATTATGATAAGTGATATTCTAGATTGTAAATTATCATTTTAATCTAAAATATCCAAATAATTTTTGTGCTATAATTAAATCATAATTCAATCAAATTGAATAATTTTATTCTTATTTGTTCGAAAAAAAAAATCTAAATGAGATTATTCCACTTTAAAAAAAGAATACTTTGTCCCAAAACTCATTAGAAAAAGGAAGAAAACAATTCTTTAGAACAATCATATTATTGGTAAAAGAGTCATAGTCCAAAATGATAAAGCAAGTCAAAGAAAATCATAAATTTGAGAATTAATTTGTAGTCAAGTAAAGCACATAGAAAATTCCCCTCTTCCTTTAAAAAAACAATGCTAAGACTGTATTAATTCCAAAGAAAAATATTTTTTTAATATAAATTGGACATGCTTTTCAAGTAAAACATGTAGAAAATTTTAATTCCTCCTGTTGAGTCTAAGAAAAATCGTTTTTCTTTGAAGCAACAGTTGACGTTCATTTAGGTTCAAACAATCAAATTGTAACTGAGCTAAAAAATTTATTTTGGGATCGAAATTAAATTGTATATTTTTACGATAATAAAATATAATTTTATCATTTTAATAATTTATATCTTTATAACTTTTAAAATGTTAAATCGAATTTTTATTATTTTTGAAGGTTAAAGTTCAATTTTACAATTACAAATTTAAAATTTTATAAAATATAAAAAATTAAAATTAAAAATTTACCATTTTAGAGAGATTTACGCTCTGTCATTGCAATCAAATACAACTTTTTTAATTAAATTTTATTTGGAAATACATTTAGCATTTTTATTAGTGCAAAGTTCAAACAATGACTAAATTTAATATTAACATACCATAAAAGTAAACAAAAATGAGTAGGGGTAAAGAATTACAAAAGTTTCCTAGGGACAAATTTTACAAATAATAAATATTCATTTTAATAATTTCATTTAGGCTTAATGGTATAACAAGTCCTCGAAATATTCTCAAAAATTCATTTAAACCTCCCTATTCTAAGAAGCTCTTTTGTGGTTAGATTTAAATGATTAACGATTAAATGCTAACGGGCTTGTTAAAAAAATGTAAAACATTAGATTTTTTTTAAAAAAAATAAATTGATTCAACGATTGTTAATGACCATATTAATAAGACCGTTAATATCTAATGATCAATCTTTTTTCAACGATTGTTAGCGCGATTTAAATTCAAGACACACTTGAAATGGTAAACACCTTAACTATCAAACCAACATATGGGATTCTATTAAGCCTTTTATTTATTCTTTTACCCATTCTAGTACTTAACAATTCTATATAGTTTATTTATGCTCTCACTTTGCTCACCTAATTACTTGATAAGCAAAGCTAACCCATAATTTTATAAGATTATGTAAATACCCAAATGCAAAGTTGTGAGAGAAAAGACATTCTTATGTGTCATGAACCCATTAAATATGAAAGGAGTAGGCTGCCAAAACTTGTGTTGCCTCAAAAATAGGAAAGATAGGTAAGCAAGAAAGGAAAATTGGGAGATCCATGAAGCAATGAGACAATGACCATGACAATGACAATTGGCAATAGAATAAAACAAAAGCCCCAACATAAAATTATGGGAGGAGAATTCATATGAATAAATTTATTTGTTTATGCCACCATTCAAACATTTTCTTCATTTATTTTCTCAACTTTGAACACTATCTTGTCCTCCATTAGAACTCTTTAGATTACAAATCTTATAATGTAATAACATGTCAGTCAATCATAACTATTCTCATTTTTCCTTAAAGGGGTTGAAGGGTATCTATCGTAATGACAATTTACGTGTATTTTATGTCCGTAATTAATTTTTTAAAAATTAAAAATTAAATACTTTTAACATTTAAAAAAATTAATTGCAAACGTAAAACACACGTGGATACCGTGTCACAATCATGTTTCTGAATGAAGTTTTGATTGAAATAACAAAGATGAAGATTTAAGAAGTTTAATGTCTTAAGTTCAAGTTTTATCATGTGTACTCTTCTTAAAATATTGTTTTTAAAATTTTTTAATTAAATAAATTTTCGATAAATTCGTATCATGAACTCAATTAGAGGTATTTTAATAATATAAATAATGCATGCATGCATAATCTGTTTAATTTTCCATTCTTTCTTATGAACATGATGGAATCCATCTTTTCCTAAAAAGTAAAATAAAATAAAAACAAAAGTCACAATAAATTATTACTGTTTGAAATAATAATATTGGAAAATAATTCAAAGTCATGACGAGGTTCCAAGTTGTTCTTTTCTAATGATATGGTTTTTGTGTAATTATTAAGTTATTAAAGTGGTAATTTAAAAATTAAGAAAATAGCACTTCAATAAAACCATCTCCATCTCTGTTTTAGAATGATGATGAAGGGTCCATTTGTCGCTAGTTTTTTCCACTAAAATCATCAAACATGTATTCGGTATGATGCTCTAATTAATAAATAAAATTATTAATCACATGATTTATATTTTGTGTACTTAAAATTATCTAAATGGATTTTTTAATTTTATGACCCAATTGATTTGGTTAGTTTAGCATTAATTTTGATAAGTGTTTTTAAAAATTAAGTGATTTGGAAAAGTACTTTTGAAAAGTTTGATTTAAGATTCAAGTGTTTAGTATAGCTGTCAAAAAGTATTTTTGATAAATAAAATGTCCATTTTAAACATGTGTTATGAAGTAATAAGTAAACATTTAAATAATGTTTAAATTAGTTAATATTATGATATTTTTAAAAGAATATAGAAAATGATTTATTATATTTTGTTATTAATATTTTAATATATAAAATATAAATTTTAAATATCTTTTAAACAATTAATCAAAAAAGGGAAAGTACCATGTATTAGAGGGGTGAAAACGTAAATGAGCGGTCAAAAATACTTTTGGGATGAAAAAGCTAAAAATATTAACTTCTCTATCTGAGGAAAAGTGTTTTTGAAAAACCAAAAATTTCTTTCAAAAGTTACTTGTTTAGCATTGCTTTTGGTTCAAGAGTTTTTTTTATGTCAAAAGTACTACTAAACAATTAATCAGTGTCGGTTCAATCAGGTGAAGTAAGGATAAATTATAAAAATAGTCATTTTTGTTTGTCTTAAATTACATTTTAGTTACTTATGTTTGAAATATTACGTTTTAATCACTTACGTTATCGTCTTGTTACGAAGTAGCCACTCTGTCGTTAAGCTCCGTTTTAAATGTCAACTTGGATGTACAACTAGGATGAGAATAATTTTTTCAGTCAAAATGGAAAAAAAACTAAAAGAAAAAAAAACGAACGGTCTTTCTTTTCCAGTTCAAGGTATAATTAATTTAAAATTTTTAATTAATTAAATTTATTTAATTAAAAACCTATTATCGTCCCAATTGGATATCCAAGTTGACATTTAAAACTTATTTAATTAAATTTATTTGGATTGCCACGTAGGATTGCTATAAAGGAGGTAATGGAGTGTAACGATAGAGTGATCACTTTGTAACAAAATGCTAATGTAAGTGACTAAAATATAACATTTCAAACATAAATGACTAAAATGTAATCTGAGGCAAACAAAAGTGATTATTTTTATAGTTTACCGGTGAAGTAAATTTTTGAATTGTGTTTTTTTTGGGTTTTTTTTTTAATTTCTCGATCAATTAATGACTTTTTTTTTATAAATTACAATAAAAAAAAGACTCTCAACAATAGTATAATTTAAATTCAAATCATATCTAAAACAGCGAATACTCTAACTTTAAAACCAACGTAGGGCTCAACTTTTTTATTTTCAAATACTAACCCAGCAGCAACTGAAAGGAAACAAAAAGCATTAAAATTAGTCGGTAAATCGAAAATACTGTTCTAACCAATTAAATGAATGTCTGTTTAGTTTCGTCGGTTTTGATAAAGAAATTTGGCTGCTTTAATTTTTTCAAACGAATATCAGTTAAATCGGTTAAAAAACTTTATTCAATCGATTGTATTTTTTAGTTAGGATTTGAAATCTCTTTTTAATTCAAATCTAGGTTGAACGGTATATCACTCAAAAAATTTATATTACTATTTAAAAATAATATATACTTTTATTTTAATATATTCATAATTAAAAATAATATTAATAAATTATTATTTTCATGTTAATTTAATAATATAATCAATTAAAAAGCATTTCATCAGTTCAAAAGTTTTTTTAAATTTGTACTTTTATATATATTAATTCTTATGTAATGTACATTACACATTATTTTTTAAACTTATTAAATAATATATTTATAATATAAAAAAATCAAACAATCTATAATAAAATGTCAAGTAATTACATATAATAACTTCATCTTAATAGAAGTTAAAAGTTTTTCTATAAACAACCATTACTTTCATATTTCATGACCTTCGACATAATATTTCACAACAAAATGATAAGCAATGTTACAAACGAATAAAATATCCATAGTAAAAATAGCGCACATCAAGTGTTTAAGTAAATCTCTACAACTGAGTGATTATAAAAGGAGAGAAGACCTTTATTTATAATTGAGCTCCTCAAAATCCAACGGTATAAATTGAGTTACATTGATTCTAAAAATTTGTACTTATCTACAAAATGAAAGTTTTAAGGGATTTAAACTCTTCATATTTATCCTTTATGATTTACAATAATTAGCCTCATAACTTTAGTTTTGTTTTACTGTTTCATTGGGAGCTTCATTATCTTTTCACAAATCGAACCAATTTAAATGGATTAAATAAGTTCAATTTAATCACTTGACCTCTATGAAATATTTTGCGCACGATAATCATGAGCTCTGATCCGCGAGCCATGACAAAGCCCCATGACCCATGACACAAGGAGGTAACATTTAGATAAAAGAGCCTATGCAAATTGTGAACCGTATATTCTGTTTCTATGTACATTTTTGCTAAAATGAAAAGCAACCTCTAACCAGAATTCTATGTAACAGTGGAAAGAAAGTGAAAAGAAACTTAGTTAAGAAGACAAAGAAATCATGGAGGTAACTGTGATTTGTATCTCATGTTTTGGTTTGAATGTGTTCTTAATTATAGTCAGATAGATCAGTATCCTATATATGTTACAATACCACCACTAATGTTGTCTAATTTTGTACAAGTTAGAAAACAGGCGTTGCAGTTCCATTTGCTGGTGGTGTCCGCCGGTTGGCATGCTCGTCATCTGGTTGACCAGGTGGGCTATCTGGTGTTGCTGCGGTTTCATGAGGCATTAACCCAGCATACTGTTGGATCACCAACACAGACACTGTCGACGCAAAATCCGATGATGCTAGAATATCACCAATTGCACCGAGCTCTGGACACTCGCTCCAGTCGGTAAGTCCGGTCGTGACCGGTGATGACATTCCTTGTCCTCTCCCGACGATGAACAAGTCGTGCCGGCTGTCTAATGACCGAATTACGGCCACTGTTTCCTCCCCATTGTTCACAACTTGCTCTGCATAAACAACTAACTCGTTCTCCTCACTCTTCGTCCTGAACTCGTTTAAGTATTCTTCGTCAAACCGTTTTTCTTGAACGCTGTCTGTTTCTGCTGTTAGAATTCTTGGATCATCTTGATCGCGGATAGGAGGTGGTGACTCTGTTGCAGCGGCAAGCGACTCGTTGCTCGCGACAAACCGCAACACGGTGAGGCTAGTTCCTGTATTTTCACACATCCTCCATCCATATGCAAGTGCTTCTCTATCATCTGGACCCCCAAAGAACAGCACAGCTACATGGTGTGCCACTTCGTTTGCTGCCAAGCGTGTTGAACCACTTAGGCCTCTGTCAACTAGAATTCCCACCGAGCAAGGCGCATTCGCGAGTAAATTTTGGTTCACTGTTCGGAAGGCTGGGTTCATTGCTTCCATTCCTCCATCAACTGTTTGTTGTTTGTGGAAAGGGATGATTATGAGGGCCACACGTTTGTCTTCGGCCAACCCACAAATATCTTCATGCATGGAGGAGTAAGGGGAAATGGCTGTGAGGGGCTGAATGGCGACGAAACTCGAATTTTGCTCAAAGTTTTCGAAAGCATGGATTATGTGGTCTGATTGAGCTTGTGTTCGGTTTAAAGCCGATCGACCGGATCCACGGGTGTTATGGACAATGAGCATTGCAGATGCACGACCAGTGAGTTCAACGAGATGGAGCACGTACACGCATAATGGAGACTTCTTGGTGGGATTAGATGCTTCAAGTAAGTTGATTATTGTTGGGACATTACGAGGGCTATGGACACACACCAGCACTCTTAGCTCACCGTCTGATTTTGATCTTTGAATCGATCTACGTTTGTATGGTACGAACCTCCTTGCCGGCTTGTAAATGGTTGCCACAATGGGCGAAATGATCCCAGTCATAACCACCGCTATGATCACCATGATTGCAAACGACTCATCATCTAAGACCTGTTGATCTTTGCCCACATTGAGAACAATCATTTCAATGAGGCCTTTGGTGTTCATGAGTAACCCAAGTGTAAACCCTTCACTAAGTGGCATATGGTAAAAGGTTGTCACAAGAACAGTTCCAGCTATCTTTCCAGCACAAGAAAGGACGATTACAACAGCCAAGATCCCCCATGTTTGGCCTTCTTTGATCGAAGCTACATCTGTCTTGAGCCCGCTAATGGCGAAGAAGAGAGGCAGCAAAAGCCCTGAAACAAAGTCCTCAAGCTTTTCTATTAGAGTAACCCCAAGTGGTCCATTAGGAATGATGAGACCAAACACGAAGGCACCAAACACAGAATGTGTCCCAATGGCATCTGTAATGAAGCCTGAGATCATAACCCCTGTTAGAATAAGACATATGTAAAACTCGTTGAATGATTCTCCTTCAGGTGTTCTTCGAATCATCCATGAAATGGCTGGTCTAACAACGAGAATACAAATGACAACGAAAGTAGCACTAGAAAGAACAACCCAAAGGGAAGCTAAGGAAGTAGAATCATTCTCTGCCAAGGCAATGGCTAAAGCTAAAAGAATCCATGCACACATGTCATTGATAAGAGCAGAAGACATGGCCAACTTTCCGATTTCAGAATTAATAAGTTTCAGCTCCGCAAGGATACGAGCAAGCACTGGAAATGCTGTGACTGAGAGAGCAACTCCAAGGAAAAGAACGTAGGTCGCATGAGCAAGGGGTTCGGCTTCGGCGCCGTGGAGAATGAACGAGAAACAGATGCCAATTACAAAGGGCAGGATCATGCCAGAAATGGCAATGGCGAGAGCTTTCTTTCCCGTTCGACGAATCACTGAAAGGTCCATCTCTACACCAACAAGGAAGAGGAAGTAAAGAAGACCGATATTCGCCATTGTTTCAAGCACCATCACACTCCTTAAAGGAAACAATGTGTTGGCAAAGCTTACGCTCCGTCCTAACACAGATGGACCTAATATTACTCCTCCCTGTACAAATCCATCTATTAAAAAAAAAAGATTATAAAAACAACAAGAGCTTGATTGTTGATTGTATGGGTACTTTAACTTACGAGAATCTCAGAAACAACTCGAGGTTGGCGTAGGGGTTTGAGGATGAAAACAAGCAGGCGAGTGGTGACAACCACCAGCGTCAACTGCAAGATGAAGAGGGGAAGCGAATAATCCAACGGGTTATCACCTTGCCATACACCATTTGTAGTGATCATGGTGGGTGAATAGCAAACCACCGTATCATCTGATTTGTTGGCCACCGTAAATTCCGCCTTATCCATTTTTTTTTTATTAAAACACCGTCTCCTCCAATATATTATATAACCAAATCCACCACCACCACTACCACCTCTATGACTCTTTAACTTTTTGTGACTGTAAATTTACATGCAGCGTTCATTTTTATCACCACCACAATGGATTGTGATCATATTCACGACGAAACTTTTTCTTGTTATAACAAATTAAGCCAAGCAAACAAACAAAAAGCGACCCCTTATCATAAAATCATCATAAATTTTGTTAAAATTTGTTGTTTGTTTTGTTTTTCTTGTTTGCTAATTGCAAAGGAGGAAGAAGGTTGGCGAAGAAGAGGGAAAGTAGGATGGTTCTGATGGTTGCCCGTACCATTTGGTAAAATCTCTCTAATCTTTTAGGGTCCACGAGTCACATTTGATGTAGAATCAGTTAAAACTTTATTCTCAACCATGTTATATCAAAATGGGTACAATAACATGATTTATTTGTTTAAAACATGGTATAACGCATTGATGAGAGACTTCTGTTGAGGACTTCAACTTTCCATAATTCCTCCTACCCTTAAAACTAACCACAATTGAACAAATACTAACTCATACACTTCTACTAATAATTGAATAATGATTAGTTATACGAAATATTAATTTATATACCTAAAGTGTTTCTTTATGTAATGTGGTGATTACTCATATCCCCTTTTAATCATGTGATTGGGGTTTGTTCTCTCTCAGAGAAATAAAGCATATTTTGTGATAAAATATATGTTTATCTCTTAAAGAGAGCAACTGTGGTAGGTGAATACCCAAAGTTAACTTGCTTTTACATTTTTAGGGTAAATTTAAAAATAGTCACCTAATTATTAGTGTGTTTCTGTTTTGGTTACCCAAGTTTAAAACTTTCTATTTTAGTCACTAACGTTATCGGAATTTAATATTTTGGCCACTCCTCTGTTAAATCACAAGTGTTGACCTTTCTTTTATTGACATAATGAAAAATTTAACCTTCTAATGATAATAGATTCTATCAATTTAGTCCTAATTTTAAAACAAAATCCAACAAAATTTAGCCCTCAACTTTACACATTTTATAAATTTAGTTTTACTTCTTAAAAATAAAAAATTTAAAAAATAAAAAAATTATTTAAAAATTCATTTTTTTATAAAAACACATACAAAATTATAAATAAATAAATATTTGTTTTTTTTTTCTGACATGAAATTTATTTATTAAAATAATACTTTTATAAATAAATTATTTTTGAAAGACCCTCAAACAAGACTTAAACCATATTTAAGCTTTTATTTTTTTTAGTTTATTTTATAAATAATAAATTTTATTATACATTTAACCTTTGCTAGTCTTTATCAAATTTGTCGAGTATTGGGCATCATTTTCACCACAACCATGGACACCAATAACCCTTACTCTTATCTCCTCGATTTCCACATCTTCCATCATCGCACCATTGAATTAAGAATTCATTTTGGAGCTGTCGGCTTGGCCTTCCATATACTAGTTTCCAAGACCTCAATCTCACCTATATATCCTCAATCATGCTCATCCTCAAGTACAACTTCAACCATAACAAACCCTTTCTAGGCAACAAGCTAAAGGCATTGGTTCTCACCTTTTTTGACTTTAGGCTATAGTTTTTGACTTAATCTGAATATGATGCTCGTTAATGTTGAAAAGAAAAAAGAAAAGTTGAACTTGTGTAAGTTTTCTCCATGAGTTTTTCCTTAAATTGTTTTACGTATAAGATTATTATTTATTTATAAAATTATTTTTTAATAAATAAATTTTATGTTAGAAAATGAGAAAAATAAATATTCATTTATTCATAAATATTTTTTATAATTTTATATGTATTTTTATTGAAAAATAAACTTTAAAATATTTTTTTGTATTTTTTTTAATTTAAGAATTAATACTAAATTAACAAAATGTTCAAAGTTGAGAGTTAAATTGTTGACTTTTTCAGATTTAAGACTAAATTTATAGAATTTGTTAACATTAGAGGACTAAATTTGTTATTATGTCAATAAAAAAAAGTCATCATTAGTGATTTAATAAAAGAGTGACTAAAATATTAAACTTCGATAAATTCAGTGATTAAAATAGAAAATTTTAAGCTTACATGATCAAAACAGAAATATGTTAATAATTGAGTGATTATTTTTATAGTTTACCTTTTTATTTTTTAATTTTGATTTTAACTATGTGATGAGAATAAAATTTTATCAAATAGATTTCATCATCTAATTTAAAGATGAACTCTTAGAAAAACATAGCTACTTAATTACAAGTCTAGCGTGAAGGGTTTTCAATCTCCATCTTGCTCAACTGTTGATGAGAAGAAGTAGAACTGTTTGAGGTGCATGATGCAGTTGATCCACCAATGGTGAGCCACAGTTCCCATGCATCTTTGTTATGAATATGAAATTGTCAACGTCCTCCGTAGTCGGATTCTTGATTCTCCCTTTATCTTGCAAGCAAGCTTCCTTGCATTCTCCATGGTGGAACGCATCCATGCCTTCTGCATATCTGTCTCAAACAACTCATCTTCTCCAGAGGGTCGATGCTCCTTTGACTGTTGCCAGTCTCGAATGATCCCCCGGAAAAGCAGCAAAAGTTGAGAACTTGTTTACCAAGTTTAGAAATGCCTGAGCCATGAACACCGGAGAGATCCTTCGGGAGAAATTGGTAGATATTAGATAATGTGATGTCATCAATAATCAAAGTGAATAGGTGGATGAATCTAAGGAAATTTAGATGCATGTATGTACTAGATACACATTAATTGTCCGATGCATGTATAAAAAAATTAATAGTCTCTTGTAACAACTATATAAAAGGTTGTAAGTGATGTAGAAAATGTAGGTGTAAGAAAATATGATGTGAGTGAACTAAAAAATAGAATAAAATTTCACTCCATCTTGAGTGTCTCTTCCCTTCGACCATCTCTACCATTCTTTGCAACAAAGTGATATCAAGAGCTAGTGATCCTTACAGAGTGAGTGTGTGAAAAATAAAATTGGCCATGACTTCCACAAGCACAACTGACAGCAACATACAAGTTCTTATCTTCAAAGGTGAAAATTATGTTTTGGGCAATCAAAATAGAGACATTATTCACTTCCTTGAATGTCTTGGAATTAATCAAGGAAGGCTATGAAGATCCAGAAGATGCTACAGAAGAACAACTTGAAGAATTAAAGAATAAGATCACTGATGCTGGAGTTTTTGGGATGATCCAAAGAGAAGTATCGAATGTCATATTTTCTAGAATCTTAAGAGTAAAGAAATCTGAAGAGGCTTGAGATATTCTACAACAAGAATTTGAAGGAGACATGAAGGTGAAAATTGTTAAACTCCAATCTCTCAAAAGAGATTTTGAGAATGCAAACATGAAAACATAAATGAGTATCATAGTAGATTTTGAGTCGGGGAATCAAATGAAGGCACATGGAGACATGATTGATGATCGTAGAGTCGTTGATAAAATTCAGATCAGCTTGACAGAAAATTTTGACCCCATGGTGGTTGTTGTTGAAGAAACTAATGATGTGTCAATCTTGACTATAGGGTTGATGGGTTCACTAAGATCCCATGAGCAAAGATTGTTACATCATTTAGAAAAATTCGTTGAGAGCCTGTTTCAATCCGAGCTTACCATTGATTCCAAGAATGGTGAGAAATCTTCAATGAAAACTGAAGGCGAGCCTTCTAGAGGAGGTAGATTTTGGAAGAGGCCAAGGCAGAGGAAGAAATTCACGTAGACGAGGTAGAAGCAACAACAATGGTGGACGAGACAATGATATTGGATCTAATAAATGGTGAGGAATTTGTAAAAAGAATAGTTATGGAGAGAAGGATTGTCGGAATAGAGGCAAGCCAAAATACTACAATTGCAAGAAGTCCGATCATGTGCAAAAAGACTGTCGTCTCAATAATCAACAAAAAGAACTACATTTACCGAAGAAGAAAAGAATGTTGGGAATCTGTTCTTTGCTTGTCATAAGGTAGTTGAGGAGCAAAAGAACATGTGGTATTTGGACAACAGTTGCAACAACCACAGACGAGAGATAAAGAAGCTTTTCTCGACATGGGCTCCACATGTTGCTCAAAGGTGAAATGAGGAAATAGTAAATATGTTGAAGTTCATGGCAAAGCTGACATTAGATGAATTTCTTTTTTGAGTATTGGACAACTTTTAAAGCATGATTATTCTCTATCTTTTGACAATCTGAGAGTGTAAAATCCTTGATTCGATAGGAAAAATTATTGCTACAATCAAAATAACCAACAATAGACGTTTTCCACTATCTTTTAAGTACTAAAACAGTTTTAGCTTGATTGCCAGAGAAGAAAATTACTCTTGATTGTGGCACAAGAGACTTGGCACTTCAACTACAAAGGTCTCAAGTTGCTTGATCAAAAAAATATGGTGCACGAGTTGCTAACAATTGAAAAAAGATTCGGTGTGTGTAAAGGTTGCATGCCTGGAAAACAACCTCGTTAACCATTCCCAAAGGAAAGAGGCTAAAGAAGTGCTAGAGTTGGTTCACATCGATGTGCGTGGTTCTATGAAAACCTCATCTCATGCTCAAAATAGGTATTTTAAATTATTCATTGATGATTTAACCCGTATGACATGAGTGTATTTTATGAGACAACTTAGCACTTGTCAAGAAATAATCTAGTAGGGTCATAAAAGTTTTGAGAAGTGATAGAGGAAAGGAATACACCTCTAACGAATTCCACAAGGCACGGAATGTCGGTTGACTGTTGGGCATTCAGCACAACAAAATGGTGTGTCTGAAAGTAAGAATCAAACAGTGATGAGATGGTCAAATCCATATTATTCGAGAAAGTGATGACTAGATAATTTTGGCTTAAAGCTGCTAATATAGTTGTGTATTTGTTGAACAGATGTCCAACTAAAGTTGTATGGAATATGGCTCCATTTGAAGCATGGAGTGGAAGAAAGCTATTTGTGAACCACCTTAAAGTTTTTAGGTGTGTGTGCTATGCTCAAATCCCCCAAGAAGAGAGGAAAAAATCCAAAGAAACAAGACAAGTAGGTTTTCATTGGCTATAGTTCTATATCAAAGGGCTATAGATTTTACAGCTTGTAGACCAAGAAGGGGATCATTAGTCGAGACATTTTCGATGAAAATGCTACATGGAATTGACAAGAAGAAAAGGTTGAGAAGACTGTTCCTGCTATGATCATGCATCCAGTAAATGTTGATGACCAACTAGTTCATTCTACACCAAATTCTCCATCTTCATCAAGTTCTCCAAGTTCTAGCTCTTCATCATCTAGCTCCGCTCTAAGAAAAATGAGGAGTTCAAGTGATGTTTATGCCAGATGCAATTATTATGTAGTTGAGCCAGAAAGTTTTGAAGAAGCAATTAAAGATGTTTGAAAGAAAGCTATGCAAGAAGAGACTGATGCAATTGAAAAGAACAAGATATGGGAGTCGGTTGAAAAGTCAAATGAAATGGGTGTCCAAGGTGAAGCACAATCTAGATGGTTTCGTCTAAAGAAATAAAGCCAGATTAGTGGCGAAAGACTATGCACAATAGCCTGATATTGATTATCGCGATACTTTTGTTCCAGATGCTCACGTGGACACAATAAAAGAACATTACATTAAAGGGGAGAATGTTGCATAATGTGATGTCATCAATATGTGCATTTAATCAAAGTGACTGGGATAGAGGAATCTAAGGAAATCTAGATGCATGAGTATATTTATCTAAGATGCATTTATGTACTAGATACACATTAATTACTTGATGCATTTGTAAAAAATAATAGTCACTTTGTCCATGTTTGCACAAGGAGGATCACCATGAATTGCTTGGGAGCAGACTGAAGAGGACAGGGGGCAACTCAATCCACTACCAAAACGTGGAACAATATCATCGCCTAAGCAGCAGAAAGTGGCGTTGCATCGGCTGGTTTGGTGCAAAATACACACACCAAAGCATGCCATAATGGTGTTGATGGCAATCCTCGATAGATTGCCAAGGACAGGCCTATGGAATGGCCAATCAAAGATGGCAGCACCTTGTGTATTATGCAGACAGGACAATGAGTCAAGAGACCAGTTCTTTAGTTGCAGATTTTCCACAGAAATATGGAAACAAATCCTATAGTTATTTCAGAGGACGGTTGTTGACTGGCAAGGGACGACCAGTCAAGTGATAACAAAGTTGAAGGATTGCTCCGGCAGCTTGCATCTACCAGACTTTGTAGGAGAGGAACATAAGATATAGGCAGTTTGGGAAGCAGCAAGTAATGCAGCTACTTGACCTGAAAGATACCATCAGGATGAGGTTATCTGGTCTGAAGGGAGTTGCAGCAGACTCAACCAATAGGGAACTGTGAGAGGCTTGTAGAATCTCAGATTTAGTTTTTCTGCAACAGCCTAGATAGTATTATGTTATGCGTGTTGTTTTTGTATCGTCTGTACAATATTGTTTGATTGTTCCTTTACTTGCATACAGTACATTGTCTTGATATTGCATGTCATCCTGCTTCTTTGGATTATAAAATTACTTATCCAAAAACAAATTTCTTTTTCATCCTTTTCACTGCAATGTGTGAGTGTCAAATCTATAGAGATATACCATTCCAGGCATTTGAATCCAAGAAAGCTTACCTTCTTTCTAATACTTCATCATAATTAAGTCTGCTTCATATTGTAATTAATTGCAGGATCACAAGTTCAAGCTTCAGAGAAAAAATAATCACTGCTTGTAAGTAAATATGGTTCACCTATATCGGAACATCTGCAGGGTAATCTTTGGGGTGTCTATTGATGGTTGCTCTCAGCAGTTTCTCTTGCTCCCACAGGTTGGACGGAATATTATCGTATACATCCGTGAATAAGTCATTAACTGGAGGTTTCTCAGCTCTCTCTGCTGTCTGAATTGCATGCAATAACTGTCAAGAAGACTAACTGTTAGTAAGAAACTTCAGAATGTAGGTTCCAACCAGCAGTATACAATAATTTAATCAAGGGTTAAAAGGTACGTAAAACAAACAAAAGCACACAAAAAATCAAGAAATGACTTCAAACAGCCTTCAGAGTTTTGCAGTTCTAATAGCTCATCAGAGTCTATCACATACATTGCACCTTGAGATGTAAGTACTACTATTGTATCTGCTACAACTTATCACAAATATTGCTATGCCTACTGCTATTGGGTGATGGTGCAAGAAATGCTGTGTCAATTCCAAGCACTTATGTTCTGAGACTATAGTCCAAAAGTTGCAGGAAATTGTTAATTGAAGAGGAGAATAGAGGGAAAGTGTATCTGATGCTTACTGATATCAGAGTGTATAACATACATTGCAACTTGAGATGTAAGTACTACTATTTTATCAGCTATAACTTATCACAAATATTGCTATGCCTACTGCTATCGGGTGATGGTGCAAGAAATGCTGTTTCAATTCCAAGCACTTATGTTCTGAGACTATTGTCCAAAAGTTACAGGAAATTGTTAATTGAAGAGAAGAATAGAGGGAAAGTATTATACCTGACTCCGAATGCTGCTTCTGAGCTGTGACTCAGCCTCACTACCCCACCAACCATTTATCTCAATCCACTTTCTAAATCTTGTTACAGGGTCTCTTGCCATTCTCCACCATTCAATTTCATCAGCAAGACGGTACTTGGTGGAATCATCTGATGTGGAGTGGTGTCCAACTCGATATGTAACAGCCTAAAGTGAAATAGTAGAAGAAAAGATGAACAAATGTCCCATTTATGTTTCAGCATTATATATACGCCGCTCTTGGTTGCTGAAAAGCCGCTGATGGAAAAGACTTAACAGAAGACTTACTTCAATTAATATGGGCCTATGTTCATTTACAGCCATTTGACGTGCAGAGTGAACTGCACTATACATCGCAAGTGCATCATTACCATCTACACGAATGCTCCGGACTCCATAAGCTTGCCCTCTAACAGCAATCCCATCACCTACAACATGTGCAAAACTAAAATATATGATGGGATATATATAAATTGTTGATAGATTCGAGGATTGTTAAAATAAAAGAAAGCACATAAAAACAAAATATCCAACATTACTTCGAAACTGGTCTGAAGTGGGTGTACTAATTGCCCATCCGTTATTCCTGCAGATAAAAATGACTGGAGACTCTGTGACCGCCGCAAAATTCATAGCAGCATGAAAATCTCCCTACCATTATTTGTTCATGTTAGAAACAAAGCACCAGAAGGCATAAGCTAAAATTCAATGAGACTCAGTATATATATCCTTCTCCAAAGGAAGAGAAAGGAATAGAGGGACAAAAGGTTTTCTGATATAACCAGTGGATTCCATCTATTCCCCCTAGGCTTCGCTGGAGTTCTAGGGGTGAGGTGGAGTTTAGTCAGAGATTTTAGTTCAAGTTGTACAGCACGGAAAGGAAAAAGATTTTCATTTACTGAAATGCTTGTCTAGTTACAATAAGCAGCATATGAGGCAATTGTATGGATTATAGAAACAAATATTTTTCTCAATCAAAACTGAACTTCAGAATTCATATTTACCTCACTTGTGCCACCATCACCAAAGTAAGTGACAGCACATGCATCTTTTTTGTCCATCTTCAGAGAATATGCAGCACCAACTGCATGAGGAATTTGTGTACTGCAAAACAGTGGGGAATGCTTATAGCCCTTATTTCCAGAATTAGATCTTAAGATTTTAAGAAAGTTCTATCTGACAAACTCCCACAAACATAAGTTTAATCTCTTACGCAATAGTTGATGATACGGTGAAGTAGTTAAGCTTGTTAGATCCATAATGAACAGGCATTTGTCTGCCTTTCCCGTAATCAGCTTTGTTTCCGAAACACTGGTTTGCAAATTCTTGCAAGGTGAAACCACGCCATAATAGAACTCCTGGCTCCCTGTACTGAAAATCACATCATTTAATTTTCAACCATGGTGGTCACATATAACTTCTCAACAGTTATACTTTAATCAAATAAGCTGTCTATATCGGTTAGTATCTACAACGAGAAATTGTATGCTTTGAACATGGGGTTAAAAACAAGATGTGGGATTAAAACAAATTCGTAAATAGTTAAAGGTGAAAAATGAAGCTCGAAGGAATTGTATGTTCTTCTAACCTGGGGGAAAACAATGTCATCTGATGTAAGTGCTGCTGCCGATGCGATATTGATAGCCTCTTCTCCAATGGAGGTCACGTAGAAGGAAATTCTTCCTTGCCTTTGAGCTTCGTAGAATATGGTATCCAAAGTTTGAAGGGTGACCATGTTGCTATACATTTTAACAGCAATTTCCTCGCTGACCTAATTTAGTATGCAATCCATAAGATTCTTTTTGGCTGAAGTGATACATTTAAGCAAAAACAATAACGAAATGATTGATTTGAGCAATTGAATATACCGGTACAAAGCTGCTGTGACTAATTAGCTGACCATTATCATCAAGAACTCGGTAGCACTGGGAATACACACTAGGAGATTCGGATAAAAACTGCATCTCAGGAGAAAATACAACTTTGCCTCCTGGAAAATCCAATACCTTACATGAAAAGAAAGCTTTCATTAGCCTTTAAAAGTAGTAAGTTGTCAACACATTGAAGAATCAGAAGTACAGAAACAGAGCCCCATTCTATCATCTGCTGCAAAGGCTTATAAAGCATTAGTACAAGATCGGATTCGTCATTCCAATAGCAAACCAAGTGCTGTATCTCTCACAATCAGTACCAATGGAATCCAAGAAACCTAAACAGCATAAATGATGTAGTAATATCCAACCAAACCACCCATTTGTAATATCAGTAAAACATGAAAAGCTCCAAAACAGAACAGATAAGTAAATCTAGATCCCAACGATCATTTTGGCAACCATTCTTAGTTGGCTATGATATTAATTTCAGCCAAAAGTTCAGTGCTTTTTATCTAATTCATTGTATACAACAAATAAAGGAAGTTTAACATGTATACAACTAAGGGTCTCAAAAAGATAAAAACTGATCGATCAAGACTCCTGAAACACGTTAGAGAGGAACATAAATTTTAACAAAATTCTAGAAACAACAACCCTTACTATTTATAGAAAAACATTAAAAAAAGGAAAATCCAAACCTGATTGTGTTGATCATTTGGGACAGAATCAATCTGTTTCTCAGTTGTGGTGGATTGAAAACGCTGAAAATGGGGAAAATGTCCTTTTTTATGGGAAATAGAATCTGGGTTTGTGAATTGTGGTAGAGTAGTTAATGGGAGGAAACGGTGAAGATGAATGGTATTCAGCCAAGAGATGTAACAACAATTACTAGTACTCTGCTTCATTAAACTCCATAATCCAACCTTTGATTTAAGGTTGCCGATGATGTTTCTTGGATTTTTCGGATAGAAAGCCATGGAAACGAGAGGTATTAAGGAATTAAAAGCATTCAAGTTAGATGGTCAAAAGAAAATTTCCGTGGGACAAATAAAGGAAGGAAGCTTTTTTAGATGGTCAATAGACCGACGAGGATAGATATTGTAGACGTGATACGCTTCATGGATTTAATTAACGAGATTTAAGCTATGACCACGCGCGAGTTTGAGCGCGACAACATACTCGCTAGCAAAGGCCAACCAGAATTTTCTTTTTCTTTCTTTTGTTTACTATTTTTATCAATTTTGGCCCTATTTTTCCTATCATTTTAGTATTCAATTTTTAAATTTTAATTATTAAGGGGATAAATACTAAAATAAATTTTAAAATTACTTTATACTCAAGATAAAAATTAAATTTTTAACTACTGATTAAAATAAAAATATAAATATTTTTAATCACTGAAAATAAAACTCTTATCATTTTATCTAACACCCGTGATTCATTCTAATATTTTTTTAACAGCCCAATCAACAATTTTTTTCTTTCTGTAGATATTAATTGAGGAGCGTGGACGTCCTTGATTAAGATAGATAGTATAATGACTATATATTAAAAATATAAAGAAAGATTCACCAAAAAAATATATAAAGAAAGATAAAGAATTAATGGAGGTTGAAAACGCCTTTCAGGATAACGATTCCATGTAGACTCCTACGTCACCCGTTTATCTGCTTCTTTCCGTCTCTTTTATTATTAATAAATACCTTTCCATTCCTATTAAACTTGATTTTAGGTTGGATCACTTGTTTAGAGTTAAAAGATTTGTTTGAAACGGAAAAAAGATTTAAGTAAAAATATAAGTTTAAAAATAAATTTAAGTAAAAAAATAATGTTTATTTTTTAAATAGATAATGTCTTAAATAAGATTTTTTTTTTGTTCGGGCTTGATCAGGCTCGAATCAACTATATTTATTTTAATGTTTTTAATGTAAATTATATATATTTTTTTGAATATACTGGTATATTGGTGTGATTACATGGTAGTATCTATTCATATTTTATTAACCCTTTGGTAACGTACACACACTTTGCATACACAGGTGCTCGAACCCGGGTCTCCTAGGATGAATATCGTTCTCTTTTCCACTGGAGCCACTCATTGGGTTCTAATGTATTATATTTTTAAATAAAAAATAATCTAAAATTTTTTAATATAGACGGACCGAATCAGGATCGAGTTTAGCATTTTTAATCTGGACCGGACTTGGATAGAATTTTTATGCACATCTTTCAGGTCAAACCTAAAAATTTGCATTGACCCAACTCGTGATCAGATCTAATTGGTATCAATTAATTATAAATTATTAATTAAATTACAAATATAATATTTAATCCTTCTTTGTTAAAAAATATTTTATTGTTAATTAATATATAATATTTTTTTATACAAAATAAAATTTCAAAAGTAGTTGAAGGAAAGAAATTAATCTATACAAGAAAAAAATGTTCTTATAAAGAAAATGAAATAATTAGGCGAGTCAAGTAGTTGGTATCCAATTCTAATGCACTCATTGTAGGTGCATTCAGAATTAAAGAAATTAGGGAAATAACTCTAATCGGGGAGGATTCTTTCGATTAGAGGTGTTTATGGGTCAGGTTGGATTGGATTAAGGTCGAGTATAAACATGATATTAACATATTTTATATTTGTTTAAGTCCGATTCGACTTAAAATTTGTGTCTAAAATTTTGTCAAATCCGTCCATATTTACAAAAAATTAATCTCAAGCCAATTTTAGGTCCGTTCATATTATTTTTTAAATTTTTTTTAAAAATATTTATTTTATTTATTGAATTTTTTTATATAGTCTTTTAACATTATTTTAATGTTTATATTAGAATAATATTATATATTTAGTATATGTTTTTTTATGTGTTCTAAATTATATAATATATAAAATAACATAATATTATAAACTTAAAACGGATTGGGTCGAGCTAGGCTCGAGCTTGAACATTTAAGTTTGTGCCCGACCCATATTTTAAATGGGCTTAATTTTTTTATCAAACCCATTTTTCAGGCCTAATACTTTTATCCAAACTCTCTCAAATTTCGAACGGACTTTCAAATCTGAATGAATAACCCGACCTATGAAGAGGTCTGCTTCTAATTGAAGGGTAAGTTTAAGCAAACCTTACATAATTCAACCATGTGGCACCTCATGGTATAGTGCTTTCTTTTTGTTTCATGGGCAGCCTTGTTGCCTTCTTGTCGCGTATGGTTAATATGAAACTTAGCAAACTGTTGCAGGAAGGATTTGGCCTTGTCAAGATTTGATACAACCTCGAAAAACTCTTCTTCTTTACCAATCAATCCTTTCATAATCACTCTTGCATCACCTTCAAAAATGACATAAGAAAATCCCATGTCAATAGCTGTTTCAATGGCTTTGACAGCTACAATAGCTTTCGCAGTAGCAGTGTTTGCTGCAATTGGCAATTTCAAAGCTGCTGCACCGACCACAAAACGTTCAAAGTCTCTTAACACAACTCCCACCCCTCCATTGTTGTTTGATGCCTTGAAACTAGCATCAAAATTAACCTTAATGAAATTGGAGGTTGAGCTTCTCCATTGGCAGAAAGGTGAATAACCATCACTTCTTTTGCTTCTCATATTTGCTTCAGTGAAATCCTTGTAGCAATTCTTAGCACTTTCAACAATTCTCACATCGATATCATTGGAATTGCGAAAACATGAAGCATTTCTCGAGTTACATAATTTCTCAATCAAAAAAAGGAACCTGTCAAAATCATTCCTTCAATTCCCGAGCTGCAATTTTGTTGAGTATTTTTTTTGTCCATCTTAGATAATAGTATTTGTCTATTTATATGATATGAATACTATTCATTGATATGACGTATTAAGTAGTTCCTATGCATATCAACAAGTATCTTACTTTAGATTTAACATGTGTTTAAGCAGTCTTATGTGCAATTCCAAGTATAATTTTGCAAGAAAATATAGATACCCAGCCTGTGAACTCCCATTATCATGTAAACTCAATCTGCGAGCTCTCGAATATATTTAAAATGATTAAGACAAAGATTAGAGCATCTATTGGTAATGATGACTTCACGTCTTCGCGAGGGGTGAAGTAAAATAAACCATTCAAGCCCCCACGCTTATTGGCTTTCAGTTGATATAACCTCTGAAATACAGCGATCAATGACACTTCATCACGTCGACCACATTTAATAAAATACGTCACAGCCAACTAATAGACGGTCGAAAACGAACCAAAAATTTAGGGGCTAAGAGAGAAGAAGATAGGGTTGAGAGGAAGAAGAAGAGAGAGAGAATTGAGAAGTTGTATATTCATTCAAAAACTGCCAGCAAACGTACTGGTATAGTCCTTTTAAGGATACAATATCAAAATAGATAAATTAACGGTAAATAAAATAGTTACTAAATGATGCTGATTTAGACTTCTTTAAACGCCCCGTTTCACTAATTTCCCAAAACTCATTGTATTATTTAACTACACGCACCATTTTGCCCTTCACTTTTCCAGCACATATCAACTACCCCTTCCTCGAAACAATCCTTGTCCTCAAGGATTAAAATTTGGCCATTTTGCTTTGATCTGATCAAAGGACTCCCATGTAGCGTCCTCAAGGAACGTGTCCATCCACTCTATCAACACCTCAGTGATAGCCTAATTGTTTCTTTTCACCATGCGTCGGTCTAGGACTTTAGCTGGTTCCTTGACCCATGCTCCACTTGCATCTCCTACAGGTAAGATAGATTGCACTAGTGTAGCTTCCACATATTTTTGGAGCTGAGATGCATGAAAAGTAGCGTGTACTTTGGAACCAGGTGGGAGCAAGAGCTTATAAGCTACATTACCTATACGAACCAAGATTGAAAAGAGGCTAAAGTATTTTGGAGCTAGCTTCTGATTCCATCTTTTCTTGATCGAATGTTGCCTATAAGGTTGGGGTTTTAGATAAACCAAATCTCCTTCCTTGAATTGTCTTTCTATCCGATGCTTATTGGTCTGCTGACACATTCTATCTTGTGCTCTCTTGAGGTGAAATTGAATCATCTTTCTTGCAACCTCTCTTTGTTGTAGTGTTCTGTCCACCATGGGTACGGGAGAAACTCCTGCTAGATATGGCACGTGATGGGGTGGTGGCTGACCATATAATGCCTCCTAAGGGGTTGTACAAATGGTCGAGTGATGAGTGGAGTTATACCACCACTCTGCCAAAGGGAGCCACGTTAGCTAGTCAACTGGTTTCTCCCCGGTCATGCACCTTAAATATCCTTCCAAACACCTATTCAGCACCTCTATTTGCCCATCTGTCTCAGGGTGATATGCAGTGGAGAGATGTAGCTTGGTCCCAACCCTCTTGAATAAATCCTACCAAAAGTGACTCACAAAAACTTTGTCTCTGTCAGAGATTATGGAATCGGGTAGCCCATGTAACTTGAAAACTTGACTCAGATATTTTTGTGTTGCCATCATTGCTGTATAGGGGTGTTCCAATGCCATGAAATGGCCAAACTTAGTGAGCTTGTCCACCACCACAAAGATCACTGACTTTCCTTTTGACCGGGGCAACCCTTCTATGAAATCCATGCTAACAGATGACCGTGCTTTTTCTGGTATAGGCAAAGGCTGCAAAATCCCAAGTTTGGCAACAGTTTCATATTTGCATCTCTGGCACACGGTGCACTCCCTAGCCCAAGTTTTTATATCGTTGGTCATTCATTTCCAATACAAGAGTGAAGCTATTTTGTTTCTAGTTGCAGCAACCCTAGAATGTCCACCTACAGCACTATGATGAAAATGTTCAAACATAGCTTTTCTGATGTCATCATCTCTCCCTATCACCATTTTTCGTTTTCTTCTTAGGAATTTCCCAACCCAAGTGTACTTAGGATGAAGAGTTGATTGGTTCTGTACTTCTTCACACACCTTTCTTAGTTTAGCATCAGAGTTGTAGAGGGCCTTGACTTTGTTGAGCAACTCAAACACCACAATGACTGATGTCATCTGCCAAACTTGTCCTTTAATGGAATGTTTAGCTCTAGAAAGAGCATCAGCTGCAGCATTATGGGATCCTTTTCTGTAGACAATCTCATAATCGTACCCCAACATTTTAGCCACTCATTTTTATTAAAATGGAGTAATAGCCTATTATGCAGTCAAAAACCTTAAACTTTGATGGTTGGTTCTTATTTTGAAATATTTCCCCAATAGGTAAGCATGCCACTTTCTTACTGCCAATAAAACCGCCAACATCTCTTTCTCGTATATGGAGAGGGCCTGGTGTTTCACCCCGAGTCCTTTGCTAAAAAATGCTATAGGCTTGCCCTGTTGTTGTAGAACTGCTCCTATCCTCAAACCCAATGCATTTGTGTCCACCATAAATTCAACTTGGAAATCTGGTAAAGCTAAAACAGGAGTTAAACAAATAGCCTTCTTAAGTTGCTGAAAGGTACTTATACTTTGGTCGTTCCACTTCCATACATTCTTCTTAAGGAGATTGGTTAAGGGTCTGGCTAGGAGTTCGTAATCCTTAATAAAATGTTTATAGTATCCAGTGAGCCCTAGGAAGCCTCTAAGATCTTTAATATTGGTTGGTATTGGCCACTTCTCAACGCATTCTACCTTGCTACTATCCATGGTTACCGTTCCCCTTGTAATAACATGTCCTAGATACTCCACTTGTTCGGTCCCAAAAGTGCACTTGCTCTTCTTAACAAACAGTTGTTGTTACCTTAAGATCTTAAAGACAACTTGAAGGTGATTTAAATGCTCAAACATATTTGTCGAGAAGACCAAAATATCATCAAAGAAAACTAGAACAGTTTTCCTAAGGAGGTGTTTAAAAATAGAGTTCATAAGAGCCTGAAACATAGAGGGGGCATTTGTGAGGCCAAAAGGCATCACAAGGAACTCGTAATGCCCCTCGTGCGTTCTGAATATCATCTTATGGATGTCACCCTCGTACATTCTCAGTTGATGGTAGTCGGACCTAAGGTCCAATTTAGTAAACACCCTAGCATGGCATAATTCATCCAACAACTCTTCCACCATAGGAATAGGAAATCTGTCCTTGATGGTTAGTTGGTTTAATTGCCTATAATCCACACAAAGCCTCTAGCTTCCGTCCTTCTTTTTCACCATAACTATTGGAGAAGAAAAAGAGCTGGTGCTATCTTTGATAATTCCATTATGCAACATCTCTTAGACAATCCTTTCTATTTCATTTTTCTATATCGTGGGGTACCTATAAGGCCTAATCTTTATTGCCACTTTCTTATCTTGCAGAGGGATTTTATGGTTGTGAAGCTTTGAAGAAGGTAAGCCAGTAGGATCCTTGAAGATATCATTAAACTCTTGAAGTAACATCTGTAGATTTTGATGTATTATTTCGTGAGAGACTGTAGTGGAGAGTTGCGTGGTAGAGACCATGAGCATGGTACATGGACAGAAGAGATGATTAACTAAAGGAAAACCCTTCATGGCTTGGCTAGCTGACATAACTTGAATGCTGCTAGGTTGAATTCCCTTCAAGGTGCACAATTCTTCCTCTTGCGTGAACTACATCATCAAGGAATTGAAGTTCCAAGTAATTGAGCCAAGTGTCAACAACCACTGTATACCCAAAACTATGTCACACCCCTTTAAAGGTAACAACATAAAATCTGCTACAAACTCCAAACCTTGAGCTTTCAAACTGACATCTTTGCATACTCCAGCAGTTAGTATACTCCTACCATCAGCCACGACCACCTTAATCTTCTCTTGGGAGTTGATCGGCAAAGAAAACTGGTTAACCATTTTAGTATCCAGGAAGTTATGAGTACTCCCCGAATCCACCAACACAATAGCCTTGACATTGCCAATATATGCTTCGATCCTCATGGTATGTGGCCTTTGTGATCCTCTAATAGCATGTAAGGAAACTTCAGGCTCCTGAGGTTGTGTTGTGGTTGACTCATCAACAGCAAGATCCTTCATGTTTTCAACACACTCTTGAAATTCTTCCCTCGCACCATCTGACTGAGCTTCCAACAAAACCTGGTATTAATTACCCTTCACATATTTGTGCCCAGCAAAATATTTTGCCCCACACCAAAAACATAACACTTTTTGTTTTCTTTCATTCATCAAAGTTGTACTAATTCCTTTAAGAGCTCCCTTGTTGACACCAGTAGATACAAGGGTTGTTTGACCTCCAGTGTAGGTTAAGGCTAAAGGTTTGTTGTGGTGGGTATTGGTTTGAGTAGGCTATTATTTTCAACACACTCTTGAAATTCTTCCTTCGCACCATCTGACTGAGCTTCCAACAAAACCTGGTATTAATTACCCTTCACATATTTGTGCCCAGCAAAATATTTTGCCCCACACAAAAAACATAACACTTTTTGTTTTCTTTCATTCATCAAAGTTGTACTAATTCCTTTAGGAGCTCCCTTGTTGACACCAGTAGATACAGGAGTTGTTTGACCTCCAGTGTAGGTTAAGGCTAAAGGTTTGTTGTGGTGGGTATTGGTTTGAGTAGGCTATTTAGTGAAAGAGCTTGGACTAAGTAACAACCCCTTTTTATGAGAAGTATTCAGTAGACACTCAATTTTTTGAGCTAAATGAAAGGTTTCTCCTAGTGTTTGTGGTTCGAACAGGTTTACAAATTGACTGATTTCTAGTTACAGGTTACTGGTAAATATGCAAAGAGCATAATATTTGAATAGGTTGATTTGGTTTAGAAGACTTACAAATTCTTCATGGTATTGTTCAACAGTCCTTTGTTGTTTGAGAGATACCAACTCAGCTATCGGTTTAGCATATATGCTAGAGCCAAATCTCTTTTTTATGGCAATTGCATTGTCAGACCAGTCAAGCATCTGTAACCCCCCCTTTGCTGAGCATAAAAATAGTGCCAGTCCAATGCTTTACCTTTCAGATTAAGCATAACATTCATAACCTTCTCGTTATCCGGTATACCTTCCGCTTCAAAATATTGCTCTAGTTCGACCATCAAGCTCGAAAGTCATTACCATCAAAACATGGGCAACCTCATCTGATCACCCTGTCTTAGTTTTGTGGTTACTGATTATTCATGAGGACAGATGGTTGAGTAGTCTCTATGGCTTCCTTTGAAAAAACCCTTAGAGGTGATGTAGGTCTACTGCCCATAATCCCTTTTCCTCGATCCTGTACGATAGTACTGGTAGGAACATTCGGGCTACCACAATATTGTTGAAACAGATCATGAATCTCAAACATTAAGATATTGATCTCCGATATGATTTCTCCCTTAAAATCATCCTTGAAGGTTTGTAACCTTGTCTCCAGCCTAGTGTCGATTTTTATATCCAACTGGGAAAAATCCCTTTGCAGTTTCTAAAATTCATGCTGCAAATTTGTTACTTCTTTTTGAAACCTAGTGGTGACACCTTTCCCGACCATGAATCGGTAGCTCTGATACCTTGATAGACTATCGAAAATAAACCAAAAATTTAGGGGTTAAGAGAGGAGAAGATAGGGTTACGAGGAAGAAGATGGAGAGAATTGAGAAGTTGTATATTCATTCAAAAACTACCAGCAAACGTACTGGTATAATCCTTTTAAGGGTACAATATCAAAATAGACAAATTAACGATAAATAAAACAGTTACTAAATGATGCTGATTCAGACTTTTTTAAATGCCCCATTTCACTAATTTCCCAAAACTCACCGTATTATTTAAGTACACGCACCGTTTTGCCATTCTTTTCCAGCTCATATCACCAGCCACCAAGAAAAGCCAGATAACTGATCAAGAGCTATCTTATAATCATCAAGAAGATAGCAAAAGAAAGGATGGAGGGGTAAATGATACCCTGCTTCTAACACATATAGTGGAAGTAAAAAGCTAACGTTACTGGTAATGCTTAAGTGGTGTGATCCTTCGGGAACCAAAATATCAAAGGCAAAATTTGAAATTTTAGTTCCTCGAGCAGCCAGAACTTGATGCATTTCTACTTCCTTTATCGTACAAACATAAGCTTTTGCTTCTACGACATTTCTTGCCTCCTAATGTCGCGAAGTATCACCCGGAATAACATGATCACAACCTCTAGTCCTAGTCATACTTTACTAGTGAAAATAGAAAGAAAAGTCGAGAATACAAGGGAAATTTTACTTTTATTATCTCTGAAATTATCCTTTTCAGCTGTGATTCCTCTTCAAATTTTTTGAATTTGAGTAATGTTATTTCTAGGGCTCTATTAACTCCCTTTGAAAAGACACTCTCCCTCACTCTTTGACGATTCAAATGCCCAACAGTGGGAGAGCGATCAGCTGTGAACAACTTTACTTTTCTATACACGTGGTTAAATATGAGTTGTGTGATAAAATATAAAGCATGCTCGATAAGTTTTATTAATTTTACTTCTATTCCCACAAAACCGAGTTTCAAGAAGAGTCCATTTATATATTTTTTTTTGAATCAGATGGGGACAAATTGTTATGATATTTGTAAGGACAAAGTCACTACCAAGTTACTAGGAACACGAATGAGAAGGAATCAAGCCCACAAGAAGAGGTGATCACGACACGAGTCACCACTTCGCTATAATTTCTATGTCAGATCTCACGTTTTCCCATCCAATCCAACCTTGAAAGCAAAACACATCAAAAACTCTCTCCTATCTTAACCAATGATTGAGGGTTCGATCTTCGTCCTGGTTATGGAGCAATTTTAAAACTCGTGGCCAACATCTATCCCCTTAATGGGCCTACAAAATGCAAAAGATTAATTATTGGGCTCGCTTTGATAGATACCTTAAGAAATAAAAAAAACGCATCAAAAACCTAATATCAATCATAAAAACCTAAAACAAATCGGCAACCAAAATGCATTTTTTAGCCAAAATAGAGTTGTTCATGGATGAGCTATCTGTCTAGTCCGAAAGCCCGTTTGAAATTTGAGAGGATTTGGAAAAAAAATTATTAAATTCAAAAAATGAGTTTGGGCAAAAAAATTAGGCCTGTTTCAAAGCCCGAACCCAACCAGTTTTAAGTTTATAATACTTTATATTATGTTATTTTTATATATTGTGTAATTTAGAACATATTAAAAAAATAAATCTATACTAAATAAATAATACTACTCTAATGTAAACATTAAAATAATGTTAAGATATTAAAAAATAATGTTAAGATAACTGTAAAGATTAAAAAAATAAAAAAATGTATAAAATTATTAATATTAAAAAATATATAAATATTTTTTAAAAATAATATGGGCAGACTTAAATGAGCTTGGATTAGTCTTTTACAAATACAGACAAGTTTAAGTAAAATTTTAAGCTCAAATTTTGAATCAAATCAAATTTGAATAAATATAAAATGTGTTAATATCATGTTTATACCCAACCCATCCAATTAATTCATAAACATGATTTAAATGTGCATGAAAATAATATATGGGTAGCTATAGAACCGGACCGGACAAACTTTATTTGAGCTAGAACCCAAACAAGGTAGCACAATGTAAGAGCCCAAAGGTTAGTTATAGAAGTGGACCAGACAGACAAAGACCAATCTAGTCTGGCTTGCCCCCTCTGTCGGCTCAGGATCGGGTAGGGCAGCTCAGCTGTGACCGACGTTGGTCTACTGCCCTTTTATTTATTTATTTATTTATTTTAATAAGCTATTTAAACTATTCTTTTTATGGTTAGTATTTAATACACTCATTGTATACTTTTTTTTTTTATTTCTGTAAGTAAATTTAAAAAATTATCATATATCTCATTTATTTGATATATTTATGGAGTCCAAAAACTCCGGTGATAATATATTAGATATTATTTTTAATTCATTTTCAATCTCAACCCTTGCTACCCTCTCTACCGGAAAACAGATGTGCCTCCATTTGGTGGCTTCTGCATGAATACATGAGAGAGAATCTCTCCTCTGCAGAAATATAATTGAAAAAAGAAAAGCCTGGATCATTGTTGATTGAGATTAATGGATCTCTAACAAGTAATGTATAAATTCAGAACTACGACAATTGAACATGCATTCTTTTGTAGGCAACATCATAGATCCCATAGGTATATACATTTCACTACAATATTGTACACGTTTAGCATTCAAATCCCTTCTTTGGTTTAACTCCCAAACATCATTTTCTCAACATATATTTGTTGGTTTGGGAGTGGACACGCAAGAAGAAGAAAGCACGTCGGAAGTGACTGGCTTTTGTTCTGCTGCTCAAATCATATATATATGTAATGGATGTAAGAAAAACACAAATGTTGAAAAGAAAGGAGAGCGACCTCTTGTAAGATGGAAGAGCCAATCGGGCATGAGACCTTCAAGTTACAAACTTGGTCTCTGGGGGCTTTGATAGGCTATTTCTCTTGTAAGTAGGCCAAAATTCTAAAACATTTGGAACAACTATGTCTTAATTAACTTCATCTGTCAGGTGTTTGTGCTCAGATGCAATCTCCAAAGCAACAATATCATATGTATATTACATCATTTATAAACTTTATATATATATATAAAGCATTCTACAAAACATTTATTCTTCTTTGTACTCTATACAATAACAAAACAGCAAAACTAGATATAAAAACTAGCAAATTATATATATATATATATATTCACAAGAAATGGGAGGAAGATATATCATCAAGATCATCGTCCAATGACAAGAACATTTCATCAAGGTATGATAACTCACTTCCATCTTCATCACTGTAGTTGAAGCTCTGAGCATTGCCCTTATGCTCTTCAACTTTGCATAAAACCCACTTATTAGAATCCTAAGAAGATAAACTCCACCTTGATTAGAAACATGTTGAATGATGAACATGCTAGCTACTAACAATCAAAATTGACAAGGGAAGTTGCTTGCTTACCAGTTTTCTGTTTCCTTTTGTTTTAGGGTAGTGAGATGAAAGAGCTGAGCCCCAATTACAAAGATGGTACTCTTGCATCACCCAATTTGTTTTCATACCAAACGGAGCCCCACCAATGTAGAACTCAAAGAGTTTCTTCACCCCAACTTTCCCGGAACCACCACTGAAGATTGGCTCCTCCTTGTCTAATTGCTTCCAATACCCATTTTCCAGGGCCCGATTTTCCATCTTTAGGCTAAAGAAGAAGAACCGTTTACCGCTCATCAACGCCTTCCCTATTCAGTCAACAAAGCCATATTACATAACATATAATAACATGACAGTGAGACAATATATAATGAATAGAAAACCGACCATCTAGTTCCCAAGGGTGAAGCCGCTGAAGATCAAGTTCAGGAATGATGTTGCAATAGCAAGGTAAACGGAGGGACTTGGGGTAGAGAAAGTGAAGAACAAGTTCTTCGTCGGTAGGGCAAAATCGAAAGCCTGGAGGGAGGTGGTTGACACTGCGGCCATCTTCCATTTCCATCTATACGAAAACCTAAGCAGAGGAAGGTGTGTATGTATGACAAAAGTCAAATACACTAATTTGGGATTGTTGCTATGCCTTCTCTTTACTTTTTATAGGCTGTGTTTCCAAATATTTACAATGTTGGAAATGGATGATGATGATCATTCCGAATTGATAAAAAGGCGGCTGTAAAAGAATATATATAAAATAATGTGATGGACTCCAAGAGAAATGGATAATATTGTAGTATTACTGTTCTTTTAAGGAAAACAGTTGGAGTTTCATTAACTAATTTAATTTATGGAGGATTAGTATATCACTATCATGCTTCATCCACAAGTTGTTTGGACCAATACAATACTGCTGCTTCTTGTATTCTGGTGTTGGTTAGATTTCTTCCAGATTATCCAAATTTTAAATTATCTTTTCAATAAAAAATTCTAAATTTTTTCTTTATACTATACTTCTCTTTTATATATATTTTTTTAAACTTTTAAATCAAAAGAAAAATACACTTAAAATGCTCAAACGTCTTTCTTCTCATTACAACTATTGTTCATTGGAGAAATGTAAGTAGCAAATAATCCTCCAATTTGTTATAATTTGAATATCTTATTTTTCAATTTAAAAATAATAAAGAATTATCTAAGTTTAATTCTAAATTCTTTTAAGAATATTTTTAATTATTGACAAAATGATATAAAGGAATAATTGTTATATCAATATATTAATTACGCTAATAGTCAAATATTAGCAAGGTATAAGTATAGGTATTATATCACAAATTTAGAACACTTCGGGATCAAGAATAAAATAACAAGTAGCTTTTAGTGTCACAGGTCAAGGTGCAAATCCTGTGACCATGGCACGAAATGTATCCTATGGAGGTCTATCGACTAGACAATTATTTGGTGGTTAGATTGATTTAGACATGTTTGAAATAAAGGATCGTTTAAAGCCGCACGGAATGCGAGACTAAAATTCTAGTCCAATAACACTAGAGACGAAATGGGCAAGCTATAGGTATTATCCCTTCAAGGGATCTCTTAGAGTTATATTTTTCTTTCTCTTCTAAGATTATTTTCTTTAGATTTTGAATTGACTTAAGGATAGAAAAATGTATTAAGTACAAGCTTAACACGTTTAATTTACCTTCATCTTGTAAGAATTTGAAAGCATCCAAGAACATCCATCTCACGTTCTTACAAAGTCCATCTTCAAATTCGATCCACCAACAAATACACATTAACAATAATCACTTATTATTCGTTTATTTAGTTGTAAAACATTTCTCAATTAGCAAATTCTTGAAATACTCTTAGAAAGGATATTCGAATCTCAAAGGCAAAGTCAGAATTTTTTTTTTAAGAAAAAACGTGCATATAATTTTTAAAAATATATATAATAAAAATAACATTCAATATAGACATATATATAACTTATTAAAAACAATGTGTATATATTGTTTAAGAATTTAATTAAAATTTAAAAAAGAAAAAAAAAGTGAAAGGGGGACCGGTGGGGGTACCTTCCCTCGACTGAGAGAATGCCAAACAACCTTGAGAGTGGTGAGAATAAGAGAGTAAATTGCACTAAAACATTGATCCAAAGACAACTTAAGTAAAACTAAGAACCGTTGATTGTTGTAAATGTTTCATTGTGTCAACTTCCCATGATTCTGATTGAAATTGAAAAATCATAATTCATTTCCTCTTTAATATCTTTTTAAACTTTCAGCACCATGATTTTCTTGGACCGTCTATCTTCCCAGCTTTCCTTTTATTTGCTTTTATTTATAACAAATAAAAAATAGTTCTTTTCAAAAAAAATAAAATTCTTTTTCCCTTTAAGTTATAATAATGAGGATGAAGTTGCATATCACCATGGACAGATAGAATGGAACATCAAATGTTTGTGTAGCCCATGAAAACGAAACATGTCCTTATCAACTTTCTGACCTAAGTCAATTCCCCATTATTATATATTAGATGCGATCAAAAATATATTTATTAAAAATTTATATGAAAACCAAATCAAGTTTGGATTAAAATAGTATTTTAGGTCCAAGTTAAATTATATGTGAGTTTTTTTGGGATAAAAAGATATATTTAGTTTCTCTCCATTTTGAAATTAAGTAAATTAATTACTTTTTAAAAAAAAATAAAGCAATTTAATTCCTTTCAATTTCAAAAGTGAGTAACTTAAGATAATTAATCATGACATTAATGTTTTCCATCAATTGTATGTGATTTTGATTGATATATGTTACAGCAGGAATGATTGCAAAGCAATAAGAAGAAAAAAATAATAAGAACACACAAATTTTACATGAAAATCTCAAGAAAAATCACATACAGAGGAGGAGAAATTCACTAATTTTGAAAAACAACAATACAAAATGTTTTCAACTGCACACATTTTAAGGGTTAAACAACCTTGTTATAATCAACATCTAATAGAAGAATTATAGTCTTATACAGATTTAACTTGTGCGACATGATCCATTCCGCAAGGACGAAGTCGAGTTTAGTGATGGATGGGGTTCGACCTCGATCCTTCGCCCTTATAGATCTCTATTTTGCCTCTCTATTTTATTTCTTTAACAAGTGAATTGCACCTCGAACTTTTCAGGCCGAATCAAACGGGATTCGAGTCACATAACTCTAACAATATATAACAAATTTAGCCCATAAAGTTTACACATTTTGTCAATTTGGTCCCGATTTTAACAAATTTATCCTGCAATATTTGTGAAAATGTGTAAATTTGAGGTTGAATTTATTGATTTTTTTAGAATTGAGGCCTAAATGATAAAATATATAACCATTGAAAGCTAAGTTTTTAATCAAAGTACGTACCATTGATGGAAGACATTCATGTCGTGATTAATTTCTCTTAGTTGTTTAGTTTTGAAATTGACAGGAATTAAATTTTTTTTAATTTTTTTAAAATGGACTATTGACACTGTTATATATATTTATAAAACTGGAGAATTTTTTTTACCTTTTTTTTGATTATATATATATATATAGATTTATAAAAGAACAAAAACACTGTTATAATGACACGAGATATAACTTTTTAATCATTTTCCAATTGAGTTAATAATAAATTACTTTGTGATACTAGTTTAATAAAGATTTTAGTATATAGTATAGATATAAAAAATAAATTTAAATTTTGAATCCCTTTTATTGTTCTTAAAAAAGTACCTACCTCCAACAACAAAAAAAAAATTACTCCTTTTGTTCTAAAATATGAAGAAATTATTGAGGGGAATAGAAATTCATATATTTACACAATTTCATCTCATTATAACACATTTAAGAAAAATAAGTCATTTCAATTTAAAAAATCGTTTACGCCAAGTGTCCAACATACTCATCGAATTTCTCCTTTGTTTCTAAAAAAGAATCTATAGTTGCCATCACGGGCAGCGGTTTTCCTTCGTTTTAATGCTTTTTATTTTCAATTTTATTACCAGTTTAGTGTATTTTGTCAGTTTTCATGTTCTAATATGTTTTAGTTGTGCTCGATTGATATTAATATTATTATTAATATAAGAGGATGTGAGTTTGAATGTACTGAAATTCATTATCATCTTATTTAAGAGTTGTTTGTCTAGATATTAATTATATGGAATTGATATTTCCCTACACTCTGAATATTTCCATATGTAGAAGATGTAAGAGATATATATAACTTACTGGTGGAAATTTTTGTATTAAAAGTTAAATTGTATTATGTTTTTTTATTAAAAAGTAGAAATAGTCAATGTACGTTAAATAAAAAAATAAATTGGTCATTTTGTTAAAAATATCATTTATTTCTATTGTTAAAGTTTGGTTTTTGTATGTCAGTATAAGGTACACACGACACATCACGTGTATCTGTCTAGTTATTTCATCAGCCCCCTTAGCTTTTAATAGTAAAAATGAGTGAAATTTTAATAGAAAAAACATTTTTTTATTTGATCTAACGTACAATGATTAATTTACTCAAATTTTTGAATTAAAAAAAGTAAAATGCAATCTGATTTTTAATACAAAGATCTCCATAGCACTTTTATCGCTATGAGAGAGATGGTGGTTGGAATGCATGACCCTAGTTACAAACACCGTAAATGATATTTTTATTTTACTGCAACTCTCAACATTTTAATTAGTTTTATTAAATACTAAATTATATCACATTCACTACATAATTAAAAAAAATATGTAACAAATATATTTGTTAAAAATTTATAAAAAGATAAATAAATGAAACTTCGATTGAAATAGTAAAGCTAAATATTTAAAATTCATTAGGTAATGGGTTCAAATATCAGCATAACTAAATTTTATGGATTTTATATAATAAAATAAAATAAAATATTTTAATAAGTTTATGACTAAAACACCAATGCAATAACTTAAATTTCTATGCCGACCTCAAAATTAAAATGAAAGAACAATGAAAATGACAACTAGGGGTGGATTCATTTATTGTTAGTGTAAAAATAACAAAAAGTAAACTAAACACACCACATCGCACTGCCCATCCGAATTCACCCTAAATTATTTTATATTTTTATTTTTTCTTTCACATGTACTTAAAAACTTTATTCATAAAAAAGGAAATCAAGGTACGTATCGATGTGTTGTTGGGCGACAAAAGGTGCGACACTTGGAAAACAGGGTTTGAGAATGAAATGGACATGCATGGATGTGTGTCTTCTATATATAGCATGCAAGAGGTTGTGAACCCAACTTTTGGCCATGGAAAAAGGGAAAGCTGGGGTTGTTAAATTGGCAAGAAAAAGAAAAAGAGAGTGAGTGGGGGCATTCCATTCCTACTATTATAAAAAGAAAGTAGAGATTGGTGATGATTGAGCATACATTCACAACGCTTTAAGTAACACCTACTTATTTTCTAAAAAGCCCAAAAAGACGAAAACAGTCGCTACAACCATCCTCCTCCTCTCTCTCTCTCTCTCTCTCTCTCTCTCTCTCTCTCTCTCTCTCTCTCTCTCTCTCTTATTTTATTTTTAGACACTCTTTTTAGGGTTTCAATATCATACAACATTTGTAGAAAATAAAAGTGTAGTTGTGATAATCAATAGTCGATGGTTCGATCTTTGTTTTCGATATGGAGCAGTTTTAAAATTCGTAGTCAACATCTACCCTTTAATGGATCTATATAATACAGAATATTAGTTACTGGATTCGCTCAGATAAATATTTTAATTAAAAAAATGTAGTTACAATAGTTTCTAAAATGAAAAAAAAATAAACAGAGGAAGTTTATAGGACAATTTCAGTTCATTTTGATTGGGCTTTTAGAATTTTTTGAACCATTGATGACGATTTAATTCGATTCTTGATTTTTTTATCTTATTTTTGAGTTTTAAATTTTTGGACTTTATTTTAATAAAATATAATTTATTTTATGTATTCCGGACATTATTTAGTAAAGTTTTATTTTTTTTTCATAATTACTTCTAAATATAAAAAATTTTCAAGTAAATAAAAAATAATCAATAACTCTTATGTAGTTTTTTTTTTAAAAATGTTTTATAGAATTTTAAGTAATTTTTACTATTTTAAATATAAAATGTTTATTTTATATTAAAATTAATTATAAATTAAATAAAGGTGAAAATATACTCTAAATCTTTGTACTCTTCGTAAATTTGAAATTTAATCCTTTTACTTTTATTTTAAAGAATTTAGTCTATTTACTTTTCAAATTTCATATTCAATTCTGAGCTCCCTTGATTTTTTTTTTTGTTAAATTTAGATTCATTGTAACGTCAATTTTTTGTTACATGGCTATCAAAAGTAATTTTTTCTATTTCAAAATGTCATAATAGTGAATTCGATAGAAAAATTTAACAGCATTCACAATTGAACTTGAATTTTGAAATTTGAAAAGTAAAAAGATTAAATTCTTTGAAATAAAAGTAGAGGAGCTAACTCCTAAATGTACAAAGAATACATGGACTTGAAGCATATTTTAACCTTAAATAAAAATAGTAGATTTTTTACTTATATTCCAAAAACAATCCAAACACCACAATTCAAATCAATTTTCGATTTCTCAATTTTTTTTTTCCTAGATCACAGAAGTTTGAAAGTGATATGACTAACTACATCACGTAATTTTTTAATTCTCAAATCCTTATAAAAATGGGAGGAAGTACCTAGAATGCTTAGATTACACTCAATTTAGTAAAACTTACCAATTATAATAGTTATCTGAATATATTGTTAAGTTCAAAAATATCAAGAAGGGGTGAAATGAGATTTTAAAAAAAACTTTTCTAAACCATGAGAGGAGGTAAAAAAACTTGTCACTTCGATTTATATTACTTTAACCCTAATTGCCTACCTCCATTATTTTAACTTCACTTATTAGGAATTTTCCGAATTCACCAACTTGAATTGATATTTTTTTATGGGTAAGGTACAACATTTGCAACTTCCTTTTTTTCGTAAAGGCTTAGATAAAATCTTTCCTCCTAATTTTCAAAGCTAAGCTAGAACCTCCTTATTTTTTGTTGGCTCAATTAGAAACCCTTCCAAATTTACAACGGTGAATTTATGCAAACGAATAGTGAATGTGTGTTTCTAAAATTGAGCTCACTAAGGATTGAAAAAGACTTATACAATGATATTATAATATGCATTTATAGACCACGTATAAGAGAATGAAGAAGATAAAGATCTAAAGTATTTTTTTGATTTTGACGTTTGGATATGTCTCTCTGATGTTTTATGGTGTTCTTGAAGTGTATTTATATCAAAGAATTGATTTATGGTCATTTGGAACTATTGGGACAAATTAGAGCTGTTATAATGTGAAAAATCATGCAAAAAAAAAAAAATACCTTGCAACATGTGGTATCGATACCTCTAGTAAGTATAACCATTAGTAGTTGTTAAAATGAATTAAATATCGATACCATGAAAGCATGCATCGATACCTTGAAGGTTGGGCATCGATACATTTAGAATATGCCTTTAAGTATTTTAAAGCTTTGAAAATGTTTAATGGTATTTACTTAGGAATAAATATATAAAATTTATCTTAAAAATTCTTATATTAAAAAGCTTGATAAATCAAAGTTAACATATACCGAACATGTATAATTACAAATAATTATATTTATTTAATTGATGAATGATTTTTGAAATACTTCCGGATAAAATTGTAGAACTCAAATAATTAATTATTTCCTTATATCAAATTTCATGGGAAAAAATAATTCACAGTTAAAAATGCTCTAAGTCTTTATACTTTTTATACATTTAGAATTTAATCCCTCTATTTTTATTTTTAGGAATTTAGTTACTTCACTTTTCATATTTTAAATTCGGGTCCAATTGTTAACATCGTTGAGCTTTTTCTATCAATAAATTCAATGGTGTGATATTTTAAAATAAAAAAAAATATTCACTTGATAATCATGTAACAAAAAATAACATTGTAATGAACATAAATTTAGTAAAAGAATTCTAATGAGATTAACAACTGGACTTACATTTTTAAATCCTTAAAATACAGCGATTAAATTCTTTAAAATAAAAATAGAAAACTAAATTTCAAATGTGTAAAAAATTAGATAGACTTGAAGCATATTTTAACCAAAATTCGGTTGCAGACCATAAATGCAGGCATCAACTTGGGGATTTTATTACTGATTAATTTTTCTAGATTCAAGTAGGAATAATAATGGATAGTGTATATTTGGATTTTTTTTTTTACAGAGTAGATATTAAAGATTTTGTTGGTTTTGTGTTTTTATTCTCAAGTAATATTTTTAATTGTTTTATTTGGAGATAAAAGTATGAAAATATCATTATAATAATATTAATTACTTTTTAAAATAAAAATATTTTAATAATTTTGTAATTGAATTGATATTGAGTTGATGAATAACATTAAATCAATCAATCATTTTATATATACTATAAATACGTAATCCTTTCTCTTATAAAACCTTCCTCTTCTATTTAGACATAAATAAATAAATCTCAAAGCTTCCAAAATTCTATACATTTAAAAAAAAAAAAAACCAAGAAAAAGGAACCCACGAAAGGTATGGGAAATTTCGTCAAATTGTATAATGAGTATGTTTCATATAATTCATATTCACCAACTACATCAATAGACCCTTTAACAAAAATTCCATATCGTTTGATTCGGTAATTTGAGTTAAATAGTGAAAATTCGATGTCATTTAGTACTAAAAATTCTCATGCATACTCATTTACTTTGTCTGATGATAAAAATATAAAATATTAACAGAAGTCAAGAATGAAAAAAACTGATTTTATGGTCCAAAAAAAAAAAATAAAGAAGAAGAAGAAGCCTTACTCTCTTTAAAATGTCTATCACCTGTTGGATTTTAAGTCAGACCTCGAGTCGGATCATTTTAATTATAATTATATAATAAAATTATTTCCTTTTCTATACAAACAGTGGGAAAAAGGTATGGGTACTAGCTTATTATTACAGTGAATCATCCAGAGAGAAATGTAAGGGAAAAAGAAAGAACGGCCAGTCCAAAAAACAGCATAAAAAACATCTTTATCGCAAACCCACCATGATTACAAGTTACTAAAGCTGGCGAATCGCAATCTCCCACGTGTGGTAGTGGGTAGGAGGAGGTCTAACACGAAAGCTTGAGACTCCAATGGCCACACCCATGTTTGTTTCATTCATCATTGCCTTTGCTTACCTATTCTTAAACAATATTTTTTCATTTGCTTGAGAGATGTGAAAGCTTGTTTTCTTTTCTTTTATCCTTTCATCGTGTCAAGCTTTGAATGTTAGATCTTTATTTCTTTAATCCCTTTGTCTACAAGAATGTGTCCTTTTTCCTCACATCCATTTTCACACCTGGAAATTGTTTTGTGGTAAGTGGTAACTTTGCTGTCTTTGCTCTTTTTTTGCTTTTTAACCCTAAAATCTAGAGTTGTAATGGAAACTAAGGTTAAATACAAACATCCAATAACTATGTTAAACTTTGAACAGTTTCATGCATGCCTCCTTCTTCTTCCACCTCCAAGAAGATTTATGGGTTGGATGATTTAAGAGGGAACTATTGATTTGGGATGTGACTCTTGTCGACGTGTGATGGAATCTTTTTCATATTAAATTTCCACACATCCATTCAAAATAATTATTTAAAAATATTTACTTGTTTTTGGAGAATTTAGGGTTTTTTTAATTTTATTTGAATGATGTGAAAAGTATTAATAAATTTGTAACACTCTAAATTAACCCTTAAAGAGGATTCGGGAATGTCGAGTCACAATCATAAAATTACAGTATAATTTAATATAGAATGTAAAGAGTTTGTCATTCAGGCTAGATAAAATGGTACACTTTAAGAACCATAAATACTTCACTGAAATTTGATGGAAATCATAGCTTTTTTTTTATTTTTTAAAAATAATAAAGTGATTATACGGTAGTATCTGTTCATGTTTTTTTAATTTTTTGACAACGTACACATATTTTATGCACATATAAATACTCGAACCATGATTTTCTAAGATGAATAAAATCATCTTTACTACTGAAATCATTCGTTAAATTTATTTGATGAACATAAATTTAAATACAAAATTCATTCTTCAAAAGTAAGCGTCTTGACACAACCCCTATGTCATGCATAGTACAAAATACTAGAAATCTCATAGTAATGATTGTCCTCTGACATAATCTTCAAAAAATATCTTTACTTCATCAACAAACCTGAGAAGGAAAGGTAACTCACCAAATTCAATAGGATTGATCCCTTTCAGCTTGGAAAAACCTATGTGAAAAGAAAAAAAAAACAGTCAACGATAGATCCTTTCCTCAAAAGTCAATGTTTTCCATTTGGATTTCGTGGGTTTTACAATATATATATATATGCCGTAATTTAAAAACATTAATTCGTCGAACAAATTATTAAACACAAATACAAATTCGAACCAACTATTATAGTGTTGCTGAAACGCAATTATATTTCAAACACATCACATGGTGTATGTATAATTCTATAATCTTGTTCATACGCTATGCTAATGCTTTATAATTGCTACTCTTATAAAAAAAATGGGTAAACTATAGTTTTAGTCGCTTAACTATTAATTAATTTTTTTTTGGTCATCAAACTATAAATAATTACAAAATGGTCACTCAATTATTAGTCAATTTTTTTTCGGCCACCCAACTATGAATAGTTACAAAATAATCACTCAAATATTAGTCAATTTTGTGTTTTTTGTCACCCAATTACTATCTTGAATTTTTTAGTGTTTCTATTTTTTATATTAGCCAACTGGTAGCCAAAAAAAAATAATTGAATAATTGGGTGACAATTTTTAACTTTTCATAGTTGATTGACCAGCAATGAAATTTACTAATAGTTGGGTGACTACTAGTGTAATTTACCCATTAAAAATTGGGAGTAGCTTGTTTTGGTGGTTTACATTGTAGGGGTGTAAAGAGTCATTAAGGTGGAGGAGATTCATAAGGTAGATGGTGCGGAGATCAATGATGTTTGAATTGGATCAAACCGATTGGTCAGACTGGAAACCAACCGAGATATTGATTCGAAGAATGGTATTGAACTAGTTGAAACGTGAATTAGTACGGACCAATTGAACTAGATTTTTTTAAAATTTTTAATTTTTTTATGAACTTCTAATGATTTTTTAATAGGACCAATAAACCAATGATTTTGATCAATTCAATCACCAGTTCAATTCTAAAATATTGGTGGAGAGCCATTAAGAATGATGGCTTATAGGGGTCTTACGAGCTTAGAGAGCTTAAGGATAATACTCTCTAACGATGGGGCGCTGGAGACATGGGGAGACTGCCAACTCCGAAGGGTGGTGGTGGTCGAAGTACCAAAAAAGTTAGACTATGTGAAGATACAGATATCAATGTGAACGAGGGAGATGTGATTACTAAATTTATTGACGAAATTTCGTCCATTAGTTTCTCTGAGAGAGTACGATCTATGGTGGAAAAAAACATGGCTAAAACTGTAAATAATCAAGTTATTATTGAGAAGGAGAATTAGGTTTGATGCCTAATTGAATAAGGTTTTGGCTATGTGGAAACCTTCTCAACCTATTTAATTTACGGACTTGGGATATGATTCTTAAATGATAAAGTTTGGTAAATAGATAACTACACAAGGGTGTTATCCCAGGATCCCTGGGTTGTGTATGACCAATACCTTACAGTACAACCGTGAACGTCATCTTTCTCCACTTCTCGAGCATTTTGTGCACTTAGTGTTGCTTGAAAAAGGCAGAACTGTTTTGAGGAACTAAAGCTAGATGATGGAGAATGGTGCTATAATGAGAACTTGTTCAAAGATCTTTATATCGTGGATGGTCAGGTTTGGAAGAAATTCCCACTAACAGGGTGCTTTCCCAAAACTTAAAACAAAGACTTGGGATATTGGCCAGTGCCATAACAAATGTTCAATTTTTTCAGAGCCAGTGGAACATTGTTGACACTTAAGCTTGTAGTATGAAGTGAATTTTTCAAAAACAGCAGTTAGCGACCCATCTTAACAAAACTCTATTGGTATTTATTCCTATGATTGCCAATTCGGAAAATATGGCACACTTTCATTCCATCAACTTATGTATTGTGCTTTACAAAGTGGTCATGGAAGTCATTGCTAAATGCTCAAGGGTATTGTGTTGTGTACCTCATTGCTCCCAATTAGGTAAGCTTCGTGGCTGTTTGAAAAATTACAGATTATATCCTTATTGCGCAAGGAATGTTCCACTCCATGAAATCTCACAACTTAAGATGGATGGCTATTAAGTTGCATTTTGAGAACCCATATGATAGAGCCTTGTTATATATAATTATAATAAAAATAATTCGATCCAGAATTCGACCTGATTTTTCCGTTATTCAAGTAACCCCAAACATTTCATTTGGGAGAACGACAAATACTCCATTTTTGGAATTATTTTCTTCTTTTTGGAATCATTTTCTTCTTCTTTACTCTTTGACCAGAACTCCCTCTACTTCTTCCTCACTTCTGTTGATATTATGTATCAACAAGTCTAATGAGACTTTCTTAAAGTTACACTTTAAAAGAAAAAAAATTCTGAATGAATTTATATATACCATCATGAGTTGTACTTTGTTGGCTACTATGTAGATCCATTGGAATGAGACATTCACATAGGAATTCCAACCTAGTCATGAGTAAGGCATGGTGATCCTTTATCACCTTATTTATTTGTTTTGGGTATGAAAAGTTTGGGATAAAATATTCTTAGAGAGGTGAGAAATCAGATTTGGAAACCTATTTGTTTGTCGAGAGGTTGACCTCAAATCACATATTTATTGCGAACATGGTGTCTAGAGTTCAACAATTGTTTTTCTCAACGAATACAAAAGAAGGTATGGTAGCCAGCATCAAGAAAAAACTTGGCTCCCACCAGGATTTAGATATGGGAAGTGTTTGGGAGTTACCAGTGATACTTTCCAATTCATGATTGATAAGGTTGAGTGGGTGGGATTGGAAGCTATTATCTATGGCGAGACACATAACCTTAGCAAAGTCAGTCTTGCTGTGTATTTCGAATTACTTGGTGCAAATTGCTTTGTTTCCTATTCATGCATGCAATGAAGTCATGCAAAAGCCCACTCTTGTGAAATGGGATAATTGCTATCAACCAATTGATTGTGGAAACCAACGTGTCAAATAAATCCTTCCTTTTGAAATTAGAATATAGCTTACTTACTGATAACAGTCAACATCAAGTCTTCAGAACAAGAATAATACTTTTTACACACAAGTGAGTGCATGGTGAATTATAATTAAAAGAGTTTATTCTCAGAGTTAGATATTGAGCAGATCACAGGGCATAATATTGAAGACAAGTTGTATTAATTGACCAATTTCAACTATACCTTCTAGTTAAGTAGAAATGGTACCTCATTTGCATCAATTCGTAATTCATATTCCCCCCCCCCCCCCCCAACCATCTACACATCAACTTATAGTACTGAATTATGGAAGAATCTCTGCATTCTTTATCACAATATTTTCACTGCACAGCTTAATAACAATATGAACTTTAATCTCCATATATATACTTTTTAAGATTGAGATATCTGCACATTCACAGTGAATGTATGTGCTTTACTCTCTGAATCGCCTGCTTCACCCTGGTTGATGGTTCTTCATACAATATTGCAGGGTCATCAAACTCAGCTGCCAAACTTGGCTCACCAAGAAATGCTCGGAATGTGTCTGCCACCGAATACGAAAGTGAATCGAGGTTGTATCCTCCTTCCAGGAAAAATACACAGCGACCACCACATAAATCTTTGGCAAGCTGTTTGATATTAGATGCAAGCATGTAGTACGTTCCTGTTGTAAACTGTAGACTGGCTAGTGGATCCAATACATGACCATCATACCTGCACAAAGATCAATCCGAACCCTGCTCAAGACATAATCTTCTCCAAAATATAATAAACAAACAAGTTTTCCCATTTACATCCCAATCCTAATCCACTGCCAATACTCTCTGGATTCATTATCTAACCAAACATTCTCGAGTGATTGAGAGCGTACCCAGCAGAGACAAGGATTATATCTGGTTTGAATCTTTGAGCGCAGGGCACGATGACTTCATCGAAAACTGTTCTCATTGCAGTATCACCTGAGCCTCCAGGTAGAGGTAGATTAAGTGTTGCTCCTTCACCAGCTCCTATACCTATCTCATCAAATTTTCCAGTGCCAGGGTAGCTTCCATCCTATATCAACATTAGTGAAAGTGGGATTTATTTATCAGCTACTAATATATTCTGTTAATAAGATTCGAAAAGATGCATTTGTCTAATATCAGAAGATGACTCGAGCGAAAAGTTAGTACAGAATGTCCCCCTAATTCCAATTCTTACTGGTTTGAGCAGAAAAAGCAAAGCATGAGTACCAAATAGTTGATATGCACCAGAGAAGTTGTGTACCTGATGGGTTGAAAGAAAGAATATGTCTGGATCATCCAAGAAGGCATCATTGGTTCCGTTACCATGGTGAACATCAAAATCAATTATAAAAACCCGCTTCAATCCATGTACGCGCTGAGCATGACGAGCTGCAATAGCCACATTGCCAAAAACACAGAATCCCATTGGACCTTTTGGAATAGCATGATGTCCTGGAGGTCTTATCAAAGCAAAAGCAGTAGGTGGATCTAGTTGGCTCTTTGATGCTGCAACCTGAATATGACATAAATATATTTGGCTTTTTAGAGATTCGAAAACAACTTCCCCATCTCACAATAAGAAAGAATTTTTTAGTCTGTAGAGCTAAGAGCAGTGTTTCAAACTGTTGTTTACCCCTAATTGCATCCTTCGCTTTTTCGAATAATGTCATTTCAAATTGTTGTTTTCTACATTATTTTATTTTATTTTGAAGTATGGACAGCAATTCTAGGCACATAGAAAAGTTACTCCTACATATATGGCTCATCTATTTGAGGAAGAAAGCCACATTCCAAGATGGCTTTGAGTCTCAGCATTAAATTTAATGCACTTTTAGCTATTTTAGGTTCCTAATCTTACAAATGTTTTCCATTGCTTTAAAGAAACATGGGAGAATGGAACTTTCACTTTCCAGAAATGTAACAACTGAAAGTCAAGAGGGGAAGAGCTAACAAGAAGATCGAAAGATATAATCATTTAAGTGACTAACGTTCTAAGTTGAGACATCACCACTGAATCAACTAAGGCAAGTCCTGCTCCAGCTGCAACTAGCGACTCATGGAATGTCTGTATCACAAAAAAAAGACAATGTAAGACATCTTGAACACATATTTAAGAACCTGAAGCCATATAAGCATACTGCATGCCTTCAACCAATTATTTGTTCAATTTTCTTAATATGGAACTGTCAAATGTTTTGATCTAGTAATCACTTCTAACTGAAAAGTATCTGATATTCATTACAATGATATTGTTACAATTGCTATTTGAATCCAACATATAATGTAGAAGAGTGACCACTATGGACAGATGCATAATGAAGGAAAAGGGGACACTGCCCTGCAGAGATCCTAAAAACAGTTGAGAATGCTAAACATCAGAATATGTTTAGAAATTTAGCTCCAGTCTCCTTTGATTTGGGAAAAAGTAGTGGTATTCGTGGTTTAAAAGGCATATGGGTAAATTCGTAGAGATAATCAATAAGTTTATATACTTACTGTGGAAGTAGCATATGTTGGTCCAGAACCTTCAATTAAAATAAGGCCTTTCTCAGAAGCCTGATCCATAGCCTATAACTTGAAGCATGTAACAAATGAAGTTCCGTTTTCAAATAATAGATGTGAAGGAAAATATAAAGCACATGACTTAGAGGCCACCTTTTCAAGGCCAGATACATAAGCCTTTGCATGAACACTGGCAATATCATCAACTGAAGCAAGATTGAAATTTTGAAGTTCAAGGATGTCCGAGCCACGAAACTGACATAAACAAGAAAAATGAACACAAAAATGAAAATTCTCAAAATAATATCATTATAGAACTGTACTAAGCTTTTTACTGTCAATCAGTTCAGTTTTCTTCAAACTGCACATCTCTACTATTCATATTCTCTCTTCCATCCACAGTTCTTTCAGGATTTATTTTTTCTTTTAGAGAAGCTGAGAGCAACCCTTGCTTCAGCCATTAGGGCGATGAATTACATTTAATTCATTGGAATTTGACCTTCCAATTCCAATTAAGATAAGGAGAAAGAATTAAAAAAATAATCAAATAAGCCATAGACTATCAACGAACACTAACCTTCGTTGATAGGACAGTTCTGTCACCAGCAAAATCTCCTAGTAAGTTCTTATTTGAAAAATAAATTTGAATAAAAACAACATGAAGAGGTTTTTCTTAACTAAAAAACTATAATTTCCTTTCAAACAACTAGTCTTTATTACCTATTGCCCTGAACATCAATTTGACTGACAGACTCAGGAGTGGTGATTTCATGGCAAAGCTATTTATAAGCCATTTCATAAAGAACTGCACATCTTTTTTGTTAACAGACATTCACAAATGTACTACCTTATCATGCTTTGTAATGGGTATAGAAGTCAAAGAATGCCAATACAGCATAGAGATATCACAACACAATCGAGTAGTTCATATGACATTCTAGATTCAAATTGCAGAGACTGAGATAACAGATAAATGTTCAAAGCATGAAACATGCATCAACAAGGAACGTTTACAACTGAAAACAAATGACACAGAAACAAAACAGGGACAGAAAATAATTCATTTCATTACCTTTGGGGTAAGCTCCATCTTCTCTAGAGCTTTCACAATTGCAGGCACTCTAGCACTCGATTCTGGATGTGACTCCTATAGTAAGAAAACCATAATACAAGGAATATGCAAGCCTTAGAGGAAATATATTATATTTAATAGATGAGAAATATGAGAATCAAATTAATCACTATCTTGCACTTTCAATGAAAGAAAAAACAACATTATTAGAAACAAAAACTTCCCATGCTCAAGAATGAAGGGTTTGACTGAAAAATATCCATTCCATATAAAACTATTTTTTGACTATTCCAAGTTAAATCAACATGAAGGATCAAATGATCAGAAACAGGTAAAGGTAAAAGAGTTCCCTCCAATTTAAACAATCTTGTCCCGAAAACGGATGACTAAGTGAGCTTGTTTTAAAGGGGGAATAAAATATATAAAATTGGAAATATACATTAAAAGGACTCCAGCATAGTTACAATAGCGCATGCCATAAAAATTTTGAAGATGAACTTGATTTAGCTCTTTAATTATGTAAAAAGGCAGAAGTTCAAACATGAAATGCACAGAAATTCATGTCTTAAAACTAAACCAACCTCTCTGTACCAAAAAATAAAAACTAAGTCAAGATTCCCTAAATACAAAAAACCTAGAGAACCAGAAATCACAGTACAAACTATACAAATAAGAAATTTATAAGCAGTCAACTTGCTCATCAGTATAAAGTCAACAACCACAACAACTATACCTTGTTATGACCCAGGGCAGCAGCCACAGCATATATCACTCTCGCATCACTCAGCTGTTTTATGGATGGCAAAGTATCATTCTGCTCTGTGCTATAAGAACAAGAGACCGAAGTTTTGGTATTTTTCGAGACGCATTTCCTCCCTGATATTAAATGCTTACAGAACCTATGCCCCGAAAGCACGGTATTTACACTAAACCTACAATGATTCTTCCATTCTTGCACTTGGTTTCGGACCAAAAACATCATAGTTCCTACACCGATTGGAGTCAGCTTTGATAATTAGAACTACATAACCACCTTATTATTAGCACACTGATTCTGAATTTGGTTGAAACAAGATTCTTTTCTTTATATTCTTCCATGTGCAGTGCAAGGTCCAAAAAAAAAAAGTTACAATACAATCCCAATATATGCAGAGAAAATGAAAAGAAAACAAAGTTAATTATATCCTGTTTCAATGAAAATGCCATAATATATATATAATCTATGGGTTCTTCTGAGAAAATTAAAGCTAAGGAAGGGTCGGAGAAAATTAAAGCTAAGGAAGGGTCGAAGTTAGTGGGAACATAAAAGAGAGAAATGGTTACCTGCAAAAGAGGGAGGGCGAAAGGTTTGAAGCTCCATTAGATGACTGGGCGGCATGCGACTCTCTTCAACTATGATACATATATAATATCTTGATGGCTGATAATGAAAACAACATTGGATATTTTCTATGCAGGAAAAATTGTGGAAATAGAAAGATATTTGTATCCTGAATTTCGTTTTCGTTTTGATATATAAAATGTATAAATTCTGGAAATAGGATTATCCTTTTATTTTTATCCTTGGGCCTAACCATAAACGGATCAAGCTACCTCCTTAAACACTTGTCTCTAATTTGAAAATGTTTAGAATAAAAATATTAAGTTCTGAAAATAGATTTAAATAAAAAAATTAAACTTAATTAAGATATAGGTCAGGCTTCAGTTCTAATACTTAAAGCTCGAGCTCAGCATGACCAAGTTCGTTTTTAAGTTTACAATATGTTATTTGTTTTTTTTTCTTATTAATGTAATGTATAATTACGTTTAGAAATTTAATTTAAGAAAAAAAAATATATATATATATATATACTAAATATTAAATAAAATAATTATATTTTTTTTAAAAAAAAATCAAATAAATGGATCTAAACAAGGTTAGGTTAATTATTTACAAATACAAATGTGCTTGAATAAAATGGTGAGTAATCATTTTGTTCAATTTCATTAAGTGACAAAAATAGAAACAATTCTATTTTAATGTGACTAGTGGGGTAGTTTACTTATATATCTAAAGGTAAACTATGCTAAGGTCACTAAACTATTAGTAAGCTTACTTTTTGTCACTCAACTTCAAAAAGATACAAATTGGTCATCGAGCTATTCGAAAGTTCATTTTATTCACTGAACTATTCAAAAGTCTTTATTTAAGTTAATAGGTTTTTAATTTTTTTTTAAAAAAGTCTAGCTAGCGAACTCCAAATGACGATTTAATCATTAGTATAGTGGATCAGTACCCATAGGTGAGTAGAAGAACATACTTTAGATCCAAGTCGATTTGACGGTCAGTGTTAGAGAATGAAGAAGAAAGCTATTTTGATTTTGGTTTGCAAATTCGCAACGTTCAAAGTGTTTCATAAAAAAAAATGAATTGTAGAAGAGAAGGGGAATGAGATCTTTCAATAGGTGCAGGCGATGTGAAAAAAATGTCATGCTACAATAATTTTAACAATCCGGTGACTTAAATGAAAAGTTTTGAATAATTCAATGACCATTTTGTAACTTTTTGAAGTTGAGTGACCAAAATGTAAACTTACTAATAGTTTAGTGACTTTAGGTGTAGTTTATCCTATATCTAATCACACCTAATAAAAGAATCTAATAAACTCCTATTTGCATTTGACTTAATATATATAACATCTCAAAAACCGAGTTAGAAGAAATCAAGCTAGTGAAACCACGAGTGGTTGTCTCTCAATTTTGAGCCAGATTTTGGAAGTTATAACAAGTGATTTGATCTAATTCAGTGATTAAGTGTTTTTGTTATGTATGTGAGATTTTGAGTTTGAATCTTGTTTCTTGAAAATTTGTTTTCATTCATTTATTAAACCTCTACCTTTGAACATATGGGTTATAAGATATTCCGATTAATGGATGTCAACAATGAGCTTAGTCATTCAATGATTAAGCATCTATCTAATCTCTAGTCTCGTGTTCGAATCTCTTTGGAATTGAGATCTGAAAGTGACAATGAGTCCGACTTCACTTAGAATTTCTTTGGCTCGTAAGTTGACATTTTTACGATACTACAGATCTGTTCTATATCAATTATGTAAATTTCATTAAATTTACTTGTGTTATGACAATTTATATTGTGTTTGATTTTTGGTTAAACACCATGATTGGTAGCTCACCCTTTGTCTTATCTTTATCTGTTCAGGTAAACATCTAACTTAGAACCGAATGGCGAACGAAAGCTCGGATTGTTTTTATACTGATTTAACTCTGAATAGATCTTTCGAGTTTGAAATATGTTTTTGCACTCATTATGGTTTCTGCTAAATTCGTCAATAACTTATAATTTCTAAAACGCGAAACTACAAAATCACTTAAGTCGACAAAGTGGTTTTGATTTTCAAATTAAAACTCCGAAAGGACTTTCCATTGCAAGCCAAGCAACGTTTGAGGGTTTTTTGAATATTTACTGAAACCGATTCTCAATGCATTAATGTAACTCCGCCAGATTCAATCATAACTTCTAGGCCGGGTCTGGGGGTGTTACAATATAATATTTGGTGCATGAATTTGACATTTTTCCTAATTTGATACTTAAATTATTTTTTGATCAAATTTGGTATTTGAACTTGACATTTTTTTATAGTTAGTATTTGGAGTTTCTTATGTTTCGCTAAACAATATGCTCAAATTTTACTTTTCATTGGAGCTGAGATTATTTTGACTATTAATGACAAAAATAGTTTAAAAGAGACCACATGCTTCAAGCATAGTCAATCATACATTTATTATTTTTGCTACCTCATAAAAATAACATTGTTAGTCTATTAGAGTAAGTTATATAACATTTGACAAGTTTAGCTATCAATTCATACCAAAACAAAATATTAGATATTAAATTAAGAAAAAGTATTAAATTCAAATATTAAATTGAAACAAAAAAAATATTAAATATCAAATTAAGAATAACTTTCAAATTCAGATACTAAATTAAAAAATATATATATCAAGTTTAAATATCAAATTGATCCCAAAAATCTAAATATCAAATTAAAAGAAAGTAACCAAAAGGTATAATGAACTTTGTATTTAACAAATGAATTATTGAATTTATAATTAAAAATAAAGGGGAGAGGCACCGAAAGCAAAATTGGCCTAAGGTGGATATATAGTTATGGCTTTAGTTCTTTATGCCATTGATATACTTCAATTCTCCACTACCATTCCAACTTCCTACTTTGGTTATGCTTTTGCTAAAGTTTAAAATTCAACCTTAAAAAAAAAAAACAACAACTGAAACACTCATAAACAGCTTTTACTAAGCAATATTTATGAGGGATGGATAATTAGCAAGACTTGGGCACTGAGCCCAAGATAGAAGTTTTGCCCACGAAATCAAACAAAATTTTATTATCTAATGTCAAACAAAATCAAACCGAACGACTTCGAGAGTTCGGATTATTTTTGTTTGCTTCACTTAATTTTAATATGTAACAGCTCGTTTTTAGTGGTATCGAAAACAGTGATTTTAGGATCACAAATCCGACAAAAAAATTTTAAAATGAATGTTTAAATTAAATAAGTCAATAATAATTTTATATGAAATTTTGAATTAAAAAATTTTAATTATTGAATTAAAATTTAGTATAAGTGGTTTGGTTCAAAAGTCGAGTGGTTTTAAAAAATGAGATATCGGGATCTCGTTTTTGAAATTAAGTGCCGTAAATATTTTTATTAAATATTTACAGTGTTTTATTATATGTGAATTAAAGTTCGGTTATGTAACTTTGATGATTAATTGCTTAATTAAGAAAAAAGGAGTAAATTGTAAAAAAGGTAAAAGTTCATTGCTATTGATTAAAAATAAAAGGGACCAAAGTGGAATTACACCATGGTCAAAAAGTCCAAGCGGTGGTGGATATGATTACCATCCACTAATTTTTGGGTTATTTCTTCATTAAGTCCTAATTAGTTTAGGACTAAATTGAAAATAAGTTTGTTTAATTAAAATTTAATATAATTGAAGGACCAATTATGAAATTGGACCCTCTTTAAATTGCCTAATAATAGAAATGATGTGAAACTCTTTAGATTTTGGGTAAATTGTGATTAAATCCTAATTAAATGAGGATTTACTAATTAGTTTACTTTTAGTACGATCGGGAATGGTGGTTTAGAGGCCACAACTTCGATGTGGCAGATTGTAAATATTATTTATTTAATATTTACGAGATCATTTGCATCATATTAAAATTTTGTTACGAAATTTTATTGTTTAGGTAGTTAATTAAGTAAAAAGAATTAAATTGAAAAAGGTGCAAAAGTTGAATTCTCTTAATTAAAGGTATTAGATGTCAATTGAAAAGTAAGTTAAGTTCCTTAAAAGGTAATATACCACTTGTCATTTGAGTGGACGATCTTGACTAAAATTTGGTTAAAATTAAAGTGTGAACAAAAGGTATATTGGTAAATTAAGTAAATAAATGTTTTAAACCAAAATTAAAAGATGAAATTTAATCATCTTCTTCTCCAAGGATCCGAAACTCCATTTCCAAGGGGAGAAGCAAGCTTCAGTCACTTGGGTTCTTAGATAGGGTGAGTAAATTTTGCCCGTTTTTGGTAATTTTTATGTTTTTAAACTCGTTTTAGCTTGATCTAGCTAACTTGGGTACTAATTTGTAAAACTGTTAAACATTTTGTTTTATTCCATTGATGAGTTTAGTGTGTTTTTGAAGTTTAATGATAAAATAGTAAGCTTAATTGTTAAATGAGACTATTTTATAAAGTATTTTTCATGTTAAAGGACAAAAATATAGAAATAGTAAAAGTACAAAGACTTGTTGTTAAATAAAGCAAATATTGGAAGTATTGGATTGCTATAATATTCGGCTGAACTTTTTTTTAAGGAAAAGTGGTTAATTTGCAAGTTTTGAGTTAAAGGACTAAGTTGAATAAAAGTGAAAAGTTAAGGGTAATTTTGTAAAAAATACCAAAAAGGCTTATTTGCACAAAATGATTAAAAATTTATGTTGATTTAAATAATTGAATGAAATTATTGTAATAGATCAAGATCGTGTCCCAATCGTGGAAAAGGAAAAATAACGGATTTGCCTCTGAAGTTCACTTTAACTGTAATTTCATCCGATAAGTTCGTAACATTAAATTTACATTTAAATAGTATATTATTTATATTATTTATAATTGTTACAGAACAGGTTATGGTACGTGAAATTGAGAAAGATGAAAAAGAAATGAATGAAAGAGATATCAAGCTTTGAGCCGATGATTTGAAACTGACGCGATGGTTGAGGTACCGCATATGTTGTGAGTCCTCGATAGCTCGTGCAAGCAGCATCATGAGTTGGGGAATGAGAAAAGAAATATGGATCTTAAATGGATTACAGGCCCTACGATAGTTAAGATTTATACATAAATGCATATTCTCGATAGCTCGTGTGAGCAACATCATTAAGGAACAGTTATATGCACAGATACCGTATCGATGACTGAGGTACCGCATATGTTACGAGTCCTCGACATCTTGTGTGAGCAGCATTGTGACTTGGGAAAGAGATATGGATCCTAAATGGGTTACAGGCCCTACGATGGCTAAGACTATGCTTCTTGCATATTCTCGACAGCTCGTGTGAGCAGCATTGTTAGGGAACAGTTTATAGTACAGACAGGCATCATACCGATGGTTGGGGTACTGCATACGTTGCGAGTCCTCGACAGCTCGTGTGAGCAGCATCGAGTACTGGTAACAGAAAAGTTATATACAGAAAAGTTGGAACACCAAATATAGCTTGAGGAAGCAACAGTTCATCCTAGCTCGGTTGAGATACAATTGCTTTATGCATATGATTGGTAACTTTTTAAACTCTTCGAATTACTAAGATTTAAAGCTTACCAAAGATGTTATTGTTGTTTTGTAGATTGTTTGCTGTTTGAAGATCGAATCATCTCGAAGAAATCACACTATCTCGGGAGCTCAATCGGTAGTATTTACATCACTTGGTTATATGACATGTACTAGGATGATGTTGCCCTTGAAATGTTTGATTTTGGATTGTTGGTTCTTTGTTAAACTAAACTTGCTTGCTTGATGTTGTAATTAAGCAAATATATTTGGTAATGAATTAGCATGTGAATTTAAGAATACTTGTGATGATTGGTTGTATTTTGTGTCATATGATGAAACAAGTATTGTCATGTATAGATTTTGCAGGATAAGGATTTGAATAAGAATATTATGTTGAATGATGGTTGATAAACTTGAGGACTTGTATGAATAATCAAATTTTGTGCACTTGTTTCGGTAGAATTATTGCATGTATCGGTAGAAGTACAGAGTAGGGGAGAGGTTGGTTACTAACTTACATTGTATCAGTATGTAACATACAAAGTATCAAAAGTTCTGTTCATAGTAGTATCGGTAGTTTGAATACTTGTATCGGTAGAAGTTGTAGGGTAAAACTTCTTAGCTCTCTAGAGTTTTTAGTATCGGTAGAAGCATGACATGTTTCGATAGAAGTCATACTTGTATCGGTAGTATTGTCTCAAGTATCGGTAGAAGTCTACACTATTCTTGAACTGTTTATTGACTTGACAACTATCGATACTTGTCCAACAAGTACTGGTAGAAATATCCAAAAATCATGAAAATGACTTTTTTGCCATGGTTGAGTTATAATTATATTTAAATGATTATGTATGACATGATATTAAAAGATGAACAGTGATAAATGGATAGAAAGATACCAGGACCCTAACTGGTGACAGTTTTCGGGTTTTGGGTATTATAGACATGAAAAATGGATGTCATGATTTGTGAAATGAATATTGATTCCTTCTGCGATGTAATGATAAGTATGTTTGGTTGTAGTTTGGTTAGCTAATGGTGAGAACTGTGTGTTTAAGATACAAGACCATGTAATCCCTGATGGAAAATATTTGTACGTGATTCTTAAGTTATTGCATGATTAAATTTGATTATTTATTGATTGAAAGGTTGTAAATGAATGTGTAAAAATTAAATGTAGTTAGTATTTTGAGCTACAAATTATAATTGTAAAAGTTGTGATTAAATTGTATGTAAAAAAAGAAAGAAAGAAAGACTCGAAAAGTTTTGTAAACCCTGAGACCTTAGACCAGAAATGGTTTTAGGTTTTTGGGTGTTACACAATTGCTTAGAGAATTTTCTTTGATATTCTCAAATTTCAAGGGTAAATTTGAATGGAATTCATAGTCTAAGGCTGCATGGCTTGTTAGACTAAAGTCTAACCTATGACCTTTCCATTTGACACTTAGATGACACAAATTCAAACCTTGCTATCTCTTTTTCTCTCTCTCGATATAATAATAATAAGAAGAAGAATAATAATAAGAATAAATTGGTTGACACTCCAAAGAGAGAGCATTTAGTCTAAATATTATGTTGAATTAAAAACTAAAACCATTTTGCAAAACGTTGTAAGTATGCATATTTTAGTATACATATATGTATGTAAAGAAAAGTCTGTAAAATCAATTTTACATACTTTTTATATAATTAATAATAGTTTAATCCAATTATTATACTTCACATTATTTTTAAGAGAATTATTATATTTTATATTTTATTCATATAGATTATATATATAATTTTTTTAATAAATTAATATTAATGTAAAAATAATAATTTTATTCCAATCTTTTTTTTATTACTGTCTCGAATAAAGATAAGTTAATTATTTTATTCTTAAAAATTTATTTATTACTGAATCTTATGTGTTAGTTTAATGGTTAAAGTATTCAATTCTCATCCTGATTATTAAGAAAAAAAAAAAACACTTTCATTTAGATTCTCAATTTGGCTAGATAATTGATTGTCACAGATTGTTGGTATATGCATGCATAAAATAACTTAAGCAATCTGGTATTATTACTGACCTGTTTTAGCTCATCATTTGCTAATAAAGACAGTTTGATGACATACAAAATAATATAATACTGAACCCTACATCTACATATTAGAGCTAAGATTCAAAAAATTTCTTACTGGTTTTTTTCTTTAACATTATTATGTTCTTCCAGATTGTTGACAGCCTACCCATCAACCAACCCAATTATAGCCATTCAATCCACCAGGTTCATGCTTTATACTTACCCATCATGTAATTTATTTTGCTACCATAGAATTTGCACTTCTACTCCAGGCAACTTTACCTGTACGGATTAAAATCAAGCAAAAATTAATAACACAATTAAAATTAACGTTGATAATGGCAATAAAACGATCCCAAAACAATAAGAAAAAAAGTAAAAACACATATATTTACGTGTAAAATCATTTCGAGAAAAATCACAGATAGAGAAAGAAAAATTCACTAATGTTTAAAACGAATAATACAATAAGAGTTTCGACTAGAGCTTGAAAAACCTTATTTTAGTCAATGTCAAATCGAATAAGTGTAGTTTTATACGGATTCAAATTGTGCGGCATTAACATACCACGAAGGCTTCGGCTCAAAGTCGTAAGCCGCTACAAATCCTCTTATTTTACCTTTATATTTTATTTTTTAACAAGTGATAGAGTTCAGATCACTAACTCTAATAAAAACGAACAAGAGTTTGGAGTTTTAACTCAATTAATTAACATTGTTTTGTGCTTATTTTGAGGAAGACTTTTAAGCCATGATGGCTAATTGGCTCCTTACCTGCATAGTTAAATTTAGCATGAAATCAAAGGCTAAGCAGGTAAACAATGAGAATATTAAATTGCTCAACCATATATAGCTGTATATGCATGCATTTCTTGCGGTATTAGTATTATTTTATACAAAACTCTAAACAAAAAATTAATCTCATCCTTAATATATTAAATTTTAGGCATAATAACAAAAATAACCCCTAACATGATGTTGGGTCACTTTGGTCCTTGGGTCATTTTGATCTTTAATGTTTTTTTTTGAGCACTTTCATACTTAACCTTTGTTTTTTGGTCAATTTGGTCAATTTTTAACGGTGATGCTGACATGACTGTTAGTTAACTATCGGTCAACATAAACTATTGATGTGACCGTCCAAATGTATTTAAATGCTTATGTGACACTATTTTATCTTTATTCCACGTCAACAAATTATTTTAAAATTATTAAAATTGTTTCTTCCCTAAAATCCATTAATCCACCAAATTAAATTTGGGTTTTTGAAATCTGAAAATTTTTAAAAATCAAACTTAAAAACCTGGGTGTTACAAATCTTCTTCTTCCTCGTTGTTCCATACTTTTGTTCATCTGTAAGCCTTTAGAAACACTAATTTTCAAATTTCAAAAACTCAAATTTTTAAAAATAAAATTTAGGTTTTTGAAATCTGAAAATTTTTAAAATCAAACTTAAAAACCTGGGTGTTGAAGCCCAATTTATCCGGGCCCAATGAGATAAATTTGGTTTTAAATTAAATTTATTTTAAATTTAAATTTGCACAAAATTTAAGTTTATTATAAATATAAATTTAAAATTAAATTAGATAAATGTCCAAAGTCCATTTACAAGCACGATTGGGCCAAATTTGACTAGCCCAAAGTACAACCCAATTACAAAAAGCCCAATTGGGCTAAAATTTGGCTAGCCCAAATCCAAATAATTTGCTAGCCCAGACACCCAAAATTCCCACTACTGCTGCCACCTTAATCCCAACCAATGGGAGATCGCCACATCGGCACCACCAGCTATCATCTCCAAGCAAGTTGCTCCTGCACAGCCGACTGCCACCTTCTCCAAGCTGCTCCCAACCACCACTGCTGAGCACCTGCAAAAAGAAAAGATGGATTAGGACTAGCATTTAAGTTGTAGGAGACAAATTATAATGATTGGTAAAAATGGCTATAAAGCCAGGGTTGAAACATTTTGTAAAGGTTACGAACCCAGTTCTGGAAATCTAAATACAAACCCTTTTTCATTATCAAACAATATTCAAAGCCAAATAGCAACCAAGAGCATAAAGAACAGAATATCATACAATTCAGTTCAGTCTAGGTATGCAATCCCAGTGAATATTCATTCATCAATATTAAACCTTTGAGTTTTAAACTGTTCATAACCTCTACATACATTTATTATTTATTATATTATTTATTTCTTCTTTTACCCGCTGTCAATATTCATTTAATATCACTAACTGTTTATAGCATTCATCCGTTTTTTCATGCACCTATTAAACACATTAAATGATGTTTTAAAATTTTTAATGTTGATGTCTGTTATAATAAATAATGTTAACAAATATTTTAATAATAATAAATATTAATAATAATAATGTTTAATATATAAAAAAAAAGGAATTTGAAAAGCCGATTGACTTCCCTGACCGTTGCATCGCCGGAGTGTCACTGGATCCCATCACCGTCGCTGTTGCTCCCTCCCCAAGGCCGTAATCTGTAGACAAACAAAGGGGGACTTTAAGATCGGATCTTCAAAATTAAAATACCTAATAATAAAGGAGGTTTTAAAAAAAATAGGATAAACTCAAGGACAAATTTAGGAATGAAAGACAAAAAGGGATTTTAAGGATTTAAACAAAACACAAAAGGAAAAGGTTTTGAATTTTTTTAGATCTGGGTTAAGTCCAGATCTGAGTAAATGCCTAAAAAATGGAAGGAAAAGAGAAATGGGTTCAACAAAAAGAAAATAGAAGAAAGGAGAAGGAAGAAAGGCTTACCAAAGGGTGTTTGCAGCGGCGCGTGGGGAACTGACAACGCGTGAGTGCGAGGATCGACGTGCGTTGGCTCGCGGCAACTGGATGCGACGATCGGTGAGGCGCGTGCGACGGTCGACGCTTGGACGAAAGGGGCCAAATCTATCGGCCATGGGCTGTTGTTTTGAGAAAATGAAAATGAAACAAAGGGGGAAAGGAGAGAATTTGAGAGAGAGAGCTTTAATTTTTTTTAAATGAAAAAGAGATGATTTTTTACCTAAAAAATGGCTCTTATAATACTTTCAAAACGGCGCCATTTTGAGCAAGGTTCAAAGAGTCAAAACGACGCTGTTTTGGCATATGCCTATGGACCCAACCCAATCCGACCCGGTAGACCCTCAGGATCCGTGTGTTTTCAATAAATGGTCTATTTTCACGTTTAATCCTTCCGCATTTTTAATTGTTTCAATTTAGTCTTTTTCACACTTTTAATTATTTTTAATTTGGCCCAATAATTTTGTTTATTTTTCAATTTAATCCTTTGACATTTTGAATTCACCAGAGGTTGCCACGTGTCACTATTTTGACTTATTTTTGCATTCGATCCTTTTTATTTTTAATTTGTTTTAATTTGGTCCTTAAATCAACTTCTGTTTAATTACACAATTGGCCCAGGAATTTTTCAAGATTTACAAATTAGTCCTTTGACTTTTGGATGCCTGTGGGGTTACCACGTGTCACCCATTCTTTGGTTTTATTATTTTGTAGGTCCCTAAACTGTCCAGAAATTATTTTTTGACCCTAAAACTTCCAAAAATTACTATTTTGACTCTGAACTTTCTAAAATTCCATTTTTGACCCTAAAACTTCCAAAACTACTACTTTGACCCCAAACTTTCCAAAATTCCATTTTTAACCTTGATTTTTCCAAAAATTATCATTTTACCCCCAAACTTTTCAAAATTCTATTTTTAACCCTAATTTCACCAAAAATTATCATTTTACCCTGAACTTTCCAAAATATCATTTTTAACCCCAATTTCACCAAAATTACCATTTTACCCCTAAACTTTCCAAAATTTCATTTTTGACCTCGATTTTCCTAAAAATTACCATTTTTCCCCCGGGCATCCAAAGGTCTCGTTTTCAATCCCGATTGCATCGTTTTTCTTCCTCATCAATATTTGCATTTATTTTAATCAATATGCACCTACATTCTATATTTTTGCATATTCTTTATTTGCTTATTATCTTGCTTCGCGTTTAATTTCTCTTATTAATTGCTATTTGATATCTTAAACTTACGTGTTCATTTTCAAAGTAATTTTAAAGACGAGGCAATGTTCCTCTCATGTGAAAGCTTCGAGAAATCATGCCCTAACGGGTCGGGTGTGATTTTTCATATAACTCACACGTGTCGAATATCCTCTTTTGATATTTTTATACCTGTTAACTCCGAGATTCCGAGAACATCGTGTCCTAACGTGTTGGTCACGACTTTAACTCTCCGTGAAAATCGAAGAAAACGGGTATTTCATTTTAGAATCCTTTAAACCATGTGTCCGAGAATTGTATTTTAAATTCAATACGAAATTTTCAAGTTCTCAAAATATATATCTATATATTACGAGTGATTTTAAAACAAAACGAGGCAATGTTCTTTCGTATGAAAACCTCGAAAAATCGCGCTCTAACGTGCTGAGTGTGATTTTCGTAATTCATGCAAATCGAATATCCTCTTCAAAAGTCTCCAAAACACCCTTCAATTTTTATATATCTATATACAAAGAATTTTAAGACAAAAATGAAACAATGTCCTTTCGTGTGAAGACCTCGAAACACCATGCCCTAACGTGCTAGGTGTGAGTTTCGTATAATTCACGCAATAGAATACTCTCTTTAAAATTTCCCGAAACGTCCTTCAATTTTGAAACTCCGAGAATATAGTGCCCTAATGTGTTGGACACTACTTCTAGTTCTCATAGAGGATCGAAATACGGGGACGAATTTTCCTTAAAAGTTTTCCTCTGCAATTACACAAAGCCTCCTAAAATAAATATCGCATTTTAAACCTTACTCGAATTTTCACTATTTTCATAAAACAAGATCCGAAAGTAATCATGTGGTACCAATTTTGGGCATATGAAGGTGCTAATCCTTCCTCATGCGTAACCGACTCCCGAACCTGTTTCTCTAGATTTCGAAGACCAACTTTTTAGAACGTTTTTAAACGTTTTGTGGTGATCCAATCACACCCAAAATAAAGGATTGGTGGCGACTCCCATGTTTTCCAAATTTTAAAAACGATTTTTCGAAGCCCCGTTCCCGAGGTGGTTTCGACACTGGGTGTTACAAATATTCTTCTTCCTTATTGTTCCATACTTTTGTTCATCTGTAAACCTTTAGAAACACTAATTTTCAAATTTCAAAAACCCAAATTTTTAAAAATAAAATTTGAGTTTTTGAAATCTGAAAGTTTTTTAAAATCAAACTTAAAAACATGAGTGTTACAAATCTTCTTCTTCCTCATTGTTCCATACTTTTATTCATCTGTAAGCCTTTAGAAACACTAATTTTTAAATTTCAAAAATCCAAATTTTTAAATAAAAATTTGGGTTTTTGAAATCTGAAAATTTTTAAAAATAAAACTTAAAAACCTGGGTGTTACAAATCTTCTTCTTCCTCACTGTTCCATACTTTTGTTCATCTGTAAGCCTTTAGAAACACTAATTTTCAATTTTCAAAAACTCAAATTTTTAGTGAATTAAGTTTGATTAATCAAATAAAGCAAAAGCCCACTTGATTCAGTTTATCTGCTAATCTCATAAAAAATAATATCATAATTTAATAATTATTATTTCAAAAAAATAATTTTAATAATTTTATATTTTAAAAAAATAATTTTAATAATTTTAAAATCATTTGCTGACGAGGCATATAATACAAAATAGTATCACATTAACATTTAAATACATTTAAAATGTCACATCGGTGATTTATGTTGACCGTTAGTTAACTAACGGCCACATCAACATCACCATTAAAAACTGACCAATTTGACCAAAAAATAAAGGTTATGTATGAAAGTGCTCCAAAAAAAATTAAGGGTCAAAGTGACTTAACATCCAAACGTTAAGGGTTATTTTTGTCATTATGCCTAAATTTTATCTTAGATGGTATTCACACTCAAAGTTTAATTATGTACGATGTCTTATCCAAAACACCTTACCAATTCAATTATTTTGACTTCGATTTTGACGGGAAATTCTATTAGAAAATAATGTTTACTAGGGAACTTTGAGACATATTATTTATGAGTAAAATTGGAGTTTTTAAATAATAAATTTGATTATTATATTCTACTCCATGAGACCTTTAAAACGATATATATTATGCTCAAAATGGTTAAGTAATGAATGAGAAATTGAAGCTCAAAGTAAGCTACAAGAAAATGATTGTTGAGGAAAAATAATACTTAAAACCTCATATCTCAAATTGTTAAAAGTGTGGTATATGGGAACGATTTATAAGCTAAAAACATGTTGGTTAGTAAAGGACTAAACCAGAGCTCTCCTATAGAGGTGTTGATCAAACTAAAATGGGTTAGGGGCGCACCTACACGATGTGGGCGACGCGAAATGTTTGGACCAGTTAGCCTTATTGGGCCTATTGAAATTTTTAGCCCATTTAAATATTTTTCCTCTTCAACAGAACTGTACTTTGGTGTTTCAAAAGTTGTTACATAGTTTTATTTGTTTTAATTTTTTTGTAACTTACCATGTTAGTAACCTACAAAATATTATGTTTGTAACTCTTCTCATAATGTTTTGTAACTCTCCTCATTATGTTTGTTTTAAATTTCATGTAATCGTTTTATGAAATTTCACTATAAATAGTCCTTTCTTCTTTTCATTTTAACATATCAAGTGAAGAACAATCACTTTTTCTCTCTTTCAAATTCACGTTCTTAGTTTTCTCTCAAAATAATGCTTTTGCTTGGTGATAGAGGAGGCTTGGTTAAAATTCGCCTATTCACTGAAAGTTGTGCTGCTTTTGGTGGTTGTTCATTGTTGTATCCTAAGAGATAGACATCCAAAGTTTTTTAGCACCTAGGAGAGGGCGAATCTGTCTTAAGAAAACTATTTATACAAGCACCAATGGATTTCTATTTTCAATCAATCTACAAATACTACGTATTATTTTTAAATTTATTATTAAATTTAAATTATATTTATATTTTTTATATACTAGCTTTTGTCTAACAATCTTAAGACAGATACTTATAAATCAAAGGCGAGTACGTACAGATAATTGAAAAATAATTTGGAAGTGCATGTCTAGGATTGGTTTTTTGAAAGACTTGATATTTAAGCGTGCCTAGTGCATCACCTCTCTTTCAAAGTAACCTACCTGTGTTCATTATTGTGTTTTCTATTAGTCCGTCTGAACTTTTGTTTCGGGTTTTTAGTTTTACTAAATTCCTGCCGGTTAACAAAAGTGGTTTTTCTGTTTCTGGTTTTTAGTTTCTAACTAAATTCCTAACGTTTAACAGATTCATAAATTTAGTAATATTGGTTTTGTTTCTGAATTCCAGACAGGAAAAATGTCTGAAACATCCAAAAATTCGACCAGTCCTCAATCTGATGCTGCTATTATCCCTATTCAGGCTCAAAGCTAGAGTCAAATGTTGTCGGTGGCTATGAGCCATAATGAAAAACTTGCGAAATTCACTGGAGAAAATTTCAAAACATGACAACAAAAGATGTTGTTTTATTTGACCATGTTAAACCTGGCCAAATTTCTGAAGGATGATCCTCCTACTATGAGAGAGGATGAGGTAGATCTTGCTATCGCCTTCAATGCTGTTGAAGCTTGGAAGCGTCTGATTTTCCATACCGTAATTACATTCTGAATGATTTGACTGATGCACTCTATAAAGTGTACAGTGTGAAGAAGACAACTAAAGAACTACGGGAGTCATTAAACCATATATACAAAATTGAAGATATTGGAGCTAAGAAATTTTTAGTTGCCAAATTCTTAAATTTTGTAATGATTAATTCTAAAGCTGTTGTGAATCAGATGCAGGAATTTCAACTGATCATTCACAGCATTCTTACTAAAGAGATGGTTATAAGTGAATCCTTTTAGGTGGCAGCCATTATCGAAAAAGTTACCCTCTGTTTGGAATGACTTCAAGAACTATCTGAAGCATAAAAGAAAAGAAGTGACAGTGAAAGATGTAATTGTCAGACTTCGAATTGAAGAAGACAATAGAAGTGCATTCAAAAAGCTCAACAAAGCAGCTAATATTAATGTAGCTAAGGCAAATGTGACAGAAGTCAATAAGGACTTTAAGAAAGGAAAACAATCTCAGACTAGGTCTAAATTGGAACCAAAATGAGGTGTTTCCAAGAAGCCCAAATTCCAAGGGAAATGCTTCAGTTGCAATAAGATGGGGCACAAGTCATCTAATTGTAGGCTTTCAAAAAGAGCTAGAACCAACGAAGCTAAAGTTGTGAATGATATTTCAAAAGAAATGTCTGAGATAGACTTGTGTGCCTGATATAGGTTTTATGTGGGAAGGGGATATGTAATCTCTGTAAAAGCAATGACAATGAATAAAAATGTCGCTTCTTCCATTTATATGTTTGAGTCATTTAATTTATGACATGACAGACTCATACTTGTTAAGTAAATTTTTTATGAAGAGTAATTAACTTAGAGCAAATTCACATTAACTATATTCATAAATGTGAAACATGTGTTGAGGAAAATTAACGAGGTATTCATTTCAAACAGTTGAAAGAAACACAAAATCACTTGATAATTGTAATGATCCAAATTCACGGGCACCGAAAAAGTGAGTGATAGGGCCTCCGTCTTAGTAAACCGAGTCCGTAAATAATTATTAGGAGTAATTATGAGTTTAGAAGTGTGTTTAATTAAGCTTTAATTAGGTGAATTTAATTTAATTTAGAGTAATTAGTAAAAAGGACTAAATTGAATAAATGGTAAAAGTCTAATTATAGATTAAAAGAAAGAAAGAGGGACTCAAGTGGCAATTATGCCTATTGTCTAAATTAAGGCGGCAAAACAGAGAAAAATCTAGATTTTTCTTGATTTTTTTTATTATTAATTAATATTATAATATAATAATATAAATTATTATTTAATTAGTATTATATTATTATTATTAACTAATATATATGTATATGAAATAAAAGAATAAAGAAGAAAGAAACAAAAGAAATAAAAGAAGGAAGAACAGAGAGCTAAACGAAACAGGGGAAGGAGAAAAGGGAAGGAAAAAGAAAAGGGGAAACTAGGATTTTGAAGCTTTAATCTTTAAGTGATAAGTCAATTAAATCCTTTTCTCTTAATTTAGATGTTTTAGAAGCTTTAGAACAAAGTTTTGATGAAATTAAGTTGAGTTCTTGGAAGTTTTAAGGTCTTTGAATATAGTTCATGTTGAACAAAATAGTGAATTAGGGATTAAATTGAATGAATTTCAAGTTAGAACTGATAAAGGGATTAAATTGTAAAAGAAGCTATAAGTTTTGTGATAGAAGGATTGAATTCAAAGAAATTTTAAATTAGGGTTTTATTATGAACATTTGATAGTTAAGTAGAATATGAAAGGAAATTGAATAAAAATAAGGTATGAATTAAGTTAGAAACATAAATGAGTTAATTAGGATTAAATTGGAATTAAGGTATAAATTGGATAGAAATTCAATTATTATTATTAATTAGTGTTGTAATTAATAGTGTAAATTATTATTATAAATTTTGTAGCTAGCAAAGAACCCGAAGCATCGGCACAAAAAGGAAAGGAGAAAATTAGCGAGGAATAATCACGAAATCCGGTTTGTATTACTATAATTTAAATTATTCATTATTTAATGTTTATTTAGATATTTATATTTAATAAGTGAAATTGAAATTGAATGTGATATGAATTGTAAATTGAAAATCCCTATTAACTAGTCGGGCTGAGTCGGATATAGTTGGCATGCCATAGGATTGGAAGAGTTCAGGGATACTTCGACCTTGAGTCGATGAGACACTGGGTGTCATTATTTTACTTCGGATAGATTCAATGAGGTACTGGGTACCACTTTACTTCGGCTAGGCCGATGAGACACTGGGTGTCACTTTATTGCTTCGAACTATCCGATGAGGCACTGGGTGCCATTTTGGTGTGTTTGGTTGGATCCGTGTATCCGCTAAAGTCCGAGTCTCGTTAATAGGGGTAAACAATGCGAAAAAGGAAAATTGAATAGAAATGAAAATTGAGACATATAAAGTGATATGCGACGAAATCGAGAAATGAGAATGAAATGATCAAATTGATTGATATTGATTCGAAATGAAAGTGATGTATAAATTAAGATATTATGTGTTCATGTATTATATGATCGATTATGTGAGATTATTATATTATTTATAATTTGAATTATAGTAATACCACTGAGTATGAAATACTCAGCGTACGGTTGTTTCCGTGCGCAGGATTGTAAAAATTAAGGTTCTGGTTCAGCATTCAGATCGATCCCGACTTCAGTATAAACTCGGTGATGTAATTCTCCTCTTTTTGTAAAAGTGGCATGTACTAGGTGTTGTATAAGTTACATGTATATGTTTGAAATGTTGGTTACAAATATATGTATATACTATATTTTGATATTAATTTAGTAAAATGATAAATAGTATATTATGAAATTTGGCATTTTGTTTGAATGAAAAATGTATAAAACTATGAGTAAATATTGAATAATATGTAATGGAATGATTATGATTTAGGTGAATTTGAGTATAAATTGCTTTGGTTGGTAGTTGAAATTGCAAGGAATGTTAGATGTTTATAAAAAGGGTTATATCGCGTTTGAAATAAAAATTTACTAAAAATCTGTGGAACATCAAAATAAGTCCTAATGTCCTTTTAATACATATTTTAAGTCTCGAGGGTCCATTTAAGGTAATTTTATGATTATTTTATAGTATGATCATTAATTATCTATTTATTATTTGTAAGATTATCCGATATGTTTGGTAATACCTTGTAACCCTATTTCGGTGATGGTTTAGGGTTAAGGGGTGTTACAATAATAGCAATGCTTGTGACTTAAGATTTGTTTAAACGAGAAGAAATGATAAATACTTTATTACCTTCATTAATGAAAGTACAAAACATTGCTATATGTATTTGTTTAAAAGCAAAAATGAAGCTTTTCTTTATAAGCAAGAAGTTGACAAGTGATTGTGGTGATGAATATGTTGAATCATTTTATGACACCACCATATTTTCCTTAAATTAAATGGAGTAGCCGAACAGGTAAATCTGACTCTAAAGGAAATGATGAACTCATTGTTAAGAAGCTCTGAGTTATTACAAAACATGTGAGGGAAGCTGTTATATTAGCTAATAACCTTTTAAACAAGGTTCCTCATAAGGAAAGAGACAAGACAACCACTTGGAAATGTGGGGGGTGTCTTGTTAATGTAATGGTAAGTCGAGACATATGCTTCATCGACATAATAGTGTTAGACATTGATTTTGCAAAATCAAAAAGATAACATTACAGATTCGCTAACAAAAGGCTTAAATTGAGATCAGATTTATGAAACATCGAAAGGAATAAAACTAAAGCCCATGAAAATAAAAGGCACTATGTGAAGGAAAACCTTACTTAGCTGACTGGAGATCCCAAGAACTAGATTCAAAGGGACAACCTACTTGCATAGACCTGTGAAATCACTGTAGGGGTTATTATCCTAATTTCATTTCTATGATGATAACAGTGATTAAAAATGTAGAAAAGGTTAAGCAAATGCTTTTAATTACCATTGCAAGTTTCAGTGAACCGAACAACATAATTCACCTATGTGAGAGTGAAGTGGGGTTGCTTCAAGTAGACTACTGGGGTATAGTTCTCTAAAACTCTTGCAGAACCAGGAGATGTTCATGGTTAAATGAACATACCCATGAGAATAAAAAACATTGCTAGGGAGGTATTTGAGTGAGGTATATTATCGTTTAACCAAAGGTAGAACAGTTAAAGGACATCGTGTCTACTGGTTAGCTAGTAAAGTAAATATACTTTCACAAGGAAAGGTTTAAGGGTTGATGCCTACCTATCCTATGCAAATATCTAATGTAAACTTTATCACCACTCTGTGTCATTGAATTTCGTTGATCTTTCAGTTTTATTCATGTGGGGGATTGTTGGAAAATAATGTTTACTAGGAAACTTTGAGACATATTATTTATGGGTAAAATTGGAGTTTTTAAATAATAAATTTGATTATTATATTCCACTCCATGAGAGCTTTAAAACGATATATAATATGCTCAAAATGGTTGAGTAATGAATGAGAAATTAAAGCTCAAAGTAAGCTACATGAAAATTATTGTTGAGGAAAAATGGTGCTTAAAACCTCATATCTCACATTGTTAAAAGTGTAGTGTATGTGAAGGGTTAATAAGGTAAAAACAACATATTGGTGAGTAAATAACTAAACCAGAGCTCTCCCTTAGGGGGGTGTTGATCAAACTAAAACTGGTTAGGGACGCACCTGCACGATGTGGGCGACGTGAAATGTTCGGATGAGTCGAGCCTTACTGGGCCTACTGAAATTTTTAACCCATTTAACTATTTTTTCTCTTCAACAGAATTGTTCTTTGGTGTTTCAAAAGTAGTTACATAGTGTTATTTGTTTTAATTTTTTTTTGTAACTCACCATGTTAGTAACCTACAAAACATTATGTTTGTAACTCTCCTCATAATATTTTGTAACTCTCCTCATTATGTTTGTTTTAAATTTTATATAACCGTTTCATGAAATTTCACTATAAATAGCCATTTTTTCTTTTCATTTTAACATATCAAGTAAAGAACAATCACTTTTGCTATCTTTCAAATTCATGTTCTTAGTTTTCTCTCAAAATACTGTTTTTACTTGGTGATAGAGGAGGCTTGGTTAGAATTCGTCTATTGTGCTGCTTTTGGTGAGTGTTCATTGTTGTATCATAGGAGATAGACGTTCAAAATTCTTTAGCACCTAGGAGAGGGTGAATCTATCTTAAGGAGATTGTTTATACAAGCCTCAACGGATTTTTATTTTCAATCCATCTACAAATACTACGTAAAATATATTTATTATTTATTTTTAAATTTATTATTGAATTTAAATTATATTTATATTTTTTATAAACTGCCTTTTATCTAACAAATTCATCCAGTCAAAAGTCGACTTGCTTAAGTACATTGACTTGTCCGAAACACCTCACCAGTAAATCAACTTTTGACTAGATCTCTTTTCCGTCAAATTTAATCACATCTTGACAAAATGCCCCATGAATCTACTACTATCCTTCTGGTAGAACAATCGTCCGGTAGAATTCATTTCGAGCTCACTACTAAGATTTTCACCACCAAGGAAAAATACATTAACTTGTCCAAAACACTTCACTAACAAATCAACTTTTGATTAGATCTCTTTTCTGTAAATTGATCTTTATGAATTATAAAGAGTTTAAACTAAAAATTTAATATTTTAAGAAAACTTATCTCCTGTAAATCTTTACTGTGCTCCGTCATCGGACATAATTATAGGCACTAAAGGTATATAAAGAAAAAATGAATATAAATATAGAAATGAAGAAGAACAAAAAATGGAGTGATAGACATAGTTTCTTTTTTCTTGGGAGGACCATCCTATTTCTGGGTGTACAGAGATGAGAAAGGTTGGCGGTTCACGGGCGAAACCTGTGGGAATAAAGCAAAGCCGAAAAGCAGGTGTGGATAGCTGATAGGTGGAGAGAATGGGGCCTTTTTTCTCTTCACTTATAATAATAATATTTTGCTTTTGGCAAGAAACTTCACGGGTGCTGCCATCCTATTTATCTCCTATCCTCCTCACTTACTACAAAATTAATAATAACAAATATTACTCATAATTAATATTTTTAAAATTAAATAAAAAAAAAGGTACAAGACAAGTTAATTTGGTCGGTCCCAATGAAAACTCACCACGATATTAGAGCCCAACAATGTGGACAAATCAGATCTTTTCTCTTCCTCTCAGCCACTAAAAATATTCACTCCTATTTTTCTTTTATCATTGCTACTGTTACTCCCTATTTATTTTAATTTAATTGTAGTTGAAAAATTTATTGAGTTTTATTATTTTCAAATTTCATAATGATATGTTTTCTCAACTTACTGTTTTTACATATTACTTATAAAAATAATCACGTTAATAGATTTAATAATTATTATTTGCATCAGGATTAAAATTTTAAAATTCGAATAATATTAAGATTAAGAATGAAAAAAAAATTGTATGAAACAGAGACGACATATTACCTTATATCCCTTACCAATTATTTAATGCCATTTCAATAATTCTTTTCATATCATTAATATATCATTTTAGTAATTTTTTTAATCTGAACCTTAAATACTAAATTTTAAACTCTAAACCCTAAATTTTAAATTCTAAACCATGATCCAAGGTTTAAGTTTTCAAAGTTTAAGGTTCAAAGTCTAAAATTTAAAGTCCATGGTTTCAAGGTTCAGGGTTCAAGGTTTAAAATTCTATGGTCTAGGATTTTTAAGTTTAAAGTTTAGGGATTAGAGTTTATGGTTCTAAGTTAAAAGAATTATCAAAATGACGTGTCAATAACATAAAAAAAAATATTACAATAACATCAAATGATTAATAAAAGATATAAAATGATGTGACATATTTATTTCATACAATTCTTTCCCTTAAGAATGATTAAATTTAAAAATAAATTTAATAACATAACTTAACTAAACAAGTCTAAATTTGAAATTTAAAAATTAAATATGTATATATATTAAAACCCATTTGGAGCTTTTATCAACTTTCTTTTCCAAATCATTGCAATTATTTTGTTTTCTTTCCCATGATAGTGATAAAAGAACTCTTTCCTAAGATGCTCATTCATTGGTCTTATCGCATCACAGAATAAAGCACAGCTGATTAAATATTGGGTTAGCAAAGATGATTTGACTTGACCAGAGAATTTTGAGGCATACAAGTTTAATTAGAGCCACAAGTTAGATCACTCATGGGGACCCCTTTTTTATTATTATTTTTGTTGAGGTAAATTGGTCTACGCCTCTCCTTTTCTTGCTTGCTGTTTCAATGATTGTAGTGTAATAGTATTTCAAAATCTACGTACAAACTTTGTGAAACCCCTTACCCAACACTTTAGACCACACCTCGTGAAGCTCCGAATTCCCATGCCAACACACACCAATGGGTCACGTGAACCTTCATTCAACATTAAAATTCCATCATTTGTGTATTTACACTTACACATTTCTATCCTATAACAACTAAATTTTGGTATAGTATTTTTTAAAAATTTTATTATAAATTTTGATCATATTTATTATTTTTAATATAATAATTAAAATTATTCATAACTTCTTTTCAACTTATTAATAAGAAGATAATGCATGTTAATACACTCGAACTTATATCTTCTTGTATTAACAACTTTACTATGAAATTATGTTATGTTATCACTTAAAAATTTAAAAAATATATATCAAAATTCGATGAAATCCAAATCTAAGTACTAAAATGAAGATAATTGTGAAATTCATATACCAACATGGAAAAGAAAAAGGTAAAAGTTATATTAAGTCCAAAATTATTAAATTCATTGTCGTAAAAGAGTGGATGATATTGCCAGACAAGTCTAGTTTCACTGTTGTTAAGTAAATTGAGACCATAACCTTTGGATTATAAAAAGAAACTCTGAAATTAATAAAGAAAAAAAGAGAGAATATTTTAGTACTTATTTCAGTACAAGTTGAAATAGACAAAGCTGTGGTAGTAAACTAAAAAGAGCGAAAGAAAGGAAGAAAGAACAAAAAAAAATCAGGGAGAGCTTTCTTCAATGAAGAAACAAGGCTGTGAGATTGAAGTTGTTGGCATCAACTACAAGATCTATAGACAAAAGAGAGAAAACCCTTTTAAAATCTTCAAAAAAAACCAGCAAGAAGTGGTCGATCAAGAACTAAAACAACAACAGCCATCATCCCAGTTTCAAGATGCATGTCCTGGGATCCGACATGTCCTAAAGGATGTAAACTGTAAAGCCAAACCATGGGAAATCCTCGCCATTGTTGGTCCAAGTGGAGCAGGGAAATCTTCCTTGCTTGGAATCCTTGCTGGGAAACTCACCCCACAAAGTGGTTCCATTTTCGTCAACCAAAGCCCCATTGATAAAGCTCGGTTCAGGAAAATCTCTGGCTATGTTACCCAAACTGACAATCTTTTTCCCCTCCTTACAGTTGAAGAAACCCTCATGTTTAGTGCCAAGTTGCGTTTAAGGCTTCCTCAAGCTCAGTTGAGTAGTAGGGTTAAGTCCTTGAGCCAGGAACTTGGACTAGAGCATGTAGCCATGGCTCGAGTTGGTGATGATCGGGTTCGTGGGATATCTGGTGGTGAAAGACGACGGGTTTCTATAGGTGTAGATGTGATTCATGATCCCAAAGTGTTGATTCTTGATGAACCAACTTCAGGTCTTGATAGTACGTCTGCACTGCAAATTATTGATATGCTCAAGGTCATGGCTGAAACCAGGGGAAGAACGATAATTCTCAGTATTCACCAGCCTGGTTTTCGGATTGTTAAGTTATTCAGTTCGATGCTTTTGATGGCTGATGGCTCGATTTTACATCATGGAACAGTGGACCAGCTTGGTGCAAATTTGAGGGGAATGGGGTTACAGCTTCCTCTTCATGTCAATATCGTTGAATTTGCTATCGAGTCTATTGAAACCATTCAACAGCAACGAAAAGGACAGGTTCAAGTGCAAGAACAAGGATTTTCAGCCCCACCACAACAAAGGACAGGTGAAGAAGGTGAGAGCAGAAGTGGTAAGTTCACCCTTCAACAGCTTTTTCAACAATCCAAGGTCGTTGATGAAGAAACACTGAATGCTGGGATTGATTTCCCTAGAGATTTCGCCAATTCAAGGTTGAAAGAAACCATGATTCTCACCCATAGGTTCTCCAAAAACATATTCAGAACCAAGGAGTTGTTTGCTTGCAGGACAATCCAAATGCTGATTTCAGGGCTAGTTTTAGGCTCTATCTTTCACAATGCCAAAGATGATCTCAGCGGAGCAGAAGAAAAAGTGGGTCTATTTGCATTTATATTAACATTCTTGCTTTCATGCACCACAGAAGCATTACCAATCTTTTTACAAGAAAGGGAGATTCTAATGAAAGAAACCTCATGTGGAAGCTATAGAGTTTCATCCTACGCCATTGCTAACGGGCTTGTATATCTACCCTTCCTACTCATCCTAGCCGTTTTATTCTCAACACCATTGTACTGGTTGGTAGGACTAAACCCAAATTTCATGGCATTCATGCACTTCCTGCTACTCATTTGGTTAATTCTCTACACAGCAAATTCAGTGGTAGTATGTTTCAGTGCTCTAGTACCAAACTTCATAGTCGGAAACTCGGTGATATCCGGCGTGATGGGGTCATTTTTTCTCTTCTCGGGATACTTCATATCAAAACATGGGATCCCAAAGTACTGGATATTCATGCATTACATATCCTTGTTCAAGTATCCATTCGAAGGGTTTCTAATAAACGAGTTCTCAAAATCAGGGAAGTGCCTGGAATACATGTTGGGAAGCTGCTTGGTGACGGGAGAGGCAGTGTTAAGAGAAGAAGGGTATGGGGAAGAAAGCAGGTGGAGGAATGTGCTGATAATGGTGTGCTTCATCTTGGTATACAGGTTCGTTTCTTATGTCATTCTTAGATGTAGATGCTCACAGAGGGGACTAAGGGCATCACTTTCATGATCTCTAATTAATTCTCTCTCACTCACGTGAATGTCGACAACATGGTTCACATGATTTTGGAACTACATAAGATAGAAAGGCCAAAAGGACAAAAACAAAAATGTTTGTATTGTAATTTGTAACAGAATATTTATTATAAGGAAAATAAATGTATTAATCTACCTGCAATTTGTTCTAACATGACCCCCCTCCTTGTCTTCTTCTTCTCTTCTTTTATGAGGCTTGTCTATCTATTTCATTTTTTTTCAAGCCGCTAATTATATAAACTTTTGTTGAATTTTGTTCTGTGAGATATGGATTTTGTTTATTTTTATCTTTTTTAGTTTCTTTAGTTAAAAAAAAGTTTTGGTTTTGGTGTGTTTTATATTGAATTTGTAATTTTTCAAAAAATTCATGTTTCATGCTTTTTAATACTAGAAGGATAATAAGTAATTAAAAAGATAAATTTACCATAGAGGTTCTTGTTTTAGGAGTTAAATTGTATTTTATTTTTTTACTTAAAAAATAGGTAAATTAATCCATGTACATCAAAGAGCAAATTTGTTCTTTTTGTTAAAAATTTCATCCTTTTGTACTCTCAAAAACTAATGTGGTGGATAGAATAACCAGGCAATGATGATTAGTATGTCATGTACACCTCATGCTCATATACAAAAACCAACTTTTAACCATAGAAATTAATAAAAATTTTAACAGAAAAATCAATTTATTTCTTAATTTAACATACCGTAACTAAATTATCTCATTTTAGTAAAAAGGCCAAAATGCATTTTAATTTTTATTTCGGAGACTTACTTTCAAGATAATTAGATTCTAGAAAAAGAAAGAGTGTTTTGGGACACAAGTTACTTACTTTCTCATCTCTTTTTTTCCTTTGGCTAAAAATTTTTTGTTTGAATTTCACAATAATTTTTATATTAAGATTTGAACTTTCATTTTATCTAAATTAATCCTTGAATTTAACATTGTTATTATATTGTGGCTTAAATTTTATTTTAGTTCAAGTTAATCTTTGAACTTAACATCCTACTTTGAGGTCCAATATAAAAATAATTATCAAGTTCAAGAATTAACTTGAATAAAAAAATTACAAGAGTTAATAATTTTTCATCACTAGATAATTATTTTTATTTAAATAAATAGAAATATGGGATCACGATAATATTTTAAAAATAAAAAAATTTGTGATATAAATCAAGTGTATTTTTTTCTTTTTTTAATCCTTGAATATATATATTTTTTAAGTGTATTTGAAAAAAATATATACCGATACCAGTGAACATAGTGTCGACGCAAAAAAATTAATTTTTTATAAATCGAACAATCATTAAGGGATAATGAAAGGTGATGTCAGTGATGAGATGGTTGGCATCAACATGCACTGTAAAAAATAAATCATTTTTATGCAAAATTTTACATTTGAATTATTTTCGTAAATAACCAATTTATTTGGATAAGTTATGAAAAAAAGCCACCTATTTGCTAAACGAACCAGATGAAATCCAAAACCCAACATTGCCCAATATCAAAGATAAAGATGGCCGAGCTGAGTGAGGTTCCACCTACGCTAGGTCCATGTATAATATCTGTGCACTGTGTTTGTCCAAATTTGATTTGAATTATGTGTTTCAAATTTCATTCAAATAAATAACTAGTCCAATTTAGGCATATTCATATATGTTTTTAATTTAATGGGTTAAGGGTATACCTTTTTTTAAAAATTAATTAAGCCCTAATTTTTTTAGTTGCACCCAATTGGGGCTTCCAACTTAGGAGATATTTTAGCTCAGGGACCGAGAACAGTAGTACAATCTTTAAATGCTACTTTTAGCTTATGCTTTCTCGGCTTGATTGTCGAATGTGTTGACCTGCTTCTGCTTCAACTTCAACTTCGGTGTCGACGGTTTGAACATCGGGTCGTCTTGTCTTCTGTTTTCTGTTAGCTTTGGGGTGGTCTACCTTTCTTCTTGTTTGGACTATCAATGAAGCTTTATTATGGGGAACAACAAAACTGGTAAAATCTTATTTAAGTTGTATTCCATCTTTGAATAGCGAAATAAGTAGCACACTAAAGCCTAAACTCTGATGAGATGTGTAATGTCCAGTAGGCACTTTCCATCTGCCATTACTAATCCAAAATTTGAAACCAACCAGAACACAAGACCAAAACTAAGAAAGGACAATGATTACTCAACTGACAAGAGGTAAGTTGGGAGTTATAATAAAGGCGGATCCGTACACAAGAGATGGGTGGTTGCTGCAGGGACAAATGTTTTTCCTACTGTTCCTTTCTTCTTGTTCATATTATTGGAAAAGAATATAATGGATCCGAGAAACAGACAATGCAAGAAAGAAACAATTTCAAAATATGTAAAAATATGGCACCACCATTTTCAACAAATAGGCAAGGGTTGAGAGATGTGATATATTTGCTCCTATGCCTACATTTTGGTCGTGTTTCACCATGGAATCATTTCGATAATCCATATAACTGAATCCAGCTTTCCACTTTACATTTCCCCAAGGCAATGCTGGCACTTCATAATTCAACCAGGTTGCTTAAATCCAATGATTGAAACAGCCTAATTAGTACAATATTGAAAAATTACTTCTTAGCCAGTTCAATAAACTCTCGACTAAAACAAAACCCAAGAAGCAGCGATGCCTCAGGAACCATGGGTTACTAACCCTTCTCTTCCCTCTACTCCCTTGTCATTTCTTCTGGATCGATCAAGTTTTATTCAACCAAAGAAGCAGTTCTTTGTCTAATTTTTATCGTCATTTAATGTTGAAGTTGGATTACATGCAATATTGAGTAGCAAAACAGAGGAAAGGCAGTCTGCAATATAGGTTGACTTTGTGTTTAGAGTTAACTAGACTTAAGAGCATTTTCATTGTAATTTGCACATACTTGATACTGTAGGAAATTTGCTTATGTAATGCAGATCAGTCCCCTATCCTATTGTTCTTATAACCTCTCTTGATTATGTATTTAGCTATAAATGTAATGTTTTCATATTGAATGAGTAAGCATATCAGTTTTGTAAAGCTGATTGCTTCCTTGCTGCACGTTTGTGAGCAAGTATATTGTATTTTGTTTCTTCTTGCCTTACTCTCCATTTTTTTCTTTTTTTTGCTGTTGTCAAAAACCCCAACAAATGATATCATGAGCCTAAGTCTTTGAGTGCTTGTTTTTTTGCTTCTGCTGCTTGTTAAGAAAGACAAGAAGCTGCTTGTTGAGAAGGTAGCAGCAACTCAATTCTATGAGACTCTCAAACAAGCTATAAGCTAAATGAGGAGTTTTAAGGTAAGGCAACAGCAACTCACCCCTGTAAGACTCCCAAACAAGCTTGGATAAGCTGAATGAGGAGTTGATGGAGTATGTGCATGAAGATACTCCACATCAGGAGGGAGTATGTGAAAGAAGAAACAAGACTGTAAAAAACAAGGCAAGATGTGTTGTCAACCAAGGCTTTGAAAGAGGAGAATACTCCATTTGATGAACAAATCTTTGGCACAAAAGACTGGCATAATCAAGTGTGTGAGTCAGATTTGGTTGAGGCCAATGTTGAAAATGAATTGCTTGAGCAGAGTCAACTTGAAACAAAGCATCAAAGGACTGCCAAGCTTAAAAAACTTGATGAATGATTGACATTGGAAGCATGGAGGCCAAGGAGGAGTGTTGAAAATGGCCAACCATGTTGCTGTTATGCTTTTGTTAAATTGCATGCAGATTGTAAAAATGTTGCAGCACATATGCTTGTTGTAATAGTAAAGTTTGAATATTTGAGAACTAAACTTGATGTTTGTAGCATGCAATCCAAGGAGGAGTGTTGAAGTTGGATTACATGCAACATTGAGTAGCAGAATAGAGGAAGGGCAGTTTGCAATGTAGGTTGACTTTGTGTTTAGAGTTAGCTAGACTTAGGAGCATTTTTCAATGTAATTTGCCCATATTTTGTACTATAGAAAATTTGCTTATATAATGCAGATCAATCCCCTATCCTATTGTTCTTATAACCTCTCTGGGTGATGTATTTGGTTATAAATGTAATGTTTTTATATTGAATGAGTAAGCATATTAGTTTTGTAAAATTGATTGCTTCCTTGTTGCACGTTTGTGAGCTAGTATATTGTATTTTGTTTCTTCTTGCCTTACTCTGCATTTTTTTTTTTTGTTTCTTTTGCTATTGTCAAAAACCCAACATTTAATAATGAATGGTTTGTTTGACGATAGGGGGAGCTTTTGGGCACTGCAACAGACTTTTGTCCACCCAACTTTGCTCTCCCTAACACTACCAGAGGGACCCTTAGCCGTTAGTCTTTTAGGTCGTGATGATGATTTGAGGCTCTATGTTGGTGGACAGTCTAAATGCAAACCAAAAGTGGGTGCAAGCTAAAGTGACGGACAACCTAAATGCAAGTCAAAGTGTCAAAGTGACGAACAGTCGTTAAAGTGATGGATAATCCAAGTGCAAGCCAAAGTGACGCACATTCCAAGTGTAAGTCAAAATGACAACAGTCCAAGTGTAGGACACTTCATAGTAGAAGGAAGTATGTACAAGAAGAAATAGGATTGGGCAAGATGCGTTTGAAGGCAAGCTACAAACTAAGACTGTGAAGGAAGAGAAGACACTATATGAAGAACAAATCTGACACAGAAGCCTAGCATAATCAAGAGTGCGAGTCAGATTTGGTTGAAAATAAGGCCAAGGTTGTTGATGAATTACTTGAGCAGGATCAGCTTGAAACAAAGTATCTTGGGGTTGCCAAGCTCAAAGAAATTGATGAATAATTGATATTTGCAGCATGGAGGCCAATGAGGACTGTTGAAAAGTGACCAACCATGTTGCTGTGATGATTTTGTTGAAGAGCTTGCAGCTTGTATGCATGCTGCAGCTCGTATGCTTGCTGCAATAGCAAGTTCCTTGTTTATTTACATTGTAATTATGTTTGGTTGAAAATGAATAAATTTGATGACAACTTCATGTGTTTAGGTAGCTGAATAACTTGTTTAGTTCGCTTATTTTAGTGTACAAACAATGTTTCACAATTTACTAGGCTGATTAGTGCTAGTAGTTGTGTTTGGAAGAAAAAATTGTCTATAAAAATAATGTATTGCTATGATAATGGTAATAAAAAGCAGTTTTTCATTCCCTGCTGCACGTTTGTGAATAAGTAAAATGTTTTATGCATTTGCTTCTTTGTTCTTTGTCCCATTTTCTGCTTTTGCTGCTGATAAAACGCCAACACTCTAGTCGTACTATCGGAGGGACATTTAAATGCCATTTGGGTAAAATATTTCTTTGCCCGTTCTAGACTAATGAAGTATTAGATAACTTCGGAATTTTGGAGCTTCAAGATGGGGAGGAGACATAAGAGAGAACATATCCAAAACATGAGCTTTTTTGAAGATGTCGTTGTTAGCGGAACTGATATCTGAAAAATTTTATTAATCTTTCGAGTTTTCATGGCGGTGGTCAAAGGTGTAAGCTGGCGGTCAAGTGTCGATAGCTGAAATTCCTTTCTCAGAAAATACGTAGAGGACAGGACAGTTACCACCTTGAGACACACCCACTTTTATTTCTTTGGAAATTATGTAATAACTGTTCACCAGTTGGAGTTGAATTAAGAAGACGTGGGTTGGCTGTCGACGGCACCTGCCCTGGGCTGGATGAAACAGTAAATCACTTGTTCCCTAGTTGATCGTTTGCTCGTGCGGTGTGGTTTGGATGTAATCCATCCTTGAGATACGAAGCCTCTAACGAATTCAACTGTATTGATTTGGTCCAACAACAATTGCTTCCACCAGGTTTGTAACAACTTCATTACACCACATTTGCTGCTGTTTTGTGGCTCATTTGGAAATAGAGGAACAATAGAATATTCAAGGATCAGAAGGCTAGTCCAGGTCAACCGTTACGCATATTCTATTGTGCATCGGCAACCACCTTTGGCGACTTGTGTCAATGTAAATGTCGATGCGGCTTTGGACTTAAATGGGTGAATTGCTGGGCTATGCGCTATTGTGCGAGATGGGGATGACATACTACTAGGAGGCCCTGCACGGCGAATGGATGAGTGTGCGCAAGCAAGTTGGGTCGAAGCTCGACCAATCATCATGGGTTTAGAGCTAGCTCCCAATGGGTTTTAGAAACATAGTTGTCCAATCCTAATGAGAAACTCAAATTTATTTTTTTTTTGGATCACTTATAAATCTCAATTTAATGTGTAATCAAAACGAGTCAAATTCTTCTGATATTATTTTTTAAAATCCGAAACTTAGCTTAAAAATTATCGAAATAGTTACCACGTTGTTATTTTGGAACTAATGACATAAGGTAGTTTAATAATAGCTTTATTGGATTGAAAAGCCATCACTTTGATCACTCATGCTTTCGTTTACACTAAACCCAGCTTAACGTGTACTTATTGTCATTTTGTAAGTCATTTTATTCCATTTCCTTGACTTTTTCGGTGAAGAGAGTCATCAATGTCCAAATCCCACGAATGAAACCAAAACACAAAAAGTCAATATGTAGATTTTGTCTAGAAGAGGTGACCAAGTTGAGCTTTGAAAGATGACATTTGGAACAAAAATGGAGAAAAGAAGAACAAAAAAAAACCCTATTAGGCTATTACCTTGTTATCCCATCCAGGACGGCAATGACTTTAGGCACCCTCTACGTTCCTATAGACAAATCTTGCTTAACTCGTGGTCTTTTATATCTCTCACATGTATCAAACTCCAGCTTCACTTGGTCCTAGCCAGAATCATGCTTGACCGCCGGTACGGAGTTGCCGGAGAACGGATTTCTTCATTCAATCCGGCCTACAAGATTCATAATGACTGTGATGGAACAGGAGATATTGAATTTGATTTCTGGAGTGAGCGTGAAACCTGGTATTACAACAGCAACAACATGGATGATGATGATGTTGATGGCAGTGAAGTTGAGTTCCAAGTTGAAGCAGCTTGCGATGGGGATAGTCCCTCGCCTTTATGGAGAGCTAATAAGGTGAATGATGCTTCTCCTCTTCTTCCTAACAACCATTTTTACAGTAATCTTTCCCCTACAAGACGGAGACAAATGATCGAAGAAGGTAGGAAAGAACTCATGGAGATGATCCGTAACATGCCTGAGTCTAGCTATGAACTTTCGTTGAAAGATTTAGTTGATAAGCAAAATTCATCGGAGATGGTCAAAGAGAAAGTTGTTTTAGAAGACAAAAGCTTTCGTTTGGAAACAGAGATTCGTAGCAAGAGAAGAACGGCAAAGGCAAAGGCAAAGACTGGTTCATTATCCAGAACTGCTAGCATGGAAACTGATAGGCTCTTGTTAAAGATGTTTTTCCCAAGACGTTTGAGCTACAAGAAGAAATCAATGGCTGAAAATAGCTCCAAGGTTTCCCCAAGTCCATCATGTGAGGGATCCGAGAAGCCGGTCGATAAGCAGTGGTGGATTAAAAGGATTTTCATCCGAAGGGATCATAAGAACAAAGAAGATAGCAGCAAGAACAGCAGCAAAAGCAGGTAGTTGACAAAAAACTTTTTATATTATCAAGGGGTCCAACTTTCAACACGTCTAGTGTTGTATTTTCCGGGTGTTTATGATCGATCATAGTCCTGAAATTTTCTCCCCAACCCCGAAGACTGAAGAGGGCATGGGGCACTTTTTCGATCAAGGAGCTAAAACCAAATATAAACATCCCAAGAACACAATACTATACGCGTTGAGGGTCTGACCACTCAACAATCCAGAAAAAACATGCAAGTGTTTTGTTTATAACTGTTAATCATGGTGCAGGGATGGAACAGGAAGTTCCTTGCCTAGTTGCTGGTCATTCTTCTTTTCCAATAAAACATAGCAAAAAGGCAAGACATGGGAGATATTTCATCATCTGACAGAAATAACAGAAGAAGCAAAAGCAGACAGTTTTAATACATTGATGACATTAGTCTCAACCAGACACCCCATCTGTAAGATCTAAGAATTTGAAATGAAAAGCTGAGATTTCTAAATCAGGAGTTTACCCCTTTTGTTGTTTGTGTAGCCTGAAAACAGGTCTAATAAAACAGAACTTTTTAAGTCAACTTTCGGCTCGAAATTTACACGTACAAAGTTACATATTATTGGCAAAGCCCAACCTCAGAAATCGACACCAAACCATCATATCACCACCATGTCAACCATCGTGTCCGGTATCCGATCATTTTCCGAAAGCATTTATTGATTTCTTTCAAGCTCCTCTTTTAATCTAAGGACTTAGATTTTTCAAAGAGCAAAAATTTCCAAATCAACTAAAAGTTCAAGTTATGAGTAGGAGTATAGAAGAAACATAAAAATTATATACACAACCCACTTGCAAGTGTCCTAAATATAAGTTATCAAGTTTCGAAATTAAACTATACATGATATATAATATTAAGAATTAATTTAATTTGTATAAAAGTCTTTTTTATTTTATTAATATATGTAAACGTAAATGTTATTTATAAATCAAAATGTATCTAAAGAGTGTTTATTGTTTGTTGTTACTATTTTATTGTTAATTTTGTTACTATTTTAGTTACAACTATCTTAGTATAAAAAATTTTAATGTATTTTCAATTTATTTGTTGTTTTAATATTTATTTTAATGTTTTTAAGTGTATTACATATATATTTTTAAATTTGTTGTATATAATAAAATAATCCAAAAAAGGTTAATATGGGTCGGGCCAAGTCAGGCTCAGGTTTGACTTTTATAATTCGGATCGGGTTTGGACAAAATTTTAAGTCCATTTTTCGAACCAAATCAGGCATGAACTTAGAAAACGGACCTGAAATTTTATTGAAATCCGATCCGAGCCTGACTCAATCCAACCTACGATCAACTCTAGTTAAAATCCATCGTCCATGACTAAACGGTCAAGTATTTGTCATAGATGATCCACGGCCCTTGGAATAGGACTTTATCAAAATCTTCTATGCATAGAAATTTCACCAAAAAAACCCGTTCTCAATATCCATGAGCTGAAACGGTCTAGAGGGTGGTTACAAGCTGCAAACCGGGTTATGGAGAGCAACAAAACCTATACTCCATCCCAACAATTTGCATATTCCTTTCTTCAATAGAAAAGGTTAATTTTAAATAGCCAAAAAGTGTAAAACACACCCCATATTAAATAAATAAAAGCTGACAGCTTGAATACCATTTTACAAAAACATGAAATAATTTTGAAATAAGTTCACGTACCGATTTGAATTGAAAATTGAAAAAGTTAAGGAAATGAGATATTAAGAATTTGATTCTTAATTAATGTATTGCATATAATACATAAATGAGATTTCATTATTGATGTGGTATTTTGTATTATAATCTTTTTTTTTTAAAAATAAATTATAAGAGAATGGCAAAATCTTAATTACAACATGATTAACATGATTTAAACTCAGATCAGACCTGAGACGATAAACATTTTAATCATCAAGTTAACACACGAGATTTTATTATAATTTTCTTTTGATAAAAAAAACTTTACATCATCATTTAATTAGTTGTTTTATCCTGACTGATATAAATAATAACCATCACATGAAATATATTAATTAAGAATCAAATCTGAAAAAAAAAATCTGAATTTTTTTAAAGAAATTATTGAGTAAATTATTAGCAATAGTCCCATTCATATTTTTGCCAGCTAATCCATTCCAACTCACCTTCTTTCCTTTCTCTTTCAACTATCCATCAATTTTGCAACATTTTCTGGTTTTAAAATTACAAAAAATTGGAATCCAACGAGTGATTCCAGTGGAAAAAAAAATGATGTTTATTCTAGGAAATTCGGATTCGAGCACCTATGTGTGTGTTGTCAAAGGGTTAAGAAAATATAAACAGATACATTACCATGTAATCAGACTAATATATTCAAAAAAATATAAAAATTAAATCCAAATTGAAAAAAAGAGAATATTGATTGCAAAAAGGATATTTTTAAGAAATTAGAGGGCATAAATGAAAAAAGAATTATATCTTTAAATAGAATTTAATCTTCATTGAATCTATTAGGAATTGGAAAGGAAAAAGAAATTCAGGGTTTGAAGAGATGGAAAATAACAAAAATATGCGTCAACGTTTCTTTCATTTGCCTTTGATTTTTTTCATTTTAATTTCAATTTGGATTTAAGTTTTTAGTATATATTTTATGGGGGACCTATCTAATAATTTTTCCTCTTTGTCTGATCTTTCAGTTTGGCTATCACCCCATTATTTAGGCTTTGTTTTTTTTAAAAATAAATTATTAATATTTTTGTTAATCGGGACAAATCTCAAAATTATATATTAATTTTGATTTAATATGCAATTATATATATGAACTTCAATTTGGTGCAATTATATACATGAAACACAATTGTGGCTCAAATGTATACTTGAAACTTTAATTTTGGTTTAATCATACACATTTAAAGAAATAAATACATCAATTTAGTTTTATATTAGATAAATATAATTATTTATGAATGCAATATATAAATATAAAACGATGTTTTATCAATAATTGGGTTAATAATTTACAAGAATTGGATCAAATCAAAATTTCATATATAAAAAGTGCATAAAATCAAAATTCATGTATACAATTGCACATTAAACCATAGTTTAAGTATAACTTTTGGTATTTATCCCTTGTTAATTTTTCTTTTCTTACTTTTGAGGTAAAAAGGAAAAAATTGAAATTTTAAATCTTTTAAGAATTTAACTTATGTTTCTACTTTCTTTTTCATACTACAGTAATTAACAAATTAATATGAATTTAGCATTAATTTTTATATAATCCTTAATTTTTTTTATCAAATCATACCATTAAATTTAAAAAATATATATTATTAACAAACTAAAATACTTATTCTCCTCCATTAAATAATTCTAATGAAAAAAATTAACATACCATGCCTCTAAGACTTCTACAACACCCAAGAGTTACCCTCAAGAATTGATCACCACCAAAAACAGGATGAGTAAAGCTAAATATAGATAGTGCTATCTCAGTTTCTACTAGTAATGCATCGATTGAGAGAGTGTTTAGAGACCACGATGCAAACTGACTATAGGGTTTTGCGATGAGGCTTGGTAAGGATAGGATTTTCAAAATGGAAGCACGAGTTGTATTAAAACATCTCCAAATAACATGGGAAATTGGTATTATACTGTTAGAATTAGAATGTGATAATGATGTACTAATTTAATTGATCTTAAATAGAAATGCCGTTAACGACACTATGTTAGAACTAAGATTAATCCATCAGCTGTTGTGCTATAATTGGAAAGTGAAAGTTCGACATGCTCCAGAGGACCACAACAGAATTGCTGATCACATGAAGAAAATTGCAGACTTGCACCATAATAATTTGCAGATCTTTAAGGATCCCTCAATTTTAGTTAAAGCTTTGTTGATTGAAGGTATGACTGGTTTAACTTCATCTAAGTGCTACTTTTTTGTTATCGTTGTTCTTTAACTATTTTTTTCCACGAAAAAAAAAAAAGACTTACTATTATATCCCCAAGTTGATAAAGTTTAAAAAGGTCACGATCGGTAAAACTCAACTTCTGAAACAAGCACCGAACCATCATACCGCCGTCATGTCAGCCATCGTGTCCGGTGGCCAAACACTTTTTCCAAAAGCACTTATGGATTCCTCTCAACCCCTCTTTTGATCTAACGGCTTAGATTTTTCAAAGAGCAAAAAAATTCCAAATCAACTAAAAGTCCAAGTTTCGTGTACAAATATAGGAAAAAAAAACCAAAAAAATTATATACACAACCTACCTGCAAGTGTGCTAAAAAAAAAGGTGTAGATATCAAGTTTCGAAATTAAAATATACATGATATATAATATTAAACTTTAATTTTTATATAATATTAACAATTTTCATGTCTCTGACTCTTTTGTTTTATACATTCAATTTAAGAAATTAAATTAGATGATAATAGAACAATAATATGAAAAATAAAAATCAAAGGCTAATTACAATTTTAATATGAAAACCAAAACCTGGAGTAAAAGGAAGGATTGAAATTCAATTGTGAGTAAGGTGATAAATGTACATACAATAAAGATACAATGGAAATCAAATGCTGAATTGCATGTGTTTATTTGTTGGGTTACCGTAGACATCAAGCTGTTCAAAATACATTTTGGTTTTCAACAATGACATTCTCAGTGGTGAAAAAGGAGAAAGGATTTACCTAGTCTCTAATCAGAGAGCATATATCAAGTAAAAACGGGAGGAAATATGAAAGAATTAAGGTAATTTTAATACCAGCTTCGTGCTGTATCTGCATAAAACTGCCTCTTGATACCATACGCATGGAAGGTCCTATATCTGTGCAATAAGGATTTCGTTCCATGTGTCTGGTACGCCGGGTAGGCACCAATGCAAGCAATCATTGACACTCTGAGTCTGCCTAATACTGTAACCAGACATGTGAGCTTCATCTCTGAGTTCAGAAATCGCAGTTATATCCAAAAGCTTTACCTTTGTGCCCCTAACAGCACTCTCCACAACTTTGTCATTAGATCCATCTTGCAAGACCTCGCTACCCTTAGTTAAGGGAATGGTATTATTGCAAGTACCTCCAGTGTTCCAATCTCCATTGCGGTAGTGCCTTGGAGAGATTGTCCTAAAGAAAGCTTTCAGCCGTGGGTGTGATGTAAGTTGCGAATCTAGCCACCTGATAAAACTATGCACTGTGAAATTCTTGGCATTCCTAATATCTTCAAATTCATTATTTTCATTGGGCTTCCCATTCACATGCATTACCCAACGGTTTCCTTCAAACTTCCCTCTGTTCCAGTGGTGACCTGTATTCAAAACTAGTACATCAAAACGATCAAGGTATCGCCTTAGGAAAGCTGGTGGACGGTCCAAATGCATGGCAACATCAGAGGCTTTGTCTGTGCTGTTAATAGGCACCAGGTCTGAGAGGCTAGCTGACCAGTAATATAAAATGGTGGTATTTGTTTTTGTGAAACGGTAGACCCATCCATCAGGACGCTTGGCTCCACGAGGTTTAACAAGCCCATATTCCCTTGCAGCATCTTCAACATATATAATATGTTCCCCACCTGAGACCATACACATCATGGATTGGAACTGCTGCCTGCCTAATGAGTCTCCTATGAAGGCAATTGTTTTATCCCGCATTCTGAAAATTACAACCATGGTTAGAATAGAAAAAAGAGGCCTGCTAAGTGAACTTAACAAACTTAAAACCAAGAAATTTCACATAAGACAATAGCATAAAATAAGGAATTTCCAGCTAACCAGTGAAGAAAGAATACAAAATCTAGGAAAAGCAGTAGCATGTGACGTAAGGCAATGTTAGTGTGCTACCATTGGTAATCTTTATTAATCTTAGTGTTCCAAAACATGTTGAATTTGGTCAGTAGTGAATAGTAAGATGCATTTAGTACCAAATAGGAAAAGGATAGCAAGAATATTAAGGATACATTTTGTGTTGGCAGAAAACATTAGAGGATAAAGGAAAAGCAGTGAAGGGTGACTACTGTCCCGATAACCGCAAAGGTTCATTAAAAGAATCTCCTTTTTTTTTTCTTTTAGGACAAGTTCTACTAAGAACGATAAAAAATATTAAGATTGACCATTTATTTACAAGAATATGACTGTTAACTAACCACATTAAGGAACATAAGGAGGAAAAAGAGAGCTATGTTGGGAAAGGGCATGGGAAGAAGCAATAACAAGAAACCGTACACAAAGACTTACCTTCTCAAGAATGAAAACCGGTTAAACTTTTTCATTTTACAATTCTTAGGCTGCCATCGATATCCCTCAAAAGAGAAGTCTGTCCGTTGGGTTAGTCTGCAAGCCCACATTACTGATAACCATTGTTTACATCCAAACCCAGAATACGATGGGCGCTTGCTGTCAGCAACCCATCTACCCTTGGCAAAATTGCAATCTGAGTGACCAAAAAGTGGAAATGCTTAGTGATAAATCATGAAGGTACCCGAAAAACTTAAATTTTTCATCCATAGAAGCTTCTCAATAAATTTAAATGCTACAAACATAAATAAAAAATTTGAAGGCTGCAACTAATGAGCTATTAACAGAGCATAAAGATTATAAAATAAAATGAAGAAAGAAATAATAATAAAGGACCATGCTGATCTTTCAGTATATCCTAATTTATTAAACTTCAGTGAAGTTTGTTTAATTATATGGCATATAATTTATAAACGTTATTTTAGATGCAAAAGAAGAATCATTATTCCCTATAATAGATATTGTCCTCCTTGAGATAGTTGGTTACCTTGAATAATCGATGATTAGTAATTTGCGATTTAACTCATTAGGCATATGGTAGTTCTATGTCACTTACAGTTCACTTCTGGCCAAATTCTATGTCATGTTATTCTCTCTAGGAGAAATTCATTAATCAGGTTTATCGTTTCCCATTCTACAATCTAAGTTCTTAGAAGACTCAAGAAAGCTAGAAGACTTTCTAGCTCATTTAAAAATGTGCACACACTTTTAATTTTATGTAACTCTGTCCCTCAAGGAATTTTTGTCACTTAAAGGATCTCAGAAGTAATTTCAGGCATATAACTTGCCTACCCTTTATCAACCTTTTCATATTTGCAACAGGTTCATTTTACTCTTATGAAGGCACACCCCTTATTTAAACCTTTAATGAGCACAAGTTTAACACTAACTAGCAGAAATGGTCCCCAATTTTAGCAGCTATGCAGATTTAGTACAAATGTCTGATTAATTTCAATCAGCCAGGCATTAAAGCTGAATCTTTTAAATCTAATCAGACTTAAGCACCAACTCTTGCCCTTACAATGACTCAACACCATAAGCCTTCGACAAACAAGTAATTAATTAAATGCACCCTGTATTAAAGTGATCCAGTGGGAGACAGAAGAGAAGAGAAGCACAAATTATCAGTACAAAGTAGATTTAATCTAGATGAAGCCCCATGATCCCCAAAAACCTAGTTAACTCTCATGAAAACAGATTTGTACGCTTCTCTGCTCCTTTAATCATCAAAAACCCAAATTTTCCAGAATCGCCCATTTGATTTCGGAATTAAACCATTTTAATAAAGGCTTTCAGTATAGCACTTTCGTTCATCTCGAATCACAAGTAACAGCTAATACACTTTGGTCACCTAAATGTAAGTAAAAGAATTTCTCTCTGCATGTCTTAGCTTGCAAACTTAAAACAATAAGTCTAGTGATAAGAATAAGTTGATTTTTCATAAAAGAAAGTTGAAAGATTTACTTAAAATTGATTATTTATTTCGTACTAAACCTGCATTTTGGGGGGATAACTCCTCCTCATCACTATTATTATCTTCAGAAGAGAATGTGGTTATAGATTCTGTTGATGAAGAAGAATTATGATGTTCTCCCGTCCTTGTTGCTTCTTTTTTCGAAAATGACTTACTGGCTTCCTCTATATGCCCTCCACGGCTCCTGGAAATTGAAGAATTATTTGGTGCATCCACAAACAAGTCTATGTGCAACAAGAAAATTAAAAAGTCAATGAATTTAATATTAAGTTCAGAAAAATATTGTCTAATTCAAATATTTCATACGTTAATATCTAGTAAACCATGGTCCATATATCCATCAAATATAACCCACCAGAAAAAAATGGTCTTTGCCAGCTAACTTCACAACCCTTGGCATCCAAAAAGCATCTCATATAGCATACTCTTGGATCATTTATTCATCCCAGTAGAACAAATGCCATAATTACCACCTAAATAGGATCTATACTGTCTTAACAATTTTCGAAATTGAGTGTGGTTTGTCCCATTAAAAGATATAAGGAAATGAAAGTTCATGGATCAAGAAGCTAATACTATTACGACTCTGCTACTTTGCCCTCGTATACATGGAGATAGCTCAGTGAGTGCTACATAAAACTATGATGTTGTCCAGGAATATTAATCTTTTCTTTTTGATCTATATCATCTAACTTCTTGAAAAATGCTTATAAATAAGGAATCTCGAGAGTAACAAGTGCTGCAAACATATGTTACTCAAATATAAGAAAATTCAATTGAACATTAAAAGAAATGACAAAATACTTATCATTGATCCTCAATGTGATTCATAGCTTCATACTAGTGAGACCGGTCCCATGGGATTCTTTAGACCATATAGCCTTTCAAGGGTCATATTTACTATAGAATATAAACATCTATCATACAATTTTCACCATCCCAGCAGTCAGCTTTGCATTTCTTGTGCCTTTAAACTTTTAATGCACTTTCAATTCCATAACAAATTTCAGTTCCAAATTACATTTCCGGGTACATAACTTCATCCTCATCTTCTCATCTAGTGAAAAATCGAAATCATACATGTATTCTTAGACCCATTTTTCCATGCATCATAACCGAAATGGATTCTAAATTACATCTCCAGGCACATATCTTTCTTACCTACGGACTAAGATTCATCCCTTCCCCTCCTAACCTCTCTTTCCTTTTAACTTCATATGTTTAAATAGCCTAATGAGTTACAAACCTGAAAGTTCCATTTTTCTTCTCAAATAGTAACCAAAAATAGTTAATTGTTTTAATGTTCATCCCAGCTAGACTACTCAACCATCCTTCATGGAAAACATTCAGAACTACAAAATAAATAAAAAGATGTGCAAATTGCAAAAGGTCGAGTGGGGGGAACCAAACCTGAAGAAGGTTGTCTAAAATGTTGTTAGGGCAATAAAAGGGTAGTAAGAAAAGGATTTATTCATCCCAGTTGAAACATATGCCATCTACTACCTAAATAGGATCTATACTGTCTTAACAATTTTCAAATGGAAATTGAGTGTGATTTTTCCCATTAAAAGATATAAGGAAATGAAAGTTCACGGATCAAGAAGCTAATACAATTACGACTCTGCTACTTTGCCCTCCTATACATGGAGATAGCTCAGTGAGTGATACATAAAACTAGGATGTTATCCAGGAATACTAATCTTTTCTTTTTAATCTATATCATCTAACTTCTTGAAAAATGCATATAAATAAGCAATCCTGAGAGTAACAAATGCTGCAAACATATGTTACTCAAAAATAAGAAAGTTCAAGTGAACATTAAAAGAAATGACATAATACTTATCATTGAACCTCAAAGTGATTCATAGCTTCATACTAGTGAGATCGGTCCGTGGGATTCTTTAAACCATATAACCTTTCAAGGGTCCTATTTACTACAGAATATAAACATCCATCATACAGTTTTCACCATCCCAGCAGTCAGCTTTGGACATCTTGTGCCTTTAAACTTTTAATGCACTTTCAATTCCATAACAAATTTCAGTTCCAAATTACATTTCCGGGTACAGAACTTCATCCTCATCTTCCCATTTAGTGAAATCGAAATCTTACATTATCATAACCGAAATGAATTCCGAATTACATCTCCAAGCACGTATCTTTCTTACCTACGGACTAAGATTCATCCCTTCCCCTCCTAGCCTCTCTTTTCCTTTTAGGTTCATATGTTTAAATAGCCTAATGAGTTACAAACCTAGAAGTTCCATTTTTCTTCTCAAACAGTAACCAAAAATAGTTAACTGTTTTAATGTTCATCCCAGCTAGACTACTCAACCATTCTTCATGGAAAACATTCAGAACTACAAAAAAAATAAATAAAAAGATGGGTAAATTGCTATAGGTGATGTGGGGGAACCAAACCTGAAGAAGGTCGTCTAAAACGTTGTTGGGCCAATAGAAGAGTAGTAAGAAAAGGATTATTCTTCCACGGCGAAAGCATTATAACTAAAAAACACAGAGTAAGGAGAGCAATAGAAACATGGATTCCTTTCAGTATATTAAATTTGCATCCTTTCATCATTCCTTCAACCCTTCTCTAACACCTTTAGATATTTGCTACTGTAATTTCAACCTTATTTAAGGAGGCTTCGGCTGTATTGTGTATTGTAGAAAAAAAAAATCAAATTGAAGTAAATGATTATGAATTGGTAATTGAAAAGGAAAAATAAAGTAAAAAGGAATGGAGAAGAAAAGGAACCTGAATTTAAATTCCAGCCTCCTCAGCTAAATCTCAGTGTGAAAGTATCAATGGATCTGCTGATTTTGGCAGTGTATTTGGGTTCTGAAAGTGAAAGATATATTTACAATTTACATTTTTAGTTATTTTCCTTACATGGGCGGAGCATGTAGCTGAGAATTAGGCCAATGGGAGGGCGGCTAGTCGCATTATGTATGTGCAGAGTAATACGTGGCACATGTTTGTTGGACGTGATAATTGTGAATATTATCATAGCGAAGTGAGAAAATTTATTTAGGTTAGAAATTAAATTATAATTTTTATAATAGTAAAAATATAATTTTATTTTTTAAATATTTTATATTTTTATATTTTTTAAAAGATTAAATAAAAATTTTATTAATTTTAGGAAAATCAAAATATAATTTTATTTTTATTATTTTAAAATTTTAAAAAGATAAAAAAAAAATTATTTTGAAGAGTTATATCTCCTGCCAACCTTTAAATATACCACTGAATATAATTAAAAAGAGAAATTCGAAATAAGAAAAAAAAAAAGGTTTAAGGGAATGAGTTATAGTTTTTGTGGAGGGAGTGCTTATTCAAGAGGGTATGGATTTTGGGTTTGTGTTTGCGATAATGGTGAAGCCTAGTTTATAGTTATTTTCAGTGAAAGTTCCACTATTAAGAGTTTTATGTGCTTCTTCCATAGAATACTTAATTAGCCAAAAGACACATACACCCAGAAAACATTTTGAAAGAGGTGGTGCAAGCCTTTTGCACAATTCTCTCTTTTTGATAATGCACGTGATTATTTTTGTTGCTCCTCGACATAGTACTTAATTACCTTGGAGAAGCATATGTATCAAATTGTTGAGTGATTGTTTTTATGTCTCTTCGAATGACTCATTCACACTTAATTATAAGACACAGTTTACTGATGTAACGTGTTAGGGGTAATTAGGCGTTATATGTAGTGACATGTTATCCTTTTTAGAGGTTACACATGTCTTAAATACTTCTCAGATAATTATGAGCGAGCAGGATGAGATAATACAAGAGATTAGCACTCATAATGGACGAACTCCCTGATTGCAGATGAACCTACGTGTCAGACGGACAACCACATTTTATATTTGTTATATAACACAACTTTCATATGATAAATAGTTTAATTTGTTGATTGTAAGAGGCCACATTATAAAATTAAATGTGATGTAAACTACTTTAATTAGCCGGTTACCTTGTCCGATGTTCAAAAATAATTTATAATTTGTCAATTTACTTTAATTTGTTTAATTTAGATTAACTATTTTATTTAATATGAAAACTATTAAATAAAATAACATCCATTTAAAAAAAAGTATTAACATTACCTTAATTGATATCTTAGGGTCTATGTAACGACTCGATTTTAGTCGATGTCGAAAATTATAATTTTAGAATCCAATTCCTTAAATCCAGTCCGCAAAATTATGAATAGAAGGATTTACATACAAAGTTTATTAGAGGACGGTTAAGAAATTAAATCTAGAAAATAATTAATTATAATACATGGATTAAATTGTAAAAGAGCGATCGCTATTGAATTTTAATTTAGAAAATGCACGGGGACTTGATTAACAATTAACCAAGGGAATTAATGATTATTTAACCATAAATATAATATGGATAGTGGAAAGTGATGGCCATCTACTCACTTTTAATTAAGAAAGATTAATTATTAGATTAATCATGTCATATAAAGTAAAAATTTAACTTAATTAAGATTATTTAACAATTTAATCTAAGTATAAATATGAAATGTGAGTGGATGGGAGAAAAACATATCATCCTTCCTTCTTGTTGCCATCCAAGGTTGAAAGAAAGAATTTCCACTTTTTTGGTTTCTTTTACATTTTGATCCAAAATTAAGCAATGTAATTGAATATTTTCCTCAAATTTTCTATAAAAATTTAGTTGTTTGAGCTTAACCTATAAATTGTGAAGTATATATTAAGTTACCATTAGTAGGATTTTGTGAAATAAAGCTTGATTTTGATGAGAATTAGAAGTATGGGTTTTGGATATGTTAGGACTAAGTTGTAAAGTAGAGAAAAATATTGGAATTGATTAGAAATCCAATTGAGCTATATAGTTGATTTATGGTATTAGGGATTAACTTGGATAAATTGAAAGTTGCTAAGAAATTATGTTATAAATTGAAAGTACAAGATCCTTAGTGAAAGAATTGTTAGATCTGATGCCCTAAATGTAGTATTTTCGTCTATGTACAATTGTAATTTTTTCGAACAAATTTATTAATAAAATAATTCATGGATTACGTTAATATACTTTGTATAATGTCTTCATGTGGTTTTTGCATGCAAAGCAAAATAGAAGCAAATATTGACTTATTGGTCGTCTAATATTTAAACTAATACTAAGTGGTATTATATGGTCGGATCGTAATACAGAAAGACAACTTGTATTAGTAGACAAACCTAAACATGTCATTAGTCTAATCGAAAATGAGCAAATCGATTGAAATACTAATATCAAGTCTAATTGGGGAGATGCTTTATCTTGGATATCGGAGCGGATGACTCTGAGAAAATAGAGACATAGATGTGACTGACAAGACTGACAGTACATCACTCAGTTATGAATTTATTCACTTGTGACATTTAAAGTATGACATACCTTAATCTTAAGTGGATTATGAATTACGTATGCGTGACTTATATATTTTGATGTAAGTAAAAGCCTGAGTTCGAATAGATAAGGAATCGAAAGTTGGTGTGTTGGGTATACGACTTTTGCAGTATGTAGCGTCATTCACAATAGTGGAATTTATAGCCCGCAATGTGGGTAAATGATATCCTCTCATTTCCATTACATGGTTGAACGGATCATTCGTATTTGTGATGAATGACTTGATTACTATTTGATAGTAATTGATTTTTCATGAAGGAATATGCAATGGTTACCATGAGATACAATAGGATCATATTGGAAGAATGTATTTATCTCAAAGAGATTTAAGAATATCCTATAAGGGTAACACACTTATGACAAGATCATTAGATGAGCACTGATCGAGTTGCTTTAATAATGGTATGTTGTTGGGAAGAGTTCAGTCATGATACTATAGTGGAATGACTTCGTGACTACATGAGGCAAAAAGCTAGAATTTAATTATAAATTATTTGAGTTCTAATCGCATATGTCCAATCGGTCCCTCCACTAACTCGTTGAAACCATAAATGAATTGCATGCTGAAACAAATGAGCATAAATGAATAAAAATGATAAAAAAATAGAGAAATGGGAAACATTTAGAAATGAATGTGGTTTTTTCCAAAATGAAAATGACCTAGAAATAAATTTATGGTTTTCGAATTAAATGAAGTTCGAAAATGGAAATAAATTTTTTGGTCATTGTGAATCCAATGAATATAAAAATGTTAAATATATTTTCTCATAGATTCTTTTACGGTAAAGTTTAATTTAAGATATTTATAATTTGACCCAATATGGGAGAGGCCCAAAAGCCCCTCATGATAATGTTAGAGACCCTAGTATAATTAACTAGGATTGTCGCCCCCTCTACTCCTAGTTAAACTAGAGGTTCACTTTTCTATTTGAAATAAACTTCTACAATTCAACTAGGATTTCACCTTTTCTCCTTATAAATAAATGACATTGGTAGGGATAAAAATAGAACCAACGGCGAACCCAAGAGACTGGTAAGGGCCTACCTCCCTTAAAATGAAATTTTTTTCTTTTAGACCCTTTAAAATTTTTAAAATTTTAAATTAGTAAAGGTAAAATTGCATTTTGGCCCCCTAAAAATGATAAAATTTCGATTTAATCATTTAAAAATTGTATTTTTACTATCATAAAAATTACAATTTAATTTCGACCCCCCTAAAAAAAGTTTTTGGCTTCGCCCCTAAATATAATAGTGAGATATTATTATTCTACTCGAAAATAGTGAGTTTTATTCTCTAAGTATATATTCTATTTTTCGAAATAACAATTCTACCGATTTCTATTAAAAAAGATTTTGCTTTCACATAAAAGTAAAGAAAACTATTTTTGATTTTGTGTTTGATTTAAATCATTTGAGCCACACTCGAAGCAGTTTGTGGTACGCGAATAGTGAAGAAGATCATTTGGCTAAAAGCTAGAAATAACAAGGATTCGTGTAGCCGAAAACACATGTGCGATTTTGGTAAAGAGTTTATTGCTATAAATATCACAAACTAACTTAGTTTTCAAAATTTTTATTAAGAAACTGTTTTCGAACCAAATCTTTTTCCAACAAGAATATGAAATTAGATTATGATTCGATGTCAAATATAGAAAAATATGAGCATTTCGTGTATAAGGAGTAAAACGAATAAAATACATGTTGAAGCCCAATTTTGACCGGGCCCAATGAAATATAATTTAATTTTTAAAATTAAATTTATTTTAAATTTAAATTTACTTAAAAATTTAAGTTTATTATAAATTTAAATTTATAAATTAAATTAGTAAATTCCAAAGTCCATTTACAAGCATCAATCGGGCTAATTTTGGCTAGCCCAAATTCAAACATACATTGCTAGCCCAAAAGCCCAAAACTGACCCAAGACCCTAAATTGCTAAGTGCTACCACTATTACCACCTCAATCACAGCCAATGAGAGCTTGCCACGTCAGTCACCAAGGTCATCTCCAACAGCTCCAAGTTGCTTCTGCACAGCCGATTGCCACCAGCTTCTACCTGCCACGGCCGAACCTGCAAAAGGAAGGATTAGACATGTATTAATGTATGAAAAACAAAATTGGATCAGGGGGCATTTGGCTATAAAAGCAGAATTGTTATTATAGGGGAGGGGTTACAAACCTTGTATTCGAATACAATACACGAACCCAGTTTGAGAATTCATATACAAACCCTTTTTCAAGCAAATATTCAAAGGGTCACCAAATAACATTCAGTTAAATAAGAGCAGCCAACAAGTAGAGAAGAGATAAAAGCCAAAGACAAGGCAAAGCCAGAAACCTTCAAGAAACCCAGGTACATTCAATATACAGACATTATCATCAATGCTTTAGATCAGTTTTGAATGTGCATTAATATACGTTTAACTTTCCTATTAATATTTATTATCTTTAAAAAAAGGAAACTAATTAATAAATTCTTTTCATTTATAACACCAACAATAATGGCAGTTTTAATGTTGATATTGATGATAATAATATTAAATAATTTTAATAAATAAAAAAGAAGACGAAAGGGCTTATCTGTCCCTCCCTGGATCTCGCGTCGCCGGAGCAATCGCCGGAACCCACCGATCTATCGCCGTTTTACTCTCGCCGTGAATACCTGTGAATGATACAAAAAAAAACAGAATCGAAATGAGTAATAATAAAAAGGATTTGAAAGAAATGAAGAATAAGAAAAGAGAGGATTTGAGGCCTTAGATCTGGAATCAAAACCAGATTTAAGGCTTGTTGTTTTAAAATAAAAGAAATAGATATCGAAAATGAAAATGAAGAGAACGTTTCACCTTCGCCGACGACCACGCGTGGTGGCGCGTGGACGGAAGATCGTCGCATGCGTGACCGGGCTTGGCGTCGGATTTCGGTGGGCAACGGTGCGCACGAGCGCGTGGCTGGCAACGCGTGCCAGACGGCAGGGCGGGACTTGGTCGATGGCTGGACGAGAGAGAATGAGAGAAAACAAAGGGGGGGTCTTTGTTTTTTAAAAAAGGGAATGAATAATAATAAAAAAAGGATTTTAAATAATATTTATACTAAAACCATGGAACGACCCGAATTCGACCCGACCCGCAGGGAGGATCCGCGCGTTTTCAAGTTTCGGGTTATTTATTCAATTAGTCATTCCGCATTTTTATTTGCTTTAATTTAGTCCTTTTTGTTTTTCTAATTATTTGCAATTTTGCCCAATAGTTTTAATTGCTTTCAATTTAATCCTTTGACTGTTTGATTGCACCAGAGGCTGCCACATGTCACTTTTTGGCTTATTTATGCATTTAATCCCTGTTATTTTTAATTTATTTTAATTTAATCCCTAAATCAACTTTTATTTAATTACAAAATTGGCCCAAGAATTTTTCAAGATTTACAATTTAGTCCCTTGACTGCTGGATGCCTGTGGGGCTGCCATGTGTCACTCACCCTTTGGTTTTATCGTCTATAGGTCCCCAAACAGTCTAAAAATTACATTTTGACCCTAAAATTTAAAAAAATTATATTTTAACCCCGAAACTTCCAAAATTTACCATTTTACCCCCAAACTTTCCAAAATTCCATTTTTAACCCCAATTTCACCGAGATTTACCATTTTGCCCCTGAGAGTCCAAAATTACCATTTTACCCTCGGGTATTCGAAAGTCCCGCTTTCAACCCCAATTTCATCATTTCTTCTTCCTTATCAATGTTTGCATTTATTTGCATCTGCATTTTATACTTTCGCATATTATTTATCTGCTTATTATATTGCTTCGTATCTAATTTCTCTTATTAATCGCTATTCGTGTTTTGAACTTACGCATTCATTTACAAATTATTTTAAAAAAAATCGAGGTAATATTCCGTTCGAGCGTGAAACTTCGAAAAATCACGCCCTAACGTGTCGGGTGTGATTTCTTCATATAATTCGCGCGAACCGGATATCCTTTTCAAGTTTTACGCCCGTTCACCTCGAGATTCCGAGAATGTCGTGTCCTAACGTGTTGGTCGCGACTTTAATTCTTCGTGAAAATCGAAGTAAACGGGTAACCCATTTCCAAATCCTTCAAATCATATGTTCGAGGATTGCATTTTAACCCTAATACGAAACTTTCAAGTTCTCAAAATATATATACGAATGATTTTCGTGACAAAAACGAGGTAATATTATTTCGTATGAAAACTTCAAAAATCGTGCCCTAACGCGCGGAGTGTGATTTTCGTAATTCGTGCAAAAGAAATATCTTCTTCAAAAGTTTTCAAACACATCCCTATCTATATCTAAAAGATTTTGAAGTAAACAAGACAATGTTCCTTCGCGTGAAGACCGCGAAAAATCGTGCCCTAACGTGCTGGGTGTGATTTTCGTATAAATCACATGATCGAATACTCTCTTCAAAAGTTCCCTAAACGTCCTTCATTTTTGAAACTCTAAGAATATAGTGCCCTAACGTGTTGGACACGATAATAATTCTCGTAGAGATTCGGAATACGGAGACGATCGTTCTTAAAAAGATTTCTTTAAAAATATATGAAATCTTTCAAAATAAACATCACATTTTAAAATTTTACTCGAGCTTTCACTATTTTCACAAAATAAGACCCGAAAATAATCATGTGGTACCAATTTTGGGCGTATGGGGGTGCTAATCCTTCCTCATGCGTAACCGACTCCCGAACCTATTTTTTTGGATTTTGTAGACCGATATTTTAACGTTTAAAATGTTTTGTGGTGATCCAATCACACCCAAATAAAAGATTGGTGACGACTCCCTTTTTTCTCCCCTTTTTCCAATTTTAACATAATTTTTCGAAACTTCGTTTTTGAGGTGGTTTCGACAATACAAATTATGTTAAATTATGAGTTTTTCATGCCATTAGGTGAAAACTAATATCATTTCTATAATTGAATTATCGTACGTAGCTAAAGATGACATGGGTAATCTCGTGATAAAGGAAAGATGAAGGTCTTAAACAAGTAGTTATTTCGATTTGTGCTTTCATGATTTTGATTCAATAAATACATAGACTATTAAGTATTAACAAAGGTAATGTTTGATATTGTCTCATGATTGATATGTTTGTGCCATTGTGAATTGTGATATATGAGGTATGTGATTATTGCAAAAATATGATATGAACATACTATGTCATTATTCATAATATGTGAAATATGTATGTTCTGGAATATTGAATATTCTATTAATAGTCTTGGGCAGAGTCAGGTGTAGTTGACATGCCATAAGATTATTATACGTGATTTTACTTTGGTTTATATTGATCAGATGCAGAGTGCATTTTAAACTTCGAACGTACCGATGAGGTGTTAGGCACATTTGTATACTTCGATTTACATCGATGAGGCCCGGAGCACATATTATACTTTTGATGTATCGATGAGGTACTAGGTGCTAGATATATTGGTGTGATGGTTGGATGATCCATGTATCCGTCTTGAGTCTTAATGGAACATATACTTTGCTTATTGACATTTGATATGAGATGCTAATGGTTAATGTTGTGTCGTGTATATTAACGTTAAAGAGATAAAGATCTTATGTGAAAGATCATATGATCTAATTGTCACGAGCCTTGAAGATCGATCCAATTGTAAAACAAATTTGTGGATTCGAGATAGTAATGAGAAAGTGGAATGGATTTTGTAACATGCTATGACTTATATGAAATTGAGATATAAATGACAAAAAGGATTGGATGATCAAGTATGGAATGTTAAATGCAATAAGGGAATGTTTACGAATAAGGAATCATTTTTTTAATGGCAGAAAAAGCTGAGAATTTAATTTTTGCTTGAGGAGAGTTGAGTTTTTTCTGAAGATTTTGTGTGAAAATAACTAGAATAGAGTGAATGTATTTATAAGATAAGACCTATAAATAATAATTTCCAAAGACCTCAATGTATTAAATGATTAGTTTAACCTATAAGTAATAATTTCCAAAATTGAGATCTCCACACTTTGTTGAGGTCAAGCCATGTTATTGATTCTAATATTTATTGGGTAATTTACATTCAAAGTTGCTAAACTATTAGTAAGTTTATGTTTTGATCACACAGTTTTAAAAAGTTACAAAATGATCACTAAATTAGTTGGAAATTTTCATTGAACAAAATTATTCGAAAGTTTTTATTTAAGTCACTGGGTTGTTAAGTTTTTTTTTTAAATGTCCAGCTAGTGAGCTCCAAGCAACGATTCGATGATCGATACAGTGGATTAGTATTCATCGACGAGTAGAATAACATACCCTAGATTCTAGTTGATCTGATGGTCTGTGTCAGAGATCGAAGAAGAAAGTTGTTCGGATTTTGGTTCGCAAGTTCATAACGTTCAAAGATGTTTCATGAAAAAAACTGGATTATAAAAGAGAAGAGGAATGACAACTTTCCATTGGTGCAAGCAGTGTGAACAAAAAAGGCCATGTAACAACGATTTTAATAGCTTAGTGACTTAAATGAAAATTTTAAAACAATTCAATGACCATTTTATATTTTTTTTGAAGTTGAGTGACTAAAACATAAATTTGCTAGTAGTTTAGTGGTATTAAGTATAGTTTACTTGTATTTATATTCTCTAGGTCCAAATATTCTCTAAGTCCAATAATCATTTAATCAAGAATGACACCAAGGAGGTAGACAAGAGCACTTGCTCACAAAATGGCTAATTATCATTTTAAGTCCATTGAAAATTTTAAAACTATTAGTTTAATGGTAAAAATACACTTAGGTCTCCCTAAAAATGTTTTTTTTTAGTTTAATCTCTTTAAAATTATAAAATAACAAGCATATATAAAGATAAAATTATATTTTAATCACTTTAAAATTTGATATTTTAATTTTTGACTCACAAAATAAATTTCTGATTTAATTCCTACATTTGATATCAAGATACTCGAAACCTATGCATGTTAGAGTTTTACACATCCTTCTCCTAATTCTAAGAGTTAAACACACAAGTCGTTAAAAAAATATTTTAAAAAGTAAAAACAATTAAACTAAGAGATAATATTTTTTTAAGATTAACCTTATTATACACTTTTTATTATATGTCTAAAACTATCCATAACCATTTTCTATCCCTTAAATAAGAAGATAAAACATTTTAAGGCATTTGAAATCATATTTTTTTTATACTAATAATAATATCGATGCTAATCGAACTAAAACTCAATCGACAATGAAAAAAAAATATTTGATTAAAGATGTTGTGGAATTCAAGAAAATGTTATTAAAGTACCAAATACTCTCCTTAAAATTAAAATTAATTTTTCCCTTATTAATAAAGAGCCCTTTTTTTTTTAAGTATAAAAAAGGATTTATGTGGAATTAAACTAGTGTAATATTCTTGAATAAGAAATAAACTAAATATAGTAATACAAAGAGTTGGAATTTGGAGGTCGTCTTTTTTTTTTCTTTGAAAGAAATTAATTTGGAGATTGTCAGTGGTATTGTTTTGGTTATGCGCTGTAGAAGACAGAGTAAAAGGTAAGAGGGAGAGGGAAGAAAAACAAAATTAAAATCAAAAGGAAAGGGATAACAGATTTACCTCCGCTGCTAAGGCTGATTGGCGGAGAGATTTGGGTCCCTCTTCCCAACAAAATCCTAATTCGGAGATTACTTGTTTCTTTTTCTTAATTGAATTGAATCAGTAATAATACATGGGGAATTTATTGGCGAAGAAACCCAAGATCACCGAAGTCGATCGAGCAATTCTCTCGCTCAAGACTCAGAGACGCAAGCTTGGTCAATACCAGCAACAGGTTTCTTTGCTTCTCTCTCTTTTTTTTTTCTTTAAAAAAAATATTTGTGTTTATAAGTTAATTCAGTTCTGATTCTCTTTTTTTGGTCATTTTCTGTAATTTTATTTTTAGCTTCATTTTGTTTACATTTTTCGTCTTTCTTAGCTGGAGGCTGTTATAGAAGCAGAAAAGCAAGCTGCTAGAGACTTGATTCGGGGAAAGAGGAAGGATAGAGCTTTGTTAGCTTTGAAGAAGAAGAAAGCTCAAGAAGAACTATTGAAGCAAGTTGATACCTGGCTTATTAATGTTGAGCAACAAGTAATTGAAACCTGAATTTTCATGGTGTTTGATTTTGTTTAATTTAATTTATTATCTGATATTTTTGCTAAGTTAAGTTCTTGCAATATTTTTCGTTGTTTAATGCAATAAGGGTTTGATCAAATATCAAATCAATCCTTTACAATGTATTATTACAGAGCTAGCATTGACATGGGCACTGCTCTGTTACCTTACTTTTAGGTTCTAGTGTTTCTATTAAAATACTAATTCTTCTCCCAGTTGGCAGATATTGAACTAGCAAGCAAGCAAAAAGCAGTTTTTGATAGTTTGAAAGCAGGTAACAATGCAATTAAGGCGATACAAAGTGAGATCAACATTGACGATGTGCAGAAGTTAATGGATGACACCGAAGAGGCTAAGGCATATCAAGATGTGAGCTTGGTTTCAATTCTTACTAATCTTTGTTCCTTTTAATTCATTGTGAATTTGCTCGCTTGCTTGAGTTCTCTGTCGAAAATGAATACGATCCTTGATGTAGATGTCTCTTCTCTGTTGTCTCACTCACTATCCCTCATTGTTTGTTTTCAAGTGTCTGTCCGCTTCAGATAAGATGTTTCTCATGCCATAAATTAGTTGCATATGAATCAGGGCATTTTAATTTATTTTGAAGTTCTCTTCAAAAAGAAGAAAAAGGTAAACAACTAATGTTTAAGTCTCTAAAACAGAATAATCTAGGCTTGTATTACCAGGTTGCCATTATGATGTAGAATTCAAGCTGGCAGAGGACAGCATTACATTTATACATCATTTTCAAGAAGATTTTGTAACATTTTTTTCTCTTAGATATGTTTTTCTTTTATTATTTCGGATTTTCCCTCTAAATATCCTTGAATGACATAGATGATCATGAAGCCTGTAAACACGACATGCTTATGGTTTTAGACAAGGAAGCTATAAATGGAGATTAAGACATGTTTTCTCATTTTTCTGAAGAATCACTTGCATTTTCCTTTTTCACATGTTGATTTTATTAACTAAGCTTTCTCTTTATCTGCCAAAAGATGCAGCATTTTTGTCCATTAGATCATATATTCAACATTTCCTCATCACACGGGCTTTCAGCTTTTTCTCCATTATTTTTTTCTTTTTTCTCTGAAATGGGCTGCATATTGGTAATTTTGTAGGAAATTAATGCGATCTTGGGGGAGAAGTTATCGGCAGAAGATGAAGAGGAGATTTTGGCAGAATTTGAGAACTTGGAAACTCAGGTATTTGTTCAGTTATAACCAGTAAAAATACAATTGCATTTGAATAAATAGCTATCTATGGTTTGTTGATTCTTTAGGTGGTGCTCATATATGATCTTATTTCTTCAATTAAGAAACAAAATTTATAGAAATATTATTTTATGAGTCTTTCAAAAAATATGGAAAATATTGGCCCTAGACTCTATAATGCTAAAGTTCCACAGTTCTAGTAGTTAAAATTTAGTTTAGTTTGTTTATTTATAGAATAGTACAAATTAACCTTAAAATTTTTATGATTAGCAACTGTTCCTAACCCTTTGTCTATTTTCCTCTCCACAGTTTTTATTTTTCTGAATTTGTTTAATTCGGAGACCAACAGATATTAGGAATGAATAGAGGTTAAGTAAACTAAAAGGTTGGTCTTCATGTTTCTAGTGCCAGGAAAGGAAATAACAAAAACAATCTGTTCTGATTCATAGATCTTACATGGAACTACTCATTAAAAATAAAACTTGTACTTTAAATAGTAAAAATAAAAAAGACATAAAACCCTAAGTAGTTAAGAGATATCGTGAAATAAATTTGTCTAACATTACTCCTACAGTAGTATGAACTATACATGCATGCATGTGTATTTTATGAATGTACACATTTAATTTTTACCATGCACAAAGTCTGAGGTGGGAAAGTCAACTGCATTGTCTAACCTCTAGTTTTCAATTCTTTAACTTCTCTGCACCTTTCTGCTTTATGTGTTGCTGGCATTCAAAAGCTGCTCTGTGAATGTGTATTTACTGTTTTATACTCTTCACTGGTTGCAATCTGTTTTACAAAGTCTTTAATCACTCCATTCTCGAAATCATCACGCAACATCTTATCTTCACTCCCTACAATTCTTCCAAAGGATACAAGAACAATAACCTAAATTCCTTATTGTTATCTTTCCAAATTGCTGGGGTTTGAAAAAATATCTAGTCTTGTTAACTTTATTTACTTTAACTAAAATAACCTTTCATGGGATGGTATGTGAGCTCCTTATTGACCCTCCAAGAAGTTACTATTTATGGCTGACCAATAAACTTTGACTACTCTCTGCGTTGGCAAACATCATACATCCTCATAGGTCTAAAACTGCAAGGAGAATATCTAGAAATGGGTGAAAATTACTGCCAATGAAGTCAAATAGCTCGTCTCATATATTGAAAGATGTGTGAAAATGGCTGAAAATTTCAGCCGTGTGAAAAATATTAAGGTTGACCCACATGGTTAACTGCTTCCGCTATCTATGGTTTGTTGGTCCCCTTGCAATTCTCTTTATCTTGTTTCCTGTTGATTGGACTTATGGCATTGTCAAAAGGGAAGGAGAAGTTTGTAAATATGTAAAGCGAATGTGACGATCAGGATAGTCTGAAAAACATTTAAATCTTGGGTAATAGCCAACCCAAACTGCTTAGTTGCAAAAGTCAGATTAACCAACTTAGATGTTAGACTTATCAAACACAGACAATAACATAATCAAGAAAAGGAAGCAATAAAGAGAGAACACACTGATATACCAGGTTAAGGAACTAAATCTCTATATCCATGAGCACAACAAATAAGAAATTCACTATCAAAGAAAAAAGATTACCATGTTGAAACTCACCCCACGCCCCAGTTACTGTGTCAAGCCACTTACTTTGGTTTTTGTGTGTTTCCCATTATTTTGATCATAGGTACATAACCAAACCCTAGACCAAATAAAAGAGCTTAAAAAATTTCGTGTTCCTTTAATCTGTTTCTCTAGAAAACTCCTCCATGGTCTACCTTTATATTTACAAACTTTTCCTTTCCTTCCCTAAAGGCCATAAAGGTTCCCAATAAAAGACAATGGAAAGGGCAAAAGGGATTGCAATGGGGATAACAACTTGTAATGGCACTGGCCTTATGAACTTTAATATGACTGAAGTTTTCAACCATTTCTCTACAGCTTTCAAGATAACCAAAATATTTTGTTTTGGCCAAACAAACCATTTGCTGACTCCTATAAAAAACAAGACATTTCTTTATAGATTGCCAATGATTTTCTAGAACCAGACTAGGTGTTATGAACTCAATACCAGCAATGAGAGAAACTCAAGATAAACAAAGATTGAATTGATTAATAGATTGCAAAATGCGGCACGATCAAGAACAAGTAATATAGAAGATCAACAGAATAAAGGAAATAGAAAAAGAAGAAAGAAATGAAGAGAGAATTGAGCTAACAGATTGATTCCCTCCCTGCCTTTTCCCACTTACATTATCCTAATAAAAACGGTTGTAACAAATTAAACATAATCAGATAGGGCCTGAGGATGTTTTCGCTCATGTGTACTCCTCCTTGGCTGATCTGTCACTTGTTGAGATGGCAGCTGCTGATTTGGTTCTATGGATAAAACACTAGGCCACAATTTTTTTGCCAGTAGGTGATGTTGATAATCATCTCTCTGTTAGTCCTTTTCATACTCTCCTCTTTGCTTCCTTTGCACTTTCCTGATAGTTTTTTGCCTTTGATACCAAATATGAGATAGAAAAGCAATTTAAAATTTCAACCTAGAATTTGTTTGACTTAAAGATCTTGGGAGAGAGCTTTAGAGTATAGGCAGCCCAGAGGTGTCTTCTGGTTTCTAATGCTAGAAAATGAAGAAAATAATTTCTTTGAATTGTTGTTTATAAAAGTTTAAATTCCTCAATGGTTCTAAGCATTTGAATAGCATAAAAGCCTCTGTGCAAACGCTAACCTTCTAGATAAATCATCGACATGTATTTTACCTATAGATATTATTTATCAGTATGGGATATATGTTGAATCATGAGATTGGACCTGTTTGCTCATGTTAAGCTTGGCTTATTTCTTCCTTTTTATTGGATTTATGAAAAAACTAGAAGTCCTTGGTGGTGTATGAGCATGGAAAGGTCTTTTGTTTAATGTGTCATTCGGGATTTAGCTTTGTTTATTAGCATATGACATTGTTCCCTCAACCATTTTCTGTTTGAATGACAAACTGTATGTTGTTTAGATGGCCGTTCAAGATATGCCAGGAGTGCCTACTAAAGCAGGATCTGAAGAACAAAAGTTGGATCTTCCTGATGTGCCAACCAAGAAACCAGTTGCTTCCAATGCAGCTACAGATGATGCTGAAATTTCCACAAAAAGAAGAGGTCTCTCTCTCTATCTCTCTCTACACACACACACACACACACACAGAGTCAAAATGCCCATGCTTGCTCACACATCACACATGCATGCACTCTCTGCATGATTGAGAAGTTCTAACTACCGAATTTTTAAAAAAAAAAAACAGTTATGGAGGAACCCCTACCTGCATGATTGAGAAAAAGACAGTGGTGTTTCATGATAAGGAGCTTGCCATTATTAATGACCATTTCCCGGCTGCTTCGTCATATATTAAAGCTGATCTGTTTATTTCCAGTTCCATGAAGATAGTTTGAGTTTGGTGGTCAAATATTTCCATGTCAGTGCGTACGGATCTGTATAAATACCCATAATTTTCATAATGGTGATTATTGATATTTGGTTATTATCTGCCCTTGTACACTAGCTTGTTGGATCATCCATCTGGGTAAGGATTTAACTTTTAATTCATATATATACATATATGTGTGTGTGTATATAACTGAATTGAAATGAATGCTTTTTTTTTCTCCTTAAACATTATGCATTAATGATTTTCTAAGGTGTGGATGTGGTACTAACAAGTGCTTAATTGGGAGATTGTTTAATGGTTTGGATCATTTTGGGTTTTTACTCAAAATAATTCTAAATGGAGACTATTTTCTGGACAAATTCAATGAAAAATCTGATTGAATTTCTTGGTGAAAAGAAAAGAAAAGGTAATCCCAGATCAGATTGGAGCAGTAGCTAAGGATTAATTAAGGGCTAATGATAATCAAGTGTTTTGATTGAATTTGAGTTTATTATTGATTATTGTTACCCATATTTCTAACTATTTGTATATAATAGTATATGTATTTAAGCAGAAAAAAAAATCAAATCAATGTCATTTTCAGTTAAACCAAAAGCTGAATGCGTGGGAGCAATTGTATCCACCAAACTGCCTTGACCTAATCTCACGAATTCAACTCTGTTTTTCTTCCAAGTCAATATATATACATATTCAAAGAAATACTCTGTTGTTCTTCTTCTTAATCTTACAGAAAATTCCACACATACAGCCATGCTATAGGCTACTCTACCTTTAATCATAAGCACTTACCTTTACAATATAATAATCTTCATTTTCTAATTATTTCTTCCAACAAAAAAATAATAGTATGAACGCATAGACTATTCAATTTTGAAAATAACCAATTTTTATACTTATTATTATTTTTTTAACTAATTTTTTTTTTTAAAAGATGAATGAATATGGGCTTATACTTTTTTTTTTCTTTTACAATGACACCCAAAGAATTTGTATTTTTTTCGGATAATTTTGGTATAAAAATTAATATAAACTCCACAAAATAGTAATATTGAGATCTTGACAATTATAAGAAAATTAATCTTTTTAAAATGATAAAATTTCAATATAATTCATTTAAATCATGTAGTTATTGTAAATTAATACTTAATTCCTTCTATGTCTACATACATGATTACATGATGAATAGATAAACTAAATAAATCTCACTTAAAATTGAACGTCATGATCCACATAAAACATGTTTTTGCTACCTACTATGTCTACATACATGATTAGATGAGGAATAGAAAAATTAAATAAATTAATTTCACTTTCTCATATAGAAAACCACATACTTACCATGAATAGCATAGCGAAAAACATGGTCCACTCACTCGACTCACTGCTTATATTCCAAAGTCGACAATAATTGGACTCCCAAACAGTGCGAGAATATTTAATGGGGTTGTTTCTAATTTTTCAATATTGGTAGGCTGATGCTGGGCCAACGTCAATTCCAATGTTTGAAGCACACAGCTCCATTTTTTTTCCCCTCATCCTTCAATTTCATTACATAACTGATAAAAAAAAAGCTGCCTTAAAGCTTTTCTTTTTATTTTATTTTCAGTGCCGAAGACTTGAGAATTCACCCTACTCTTACGTTATGTCCTAAATCTATACATACTGTGGCCAACCAAGCTTTGTTTTTTTGTCTTTTGATATGTTTCTTGAGTTGTAGATGCAAAGCAAAGTTGATGTTTTTATAAGGAAAAACGTTCAGTTCTTGGGGGAAGTTGATGAAATCCCCACTTTGGTTTTCATCTCCACCTTTGGAATCCATGTTTCTGGGTGGAAAATTGTAGAATAAAGGGGGAATCACAAACCCATTTGTATTCAAGGCTTGATTTGGGTAACATGATCTCTCTGAATTCTGTTTGTCTATTTATTTATTTATAGATTCAGAATTGTTTCTCTTTTTTTTTTTCTTGAAAGTTGATTTGTAGCTTAATTAGTTGGGGGGCGGCGGCGGGAGGAATCTTAATAACCCCGTAGAATAAATAACTGACACTGCCATGTTACCTGAAACTTGTGGGTCTAGCTTGTTTCTTGCTTTACCTGATGATGTGTTTGCTATTATATCACGGTCCCTTTCACTAAAGGATATATGTAATCTTAGTATATGTTGCAAAAGTCTATCTGCACTTGTAGCCTCTGAAAAGATTTGGCTCAGTCAATGTGATATAGTTGGAATTGTGCCTACAAGGGACCTAGTGGAGTGGAGGGAAGGTGTAGTATCTTATAAGTCACTTTGTCGCTTTCTTGTTAGAGTAAAGCCATTAATTGGAATTTGGGTTCACCAGAATCCTGAGCTTGGCAATGTAGTCTATGTAATGCCAGGTTTTGTTTCTGTTGTTGGGTGTCGAATAATTCCACAAGAGCTTGGTCCGCTAGGAATCGAGGATGGCCCCATTCTGTGGGCACCGGTGTTTGAAATTATTGGTGATTTTGATGGTTCTACCACGTTTCTTCTTCACGGTAGGGAGAAAGGATGCGACTGTTTATACCCTGGTTTGATGGAATCCGTGGAGTGGAACTGCAATGTGCTATTGCTTGAGGTTGAGCCTAGAGAAAAAAGGAATGGATGTAAATTGTTGCCTAGTAAGAGCTTTACTCATCATTCCACTGAGGAGATTTCAAGAAAGGTTTGTAGATCAAATAGTGGTTTATCGGGATCACAACAGGTCTCGGGACGGAGCGAGGCTGTGGTTCCTTTTAGTCGGTTAGCTTTTGGTGATAGAAGAACGTTGCTTGAGACTGTCACCGGCCAAGTTGGTCTAATGGTTACTAATTCTATAAGTGGGCCTCTATTTCCTCGATTGAGGGAGGATGCAGAGAATTTCCAAAAAGATTTGGTGCTTCTGTTGCAGCGAAGATCATTGCTTCTTCAGATGTATAAGTTTGGTAGTGATCACAGTTGCACAGATTTGAATGAGAGTACTGCGATTTCTGCTGGTCCTATTCAGTTGGAACTCAGCGACATTAGAAAGAGCCTTGACCGTTCTAGCTCTAGTTCTAGTTCTACTTCTCTGAATGGAGATGATGGTCAGACACATGGCAACAATAGGAAAAGTATAGGCGGGTACTTCAGAGCCAGCATTAAGCAAATTCTTCGGAAATCTAGTTCTCTCAATGGTGGTCGAGCAATGTCAAGACTTAATTCTAGTGGTGAGAATAGGCATGCTCTACTTCATGATTTTCTAAATTCAGGGGATACCATAGGGCTGACATTGCATGCAACGACAATGAAGTTATCAGCTTATCGAGCTTGGCCTAATATGCATGATACACAGTTTGCTCTTTACAAGCTGCCCATGCGGGTTCCTACGGAGGACCAAGAGTATGCTGGTTTATGGGGAGGAACATTTGGTTGGCCTCCAGGAAGGCCAACTGAAGACAAGCCTGGGAAAGCTCTGTTCTTTCTTTTGCTCTCTTACGAAGAGACAGATGGAAAACGGTCTCTCATTGCAACTAAAATATTGGAAGGCACCCACTACGTTCTGCACCCAAATGGTTCTGCAATGTTCATAGTGAATATTGATGAGCCTTCACTTGACCCATTTCCTTGGGATAGTGACGCAGATTTGCATCCTGTCAGTGTGAAGCATGCTTTTGTGGGAGAAGGTATTGCAAATGGATATGGTTTTAGATATCCTGGCTCAAAGCCTGGCTCACTTTTTGTTATTCAAAATGGTCTGCTTGCCTTCATATGGAAGGAATCCAGGGCTATCTTGACCCTGCAAAGACTCAACTTGCAAGATCTTTTGAAGAAAGGTGAACAGGTGCCTGCTTTACCTCCAGTGGCCAACTTTTCATATTTGACCAAATCCTACTCAAATGTGTTTGCGGGGTTCTCAAACACCTCAACGTGTTCATCTTCCTTAAGGTTTGTGTTATATCCTATAGAAGAATGTTTTAATTGATCTTTTTTCCCCAAACTACCCCTTAGCTAATGAATATTGCCCTTCGTTTGCTCTATTTATTGCACTCATGCTGTACTTAATTCATAAACAAGGAACTTCTTTTTTGGTTATTTGGCATGAGAATAACAATGATATTGAGTTCTGTTTTTTTAGTAGTGTGGGGGGTGGGGGAAGTGAGAACTAAACAAACAACTCAATTAATGTTGCGCTTTATATACTGCTATGAGTTCCCAGTTGCTATTTAGTTTTCAATTGCATGCTGACAAGGCTACAAGCCTACTACTGCTATGAGTTTCTTCTTGTTAGACTATCTAACTTGCTTTTTCTTCTGAGCTTCTGGTTTGTTTGCTTTATGAATGAAAAAATACATATATTTTATGAGTTAGGGCCTTTTAGAATTTGTCTTTTTTATTGGAGAACTTCTGTCAATTGTTTGACGGCAGAGATTCTAAGGAACTGCTCAGTTCATGGTATCATGAATTTGATCTTGCATTTTATTGGCTAAACAACTTTCTCTTGATTTATCATGTTCTGGCTTAGTTTCTTTTTATAGGTCAAGTGAATTAAGTATGGCTTGGTAGGTGGTTTATAAATTTAACCTGGCTTTTACTTTGGTAATTTTTGGACAAAATTTTCAATTAACTGTTAAATCTCTGTTCACTCTTAGCATATGCACCATGTTAGGTTCAGCTTTGCAGTCTTTTTGTATTTGTTTCTCACTTCACTTGAAATGTATATAGGTAATAGTTTTATTTTTCTGATTTTGTAGGTGCAGAATAAAATTATGCATTTTACATTCAACATTCTGTCAGTGTTCATATAATTTTATGTTAACGTATCGTGTTGAAGGGGAAAAAGAAAACAAAGAAAACGACCCCTATATGTTCAGGCCAGATAAAGAAGATTTACTTATGTCAAGTTTTGTGAGCCTTTGAAATGAATGAATGTAACATCTTTGTTTTATGAAAGTTTGTTCACTTTTATTTGAAGCTTGGGATGCATCTAGGATTAGTTCTTACAAACACTAGTTCTATTGGATTACTGTTGCTTTCTTGTATAATGTTCTGCAAATAATCATCTGTGGTTGCCCCATGTTTCTTTGGCAGGCAAAAGCATATCTAGGTCACTGATGGGCACTGGAATAGTTGCAAATACTCAACTATTGTTTCCATGCCAATATGTCATGTAGAGCCGGGGCTAGTTTGCTGCTACTTTGTTTCCGAGACGATAGAAATCCATTTCTTTGACACAACAACGAGGGTTATTCCCTTATGTTTGTTACAAGATATTATTAGGTTATTCCTGAACTTCAGGTAAAGATATATGTGGGTAGTCTACAATTGAGAGACTGTATTTCGAAGATATGGTACAAGTTTTTTCCCCATTAACTTTTGAGCAGTACTTTTTTTTTTCTTTCTTTCTTTTTATTGCTTTAGATCTTACATTGACATACTTTTACCATATGGAGAGTTGTAATAAGCATATCTTGTTCGGAACCTACCTTCCCTCTCTTCTATTCCTCTACTTTCTCCGAGAAAGGAAAGCCGGTTGAAGCTGTTTATATCCCATAAAATGAATGTTTTCATGTGTAAACTGGAGTGGGAGGGAACTAAATGATACTAGCAGTTTCCAAACGAAAGTGCAAATTATCCAAGGGTATACCAGGATCTTGGTTGATTTTTTTTGCAGCGCAAGCGGTGTTGATATTGTACTGATATGAAGTAGAGATAGAAGGCAAGGGAAAGAGAAAAGAGATGCCATGTTTGTGTTTATTATGAATGTATCATTAATAGTAGAACCCTTCAATGTATTAAGTTAGTTACTTATCAGAACTATTGTCTTGCTTTGTGTGCTTATAAAACCATATGATTACATGGCTTATCATGTTGATTCATGCAGGCTTCTTGTTGGCCAAGTTTGAAAATCACCAAAGATTGGAAATGGATGGGCATAAACATTTTATTTTCATGGTTAAATGCAAAATCCAGTTTTTTTAATGTAATGACAACCCAAAATTTATGAAGGAGTGGAGTAGAGGTAGAGGTAGAGGATGACACCGCAAATAGATAGATAAAAACTAATCTTCAAGTTGGCACAGAGTGGGGAAATAAAGGGACAATGTAGTTCTGGAATGCAAGATCCAAAGGAGGATTGATTTGATCAACTAAACTTTCCTCATAGGAACAGGAAAACGCAAGCTACTTGGATCAATATCTTTGTTGGAAGAACAAAAAATGAATTGGTGACTTGAGCTAATTGCCCAGTTGGGCCTCGGCAAATGGGTAAACAACCCTACAATCAACCCAAACATTAGTAGAATACAAATAACAACACCCACCAATGATTGTTAAGAAACATGATAGCTCTAGCCATAAGATGAAGAGATTTCATACAAGTACAATTGTGACACCCCATATTCGATTTAGTAAAAACCCCATTCATTGCCAAAATAACTTGAATTAATTTCCGTTTCGATAGTCATTAAGAATTTCAAACATTAACGTATCATAACAACACTTTTACAATGGTTAAAAATAATTTCAAGTCATTTAAAATGATTTAAAAAGAACTTCATGTATTGGCTTGATGGTTAGGATGTTCATCACCTTAGGTGTAGCTTGGGTTTGAGACACTTCATAATAAATACTCGCTCTCAACAGTTGTTTTATTAAAAATACAAAAACACCATTATATCAAAACGTGTGACCTTATTAAAAATGGTTTTTAAATAATTTTCTTATCTTATTTGGAGTCACGTTGACACATAATACTAACTCAATCAACTATATTTTATATAATTTTTAAATAATTTATTTGACCGAATTAATTTAGTGTGTATCTTTTTCACAAATAAACTACCAAAAAAAAAAAATGTTTTGATCTTTATCCAATATCAAGTGCAAATATGAAATGTCCTCTTAAATAACTAGAGGTGATGGTCTCCTTTAGGCCACTCCATTGCCTTTGTATACTTTATATCATATTTAAAGTATTCTAGTTTAAGTATCTATTTATCTGTTTCATTATGAATCAAAGTATGACACTCAACATATAAATAGTCAGTTGAACGAGATATCAAATGTATCACTCAACTAGTTTTTTTTGCGTTATAAATAAATGGTTATTTTTCAATTTTTATATTTCTGTTATGCTTAAATTTGAAATTCATTTTTTATACTTTAATTTTTAACAGTTTTTATATTTTTATAAAATTATTAACTAGTTCAAATAGTAAATATAGTTGATCTGTTTATTAAATGTTGTGTGGTTATATATAATTTAAAAGTGGATTTTCAATCCAAAAAATATAGAGATTAAAAATAAAAATAAACTAAATTACAAATGTACGAAGTATATAGAGAATTATAGTCAAAGTTGTTTGAACTAGACTTGGTTGTTATTGGGGTACTAGTCTGAAGAGAGACATCAGACTAGTTGACCTGCGAACCGATACAGACTAATTAAATTAGGTTAAAAATCAATTGAACTATTTTTTTTTATGATTTATTTAAATTAACCATACGAAATAATGACATGACTAGTTCAACCACCGATATAGTTTTGAATACATTACTTAAAATATATTTTAATCTTCAATTTTTTACTTTATAATTTGATACAAAAAAATAATCAACTCATCGTGAAGTATAGGTAGACCATACTAATATATTTACAAAATACAAATAATAATAAATTAATTAATTATCAAATAACTAACTTCAAACTTTCATTTATCAATATATATATATATATATATATATAATGATAATTGCACTATTCCTCCTAATATTTTTGGTGCTTTATTCAACGACCACATAATTAGCACACAATTAATTTATACTATCTATTAAATTTCTGATTGAATTGGTGTCATCTTCAATTGAGTTATCAACTCGATTAAGAAATTACAGAAATATATTTCCGTAATTAAAAAAAGTTATTTGAAGGTATTTTGATCTTTTCATTTTAACAAAAACCAATTAAAATATGCATATTATAGGATTTGAACCCGCGCTAATTAAATTATTAAACCTTAAATATATCACTCAACCAAAGTTTTATTTTAATGTATTTTATACAATTTTGTTTTAATATACATAATTTATTATCTCCCTCGATTGTATATATTAATAATGTTGTTCATTGAATTGGTGTCACAAGTCAACCCAATACCAACTCATAATTGATGTTAATATTATTTATTCGATGTATTTGTGCATTTAAAATTTGTTTTACTCATAATTTAATATAATTTTTTATGTTAATATCGTCCATATTTTATGTATTATTATAATTAATTAATTTTAAATCTATAATAATATTAATTGATGAGACTTGTGTGACTACCTAAATTGTCAAAATATATAGTTATGGATTTCCGTTAAAATTGAAAGGCAATTCAAAGGATAAGGTTCAAAATACTTATCTTTCTTAAATGTTTGGATCCAATGGTTCCCCCACTTTCTTTAATAGGTGGAGACTTGGCTGGATTCATTATTAATTATTGTTATGTTTCACTTCTTTTATTCCTAAAAATAGATATGTTCATGAGTCGAGTTATTCGTATAGGTTTGAAGGTTTGTTCGAAATTTGAGAAGGTTTGAATGAAAAAATTAGGCTCGAAAAATGGGTTTGAACAAAAAAATTAAGCTCGTTTAAAATATGGGTCTAGCTCGAGCTTGAATATTTAAGGCTCGAACCCAACTCGGCCTGATCTGTTTAAGTTTATAATACTTTATATTAATTTAAAATACATTAAAAAAGATAAACCTATACTAAATATATAATACTACTCTAATGTAAACATTAAAAAAAATTAATATGACTATATAAAAATTTTCAATAAATAAAAAATATATAAAATTATTAAATATTAATAAAACAATATGCATATATTTTTTTAAAAATTAAAAAAATTATATGAGCATGTCTAAAATGAGCTTGCATTAGTCTTTTACAAAAATGAACGGGTTTAGATCAACTTGAACAAAAACATAAAATATATTAATATCGTGCTTAGATCCAACCCAACTCCAATCCGACTCAACTCATGAACATCTCTATTAAAAAAGTATATTTTATTTATTTTGAAAATAAAAATATAAGTTTTAAAAATCGAATCTCAAAATGTGGCCAATAAAAACAGTAAGCTATACCGAAATTCTATTTTGGTTCAAATTTATCATCATGCTTTGGAAATAAGCTAAACCAAAATTCTTTTTTGGTTCAAATTTATCATCATGCTTAACATTAGATGTTTAAATTCAAAATTCAATCATGAGGAAACAAGAAATTTTTTTAAGAGGTCGAAATTAAATTATAATTTTTACGATAGTAAAAATATAATTTCACCATTTTAATAGTTTATATCTTTATAATTTTTAAAGGATTAAATAGATTAAAGTGTAACTTTACCTTTACTAATTTAAAATTTTTAAAAACTTAAATAATTTTTTTTTTCATTTTAAGAGAGATCAAGTACCTATTGATCCTTCTAATTATGCCCCTGAACCCAGTCCAATATTTTGAAAGAGTTTTTTAATTAAAAAATTAAACTTGCTTTATAATTATGTAAATTATTATATTATTTTTATAGTTATGTATATCACATAAGATTTAAAGCTACAATAATATATAAGAATACAATATTGTAAAGAGTTAAAAATCTGTCAAGTTCTCTATATTGAAATTTAAATAAAAGAATAAATATATTTAATCATTTTTAATATATATATATATAATAAAATATATTAATACCATATATTTGTAAATGTTGAGCTCAAATTTGATTTAACCTACGCCTTTAAATTACAAGGTTCCGCATACTTTCACAAATATTTTTAGAATAGGATTGGATCGATTGGTCGAATTGATTGGAGTGAAAATCGATTGAATCATATTATATAATTTTTAATATATATTTAAATTTTTATAAATAATTTAATAATGTATTTGACTTGAATCACACAAAATGGTGGAATCAAAAATTGATGTTGTGATCGGTTGACCACTTTTTTTATTCCAAAAACATTGACTTCCACCATTATCTTCCCTTTCCTTGGTAGTATCACAGTTTCTTGAGTTGGATGCTTTCATAACTCATTGTTCTATTCCTTCTTTTACTATACTCCTTCTTCCTTCCATTTATTGTACCTCCACTCCTCTCCATCTAATGCCTAGTTATGGTGCCTCCGACCAAATAAACCAAAAGAAGAGATCGTATGAAATTGTAATTTTAGGACATCTCTATCCTTTTTCAATAAATATGGGTTAAACCAAATACTACATGCTTCTTTTTCATTGTCTTATTAAGTATAGCAGCAAACTAGAATCTCTGTATTTAGAGAGGGACATAACATAACCAAGTTTGAAGTTTGAACCTTGTTATATAAAAAAAATTGTACAAGTCACAAACAAGACTCTGAGAAATTATGCATTTCACAAACCCCAAAAAGCAGCCTCATTTTACACCAAAAAAAGAAAAAAAAAAACAGAGAGGACAGCCGTTGGCACATCTAACGAATTTACAAGAAGCAGATAATCAAAGTGTAAGTGTATGTGACTATGTGTTTGTTTTGATGATGAAATATTTCAACAGGAGTGGAAGGGTAAAGTAAGAGGAAGATGATGGTGATGGTGATGGTGGTGGTGATGGTTGGACTCTTTCTCTATTTGCCACTTGAGATTAAGAAAATCGTCGACGGAACACGGCAGCTTCAAAGGTCCCTTGGTGTGGTAGCCGTAGACCTCATAAGCCTTGTCCAACAGCTGCTTGAAAAGTGGATGGTAAAGGTAAGATATAGGAATCACAAATCGCTGAAAGCCTTGTTCTTCATCCTCCTCTTCTAATCCAACCTCCACCGCAAGCCATCCTTTCTTCACCTTCACCTTTGCCTTCTCCATTTTCTAAACCACTCTGGACTTTGCTTATTTCTCCCGCAAAGCTGAGGCTTGCAACTTGCAAGTGCATGCTTATCTGTATTTATACCACACAGACAGAGCTAAATGGAACATTATGGTTGGAGCTTTGCACGTACCCTCTTTGAGTTGTAATAAAAAATAATAATAAGAAATACGATTTAGTACCACTTTATACGGAACAATCATGAATTTGGGTTCCTTTTGGTTTTCTTTTTTCTTTCTCCAGAAACCTGCAAGTTGGTTGGAGGTGGGATTTTTGTTGTAAATTCTGCACTTTTGGGTTCATTTTGTTGTGTATTTGACCCATCATACAAGTGGAAATGATGTACTCCTTCCATATATGTGTAAGTGGCATCTTGTAGGTAATATTCCTAGTTATATTAAATTTGAATTCCACCTTCTTTATTTACAAAATTCAAATCCGAAACTTTATTATTATTATTATAGAGTATGTTTTGGTATTTGGAAAACACTAAGCACCTTCTACCACTGGTACTGTACATGATGAGAAAGTAAAGTAAAGTAGTGTAAAGCATTAGGCTTGTACTATAATGATAAATGAAGTAAAGCAGCAGGTCAAAGTTGAATTCTTAGTCATCTATCAGTACGGAGGTCCTTCTCAGAAATGCAATTTGGTTTTTAGTAAATTATTGTAAATTCCAAGTGCTGCAATCCTGCCAAGCTAATATTCTAATTCCAAGTTCTACTTTTGGTGAATAATGGATTACTATATTACACACCAATGATAAAAGTTTTTTTTATTGAAATTAAAAATTATCACGTATGGGTTAAAAAAACTATCTTCTTTTTTGTTTATTTATTTATTTTTTAAATTTTAATTAAAGACCCATAATGCTTATGAAAGGAATTATATAGAAAAGATAAAGCTTCATGTCTAATGTATAAGATAATAAGATGATAATACATAAAATTAAATACTAGAGTTAAACGATTTGCAGTAAGTGAGGTTGGCGTCCGTACAAATGGTATATCCGTTCATGTAAAATTAGTTTTTCTAAGGATTCTCTTTATTTAAATCATTAATTTTATTTTATTTTATCTGTTATAAAATATATCACGATTCGACAAGTTCTCATTAAGAGCTTGCTCCGGATAAGGAAAGATGATAATAGCTCGTCACTCACCAACTCGTCAGATTACTGGCTCCTTACCTCGTGGCATGGCATTGTACATCGCGAGATTTCAGTAAGAATATTATCTTTAAGGATATGTGTCAATTCTAAGGAAGATAATGTGTTATTATACATGTCCCCTAGTTATTCCTTAACACATCACATTAAGGAACGTACCTTATAAATATGAAAAATAGTCTCCATAAAAAGGGACTCAAAAAAAAAATTGCCAACATAACCGATAAAAATATAATAAGTGACAAGTTTTTATGAGAATAAAATTTAAGAAAACAATAATATGCAAAATATTAACTTTTCTTTAACTAATAAATAATTAAATTTCTTCAACTAATAATAATAATATATGTTTGCAAATGTTCCTTGAAATAATATATCAAAAAGTAGGAGAGTTTGATTTATTAAGATTTATTAACTTTCTTTTATCTTGGTTTTAATGACGATGGATCAAAGACTTTTAACTCTTTTGATATTTCATCAAATTCAATTTTAGCATTAATTAAGTGAATTTGAAAGCTGTCAAAGAAAAAAGAGTATTGGATAGAAAGACATGCCCTTCGAGGATGTCAATTATGTTGCTGATAGAATTACCAAGGTGACTTCTGCTGATGTTGAGGGAGTAATTGTGTTGATAGCAACTCTTGTGAAATTACTTGAAGCCTTTGATTACTGGTTTTTTTACATTGTAAACGTTGTTTAAATCCTTATGATTCTTTATCGCAAAAAAAAAAAAGAAAAAAAGTATGAACTCTTTTTGTTGTTAGTATTTTTATAAATTCTCAAACGATTAAAGTACTTTAAGAAGCACATGATACTGAAATTACCTTATATTATTAAATTTTCCAACTTAAGAAAAATTGTTTAACTAAACATAATTACCGGTTACGAAATATGATATTTATCTTATGTTTATAGCTAAAATCACTCTTTGATAATTCATTTCACGGAAATATTTGATATACTATTTGTGAAATTAAAAGTTTTTCGAGCATAATTAGGATGATGATAACTTTTTAAATTTATATATTATGAGGTACACTAAATATTAAATCATTTTAAAAAATTTCATGAAATTGAAAAGAAACAGAAAAGACACGTGTCTAATTTGCATTGAAAGTTGTAGTACATATACGTAGTTGGCAAGTCAGAGAAAACAAGCATTGGTGCATGAAAAAGGTAAGTAACAGTTGTTTGGTCGTTATCAACAGAGGAAGCCAATTGGATTGGACAGATTTCGAAAGGGATAGAAGGAATAAGCAATGATAAGGTCGGCAGTGGAAAATATGGCGAGCCACCATTCTTCACCTTTTCTATACTATTTGACTCATAACAACCATGGATGGGATTTGGGCGGTGGTGCCGCACTCATTCCTACCCTTCTTTTTTATCTTCTTCCCTAACTCTTTGCTCAAAAATAAATTGCGGCCCTGCACAGTGGGGCAGCTTTGCAAGCAGGTGCTTTAAGTGATTTTTGAGAAATCTCTAAGCTTAAAGTGCTACGATTGATGGAAACGGGGAATGAATTGTGAGATATAAAAAGTATTTGGGTATATGTTTCGTCTTAGATGCTAAATTATAAAATATTTTTGATGGTTTGATTTTCATCTAAAATAAGCGATATGCTAGAGTGATGATTCAAATAGATAGCTTGGAGGCGATCAAGATCATTCAAGAATCTTTCTTGACGAATTCGAGCTCTACCCTTATTAGACGTATTCATCATCTTTTGGCGAACATAAGACGGTAGAATTTACAATGCATTCTTAAGGACTATAATAAAATTGCTGATTGAATAGCTAAAATGACCTTTGATTCTTTTTATTGTTCAAACAAAAGATAATTTCGTTCGAAATATTCTTATATAATTAGTTTTTTTAACAAAAAAAATTTATATCATTCATCGATTAAAGTCTTGATGAGTTATATACGCAGGACTTGATCACTTTACAAATCATTTTATGATTAATATGATTTGATATCCATTAAACTCTATTGGATTGCATGTTTTATTGGCCAACCCAAATGCATCATGACCTCTCCTTTTTTAATTTTCCTTTATCCTTATTTCCACTTTTATCTATCAATTCCTAGTTTTCTGGCCATCATTTTCCCTTTTTTTATGAAAAATATATTCAAAAAATTCTGAATTTCATATGTACTTTATAAAAATTAAAAAAAAATCTCTTTAATTAAGAATTTAATCCAACTGAGTAATACTATTAACTTTTAAATTATTAATCTAAGATTCAACAATTTAATAATTTAGTGTTTGTTTGATTAATTGAAAATAATTTTCAAAAATTATATTAATTTTTTAGTGTTTGAATGATTATTCATAAAGTATTTTTTGTTATTTAATATTTTTTCCTGAACTCATTTTCCAAAATTATATTAATGTTTTCCTAACTGAAAAATATTTATTTTCAATAGTTATATAAAGCTAAATTTGAGTATTAATTATAAATTAATAAACTTAATTATTTAATTATTATTTAAGTAATTGTTTTACATAAATACTAATTAATTATTTAACTAATATTAAAGACCTAAGGTGCCAATGTATTATTTGTGTGTATTTTGTTATTGTTTGATGTTGCTTTTGAAAGTTTTTCAATTTTGATAAAATAAAAGAGATGATAGAATGAGTATAAGAGAAAAGCAATGTGTAATGACAACAAATGGAAAATGACTAATGAAATTAACTAAATTACAAAGCAAATGTTTTATTTTTTTATGAACAAAATTACATACCATAAGTTCCTAATAGTGTTTTAGCTCACAAAAGAGAGGGGATCAAGTAGACCTATTCATGGGTCAGGTTATTCGTCCAGGTTCAAAGGTTTAATTGAAATTTGGAAGGGTTTGAACAAAAATATTATGCTCGAAAAATGGACTTGGGTAAAAAAAATTTGGCTCATTTAAAATATGGGTCGGACTCAAGTCTTGAACACTCAAAGCCCGAGCCCATTTTAAGTTTATAATATTTTATATTATATTATTTTTACATATTGTGTAATTTAGAACACATTAAAAAATAAACATATACTAAATATATAATACTACTCTAAAATAAATATTAAAAAAATACTAAGATTACTATATAAAAATTTCAAATAAATAAAAAAATGTATAAAATTATTAAATATTAAAATAAAAAAATATAAATATTTTTTAAAAAAAATATGGACGATCTTAAAATGAGCTTGAGTTGGTCTTTTACAAAGATGGGTGGGTTTGGACAAAATTTTAATCTCAAATTTCGAGTCGGACCGAATTTGAGTAAGCATAAAGTATATTAACATCATGCTTAAGTCCGATCCAAACTCGATCCATGAACATCTCTAGACTCAAGTCATCAATATGAACAAATATTTGCAAATTAAAAGTAACATTCTCGAAAAAAAACAAAAAAGACATGTTGTAGGGTTTGGAAAGAAGTCATGAGTGAATAGTCATGAGTGAATTTCTAAGCTGCAATCAAGCTTCCTTTAATCTTCATTAAACCCCTGCATCATCAATAGTATTGTGTTTTAATTGTCAGACTTACATGTCTAACTAGATTAACATTGCAACTCCCATCAAAGAAATAGTAATACGAGATTTTCATCTCATAAAAAGCAAGCTGGGGATTCATCTTCTCACGTGGTAAAGCAAAAACCAGCACCAAAGAGAACATGGGTATAGACAATGCATAGAACATGACACCCCATAAACCAGCCCCAAGACAACACATAACAAGCCAACAGATTAAAGCCATAAAACACAAACAATTAAACAAAGCATAGGAACACCACCATAAGAATCAAGTGCTGCAGCAGTCATGGCTTTTGTACTTTATGTTCTAAGATGATTACTACTAGCTTTGTAGAATTGCGGGGGGGGGGGGGGGTGGATTAGATTAAGCCATGGATTAATCCTCGTATGGTAATGCTTTACATCTTATCATGCTTCGTAACTTTTTGAACTTATCCATTAATCTGCATAGGATAATGACATTTTGTAACGAACGCATTATAACTTGTTTATAACCTACTATGTAATCCGCGTAGCTTGATGCTACTGTATAATCCAAATTGGGTAATGCTCATTGACAAGTCACAACTCTCAATACCATCACAAGAACAAATGGAAAGTGATTGTTGCTGTTGTAAAATAAAAAATAAAAAAATTGCAGCAATAAACTTTGATCTCCCAACAAAGACATCAGCATGGTAAATTTCAATTCTCATCTCATTAGTCCAAACACAAGAAATTAGAACGACCAAAAAGCTTCTTGTATGAGCTGATATACCAAATAAAACAAACACATCATGAAAACATTAAAGGGAAAAAAGAGAGAGACATCTACTAGATTTTACTGGCTAAAAACCCATTTGAAAGAAAAAATAGATACCCTATAATGAAATTGATCCTTGTCCTTCATAATACTAGTGCCATTTGATTAAAAACAAAGAGTGCATTAGACATTTCTTCTACTTCAATAGCTGAGAAGTCTATACTCCGTAAGACATTGTAGTAAATGTATATGACGGTAACAATGGCAACCACAGCTATGCACCCTGCTCTGTTATTTGCTATCTCAACTTAGGTACCCTAAGCTGCTTTTTTTTACTCATAAACCCTACCTTGACACGCCTTCTATTGGGTAATTTTACTCCACCTTGACGCTGAAACATCTGCCACCAATGTAATTGCTTCACCTTCCTGTTTTCTTTAAGTTGGTTCTTTCCTAGCCATTCCATCCCACCTTTGGAAGCTTTTGATTTCTTTGAGTGCCGAAGGTGCCGCATCAGTCCGTCAACTAGTGCATGAAAATGCCCTACCTGATGCTTGACCGGCGCATTACTCACCTTTGCTTTTCTTAATTTACCTTCATCAACTTCATTTCTGTTTCTGGGATGAAACATCTTGTGCAAAGGTGTCCACAAAGATTTGGTGTGCGCACCGTGGGAGCGATCGCCACTATCATGGTGATCGTAACGGTGATGGTGATGGTGATGATGATGATGAAAAATTAGCCCTAACTTGTTTGTAATCTTCCTCAGCCGTCCGACCCTTCGGTCCTCAGCTTTCTCGGGCTCAGAGTCTGTTGGATGGATTAATTTGTGTGTTCTGGGATGATGCAATCCATCTGATTCACTAGCATCCCTGCAATCACTACTAATTGATGAACTGCTTTCTTCACGTGCTCCATGATCAAACCTACTGGATGATGAAGCTGAACTGTCCTCACTCAGTAAAGAATAAGCCTCACAGTCACTGCCGCCACTACTGCCACTGCCAGAAGTAGAAGACTCCTCAGATTCTTGCTGATGCAGTAGAATCTTATCCCGGAAAATCCCCATACCGCCTTTTCCCTCTTGGGATAGAATCTCATGTGCTAGGCTTTTCTTATGACTAAGAGCCTTAGATTCTGTTGACTGATATGGTAGTGAAGATCTTAATTTTGATATGGTTGGTGATGATTCTTTCCATCTATCTATTGAGGTCGGAAAGGGAATTTTTACAGGCATGGGAGACCTCTTGGTGATATCATCCTGCTTAGTTGGAATCCTTAATCCATGAACATAGCAACCAGTATTTTCATTTTGTTTATAGCCATCTGCTTCTAGCATATCACTCACATTCCAGTCACCTGTCTTCTTATTCACCCTACTATCACTCCTTACAATATGCTTGCAAGTCTGGCCCATCTCCTTGTGTTGAATCCTTCTCCTTTTGCTCGTTATCTCGTCCAACAAGTCATTTGTACTTTGACCTAACACATGACAACTCCCATTTGAGTCATCTTTCTTTCCATTTCTTTGACTGACCAGTCCAATTAACTGCAAATCATTCCTATCTGAAAAAGGATCAACAGCCTGACTTAGTTCATTCTTTTTAACCAAATGTTCTTTTGCTTGTACCATAGGATACACTGATGTAGGCATAGGGGCTTTGGTAGCATCCACCAACTTTGATAACAAACGCAAAGCTGAAATGTGGGATTCAATGTGCTTGACTACATTATCGATGTCTTTGGAGAAATTATTTAATGCCTCCCCTCCCTTTTCATACAGGTCAGCAAGATTATCTCCAGAAGCTACAGAATTTGAGGAGCTAGCAACTGATTCGATACCTCGCAATCCACAAATACTACTCTGCCTCATTGTTTCATTGCTTTTCAACAGCTTCATATTTGTATCATTTCTCTCTGACAAATTCTTGTCATCCCCAATGGCTTGATAAAAATGTCCTAAAGGATCACATTGCCGACCTTGTTGCTTAGCATCTTTGCTTAATATCTTGGCTGTATCGTGCTGCTTCATACTGCTTTTCTTGTTGAACTCACAATTTTTCTTTCCATTTTCAGATTTGTCTAAGGTGAATCTAGATTGCTGCGAGATAACTTCATGAGTTGTTAACTGGTTAGGATAATCTTCATCTTTCGATGAACTGAATGCAGGGTGCTTTGATTCTTTTACCAAATCGCGAATTACATCTGGTGTAGCATTAAAAATATTTGATGAAACACAAGGCCGAGACTCTACTAACCATTTTCCAGATTCAGAAGAGAAGGTATTGCCACAAATACCATGTTCTGCTTCTGCTATTATCTGTCACACAAATCGATTAACAGCAAATATTGCAATCATCGAGAATGAATCGAACCTAAAATCAAACAGAACTATAGATTGCTAGCAAATTGTTGAACTGCATATCTCAGTTGGAATAACAAACAATAAGGGAATCATCGATGTCCTACAATTTTGCTATTAAACTTTGAAGAACCTGAATAGCAAATAATCCGACACAAGTCCACACATTGACATGGTCCAGATACCTTTATATATGTCTCCAAGACTCTCTTTGTAGCACCATCTAGAAGATCCTTGAGTAAGAGCTTTGATCTTTCACCTAACTGTTTACCATCAAAGGAAAAAATATGTACACATGATCAATTAAAAGCGAATGCATATATTTCAAATTGCTACATTTTTAAGCAAGTGCCTCAAAATAATGTAAAGACCCAAAGGAAATGGACAATCCACAACTAATTGAGAAATTAAGATTCTTGAAATCATAATAAGTGGAAATAGTAACCCTAACAATTTGAGAACTTACAATCACATTGCTTGTAACATCACCACAACGTAAAAGTCCATATAATTCTCTTAAAGCTTCAAGATCAGATTGCAAATCCTTCAGTTCCATCTTGTTTATCGAAACTATCGGAAGAAAGAAAGAAAAAATCCCAAATAAAAAACAAATTTCAAGACCAATATCCTAATTTGCTAGAATGGGTAACAATACAACATCCAAATCTATATAAAAGTAAAAATGGCTATAAAAAAAAAAAAAAAGCAATGAAAAAGAAATGTCTGCAACAAATTGAATACAAAAATCAGTAGAAAGTATAGTTAATCAAAACAAGAAAAAGCGGAAATTACAACCTTTAGCGATTCCAGTAAACCTTTCTTCTTATTCTTCTTCCTCTTCTTCTTTTAAATCTCTGGATTTAAATGTTAATTACCATGCAATCAAACATTGAATTCTCTTAAAAATAATTCTTTTAAAAAAAAATCAAATAAAAGGGATTATCACTGTTCTATTCAAAGCACAAGAAGGAATACATGTGGGTGATAATTAATCTGCAAATTCAAAACTTCAGAAAACGGTTGCTAACTCTCATACAACGGTTCACTAATATACTATGCACTGTGTCTCAAAATAAAAATAAATATTATTGCTTTTTTTTTGGCAACAAAAGGTAAAATATGCTGTTAGTCCCTATAATTTAACAAATTTTGAGATTTAATATTTATATTTAAAAAGTAAATAATTAAGTCCTCTTCATTTTTTAATTTAAAAATTTCAATCCAACCATTAATATTGTTAGTCTTTTCTGATTTAAAATTAAGAAGGAGGAGTATTAAATTTTTAACTTTTAAAATATAATGACTAAATCTTAAATTTTATAAAAGTACATAGATATATAACATATTTTAATTGGTAAAAAACATTATTACTTCAAGAAAATGTTTAAGTACCTTAAAAAATTGTCATTTTATAATTTATTTTAAGATTTAGTCAGTATATTTTATTTTTGAAATAGAAACTTAAAAATATATTTTTAAGTTCCTATTTTATTGAAATAACTTCATCTTAAGTTTTTCATTTATTTACCTCTAAACATTTAATTGTTTTTTTATTATTTTATAAATTTTAACTCTATTTAGTTTATTTTTATTTTTAAATCCATCATGTTTTATTTATTTTTATTATAATTAGTTTCTTATATATTTAAGTTTTAATTTCTACAAGTTGATACTTTAATATATATTTTCAAACTAATTTATTTGCTATATAACTATTATTTTTATTAATATTTTACATGTTTACCTTTTTTTTTAAACGATTCGTGCATACAGCATATATCATAAAATATGAAATATATTAATTCAATTCTATTAAACTATAAAGAAGTGTTCAAAAATGTTTAAATAAATGATTTTGACAATGATTTGCATACTCTTGCGAGATGCCTTTCCATTAATAAGTTATTATTCAACTCAATGAGTGGCTTTAATGGAAAAAAAGATATTATTTATTTTAAGAGACCTGAATTTGAGCATGTGTGTGTAAGGTGTGTATGTTTTATTAAAGAGTTAAGAAAGTATGAACAGATACTATTTATAATCACACCAATATATTCCAAAACAATGTAAGTTATTATTAAAGATTTAATCTTTTGTAGATATACTATGTCGAAATCATTTCAAAAATAATAATAATAAGTTTCGATTTATATTTAGGAAAATGAAAATGGAGTCGCCACCAATAATTTTTTAAAACAGGTGTAATTAGGTCACTTTTCAAGATTTTTTTTAAAAAATCATTAAAATAATTTAGGTATTTGAAACCATAAAACGAGCTCGTGAGTCGGTTACGCATAAGGAATGATTAGCACCCTTACACATCCAAAATTAGTATCTAATCGATTTATATTTTGAAAAATGCATGAATGTCATATTTATTCTATTTTAAAAATAAATTTTGTTTTCGAAGCAAGTTCGTTATTTCGAATTAATTAAGAAAAAGTCACATGCGGTAAGTTAGGGCATGACAATTCGAACATTAAAAAATGACGAGCTTTAAAAAAAATCTCGTGTTTAAATTTTAAAAAGATATTCAATTGTCCCGGTTCAAAGAAAAAAACTACACCCAGTGAGTTAAGACATGATTTTTCAAATTTTCGAGACAAAAGACATTGCCTTGATTTATTAAAACAATTTGAGTATTTTTTAAAAAAAAAATTCATGTAATGCAAAAAATATGCACATAATTTACAAGTATACATAATAAAAAACAATATATACATAAAATACAATAAAATAAAATAATATACATATAGGATAAAATAATTAAAAAATTACATTAAAACCGGGTCAAATTTGAATTTTTGAGAACCTCAAGGGTAAAATCAGATTTTTTAAAAATTTAGGGGTCAATTCAAAATTTTTGGAAAATTTTGGGGTCCAATTCAAATTTTTAGAAATTTTAGGGGTTAAAATGGAATTTTTAGAGAGTTTAGGGGTTAATTTTGAATTTTTTGGAAAATTTGAGGTAAAATTTAAATTTTTGGAAAATTTGAGGTTAAAACATAACTTCTGGAAAGTATAAGGGTCAAATTTTTTTTTAAAATATGGTAGGGGCTTCATGGGCAATAAACCCAAAAAACTTGACACGTGGCAGCCTCAAAAAATCTTTGGGTCAAAGACCAAATTGAAAATCGAATGAAATTATAGGACCAAATTGAAAACAACAAAAAAAGAAAAAGATCATGTTTGAAACAATTAAAAAACAAGACAGGACTCAATAGGAATTAGCTCAATTTTAAAAATAGCAAAAACTCCATCCCTCAAACTGCGTCACCCTTTTTTTTTTTTTACCCTTTTTTCATTTTCATTCATCCTTTAAAAAACAAAATCATTTCTTTTTCTCTCTTTCCCCTCCTCTATTATCCCCACTGTCCGACCCCAAGTGCCTAGTCTCCGACCACCAATCACTGATGCCGACGACCGTCGCCTACGGTGGTCGGATATCAAAAAAATTATTTTTTTTTTTTAAAAAATTGTAGATCTAGTCTAGATCTACTAAAATAAAGCAAAAAGAAAAAAAAAGAAAAAACCTCGATTTTATGAGTTTTTCAAATCGATTTTGTGTATTTTTTTACAAAACACCTTTTGGTCTGAGTTGCTAGTGGTACTGACGGCGGCGACGTGGAATCAGGTATGGAAAACCTAAATTTTCCTTTTTATTTTTTATTTATTTAGTATTTATTTCTAAAGATAAAAAATATAAACAAAATAGATAAATAGAATATAAAATAATATACCTTAAACAATTTGATTTCTATTGTTGTGAAGTTGTGATTTGAAGAAAATGTCATTTATTTTTGTATATTTTCAGTAAATTTTCGGGTATTTTTTAGTGTATTTTTTTATAGAATACATTTTTGAGTTGGACTTTTATAACTCTTTTCACAATCGATTTTTTTCGGATTTTTTGGTGACGTGTGTGAACTGGAGTCTGGATTCGACGAAATCGGTGACGACAGTAGCAATGGCAGCGCGAGCGAGGTTGCTGACGGTGGTGGCAGTTGGAGTCTAAAAGGGAGCTAAGGTTTGTTTAGTTTCTAGGGTTTGTGAAGTTGAGCTAATATTTGGGCCTATTTGTATTGTGTTTATAAGAATAAATGGGTTATTTTAGGCTTGGAAAAAAATTTCTGGATTTTATTTTTCAATTTCATTATTTATTATTTATTGTATTTATGAATAAATAATTAATTAATTAATTATAAAAAAGAAAAATAGTGTATTAGGCCCAGATGAAATTCTGTTAGTACAGTTGCCCTTCTTTGCTCATTGTCGTGTAACGAGAATTGAGTAAAGAACAAAAGAAAACCAGTTTCATCCGGTTCTACTAAGTTTTGTTTTTTTAATGTTTCTTATTTTGAACAACTCACCCCTTTCATCTTATTGATCGCTCTATACCACTGCATCCACTTCATGGATATAGAATTTGATGTTGTAGCTTCATCTTGCTTCACTGTAGCTTCAGGGAGATAAAGATTTGCTTTCATGACTTGAATTCGACCCACTACAACTTCAGGGGTATAAGATTTGCTTTTGTAGCTTCATCCTGCTCTACTGCAACTTTAGAGAGATAAGGATTCGCCTTCGTAACTTCACTCCATTTCTCTACAACTTCAGTGAAGATCGAGTTCTACTATTGTGAGTTTTAATCCGCCCCTCTACAACTTTAGAGGTATATGATTTGCTTCTGTAGCTTCAATTTGCCCTTCTATAGCTTTAGGGGTAAAAGATTTGATTGTTTCAATCTACCCCATGGTCGGGGTAGAAGATCTAATGGTCTTCAAGCTGCCCTTTAGTTAGGGTAAAAGATTGGATTGCTTCAATCTGCCCCATGGTCAGGGTAAGAGATCAGATGATCTTTAATTTTCCCTCTGGTTAGGGTAAAAGATTAGATTGCTTCAATCTGCTCCATGATCGGGGTAAGAGATTGGATAGTCTTCAATCTGCCCTCTGGTTAGGGTAAAAGATTTTATTGCTTCAATCTGCCCCATGGTCGAGGTAAGAGATTGGATGGTCTTTAATCTGTCCTCTGGTTAGGGTAAAAGATTGGATTGTTTCAATCTGTCTCATGGTCGGGGTAAAAGATTAAATGACCTTCAATTTCCCCTCTGATTAGGGTAAAAGATTGGATTGCTTCAATCTGCCTCATGGTTGGGGTAAAAGATTCGAGGTTGTAACTTCACTTTATTTTAGCTTCAAAAGTATAAGATTCGTCCTTGCGACTTTAATATGCCCTTCTATAGCTTTAGGTGAATGAGATTTGCCATTACAGCTTCAATCTGCCCCTCTACAACTTTAGGGGTATATGACTCATCGTTCTATCGTCATTTTATGAGGATATGACCTATATAACCTGTCTTATGGGCCTCTATCTAGGCCAGATTATTAGGATGCCATGATCAGAATGAGTCAAATGCTTTTAACCAGATGGGTATGAATGATGAATTCAAAAATGTCATCTTTGAGAATGATTTTATTTTTAGTCCTTAGGTCGACAATGTTCATCGTTTGTCTAAGCCCTATCACTGGTATGTTATCATGTTCTCCTTTTGGTTTGTTGCTTTGACCTAAAACCCAATGAGGTAATCGTAATTTGAACTATTTATTTTATGACCCCTCTAACCCTTGGGTTTGTTTATTTCCAACTACTAACCCTGTTTCAGGTCCCTATACTATTTAGGAATTTTCCAAAGCGATATGCAGAAATCCTTTTATTCCTTGTATCGTTAGACCACTAACCGTCATTTCAATGTAAAAATGCTCGAACAGGATTGTAAAGTGGATAAAATTGAATTTGATTGGAGGTAAAACTCGCATGAATGAAAAGATTAAAAATCATTAGTCCACTAACCGTTATTTCAATGCAAAAATGCTTGAACAGGGTTGTGAGGTGGATAAAATTGGATTTTATTGGAGGCAAAGCTCGCATGAATGAGAAAATTAAACATTGATCAAAAGTTGTCAAACATCAAGTGAGTAAAGAATGAAGTTAGGTGCCTCAAATATCAAAGTATGAGCTTTGCTAAGCAAACTTGATGAGGACCATTCTGAGCTTGACATGTGTCCGTGAAATCTGGAGTACTTCGTTGATGTCTCAAGGTGTAAAGTTTCTCTATTTTGCTACTTTTCAGAGAGAAGATTGTTTCATTCCCCTTTTTTTATTCAAGCTTGAGTCGCATTTTCAGGTTTTCAACTCAAATCTCCTTAGGTTTCGATATGCCCTTTACAAGTTTTCACCTCGATCTCTCCTTTTATTTTTTATTTTTTCCTTTTTTTCTTTTTTCATTTTCCTTTCTTTCTTTTCTTTTTTTTTCTATTTTTTTGGGAGAAATTTCTTCCTCATCGAATCCGAGTTCACGAGGTTGGGCCGATCTTTGCCGTCCATCTTGGTCAAAATCAAAGCTCCTTCAGAAAAGGCTTTATTCACCTCATGGAGCCTTTCCCAATTCGACATCCATTTTCCTTGAAAGTTTTTTGTAAGCAAGATTCTTTTCAAAACCAAAAATCTCTCGTGGAATTCTCTAGAGCGGATCCTTTTTTGCGTAAGCCCTTGTCACTTGATCATGACAGATGGCTCTTAGTATCTTTTCTTCAATCAAGTTTAGCTGACTGCATCTGGATTGGATCCATTCTGCTTTATCAATTCTAACAAAATCTGGAGGGAAGGAAACTCAACTCCAATAAGTAAGACAACTTTCATTCTAATGAGAAAGGTGTTGTCCCAGTGGACGTTCTAACAGAAGTCCGATAAGGATCGAGGGCAAATGGTATTTTCTCATGCCGAGCCTTTGCTCGGTGACGTCCATGTCCCACATAGAAAAAGGCCTTGACATGAATAAGTGAATAAGATACATAGATTTTCAAAATGCCCTTTGCGGGTTTTTATCTTAACTTTTTCTTCTTTTTTTTTTTAGGTTTCAAGATGCCATTTGCAGGTTTTATATCTCGATCCTTTTCTTACCTCTTTTTTTTATAGCAAATCAAGCCTCATTCTTCGAAGTTTATGTTGAATTGGATTGTATTATTCCTTTATGGGAGCCTGTGTGTCATGACATCAATTTCTTAAACCCGGTATGCTTTGATAAAACCATGCAAAGACCTTTGGATTCTCGAAGCATCTTGCTTTGTTTCCGCAAAGACATGCCTCAATTCACACTTAAAATAACAACTCTTCGAGGTGATATTCATTTCCTATTTTGCTCAACCATCCGTAGCAGATCGGGAGACAAGTTACATTCTTGATCATTTTCAAAGTCCTAAAGTTTTTCTAGACACATGTCCTTCTCAAAATGAGGGTCCAAGTTAAAAGCAACGTTGCTCATATGCACAACATTGAGACAAAATGGGATCCAAAGAATAATTGAATCAAAGAATGGTTAATTGTGGTATAATCGAATGAGAAAAATTGTAAAATGTTTGTCAAACGGGACAAAACAATACATCAGTTTTGGAATAACAGATAGTGATCATGTTCCCTGTAACACCATTATACCCGGTTCATATGTATAAACCCGATATAAAAGTATTACATTAAAGTTCAAAACAGAAAAATCGAGTCATGAAAATTTATTTCAACCAATGCATTTTAGGTTTCTTGATTCAAAATATCGTAAATTAATCGTGTATAATCAAAGATTGAGACTTAAAATTTATTTAAAAGAAATAAAATATGATTTTTAGTACAAAACACAAAATCAACCAAAATTCATCATTTCATTTCATCACAAAAACATTTCCAAGCAATATTTTTGTCTTCTTCTAATAAGGACACGTATAAGCTGCATAGTACATGCCATTTTACATCAAAAGTAATATACCTAAATTTGAGCTCCAAGTGATGTGATGTGATGAGAGGTCCCGATTTTGCTTCTTGTATTCCTTGTACCTACGCGTTAAGTCGGTGAAGGCTTAGTAAGCACTACCAGCATAATAGATGATTATTTATTTATTGCTTAATTTTATCAGACATTTAATTACACATACACATATAGTACTTATCTTTCATATATTCATCATTTCACTTACCTCAATATCATATTTTGCATATTCTTTCACTTTTCACAATTTAGCCATCATAACTTTCTTAACCATAGCTCACTTAGCTTATTTATCCACTTGGCCCATAGTAGACTTTTGTAGAACTCATCAGATAAACGAAACAGAAAGTACCGAAGTACTTAACAGTAAGCACACAAGTGCTGGGGAAACAGCAAGCACACATAGTGCAATCCAGTAGGCACACACAGTGCAATCAGTAGGCGCACATAGCGCAAATCAGCAGGCACACGAACTGCGAAACAGTAAGCACATGAAGTGCGAAACAGTAAGGGCGCTAGTGTTCCTTAATGGCATGCCACTACTATCTCAATGGTTCTAACTTGTCTACATGGGCATAACACTTCATATTCCTCATTTCTCATTATTTCACACATCACATTTATATTTCAAATTTGTCCACTTGCATCACAGTCACTAAATTATTTATATCTTGAGCTACAGAATTCGAAATTATAATCCTCTTAATGTTTCTGAAACTAGACTCAATCCTATTTTTACCATAAAATTTCCAGAATTTTTACTTCAGCCAATTTATACAGTAAATTCTTTCAAGTTACCCCTTCTCTGCTGCCTGACAGTTTCGACCATTCTTCACTAAAAATTATATATCTTTTATTACAGAGATCAAATGATGTTCCCGTCTATTTATACTGAAAATAGAATCATAAAGGAATTAACCATATAAATTTCAGTCTCTAATAATTTTTATATATTTTTCTATGATTTTTCAAAGTCAGAACAGGGGAACTCGTATCTGCTCTGACCTTGTTACACAAAATCAGTTATAACTCAGAATATACAAATTCATTTAATTCACAGTTTCTTCCATATGAAACTACACACAATAAGATTTAATTACATATATAATTTGACCCTTAACTAAATATACACAATTTTTAGTGAATTTTCTAAGTTAACCCTCTGATTCTGTCCAATCTGATTCAATGAAAACATTTTCTTTCTCATGTTTTATTACACTAATCTCACTTAATCATCTTTATAACACCTAATTAAACAACAATTTCCATGCTAACAACTCAAATATATTATGAAGAATAGACTATAAACTAAAATTCTTGTAGTACTTACAACAAAAAGGCTGAATTTCTTCTCTTTTACCCCTTGCTCTATTCTTTTCCTTTGTCTTCAATTTGATCCTTGCCTCTCTTCTCTTTCTCTTCAATTTCACATAAACACATATAAGCTATAAGCTATAAGCTCTAATTCAATAGTTTTCAAGCTAAATAACAGTAAAATACATGTATATCATGAGAATTTAACCATCTCTTACCTTAATCCTTGAATTCAAAATTTTCTCGATTTAGTCCCTATGCTCTCTAATACCTCAAAATGAATTCTATAAGAAGTTTGAGGTGTCTACTAACTCTATTTTATGACTTTCTTTCAGAAATTCCAAAGAAAATGGAAGGTTTTGGAGTTTGGAAAGCTTAAAAATGGTGGAAGGACCTATTTGGAATAAAATCAAAAGTTAGAAATGGGAGAAAAGGGCATGGACGGCTACTTAATGAAAAAGATGATATTTTCATCTTTTTAACCATTTTTTTCTTCTCTCAAATTCTCTAGAATTTTCACTTAAAATATCTCACTTAAGAAAAATGGTAAAATTGCACTTTTAGTCCTTGAGCCTTCCAATTTTACACTTTGGCCCAAAACTTTGCCTCCAAAAATATCTTCCACCATATTACTCTTTTTCCCCTCCTCAATCAATCTAATTCCCATGATGACTCAAAATTCAATTTGTATAATTCGCTATTTAGTCCCTCATATCTTCTCTCCTTTACTATTTAATCCTTAAATTTTTCTAACCTTTCTTACTTCAACTAAACATTTCTAGTTCTCAATTCTATTTTATCACTATTCCAAATCCGATTCAAACACACGGATGTTACATTCCCTTTACAAAAAAATCCTTATTACTCTCGGAATTTGAGCAATAAGTGTATTCTGAATATTACTTTGGAAAAATCTTAAAAACTACAAGAAGCTCCTCCACAGTCTAGTTATCCAAAACACCTCCAAGGGCGTAGGGATGAACTCTCGATGGGTTCCACTCTCCACATGACTTTTGCTCAAATTTTCAACATTCCCTCATTATCTTAATTTATCGTGTTTCCTCTCAGTTTTCATTTAGGGTGATGACTCTCTCCTACACGAATGTTTTATATATGGGAAGTTTTATTTAAATTTAATGCGTGAAGTGCAATGCATGCAAAAAGCGCGTTGCTTCTTGTTCAATCCCATTAGAACAACTTTACTAGAAAATAATTTTTTTTACATAAGGCAGATACATATATGGTCGTGCCTTAATGCTCAGAGCCTTAATCTTCCAAGTTAATTTTTGTTCCGATTTAACTCTGATTTCAAGTTCAAAACATTGATTTTGAATGGCTAAGGTCTGCAAGTGGTTAGTTACTATCTTCGACTTGCTTGTGAAAGCGTTAAAGTTATTTTCCAACATTCACTGCTTGTTTCTACAGTATCTTTGAGAAGCTCAACTCGTAGTTCACAATGAGACCTCAAGTTCTTCTACCTTTAAATTTTAATTCCTGGCTTGCCTTGCCTTTTAGCTTAGTCACTAATTCGAGACCACATCCTCTATATGCACTGATGCCTTGGGGAAGATGACTGATCCATAAACTCTTAAGGCGAATATGTCGACCTTTTCTTTACATCAAGGTGCACCAAATTTAAGTTTCACGAACTCTTCCAGGTGATGCACCTATTATCCCTTTTTCTTAATCTTAGTCGTAACTTAATGCTCGCTCCACAGTTACGCTCATCAGCTTCTTAATCTCGAGTAAGTAAAGCAAATCACCATATTCGATAGAATGTCAGCCTTGTCTCATTATCCCATCAATCTCATATTTCTTTCAGCTTGTGCAAATTATTCTAAATCATGCTTATCTAGGTGAAATTCCAAAGTTCTGATATATTTACCTCTAGCAGGCTGTCATCTTTCTCTAGTTATCTTTTTTTTATCATATACACACGACCACATTGTCTTCCACTTTATCAAAAAAACTCATTTTTCAAGTTAAGTTCTCTATTTGGTAATTGAGCTTAAATCAACACCTTTTCTTTGATGAAAATGCAATGCAAGCAGGTTCAAAAATAAAACTTGAAAATAACTCGCAATTAAAAGTAAAGAAGCAAGAATATAATTGTATTTCTTACCTTGGTAACCATTAAGGTTTGGCATAGTTCCACTTGAGGTAGGCTCTCATGGAATTAAATGCAAGTTAAAAAACGGTGCTGCTTATGAGTGCATGTATGCATAAGAAAAGTATTGACTCATAGCTCGATTCTATTAGAATAACTTTACTAGAAAACAAATTTCTTTACAAAAGAAAGATACGTATATGGTCACCCTAGTTCGTATTTGATTTTTAGTCCAAAATGTCAGCTTGAATGGTTAAGTGATCAGTCACTTCTCGCACTCAGGTCAAAGTGGCTCGTTATGTGATCTTCGTTTCCGTCTTACTCATCTATCCTTCTTTTGACCATTGACGCACGACCATACTGTCTTCTACTTTATCAAGAAATTCATTTTCTTATGACCAATTTTCTATTTAGTAATTGAACTCAAGTCAATATCTTTCCTAATATGAGGATGCAAATGCAAAATAAGACAAAAAAAACCAAGTTAGTACCAACAACTATAAAATGTATTAACAAATATATGAATCCTTTTGATGTTTTTATTGGTCACCTCCAATGTCCCATTCACCTGTTTTTTCGATGCGGTGCTGAATCGTGATGTTTGTTCTTGAATTGACTGGAGATTTTGCTATTGTGTTATTGCTCAAGTTTAAGTCATCATTTGGATATGATCTTTTCTCGGCATCCTATACCGGCATGCAATCTCTCATTTTCAATAAACTGCTTAACCGCCGATTGGCATAGGAAGTAGTAATCAATGACCATGATGAGCGCATTAGAAACTCGTTTGCAAAATTGTCTCGCTGGTGTCCATACTTCACATAGAAAGAGGTCACGACGTGGAGAATAAATTTTCAAAATGTCCTTTACGGGTTTTCATCTTGACTTTTTCTTTCCTTTTTCTCTCTTCTTTTTTCCTTTTTTTATTGGGTTTTAAAATGCCCTTTGCGGATTTTGACCTATCTCTCTCTCTCTCTCTCTTTATTTATTTATTTATTTTTTGATAACACATCGAGCCTCAATTTTCAAGGTTGAGCATGGGTCACACAGTTCGGGCTTGAGTTTGGGTCTCGCACACACTTGGGTCAATCCGAATTGGGCTTGCACATTTGGTTTCAAAGTTTGGGTCATAGGTTTGACTTTGGTTTTGGGCTCAAGGGTTTTAGTTTGGTTTTGGGCTCAAGGGTTTTAGGGTATTGGATTGAAATTTTCAATCTAATTTAATATATTTGTTCGAGATAAATTAAAAATTAATTTGATGCCGTTTAATTTTATATAATTTTTTAAAAAATATTTTTATTTAATTTAGAGTTTTTTTTAAGAAGAGAAAATTAATTTTGGGTTTAGTTTATGAGTTTTTTTTAAGAACAAAATTATATTTGGGTAAGGTAAAAGGTAAAAAATTAAAAATATTTTGGTTTAGTTTATGAATGAGTTTTAACCTTTAAGGGGAAAAATTGGGTAAGATATAAAATGTTTAGGCTTTGGGAGAAAATAGAATAAAATAAATTGGGCCTGAGTAATATAAATTTAAAATTAAAAATAATATAGTTTTATTCGGTTTATTCAAATTATTCAAGTTATTCGAATTCAAAAATTTAACTCGATTCGAATTCGAAATTCGAAAAAAAATTCAAATCGATTCGTTTAACTCGAATAACTCGATTCGAATAATTCAAAATTCGAATTTTTTTCGTAATTTTCGATCCAAATCGAGTTTTGCTCACCTTTACTTAGAGTTTCCTAATCCTGTCGACAACGTCGCATCACCACGATGGAACAACGGCACACACGCCGGCAATGGCACCAAAAAAAAGGGGGAAACAATCACTACCACAACCTCAAGCACGACTTACCAACGCCAACACTCGAAGGCGCACATGGAGGAGAGGTCGACGGAGGGAAACCTGAATGGTTCTTAACTCCCTTTCTCATGCACAGCGACGACTAGGCAAGGTCGATGCAAGGTTTTGCTCACACAGCCACAAGGAAGAAGTTGGTGGTGGCGATACGATGCACGGCGGCGGTAGAGACATTCATTGGAGGTCGACCGAAAAAAGAAAAGGGAAGGAGAGGGAGAGATGGGAGCCAGAATGGCTAAAGGGCAGGGGTGAAATCAAAAAAAAATTTTAGGGGGATCAAAGTTAAATTATAATTTTTACGATAGTAAAAATGTAATTTTTAAAGGATTAAATTAAAATTTTATCATTTTTAGAGAGGCCAGAATGTAATTTTACTTTTACTAATTTAAAATTTTAAAAATATTAAAAGCTTAAATAAAAAAAATTTCATTTTAAGAGGACTAAAACCCCTGCCAATCCCCTGATTTCACGTCTGGTAAGAGTAAAGGGGAAATAAATTTTGGGGGGGGGGGGGGAAGGGATGCAAAAAGACTGACCATGCCAAATAAAAAATTGCAATCGACCAAGTTTCCCACTTTTTGACACTAAGGCAATTGGCTAAATCTCGCAATGAAAATTCTTTCACTTTAAAGGAGGACCCTTGCGAATTCTCTACTTTAGTTTGCTAAAAGAATAGACAATTGAAAAAGGGTCCCACATTTTTCCACAAATATAAATCCAATTGACAATGATGTTTGTTATGCAATTGACAATGATGTTATGTTTAGTAATAAATCCTCGTCGCTTTGAGTTGCACATATTTTTTCTTAACCTAGTAAGTTGTGAAAAGCATGGAATATCCTAAGAATTCTTCTTCTTCAAAATTTTCCATGGCTTTCTCGGGGGGAATGAACATGGAGGGTGATACCAAAGTGATGACATTAATTCATATTGCCGGCATTTCTGTTATTATTCTGTTCAATCTCGTGTTTGTTTGTATCAAACGACGAAACCATGCAACTGTTGCTTCAAATTGTTTTGGTCGTAACTGTGGAGAAGCCGAAGTTGGTGTGGAGCTTCCCTAGATTAATGAAATACATGGTAAATCGTTGATTTCTCTTCCCTTGCTAGTATTTTTATAAAGCATATAATGTTTAATAATTTTTAATCAATTAAAATTTTAAACTTTTTCAATCATGTTTTTATCTGCAGATCACACTCCCCGTCGAGGAGTTATATGGTGTGAAAGATAATAAAGCTGGGTATTTATGCTTCTCTTTTTTTGGTTCGTTACTGTGTTTTCTGTAAGACCTTGTGCTTCGTGCTGTGATGTAATAATGGATTGTTATTCTGTTTAATTTGGTATAGTGTTCTTTTTTATTGTCTTAATTAGGTTCAAGGTTTTTTAATATAAAATTAAAGTTGCCTTTGGATTTAGCAGCAACTTTTTTACTTAATGGGGGAAATTTTAGTTTTGGCTTAATTTTTTTTAAAATATGATGTGATAATCACAAGTAAAATTTTTGATAAAATGATATTAAATAATTGAAATGGGATACAACAATTTTTTCTTTATATGAATATTTTACCTTTATAAGATTTATTTATTAATAAAAGAAAAAGAGGGGAACATGAAATATTTTATTACGGAATTGGGTGGAAACTGGAATTTGAGAATCAAAGAAGTTTTTTTTTTTTTTTTTTCTTTTTACTTACTTAGAACCGACTCCCTGACTAGATCTGTCAATGGATGGGTTGGGCTTAGACAGTTTTTTTTTCTTCTCAGACTGGTGTGGCCCAGATTTAAAGTATATCTTTTTTAAATATTTTTATTTAAATTTAATTATTAAAATATAAAAATATTAATATAAAATCATATATATTTTTATTTTATTATTTTTATACAACTGTAAGCTTTTGGGTGGATCAAGCCAAGTTGAACTTATTATTGAAATTTTTCTAAAATCGAGCCTTGACTCAATTCAACTCAACCTATGAACATTTTTATTGTTTGAAAATAATTTACTTAATTCAAGAAGTTTAGCTCTGAACAACTCTTTTTTTTTTATTGAGGAATTGACTTATTAGTGATTTTTATTGAAGTAATTTAATTTTTTTAATTTATAATAAATAAAATTGAATCTAATATAATTGTCATAATAATCACGTTTATAATCATAATTTTAGTTTTCCAAATTGAAATAAGGTATTTTAAAGTACATTGTAAAGCTAAGTGATAATTCTTCGATCTATATGAGACATCTAAATTAAAAAAAATATCTATATTCCATCCAAAAAATGCGTAGTAAATTGATTTATCTTCTGGACTTGAAAACAACAATTTTAACTAAATTAATCTCATTTCATCCATGTATGTATCAAATTTGTAGAGGCTAAGATTAGTTGATACAATAGAATTCAAGTCAAATTATATTAGTGCCCTTATATTAATAGGGAATTCAAGGCAAAATAAAGATACAAAAAAGTAGGTTTGTCCAATTCCCTTAGGTTCCACGTTATAGATGTTTGGTTAGTTGCTTTGTGCATGTTTTTTGCACCCAAAATAGAGAATAAAAATACAATGCCAATAGCAAAATCATCAACTAATGGGAAGTTTAGAAATGTCAAACTCTGAAAGGTAAGAGATCCAAGCCAATACTTATTCTGAATAAGCTGCTCGTTAAAAGGCTAAAGAGAAAACCCAAGTGCCTCTCCCCAAGTAGCGCCTCTCCTAGTACCATCCTATCCTATTCTTTTTAAAATTTATTTGCACTCAATAAATAGAGGTGAGCTCTAGACTAATTTAGAGAAGTCCTAAAATCTATGAAAATGTGAAGCTATCCAGCACAGACGTAGAGAATGTTAGGGGTGAGTAAAATTTGATTCGATTAGAAAATTTTGATAAAAGATTCAAATTTTGAATTAAATAGTTCGAGTTATTCGAATCAGCTCGAATAAAAAATTAAGTTTTTCAGTTTAACTCAGATACAAATTACACAATTCGAGTTATCTGAAAATCCGAATAAGAAAAGGCAAAACTACGTTATTTTAATAAATGTTTACCCTTTCTAAAGTTAAAAGTCAAAATCATTAAGTTAAAAGGTAAAATTATGTCATTTTGATAAATGTTTACCCATTAAGTTAAAAAACAAAACCATTATATTGTTTATGTAGTTAAATAATCTTGTACTTCGTTTACTAGTTAAATAATCGGTCTATATAAACGCAACATTGAGTATAAATAATAGGATTCGTTAACTCGACTCGACTCGATTCGAAATTTTTTGACTTGATTCAATTCGATTCGAAAAATTTTCAAATTGAATTCGGTTGAAAAAACAAGATTCGTCAACTCGACTAACTCGAAATTTTTTGACTCGACTCGATCGAATACTCACCCCTAAAAAATGCAGCAAAGTTATCCAGCAGAGACGTAGAGAATGCAACAATCATTAAAAAATAAAAATAAAACCCCATTTCCATCACATAAATATTTGAAAGAAAATGAACACATTAGTAAACTTTAAGTTTTACTTGTATCCCAAATTGCAAGCTTTAGCATCTTGCCTTGAGCAGTAATATATTTTACCTTAAACTCAACTCCTACATAATCAAACAAGTAGTGCTGTATATATGTTTATCATCCCGCATAAAGATATACATGCAGATTAATGACTCTTATAATCAATTTAACCGGCAAGTGGCAAGCTCGAAATCCTGGGGCACACTATTTATAACTACAGAACGTGTTTTAGGACTCATTCGTGCATACCTGATTTCAGATGGAAGGAACAAAAATAATTTATTCCTCTTACTGTTCATCATCATATTTCCAAAAAATATACACATTTGCTGATAAAAATATAAAACAAATACTTAAGTTCAGAAGTTTAAACAAAACATCCAAAGGCATAGATTACATTGAATAAATTAAAAATATCTAATTATTTATTCACATACAAAAACTTTCAATCATATATTATTTATTGAAAAACAAAACATCGTGATTGATCAAAAACAAAATATCAAAAAGAAACTTAGATCAAAACAATGCCATTACGATGATATAAAAAAAATTAAAAAAATAAAGAACGTGGATGAGTACTAACCAATAGTGGGAGAGAGTTCATCAAAGGTACCGTCGGTAAAACTTAAAAGAAGATTACTTTTCTCGATGCCTGAATCTCCTATCATCAGCAGCTTGAACAAGTAATCGAACCGTGTCTCCATTTGCTAATTATTTTTTACTTACAACACTCGCTTCAATTTAATTTTTTTCAAATTACACCAATTATTTTACGATTAAATCTCCCAAATCCAGCCCCCTCTCTCTTAAAAAAAAATAAATCACCTCATCCAAGAAATCTGATCCTGAAAGTTTAACATAATATAAAACATCATAAATATTTATTTAGAAAGCGAGATCATCATAAAGTTTAATCCTATTTTTTTTTGAGAAGGGCATTTTGTGAGACTCATTCTTTTGTTCAAACCTTTTAATATTTCTAACGAGCTTTCAGACTTGGATAGGCTATCCAATCTAATACTTCTAATTATTACTGGCATTAATAAATTATTAGTATTATTTTCTACACTTAAATCTATAATCGTATTTTGAAACAATTTTCAGGAACAAGAATGAAGATATAGACACATTTTTTTGGAGATCGACTGTAAAAAGACAAACATCCTTGAAATAACATTTGTTCCTTTGAAAAAATAGTGTGCATGTAGTAATTTCATAATTAAGTTGGAACTCATTTAATAAGTGACATCAACTCAATCAAACTCTTAATAATTATTATATTTTGTCACATCCATGGAGTAAAAAAGACATTTCTACCTGATTCGCGGTTCAAATGGGTTTTTAGTACACTTCATCCAACTGGTTGATCTGGTATGATTTCAACATCCTTGACCTAAACAATACTCTTTTTCTTAAGTTGGTATATAAGCTTTCTTTTGGTCACAAGTGGTACCTAAATTATTCTTATGTTATCCATTTTACACAAAATTGTTATCCATTAAAAAATTCTAGTCAACAATAGACTGCATGTGATATAAACTTTAAAAATATTTTTATTATTTATTATTATTATTATCTTTTGCATCATTTCTCTCTTTAATTTTTTTCTATTTTTTTCTTTCTTCTTCCTTTTCGATATCTGACAATGCCAACAATGCTCAAAATTGGCCCTCCCAAGATCGAAACGCTGGTGATTAATTCCATTTTCGAACTTCACCGTCTACTTGCTCAACCTAAAGAGATCGAAAAAGATCATTCATCAATCAAAATCAATGTTTCCAGAGAAGGATTGGACCAGCCAGTTGGATTAGGAATCGGTCCGAAGAATTTAATAGTTGACTCGCAAATCAATACAAATTAATTGAACTGAGCTTAAAAAATTGATTGAACTAGTTTTCTCTAATTTTTTTAAAAAAAATTATTTTTAATGAATTTTTTAAATAAAATTTTGAATATATATAAAGAAAAAATATATTTTTGTCTTTTTTCTTCATGAAAAATTTTAATTAATTATCTTTTTTAAAATAGACTTAACGATTTAAATAATGGTTGAACTAATAAAAATATCAATTATGTTAGTGTTTTAGTATTTCTCTAATTGAATTGCTACTTGATTAATTCATGTTACTAACTTAGTCAAAGATTTTATACTAAGTACATATATAGAGAGATAATATAGATATAAATATAAATATAAGTTTATTACACTAGATTGTGAGTGAAAAATGTTTTTTTGTAGAAATATAAAAAAATTAAAATAAAATTTTGATTAAAGTAGTACAATTAAGATTTTATAAATGTGATGCTATCCAACTAGTCATTTAAAACAAAAAAAAAAAAAAAAACATGTAATTATGAAGAAAATATTTAAAAAATGTAAAACGAAACGAGTTATCACTTACCAGTCACTTACTATGTGAAGATGGTTAGCGAGTATTTTATTATAAATAAAATACTCAAAGAACGATTTCAACATTGGGGTTCTATGGTGTAGTGGTTAGCACTCTGGACTTTGAATCCAGCGACCTGGGTTCGACTCCCGGTAGGACCTTTTTCATCTTTAATCTTTCAAAGGGAAATGGAATTCAACGGTCAGGATCCCGCGCCATTGTGTGCATTTTTTAGGTGCCCCTTTCATCAAATAACGCCATGTGTGGGGTTTTTTTTTTTTTTTTTTTGTAAAGAGTTGTAAAGTTTATTATTTATTTATTTATTTTACTTAAAGCAAGTCTTTGTTTCCTAACTCATTTTTAGATTATATATTAATTGTAAATATAAAAAATAAAAAAAATTAAGATTTAATTGCACATACATCTCTAAATCATAGCTTTCATTCTAAATTAATTTTCAAATTTCAAAAAGGTTCTAAACACATTTTCAAATTATCGGTGTTATACAAATTAAATCCTTCAATTATTAAAGTTATTAATTTAACAATTAGATGACATGTAGATTTTTATGCGGCTTTATTTAAAATTAAAATTTTAAAGAAAAGTAAAATATTATCGCATCACTATTAATTTGTAACTCGACTAGACTAATAATTGTTTTTGGAATATTTCTAGTATTTTATTATAAATTTATTATATTACAATATGATTTATTCACTTGCACATACCGCAGTTTACTTAATATATATATATATATATATATTTAATTGCATATTTATAAGCATGATGCACGAAAGTTGGGGCAGAATCATTTACTTCATCAAGTAATTTCCAAGTGAAAAGGGCATACAACCGTTTTTCGTTCAATAAATTTGGGCAACACCCCGGAATTGATCAAAATTTTAACCGGAAAAAGCTGTGGTGCATGTGAGTAGCTTTTAAGCTTTGTGTGTTCATTTGAAAATGTTGCAGTAATGGTCTGTGGAACATAGAAAAGGTTGCTTTTGACGATGGAATATGAGTAGCGAAAGCCTCAATCATCTTTTTATGGGTGGTAAATCAAGCAAATATTTGTATAGGAGTTGGATTTGTTCAATGGCTAAAGTACACTATCATGCAGGATAACATATCTACATAAGACCAGCTATGGATGCATGGTTTTGTAGCTTCGACCCTTTGGATAATTTGGAAGTCTGGGAATGCAAAGTTATTGAAAGATCAAAACCCAAATCCAATAGAAGCGGTCAAGCAGATAAATAATGTAGCATTACGTATTATAGAAGCACGAGCACATCCCCCAAATCATAGCTCAGACTTGGAGCTGCTGCTATGCTCTACGATGGACATGTATATATATGAAGCTAATCTATGGTGTACACTCGAAGGTCTCAATTCCAGCATATTGCTTTTTGTTGGATTCGATGGACTGCAAATAGAGTAGCTCACTTCATTGCTCAAGCAGTTTTATTGTCTGCATCTGCTATTTATTGGGATAATCCTCCTTTTGACTATAGATTTGGATTTCTCTAATGATTTTAATGGATGTATAGGGAAACCCTTCACTTTGCCGTCACCAAGGTTCTATGGTGTAGTGGTTAGCACTCTGGACTTTGAATCCAGCGACCTGGGTTCGACTCCCGGTAGGACCTTTTCCATCTTTAAATTTTTTTAAATACTTACACGTTGAAATATTTAAGAGCATTGAAAATCTACAATACCAGCCTAAATTGTTGATGGATCTGTTATCCCAACCTTTTAAACATTTCAACATTTTTTTGGGTATAATGGCACGTGTTCTTATCCATTTTACGGTTTGAATCTAATCTTGTTCAAGCTAAAAATGGTAATAAAGTAAAACCCTCAATAGTGATGACTCAAAGATTCAAACTGAGTCTAAATAACGGGGAAGAAGTCCATTACCTCTGTTCTAACCACTTGCTGGTTTCAATTTCATGTTGAAGACAAAAACTACCTTGTTTTGTAGATAATTGAATCAATGTCTAAGGCTTAAATTACATAATTAAAATGCTTTCCAGTCATTACACCACATAATATTACTTAATGATGCATCAGCAAGTCGCACATGAACCCTGACTACCTCAGCTACTCCTTCACTACTATTCTGTATCAGCTACTTTTAAAAGAAGAATAACTCCAATTATAGCCATAAAACAAGCTGTTTAATACATATCTCATCTACATATAAGAATCTATATGTATGAATGACATGGTACACACTTTCAGCTTCTAATGATTTTTGACACGTCCATCTCAACAATAGCAACTCACTAAATAATTAAGCAATACTGCATATTTCTATATACCATGATAAGAGAAGAAGAAAAGGAAGCTATGCGATCATGGTGACTGATTGCCCTTCCGGCCTCCTCCTGGTGGCTTCTGGCCTGCCCCGCTCAATTCTTATGAAGTAGATTATAGAAAACATTAGGCTTTCTATAGAGTGAGATGCACAAGGCCTGAAACCAAAAATGTGTTCAACATATCAGCAAGCAAAGGGTATAATCAATTCAATAATGCCTTGTGTATGAAGAAAACTCAAATTATTCCAAATTATGAAAAATACCCAAAACAGGAACCAGAAATCCAATTATATACCATTTATCATTTTCTTATTTTGAATAAGAAAGCAACTACATTCAGAGAAGCATGTAGCTTACCTGCATTGCAAATGCTATGTGCATTAATGTGGGTTCTGACCATGGCTTCCCTATAAATTGAAGACCAATTGGCAAACCTTCATTATCATAGCCAACCTATTAAGGAGACATAGAGAACTGATATTAGTATAAATGTTGTCTCACTATATAAAATTTAAGAAAGAGAATGGAGTAGTAATAAGTTTAGTACGGGAACGGTCACAGCAGGTAGTCCTAAAAAGTTTCCTGCTATCTGATATCGAACAAGGGCAGCTGAAAAGACGATGAAATGGTTAACTTCCATTTAAACATAAAATGCAGAATGGAAAAATCTGTCGAAATTCATACCTCCATTTATGTAATCGAGCTCACCGGTTTTTAGAGCATCATCAAATATTGAGTATGCAGTCACACTGTTTTGAGAATAATAAAATTGTCAGAAATAAAACTCTCTTAGACATTGTAAGATGTTGCAGTTTACAAAGAATCTACCCTGTTGTTGGAGCAACTATGACATCTGCCTTGGCAAATATGTTCTTATGAATCTGCATCTGGCGGTTCCTGCATATAAAGCTCATATTTATAAGTGTCAACTATAAGAACTTAAAAAACAAGTGAATTTTGGCAAAAACTTACCTCATTTTCTGAGCTTTTATGTACTCTTTGCTGTTGAAAGCACCGTATACCCTAAGTGCTACTCTTACATCCCATCCTAGTTCTGCAAAATCCCTATTTCAACAAGTTTTATACTGTCAGCTTTTGAACTTCTAAAATCCCAAACATGAACATAAGAGGATCAATTAGGGTTGAAGTTTGGAACATAACATACAGCTTTTCCAGAAAAGAACTCAGTGAAGTTGTGCATTCGGAGCCAATGGTCAGATAATGCGCCAAACGCATCGACTCTATCTCTGGTATAGTAACCTGTACAGTCTTGTGAATAATAAACCTAAGCAGATTAGTGAGCAGTCACCTTTTTTTATTAGTTAAAGGAAACTTCCATTGCTAATACCTTCCATTTGTAATGCTCACAAAGCAAGTGCAAAGCATTGGAACAGCATATGCTGATTTCGTCACTGCAATGGTTGAACCACTAATTGAGACAATTAGTGGTTCAAAAATAGAATGACAGGTATTAGAAACCTTATCTTTTTAAGCTATAATCAATGATGAAACTTGACTTAAACTAATTTATCATATAATAACATCACTAACCTCTCCATATCTTGCAAACTTGATTTCTGATATTGGATTTGTTGAGTTCAGCAGGGGAAAAAGTAACTTGGGCTGGTAAAGGGAATACTTAGCAAGGCAATTAATAGGAATCAAGCTAACAAAGGCTACTGATACTTTGCTACAGCTTCAAGTGCTAGAAAATTTTAGTAATATCATAGAGATGGGCACTTACAGGTAAAATTGTTGGCTCATGTGATGGAACTTGGCCACTAATGGCAGCATAGCTGAAAACAGAAAACTAATGTAAGTCATATCTAGAACTAACAAAGTAACATGTAGAAGTGAAGGAAATGCATTGATACAAGAAAGGGAGCGATTAGTTACACAATCAGTGCATCCTCTAAGGTGCCTGCTAGTATTCCAACCATTCCTACTGTCCAGTTCAGAGGAAGAACACTGAAAACAACATGAATTTTCTGATATATTGTTTAAAACTTACATGGAACACATAGAATTTTTTTACTAAAATAAATTCTCACCCTGTATGAGGTATGCGCCCAAAAGTCGGTTTGAATCCTATAACACCACAAAGGGATGCTGGCATCCGCACAGATCCTACAAGGAAACCACAAAATATGAAGCACAATGGTCCTTTAAACTTATTCACATGATATAATGTTGTACTTAATTATTATGATAAGATTTTGTGGGTTTTTTTCAGTGAAAGATGAGGAAGTTACCTCCTCCATCCACACCAAGAGCAGCAGGGCATAATCCTGCAGATACTACTGCAGCAGATCCACTGGAAGAACCACCAGCAATTTTGTTGGGATGATACGGATTTCTGGTAGCCCTGCAGCCTCAAAAAATGAAAACATATCACTATATTTTAAACATGAAGTTTTTGGTATCAGAAAAGGAGAACACACAAGAAAGTTCTCACCCATAGTGAGGATTTATCCCACTTGTTCCTGCTCCAAGCTCATGCATATTAGTCTTTCCAACAATTATAGCACCACAGGATCTAAGCCGCATAACACAGCATGCGTCGCCCGTGCAAGGTCTAACCTTGTGCAGCCACTTTGTACCTCCTAAAAGAATCAAGACTCAAATAGGAAGAAACTAAGAATATCATTATGAAAAAAAGCCTATGCAAGTAAAGAGCATGGCAAGTAGAGAAATTATGAGACCTGTTGTTGGATATGGAGAACAATCTATTTCATCCTTGATAGCTATTGGGACTCCATCTAGAGCTGATATCGGATCCCCTGAAGAAACATGCAATGAGATCCATATGAACTTCTAGATGGTATAGATTAAACATTATACATGAAAATGAATGTTAACTATTGCTAAGTTTTGAAACCAACAGTTAACTTGTTTTATGTCCGTATGTTTCAGGAGAATGGCAGCAATAATGTCACAACAGAAAAGCACATTAGGATATGTAAATAGTGATTTAGTTACAACTAAAAAGTTACCTCTTTGGTACCGAAGAGTTGATTCTGTAGCTTGCTTTAGGATATCTTCAGCATCATAGTTAATGAAGAAGGACATTGGCAGAGCAGCACGGGAAGATTCATCCACGGCATTTATAAATTGCTCCGCAACCTGTACTATCAAAAATCGATTTTTCATGACCATGATAAACTAAAAGTTAAATGTACAAAATATCTAGAAAGTCTCAAATTCTTCAGGTGAAAATGTAATCATTCATGTAAATGGGAAATCAACTATATGTCATAAACTAAATAGCCAAGAATGATACCTCCCGGGGAGTTATTGCTCTGGAACTATAGGCTCTTGAATAATCCGCTATTGTCCAGCGTCGGAAGCTGCTGGAATTTGAATCATCTAGTGACTTCTCTAAGGTCAAAGGAAGGCAATTCATTGCCCGTTGAACTCGTTCTGCTGGCAATGCATCAGAGTCAATTTGTGCAACTTCTTGTTCATTAAGGTCTGTATTGATCAATGCTTAATCAGTTTTAAAATGCTTCCAATATACAGTAATATACGCATATGAATCAATGGTAAAAGAGTATGTAGCACATACATACCAACGAATGGATGCAAAGGAACAAACATAGGTGCCTCCTCCAGTGTTGCATTCGAAACAAGCTGCTCCATGAAAAATTGTTATACCAAAAGTTATATGAAAATCTGTAATCTTATATCTAATAGGTGAAAAGAAGTTCCATTCAGAAAGTTGTTTAAAAAGTTACCCCCCTTTGCCTCAGAAACTTTGCCAAATTTGTGGCTAACAGGAGTAAAGAGAGGACAAAGAAGTAAAATGGTAACAAACAAAAAATGTACCAAGCCACTTTAATGAATGAATGAATTATAAGAAAAAGTTGCCAAAAGGCCAGCACATGGGTGTTAGTAAAAGCTTTGAGACCACAATGTCAGACTGACTGTCTCTTATCGGAAGTGCGAGGAAAGAAATGTTGGGGGTTTCTTTTTTAACCAAAAATAACGGTAAAAATGAAGGTAATAAGTGTGTACCTTGTGAATTAGGTTGTTCCTCTTCAATATGTACAACAATAACGTTCCAATGATCCTTGACTCCAGGAACCAAGCAAATATTTTGACAAGAAATCCAGCCATGCGAGGAGCTATACATCATGTACATAAAACATACACATGTTGTAAGATTATGCAATTGAAACATGTTTTTTGCAGTGTACTCATTTAAACCTCAAAGTCAAAAACAGCAGTTTCAAGTAATAAAGGTAGATATAGAAAAGTCTGCAATTTTTTCTGGAATTGTCAGATAGAGTTGCAGTCAGTAGTACTAAAACAAAGAAAAAGACAGAAACATTCTTAAACAATGGGATGAAGATGAGACGAGACTTGTAATAGAATCTGACGTAAAATTAGAAAGAAAACAAAAAGGAAACAGCAAGCTGATGATGATGATGATGATGATGATGATGGTGAAACCTTTAACATTGGCTTTGAGATAAAACTCATTGCTGTCAGGACCAAGATCAATCTCCTCGACCGGCTTGTAAACAACGCCAGCAGCCTTGAATAGTCCCATTTTACCGGAAAAATAGCTGGCGGAGTGGTGGGTGGTGGTGGTTAGAGCAAAAATGCAACAAGGCAGAGGGTTAAACAAGAAAACAACAATGTTCAACCAATAAATATATTTATGATCAACTTGTGTAACATTGGTTATATACAAAGAAAACTGTCATGAACCTATAAATTGGCGGAGATGGCAACGGTTTCAGCTATTTAGAAGGGTTTATACACCGTATGGGCTTAATCCCATTATTACACTTCATTAAAGTGCATGCTTAAATAGGCCTCATTATCAACATTAAACCACGGAAAGTCTACGGATGAAGGACCTCTCTCTTTCCTGTTAACCTATAACTTACCTCCTAACTTTCATTCATTACATTCGCTTTACGAAGACGTGTTGAATACAACAAATATTTGCTGTCTGTTATTTAAATGAGGAGAATCGGGTATTTATATGGTATGGTTACTGTCCATCGAAGTAATGCCATAGGTAGACTCCATGTCAATACGTGTGTTATCCTAAACTTAACACGTGTTCACCGACCCACTCTTTTAACTTTGTGTACTCTTCCTACGGACACTTAGATATGCGAACTGGACTTATGAGCCCTCCTCACGAACCTTACCCACGAACCCATAATGTGCAGGTCGCAGATTGATAATCCGAATTATATCCAAGTTTTGGATCAGTGATGAAAAATATCATAACACTATTGAATATTAAAAGGTGAACAAGATTAATAAACAATGACTAAAGAAAGGTAGTTTGATTAACACTATTGGATGATATAATAGATATTTTAGCAATTAAAAGTGAATATAAAAAGAAAAAATCAAAGATAGTAGGGACTTCAATGATTAAAAGTTTGTTTACAAATGACCAACCTATAATATGAAATTTTATTATTGAGGGGCCGCATTGAATTTTTGGAAGGACCATACCAAGTCTACATCTATATGTATTGTACTACAGTATGCCATTTTCATTAAGTTTGGACAGCTTGGAAAGGAGAGAAGAGGCCCTTCAACTTGCATGCCTCGCTACCCTTCACTTTCATATTATTTCACTTGTAAATTTTTAATAATTATAAAGGTAAACTATACCTTCAATTACTAAATTATGGGTAAGTTTTCGTTTTAGTCACTTAAATAAAAAAAAGTTATAATTTGGTTAATAAATTATTCAAAAATTTTCATTTAAGTCACTGACCTATTTAAAATTTTTTATTTAAGTCATTAAACTGTTAAATTTTTTTTCAAAAAGAAAAAGTTCCTCCAGTGAACTCCTAACGATAATTTGATGATCGGTACGATTGACTAATACGTACCCATCGACAAGTAGAAAAAAGCTATTTAATTTTGGTTCACGAATTTAATGACATTTTATGGATCCTTTTCACGACACCCTTTCCAATTATTTAATAACATTTAAACAATTTTTATATTTTTTTTCAATTTTTTTCATACTGCAGAAAAAGAGTTCTAATTAAAATTCCACTATAAAAAATGTTTATATAGTGAGATTTTTAGTTCAAATATTGATCTCACTATTTTTTTTAAAGACATCTTAATTATTTTTAATATAATTTCTAAATTATCCGTGAAAATGGAGGAAAGTCCATCATAATTTCTCATCTCAATTATTTTTCTATTGTTTTTTTTATATCACAATAAATTTTTGCAAGTCAAAACAATATGAACCATAAATTAATTTACTATAGAAACCATAAAATTTTTAATTTTATACGAAGAATAGTTGTGGGTTCAAATTTTAAATAAATTGATTTAACATTTTTTATATAAGAATATAATTTCAAAAAATTAAAAGAATTTTTTTTAATTTTATTAAAATATATATTTAGAAAAAAGATTTTCTATTGGTACTAAAATTTTTTATGTTATTTCATTTTTGGTTGATGCTTAGATAAAGATAGACAGATGTTGTCTGTTATCCAATCTTGTTCCTATTATTAAGTAGTAAACAATATTCATTTTATTCTGTTAAAAAAATTTTGTTATATAATTTAAATAGTGTAACTAATCACTATATTAAAAAAAAAAAAACATTTACAGCTATTTGATATCTTTGTTGGATTTAAATTATTTGATAAAGCTAACGCCAGTCAAAAGTTTTGTTCTTTTTTATTACAAAGACATATATGATGAAATTAAGTTAAATAATTAAATGGCTTTAGCTATGTTATATATATATGAACATTTTATTTTAGGTGTTTAAAATTCTAGGTTAATATTTTATCAATATTATATCTATTTTTAATTTTTATATTAGGTAACGATTTATTGTTAATGGCTCGACGATTTGAGTTGAGATCAATGGTGGAGTCAAAAAAAAATTTGGAAGGAGCGAAATTAAGTGATATGTTTTTATGATAATAAAAATATAATTTTATCATTTTAATAATCTATATCTTTATAATTTCTAAAAATTAAATCAAATTTTTAGTAACTCGTATCGTTGTCTTAGGCGTTGACTTTATATAATATGTAAATAAGGCTTGACATTTTAATTGAAATTCAAATTGCAAGAATTTAAACGGATTGGTTGGTTTAAGAAATAGTAATTGATAAGTATGGTGGTTGAATCAATTTAGTATAACCACAAAAACAAATTGAGTTGGTAAAAATTTTCGGTTGAACTAATAAAAATACATTGGATCAACTGAAAAATTAATTAAAAATCATTTAAATTGAATTTTGAAATGGATGATCACGAATTTTGAATATAAACCGTAAAAGTGAAAAAAAATATAATATAAAATTAATAATGAGGGGGAGAAAATAAGTTGCATTGTTTGGAAAATATTCCAAACCATTTGGGACTATTTCAACTAAAACAGAGGTTAGGTAAATTCACAACTGCAACTTAAGAAAGTAGAGAAGAAAAACAACATAAACAAATACATTAGTTTACCCTTCTTCCTTGGTGGATATACCTAGCCATTCTAGATGTAGCTTAATCTATTTTGACAGTAATAATCTCATCTTGCTTTTATGTTTTACGCCTTGTATTAAATAAAATCTTATATTATTTAAACTTCACAGAGGATCAACATGTTCTAGCATGCTTGAATTCATGTGTTTTTACACTGACAATAACATCGATGTCAATTAAATTAATATTCAACTATTTTACTCGACTAACTGGCAATATAAAAGAAGATAACCTCCAAGCCATTCAACACAAGTTTAGAAGATTCACAAGTTCTCTTAAAAAAAAGATTTTTGAGATTAAAATTTTTCTCCATGATTCAAAGAACTCTTTACAGAAATCGAACGACTCAAACAAATTATGAAGGAAGCTACTTTCTGATCTCGTTCAATCGAGAAAAAAGAGGTTAAACCCACTTTTAAAGATCAAGTTTAGAAGGTTCTTGAAGCGGAATCATCCATCCTAAATCAATTCTCAAAAACCCTTGGATGGAAGCTCTTTCATTCTGACTGTGTATATAAAAAAGAAAAAGATAAAACTCAGTTCTTCAAGATCTAGTCTCGACAACTCTTAAAGCAAACTTCATTGTTCAAGATAAAGTATTGAATACCCTTGAATCCAAATCAAATCAAGTACTTAAGCAAGCATCTCTCCACGCATGTTTTGAAATTAAGTCTCGATGGCTCTTGAACATACAACATTGACCCGAGATAATATTCATATTTAAGGTGTTAATAATTTATTGAAAGGTAATTATGTGTTAAGTTGATTATGTGAATGATATCTAACTCGTTATTGAAAATCATATAACTTTGGAAAATATATTTTGGATATTGAATTGAATTGAAACACCGATTGCTTAGCTATAAGAGTCCATGTTTACCTTGTACTTTACTATTATATTATATTCAGCTTATTCTATTGATGTTTAATAGGGATTGGTATAAATCTTCTTATGTTAGCAAGTCTCGAAATATTTTATATAATAGAGAGACTTGTATAGTTATTGTATTGAGAGAATTAAGCACTTAATTTTTCCTTTTGAGGAACTTTATTATATAAGTGTATATTAATTATAGTGTAGTGGTTTTATTTGCTGAATTCACAATGAGTAAATTTAATGGTGAGAATATCATTTTTTTAAAGTGAAAAAAATTATCACGAGTATATAATAGACTAGTATACTTGTTACAAGTGTTGAAAATAGTTAATATTTCTTATTAATTTAGGCTCTGCAAACGAAAAAAAAAAAAAACTGCATAAACAACTCTCGTGTCTTTTATTTGTTTAATGTTTTACTTTTTTTCAATGGTAAAGGATGTTGCCACTTTTTCTTACACTTAGCTTTTTTTCTTTTTTTTTTGTCTATAATTGATCCAGCTAAACCAAACTTTTTAAACTTTGATCTCAATTTTATTTTTTTGATACTTTGATCTCAATTATTTTAATTAAACAGAATTCACAAACATGTTGGGTGAAATTATGGTACTGAGCATCTAGGGCAGTTACCATTTTAGGCGAGACCTCTCCAGAGACGTGGATTTAATGTCAGTATTTACGGCGCTAAAATCTTAACCTTTGATTATTGGAACTCCCTATTAATTGCTTCCTATTTGTATCATTGGTGTTGCATGTGAATTGCAGTCCTGCTTTGATTATGCGAATCGGTTTTCCTTAATGTTCAACTAAATGCAATTTAAACAATATCCGGTTTGATTTATCATATAGTGATAAATAGATTAAAAAAAATTTAAAGAAATTTTTAAAGTGTTATTCATTTGAAATTGTCGAATTTTTTAATATGTCCAATATTTGTTTTCGGTTGAGTTTTATCTCCTAATTTTATTGAGAATTTGAGTGCTTGAAGTTACTTAAAGAGGCAATCGGTTCAACAAAATGGGAGTCCTTCATCAGGTGCTTGAAGAAGTAGATCATGTGTGGCACATAGAGAATGGCCATTTACCAAAAAAATGTTAACATTTGTGTTTAGTTGGGTTTGAACTTGTGCCCTGCAACATGTAAGTTATTATGGGCAACTATGCTACTCGTTAATTTTGGACAGACAATTCTTTGAAGACTTCTCTCTTATGAGTTGATTCCTCATAACAAGTAATCAAGTAAAATCGATAAAAAAATTATTTACATGTGATTTTATTTTATTTAATTTTCCAACTTTTTTAATTATGAAATTTGGTTTAGGAGAAAGTTTCAAGGAAAAAAATGGAGGCTGAAAAGAAAAGGGTTCATGTTGGTTCTTCAAAGGGGTGAAGGTTGAAGCTGAAAATGCTGTGAAAGTAAGGAGGGTAATTTGATGTATAAAATCCAAAACGGATAAAAAAAAAAGAAAGTTTGGTTTAAAATCCGTAAAATTCGAAATTAAATAATTAGAATAAAAAATTAAATATACTTATTGGTGTGGTTACATCAAGGTAATATCTATTCATATTTTTTTAATTTTTTAACAACAAACATTTTGCGCATACAGATGCTTAAACTCTAATATTTTAAAATAAATAACATCCTCTTTTCCGCTGAAACCACTTGTTAGGTTCATGCTTTTGTAAAATTATTATAACTTAAGTTATCCAACTCAAATTAATATATTTCAAATTGTATTAAAAAGTTAAAAAACAACTCTGGCAACATATGTCAATCAAATGGTGAATATATATTTAGATTTCGTTCAAAAATTCGTTGCAAGTTTGTTGATTAGAGTTGTTCATTGGTTGAGCTAGATCCAATTAAAATCTTAGGCTCGTTTGGTAGGCCCAAGCTTGACTTGGCCTAAAAAATGGGTTTAAAATTTTATCCAAGCTCGGTCCAGATAAAAATGCTAAAATCTGAGTTTAGTCGTATTAATTTTTTTTATATAATTTTTTAAAAGTTATATAATACATAAAAAATATTAAGATAAGTGTAACTTAACAAACAATTACCTCTAAAATAGTAACAAAATTAACAATAAAACAAAAGTTACACAAAATTCAAACAATAATAACATAATAATGAAATGATAACAAAATAGTGAGAAAACAATAAGAAAAAACAACAAAATAGTAAAAAAAAAATCAAAAAAAAAACATTATTTATTATTTTTACAAATTCGAATTGGGCCGGACTCAAACCAAAAAACTTTACTTGAGGTTCAGCTCATTTTCTAGCAGACCTTAATTTTTTGTCTAAATTTATTTTTCAAATTTATATTTTTATTCAAATTTTCGAATTTTTTGAACCAACCACTTCACCCTACTTTTTGTACAGGTCAACTTGCATGTATTAATAAGAGAGGGGATAGGATTGCATTCGTAACTAACTTTATATAGACACCGAAAACATTCACCACCTTCGTATATGTACATTACTTCACTCCATTTGCTTCTTTTGTTAATAGTTTATTTTTATATTAATATTATGAAATATATTTATAATTTATTCATTACCATAATTTTGATACATATAAATTTTTAATATATGTAAATGATATATATCATTCATAATATCTACTACAAATCCTATCACGCACGTATATATATGAAAATTACGAATTTAGAATATAAATATATATTTAAAAATAATATACTATAAATACTAAAATGTAAAGTTTGAAACTAATAACAACAATACATATGTAATATATATGAAATTAAAATAAAAAAATAATTTAACTCATGAAAAAAAATTTGAAATATGTAAATAAACAAATAAGTGATATTAAGAATATATATTTATTGTATATATAAAAGAAAATTTAAAAATAGCACGTCAACAAGATATCAAAATAAGTAAAATGAAAATTTAATATTGATATATATATTTAGTGTATATATAAAAGAAAATCTAAAAATATATAAAAATTATAAAAAGTAAAATTAATAAATTTTAAAATTTTGTGTTGAAAGTGGATGATGCAAAATTTATGGAGCAACTTGAGTTTTGCATCCGTGCTATTGAGGGTAGTTGTTGCTTTCATTTCTTTAACTAGAAAATGAGAAACTTTTTTTGAACATTTTGTAAGTTGTAAAATGAGACAGACATTTATTCTCCACTAATTTTGGAAATTGTAGGTAAATTTCTTACATCTATGTGATAAAATAAGTAACGCTTATTGAGTGCTTTTTGTCTTCTCTCAAATTGATTAATTTTGTGTATTTATATGATACAATTATTATTTATAAATGTGATATATCAAGTCTTTATGTATGATGACATGTATCTTACCTTAAGGTTAACACATGTACATTCGAAGTGAGTTCGCATACACTGAGTTTACATCATATGTAAGTGAACCCATACTAGACGTCCCTATCTTAGAGTCATCCACATTATGCATGTGCGAACATATACAGAATGCGGATCAAGATCTGACGAACTAGAAGGTCAGTGAATCGGTAAAAATGAGTATCATAACAATCTATTCATTTTAAATTATTTGTCAACATGTCCTAATATTTTATTGATATTAAAATTAAAATTTTTGTCGTATTAATGAAGCTTGTATTTTATTATTTACTACAAGTATTTTATTTGGATTATATAATCTTATTTATAAAATAAATTAATAAAATTTCCTTTAAAAATTATGCCATTAAAACAAGACATGACCAAATGAATTAAGGCAAAGTAAGTGAATCACATGTCGAAAGGAATTTTTTTTTATTGGAAATAATTTTCTGTTTGTGACAGAACCAAGGGTTGTCAAAGGTTTTAAGTGCCAATGAAAAAAAGGCAGCAGTTGAGGGTTTAATACCACATAATTACAAACAGCTGTATTTAGGGTTAGTTTAGCATTATTTTTGAGAAGTACTTTTAAAAAATATTTTTAAAATAAAAAGTATTTTGAAAAAATTAATTTTTAAAAATACATTTTAAAAGCTTAGTTTAAGATTTGAGTGTTTAGTATAACTGTCAAAAAATATTTTTGAGAAATAAAATGTCTATTTTAGACATTTGTTATAAAGTAATAAATAAATATTTAAATAATGTTCAAATTAGTTAATATTATGATATTTTAATAAGAATATAGAAAATAATTTATTATATTTTGTTATTAATATTTTAATATATAAAATATAAATTTTAAATATTTTTTAAGCAATTAATTAAAGAATGGAAAGTACCAATGTGTTGGAGAGGTGAAAACGTAATTGAGCTGTCAAAAATGCTTTTGGAATGGAAAAGCTAAAAATTTTAACATGCTTTTGGAATGGAAAAGCTAAAAATTTTAACATGTTTTTGGAATGGAAAAGCTAAAAATTTTAACTTCTCAATCTCAGGAAAAGTGCTTTTAAAAAGTCAATTTTTTTTTCCAAAAGTTACTTGTTTAGCATTGTTTATTTAAAAGTATTTTTTATGTCAAAAGTGCTTTTAAAAAGCATTACTAAATAATGCCTTAGGGCTAGATGATTGTGATACCCAAAGTTTAAAGTCATCCAAAGCGATAGAATTTCAGATTTGGTCCCTACATTTTAAAAGTTTTAATTTAAAATTTTTAATTTAATCATTATTGTCGTTATTAGTTTTTGTCAAATTTTGATAATTTAACATATTTATTTTCTATCAATCATATGCCATATTATATGAAGACAGTCTAATCAAAATCTTAAGTTGATAAATTTAAATAGAAAATACTTACCATTTTAATGATTGAATTGAGATTTTTGAATGAAAAAACGAGAATATTTAATTTTATAATTTTTTAAGTACAATGGCTAAATCTCAAATTTTGCCAAAGTATAGAATATATTTTAACCAGAATCTCACTTTCTTCTTACTAGGGGTATATTCGATTTAATTTAGTTCGATTTTTGGACAAAAATTAAACTAAATCATTCCATTTGATTTTTGACTTTTGAAACCAAAAGTATATTGAATAAAAATCAAAATATCTGAAACTAATAATTGTAATTTGGTTTAGTTCGATAGTTTTTAACAAATTTGGGCTTTATAAAATAAAACAATATCACATTGTTTTGGGCTAAAAAAATTAATATTGTAATTCTTAATTTTTTTTCCATAACAATCTTACTACATTCTCTAAATTCATTTATATATTTATAAAATAAATTAAATAATTAAATTAATATCTTAATCATCTATAAAATCATTAAAAAATCATTTTAAGTTAAGCTATTAAATTAAATCATTCAAAGTTGTGAAAAAAAAAAAAGCTAATACATAAATAATTCATGTACCTAACATTTTGCTCTGTAATTTCTTTTAATTAGTTTAATTAGTTGTTAACTTTAATTAGTTATAACTAAATCATAACAAAGATATATTTCTATATTCTCAATGAATAATGATCAAGTGAGACACAATTTATTTAGTTCATATTTTTTTGATAAAGAATAATATAAAATTTATGATTTTTCATATTTGAATCGAATCATAGGTACTGGGCATTGTGATTTAATATATTTTTCTATTTTCCATGAGCATGTTGATTTATTGGCAAAGAAATGAAAAGATAGATTTATTATTTCATTTCAATTGATTAAAGATCAAGAGAAAGAACTAATGTTGCATTCCCATTCCGGTACCTCGATAGAAATACCCATAAATGGTATTTTCCGTAGAAAATACATTCTTGCTTTTGTTGATGATCCTCGATACAGAAGAAAGAGTTCAGGAATTACTAAATATGGGACTCTAGGGGTGCATTCAATCGTCAAAAAGGAGGATGTGATTGAGTATCGAGGAGTCAAAAAGGTTAAGTCAAAATACCAAATGAAAGTAGATCAATTTTTCTTTTCATTCCCGAGGATGTGCATATTTTATCTGAATCTTCTTCCATAATGGTACGGAACAATAGTATCATTGGAGTTTATACCCAAATCACTTTAAAGACAAGAAGTCAAGTGGGTGGATTGGTTCGAGTGGAGAGAAAAAAAAAAGATTGATCTGAAAATTTTTTCAGGTGATTACATGATAATATTTTTCATACTTTTTTAACCTTTTGACAAGACACATATACCTTACACACACAAGTGCTCGAACCCGTGTCTCATAGGATGAACAACATTTTTTTTATTACTGGAGTCACTCATTAAGTTCAGTCTCAAATTTTTTATATATTTGAATAGATTTGTATAGATTTCATCTTGAGAGTTGAAAGCATTTATCTATTTATTGATAAATTTATTATTTCAGAGAATATTGAGTGTATAAATAAGTTTATTGCTTAGTTTACAACTTAAATTTTCAAGATGAAATTTAAAAGTGAGTGATTTAAATTTACTTAAATAATTATTGTATTAAATTTAAAATTTAATGATTTCATAAACATAGAAAAATCGAACTTCATAAATAACTTGATTCTATTTTTGTTTGTTGTTATCGCAATGCCACTTTCACTAGGCACTGTGGCCACTACTTTCATTTGTACAACCTGTTCTTCTTGCAATTATCAATTGTAGGGTTCAACAAATATTTTATTAACTTATTTAAAAATTTCAATATAGTAATACTAATAATAATTGAAATCTTCATATAGTTAATATAAATTCAAAATAATAAGCAATTAACATAATTACAATATTAAAACATTTGTAAAAAATACAAAAGATTGATATATTGTAAATTAAAATTTTTACAATTCAATTTTTATTTTTTCTTAACATTCAATAAATTGACCATAAAAATATAACAATAATTAAAATTTACTATTTGAAAAAAAAAAGCAATAAATTTTTTATTTTATTTTTTGGTTAATGGAAAAATTAATAATTTAAATATAAAATAATTAAAAAATAAAAAGACATATCCTAAAAATGTAGAGATTTTTTGGGAGAATATTTGTATAGAAGTCAAATTATGTGAAATTTATGGGAAAATAAATTCCAAACAAAAGTAAACAGAGCAGAAGGCACTCGAAAAATCCTCTCCAAGGACTGGACAAGGAGATCGGAAAGGAAAGTATAAGCGACACAGTCCAAAAGGAAGAGCGAGCCAATGTGAAGCCCACAATAAAGTAGTAGTAAGACAAAAACGAGCTGAGCAGCCTCCACATTCCCTTCCCTCACATCTACTCAACTCTTCAGTCCTCCGAATTTCCCCTCTTCCATCCCAATTTCCATAGGTTCGGTCTTTTTTATTTTCTTTTTAAATTTTGGCGTGCTTTCCATTTTTTCTTGATCTAAGATTTTTGGGTTTTCTTTGGTTTCCCTGTTTGTTTGTTTTTTAATATTGATTATCAGTTTTCTATGCGGACTTTGAGTTGCGTGTTAAGTTTATGATTCAGTTGCTTTGCTTTAGATTCTCTTTTTTTCATCTTCATGCCTGCATATTTGTTTAATTGAATTGCCGCTCTGGGTTTGACTGTATTTGGACTTCCAATTTTTTTTAATTATTAGTGTTCTTTTCCTAGACCTTTTACTTATTCGTATGTATTTTCTTATATCTTTATACCTACATCGAATGCACTAGGTTTTCTTTTTCTGAAAAAAGATTTTGAGATTTGACCATTTGAGTAATTAGACAGATTTTGGAAATTTGGTGTTTTAAAATGATTCTATTTGAACATTTATGTTTTGTTATTGATTGTTCATTTAATACTTGCTAGTGTTAGTTATAATTTTTCTCATGCATTCCGCAGAATTGGTTAGTGCTAAATTTTAGGATTTTTGTTTGTGTGTGTGTGCGTTTACATTTTTTTATATTTGTTAAACAATGTATGATGTACTATTTTTGAACCAGATTCTTGATTTTATCTACTTCCCTTCTTGCAGCAACTGTTCTTTGTTTCTATCTTGCATTAAGGCCCTGGATTGTGCAGAAACGACAAAACACAGTTTTCTATGAAAAGGAAGTGGTTGTGAACTGTCTCTTTGTGTGGAGATACTGTTGCTTCTTTTCAATGGTTTAGCAACTTGCAATGGGGAGATTGGCTTTTTTGGAAGACTAAGGTTATGCATCGAAGAAATAAGATACTGCTTTGATTGAAGTGATCTTATTTAATTCTATTTGATTCATGATGGGTAAGGAAAACTTGCCTCAACCAGTTAATGGAAGTGTCAGAAATGATAGTTGCTCAAATGCTGACATTGATGATTCTGGAACTTATTCGCGGTATAGTCTAGACAAAGAGGCAGGTTTGCCCACTTGTCGTGTGTGCCAGTGTTCAGAATCTGACAAAAGGGGGGATGCTGCTTTAGGATTTTTGGGCATCACTCCTCCCTTAGCGGAAACAGTTAAAAGCAAAGGAGAAGCTAAGCCTGATACTGAAGGAGTTCAACAAGATGTTGAAAGTGATGAGTCTCATTCTAAGAGTCTTCGGAGAGAATCTGGGTTTGTTGAGTTCATAAGCCCTGAAGGAGAGGTTTTCATCTGTAGTACTGATTTAGAAATGGGCTCCTGTCATCATCAGGATGCATTAATTGAACTTGGTTGTTCTTGCAAAAGTGATCTTGCTCTAGTGCATTATGCTTGTGCTCTCAAATGGTTTGTTAGTCATGGATCTACTGTTTGTGAGATCTGTGGAAACCCCGCAAAAAATATCAGGACTTCCGATTTTAAGAAAGTTGTGGTTTCTTTGAAAGACTATGAAGCATTGAGAGAAAGGACTGCTAGTGGTGATCCTAATCCTGCCCAAATTCTTTCAAGTTCAGGTGTAGACCCTGATGCTGTTGCTGCTATTCGGAGGCAACGACTAAGTGAGATTTCATTGTGGTTCAGTCCACATAGTAATAACAACAACAATAATAGTTCTTCTGCAGTTTCACAGGTTGTTTCTGAACAACCCCCAAATACTGTCACTGAAGAAGTTGCTCCCATTGAAAATCCTGCAACCAAATGGGCTGTGGAAGGTACTGGAATTCTGCTTGCTACAGGCCTACTTACTGTTACGCTTGCATGGCTCATTGCACCTCGTGTTGGAAAGGTATTTTGTGATAAATGCTCATCTAACAAGCTAAGTTGTTTTTCCTCTGGATAAAGAAATTCAGTATATGAAAAATCAGCTCGCATTAATTAGAAAACCTTTAACAGTGTGCTTGTGCATGAAAATTTACAGAAGCTCCAATTAATTTTCCCATTCTAAATCAATGCGAGAAGTGATTATTGTACTAATTAATTAACAGGAAATGCCTTATTAGAAAGAAAATGTTTTTCTGTAAGAGAGGAAATATCTCTATCTAATACGCAATCAATCTCTTCCCATACTGAGTTCTTTATGAACATTCTCTATACATCCCAACAAAATCTTATGTTCACGCTGTATACTTCCATCTATTGCTTTTGTTATTTTTTCTGTATTATCCCTCTGTTCTAGTTAGAAGAATATCTATAACATTGAGAGTGGTGGATTTGATACTGATCTCCTTTAATAGTAATTCAAAATATTCTGCATCTTATAATATTCTTCTATGTAAAAGGCTGGATTAAATATACTTGTATGCTCTCATAATATATGGTTTTGGACAATTTGGTGTGGTTTAGACTTGTGTGGCATTTGTTTTTGGACTAGTTACTTGGTTGAAGGCCTTGATTAGTATAATGATTAAGTATTAACCAGTTTCCTAAGATTTTTAAGCATGAGGTTCTTGAAAAAGACTGAATCATTGATATTGGTTCAAGTTCAGGATACAGGATAGGTGTTTCACGGATATGAGGGCATAGGCATTGGTTATTGGACAGAGACATGTAAAGCATATTCTTTCCTTTTACATGTCTATAAAGAAATCTTGGTGTGTAAAGAAAGAGAGAGAGAGAGCGAGTACCCTTGATGCAAAGAGAAAATGGTGAACTAGGAGCTGATCAGATTTCTTGCAAAAATCTATTCTTCCTTAGTTAAGTTTAAGAATATCTTATAGTTATGCTAAATGCGATTCACTTGTAGAATTTAAACCAAGAGAATGTGAATATCAATCCAATCCCACACAAGTACATACAAGTGGCAGTTGATTGGTGATACCTAAATTTATTCAGATGTCTCACTTGTAAACCCACATCGGCATCCTTTGTTAGTAATTGCTGCGGTCTAAAACATAAATTATGTCATTAGTTGGTTCTTTATCCCCTTTTCTTTATTTGAAACTATATGCCACTCTTTGTTTATCTTATAATTATCCAGTGCTTTACTTTGTATTATAATTATTGCGTGCTTTATTTTTATGTGCCACTCATTGTTTTGCAGAAAACGGCTAAGAGTGGTCTTCATATTCTTTTGGGAGGCATTTGTGCTTTAACAGTTGTGGTCTTCTTTCGCTTTGTAAGTAACTTGGATGTCATATCTGTAGTTGTTTGTGTTCTAAACTCATATGCATTTTGATTTTAGTAAATGTTGAATATATTTGGAAGTTGATACACGATGTGTTCTTTATGTTTCTGTTCCTTGACAAACAATTATCTTGATAAACTTAATTATACTTTTACTATATCTTCAGAATTGGCATGCCATTATTTTGATGCTTTGTAGTTCCGTACCAACCGTTGAGTAATCTGTTTTTGTCCTTTGAGGTTATTGTAAGCCATACTGAAGCAGTTATATTGAAAAATTTGAATTAAACTTTTGCTCAACCTTTACAATAGGCATGATATTGATAGAATGATGCAGTCTCATCATCATTACCTTAAATTTGAAATTATATCTGATGCTGAAAACATTGCCCGTTTATATATCTAAGGAAATATGTTGCTGTCAGGTTCATGTGTTGTGTGCCAGGTTGAGCATTTTCAGTTGAATTCTGAATTTGAGTTAGTCATATATTTCATTTGCTTGTGATATTGGGATGCATAGTCTTTATCTTTATTTTTATTTGTAGTAGATTTCAGTTGAGATAACGTTTTGTATAAACTGGGTGGTAATTGCAGATTGTGCTGACAAGGATTAAGTATGGACCAGCTCGCTATTGGGCGATATTGTTCGTCTTCTGGTTTCTTGTGTTTGGTATATGGGCGTCAAGAACACACGGTGCTCATACAACATGATTTGTTGATATATGATACATGATGATGCATATAAGTTCACTGTATTCTTTCTTTACTGCTGGTCCTACATAATAGTGGAAGTGGAAAAATATATGGGATTTTATTCAAGACATCATAAATGGCTGCCATTTGAGCAATGAGTTGTGGATAAGGTAAAATTTATGTGTACAATTATGTTTAGCCTAATTGACCCTTGAAGGGAATGTGAATTTTTTTTTTCTTGTGGGTCAGTTTTGACATTTTTCACTGACGATTGTGCCATTTAAGCTTTTAGACAAGTGAATTGAGAAGTGAAAAGTTGGTGTTGCTTCCTAGTGGTTGGGTGAAAGAACAAGGGAAGTGGAAAGTTAGATAAAGTTCGATTGCCATTAGCTAATATTCTTGTTGGATTTACCACATCAAGTTGGTCTTAAAATAGGTACCAACTAACCTAGCTGTTGTTTATAACCAATTAAATCCTCCAAGTTCCTAATCTTTTGTTTTTGGTTCGGATAAAATGTTGATTCATTCAAGCCATTAAAGTAAGTGTAACAGAGAAGGGAGGTCATCATCACCTGCTCAACTCCGAACACGTTTCATTGTATCATAACGTAGATGAGTTAGCAAATGGGCTAAGTCATTTTAGAGTGAATGTAGTTTGGATGTGTTTTTATTATAAGTATAGGATCAAATGGATAAATTTAGTTCATGTATTATTAAAAAGAATCAAATAAGTTTAATTTTTAACATAGTTAATATTTACTGTGTAAAAAACATGTCATTTAGTATTTAATAATGTTATATTTTTAAAGCTTTTTATGATTTTATAGATGTATTTTGTTTAAAGTTGAATTGTAATGAAAATACAAGTTTCCTGCCTTTTTAAAAAAAGAAAATACCAACTTTTTTTCAATTTTACTTCATTGGATTCTTTTTAATAGTAAATTAATTTATTTAATAGTAGAGAGATTAAATTGATCCAATTTTTGTAATAAAACTTTGGAAGTATTATTGTCACGGGGTTAAAACTTTTGTTTCATAATTCGTGTGGCTTTAGGCGATTTTTAAGGTTCAAATTTTCCTAAGTTAACTTAATTCCTGTAAAATGAGAATTCTCAATATAAATTCTTCAAGGCATCGAAAATAAAGCGAAAGCAACTCAAAACGAAAGAATAGAAAATGTCACAGAAAAATTATGCACCAAGTTGTTTGAGTAAAAGCTCTCAAATGAAATCTATAACTTTGAAATATTACAATTGAGTGACTACAAATGAGGGAAATGTTTCTATTTATAATTGAACTCTCCAAAACTAACGGTATGGATTGAGTTACATCGACGGTCAATATTAAAGTCTATCTACAATTGAGATTCTTAAGATTATAAGATTATAAAATCAAATCTTATTATATTATGTATATTTTAAGATTAGTTTTTCTGTTTACCATAATAGCCCTAAATTTCCCTAAGAGTTTCACTTGACCGATCTGTAGTTCAACTCCTTGTGCTACTCCCACAGTTGGGACGTCTTTGAAATTTACCACTTTGATCTTCTTGGTCGATTTGCCAATCAAGTGACCAAATTTGCCCACGACTTTCTTCGATATGAATAAGTCTGATGCCCCTGTATTAATAAAAGCACAGTTTCTTTGACCAGCGATGTTGATGTCCATATACATCAATCCTTTTTGCTTGTGTTGTGATCCCTCTTCGCTTTCGTAGAATTAAGTATATTGACCTAAGCTTTGAAGTAGTGGCAGAGCCAAAAAAAATTTTGTGGAGGGGCTGGAATTAAATTGGATATTTTTATAATAGTACAAATATAATTTCCTCATTTTAATAGCCTATATCTTTATTATTTTTAAAGGGTTAAATTAAATTTTTATCATTTTTGAGGGGGCCAAATTGTAAATTTACCATTAATAATTTAAAATTTTATAAATTATAAAGGACCTAAATTAAAATTTTACCATTTTAAGGGGGCTATAATATATATACAATTGGGAAAATTGCAAAAATCTTAAACCTTGATAGGCCTACTTATATTTTTGGGAGGGCCATAGTGTAAATTTATAAAGGACTAATTGGAATAAAATAAACTTGGGGGGGCCATGGCCCCCCTAGGCCTTAAGGTGGCACCGCCCCTGCTTTGAAGCCTCACTCTTTGGCTCCTCTTCAATTTTTTTATTGATTGTGAACAACTTAGATCGCTCTAGACCGTCTTACATCCTATGTGGACCATTAAAAAAGAAGCACTTTATTAGCTTCTTCTCACTCTCTCTGACTCTCTTGGCTTCGACAGAATGCACGATCAAACCAAGTCTCATTGTTGTTCTATCTGGCTCATCATCACCTTCGATGTCAAAAAGTGTAGATCTTTTTGGACAGTCCTTCACAAAGGAAGCATTTCACTAGCCCTTTCGGTTTGTTGTTGAGTTTTCACTTCTCATTATGTGGTCTCTCATTACCACCATTCTTACCATTTTCACCGCTGTCATTTTCATCTTCCTCATGATCTCCCCCACCATTGCTTGTCTCTTTGGGCTTGAAAGACTCGAACTTGTCTTTTCTTGGACCAAGCTCGACAAAAGACTCTGCCTCGATCACTACAGTAAGCTCAGTGATACCTTGTTGACGCAACTCTTGCTTCGCCCGAGGCTTCAACCCATCCTTAAACCAATAGAATGTTTCTTTCTCACTCAAGTAAGAGATTTGAAGCATCAACTCACTAAAAATTTTAACATGCTCCTAAACAGTACCTTATTGTGTAAACCGATGCAACTTTACTCGAGCCTCCTTCTCGACATATTATGGGAAAAATTGCTTCTTCAACTCTCTTTGGAACTCCTCCCAAATCTCAATTGCAATCCCACCACATTTCTCATCTGTGGCCCTACGACGTCACCATAAAAGAACGACATTAGTAAAATAGATTGAAGTAGTGTTTACCTTAATGACATCATCCTTAATGGCCATTGCACGAAAGTATTATTCCACTCCTTAGAGAAAGTTGTCCACGTCCCTTACGAACCTCGTCCCCTTGAACTCTTTTGGTTTGGGAACATTTATCTTACGTTGCTTTGATCCCAAAGCCAACATCTCATTGCTCAAAGCAACTTTATACATAGTGAGCTCCCCCTTGAGCTCCTTAATTTATTCCTTCAAGGCCATCAACATGGCCTCGAGGGCATCATCCCTCATTGTCAGCTTATCAATGATAGAATAAAACATCCCCTGCATCGTTTCCACATTGGAATTGATAGACTCCAACACAAATTTCCTGAGTTGCTCTATCATTGAGTCTAGCTCATCAGTGCACCCCTCGACTACCTCAAGTGTCTCCCTCAAATCCTCTGTGGACTCCTCGAGATTGACCACTCAACTTTCCAAAGCCAACAACATTTTTCTCAATTAGCTAGCTTTTTTGGACCTCTCGCGGGTATCCATAGGCTCAATCTGATCTTCTACTCCTTTCATCATCTCGAATGATGCCTTCGAACCTTAGCTCGAATACCAACTATCACGGGGATAGAACTTTGGTCTCGCAATCCTTGTGGCTTTAAGTGATTTCTTGGGTTCAAATCCGCCTAAGTCAACCTAACTCTCCTAAAATGAGAATTTATAATAGAAATTCTCCAAGGCAACAAAAATAAAACAGAAGCAATTCAAAACGAAAAAGCAACGAAATAACAAAAAAATGCCACGAAAACTATGCACACAAGGTGTTTGAGTAAAGGCTCTCAAAGCATTTCAATTACTTTGAATAATTACAATTGAGTGATTACAAATGAAAGGGAATACCTCTATTTATTGGTAAGCTCTCCAAAACCAACAGTACGAATTAAGTTACATTGGCGGCTAAGATTAAAACCTATCTATAATTTAGATTTTTAAAGGATTTTTAAGATTACAAAATCAAATCTTATCAAATTACATATATTCTAAGATTAGTTTCTTTATTTACCATGGTAACCCTAAATTTCCTTAAATGCTTTATTTGGTCACCAAAACTTTAAGTAAATGCATGTTTCACGAATCAGGTCAATTTTAATGGATCAAATGAGTCCTATTTCATCAACTGAAGCTTTAATTCACGACCATGACACTTTCACCACCATTTTAAATATCCTAATACAAGTAGGACCGAGTTATATAATTTATATATATCTTTAATAATGTGAAAATCATGTGGATTCTCTTCAAATTTATTAAAACATAAATTTCATCATGTGTAAATTATATTGAGATCTATTCAGGTTTAAACATGAAGATATTTTAGTTATCAATCCATTGAGCTTTTCTAATGTTTGATTCTAATTATTATTATTAAGACCCGTATTGTATTTGTAATTGTGAAAACAAGGTAGAAGAATAAGCATCCACAATAGAGTCACAACTTAATCGCATAATTGTTGAATTCGAACCGAATCAAATGATCAAATTCAAAATCGACTGATATACTAATTCAAATAAAGAGATTGAAATGGTTTTTGAGAGAACAACTTTGAGCCGAGTTTTATAATTTTTATAAATTCTTAAATAACTTAAATAATTGAAATTTGACTAACAATCATACCAGTCAAACCGAGAATGGGTGATCTGATCAATTTAATCACCAATCCAGCGCCAAAAACCATGCTTAATTATTGGTAAGCTTACCAGAATTTTCCAAGCAAGTCCAAACATATAACCGAGTTCTTTTCACCTCCTTCAACACTAGGAGGATTGAGAAAGAATGGACTCCCGTTACAGTCTAGCTTTTGGATCATAAACAAAAACAAACTTATTAAATGGAGAATGAACACTATATCAGAATCCCATGCATGTACGACGATCAAAGCAACTTTGCTTGTTAACTACTTCTGAAAATGCCATGATTACAACTCAGTCAAATCCTTTGATCATATTCTTCAGTCTCCAAGAAATTAAAGATGTCATACTTTTTGGGTCCAACATCTGGAAATCATGATGCCTCAAAGGGTTTATATAAATACACATTAACAATGGATCCTTGATTTTCTAGTTCAATTTCATAAAAGGAATGGTGTAAGTACACTCCACCATCCTCAAAAGTTCAGCCCCATCATTGAAAATTTTAGCACGTGTGAGATGTCTACATGAAAAATTGAGTATTATGAATTACAGATAAAGTGCAATGGAAATGCCACCTAAAATGACAAATTTCATCATAAACTTTCCTATTAAGAGGCAGATCCATATGTGTGCAAAATCTAATACATGCATGCTTGTATCCAATTATTGTAACTTACATTCCCATTACAATATATATAACATTCTAGGATTTCATCTTCCTCTAAAGCTTGAGGTTGCATAGAAAAAAGGATCCCAAAGGAAAGAAATATATCAAATATTTCCTCCAAATTTGTAAAAGTACTATGGAGGCCCCTATACTAGGAGTCAAACCGCATTTTGCCCCCTCTACTTAAAAAATTGGCAAAATTTCTATTAAAAATTTGATCCATTCGTGAACTAACCTGACTGATGAAATAACTATACAATGACGTGATGTGTCACATGTACCTCATGTTGAGGTACAGTGACCAGCTTTTAAGAGTAGAAATGAATGAAATTTTTCATAAAAATGATCAATTCACTCTTTGATCTAATGAATAGGGATTGACCATTTTTTGAGTAAAGGGGGCAAAATGCAATTTGACTCCTAATATAGGGCCTCCATGTCCACAGTACTTTCACCCATCCAAATTCCTCTAATTCAAGGAGGCAATGATCCTCTTTATTCAAGATCATTGCATATTCTACATTGAGAGAACAAAGAAACTAATCTAGCATTTCCCAACAAGATGCACGAACTCCACCTGCAGGTAGTGTATATTTCATGGCAGACATATAGGCATGCATAGAAGGAATTTCTAGCCTTACTACAATAAGGGTGCAATTAACCCTTATTTCCCTCCATCAATACAAGCAGCTATTCCTTTTCATGCTAATCATTCCACTTGCTACTCTAGTTCAACAAACCCCTTAATTTTATTATGCTAGGTTTTAACCGACAGTAGAAGACAGCTTCACCTCTGAGCAGACCCACCGATTGAGTTAAAAGGACTTTAACTAGTTTCCAAACCACAGGCAAACAAGCTGGTCTCAAAACAAAGCTAAACCCAGCATATGAATCTTAGAGCAAAGGGATTAACCACAAGAATCATTCTATGAACAAGACCTTAAACAGTGATTAGAGGCAGATGTCATGGGAAATTCTACAAATTGCTTTAACATTGGAGTGAGTTAATAGTGTCTGGATGAGTAAAATTAACATTTACATAAACTAGCAAAAAAAAAATGAAGATAAACAGAAAAAGAAGAAATATAAAGGCATACCCATTTTGATTTTCTTTTTTACCCAAGATAAAAAACATCATCAGTCATCAAAACAATATACTGCAAAATCTTCAAAGGAGCATTCCTGAAATCCAACGAAGGCAATCTCAGCTCTCTTATCCTGTGTTCCCCATTGCCTCTTCCTCCACGAACACGACCAGAATCCACTTTTCTGAACAAGTGAACCGATTTGGTAGCGGTATTAAGGGAATCCAGAGATGGGTTTTTCCTTGTACTGTAAAGGGTCCATCCCATTCCAGTTAAAGCCCTTGAAAATGACTGCATGGACTCGATCCTATCGCCTGTCCGCCTTGAAAACAGAGAGATGGAGCAGCAATCCCAGTTGCGGGCATCATCGGATTTGGGGTCATAATCCGAGCCGGTGGTGATAAAGACCAGCTTGAAAAGACCTTTAGAAAGGGAAACAAAGGATCGAAGATGGGAAAGGGATGAGGAAGAGAGTGAAGGGAAGGAAATCAAAACAGCGCCAGAGGGTAAAGGCATGGAGAAAGAAGAAGAGAGAGACAAAGCAGAGGAAGAAGCAGATGAAGAAGAAGCAGAAGAAACAGAGGAAGAAGAGGAAGGCGAAGGAGAGGAAGAAGAGAAAGAGAAAATGATGTGAGAAAGGGAAGGAGTAGGGTACAAATCCATACCCATTTCTCTAGCTATGTTGGCCAACCTGTATGTATCACCGATGAGTTCTCTAGTAGGAAGAAAAAGAAGCAATGGGGTTTTGGAATTGGGTTTCGTTGGTTTTGAGGAATGATGATAAAAATTGTAAGAGCTGGGTTTGGAATTGCAGGCATCATTCTCACTATCATCATCTTCTTCTTCATCAAGATCACGGCGGTGGTGATGTCGACGGCGACTGCGGCGGTGACGGTGGTGAGCATTTTGGGAGAGAAGGAGAGGGTGATGTGTAATAGCTTGTCGTACCAACTTTAGTGGGAGAGGGAGCATCTTTTCTTTGCTTTTTGTTCTGTTTTCTTTCTTTAGAGATTTGCATCTATCTATCGATGTTTATGTCTGTAATAAATAGGGTTCATTCTTTATTTTGAAATCTTGACTTAGACAGTAACAAGAAGAACAAGATCCAGACTGATACTTACTTTGACTAACTACTGTTGAAATGGGTCCCCATTGGTGTTTGACGTTGTTGGTCGGCTTTGTCGTGAATCTACTTACCACGCTCCATTGCCATACCTGTACCTATTCAATAACCTTCAGCTTGAAGCCTTGGGTGTTGAACAATGCTGGGCTTTTCACATTTTGATAGCTCTTCAATGAATCATTGCCTGCTCTAAATCAAGATTAGGTTAAGGCCCACATGCCTACTATCTCTATTATATTTCTTTTTAAAATAAAAAAAAGGGTCTCACTTAATAAATTATTTTCTAAGTGAAAGTAGAGAAAGACATGATTATTATGTCGAATCGATTGAATAATCAGTTAGATCTTTATTTATTATGGATTTGGTTAAATTTTTATTTGAATTTTCATATTTCCATAAATATTTTAAAATATTATTTAATGAATTTCTTTTCATCTCCTTCAAAATCATTTTTTACTTCTGTTGATATTGTGTATCAACAATAGTATAATGAACATTGACCAAACAGGCCACCCTCCTTGCCTCCATTTTTGAACCTCGTTGGCACCTCGTCCACGACATCTACAAGCTTGATTTCGCCAATGACCTTGATCTTTGAATTTGCTGATGGAAATAGGCTCGTGCAACCTTGAACATAAAGAGCTCTGCTGGGGACCCACAGTTTTGGTTTGAGGAATGACTTATAAAAATAACCCAAATTTCCGTAAAAAAAATGAACCCTTGCTCATCTTCCCATCAAAATTTCACAACAAATTGAAGAACCCTTGTTCATCTTCCATTAAAACCAACGAAACACAATGCAAATCAGGTTTATTTCCAATCGTCTGCACGTTGAAACCCAGCACCCAGAACCTGAAAGCATGACTACGGCTGTTATATACACAGCCCTTAGCTCCTATAGAGGCACATTAGGACCATTCAAACCGATTCCTTGGAGGCCAGTGTGGAGTTTAGCATCTGCAACACCATTTTCCAGTCATGAAATCAAGAAACCCGGAGATGTTTCTACATGAAATCCGACCATTTTCAGGCAACTCAGACCTTTGGTACTCATAATGGTGATTCAATGATCTCTGGTTATGCTCACAATGGCGATTCAGGACTAGTTTAGCATTGTTTTTGAAAAGAGTTTTTAAAAAGTGCGGTAGAAAAGTATTTTTGAGAAGTGTTTTTGTTTAAGATTTGAGTGTTTAGTATTACTGTTAAAAAGTATTTTTGAAAAATAAAATGTTCATTTTAGACATGATATTATAAAATAATAAATATGTATTTTAAATAATATTCAAATTAATTTTTTTGAAATAATGTTCAAATTAATTAATATTATGATATTTTAGCAAAAGTATAAAAATAATTTATTATAACTTATTATTAATTTTTTAATATATGAAATATTAATTTTAAATATTTCTAAATAATTAGTAATCATTTATAAAATTTAATTAAAAATACATATATTATATTTTAAATATTTAAATATAATCATTAAATATTTTTTAATTAGATACTAACGCGGTTGTATTATTTTAAAAAATATTTTTGGATTAAATTTGAATATATAGTCCATATTAAATATTTACATAACATAAAAAAACATAAACCTAACAAATTAAAATATTACATGCATTTAGATTAAATTTTACAATATAAATCAGTATAACAAATACATATAGTTGAAAGAGAATTTTGATTTACTTGCGGTAAAGAAAAAAAAGAAGAGAAATTCGAAAAAAAAAATTAAGCAACAGAACAAATATCACCTTTGAAAAAAAAAGAGAAGGATAAAGAAGGATAAAAAAATAATTTTATAATTAAAATGACTTTTGGCCTCAAAAAAGCTACAAATTTTAGCTTTTTGAACGGTAAAAAAATACGGTAGAAAAGTGAGAAAAAGCATTGCACTGTAGGTTGTTTAGTATTGCTTTAATCCAAAAAACACTTTTTGGGTGAAAAGTGATTTTTGAAAGCACAACTAAACACACCCTCAATGAAGGCAATCCAACTTTTCGAGCACCAAAAAACCAAAGGGGGTGCTAGTATTAATTTATAGGAATGCATCATATCGGAAGCCTTTTGTCTCGAGTGGAAGCAACACCACTATTTTTTCTGTAAGCCTTCCCCATACATTTGGAAGCAAGGTCACTTTATTATTTTCTGTAAATCATTCATGTGTCTGAAAGCAGGATCACTTTATTATTTACTGGGTTGTCATACTTGTTAGCAATCTAGTTGAGTCACCATACTCATTAACAACCTAATCAAGTTGTCACATCTGTCATCTTTTTGTAGACATTTATTCAATATGACTCGTCAAAAATTAAGGCCAAAAGCTACCTTCACTACCATTATTTATAACAATGGATAATCCTCCCCGCTCACATTTTGACGGATATTATACACTTCTTACGTTTTATATTATTAACGGACAGATCGCACCTCCTACATCTTATATTGCCAACGGATCACTTGAACCTCTTTTATTTTTCCTGTCCAATTATCGTTTTCATGATATACATACGACGCGTCTCCATAGTATAAATTTGAATTCTCTAATTGACAATTGCATCACTCGAGTGTACATTATACATTTTCGAATTGTCAAACCAATGGGCATACCACTTTAAATCACAAAGCAAAATTATGCGAGTCAACTATAAATAGAAATATCATCCACAAACACATTATTATTAAGGATATGAATGAATTTCAATAGCCTTACAAGGTATCATATATTCTTGGGACATCTGGCCAATAAATTATACCCTCCACCCATTACTTGCAACAACTACCACCAGCGAAGATAACTTGCGGATGATCTTGAAGCACAATCACTTTATAATCTACTTCTCGATTGGGAGAGACTATTGTTATATCCCTACTACAATTTTGACCCGATTGGGCCCCCACCCCTCCTATAAGTACCTCAAGGTATCGCTTAGTAGGGAGACTCCACTCCATACAAAACTCTAATATGCTAAGCATTCATCTTGAGTTTCTCTACCTGTTCGACTCTCAACCCTAGAATAGGTGAATTGGACTATGGTAATTCAACTATGGTAATTCAATAATTAAAATTTCAATATAAAAGCAAGGATGAATGTGGTTGCTATTCTCGGCTAAAAATATAGTCATTACCCTAGCTTAGCTAAACGATGAACATATTTTCTTGATTTGTAAACATATTTAAACTCATTAAACCTAAAGAAAATGTAATAATAAAACACATTCCACTTAAAAAAATTCATATTTAATCACGGTAAAAGGGATAAACCATAAAAAAAGATTAATATTGTAAACAGTAAAAATTAAACCCACACCTAAGAGTATGGCTTCCATAGTATAGGAATTTCATCTCTGAAACCAATGATTGCGCCACATCCCCCAAGGGCAGCGTCTAAGTTCAGTTTCAAGAAACCACGTGGTGGTCTCAACTACCCATTTCTTCGTAAAAACCCCCCTGTAAGCTGATCTAAGGAGATATAGGTATTGGAACATACTAATGGCAGCCCACGCCCACCCCTCATTGCCTACAGCCATGTCGACCAAGTCTCCTTTCCACGATCGAGAACATCCACATCTTTATCGATAAAACGCGGCAACGAACCAACCTTTGAAAGCTTTGTTGCAGCCTCAACATCAATAGGGGCGAACGGTCTTAGTCCATCTAACTAAGTGGTATATTATCATTTTTAGTCCTTTTATAGTTATAAAGCATTTAACTTAAGCTTTTCTTTCAAATTTTATTTTGGCCCAATACTGATTTTTTTGGTTTGGTCCCTGATCACACACCCAGCCTGTTACCAATCTGCCATCGTATATCATCCCTAATTATTTATCCAACTCTCTAAGAGACTTCTCCAAAAAAAAATAAATTAGAGGCTTTCTCAGTGCATGTGATGCTACGAATTACTTACGTTTAAAAGAGAGATGGATTAAATGGATAATGACTTTTAAATGTATTTCATGCATGAAACTCCGTTATAGGCTTTGGATATGTCCAAGTTTCATGGTCATTTTCTCTTTTCTACCTCGACTGCAATCTATGATGATGAGGTACAAAAACAATTTGATTGGCAGAAATGACATAAATAAACTTAGAGATAATCTTGTATAAAACAACATTACATTAGTAGTATGCAACTTTCTTCACATCTTCATTAATTAATGTCACAGACCAACTCACACTGCTGACAACTTGATGATGGTTCATCAAACAATGCTCTTCATAGCTCAAAACATCGTCACCCTATACTGTCCAGGAGCTTTTATCTGAAACATCTCCTTGCTTTTACAAATTTTTTCTTCTCAAGAGATATAGTCATATCAATGTTCATTAGTCATATTTGCAGTTATCTCATCCAATGATTTTCTCACCTCCATAAAATTTCCTTGTTTCCAGTTCCAATATGATATTATTTTATGATTACGACCACATGCTATAGCCACTTCACTTTAGATGATCGCTTCCATAATATCTAATTCATTTAAATTTTACCAATATCTATCATTATATATAGGGAAAAGATTGTAAGAAATATAGATATATGAATTTCAAGATTTTCATTTTCATTTGATTTTTTCAAAATGAAAATATCGATGTGACATAAAACTATTAAAAAAAAGATATAAATGACGTGACATCCTTTCTCATCCATGTCATCTATATCTGCACTGCATTATTTATAGTATATTTTAATTGTTTAATTGAATTGGTGTCTCTCACCAATTGAGTTACACCTTAGTTGTAAATTATCAAAAACTTGAGAGTATTTTCACCAACAAAGTAACAAATATTATTTTAAGAGTTTTTTGTTATTTCATATTTTTTTATAAAATACATACGTAATGATGAGATTTGAACTTAAAACATCATAATTTTTATCTTAACTTTAATATTTCAACCAAAGCCTCATTTAACTTTTATATAAATTATTTTTATAATTTTTTAACCGAATTTTTTTTACCAATATCGTGAGTATGTCATAATCTAATACTATTATTAAATCCTTAACTAAGTTGACTTGATAAGTTAATCAAGTTCCAAAGCTTCCAAAACCATACCAGTGACCCAACCGGTCAAGCCACTGATTGATAAATCGAATTGGTATTGATCCGGTCGATTCGATTAAATAAATCTTTAAAAATCTATAAAAATAAAAATTTTAAAAATTTAGTTCAACCCATCTGTACCGATTCTTGAATCAATGTTGTTTAACAAACCAATACTTTAACATTAGCAAACCCAAAATTTTCTTATCAAACTCCTTATTACCTAACTACCACCTTATTAGATAAGCAATTAAAGGATGACAAATGTGAATAGAAAGTGGGAGACTCCTTCACTCCCAATTTAAGGGATAGTCTCTTCATATGTAGTTATTGATGTATGATATAACATAATAGATGGGCCCATCCATGGAGGTTGAGTGAGATTTAGAATTTAGGTGGGACACATGCGACGCGTGCTTGTGTTTGTTTTCCAACGTTATCTCCACAGCTCTTACAATAATTTTAATGGCGGAGAAACGTCTCTCTAATGCCCCCACTTTTTGAGTTGGGCAAATTACATATGAGAGAGAGGGTGATACCAAAGCCACGTGTTCTTGCATGCGAGACTCAGTTGTGTTTCACTTCAACAAAAGCCAAGCCAACCTTCATCCTTCCTTTCTGCCCATCTGGTTTCAGTAGACTTTGAGTGACCAAATTTTCTGCTGATAACTTGCAGTGTCTCCAGCTGCCATGACGATCGTCTCGCCTGCCCTTTTCAAACACCCTTCCAGGTTTCTTTTCTCTTCTTATATACCCAGACTTTTCAGTTTCTTTACTATTTCCCTTTTGCTTCTCTCTCTCTCTCTCTCTCTAACTTTGTCTATCCTCGCTTTGCTGGTATGTTGTGGCTTTCTTAATGCTTTGCTTAGATTATGCTGTTAATGATGAAATGCAATGCAAGTTTTAAGTGTTAACTTCTGTATATTTGTTTGGTGATATTTTGCTTTGTTCAGTGAATTCTATGTGGAATGTGGTAGGCTGGGAATTGTATATAGTTGTAGTACGTGAATTGAATTGGGAAGGAATGTGCTTTTTAGTTTTGAACAATTGATTATAAAAATTAAGAATAGTTAGAGAATGCCACTAGATTTTCCTCAATTTAAATGGAATTAAGACCCAAACCCCAGTTTTCTATTGGATGCTCTTATTACTGAAACCATCCTTGCTAGGGGAGAAGGCAGCAGTCTCCATTAGCTCAAGTATTTAGTTTCTCTCTCTGTTGAGAGGAAATTTCTGTGAGGGTGAGTTGGGGGGGGGGGGGGTGTAGATATTGCATTTGAATAAAAAGCGTTTAGTTACTGACAAACTGAAAGGTGTTTGACACATGTTAGAGGATCTTAATTTGTACACTATATTGTACTAATTATCACCATCACCAAGACCCTCCATCGAGTTAGTCAATTACATGATGCTTGTAAGGAAGTATACAAGGTCCTTATGGGATTGGTTTGTAGAACAGAACTTCCTTTTAATCTACTAATCTAAGAACCATCTACTTGCTAGACCTGCTGACCTGTGAGAAATCTTAATAACTCCTGGAGCCCTACGACATTTTCACATAAAAGGAAACATGGCTATTATATTGTTTTGAACATTTCATAATTTTCACTTATAAAAGATACAATAGTGAAATGGTATAAAAAGGACTATTTCCTTCCTTTCCCACTCCTTAAACAAACAAGTTATGTAATATATTCTTCCCTTCCCATAACTTCTTCTATTTAGGCTATCAAAACTAGGATAACATATTCCTCACCCTTTCTTTCCCTCATGGTTCCCTAGCATAGAACTAAAACTTCTTTTTGTTTTGTCTCTATGTCTAATTTATGTCATATGTTCGTTCATAATGTCAATTTTTGTTCAAGTACAAATGATTACTGGTGGTGAATGATTATCTTAGATATTATTCCTCTTCCAGCTGCTGCTGCAGTGGTGTGTTTATTCTGCCATATAAATAACAGCTGCTGGTCGTTCAAATTTGTTATTGAGTTTATCACTTGGAGCAATTAACTTAATGCATGGAAAATGAAAGCTTTTATGTAGACTGGATCATTGCTGTATTGGTCCTTTGAGATAAATCCTAGTTTCAAAAAACTAGTTAAATGATAACTTGAGGCCATTTGTTCTGGCGTCATTACTCAAAATGAAGTGTCTAATAATGAGAAACTTGTTTGGTTTAGTCTACATAAATACTGATATACAATTAGCAACTGCATTATTTGCTTTGTTTTCTCACTCATTTTCAGATGTTTCAGATCCTACAGTATTGTCGGTGTTGGTCTTCCTGGCACTTACACATATCGTCACAAATATAAGATAAATCGAGTCAGCTTCTCCAGTTCTATTCCTTCTTCTTACTAGTAATTCTCTCTCTCATTGCACTCATCTTTCTGTATTAATTAGTTTTCATATCTTGATCTCCACCTTCCCTTTATTTCCTGGATTGTTTCTCTAATACATCTGAAAAGTTGTCGTGCAACACTATCAACAACAATGGAGGAAGTGAAGCCGACATTTGATTCAGACAAAGCTGCTGTACTAGTTAACGAGCTAAGGAAAACCTTTAATTCCGGCAAGACAAAGAGCTATGAATGGAGAATATCACAATTGGAAAGCATATCAAAGATGATCGATGAAAAGGAGAAGGAAATTGTAGAAGCACTACATAAGGACCTCTCAAAACCTGAACTTGAAGCTTTCTTATCAGAAGTATGTATTCTTCATTTTATCATCAATTACGTTGCTTGTGTATATTGTTCTTTGTGCCTTTTCTTTTATATTACCTTACAAGTTTCAACTCTTTTTATTTTTAATATCTTGCCTTCAGCTGTCAATTCATTAAATAATTTTTTTGTGTGCTTTCATCAACTTTCAAGCAAAATTGCATAGAAGCTACCAAATTCTGAACCATTAACATCCATCTGTTAACCCTATATAGAGGGGAAAAGTGATTTTTATGTGTTGGGTTCTAGCATCTCTGCAATTTCTGAATCATTTGACGCATATTGGAGGGCATTATATAATTGGCTTCTGGCATCAAGGAAGTCACATTCAGTTGATTATTTCCACTAAAAAGTACAAAGGCTTCTAAATTCTAAGGTGGTATATTTACCTAATGGCAAGGGCTAGAGTGAAATTAATAGTCATCTTAGCTGAAACTACGGGTGCATGATGGTTCTGTTCATCAATTAAGAGATCTGTGCACATGGTGAATCATATCAAAGGTGACATCCGTTGTCAAGTCTTTCTTTCTCCATTGTTAAACCTTTCAAAATTGGCTTTTCTCTTTAGGTCTATGAGTTCTAAGGAAGCACTTGATTTTTAGCCATAAGAGCATGTCCATGATTGAAAGATTAGCATCGTTTTGCATATTACAATTTTTTTAATTCCTTTTTTCTAATTATCTAGTTGACTTTCATTAAAAGAGTTCAACAATTTAGTAATTTGTTGTTGTACAAGCACCAATATACTGGTTCAATGTAAATTCAGACAATTAAGGTTATATTTCTGATAGAGAAAACCTTAATATGTTTAAATTGGGTATGTGGAATTTGGGTTCAAAAGTTCTCGAGCAATTAGAAGCAATAGTAACACATAATGCAAGACCAGAAGAAACTACAATGGTTTGATCTTGCTGGGATATCAATCTATAGGATGCTAAAATTGTATGCCATGCATTTATTATGCTGGAATAACTGACTTTGGTGCCATATGGACTTCAACTTATGTGTGATGTAGATTTTGATGGCAAAATCCTCTTGTAAGTTGGCTCTGAAAGAACTTAAACAATGGATGATGCCACAAAAGGTAACTACTGTTACGGTTACAAATCTTAGACTAAATGTTACTATTTACATTTTGCTTAAGAATTTTAGCGCCTTTTCAGGTTGAAACTTCGTTGGCAACTTATCCATCGTCAGCTGAAATTGTGGCAGAACCTCTTGGAGTTGTCTTGGTCATATCTACCTGGAACTTCCCTTTTTGTATGTTATTTTTATGCTGTTAACTTATTTAAGCTAGTTAAAATGAATCGCCTAAGGTTTTTGGTAAAATCTATTATTAGTTTTGTCTTATGCTTAGTAGTTTCCTTAATTAATGACTCTTTTATTTTGGTAATTTACATTAATTTATTTTTACACGTCTTTACACACACTTCGTTTTACTCAATTCAACTTAATGAGATATACTCACATCAATTTGCATGCTTGCCTCTTGATATCTTCAAAGTTGACTGTTATTATGTCTTCTTCTTTTCTTTCTTGATCAAAACCATTTTGTGTGTTAATCCTATGGGATTTTGAAGAACAGTAATGTTTACTTTCCTTTACCCTTAGTAATTTCTTAATATCATCCATTCTTCCTTTATCCCATCAATTTTAAAGAATTTGAACTGAGATAGTAATGGACATGTGTCATATCTAATTTGTTTATGTATGTATGTATGCACGCAAACAAGTATGGGAAGTGTCCTAATTGTTTTTACAAAGTTGTACCATTGCTTTAGAAACTTCTCTTTCTTTTTTCACTGATGCTGCAATTTGATATAAGGGGGCTTCACAAGAGCTGTTTAGGCTTCTCATATGTATAATTTCAATAGACATCTATAATCAAAACGATATGATATGCCATGTACACATCATTTGTCTTCATAATGTTTAAACTTGGATTCTGCTGCTTTCTTGGATTCTACTGCTTTATTTAGGAAAGTTTACAATCTAAAGGTGCCACTAGGAATTTTCCTTTGTGTATGGAATTGTTCTAAAACATAGCTGATGTTTTGATAGATTTTTTAGAACCATAAAATAATAGACACTAGAAAGCTTCAACTGTTTTCATTACTCCCTTACATTGTGCAAACTGAAATGTTTGTTGGTCCGTCTTCTAGCATTGTCTCTTGATCCGGTGATTGGAGCTATTGCAGCTGGCAATGCTGTGGTCCTCAAGCCATCAGAAATTGCTCCAGCCACATCATCACTGCTTTCAAGGCTAGTAGGGGAATATATGGACAAAACTGCTATAATTGTTGTTGAGGGTGCTGTTGCCGAGACCTCTGCATTACTAGAGCAGAAATGGGATAAGATCTTTTTTACAGGTAACCTATAATCTTCATATGTCTTGATTTCTCCAACTTTGATGCCTAAATTAATTTTCTTTAGTCTTCGTTAGACAGGCTCTACCTTATAGTTCTCTTAGAAAACATTCCAACTTCATTGAGGCTACCTCGTAAATGGTTGGATAAATTCTCAACTTTTATCAGTAAGATAAATATCAAACTCCCTGAAAAAAAAAGGAAAAGAAAAAACATTGTTATGCTCTCAATATAATAGGTTCTTACATTGGGAGATGAATTTGTGATTGAACTGTTCTTGTAATTCCATGGTTATTATTTGTGCTAAATAAATCAAGCTATGCAGTCTCCTTACAGCTGATGAATGTTGTGACCTTTTCACCTAAGCTACGAGGAGTAAAAATGAATCAATGAAATTCTCAAAAAATAAATCAATGAACATTTTGGCTATTTGAGTGGAAGCTGAAAATCCTATGAGCTTCCTTTATATTGCATTGATTGTCAAATGTAAGTTCCTGATTTTTCATAGTTTAATTGAATTCGTAACAATAAAATCTTAAAATACAGATACCTTTACATTGCAGGTGGGGCTAGAGTTGGGCGCATTGTGATGGCTGCAGCAGCAAAGAACCTTACACCAGTAACTCTTGAACTTGGAGGAAAGTGCCCGGCTGTTGTTGATTCCAATGTTAATTTACAAGTGAGAATAGTTCTGTTTACCTTAAGCCATCAATCCATCTTCAGTTTTTCAATTGATCTGATTGTATCAATTTTAAGGTTACGTCAAGGAGGATTGTAGCCGGCAAGTGGGTATGCAACAACGGACAAGCTTGCATTGGTGTTGATTATATCATAACAACAAAAGAACTTGCCCCAAAGTTGGTAAGATTATCAAAGGAGTCAAATTCATTTTAAGGTCATTGTCTTGAAACATGTTTGATCTACAGATAGCAGCTCTAGTGAGTGTAGTGGAGGAAATCTTCGGAAAAGATCTAATGGAATCAAAGGAACGATCCTGCATTATAAACTCATTCCACTTCAAACGTCTAGTAAATCTCTTGGAAGAGGATAAGGTCTCCGACAAAATTGTTTTTGGAGGCCAAAGGGATGAGAGCCAATTGTGAGTTTGATGATTGCCACCTTGTAATTATCTTTTCCGATCTATTCTGTAATCACCGTGTAATAGTTGTTTTTATTATGCAGACAAATAGCTCCAACAATATTGTTGGATGTTCCCGAGGACTCCATGATCATGCAAGAAGAAATATTTGGACCATTACTTCCAATAATTACTGTGAGTTTCTTTTGTTAGAACTGTAAAACTCTAATATAAACCGTAAAATTACATGTAACTTAAGTCATGTTAATATTGATTCTAATGTTTTGCCCTCGCTGTTCAGGTTGAAAGGTTGGAAGATAGCTTTGCTATGATAAACAGAAAGCCAAAACCTCTTGCGGCATATCTCTTCAGTGATGATGAACAGATGAAAAGGAAGTTTGTGCAAAACGTTTACGCAGGAGGAATGGCTATTAATGACACCATTCTACAAGTATTTCCGCTCTCAATAAATTTCATACAGAAAAAGCGATGGATGCATTTTCCTTTTGTCATTTATCTTCCTGTCAAGCATGAGATAGGGATTCCATGATGAATTAATTCTTAAGTTCAATGATTGGCATCCACATCACATCTTCCATTAATGTTTGACTAATCATAAAAAACTGATGAAAACTGAGTCACTTGCATTATACTTCTTTGTTGGTCAGTGGACTTCATAGTGCATCAGAAACATATTATGGTCACTATCAGCATTTGGTTAGAACGAATATATTTCAACTAAACTCTGATTCCTTATTCATGGCAATCATTGCAGGTCACAGTTCCTACTCTACCTTTCGGAGGAGTCGGGGAGAGTGGAATGGGGTCATACCATGGGAAATTCTCTTTTGATGCTTTTAGCCATAAGAAGGCAGTTTTATACAGAAGTTTTGCCGGGGATTCGCCGACTAGGTACCCACCATACACACCGGGAAAGAAAAAGCAAATAAAAGCCTTACTCAGTGGCAAGTTACTTAACATTATGCTTGCTTTACTTGGATTCTATAAAGACTCAGACAATACACACTGATTTGCTCTTCTCTTCTCAATTCATGATTTCTTTGTTAGCTTGCATTCAAGATGAACCCTTCTAGTACTTACAAAGAACTGAGAATGGCAGAATATAGTGAACAATTTGATTATACGTAATTAACAATAAAAATAAAAATAAATATAGGTAAGCTTATTTTATCTTTAATATTAATAATGATATTTATTTGCTTTTTTTTTCTGTACAAGTTTTTGTTTTACATTATTATTTACACATGCGTTTAAATATTTATTAAACAAATTGATTAATATATCATAGAGTATTAGAGCTAGTGGTGCAATCACTTCTAACAAGGGCGAAGCGAAAAAAAATTTTATGGGGTCAAAATTGAATTTTAATTTTTACGATACTAAAAATGTAATTTCATCATTTGAATAATTTATATCTTTATAATTTTTAAAAGATTAAATTAAATTTTTATCATTTTTAGAGGGTCAACATATAATTTTACTTTTATTAATTTAAAATTTTAAAAAATTTAAAAGACTTTAATAAAAAAATTTCTATTTTAAGGGTGACAAGTCTTTGCCAGCCCCCCTGGTTATGCCCTTGACTACTAACCCATGCTAAATTCAACAACCCCCTTAAAGTTAAAAGAAGCTCATAAGCTACATTAAATCGATTGGTATAATTAATATATCATTCGTGTTTGTTTTATAATCTATGAATAAATTTTTTTAAGACCTATAATTGTTTTTTTAAATAATGTTATTTTTAAAATTAAGATGTGAATTCTTTTTTAAAAATATAATATGTCTTATCATTGCAAAGAATGAAAGGAATTTTATTCCTAATAGTATTTAAAAAATTGTGATATAGTATTTAATTTAGACATGAATATCAATTGAGTAAATGAAAAGTAGATAATCATTTCAAAAATATATAACAATTGTTTGTACATAACAAATTGTTTGCATTTTCATACCCATTGTCAACACAAAAGGAAAACAAATATAGGAATTTTGCCCAATCAAATATATGCAATATGGAGGTATGTAAGCAGAGTGTGGTAAATTTCATTTTTTTTTTTTTTTGATAAAAGATGATTTGGCTCGGATTAATCAATATACATTAGAATTTTAAGACAAGGACTTTGAACTACGATCTTTTGAGAATCAATGAGAATGTCTATTGATTATGTATGTTTGATCCAACTCAAATCCCTGAGGTTTTGGAGCTTCACTTCCCATCTGCACTATCTGAACATCTCTGGTAATCAATTCCAGGGAAAATCCCAGATTTGCTCACAAATCATGCCTTTCTTGTGTTGCCACAACTTCACTGGTTCATTGTCTGCTACCTTCTTAAATGTGACAGCTTTAGATCTTTCTAACAATGTTTTGTCAGGATGTATGTCCCAGTTTTTGTGCCACAAAAAGCATCAGATGAGACTGAAGTTCTCAACCTTGAGGGTAGTCTCTTGTCAGGAGAAATGGAGAAGTTCGGTGGTCATTAAATTGTGCAACAACAATTTTAGTGGTGAAATCCCAAGATCCATGGGAGCTTTAACTTCTCTTCACTCCTTGCACCTAAGAAACAACAATCTAGATGGTGAGATGCCTGAATCACTAAGAAATTGTACTCAGTTACTCACTCCTAACTTTGCTGCTAATCATCATCAGCCTTCAAACAGGTTTCATGGTCATATGCCAGAGCAAATTTGTGGTCTATCTTCTCTTCAAATCCTGGACATCTCCCACAACAATTTGTCAGGAAATATCCCAGGCCGCACCAACAATCTTACTGCACTGGTCTCAAGAAAAACATCAGATAGCAAGATATGTTATAACACTTGAAAGGGATACTTTTTTGACAGCATAGGCCTTGTGATGAAAGGGATAGTGCTTGATTCTAGCAGTATCCTCACACTAATCCAATTGGTGGATCCTTGAGACAACAATTTATCAGGTGAGATCTGAGGAAGTGACAAGTAAATGTAGTGCTTTATTTTCAGTCAAGGGAAGAGGTAAGTGATAGCAAGGATAAGAATGCAGCTGGGAACATATTATTATCATATACTATGTATGGAATTGTATTCTTTTACCTGATTTGGTGGAATCATAATTTCAGTCAAATTCTGAACCAGGTTAGGGCTGCTTCAACAGGATGGAGGAAACTATTTTCTTAATTATTGTGCATACCAATTCTAGAAATTGCAACATAGCATATTGCATAATATTCATATTTGAAAAAATCTTCTACATATATTACAAGAATATTCCTACAATTTCATTGAATATTCAAAATGAAGAAAATTAATTAAGGATTGGATCGCTCATACTATATTACACCTACGTGCGATCCACCCACCCCCTCCTATTGATTTTGGATTTGACCAATTGTTTGGTTGGTAATGTGTGTGTGCATGAATCTAAATTAAAAATGTTTTTAATTTGGACCCCATATAATTGTAGGATTTTTTGGTCTACGTTGGCTTAAAATGTCTTGGGTAGATACATGAACATGTCTTGCAATGGTGACAGCTGCTCCATTTGGTAATCAACTTGACTGGCAAATGGGTCTTCATCTATGAAATCCAACCCGAAATCAAGCTCATTCCATTTCCCTTCACTTTTCACTTCTTTCTCCCACGTGATCTCCGGTGACGGCACGTGCTCCGACCAACTCGACTCCGAACCATCCGTTTGTATTACATCGTTCTTCATCGCCATCACCGACCATGGGTGTTGCATGTTTTGACCATTCATTATGATATCCGGTTTCTCATCTTCCATTTCCGGGTAACTTAACGATTTCTGTTCACTCGGAAAATGTTTCTCTATGCTTCCTTTTTTGTTGTATATTCGACATAACACCCAATCATCGAGCTGTAATAAAAAAAATAAAAACAAACCCACCATTTAGCACAAATCAACAGTAAAAGTGTCGGTGTCAACTGTCAAAGTTGGCAACTTCAACTTACCCTCAAGTTGTTGCCTTTCTTGCCGGCGGACCTATCAACATTGGCGAGGCGATACTCGTGCATAATCCAGTTGGTTTTGACACCGCGTGGGGCTTTGCCGGCGTAGAAAACGAGTGCTTTTTTTATGCCCAGTGTCTTGGGCTTTCCGATGGGCTTATCGGCACCGGTCGCTTTCCAATATCCGGTTCCAGCCGCCCTGTTCGGCCGACTCCCATTTGGGTATTTCCGATCCCTTGGAGAAAAGAAATACCACTCTTTTTCACCATACAACGCCATATCTACACCAAATATATCAAATTAATTAATCACTCTCCCAAATCTTTCAAATCGGCAGGGCCTTGGCCCTAAAAAAGTAAAATTCTAGGTTTAGTCCCTTTAAAAATGGTGAATTCCAATTAAACTCTCCAAAATTTTGTAATTCAAGTCTGGACCCTAAAATTCTTTTCTGGGTTCGCCCCTTTTTTCCCAAAACCAAACAAATCAAGCATATATAAAAGGACAAACCTGGAAGCTGCCATGGATCAAACTTGTAAAGATCAATCTCAGCAATGATAGGCACAGCAATAGGCTGAGAAGCACATTTCCTACACAAATAATGATTCACCAATTCGTCATCCGTAGGATGGAATCTGAAACCAGGTGGCAACTCTAACTCTCCCTTCATTCTCTGAACTCTTTAAACTCTTCTTCCTTCTTAGACTTAACTTTCTCGAGCTCCTCTTCCAAAAAGCTGTAAGTATGCCTTGTTTGTGTTGTTGGCTGTTGGCTCTGGGAGGTCTTTTGTTGGCTGATGTTGAATTGAAACGAAGAGAACGAGTGAGTGGGGAGATTTTATAGGGAAAAAAGGCACGTGCGGGTGTCGGCTGTCTTTGGATTTTAGTTAGAACCCAAAAGCAGCTTTAAGGTTGTCATGTAGTAGCTGACGCAGCCCTGTTTAGCTTTTGGAGAGGACCAATGAGGGATATTGTAGTGAACGTCATGGCTTCCGTCATGGACTTGGGGACCTAATACCCATCCAGTAGTTTTCACCATCGTTGACTGTTTTTAATCTGAATGTGTTGGGCAGCGTCTTATACTTGCTTCCCACACTGCTACTGATTGTCGACCTCGTTTGAACCTCTGTTAAAAGCTTGCAGATAAGCTAAATAAAATCATTGTAGGAACTCCATCCCATTCGTTGGTTAAATCGATTCAACAAAGATTAAGAAAAACATTAACTTTTAAGTGTTTATTTATTACGATTGAAATAAAATTGAATTGATTGATTCAAGAATTGATAATTTCATTGCCGATTTCATTTTTAAATTTTACTTAATCTAGTAGATATATTAGCTATCTTATCCTATTTAGGTTTGAATATTTTTTTTAGCTTTTATTAATTTTAATTATATATATTAGGTGATATGAAGATTATCATCTCTCTGTATTACTTTTAACTTAAATATTTACTTTATATACTTTAATTTAACATAAATCAATTTTTCTCTTTTACAAAATACCAAAATAATCTTTGACTGATTAAATATTATTGTTTGATTTACTTATCTATCTCCATGCACGTTTAATAACGTAAATGAGATTAGGAGCCCTCTCTAAGTTTTTTTTTCCTTTGGGAGTTTGCTTAATAGATATTTTATTATTAAAATAATAAAATTGTATTTTAAATTCTTCATAAAATTTAACTTAATCTTTTAAAAATATAAAAATATTAATTATTAAAATGATAAATTTATATTTTTACTATAATAAAGTTTACAATTTAATTTCGACCTTTAAAAATAAATTTTGACTACGTCCCTGTACAAAGACATATACATATCACTTCAACTAATGCAATTAAAATAATTATAAAATTTATATTTATTTTTGGAATTTAAAATTGGTAGTGGTATGAAAAGAAAAATCAAATTGAAAATAGAAATGGTCAAAAGTGGAAGAGTGTTATTGAATAAAAAATAAAGGCTTGCTCAGGTCAGGCTTTGATGAGATGAATCCATGGCGTTTCGCCGCAGGCAAAAGCTTAAATATTTAGTTTAGTTTACGTCTATTAGGTGATGTATTTTATTTTTGTTAGCAGTGACATTTAATAGTTTATTAATATTTATTGAAATTTGCAATTTCAAAAAATATTCCTTCCTTGTCTGCCAAGTAATAATGTTTAAATATGAAGGTAATTTTTGTCAAGTTGGTTAACACACTAAACATAAAAAAAATTAATTTTAAAAAAATTCAAATTCAAGTATCAAATGTTATATTAAATAAATTTATAATAATGATAGTTATCAATCAAGAAAATTACGATTCCTCATAGAGAAAATAGGGTTTGAAGTAATCAATGGAATCAATGGTCGTGAGAATCTTCACGAAAACGGTATAAATTTATATTAAATTGTGACACACTTACAATATGGCTGAAAAAATATATATAAAAGATATATTTATAAAAAATATTCTAAAAGACGAATGGAACTTTGATTGTAATGATAAAATTAAATCGCTAGAAACCAATGTGTTTTAAATTCAAATCTATTATTATTTTTTTAAATTTATTTTGCGGTTAAATTATGTAAAAAGATAGAAACACTTTTGTAAATATATTTATTACTTTGTAAAAAAATAGTCATTTAATCATTTTCCAAACGCGTTAGTGTCTAATTGACTCATTCGTGATATTCAACTCAATCAAGAGTTTAAATATATTAAAGATATGGTTAATGAATTAAGATTTAGTCACTTTTGTTTCTCTCAAGTTACATTTTAGTCACTTATGTTTGAAATGTTACGTTTTAGTTACTTACGTTATCGTGTTGTAACATTTTAGTTACTGAGCATTAATTGTTGTTAACGTTATAACGATAAGCTGTTATGGCACATTAAATCATCATTCCAAATGAAAATTTTTAGGTTCAATTATACAATTGGTCCTTATATTTTTTTCGATTTGAACAATCTATTTTTTCTTTTACGTTAAAAGAGATGGAGGAGGGAGGAAAATAGAGGGAGAAGCATAAGCGAATGGAAAATAAAGGAAAAAAAAGAGTTAAAATAACATAAAAGAATTTTTTTTGCTCAAAACGAAAAAAATATGAGGATCAATTGTATAATTTAATCTAAAATATTTGTTTGAAATTATTATTTAACATGTCATGTCAGCTTACCGTTACACCATTAACACAATTAACGGCTTAGTGACTAAAATGTTACAAAAAGTTAACATAAGTGACTAAAACGTAACATTTCAAAAATAAATGATTAAAATGTAACCTGAAATAAATAAAAGTGACTATTTTGATAGTTTGACCTAAAAAATATAATAAATATATTTATTTTTAATGATTTAAAATTACCTATTAATTTATATTTATATATTATTAGTGTATGAAGTACAAATCCTTTCCTAATTAATTTAATATATATTATCATGTTCCATTAAAATAATCCCTACTTTATTAAAAAATATTGTTTGATTTACTTAGCTACACGCCAAAACCAGTAATGTACATCTCTCATCTTTAGTTATTTTAAAGGATTTTGCATAATTAATAGTTTAAGAATATATTTATTACATTGTTTTCATTGAATCTAAAGGTAACATTGATTTTATGTTTATATGTCAACATTATTTATAAAATATTTGTGCTCGAAATTGATTCCACATCAATTTAATTAAAAAAATTAAAACTTTAAAAATAATAAATTTTATTAAAAGAGTATTTATATCATTGGATAATTTTTTAATTATTTTTAAATGAAAAAGAAATCAAAGAAAGGCAACCAAAATTCAACATATGGTCCAAACTGAAACAGTGAGATTGAATAAATAAAGCCTTCCCCGGCCGTTCATAGCCTGAATCCATCAACTGATATATAATATTAATATGTGCTACCCGCACTTGGCTGCATGCAAAAACTTCCTTATTTTATTAGCTTTTAGAAATATCTCCAGAGTTTCCTTAGTAAAAAGCGTGTTTTTCTGTTTTTTTTTTCCTTTTCTTTTTACATTTGTAAGAAACAAAATTACGGCTAGAAAAAGCTAATAAAGATTTTGAAATCGTATTCAATTGAGTTTTAATTCGATTGATATGAGTTTTATTGTCAGTATAAAAAGACATAAATTTAAATGCGCTGAAGCGTATTATCCTCGTATTTAAGGGTTGAGAATGGGTTATAGGTAATTTTGGATATTATATTAAAAAAAACATATATGATCAGAATCTATAATGATATTATTAAAAAAATTTTGGAAGCGTAAAATTAGACCTGATAAATGGCCCAAATCATTGTCTAAGCTCGAACATCCGTCCAAAAAGTGAAAAAATTTGGGCAAAAATATAGGTTCGAGAAATGGGTTTGGACAAAATAAATAAGGCTCGGGCTAAGCCCAACCCGAAGTTGACAAAAAAATTCTGCTGGTATTATTTAGATATTGTATAATTCATTTGCCTGTTAAGTTGCAACTATATTATTTTTTTTTATATACTGGTGTGACTACATAGTAATATTTGTTCATAATTTTTAACCCTTTGACAAGACACATACACCTTGCACACACAGGTGCTCGAGCCCGGATCTCTTAGGATTATCATCCTCTTATCCGCCGGAGCCACTCGTTGGATTCACAACTATGTTAGTATTATCTAAGTATAAAGACTTTTTTTATATTTTTTTTCAATTTATTGAGAAACATTTATTTTAATATTTTTAATCTATTTGATGTTTTATTTTTTAAAATTTACTTTTTATAAAATATAAGCTAAAAAAACTAATATGAACAGACCGAGCCAAGCTCGAATTTAATATTTTTATTCGGACTAAATAAATAAAATTTTAAGCTCATTTTTTAAGCTAGGTCGAGTCTGAATCTAAAAAATAAGCTTAATTTATTACATTGGCCCGACCGACCTATTAACAACTCTATACAAAATGCTCATTGTCTGATTTATTTTCTAAGCTGTAAATTGTCTAGAATCTATTGTTGACTTCCTCCAGAGTATACAACAGGGGCATAGTTAAGGGTTGGTAAAGACCGACTTCCTCAAATGAAAATTTTTTTTTTTAAATTTTTTAAATTTTAAAAATTATAAAAATATAAAATATTAAAATGATAAAATTATATTTTTATCATTATAAAAATTATAATTTAATTTCGACCCTAAATTTTTTTTTTTTTTTGGTTTCGCCCTTTTATACAAGCAAGAAAGGTATAAATTCTCTGCGTGTCAAAAATGTTTGTTTCCATTTTTCTTAGTTAAAAAATTATACTTAAAAGAACATTTATATAATTTGTATAATTTGCAGTTTAATATTTAAATTTAGTTATTTTTCAATAAGCAAAAAGATAAAATATTTACACCCTTACCATGCATCGCGGTCCTATTCATCAGAAAGTAAAAAGGTTAAATTGTGTTATTATTCTATGTATTTTGTAAAAGTTATAGATTTAATCTATGTACTTTAATTTTAATCAATTTTAGTTTATAATTTTTTTTTCAAATTGGTCGATTTTAGTTTTTGTATTTTTCAAATTTTAAAATTTTAGTTGTAACTCATATAGTAGTAGTTAAATCCAATTTGGTTAAAGTCAATTACTAGTTATGTACTATGCGTATAGTTGTAGATTTAGTTCATATTCATCTATTGGATCATTCTAAGTACATATACTTTTCAAAATTTGAAATTTAAGTCTTAACACAAATTATAGTTAAAGAGTAATATACGAAAATAACAAGCTGACATAACATTACACATATGATAATATATTTATCGTATCAAATTTTGGAAATAACATAACTTAATGAATTTAACAATTGTTGTTTGGTAAGGAACGAATTTTTAAATTTTAAAAGTACAAGGCAAAAAAAAAATCTACAACTTTTGTAAAGCATAGAGACTAATAGAATAACTTAATTGAAAACAATTGAAGAATATATGTGTGCTTTTTTCATACCCCGGCTATGGTTGCATTTATCAATTGGGGTAATATCGATTTGGTTCAATCATGTTATTTTTTAGGTTTTTTAAACCGTTAATCATAATTTGATTATCAATTTTTTATATTAATTTTTTGTTTTGGATTTCATGTATTATTAAATTTATAAAAAATTATATTAACTACTTTTTGAAGAATTTATATTAAATACTTAAAAAGTATTTAAAATATATATTTCATAACTGCCCTTTTAAACAATGTTATCTTTAAATTTTGAATTTGTATTTTCTTCTTAAAAGGGTAATTTATCTTACAATTATGCCTAACATTTATTGGTTTTTCTCATTTGAGAGATGACAAGTAAACCAAATAAATAAATAAATAATGTTTGAATTTATATTTTCCTTTTAAGAATGCATTTTATTTTACCATTGCACCTAATATTTATTGATTCATTCTATTAGAGTTGGTAAGCAAACCAAATAAATAAATAAATTTAGTAGAAGAGGTGTTCATGGGTTGGACCGAGTCGGGTCTAATCATGATATTAATATATTTTATGCTTGTTCAAGCCCGACCCGAAATATGAGCCTAAAATTTTGTCTAAATCCGCTTATATTTGCAAAAAATTAATCCAAGCCCATTTTAGATCTGTCTATATTATTTTTTAAAATATTTTTAACAAAATATTTATATCATTTTTATTTTAATATTAATAATTTTATATTTTTTTATTTATTAAAAAATTTTATAGACTCATCTTAATATTATTTTAATGTTTACATTAAATTAGTATTATATATTTAGTATAGATTTATTTTTTAATGTGTTATAAATTACATAATATAAAGTATTATAAACTTAAAAACGGGTCAAGTCGGGCTGGGCTCGAGATCAAGCCTTGAACGTTCAAGCCCAAGCCCCAACACATATTTTAAACAAGCTCAATTTTTTGCCCAAGTCATTTTTTGGCTTAATATTTTTGCCTAAACCCTCCGAAATATCGAATGGGCCTTCAAGCCTGACCCGTATTTTAAACAGACCTAATTTTTTTTCCTAAGCCCATTTTTTGAGTTTAATATTTTTGCCAAAACCTCTCAAATTTCAAGTGAACCTTCAAACCTAAATGGATAACCCGACTCTTGAACACGTCTAGTTAGCAGACCTGTTCATGGGCGGAGCTACCTGTCCAGGCTCGAAGGCCCGTCTGAAATTTGGGAGAGTTTGAGAAAAAATATTAGGCTCGAAAATGGGCTTGGGCAAAAAATTAAGTCTGTTTAAAATATGGGTCAAGTTCGAGCTTCAACATTCAAGGCTCGATCCTAGCCCGACCCGACCCGTTTTAAGTTTATAATACTCTATAATATGTTATTTTTATATATTATTTAATTTAAAACACATTAAAAAATAAACTTATACTAAATACATAATGCTACTATAATTTAAACATTTAAAAAATGTTAAGTTGACTATTTAAAAATTTTCAGTAAATAAAAAATTTATAAAATTATTAAATATTAAAATAAAATAATATAAATATTTTTTTTAAAAGTAAAAATTAATATGAGCGAATTTAAAATGAGTTTAGGTTAGTTTTTTGCAAATATGAATATATTTGGACAAAATTTTAGGTCTAAATTTCAGATCAAATTAGACTTAAACAAATATAAAATATGTTAATATCATACCTAAATTCGACTCGATCCGACCCATAAATATATCTACTAGTTAGTAGTAGATTTAATTTACCAGCATAACTGATTTTAAACTAATCTCACCGCCGGCCAGCCGATTCAACGCTGGCGGGCTGGGAATGGAATTGAAAAAAAAGACAGACGTCAGCAGTCAAACAAGATCTGGCCTCATCTCTCACGTAATAAAGCCTACATCATTGCTTCCGAATCCCAAATCTGAACCACTCAGTCACTCACAAATACTCAATACTTTTCTTTGTTCTTATATTTTAATGCCATCACATCAGACATGTGGGGTTGTGTGCCTCCTCCTTGTTCCTAATTGGAATATCATAATTTTTATTTAATTTTTAACTAAAAACAATATATATATATATATATATATATATATATATTCGCCATCAATTAGGTTGATATCTTTACATTAACAATATTATTTTATGTTAATGTGGTATTGTTAACAAATCTAATGGTATTATGTAACAATCTTGCAATACACCACACTAAACATAAATTAAAAATATATAAATATATAAATTAATTAAAAAGTATAATTTTCACATAAAAAATAAACTTAGACAAATAGTTATTTAGACACATATATCTAGACAACCATTTGTTCAAAGTCATTTCAAATGTATTTTTTGGTAATTTTAAAATTTTTATAAAATATTAGGTTTTTAGGTTATTATTACTTTTAAAATATATAAAATATAAATTTATTAAAAATTATTTAAATATCTATTCATATTAATTCTTGATGTGAAAAAATATACATTTTGAATTTATATATATTTATATTTTTTTATTTATGTTTATCACGTGACGTACTAAAAGACTACTACGTGACACTACTAAATTGATTAACAGTGTCATGTCTATACAAACTAATGGTGCTAATGAATAAATACCAACCTAATTGATGAAATACAAAAAAATAATGACCAACTAAATACAAATGGATAATTTCAGAATAAAAAATATATTAATGCGCAAACAAACAATCTTTATATTATATTATTTTTAACTATTACCAACAGACATAGCCAGTATTTATATATTTTTTTTCAATTTTAATTTATAAAATTATATGTTTTCTTCCTTTTTAATTTATGTGATTATTATATGTCTCAATTTTTTTTGAATATAAATCTCTCATTTTTTGAGAGTCTTTTATGTTATTAAACCGTGATTAAATTAGTATTAAAAGAATTATCTCGTGACAAGTAAAAGTAAATATAAAATTGAAAATTGAGACATTTCATGTATTCAATAATTTTATCTAATAAATTTTTAATTATTTCCATTCATGTGTTAATCGTGTTATATGTGTTATACATATATTGTAAATCTAAATCATGTTGTCATGTTTGCGTAACACAAATTGACAGATCTACTCTTAACCAAAAGCAATAATTTAGGTCATTTTTAATATAGAGTATTTACTATTTAGTGGATAAAAGTGAAAGAATAAGAGAACTTTACAAAAATTACTAAATTTATTTATAACCGTAATTAGAATTATTGTCTGATACATGTTTTTAGCTACCTAATTTACAACTGCATTGCATTCCCGACTTACAAACTGTAGTTCACAATTCTCAAGTTGTCGATAAGCTCGAGCAATTTACTTCACAATAGTATCCCTGGACCCTTCATCAAAATATACTTTGACCATTTGTATGGTCACCAAACAATCGCTCTCAAGCACCACGTTCATGTTCCTATATCGAATTGCAAGTTGCAGAGCATGGAGTATTGCCCACAGCTCTGAAATGAAAGTAGAACCATAGCTCACGAACCTCTGAAAACCAATAATCCAAGTCCCTCTATGGTCCAATGAGACTTTGACTTGACGGTAATGTTAAGGTTTTAAGAATTTTGAGATTTTATATGGAATCTTAGTTGTGTTAACCATTTATGGGTTTCTTTTTTCTTTTTTCTTGGTTTAATTCTGTCATCACCATGAATTAGATCTTGTGCAAATTCATTCTAATTTAAGTCCGTTATTTTCAGATTATTAATCCACTTGTACATTTGTAAGATTTTAATTCTAATTCTAATTAATAAAACTAGACTAATAACTACCCATAGATATGAGTGAAAAAAAAATTATATAACAAATATATTTATAAAAATTTTATATGGAAAAAATTAAATTTTTGTAGAATTGATAAATTCAGAATTTTTGAAATTATAACTACCCGTAGAATTTTTGAAAAAATTAAAAAAGAAGAAGAAGAAGATGAGGTGAGCAATGAGTTCGGAAATGGATAAGGATGTGTGGGAAGTTGCTTGGATGTTTACAGAATGCATAGCACTATTGTTTAATATTGACCTTCTACTACGATGTGGAAACTCGTCCCATCCCTTCTTAATATTAGAAAAGTCCCACCATTGAGCAAGGGTCAAGCAAGTTGCAAAAATCACCGCCCGACTAAATTAAAAACAAAGAGATGAAACCATGAATATTACTGGGAAACATCAATGTCAACATGTCACTGAAAAGCATAAATATTAATTTGGAGAAGAGAGAAAGGTGGTCCAAGTTAAATGAACTTTAATTTTCACCCCTTCATTTCTGGGAACCTTCCTATCATTATTTTATATGCTTCCTTGTTCCCCAAGTTGCTCTCCTATTTTTTATTCTGCCCATTTGTCTTTCACTGCCACACTCACAGGACTTAGGTTGGTATCTCCCTCATTTTATAACTATCTATTTCAAGTCATTGATTTTTACTATAAATCAACAACAATTCAATACATGCTTCAACCTTTCATTTCTTGTTTTTAATTTTTAGCAACATTTTCGAATTCGAGACCTCACATTTATCCCACATGTTATAAGCATATTCGACAAATAATCTAAAAAAGGTCAAAGTAAATCCGAAAAATACAAGTATGTAACTTAAAATACAACCAATTTAGACCTTCATAAAGATGGAGGATCGAAAAGAATTCCACCGCGTGAAAGGTAGAAAAAATAGCGCTAGTATTCAGGGATCACGTCATATTGAATAGTTGCAATTTTATAATATCCAAATAATTTATTTAAAATTTAAATTCATTTATTATCTAAATTTGTTTCAAGCGTTATGTTGTGAATCTAGATTTGAATTAAAGACCATATAAAAACTTCAATTTTAAAGACTTATTTAAAATTATGACTTATTAAATTTGGATATTTAAATTAGAAGTGTTCATGGGTCGGGTTGGATCGGGTTCGACAAAAAATATATAGGCACGAGCTTGATCTGACCCGAAAAATAGGTTTAAGATTTTGTCCAAACTCGATCCAGATAAAAATGTTAAAATCTGAGCCCGACTCGGTCCGTCCATATTAATTTTTTAATATTATTTTTATATAATTTTTAAATATATATAATGCATTAAAAATACTAAAAATATTAAAATAAACATTTCCTAACAAATTGAAAATAAATTTTAAAAAATATATACTTAACACTAAGATAGATGCAACTTAACAAACAAATGTCTTTAAAATAGTAATAAAATTAACAAATGCCTCTAAAATAGTAATAAAAGTAACAATAAAATAAATTTTATACAATATCCAAATAATAACAACAAAATAGTAACAACATAATAGTGAAATTATAGTAAAATAAGGAGAAAACAACAAGAAAACATCATTAAAAAAGCAGATTTTTTTGTCCTTTTCTGAATTCAGGTCGGGACGGGTCGGGCTCGGGTAAAAAAGCCTTACCTGATGCCAGACTCATTTTTAAACGGGCCTTATTTTTTTGCTCAAATCCATTTTTCGGACCTATATTTTTAGTCAAACTCTTTCATTTTTTGGGTGGGCTTTTGCGATCCGGCCCATAAACAGGTCTAATTCAAACTTAAATCTATTATCTATTAAATTTAGATATTTAAATCTGTTACGTTTATATAATGAATATTTAAAAGTATATTTACTCTTAATCTTATGGAGATGGTAAGTAAAATATTTGAATTAATATATAATTATGTAATCTATTTATGGATTAAATTAAACATGTGGAAGTTAGAATAATAAATTAAGAGCTTAATTCATTAAAAATATAAGAAGAAAGATGGGGATGTTATGGTTGAAGAATGATTATGATGAAACCATTAAGGTCTGGCTATCCATAGGATCATCTATGAAGGATTTGCCTATATTCTGAGTATTTAAGATCGATTGAAAAGATTGCTCACACTCTCTCAATCTATTCACATAAACAAGGTGCTATAGAGTTTTAGCATTGATTCCTCCAAAAGAGGATGTTTGTCTGTGCATTGATGGAAAAATATGAGTCCAAAAACTTTGGAAGAAAAGATAAGATTGGAGAAGATGCCATACGCTTTCCGACTGGAATCTATCTTCTATGTCATGCTGATATTAAGGTAACCATGATAATGGTTATTAGATTATTTAGAAGAGAATAATATTCTTAAACACTTAGATATAGAAAAATGAAGGATTTTTTACTGGATTCTTAAACACTTATATTTTGGAATAGTGATAAGAAATCGCAAGATGAATTCATGCTTATTTTAAAATCAACTGGAAAAGTTGTTATAATCGATAGTGACAGTAGAACGATCGCAAAGCAATAAGAAAAGAAAATATGAACACATAAATTTTACGTGGGAACATACAAGAAGAGTTTCGATTACATCTATTTAAGGGTTGAAAAACTCCAAGTGTAGTTCTATACGAATTCTACTTGTATGGCATGACCCGTACCGTGGGGCTCAATCCAGTTTTATGATTAACGGGGATTTGTGGCGGGTTTTGATCGCTCCCACAGATTTTCTTATTTTGTCACTGTATTTATTTTTTCAACAAGTGACGGAGTTCGAATCACATAAACTCTAATAAACATGCAATGAATATAAACTTGACCATTAAAACTGAATACATAATTATGAGTGAGAATAAAGTTATTTAGATTTTAAAAAGTTGATTATCCAATTGGGTAGGCTTTTGTGCATGCTTGATCTAGTAAATTTATACTGTAATAACAATGCAGTCATAACGCAGTCTATGGAATTAAGTATGGAAAACGCATTCGCAAATAATAATTTAATTAATCCATTCACTTATGTTTTGATGAATAGAAATACAGTCGTTAACCAATCAAGAATTGCTTGTAAAACACTAATCAATATTTGATTTTTTATATTTTTATAATGATTTAATATATTTCTGTATCCAAGATTAAAAAATTAAATATTTAGATTTGTGTAGTTAAAGCCCATTGATCATAGAAGACCTTGCAAGGGAATTCTACAAAAAGTTACAATTATGAGATTCCTACGGTCAAAGTTGTGATTGTTAAACTGTTCTTGATCATCATATTATCGAGATCGAGCATCGATAATACTAAAATATCAACAAATGGTAAGCATTCATGCATGAGATCTATGCAATTGATCTCATAAGTTGAAGTACGAGAAATTTCACTAAATATGATTGGTTATGAGAGTTTTGTTTGGCATTTCACTCAAGTGTGTATGGAAATACTCTTATGTTCTGGTAGCACAACTAGTTAGATTTGTGACATCGACACTTTTTGTATGTTGAGTGTCATACTTTAATTCATCACAAATTAAGTTTACAACAGATGAATGTAGGTTGTTTTTGGGCATAATGCATATGAAGGCGATGGAGTGGTTTAGAGAGGATTCGTCATTTCGGTTATTTTAGGGACAAATTCGAGTTATAATTAAGAGCTGCAAGACTAACATGGATACCATACACTAATGACAGTGTGAAGCTAGGAATATTGTTTAGGGGGCAAGACAAAATTATTTAGTTTTAGAGGGGCCAAAACTTCAAATTTTTTCATTTGACTAAAAGTTCAAAATACTTAAATTGAGTGTTTTACTTTTTGAAGAGCCTAAAATAATAATTTCACCATTGGATCAAAGGTGCAAGGCCACTACCCTTAGCTATGCCCCTCACTAATGGAAAGATTGAATTGCATATAGATAGCATACATGGAAAGGCTATTTTGATACTTGTAAAAAATTGGGGTCATGATTGGCTGCAAGATTCTCCTATCTGGATAGGAGACACCTTTTGTCTATTGAATTTCTTCCTTCTCACACATTGGCCTCCAAGATTGTCAATGCTTTGACTTTAGTGGTTGAAACCAAGAGTTGCATTGACATGATTAGGTTGGAGCTTGGGAAGGTTTTTTAGGTTGCCTTGTGTGGGTCATTGGTTAGTTTTCAACAAATGAACTCCATGTATATTCAAAAGCAGAGGAAGAATTGAACCCTTTTTTGAGCTATAATTCTAACGCATGTTGTTCATATTTTAAAGAAGGATCTCATCTGATCAAACCCCAGAAATCCGACATTTGAGTTGTTTTTGCTTTTACTGCCGTTGCTTTATGTACTATAATGTAATTGAATGACAAAGTTTAAAGTTGTTTTTCCTTCGCTTATTATGATTGAAGACCCTCCGGAGGAGGTTTTAGTTATTATTAACGTAGATAAAGATAGGATTTTGCATTATCTTAATTTTAATCATGTAACTTAATTTCTTGAGATTTTTCTTTCACCAAAACAAATGTTGTTTTTCCTTCTGGGTTACAACCACCACCAAAAGATGATAAAAAATTACTTTATTATTGAAAGCAACATACAAAACAGGGTTGAAGCAAACGCCAAACAGCAATAAAATTTTGGACAAATCCATAACTTGTTTCATGAGGAAATCAGCCACGGGGTTCCCTGCTGACGCCCAAACTCACAACTATTATGATTCAACCTCTCTCTCCAATTTGGATCTTGTTATAAATAAAAAACAAATTCTGGTTTTGATCAATGTTCTGTGTCGTCTTTGAGAATTCTAATTTTCAAATTAAAACATTTTATGCATTATTTTTGTATATCTATGTTTAACTAAAATCATTCCATGAATTAGATTTGGTTTGGTATTTATTTAAAAGTCGAGCCTTTCATTAAAGTTCGAAAATTTGCAGAGGGTTTGAATTAGAGGGGTTTATGAGTCGCGTCGAGTTTGAGCCGGACTTAAGCATGATATTAACATATTTTATGTTTGTCCAAACTTGGCTCAACCCAAAATTTGTGCCTAAAATTTTGTCCAAACTTGCTAATATTTGCAAAAGACTAACCCAAGCCCATTTTAGACCCGCCCATATAATTTTTTAATTTTTTAAAAATGTTTATATTGTTTGATTTTAATATTTAATAATTTTATAAATTTTTTATTTATTGAAATTTTTTATATAGTCATCTTAATATTTTCTTAATGTTTATATTAGAGTTTAGTATAATTTTTTTAATGTGTTTTAAATTACATAATATATAAAAAATAACATAATATAAAGTATTATAAACTTAAAATAGGTCAAGCAGGGCTCGGGCCTTAAATGTTCAAATTCGAGTCCGATCCATATTTTAAATAGGCCTAATTTTTTTGCCTAAATCCATTTTTCGACACTAATATTTTTACCCAAACCTTCCTAAATTTCGAACTAATTTTCGAACCTGAATGAATAATCTGACCCATGAACAGGTCTAGTTTGAATAGAAATTAAGACCCAAAACATAAACTGTGTATTTTTTAAGCCAATAAAATTTTGATAACCTAATTTTTTTTTATATTTTTTAAAGGAAATAAAATTTTACATAAAGCCCAAATCCCATCTAATCCAACCCTAAACCCAAACTCCTCCTAACCCAATAACCTAGCAATTGAACAACACGTTGGAGGCACATCCCCAGCTATTCTGGAGGACTTCCAAGGGATTGCAATGGATGCCCACCGAATAAGTTTATATTTCGAGTAGCGAAAATGAGTTGAAAAAATTTGATTTATTATTTTCTTATTGAAAAGGGATAAAAATGACGTGAAATTACAGTTTTATATAATCTTTTCCCTTTTCATGCGATAATTTTTTTTATTATTTAATCAATAAAGTATTGATTTAATGACAAAATTGAGGTATTATTAATACTTATAACAAATTAAAAAAAAATTACAGGGCCTCCATTATTTTATAATACAGATTTAATTCCCAAATTGATGTTCCAAAATAGAGGGGAGGGTTGACGTAGAAGTAACAATTTACCAAAACATAAAGTTTGGTGCAGATTTATATTTTAAATATCTTAATTTCGGGGCCATTGCTTCCTACGTTTGATGTAAAAGGTTAGAAGCCAAGCAACGCCACCATTACAAACAATTGTTGCCTTAACTCTTTTCATCTTATCTTATAATAAAAAATATCTTAATCTTATATTATAGTTTATACTATTTGGGTGTTAGAGCTGTTTTCATGGACGATGGCCTCAATGTCTTATTCTTAACTCACTCTACTAATTTATCTTACAAGATGATAACGAAATTAAGATCCGATCATTATATTTAACAATTCTTGTAATTTTCTTCAGCTCACACAAATTAGTTATTTTTTATGCGAATTTTAAGTCTAAAAAAATAGCTTTCTTTTTTTTTTAATTTTGATTATAATTTTTACTTGTAATATGTTACATCATTATATAACATGGACAAACCTCGAAACATATATTCAATTTCGGCTTGTTAACATAAAATTTGAATGAATACAAAGTAATCCCTTGAAAATAACTATTACATCAATAACAATCAAAATGACATTACTCAAAGGTACGCAAATCATTTTAGATGATTTAATTTATTCCTTGATCTGCTAATTGAATATTAATTTGGTTGACATCGACATTATTATTATTATTATTATTATTATAAAAAAATTGTAAGAAGATATGAGTTCAAATTAAAAACAATTATGAATTATTTTAAACATTATATCAAAATAATTACTCTTTAGCATATAGTAAAATCTGCCAAAAATATCTTTTCATAATTTAAGCTATGAAAATTTTATATAAATATTTTTTTGTCAACGAAAATGTTATATGGTGGTCGTCTAAACTTGTGATATATATATGCATAGGAAAGGAAAGGTTTGGCATCAATGGTGGAAGAAAAAAATTTCGAGTGGAATTAAATTATATATTTTTATGATATTAAAAATATAAGTTTATCATTTTAATAGTCTATACCTTTATAATTTTTAAAGGATTAAAATAAATTTTTATCATTTTAAAGAGTAAAATGTAATTATATCATTACTAATTTAAAATTTTATAAATAATAAGAAGCCTAAATTAAAATTTTATCCTTGTATGCCTACTAAGCTCCGCCACTATTTGACATTTTTGGAAGTATTAATGTCAAGAAAATGTGAGTTTAAGCATTCAGCTACAATAAAACATACATCATTTACTGTAACCAAAAAAGATATAAATGAGAGGTAGGTTTAGATTTTTAGTTTCTAAACTTGGATAAAACATTTATTGCTTGTTTTAAGAGATATTTATTGCCTTTTTATGAGTAAAGGATATATGTTTTATGGTAGCTGAAAGCGGGCATGAATACTTCCAAGAATGGCAAACCTTTCCTTTCCCGTGCGTGTATATATATAAATATATCATCCCAAGCTTACCAACCTACCCTCCAACCTTAGTTTCAATATTTGGCTCACTGCCATAGCTGAAAAGAAAAAATGAAGCTGAGGGAGACGGTATGGTGGTGGTGGATATATATAGCAGTTGCAGTGCAGGCAAGCATCAAGGGAGAAGACTCTGTGACGTATGATGGGAGATCTTTAATCATCAATGGCCAACGCAAACTTCTCTTTTCGGGTTCCATTCACTATCCTCGCAGCACTCCTCAGGTATTTCATTTCATTTTCATCTATTTTGAATCGATTTATTTTAAATAAAACGAATATTTTTGAAAAATGAATGTGGAAAGTGGATTTTTTTTTTAAATAGTGGTTATGGACCGTTATGGTAATTGTTTGCCCCATCCTGCTTGCCCACTAAATGAAACTACAATTATTTTACTTTTATATATTTGGGTGAAATGTAAAGAAAAAGTGTTATAAAACTATTCATATGTTTATGTTTAAATATTTAACTGCCTTTAAAAGATTAAAAAATATTAAAAAAATTAAATCGAAATGGGTGGTGTGAAATGGGGATGAATGTATCTAACATTTATGGAAGTGACCGTTATTTTTAAGATTATAAATCATGCTAACTCGAGAGCAATATTAATAAATTTGATGACATCCGCTCATGTCCTATTCCATTATTTTTCTTATTTGTAACAAATATAAAAATTAAATACACGGAGAACATAAAGACCTAAAACATATTTTAACGAATAAAATTATAAAAAGAATAAATAAAGTAACACAAAAAATTGGGATCACGAGATGTTTGAGTTTGATGGGAAAGAGTAGACTTTTGGAAATATAGAGAAAATGAAAGAACGTGAAATATGTGTGTTAAGAGACAAACATCAAATATCACGCATTTCTTTGAGAAAACAACCAAAATTCGTTTCTTTTCTTTAATTATTACAATGTTTTAAAGTTAGGGGAATGAATGATTAGAGTTGTAGGTGTGGGTCACGGGCATATTTTTCTTTGGGACATTTCATTTTGTCTTTTTTTGCAAATAGCCTTTGTACTTGTCAATTCCACATTTGTGAATCTTGTCTCTTATTTTGTCCTGCCCATTTAATGTTTCTAGTAACTTACACCATATGCAAACAAATTATAAAATTTATTTTCTGTTAATCAAATTATTATTCATAATAAGGAATGTGCAGGAAAGGACCATAATAATATAAAGCCTCAAATGAGGGTAAGTTTGGTTGAGAGGTGGTAACCTCTCAGCCAATGAGAGCAGCTTGACCCAAGACTTTGGTTGGTCACCAAGCACACATCTTAGGTAGATTTCCAATAATCTATTCAACACCTCTATCTGCCCTACTCGAGGATTCTTCGACCACTGCATTCTAAGTACCATGTTATAGCTATCCAAGGGTAGTGATAACACATCAGTAGTAAAACCAGTGCCCTGCAAAAACAAAGTCAGATCTTTGCACGTGGTACCACATTGCAACTATTATTATCAACAACATTTACTTTCTTAGTCGCTACAATCTTGCAACCTAACTTCTCTGCCATTTCCAAAGCTAGGAAATTACGAGTGCTTCTTGGATCAATGAGCTATAGATAGGTTTATCTTCAATATATGTTTGTTTCAAATTGAGCAATTCAATCATTGGAACCCCAAAATTAAGTTTTATCTTCAATCATTAATTCTTTTATGGCCTATAGATAGACTTAATAGATTTTCCCTCCGCTATTATGTCTTCAACTAACTAACAATTTCTCCATACATCACTATCCCTACATGAACTTTGCATATCGAATGCGTATTTTGTTGAAGAACAAGCTTAAAAAAGAAATGAAAACATTTTGGTTGAAAGACAAACTCGATTATGTAATTATAAGTAAGTTTCAAGGTTCTATGCAGATGTGGTCATCTTTGATAGCCAAAGCAAAGGAGGGTGGAGTTGATGTGATTCAGACATATGTATTCTGGAATTTGCATGAGCCCCAGCCTGGTCAAGTTAGAACATCTAATTAGAACCCAATTGAACCATATTTCTATATTTGCATAAATGTTTATTCACAAATTATCCTTTTGTTATTCTGCATTTGGTAGTATGATTTCAGTGGAAGATATGATTTGGTGAAATTCATTAAGGAAATTCAAGCACAAGGGCTTTATGCTTGCCTTAGGATTGGACCTTTCATTGAGAGTGAATGGACTTATGGGTAAGCTAGACCCGTATTTTCTTTAATGAAGCATACAACATTATTTTTTCCATTTGTCTCAAATTCATTTGTAACTTTTGGTTATTGACTTGTGTCGTAACTAGAATTTGGTAAATTTGGCTTTAGGGGATTTCCATTTTGGTTGCATGACGTCCCTGGTATTGTTTATCGAACAGACAATGAGCCCTTTAAGGTACATTTGATTTTGACTCATTATTTAATTTGGTTCATATTCTTCTTTCTCTCTCTATTTTAAATTTGTAAATTAAAAATTCTAATATATGTGCTCTTTATTCATATTTTTAAATATATATATATAATTTGATTCATCTTAATTTGTATTAATTAGTAGCAATTATTCGCTTGTTTAAGTTCTACATGCAAAACTTTACTACAAGGATAGTAAACTTGATGAAGTCAGAAGGTTTATATGCTTCACAAGGAGGCCCAATCATATTATCTCAGGTAAATTAATAAACCTAGCTAATCAATTGCCTCATTGTTTAATTTCCAAAAAAAAAAAAAAGTATGAACCAATATTTCTATATATATATATGAATGTATGTATGTATGTAATTTGTAGATAGAGAATGAATATCAAAATGTGGAAGCAGCATTCCATGAAAAAGGACCTATTTATGTTAAATGGGCCGCAAAAATGGGGGTCGAACTTGAAACTGGTGTGCCATGGGTGATGTGCAAGCAAACTGATGCTCCCGATCCAGTGGTTCAGTTCCTCCTATTTACTCATTATCATCTTTTTCTTCTTTGATTTGGAATGTATGTTCTTAATTTGTTTAGTAGACAAAAGAATGTAAAGTTGTTGATTATGTTGTAGATTAATACGTGCAACGGTATGAGATGTGGGGAAACTTTCGGAGGTCCCAACTCACCCAACAAGCCATCCATGTGGACAGAAAACTGGACTTCTTTGTAAGCTTTTACCCATATATAATTTTTTTATTACACTCACACAGCACTAAATAATTAACTAAACTTGAACTAACAAATCAAAATACTTTTAGATCAACTCATGTCATGGAACATCAAGGTTTTTGAGCCCTCCTCTTTGCTATTATGTCAATGCATCATATGCTACTTAATTATAAGTTGTTGCTAAACATATGCTAATTGATGTCTGTAGCTTTTCAAATTGGTAAGGTTGAGGTTGAGGCCATGGGAACTTTAAAATCCCAAGTTTGGGTCCCTTTTTATGTAAATGTCTAGGTTTTCCTCATATTTATGTTACTTAGTTGTTGAACTAGTTATTTAGTTCAATCCTTGTATTGATTGATTGTAATTGAAACGATTGATATGGTTGTAGCTTCAAAAGAATTTTTTTTTTATTAGAGTTACTAACTTACAAATTTATTTTTAAAGCTATCAAGTATATGGTGGTGACCCATACATAAGATCTGCCGAAGATATTGCATTTCATGTTGCTCTTTTCATAGCAAAAAAGGGAAGTTACGTAAACTATTACATGGTAAGCTTATATGTTAATGATACATTTGGCAATACCTTACTCAATAGTTTAACCAAATAATGTTTCATAAATAATATAGTACCATGGTGGAACAAATTTTGGACGGAGGGCATCGGCTTATGTGATAACTAGTTACTATGACCAAGCTCCTCTTGATGAATATGGTGAGTTGTATCCATCCTATACCTAGTTTCTTGCATGTAAAATAATATGATTGATATGGAATGAACATACAGGTTTACTAAGACAGCCAAAATGGGGTCATCTTAAAGAGTTGCACATTGTGATAAAGAATTGCTCCACACCTTTATTACAAGGAGTGCAAAGCAATTTCTCAATAGGCCCACTTCAACAGGTGATGAAGTGTTTTAGACCAAATACCATATATGATATTTAGTCGAGAATTGCACTTTAAGAGAATTATTCATAAATTAATATCAAATACTTATGTTGGATTCAATTTTTTCATTTGGATTAGGCTTATGTTTATGAAGAAGGAACGGGAGCTTGTGTTGCATTTCTTGTAAACAATGATTCTACAAAGAATGCTACAGTGCAATTCCAGAACAATTCATTTGAATTGTTACCCAAGTCCATTGGCATTCTACCGGATTGTCAAAACATGGTTTTCAACACTGCAAAGGTATGTTATGGTTTCACTCCTTGTTATGAACTCAAGACAAACAATGATTGAATTGATTAATGGGTTGAAAGTTTAATCCAACCAAAAAGAAAGAAAATTATCAAATCAACAGAGTAACAGAATAAAGAAAAGAGAAAGAGAGGAGAAGAAAATTGAGTTAACATATTGCCTACCTCCCCATCGCCCATTTCCCATCTTTATTAACCAACTAAATATAATTAGTAAGGGCCTGAGGACGTCTCCGCTCACGCGTACTCTTCCTTGACTACTATTACTTTCTGAGGAAGTAACTGTTGACCTGGCTCTATGGATATATGTTGGTTTTTATCAGCTCACAAACAAGAACAACTCAAAAACATGTAATGAAAAGAAGGAAACAAAGCCAAAAGAACTCAAAAAAATTGAGAAGAAAGTCACTAATCTTCATTTCAAATCTGCTGATAAATTACAAACATAACATAAATGGTAATTTACAGACAACTAAAACTAGAATGACTTGTTCAAGCTTCTAAGCTGTTAAATCAACAAAGTCACATCCTTAGCCTATCAAATTCAGCTGTCATAGCAGATCTTTTCTTAAAAACAACAAAATTACAACTTAACAAGATAAGTCAACATGTTACAAACTAAATTAACATAGTTACATTAAAAACTAACTATTCCAAAAGTTGCTGACTCTGCCATCTGCAACTGATGTTGCTCTACCCTTGCTGGTGCAGTTGACTCATTTTGTTTTGTTGCATGGTTGCCAAACATTCAACACTCCTCCTTGGCTACCATGCTGCAAACTCCTATACTTCTTCTCAAAGACTCAAACCTTGCATAAGAAAGAGGTTTGGTCAAAATATCTGCAAATTGAACTTCAGAGCTGCAATGCTTCAGATTAACTTCTTTTGCTAACTCAGCCTCTCTAACAAAGTGATACTTGATCTTCAAATGCTTAGTTTTGCCATGAAACACAAGGTTCTTGGCAACAGCAACAGCTAACTGATTGTGACTCTAACTTCAGTAGCTTCACTTTGCTTTTCATTTAAATCACTTAGGAGCTTCTTTTGCCAAATGGCTTGATTAACAGCAGCAGCTGCTGCAATATACTCTGCTTCTGCTGTTGATTGAGCTACAGTCTGTTGCTTCTTTGAACTCCAGCAAAAAACTCCTGAACCAAAAGTGAAAAGATACCCTGATGTGCTCTTCATCTCATCAACTGAACCAGCCCAATCACTATCTGAATAGCTAACCAGCTTCAGCTCCTCAGTCTTTCTAAACTTCAGTCCATAGTTTAATGTCCCTTTGACATATCTCAATACTCTTTTAGCTTCCCTAAGGTGTGTGACATTGCAGCAATGCATGAACCTTGATAGTAGGCTGACTGCATACATAAGGTCTGGCCTTGTTGTTGTTAAATAGAGCAAGTAACCTTCAAGGCTCCTATACCCTTTTTCATCAACTCTCTCAAAATCACCTTTGCTTGAGAGCTTCTCACTTAAAGCAACTGGTGTGGACACTGGCTTGCACTTATCCATGCAGAACTTAGACAAAATCTTGGAAGCAAATGCTTACTGTCCAATGAAGATTGCATCCTGTGTTTGAGTGATTTTCATACCAAGGAAGTAACTCATCCTGCCTAAGTCAGACATCTCAAACAAATTTTGCATCTGCTTCTTGAAGTCAGTTATTAGCTCATTCTTGTTTCCAGTCACCAACAAATCATCCACATAAAGTGAGACAATTAGCAAAGTCTCAATATCAGCTTTCTTGACATAGAGAGTAGGTTCACTAACACTCTTTTCAAATCCCAATTTTGACAGGTAAGAGTCAATCCTGTCATACCAGGCTCTTAGAGCCTGTTTAAGGCCATACAAAGCCTTCTTCAGTCTATAAACTTTGTGCTCTTGACCAGCAACCTTGAAGCCATCTGGTTGCTCAATGAAATTTCCTCCTCGAGGAAACCATTTAGGAAAGCAGACTTGATATCCAACTTGTGTATTTTCCATTGTTTCTAAGCTGCTAAGGTAAATAATAACCTTATAGTATCCAGCCTCGCCACTGGTGTAAAGGTTTCAAGGAAATCAATGCCATATTTCTGACTATACCCTTTCACAACAAGCCTAGCCTTGAGCTTGTTCAGTGAACCATCAGCATTGTGCTTGGTTTTGAACACCCACTTTACTCCTATGACTTTTCTATGCACAGGCTTGTCTACTAGCTCCCAGGTGTCATTCTTTTGGATCATGTTCAGCTCTGTCTGCATTGCTTCCATCCAACAAACTTCCTTTTCAGCTTCCTCAAATGTGGTTGGTTCCACAATGGTCATATCACACCTCTGATAAACATCAGTGATAGACCTTGTGCCTTTAGTAGGTATATAATCATAGTCATCTTCATTTTCAGATTCAACCTCAATTTGTTGCAGCTCAACATCATTCTGATCTTGTTCAGCCATGCTTGCATCTGTCCCATTCCATTTCCAAAAACTGTCCTCTTTGAAGCTCACATCCCTGCTTACCACAATCTTTTTGGTTGAGGGATCATACACTCTATATCCCTTCTTGATGCTGCTATAACCAACAAAGATCCCAGGCATGGACCTTTTCTCAAGTTTGGTTCTCTTTCCAGCAGGAATAAATGAGTAACAAGTACAACCAAACACCTTCAGATGGGATACTGATGGTTTGTGCCCATACCAAGCTTCAAAGGGTGTCCTACCTTTAACTGCATTTGTTGGCAGTCTGTTGAGCAGATACACTGATGTGTTGACTACCTCAGCCCACAAAATGTTGGGTAGTTTGCTTTCAAACAACAGACACCTGGCCATATTAAGCACAGTCCTGTTTTTCCTTTTACATACACTATTTTGCTGTGGTGTGTAGATGGTGGTTAGCTGGTGTTGAACTCTAGCTTCCTCACAAATTTTCTAAAAATTTTGTGACACATACTCAGTGCCATTGTCTGATCTGATGGCCTTCATCTTGCAATCTGCTTGGTTCTCTACCAATGCCTTCAGTTTCCCAAAGACTTCAGCCACTTCTGATTTCTGCTTCAAAAAACTCACCCAGTAAAATCTTGAAAAGTCATCAATAAATAAAGCAAAATATCTGCTCCCACTTAGTGAAGAGGTTTTCATAGGTCCACATATGTCAGTGTGTACCAGCTGAAGCTTCCCTTGTGCTTTCCAGCTTTGTTCACTGGGAAAAGCAATCTGGTTTGCTTGCCAAGCTAACAAACTTCACATACATCTTTCTTGACTTCCACATGAGTCATATCTTCAACAAGATTCAACTTGTGTAGTAGGCTAAATGACTTGTAGTTCACATGTCCTAGCCTTTTGTGCCACATACAAGACTCATCTGCTGTGCATGCATAACTTCTTGCATCTAACTTGTTTACATCCAAAACAAAAGATCTGTCAAACATAGACACTGTAACTAGTTGTTGACCATTTTGATCCTTGATCACACAACCATCTTTCTCAAATATCAGTATATACCCCTTTTCTAACAGTTGACCAACACTCAAGAGGTTTTGATCTAAGTCAGGTACAAATAACATATCAGAAATGACTTTGTTACCTGTCAAAGTGTTGATCAGTACCTTGCCTTTGCCCCTAGCTTCAATGAATTCACCATTGCCTATTCTGACTTTGGACTTGTAGCTTGTGCCCAAGTATTTGAACAAGCTTTCCTCAGAAGCCATGTAATGTGTGCATCCACTATCAATCAACCAATTCTTCTTTAGCTTGCTTGAACTAGCAAAACATGAAGCTATGAAAACATGCTCCTCTTGAGCTTGGACATCTTCAGCAGCTTAAGCTTGGTTTTACTGCTGAACAGGTGCCTTGCCTCTGTTCTTCTAAACCTTTTCAATGTGACCAAACTGTTTGCAAGTCCTGCACTGAACATCTGGCTTGTACCAATAATACTTCTCCAAGTGAGAAGTTCTTTTGCAATGGATGCATGGTGGGAACTTTTTTTTGCCTGCATCCTTCTTTGGTTTTTCCTTCTTTTCTATCTAGGGCTTTTTGCCCTTATAACCTAAACTTGTGCTTTAACTGTCCCTAGTTCTGACTTGAAAGGCTGAATCTGAGTGTTCTTCCATCCTATTTGCCCTCTTTTGCTCTTGTGCATAAAGAGCATTTATCAGCTTTGTTAGAGAGATGGTTGACAAATACCTTGAATCCTCCAATGAGGAGATCTTGGATTCATACTTCTCAGGGAGTGTTGTGATGACTTTTTCAACCACTCTCCTATCACTAAACTCATCTCCCATCAACTTGATGTTGTTGACAGTAGACATGATCCTGTCAGCATATACTTTGATGGATTCAGACTCCTTCATCTTCAGGTTCTCGAAATCTCTTCTCAAGCTTATTAGTTGCTGTTGTCTGGTCTTGTCTGACCTTGGAAACTCTTCCTTCAGCTTGTCCCAAGCCTGCTTTGGAGAGTTGCAAGCCATAATTCTTGTGAAGATTACATCTGAGACTCCATTTTGCAAGCAGGACATGGCCTTATACTTCTTGGCACAGTCCTCATTGTGCTACCTAATTTGAGCTATGGTTGGATTAGCTCTCAAGGGTGGTGGCTCTGTATTTGATTGAACGACACTCCATAGGTCATATGCTTGCAGGTAAGTCCTCATCTTCACTGACCAAATGTTGTAATTCTCCCCAACAAAAATAGGTGGTTGTGGAGGTGAAAAACTCATGGTTTCAGCAACAAAATGATCACAAAGGCTTCTGTTTCTTTTCTTTCAAAACACATAACAATAGCAGATAACTTTCAACAAAATAGGTCCCTATTTTTACTTGCTCACAAATGTGCAGCAAAGGGAGCTTATGACTTTTAGCTCATTTTGCTCAATTTTTCAATAAGAAAATCAATACATTTATAGCCAAATACATCACCAAGTACTGCCTACTATCACTAAGTAGCCTAGTAACTTGTAAAACATTGCTTGTACACTCAAACAAGCTACCTACACATATCAAGCTGGCACCAAGCTTGTTCATTTTCAACTAGTTTAATTACAATGAAATTAAACAAAAAATATGTTACTGCAACATGCACAATTGCTGCAGCATGCATACAAGCTGTATGTAGTTTTAATAAAAATATAACAGCAGCATGGTTGGGCATTTTCAACACTCCTCCTTGGCCTCCATGCTTCAAATATCAGTCATTCATCAATTCTTTTTGAGCTTGACAGTCCTTTGATGCTTTGTTTCAAGCTGACTCTGCTCAAGCAATTCATTTTCAACCTCGGCCTCAACCAAATCTGGCTCGCACACTTGACTATCCCAGTCTTTTGTGCCAAAGATTTGTTCATCAAATGGAGTATTCTCCTCCTTCAAAGCCTTGGTTGACAACACATCTTGCCTTGTTCTTTACAGCCTTGTTTCTTTTTGCTCATACAGCTCGCTGAGTATAGTTTGCTTACCTTCAGTTTGCCATTTTGGCTTGCACCTACTCTATCTTGCATTTAGACTGTCTGCCGCTTTGGCTTGCACCCACTCGGGTTTGCATTTAGACCGTCCTCCACCTTGGCTTGCAATTCAACAGGTCACACTTTGACAGACTCGCACTTTGCTTGTTGTCTTCAACAGGCTCGCACTTTGGCTTACTGTCTTTAACAAGCTCGCACTTTAGTTTACTGTCTTTGATAGGCTTGCACATTGGCTTACTATCTTTAACAGGCTCGCTCTTTGGCTTGCTATCTTTGACAGGCTCGCACTTTAGCTTACTGTCTTTAATAGGCTCACACTTTTGATGGCTTGCACCTTGTTGAGCTCGCATTCTTTTTGCTGAGCTCGCACCTTGTTGAGCTTGCAACTCGCACATACTTTTAAGCTTGCCACTTGCACTTTGGACAACTCACATATACTCCTCTTTCAGCTTATAGCTTGTTTGGGAGTCTCTTGAGTTGCTGCTACCTTCTGGACAGACAGTTTCTTGTCTTTCTTAACAAGCAAAAACAAGCCCTCAAAGACTTAGGCTCATGATAATGAAAAGAAGGAAACAAAGCTAAAAAAACTCAAAAAATTTGAGAAGAAAGTCACCAATCTTCATTTCATAATCTGCTGATAAATTACAAACATAACATAAATGGTAATTTACAAACAACTAAAACTAGAATGACTTGTTCAAGCTTCTAAGCTGTTAAGTCAACAAAGTCACATCCTTAGCCTATCAAATTCAGCTGTCATAGATGATCTTTTCTTAAAAACAACAAAATTACAACTTAAAAAGATAAGTTAACATGTTACAAACTAAATTAACATAGTTACATTAAAAACTAACTATTCCAAAAGTTGCTGACTCTGCCATCTGCTACTGATGCTGCTCTACCCTTGCTGGTACAGTTGGCTCATTTTGTTTTATTGCATGGTTGCCAAACATTCAACAATATAACATTACCCCGCGCTTGTGAAGGAACCTTGTCCTCAAGGTTCATAGAAGAGTCAATTGAGGAGTCAACCAATAATGGTATAAGAGTAACATGTTGTTGTGGAGTGCCATAGTAAGGTTTGAGAAGAGACACATGAAAAACGAGGTGAATCTAGGTAGAACTAGGAAGCTTAAGCTTGTAAGCAATTGTACCCACCTTCTTAAGTATCTTGTAGAGTCCAAAATATTTAGGACTAATCTTTTTGTTTCTTGCATAAACGAATAAACATTTGACAGTAAGGTTGTGTTGAACAAACACTCAACTCCTCACTTCCAAATTAACATCTCGAGGCTAGTGATTAGCTAGAGACTTCAGCGCCTATTCTAAGCATGAATCAAATTGTGCTTCAATTCTCGTAAAATCTCATCCCTTTGTTGCAATGCCCTAACAACTCCCTCATTCCTAGAAGAATCACCACTATACTTAATCATGGTTTGAAGGATGTGTGTACCAATATTCAGCCCATGACAAATACCTTTCCCAAATTGTCAAATCGTCACCAATAGAGCATCTCAAATATATCTTAAGACAACAATTTAGGGCATCTGTTTAACCATCTGATTGTGGGTGATAGGCTAAACAGAACCCTAGTGAAATGTCATGCAATTGTGCCAACTCTCGCCAAAACTCACTAAAAAATTTGTTGTTTCCATCACTCACCACAAACTTTAGAATGCCATGTGATTTAACCAGGCCCCCCCACAAATACAACAACCATTGTCTCACTAATGTAATATTTCTGCAAAGCAAAAAAATGGCCATATTTGGTCAAATGATCCACCACTTCCATAATAGTTTCCTTACCATTTGATTGTAGAAGGCTAGTGGGACTCAATTGGTCACTCTCCATTCTTTGACAATTTTAACACTCAAGCGCATACCTCTGCACATCCTTTTTTTCATTTTCACCTAGTAGAAGTTGTCTTTTAAGCGGTGGTTAGTGCATAGAACTCTCGCATGTCCCCCTATAGTAGTCCCATGAAATTCCCGAAGCAATCGGGCCTTAAGATACGACACGTTGGATATCATTATACCACTTGGTTTACGTGAAAGAGCGTCGGCTCTAGTTTTCAATGACCCATATCTATATTGGATACTGAAATCTAGCCCAATAAATTTAGACAACCATTGTTGTTGTTCCGACGTTTGGATTGTTTGTGTGGTTAAATCTTTAAGTGGTTGATGACCAGTCTTGACCATAAATCGGCGCCCCAGCACATACTTTTGTTACTTTCCCACAACTTGAGTGATGGCATACATTTCACTGCCCATAAATCTTTTGTTACTTTTATATATGTATATTGGTGAAATCAAGTTGGGACATGGGTGCGTGTCATAGGGTTTGATCCTTGGACATGGGTGTCTATACCCAACATCTTAATCACTGCTATAAAGTGGGTTAACGATGATGTTAAGTGTCGCTTGACTCGTGATATTAACTTAATGAAGCACTTTATTATTAGTATAAATTAATTGTTATTTTTTACTTTGAATCAAGTTCATTGATTATTAGAAAGATAAACATAGCTTAAGTTGTATGTATACAAGCTAATCCTTGTATGTAATCTTAACTTATATGGAGCGGTGATTAAAGTTCTCATTAAACACAGGTTCAAACTATGTCATCCCATCCCCCACCCCATATGCAATACGATACAAAATAACACAAAGTTGTTTAAAATGGCAGGTGAGCACAAAGCCGAATAAGAGAATTACAACATTAACCAAAATGTTTACTGAAGTAGATATGTGGAAAGAATTCAAAGAAAACATCCCCAACTTTTTAGATACCTCACTGCGTTCTAATTCATTGTTGGAGCAGATGAATACAACCCAAGATAAATCTGATTACCTTTGGTACACATTCAGGTACCTTATGTATCTCCGTTTCCTTAATTCTTTCCATAATAAAATAGTAAGTGAATGGTAAAAAACGGCATAATATTGAAATCAGCTTTCAACCCAATTCAACTTGCTCTCAACCTGTGCTTCACGTTGAGTCCCTCGGACACGTTGTGCATGCCTATATCAACACCATATTTATAGGTACAATTTTCTAATATCCTCATAAACTATTTCTTTTGCCATACTATTTATGTCTTATAATGCACCCTATCAATAACAACTGATGTGTTCAGAAGCTGGGCATGGAAGCCATGATACGAAAGGATTTAGCATGGACATGCCCATTACCTTAGTTGATGGTATCAACAATGTATCCATACTCAGTGTCATGGTTGGATTACCGGTAATCTCTCTCTCTAATATATCTCTATAAGCAAATAATTAAAGTAATAACACATGTCTAAGTTAAAATGACTGTATTTGAAGGACTCGGGAGCTTTTTTGGAGAGTAGATATGCTGGATTGACTAAAGTCACCATTCAATGCTCCGAATCTTACATATATGACTTTACCAATTATACATGGGGATATCAGGTATATATAGCATCTGTATGTATGTATGTATAATTTCTACCCTTCTCAAAAAAAAAAAAAAAAACACCCAAACAGGAAATTTGACATAAATTCATAAATGAGTTAAAAGAGGTTGATTTTTAGTTAATTGTATTAACTATAGTTGTAGGGTATGTGTAGTTGTATTAATTGTTAATGTAAATGTAGATTGGGTTGAAAGGGGAAAAGTTACAAGTATTTAAAGAAGAAAGTTTAGAAGAGGTGGAGTGGAGTGAGATTGAGGAATCTACAAATAAGTCACTCACTTGGTACAAGGTGAGCTTCAACTTTTGCACATACATCAACAAATTATTTCTTTTTGCTATTTAATTACACTTTGATTCTTCAACTGTTTTTTTTTTTAATTTGGATTAAATATAAACACATTTTGTGGTTTAAAAGTAAAGAATGTTTTTGAATTATAAGAATAAAAATATTTTAACATGTTGTGAGCTATTTTTATATGATCAAATATGTTGTTTTAGGTAAAAATAATAATCACAATAGCTTGGTGTTAAGAGAATATTTATTGTTTTATTTTTATTTTCATTTTAAAAATAGTTTTATTCTTTACTTTCAAATTTTGAAAAACTAAGACTCCAGTTCGGTTTTTTAAAATATTTTCTATTATCATTTTTCATTTTCTATTTTTTAACAATCGAAAAAACATGTTTGATAACAATTTCTCTATAATATAAACATAAAAAATAAAATAAAACAATTCACATTTATATGGAATCGAACCAGTACACTAAATTTAATATTTGAAACGCTTTTGAAAAAATAATTTTTGAGTTTATATAGTTTGAATCAAAGTCAGTTCAGTTTAAAGCCATTGTTTTTATTTATTTTTTTCACATTTACAAAGCGTTTTTAGTGAAAATTATTTTCCATCATTTTCTAATTTTCACATTTTCATTTCCAAAAATCATTTTAGAAATTTTCAACCAAACACATATTTTTCAACGCGTAAATAGCCTACGTTTGGTTAAATAAAATTGAAAATCTATTTTAAAGAATGAAAATAGGAAAAAAAATGTGAAAAAAAACACACACACACACATTATTAATCAATTAAATTTGAAGTATAAAAAGAAATAAACTTATTTAAACAGTTTAAATTAAAACAATGAAACCATATGTTTTTTCATTTTTGGCTTTCCAAAATGCTTTATTTTCAATTTGGCAGACCACGTTTGATGCACCCATTGGAGATGAACCAATGGCCTTGAACATGAGTTCAATGCAAAAAGGAGAAGTTTGGGTGAATGAACAAAGCATTGGTCGCTATTGGGTTTCATTCCTTACTTCTAGAGGAAACCCCTCCCAAACTTTGTAAGGACTCCCTTTCATATATATAACATTCCAATTTGATTCATTTATGCAAAAGCTTAATTGAGGATGTGGTAAAATTGTAGGTACCATGTGCCTCGCTCATTCCTCAACCCTACTGGAAATCTATTGGTGGTGCTTGAAGAGTTGAATGGGGATCCTCTTCAAATTTCTTTAAACACCATTTCACTTGTCAATGTTAATTCTCCATTTTCATACCATCATCTCCCTCAGTGATATATCCCTCTATTAAGCAATTAAAAGTGCCCCAAAATGCAAGGGTTGAACCAAAAACCGATTCAACTGCTAATACATAACTGAAAATAGCCAATTGAACTAAACATCAAATCATAATTCGGAAATTTAGAGCAAAATGAACTTATCATTCACTCTTTTTCTTTTTTCTTTTTCTTTACAAGCTTCTTTACTTGCATTTTTAGTGGAGAGGAAGTATTAAGGGTTGGGGTAGTAAGTTAAAATTCAGGGGCTACTTCCAAATAAACACTGAGTAAGGCGGTCATCTTTCACCCAACAATGATTCAAGAAGAGCAGCTTCTTCTTCCTGGCCCAAAGGAAAAATGAAAGGCAGAAAAATCAATAATTAGGTCATTTCAGCTGCAGATCGAGAGTAAGGTAATTAATTAGTAGGGTGGCATACCACTAAGGCATTAAACTCAGTTTCCTCATCAATGGCACTCATGATAGCAGGGTCTTCCAGGAGTTCCTGTTACCACAAGATACACACTACTTTGAGCCATACCATAAATATAAATTTGTGCTCACCAAAACTAGTTTAAAAAGCCAAAATGAGGGAAACAGTACAAGATAGCAACACTAATGCAGCATCTACTCCTCTCAACTGAGGAAACTCTTCCATGCACGTAATATATACACACACACGAAAGAGAAATCAGTCTTAATGAATTCAACATTTGATACCCCTTCGGATGATTGCTGCCAAGCAAAATGCTCCCTTGCCTTGCCTTGGCTCTCAATATGCTTCATAAAGCCCTCAAAATCACAATTTTTGTTTCACGCAACCTCTTTAAAGTATCACATCAAAATTCATGTGGATAGATGGGAACTTTGTGAATTTAATCACACTGGCAGATTATTTAAGTTAGTGGACAAAAGCCTCTAAATGAGAGTCAGCATGTACATGCACATTAACATGCAAGTGAACACCAAGAGCAAGAGTGGTACATTGCAATAGGATATTTTCGATAACAGAGCATGAATATACAGGACAAAATTATTGTCCTGTTATAATCTAGAGGATCATAGGACAAAGTAGCCAAAGTACAAACTTCAATAATATCTATTGCAGGATGTAAAATGTTACTTACATCATCAGCAATTTGCAGAATTCCATTCTGATCCTGCAGAAAGAAACAACCAGCTTCATCAGCTTTCCAATTCATAACCTTTATAGTGATTCTTTCTCATTTTTAATTTCCCTGTTAGTAGTTCTCAAGCTCTTGCTTGTAGACACCAATTTAAAAACAGACTTTAAACACGAGGATACAATTCAATAAATTTTGGAACTCCAACCGCACTCAAGTCCGAAAAAGTAATTATTTCGAGGATACATATAGTTACCTTGACAGCAACAAATAGTAGTGGATCAGATGGTGTATAAATCATGTAATGGGCACCATCCTGCATAGAAAATCAGGATTTGATAAGAAATGTCAAATTAAATAATAACAAATCATAATGATGACAACTATGTTATTTACCTCTTTTCAAGAACCCGCATGGTCACAAGCTAAAACCTCTTTTATAGTATATGTGTAGCAAAAACTCTTTCAGTGCAAAATTACTAAAGAATCTTTATTGGAATTCATTCTTCATTCTTTTTTCTTTTCTTCCAAGAAGGTTAAATAGCTATTTTCGCTCCCATAGCTTTGAGCAATTTAATGCATTGTATCGGTGAATTTACATTCTCTGTCATTGAACTTAGTATCAACTTTCATATAGGTCACAAATCTTTAATTTCATCAAATTACATCACTATACTTCCATTATTAACAAATTAGATCATTTATGCTAATTTCATTTAAATAATTTTAACGTAAAAGCTAACTCAGAATGCATATGCAATTTATTTTCTGAATGAAGTCAACTAACTCTGAGATTTCATGCCGAGCTACATAAGCAAGCTGAGCCAATTTTTTTCATTAGAATTACGTAACATAATTAGCATAAGTGACCTAATTTTTTATTAACAGAAGTTCAATGATGTAATTTGATAAAATTAAAAGGTTTGCAACTTGCATGATAATTGATGCTATATTTGGGGACTCGGAATGTAAATTAAATTAGCCGATTCTATCTACAATTTCACATGTTATTGATGTGGATGTTTTTATTGGACAACAATATCAGAGAAGGAATAGGAAATAGGAACAACAAAAATTAGAGTTTTAGATTAATTTAAATTTCTTTATTATATTAGGTTTATTAAGAGTTTTAGTTTTAATTATTCTCCTTATTATATTAGATTTTTATTTCCCTTATAAACTCTAAATTAGGAATTCTATTAGGACTTCTCTTCTGTTATTAAGCCTATAAAAAGGCTGCCATTAGGAAATACTGATTAAGCAATTTTTCTATCAAGAAACGTTATTTTTAGAGGGGGTTCAGTCAAGGACGAATCTGCCTTTTAAGTAACCATAGGTCGAAGCAAAGATTCTTCCTCATCTAGACCTGTGACTAGATCCTACGCCAAGGTTCTTAACAACTTGGTATCGGAGTCAGCTGTCATGGGTGACGAAAAGACTTTGACAGCCAAGCTCAAGGCTTTCATGGAACAAATGGCTACAAGGCAACAAGCATTGGAGGAGCAGGTGGCAATGCTATCTCTTTCGGTCCAAAAGACAACGAAAGGAGATTCAGAAAAAAATGAAGAACAGCGCAGTAGCGGAGGTAGGAAACGAAATTTAGATTCGCAACACGGTGGGTACATGGTGCCTCGATACTCTAAAATGGAATTTCCCACTTATGATGGTGTTGGAGATCCTTTAGGGTGGCTAAAAAGATGCGAAAATTTTTTTGGCAATCAAAGAACTAATGAAGAAGACAAAGTCAGCTTAGCTTCATTCCATCTCTTAGGAGAGGCACAGTTGTGGTTCGATCAAATGGAAGAAGAGGAAGCCAATCTTAATTGGGGGCGCTTCAAGGAGTGTTGTCATGTACGGTTCGACCACCTATGAGTAATAATCCATTGGGAGAACTTGCAAACCTGAGACAAACGGGGACTGTCGAAGAATATCAACGCCAATTCCAATCACTACTAGCCAGGATTACTGATCTTAGAGCTCGACAACAGGTAGACCTTTTTACTACCGGGTTGGTAGAGGAACTTCGAATTGATATTGAGATGCAACAACCGAGAAACCTTGTAGTTGCAATGAATATGGCTCGAGCTTTGGAACGTAAACAGAAAGTCTCTTCCAAAATGTTATCTCGAACCAATCTAAACTGGCCAACAACTACGAGCTCTGCAAAGGGAGGGCAACAACCAACGAAACCAATGGGAAATAACAGCAAAATAGGTTCTTCCGCACCATTTATCAAGAGATTGACACGGGTAGAAATGGCGGAAAGACGAGCTAAGCGATTATGTTATAATTGTGACGAGTCTTATTCTGTGGGACACATTGAGTTGAACTTTAAAGTCAGGGATTGGGTTTGGTTACGGCTTCAGCAATATCGACAATTGACAATAACTAAACAGAAGCATCAAAAGCTGCTGCCAAAGTATTTTGGTCCTTTTAAAGTCTTGAACAAAATAGGATCAGTGGCCTACCAGCTTGAATTACCTACAGGCAGCAGAATACATGATGTTTTTCATGTTTCTTTCCTCAAAGAATACAAGGGACCACAACCAGATACTGTGGGAAACTTGCCCCTAGTGTATGATGGCAAGGCCGTGCCTACTCCACAAGCCATTATTCGTAGCAGGATAAATCGAGGTCGATGGGAACTATTAGCGCAATGGAAAGGTTGTCCTCAAGAAGATGCCACTTGGGAACCATTTGATTGTTTTCAAGAAGCTTATCTTGAATTTGATCTTGAGGACAAGCTCAACTCCGAGAGGGGGAGTAATGATGTGGATGTTTTTATTGGACAACAATATCAGAGAAGGAATAGGAAATAGGAACAACAGAAATTAGAGTTTTAGATTAATTTAAATTTCTTTATTATATTAGGTTTATTAAGAGTTTTAGTTTTAATTATTCTCCTTATTATATTCGGTTTTTATTTCCCTTATAAACTCTAAATTAGGAATTCTATTAGGACTTCTCTTCTGTTATTAAGCCTATAAAAAGGCTGCCGTTAGGAAATACTGATTACACAATTTTTCTATCAAGAAACTTTATTTTTAGAGGGGGTTCAGTCAAGGACGAATGTGCCTTTTGAGTAACCATAGGTCGAAGCAAAGCTTCTTCCTCGTCTAGACCTGTGACTAGATCCTACATCAAGGTTCTTAACAGTTATCTAAGCACCAAAAAACTTAAATGATAAAAACAACTACGGAGGGGGCATTTTATATCGAGACTTTGGTACTGAGAATAGAGTATAAAGTCTTGAATTTTGAGAATGAGTTTTGAAAATCGAGAGTTCTTACCAGATGGAAGCATGTAATCTCTATGCCTTCAGTTGGCAACCCATCTATATCTTGACCATCATCTGCAAAATTTAAGAACCAGGCATAAACATATTATCTGACACAACAGAACATTGAATTACAGAAAAGACAGTAGAAAAAAAGTGATAGCTTGGACTTTAGAGACCCTAAGCCTTTCTTGATATTTCAATCCTAACTGCTTCATCATAATCCTAACTTTACAGACCACCCTAATCCTAACCGCTTCATCATATTTCAATTGTAACACCACAATAATTTCTCACCCCATTCAACCAAGCAACCCTCCACATTAGCACTTAGAATCCAAAAAGGGTCATGCTGTTATGTTATCTTAATTTAAGGTAGATTGAAAATTAACCGGCAAGGATAGCATCTCAATATTTGGAAGCTTCACTAAAAGAAGGATTCTTTCCCCAATTTTCTGCAATTCAGAGGAAAAAAGGAAGGGCAGAAATGAGTGCCTGAAAGGTTTCCAAACAAGTACTAGAATACCTGACCTCTAATGCTCTTTGCCTCTTCCTTCACCCTTAAGGATCCAAGGAGTAATCTAATTCAAACCTGGTTTTCTTTCTTATATATGTTTTTTTTTTTCATTTTAAAGGTTTCTTACATATGATTAAATAGGGAAAACTAGGACTTCATAATTCAATGGTCCTTTTGGAAGTATATGATTCGGCAACAATAGTTCTTGCCACAGTCATGATTAGGTTTTCTACAATTCCAAAACCTAAAAACATAGTTATCACACTTCAGACTGCTGGAAAATCTGCATAGACAGATTTCTTCAATTCAGCCAACATTAAAAATTCAGAGAAGTTGGCATGACTTCAAAATTGGAGAACGTCCAGTCAACCCTATGCTAGAAAATTGTGAAGAGCCAAAAGCAAAAGCATAAAGCTAAAAGAGGAAAGATGCCTGAGCGGAAATCGAAGATGTCATCTTCAGAGTAGCAGAATCCTCCTCGAGCTGTATAACAGAATCTGATGCAACATGAAGAAATTGGAATATAAATATATATTATCAAGAAATCAAGGAAAAACAAGCTACACTGATTTTATGAACATACCCACTGTGGACCAGATGCATATGTACTTTGGCAAGAGCATATTCAGCAGTAGGAAGAATAGCTTCAACTTCTTCATCACTGACCTGAAACAAAGAAGCATGAATATTGGGTTGCAAGGTTGTACACCCTGAGGAAGAGGGCAAGATTAGTGAATGGCTATTAAAAAAGTTACTCCCAACTATATCTTTGACTGGCAAAATTCCACAGTTCAATAACAAGCCTAAAATGATTGAAGGCATGAATAAAACCAATTTGGCAGAGGACACATACAGCTGACCATCCATCGATATTCGTGCTCTTTAATATCTGAACAGGCCTGCAGAAACCAATCTCTTATCAGAATTATAGAGCCAGCAATAGTCAACGTCATATTTTCTGATGAATTAGATTGCCACAATTAGAGTAACAAGACATACGTGTCAACTGGGCACAGCAGCATACATTCATCACCCCGCGAACTTTTGAATACCCTCCTTATGACACACTCTAATGGGTTCTTGTTGACAGAATCAACCTGTCAATAATTTTTTTTTAGAACTCTGTTAAATCTAAAGATTAAAAAAGAGAGAAGTTACCCTTTTTTACTAAATAAAGAAATGGCAAGTAAATCACTCATTTAGAACAAGTTCTGAAATATGTATATAATCATAACAAGCATTAACTGTTTGTTGAACATGAAGAGCATCAGAACAAAATTGTCAAAAGTATCACTTCAACCTTTCTTTCATTTATACTGTGAAGGATTCATTTGCATATTCTAATCCCAAGATAAATATAACTCTTTTTAATTAATGGTAGTTTTAGAAATGGATTATTAAGCTGTGAAAATATGTAATCTTCAGATTTCCCTCTGGTTTCTTCCTATTTTCTATTTTCTCTCTCTTTCCCCTGCCTGTTCTACGTTAGAAATGCCATTATAACCATAGTTTGGTTAGGGAATTAATTTAGCCAAGTCGATGGCATTGCCACGGACATGTGCTGCAATCTGACAAAATCTCAAGCTAATTTCTACGTTGAGTCATATCAACAAGGATACTCAATCTGAAGTATATTTGGCTTTTACTAAGCTAGTCCTTACATTTATCACTTGAAGCTATGTCACTTTCTTTTCAGCCTATAAGCCAAACTCAAACAAGGTACTAGGCTGGTCTTGACTCAAATTGTTTGCAGCACTAACCACACATAACCAAGCTCGTCAATCATCAATAAGAAACTTCAAAATCCCAAGGTAGCTTCTCCAGTACTGAGAAAAGCTTCTTATGTCAAAATTAGTGAATCGTTTTTCCCAGTGATAGAAGCATCTGCATGATGATAGAGTCTAACAACACTATCTGTCATTGACACCAATATTTATAGATCTGTTGTAATAGCTATGATTCATTTACCCCAAATATCATTTATTCATGTTTATATGTACAAAAGAAGAGCCTTATATAAATACTTAGACAGACAGCCTTGTACTAAATAGATACTTATAACATAATTAGTTAATCTATATGAAACTGAAGTTATGCATCTGCTCCATTAAATATTTTTGCAGTGCAAATATGAAAAAATCATTCAAAACTATTATAATGTTATCTTTGGCACATGAATTTGAAGATTTTGCTATATAAATTGGGAGAAATTTATATTTACAAGCTCGTAAATATTATACTAACTTCAAATTTACTACTAAATAGCATCCAACAAATGAATGGATTTGAAAGATAATCATTAATATTATATTTATGTGTGTTCTACTTCTATCAACAACTTACAATTTTTTGAAATCCAAGTTACCTTACCTAAAAGTATATTATTTTATGTTTTTTGAGTTCACTTTCAGAAACAAGCAAGTTGCAAAATCAACAAACAAACCTCAGCTAAGATAAATAAAGCTACAAAGGAGAGCTTAGAAAACAAAGCTTACGATGGTGGCAATTCTCTTGTTTGAGGCCATGAGAACCCTGCCAGTGTCGTCAACCACAAACCCAGCTGGCGGTTTAGGCAGCGGATGAGAATAATATGCTAAAGAACGCGTAGTCGTACTAGTAGAAGAAGAAGAAGATGATGACCCTTCATCAAAATCATCATTTTCTTCCACAATCTCAACATCCCTCAAACTCATCTCCTTCAAATTACCATCATCATCCCCACTTTTCCCTTTCTTCCTCTTCTTATTCCCAGCTGCCGACGAAGATCTTTTCTTGACAGGTCCACCCGTCTGGGGCTTAGCAGCAAAGCAGATAGGGAATAGCGCAGAGGCAGAGCTGTTGGTGGGGTTTCGGCAGGGAACCCATATTGGAAACGAAGGGAGTGGGTTTTTATGGTGGAAACAAGGGGAAGCGAAAGAGGGTGTTGAAGTGAAGGAAATGGAGAACGCCATTTATTGGTAAGGTAATGGATTTTCTAGCTTTTTGTTTAATTTTGAGGATTGCAATACTCTTAACTGTAAATTTACAGTGAAAGAAGAAGATTGCGCAGATTGTAGTGTTTGTAGCAAAGGCACTGCAGCAGCGATGGTAGGCAGCAATGGATAAATTTGGGCCTCGCCTTCTGCGTTTTCGTATATCATTATTAACAGCAGAAGCAGATATTTTGAAAGTTGGATTGGACCGGTTGTCCATGAGCGGTTCATATCAAGTTTTTTTTTTTTTGAGAAACGGTTCATATCAAGTTATTTGGTTGTAAGTTGTAACTGAGCTTTTCAAAATAGACAGACGATCAAATTGGTCAGATTATTGATTGAATGTCTGATAAATTTATCCAACTCAATTAAATAGAATATTAAAAATTAAAAATACATAAAATCAATTCAAATAAATCGTAGATAACATGTCCAATTTTTATTCTAAATTGATATCGCAATCGGTCTAGTCCAGTTTTGAACTTGACCGATGTCAAGCCAATGCTGCTTATGAGTCTAAATGAGATCGATGCTTATAAATTATTCAAATTCGACTCGAAAAAATTTGAACTTGATTCAATAATTATCAAACTAAGCTTGAACTCGAGCTATTGATCGAATTTAATTCGAGCTTAATAACATTCAACTCAAACAGCTCGTAACTCTTATCAAGCTTTTCATTTTTAATATATATTTTAAATTTTTATATTATTAAATTACATTATTAGTGTTAATATATATTATTAACCCTAATATTAATTATCTAATCAGGCTCGAGCTCGAACTAGAATATCCATAAGCTTAACCGAGCTTAAGTACAAAAATTAAAAAACGAACTTAATTGAGTTCAAACTCGAATAATTTAATTATATCTCGAACTCAATACCATATTCTTTTTTAATTATTTTTAGTATAATTAAAGCAAAATCAATGCATAAAATAATAATTCACCTTTGAAGTTTTTTTTACCCACAAAATACTAATCTATGTATTTATTTAAAACATATAAGATGTATTTACCTACAAACATGAAACTTCAGATCTTTTAAACAGATTCAGCAAGACTAAATTTTAAACAAAAGACAAGGACATATACCAAATCCATAGTAAATTGTTATAGACTGTGTTTGGCGTAACTGCTTAAGTGCATCTGCTATCAAATTGCTAGCCACTTGCAACAAAAAAATGGCAATATCTGCTGCCAGGAAGCTTGCTGGGTTCAAATCAAAACACACAAAAACCAAAACTTAGCCTAGATAATCTAATCATAAGGTACTACTCCTACTGTTAGCGCTGCATTAACTGATTCACCATCTTGTAACAAATTTTGGTTCAAGCAATGCTCATGGCTTCCACTCTAGCGTTGCCCTCACGAGGTCTCGTCATCTTCCTGAGTGTCATCTTCACTGAGATGCTTAAGAACAACTCTTGGTTTCTTAGGTTCTGATATACCTTCTGGTTTATTGTCATCACCTTTCCTTTTTACACTCTCCTCCTCTTGCCCGTCATGCTCAGCTGCAGTAGCTTCATCATTGGAGTTTTCCAGTTTATCCAACGGTGGTCTTGAAGAATCAGGTTGTTCAACCTTCTTTTTACCACCCATATTTACTTCCACAGGGGCCTGTTCACGTTCTTTCAGTAATGATCGAATTTCTTCACTGACTGCAAGATCAAGTGGGGATTTCCCAGCTTTTGTTTTGGCATCAAGACTTGCACCTTTCTTTAATAAGACTTTGATTACTTCTAGATGGGACCCTTGAACAGCATAGTGAAGTGGAGTGAATCCCTTGCGATTAGTGGCTCTCACTGAAACTCCTGATGAGAGCAGAGTTCGGACAGCCTCTAGATGTCCTTTCTGCGCCGCGAAATGAATTGCACCCATGTCATCCATGGCAGCAGCACCGACATCAGCCTTTTGCTTGCAAAGATAACTCACTACCTGTGCTTGCCCTGCCCATGCTGCTAAATGTAGTCTATATCACAAGGTTACCAATGTCAAGGAAACAATTTGAAAACTGGAAGGCTATCATGCATGGTGAAAACAGCAGGATCCACTCACTAACGATGTTACTGAGAATAAATATATACAATACAAATCATTCCAAAAGTGCAGAATGCACGTCGTTTGAGCATGGTACAATTCTGAACCGAGGACCTCTTTCTTAGTAGAGAGCTAATTAGGCTATGCATCATTCACAACAATTGCAACATCTCAAGCAACAAGTGCTTTTGTTCTAATTTTAACAGTTCATACAGTTACACCAGATCAATTCCCATGACCTAACATTGTAGCCACTATAAACAATAAGCAACACCTGGGAAGCAGCTCTCAGAATACAATCATGTCAGTGAAAATAGCTTAACAGCAAGGTAAACGTGCTATAACTTCAAGGAGGTAATCCGCTAATCACTACTGGAAATGATATATATATATACATAAACACTAGCACAAGCAAGGGTTCAGCAACATTTCCAGCATGGGGATTCAACAAAAAGAACCCAGAATCTGAATTGAACTAGTGTTGCTAATTTAAGCAATGCTATTTCATTAATTGTCATTTGTGACTAATCCAAATAAAAAACCTAAGAACATTTATTTCATGTGACTACTAGTCCTAGTCCAAACACTTGGGCAATTTATTCAATGTTTGTTTATGATTAGGCATTCATTCAAGAAAAGGCTAAATATGCAGCCATCAAATCAGTAATTATTGCCCAAGAGACAATAAAAAATCAAACCTCAAGAGCAGATAACATTCAGTTTAGATAATGGAATAACGGAATCATGTGTGGGTAAGTGGTATTGCAAATAATACCAAATTGAATACAAAATACAGCTAAAATTATCAGCAAAGATTCCAAAAAGAAGAAAATAAAAAAATAAAATCAACGAAGTAGGAAGGATTGGATAAGGATTAAGGATAGAAAAGAACAGGATACGGAGTTCTGGAGTGCTTATCTCGGGAATTAACAGCCAAAGGGTTAGACGCCAGAATTGATTGAAGTTTTGAAAGGTCACCGGACCTCGCCGCTGCGTGTATATCTCCGCCGCTCATTCTTTTTTTTTTTTTTTTAATTCAAACGATCCTCCACTGTTTTGCCCCTTTCCTCCAAACAATACCAATTTATGCACCCAGTTCCTCTTTCTCTTTCCCTTTCATTTTAGGGTACTATTTAGTAACTCGAGTTTTTATTTTCATCACTCATTTAAAAAATTAAACTTATTATTTTAATCATTTTTATTAGATAAATTATTAATTTTAGTCAACTTCGTTAAATAAATTATTAATTACAGTTAAACTGATTTTATCATCAAGCCACATGACCTAATATAATAATAAAATTAACCCGGAAGTAAAAACAAGAAATAACAGTAGAAAGATGGCGGTGATGAGATTGTTTTAGATTGCAGGGTAAAGAAGATAATGTTATTATTATATTAACTGGATTGGAAAAATTAAATCGAATTTGTTTTAAGTGATTTGCAATGAGATGTGATTTCCTCTTTAGTACCATTATCTAATTAATTGTCTTTCAAATTCTAAAAATTCAGAAATACTCCTCCTTATTATTTTGATTCCAATAAATTAACAATGAAAATTTAAATGTAAAATTAATCTATTTTTACAATAAAAAATTAAAGTCAAACTTATATAAGCTCAAAACCATAAGCACCAAAAATATTTGAGAGAACAAAGAAGAAAAATTTCCATTGATTGAGAAAGATGAGATGGAAAAATGTGGACTTTCGAGGAAGGAATGTATGAAAATATATTAAATTTTAATATTTTTTAAATATTTTTTATATTTTTTTTATCATTTTTAATATTTTTTATTTTTATATTAAGGGTTAAGTTTGTTATTTTTTTCAAAATAAAAAATAAATTAATAAAATGAGTAAATATTGAGGGCTAATTTTGTTATTATACCAGGTCATGGTAACATTTCGTTTGATGATCAAACTTATTTCAATCGTAGAGTAACTAAAATTGACAACTCATCTATCAAGAATGACTAAAATAATATTTTTTTTAAATGAATGACAAAAATAAGAATGTGGATAAACTCGAGTTACGATTGAAATCTTTTTACATAAAATAAATAGTTGAATTGTTAAAATATTAATCATGTAAAAAATTACAGAAGAGTGTAAAGCCACTTAAGTTTTACACCAATGTAAGTGGATTTGATACACCGATAATATTTTTTTTTATTCCACGAGCAATTTTAAAAAATTATGTGTCTTTATATTTTAATATTTTACTATACTTTATAAGACACTTGTCCAACCTGTATCAAGTATTTTTTTAATAATTAATTATAAATACATAATTGTAATAAAAATTCAAAGTGTTTAAACTTTAAACTTTGAAATTTATTATTTTGATTATTTTAATTAATTAAAATTTACAATAAATATATTTAAAAGCTATTACATTCAAAGTATTTAAATTATATATTTTTTTAAAATTTATCAACCGAAAAGACTTTCAATTTATAGAAGTTTCAACTATTGTTGGAATAGATGATTTTAGTTTCTTAAACACCTATGGACTTAAATTAAATATATATTTTTTTTCGGTGAATTATAAGAAGATAAAGTCCTAACAACAATGCGATTAATGTGATTTGAACTTAAATTATACCTTAAGCGATAAACACCCTAACTCTCATGCCAATACACTTGATTCAAAATCAAATCTATCTTTACACAACAATTAATTACAACCTCGATAATAAACCAGATTATTACAATCACTCACCCAAAATCCCCAAAAGCAATAATAACTCTCCAAGGCATAGAAAGCAAATGTAAGCACTTACTCCACTAAAAGCACTCAACTAAGCACATTGCTTTGTGTGTTAATGTTGTCTATTTGTAGGCCTTGATAAATCAGCTTCTAAAGGATAATATAATTCTTTTTTCGAATATATTGGTGTGATTATATGGTAGTATTTGTTCATATTTTCTTAATTATTTGACAATGCACACACAACTTGTACATACAGGTGCTTGAACTCGGGTCTCTTAAGATGAATATCATTTTTTTATCCATTGAAACCACTCGTTAGGTTCAAAGGATAAGATAATTCTTAAATACAAGTTGATTATTTATCTTCATATTATCAATTTATTAATAGACCTTCATCTTCAAGTAATATAAAGCTGGTCTAAATCCTTATAGATAAGGATAAGACTTTCATCCTTTTGCAAATGCTTATTCTCTCATCAAGATGCTTCCGAAGATAAGAATGAGTCTTTCATTGTGATTAAATGTTAGATTTTATGAAGGGAATTTTTTTGAATAATATTCAAATGAAGCACTTTGTAAATCTTGCTTCAAAGTCTACTTAAGAGATAAGGATAAAGTTCTTCGATTGCTTAAATTAAATTTTTCAAGCTAATTGAAAGGATAAGAATGATCAATCCATACTCTAGTGTTACAAGCCACGAATTGAAGCTCGTGATAAATACACACAAAATGTTCTATGGAGGTCAATTGATTAAACTGACTTATTTGATCCACTTGAATTAGCATTATTCGTGAAATATATAGAGAAGCCCAACTACTTGAAGTCTTGATGATCTAGTGAAACACTTCAGTAAAACTAAAGTTATCATGGTGAATATCTTGTAATCCTAAGGGATAAAACTGTACTCTTTAAATCCCTTAAGACTCTCATATTGTAGATAGACTTTGATCTCGATCGTCAATTTAATTTAAATTGTACTGTTGGATCGAGGAGAGCTCAACTATAAATAGAGGCATTCCCTTTCATTTATAATCATCCCATTATTTAGTAATCAAATACTTTTGAGATGCATTGTTTTCTTGTGGTTTTCTGTTCATTCATTGTTTTTTATTTTTAAATTTATTTCCGTTAAGTTCGGTACCTTAAAAAATTTACTTTATAAATTCTCATTTTTCAAAAATAAAACTAATTTAAATAAATTGGAAGCTAAATTCTCACCTAATATTACATAATTTACCAAATTAAAATTTTAACCCGAACTTCCCTCTCATTTGCTGCTTAAAAACATTCTAAAGATTAACTACATTAATTAGGTAAGTCAAATATGTGGACCAACCACAAAATCTTTAACTATTCCAAAACAATTTATTTTATTTGTTGTCTGAATATTAAATGGAACACGGCAATAAAACAGAAAATTTTCAACATCAATAATAAATTTAAAATAATAAAAATTTAAAAAAAATTAACCATTACTAATGATGAAAAAAAGCATTTTATCGGCATAATATTAGTATATTCTTATCTCCATCAACTAAAAAATTAAACCAACATTAATATAAATTTTGTCCATTTTTAATTTCTCAATTTTTTAATAATCACTATTCTTATTACTTTTTAATATTTTTGTGTGCTTTACTTATATATTAAACATCATGGAATATTAGTTTCATAAAATTAATAAAAACTTGAAATTTTAGAAATTTGGTGTTTTAGATTTAAATGCTACTATATTTGTTTTTTTAGTCTAAGTTTAAATTATATTTTATAGATTTTATATAAAAATATATGTAAAAAGTAAAAATACCTCATAATAGCAACTTTTTATAGTTTCTACGAACAATTTTTTATATTTTATTTTAATTCTATTTAGTAATTTTTCGTAACATACATAATTATGAGATACGTTTTTTATTAAATTAGTTTTTTTAACAATATATCCTCTAAAATCTTAAGTGAAATTGTAGTTATTTCGTATAAAAAAGTTTATTAATTAAAATTTATTAAATAAAAATAAGCTTAATTAAAATATTTTATTAAATGAAAATAATCTTCTTGTATTGGATAATATTGATGTTGTTAATATGTTGACCAACAGTGCTAAAACTGGGGAGCATAATTTGGGTAAGGAAGCTCGTACGTACATGAAAAAAGAATGGGTGGTGATTATACAACACGTCTATAAGGAAGGCAATAAGCTTGCTGATGGCTTAGCTTTGATGGCTTGAGGTCAACCGCTGCAATGTTTCATCTTTTACTCTCCACCTGATGCGGTTTTTTATTTACAGTATGTTGATGCTCATGGTTTTGTAACACCAAGAATGTTGTTTGCTTAATATTTGTTTTATTTTCTCTTTGATAAAAAATGAAAATAATCTTGAACGAGTGAAATTAAATATATCAATTCAATAAAATATTAAATTCCCTATTTAAATATTCTACTATGAATTTGGAACATCATAAATTTATAAATTGATTACTTGAATTTAATAACTCGTGATAGATTAATTAATTTAATTTGATAATTCATACTTATTAATTGAACTTGTTAGATTTATTAACTTCATAATTAATAATGTGAAAGTATAAAATAAAATACACATAAAAGCAAAATTTTATAATTTGATTTCTACTTCCCTTCTTTTTATTGATGAAATTCACAATATGAATTCAATGGTAGGTTTATAATAATTATATCTCTATAACAGCATATTATTATAGGTGTATAACAGTCATATCTCTATAACAAGCAAAATCTAAATAAAAAATTGGAGTTGTTATAAATATGGTTAACTGTATTATTATTATCTTAATTTTTATATATTTTTATGGTTAAGTTTTACTCCAAGCATACCGTAAAATCTTACATTCCAACCAAATAAATTAATTGTACGTAAAATACCGATAACGTTTTTGAGTGTATGAATAAAAAAATACCCTGAACCTAGTTGTACCTATTTTGGGTTGGACATATTTGAAAGAGAGACATAGTAACACCTAATTCTCCCACATTAGGAAACACTAAGGATTAGTTACATAAGCCAATACAAGTGAGGAAAGTTTTTGTGTGGTAAAATTATTTTCAGAATAAAATCATGAACTCAGTTAGAGCCTGCATTGCTATCTTTACGGTGAAAGCCATATCTAATAATTCATATATGGGGTGTAAAAGCAAAGTGGGATTCCATTAATATTGAAATGAAAAGGACAAAGAGGAAGGCAGTCTTAGTTCCCTTTCCATTAGGAAAAAAGCTGAGCAAAATTTGTGGAATAGATTGATTATTAATGAATGCAATTTGGCATAAAGATGGGAGTGTCTCAAAAAGCTTCGGAGGAGGAGGAAAGAGCATTGATTCCTCTCCTTTCGACCAACAATGGAGGACAGACTGCACACGCCGCACAGCATTACAATACTTACCTTTCTTTTACACTTTTTTTATTATTATTTTATATAATATTATATAATATATTCTCTCATTACATTTATATATACCATCAGCTTCCTCCCCGTTTCTCTTCGCACATTCAGATCATATTTTCCTGCACCACTTACCTTGGGTTGCAGAGATGGGAGACAACCAACGCCAAGTCTTCGATGTTTCAGTGGCTATCCCTTCTCACAATGTCTCCCAATGTTTCGATGACGATGGTCGTCTCAAACGAACCGGTACACTACATATTTCGCTCCTTTTCCTCCTTCCTTTGTTCGATTGAAACACTTTTATCGCCCACATGTGTCTCACCTTTGACGCAAATGCATATCAAACTCCATCGCCATGCATACAAACATGCATAGCAATAAGATCAACTAGTAGGAAACAATATTTGTTTTTTTATAGAATTTAAAGAAAATATGCGTTATTATGTAAGGGAATGGAAATCATGAAAATAAACACATAGATCGAACAAATAATTTCTATAGTTGAACTAATAGTACATAGTAATATTGCAGCAATATAATGGACATGTTTGAATTGGATGTGCAGGAACTATATGTACCGCAAGTGCACACATAATAACGGCAGTGATTGGGTCAGGAGTTCTTTCTTTAGCATGGGCTATTGCTCAACTCGGCTGGATTGCTGGTCCTGCTGTAATGTTGTTGTTTTCCTTTGTCACTTACTACACTTCTTCTCTCCTCACTGACTGTTATCGGACCGGCGACCCCCTCTCCGGCAAACGCAACTATACTTACACTGATGCCGTTCGCTCCATTCTCGGTACCCTATTTTTTCCCTTGCCAAATTTTGGAAATAACGTTAACAAAGGGACTGAAATGTTTCATTTTCTTCGGCTCAGGTGGATACAAAGTGAAGGCATGCGGATTGATTCAGTATCTTAATCTTTTTGGCATTTCCATTGGATACACAATCGCGGCATCGATAAGCATGATGTGAGTAAAGATTTTCATTTCACCCACAACTGTGGTTCAAATATGAACTTTCCTTATTCTGAAAATGCCAGGGCAATAAAAAGGTCTAATTGTTTCCACGAGAGTGGTGGGAAGAACCCATGTCACATGTCCAGCAATCCGTACATGATCATGTTCGGTGTCTCTGAGATTTTACTTTCACAAATCCCAGATTTCGATCAGATATGGTGGCTCTCGATCGTCGCTGCGGTCATGTCATTTACCTATTCGGGCATCGGCCTTGGTCTTGGAATCGCCAAAGTTGCAGCCTCCGGAACATTTAAAGGCAGTCTTACTGGAATAAGCATTGGAACAGTAACACAAGCACAAAAGATATGGAGAAGCTTACAAGCCATTGGTGACATTGCTTTCGCATATTCATTTTCCGTCATTCTTATCGAAATTCAAGACACAGTCAAATCCCCACCAGAAGAAGCAAAGACGATGAAGAAGGCAACCAAACTCAGCATTGCAGTAACAACAGCTTTCTACATGTTATGTGGCAGCATGGGCTACGCATCCTTTGGAGACTTTGCACCTGGTAATCTCCTTACAGGTTTTGGCTTCTTTAACCCTTTTTGGCTTCTTGATATTGCCAATGCTGCTATAATAATCCACTTGGTGGGAGCATACCAAGTGTTTTGCCAACCCATTTTTGCATTCATCGAGAAATGGGCAACCCAAAGATGGTCTGAAAGCTACTTCATTACCAAAGAGTTCAAAATCCCAGTCCCTGGCTATTGTCATCCTTACAAGCTCAACATGTTTAGACTGGTTTGGAGAACGGGGTTTGTGATGTTAACCACTGTTATATCCATGTTGCTTCCTTTCTTCAATGACGTTGTGGGGATCCTTGGGGCACTTGGGTTTTGGCCTTTGACGGTGTATTTTCCGGTGGAGATGTATATTCAACAGAAGAAGATAAGCAAGTGGAGCAGTCGGTGGATTTGTTTGAAAATGCTGAGCATGGCTTGCTTGACGATTTCGATTGTGGCTGGTGCTGGCTCGATTGTTGGTGTCATTCTTGACCTTAAGGTTTACAAGCCATTTAAGACTACCTACTAAGCATTTGCTTCCACTTTGTCGTCGGAAAATCAAAATCAAGAAAAAAGTGCTGGCGCGGCGGCAGTGGAGGCTGTGGTGGTGGTAATGGTTCATTCATAGATAAAAGCTTTGTCATGGATTATGTTAAAGACAGCAAATACTTTTGTAAATTATGTGCTTGGATTTTAAATTGTGGTAATAAATGCGTATCCTTTTCTTTCGAATTACATCTCTTATTTATAATCATTTATTATTTATTATAATATTAAATTCACATTAGAGGTTCAAGTTACATAAATATTAAATTAATTATTATAATAAAATACTCTATAGTTTTTTAAATAATTTATTTAATTTTCATTTTTCATTTAATTTCTATAATTTTTAAAAAATATTTTACATTTTCTAATTAAATTATCCTTCAAAATATTTCATCTTAAATATCTTTATCTTTTATATTTTGATATATATATATATATATATTTAATTTAGTGTTTATTTTAATAATTATATATTATCTATAATTAAATTTTAAACAGAAATTTAAAAAAATTAAATAAATGTTTATTTAGGTAAATAGAAATTTAGAAAAGTTAATTTATCCCTTTAATTTAACTTAAATATTATTTATGTTATAAAATAGTATTTATTTTAGGAGGATCTGCTTATGTAATTTTCGCCATCTCAAAAAAGTCCAAATCTTTTGCAAATTGCAAGAACTTTCTTTGTTGTTTTTCTTTTGGATTTCATGTATTTTTTAAAAGTGCTTTTGAGTCAAAAAAAAATTTAAGAAAAAATTAAAATTTTATTCATCTCTTTTTGATTAAAAAGTACTTTTTCAAAATATTTTAAAAAACTCAAAAATATTTTATTTAGTAATATTTTTATTTTAAAAAATACTTTTTATCCCAAAAATACTTTTGAGAAGCAATACTCAGTATTATCGGTTCTCTGGGTCATCATTGTTTTTGACTTATTTTCTCTACTGTTTCTTCCTTTCTTTATCTGCTGGCCTGTAGTATATAGATATTCTATTGGTCATGCAAGCAAAAGTTTACCCATTTGCTTACAGTAGCAATTGCATTATGATTCATGGAGTTGTAAATGTCATTACAACAAAACAGGTTTTTAGCAATATTTTTAGCGGCGTTTGAACAAAAAACGCCATAAAAACGCTGTAAAAGGTAAAGCAATAGCGACGTTTTTACGTAAATGTCGCTAAAAGTTAAGCAATAGCGGCGTTTTCCCATAAATTCCGCTAATTTATTTACATTTTATATATCTTAAATTAAATTAGGGATAAATACCAAAATTATACATGAACTATGATTTAATGTGCAGTATACATAAACTTTGATTTTGTACATTTTTATACATGAAAATTTGATTTGATTTGATTTGATTCTTGTAAATTATTAACACAATTATTGTTATAACATCATTTTATGTTTATATATTATATACATAAATAATTATATTTATCCAATATAAAAATAGATTGATGTATTTATTTCTTTAAATGTGTATGATTACATCAAAATTAAAGTTTCATGTATACATGTAAACCACAATTAGAAATTCACATATATAATTACACCAAATTAAAGTTCATGTATATATATAATTGCACATTAAATCAATATTAATGTACTAGAATTTTGATATATATTACTAGTTAGTATAATATTTTTGGCTTAAATTTATATCTATTTATATTTTTCATTTTAAATTTATTTTTTCAGCTAAGAATTTCATAATACTGTAAAAACGAATTAGAGTCATTTTAAATTAGATTTTTTCTCTCTTAATTTTTAGCATTTTTAATTGAATTTAAATTTTTCCAAGCGTAAAAAGCTGAAAATGTAGAGGAAAAATTTGATTTATCATTTTCTTATTAGAAAGGGATAGGATGACGTGGAATAACAGTTTCATAGAATGCTTTAATATTTATATTTTTTTTATCAATTTAATCTTAATTTTTTTGAGTTAAGTTTGGCATTCAACCTTTTAGAAAGAGTTTAATTTGACTATTAACCTTTAAAAAAAGAGTCAAATTGTTATTTTAATAGAAATACTGATAAAAATATTAAAATTTTAAATATTACAACACACACGAATTTTACTATAGAATGTACAAAATACGTTAATAAAAAATTAAATATATCAATTCTTTTTAACATGTTAAATCTAAATTATTATTTTTTGATATTGTGGAGGAAATGGTGGTGGCAATAAGGTGATTAACTCAATTGTAATAGGCAAAAAGTCGAAGTATCTAAAAGTAGGAGGAAAGAGAAGAGAGATCAAAGTTGCTAAAAGGATAAAAATATTATCTTATCATGATTGTGTCTAAGGGTGTATATATAGGGTGTAACAGTTCGTTTTTCATTGGTGTCAGAAATAGTGACTTCGAGACCCCAAACTTGACGAGAAAATTTTTGTAATGAGTGCTTAAATTAAATAAGTCAATAATAATTTTATATGGAATTTTGAATTGAAGAATTTTAATAATTGAATTAAAAGTTAGTATAAGTGATTTGGTTCAAAAGTCAAGCGGTTTTAGAAAATGTGGTATTGGGGCCTCGTTTCTGAAATTTAGGGTCGTAAATGTTTTTATTAAATATTTACAGAGTATTATTATACATGAATTGAAGTTCGGTTGGATAATTTCGATGATTAATTGCTTAATTAAGGAGAAAGGAGTAAATTGTAAAAAAGGATAAAAGTTAATTGCTATTGATTAAAAATAAAAGGGACCAAAGTGGTAATTACACCATGGTCAAAAAGTCCAAGCAGTTGTGGAATGATTATCATCCACTAACTTTTGGGTTATTTTTCATTAAGTCCTAATTAGTTAGGACTAAATTGAAAATAAGTTTGTTTAAATAAAATTTAATATAATTGAAGCACCAACTATGAAATTGGACCCTTTTTAAATGGCCTAATAATAGAAATGATGTGAAACTCTTTAGATTTTGATAAATTTCAATTAAATCCTAATTAAATGAGAATTTACTAATTAGTTTATTTTTAGTATGATCAGGAATGGTGGTTTCGAATTAATATTTACCAGGTCATTAGTATGACATTAAATTTTGGTTATGAAATTTTGTTGATTAGATAGTTAATAAAGTAAAAAGGATTAAATTGAAAAAAGTGCAAAAGTTGAATTCTATTAATCAAAGAAAAATTGAAGGATAGGAATGGTAATTAGACCATGGGGTATTGTAGTGGACAGTTTTGGGTCTTTAATTGGTGAAAAATTGGCTGAATTCATTAAGGGTAAACTTGTAATTTTTAATTAAATAAGTTTAAGTGAAAATAAAAGAAAACTTTAATTGATTTTTTTGTTCATCTTCTTCCACAAGAGAACCGAAAAACCTAAGGAGAAGAAAAGAAGCATTCGGCCTAGCTTGTTGTTTCAATTGGGTAGGTAAATTTCGTTCGTTTTTAGTAATTTTTATGTTTTTGAGTTCGTATTAGCTTAATCTAGCTAATCCAAGGACTAATTTGTGATTTTTTCAAATGTTATAATTTTTTCTATTGATGAATAAGCTTGTTCTTGAAAGTTTATGGAAGATTTATAAGCTTGGTTGTTAGATTTAATGATTTTGTAAAATAATTTTTAGAAATTTTTATGTTTAAGGACTAAATTATTAAAGTGTTAAATTTGCAAGGACTTAAGGTGATATACTGCAAAATTGGGCTGTTGAAAGACACATGAATATTCGGCAAGCTAAAAATTTAAAATAAAATGGTTAATTTGCAAGTTTTGAGCTAATTACTAAATTGAATAAAAGTAAAAAGTTAAGGGTAATTTTTTAAAAATACCAAAAAGGTTTATTTGCATAAAATGATTAAATTTTGTATTTATTTAAATAATTAAGTGAAATTATTGTAATAGATCAAGATCGTGTCCCAATCGTGGAAAAAGGGAAAATTACGGATTTGTCCCTGAAGTTCACTTTAACTGTAATTTCGTCTGGTAAGTTCGTAACGTTAAATTTACATTTAAATAGTATATTATTTGTATTCTTTATAATTGTTACAGAACAGGTTATGGTACGTGAAATTGAGAAAGATGAAAAAAAAATGAATGAAAGAGATATCAGACTTTGAGCCGATGATTTGAAACTTACGCGATGGCTGAGGTACCGCATATGTTGCGAGTCCTCGATAGCTCGTGCGAGCAGCATCGTGAGTCGGGAAATGAGAAAAGAAATATGGATCCTAAATAGATTACAGGTCTTACAATGACTGAGATTTATGCATAAGTGCATATTCTCGACAACTTGTGTAAGCAGTATCGTTAGGGAACAGTTATATGGATAAATACCGTATCGATGGCTGAGGTACCGCATATGATGCTAGTCCTCGACAGCTCGTGTGAGCAACATCGTGACTTTGGAAAGAGATATGGATATTAAATGGATTACAAGCCTTACGATGGCTGGGACTATGCTTATTGCATACTCTCGACAGCTCGTGTGAGCAGCATCGTTAGGGAACAGTTTATGATACAGATAAGCACCGTACCGATGGCTAGGGTACCGTATACGTTGCGAGTCCTCGACAGCTCGTGTGAGCAGCATCAAGTACTGGTAACAGAAAAGTTATAGACAGGAAAGTTGGAACACCAAATATGGCTTGAGGAAGCAACATTTCATTTTAGCTCGATTGAGATATAATTGCTTTATGCATATGATTGGTAACTTTTTAAACTCTTCGAACTTACTAAGCTTTGAAGCTTACCAAAGATGTTATTGTGGTTTTGTAGATTGTTTATTGTTTGAAGATCAGATCATCTCGAAGAAATCACACTATCTCGGGAGCTTGTTCGGTAAACTTTAAATCACTTAGTTATATGGCATGTGCTAGGATGGTGTTATCCTTATGTTACTTATTTGGGAGTGTTGGATTCCTTGATATGATCTTAATGAAAAATTGTATGCTTGTTCAATATGAAATATAGACTTTAATATGATGTATTAGGATTATGTTACTTGAGTTGTTTTGGTGAAATGGTTAAATGGCATGGGATCATTTGGATGAATGATTTGATAGGTATGATTTTGAGAAATTGGTAAATGCGTAGACTATTGTGCAAACTTGGAAATTTATGTGTATAATTGACATTTGCATACTTGTTTCGGTAGAACCCATGGTTGTATCGGTAGAAGAGAGGTTGCTCACTAACCTGATTTGTATCGGTAGATGAAAGATAAGTGTCGGTACTTCTACTCATAGAAGTATCGATTGCTTGTGAACTTGTATCGATAGAAGTGGTAGGGTAGAACTTCTTAGCCCTCTGGAATTTTAGTATCGGTAGAAGTATGACTTGTTTCGGTAGTAGTGTCACATGTATCGGTAGAACCATCTCGAGTATCGGTAGAACTTTGCACTATTTTTGAACTGTTTCTTGACTTGACAACTACCGATACTTATCCAATAGGTACCAGTAGAAGTCTCCAAAAATCATGGAAGTGACCCTTTTACCCTTCTAAATTGTGATTATAATTGATTGATGATTTATGATGTATCGGGTGCATATCTTTATTAAATTAGATTGAATGAAAAAAAAATAATGATGAACAATGATAGATGAACAGTAAGACACTGGGACCTTGATCGACGACAGTTTCGAGTTTTGTATGTTACATAGGGAGAAGATCCCCATATAATAATACCACATCATCGACACTACGAGTGGTGGTCCACTTGTGTAGTCGGTTAGGTGATGGATTTGTTATGTGTTGGTTGTTGTCAAGCAGTAGTGAACTACTTTGATTTTTTTTGTTAAGATAATACGAAATTGTTATTGTTATGTCTTAATTGTCCTTTAAGGGTAAATGCATGCATAACTGTTAATAACGAGTGACCTAATGAGGATGTGAAACACGTGAATGGCTGATCGATGGATGAACGAAAGGCCATTTAGGAGTGTTTCTTAGGTTGTTTATCCATTGCCACATGTCCAAATCAAGTAGAAATAAGAGTAAATATACATGAATTTGAAAGTATTTAGACTTAATATGATAATTTTTTTAACTTTACTTTATACAATAAAATTATCGAAATATATTAGTTGATACAAGCACCCAAGAACATTTAAGAAGGAAGCATTCATATATGAGGTTCACCATCAACATTTTAAATATATGCATCAATCGATAATAAACCATATTATAAAGTTTCTAAAAATTTTAAGGAGATTAATAAGAATTTTTTGAAAAATTAGAGGTCAAGCAATAACAGCGTTTATGGGAAAAATGCCACTAAAGGTGAAGCAATAGCGGTGTTTTCCTATAAACGCCACTAATTTATTTACATTTCATTGAAACGACATTTGTGGGAGAAGCGCCGCTAAATGTTTTATATGCCCAAAAAACGCAGCTAAAAACCTATTTTCCTATAGTGTGTTGAACTCACTCTTTTTTATTTGCTAGATTCAATGCTTGATTCAGTCTATGGTTATCAGATACAAGGTTTCAACATTCTATTTCTGTATGTGACATGGGTGTATTTCCCTTAATTCAGAGGTTCTTCCATGTTGAGATTAGAAAGTTACTATTGATTATTGGGTTGAATGTTTCTTTCATAATCGTTTTTCAGAGTTTTTCCATTTTCTTATAGGAAAATATTTGTTTCAACACCTTTCGAGAAGGGATTGTATAAAACTATGATTTTATACCATCACAATCTTATTAATAAGGAAATGATAAATCAGATTTTTTTTCTCCTGATTTTCAGAATTGCTACAAGGAGCCTCACATAACCGGTCAATAGATTGCCATGTGGCAGCCCCTAAGTTTCGAAACAACATGTCAACAAAAAACAAAATGGTATTAGGGTCTTGGATGAGAATAGTTAATGGAAAAAAAAATATAGGTATCAAATTGAACATTTTGAAAGTACAAGTACCACATTAGAACAAACTATTTTTAAATATAACTTAAGCACATATAATAAAATCTTAACCCAATTATGGAGTTAAAAATTTTCACCCGTCTACACAAAATATTATTAAAATGTTTAAAACTAATAATTTAATTTAATTTAAGATTTAGGATTTGCTTATGGGTGAAGAAGTGAAGGGATGAGAGGAAGGAAAGAAAAAGTGGAAAGAAAATAAATTTTGAGTATGTTTGGTTGGGACCAAAGATGAGAGGAAAGAAGAGATTATTTTCTTCTTAATGCATGAAAAGCAATCCTTTCGAATTGAAATGATGAAAGGAGAAAAATTAACAGAAATGTGCATGTTAGTTTAAAATTATACATTTTTTAAATGTTTTATTTTCTTTCCTTTCATTTTTAATCTAAATGGATGGAAAAAAAAAGTAATTTTCTTTCTATTTTTTATCTTTCATACCAAGCACACTTATGGAAAAAAAATTATGTTTTTTTATCCTTTTATTTTTTATCCCTTCAATTTTCCAACCTTTCAATTTTCTTTTCACTCTATCAAACAAAATTTTAGAGTTTAGTCGATTGAGTCTTACCTCAGTTGACACCGTTGCTATAGCAACATCAAGGAGGACGTGAGTTCGAGCGCACTTAAGCTTTGCTTGGTTGAGTTGAAAGAAATTTGAAAGGATAAAAAATTGAAGGGATAGAAACTAGAAAGATAGACAACATAATTTTTCTTTCCATAGGTGTGCTTAGTGAAAGAGATGGAAAAACATTTTATTTCCATCCATTGCTTGATCGAGTTGAAAATGAAAAGAAAAAAAATAAAATATTTAAAAAATACATAATTTTGAACTAGCATACATGTCTTTTACCTTTTCTTTCATCTCATCATTTCAATTTGAAAAAATTAATTTTTATGCATTAAAATAGAAAATGATCATCTCTCTTATTTTCTTTTCTCTCACTTTTCCATTCAACAAAACACACTTAAAATTTATTTTATTTTCACTTTTCCACTGCATCATCTTTTCCAACAACCAATCATACCCTTAAACTCATACCATCTTCCTATCATAAAGAGAAATATAAAATTATTATAAATAATTTAAAATTAAAGAATAATGGTGCAAGTGGCAGATTAGAAAACAAAGAAAAAAATCAAATCCATTTAATTTTATTAAATAAAGCGTGTTTATGTAAGCAGTTGAGGACAAAAAATTATAAGTCATCCCCTTCAGACCGCAACCGCGTCTTTGAACCTTGATGCTGCCCATTAAAAGCAGTGGCGTATTCTTTACTCTTTTTTTTTTTTTGATAAATTACTTTTTCATATATATATAATATATATATATGGGTAAATTCACTATTAATCATTAAATTATAGATATACTTTTATTTTGGTCACTTAACTGTCAAAATTTAATTTATTTACATTCTTTATTGTTGTATTTTGAAAAATATTAAGTATAGGGTAAAAAGAATCATGAAAAATATTCTTTACTTTTTGCATTCTTGAAAATATATAAAAACATGGGTAATGATTTTTCTTAATATTTACCTATAAGCTTTTTTTTTTTCAAATCATCATATTTTGTATTCTTGTCAATTATGTAATAATTTGCACTTATTTCTAAGCATAAAATTTATTGGAGAATTTATCTTCATCTAATTTATTTGTAACTTATTTAAAAATATGTAAATTTTCTGGGTTTTCGATTTTTCTAACTTTAATTTTAGATTTTTTAAAATTTTTTTAGATACATATATTTTTATAATTACTTTTATATTTAAAAAATTATATAACTTTTAAATGTTTTTATAAAAATAGATTATGATATCATCAGTGCCGCATGTCACAACGAAAAAGTGTCATGTATATTGCATTTAACACCATTACAACAAAAGCATCAAAACCCTTGATGGAATGAAAATTCGGATATCAATTCGGGATAAAAAAAATCATAAGTATCAACTTGGGAGAATGTGTCAAGTTCTAGAAGCTAAATGCATATTTGAGCTTTATAGTTATAATTAAATATAAACACATATAATATTATTCATATAAAAAATATATAAACAATATTATATTTTGTACATTTTCATAATAAATAATTTATATTTAATTATATGTGTTTGAGGATCAAATTGATATAATTTGTAGATATAAAATGTTAAATTTATTGAACTATTTATAATTAAGATTAAGTTTATAGAATGTGTAAATATTGAGAACTAAACATGTAATTATAAAAATAATCTAATAGAGAGTGATCAAAATAGAAATAATCTAACACATGAGTGACCAATATAGAAATGATCTAAAATATTAGTGATTAAATTAAAATTTTTTATAATTGAGTGACCAAAACAGAAACACACTAATAATTGGGTGACTAATTCTAGAATTTATCCTAAAAAATTACATGAGAAAATTATTTCCGTTACTTTGTCAAAATGCTTACAAAAAGTGATCTTTATGATCTTAAAAGTAAAAATAACAATTTCATTAAAAAAAAAAACACTTTCTAATAAAATTACTAATAATTAAGAAAGTTGCTAATAAAAAAATATGAATTTCTTAAAAATATATGTTTAAAAACTATTATATTCATATTACATTCGAAATTGAATTATTAATGCTTGACAAATGTCGAGTTTCGCTGCTCGACACGTGGTGATTTTTTAGGTTTTATTTTTTTTAAAACTTTGGATTTAATTTTAAAACTAGTTTAGGTGATATATGTACAAATTACGTTTATTGTAGATACATTTAGTCTTTCTGAGAAATTTTGATATTTTTAAATTTTATTAAAATTACTTGTATATACAAGGCTTTATTTTTAAATAATATATTTTTAAATTTACTTTTATATATAAGGCTTTATTTATATATATAAGCTTTATTTTATTATGTTTTATATATTTTTATTTTAATATGCATAATTTATCATCTTTATCAATTGTATGTATATTAATAATGTTGTTAATTGAGTTGGTATTAAAAATCAACTTGACATTAACTCAGAGTTGAAGACAATACCATGCTAAACAATTGTAGTACATTTAGTATTTTTAATCTGATATATTTATGTGTTTAAATTTTGTTTTACTCACAATTTAATTTATTTTTTTATTTTAATATCGTACATACTTCATGTGTTATTATACTTAATTAATTTTAAATTATATGTTTAATTATTTATTATATTATATTTTTAAATATACATTTATATTTTAAATCTGTAATTTCTCCACGTATGCATATATCATAGGTCTTCTAATATTTATAAAAGCCAAATCCTTTATTACTTGATTATAGTACACCCGAGAAATCTAAAATTAATAAAAATTATATAAAGAAATAATAAGACAAAATAAGGTTTTGTGAGCTTTGATATCTTAAGTTGAAGTTGTATCATATATATGTCTTTTTGGGGTTTGAATTATTTTTTTATAAATTTTATATAAAAAGATAAGGAAGATTTATTTCGGTTTTAAATTATTATATATATGTTTATATAAAAGATTTTTTTAAAAAATACACTCACATTCACAATAAAAAAATATGAATACAATACAAATCACAAATAATCATATTCGATAAACAATAACTAAAATAAACTCAATAAAAATTAAAATTGACTAAAAATTGAAATATATTCGAATATTACCCTTGTATAAGGGTGAGTATTCGATCGAGTTGAGTATCAAAATTTTGAGTTTGTCAAGTTGATGAATCTTATTTTAGCAACCGAACTCATTTTGGAATTTTTTCGAATCGAGTCAAAAAATCGAGTCGAGTTAACGAATCTTATTATTTATACTCAATATTGTGTTTACATGAACCAATTATTTAATTAGTAGATAAAGTACAAGATTATTTAACTACATAAACAATATAATGTCTTTACTTTTTAACTTAATAAGTAAACTTTATCAAAATGACATAGTTTTGTCTTTTAACTTAATGACTTTGATTTTTAACTTTAAAAAAGGAAAAAATTTATCAAAATGACGTAGTTTATCTTTTTTAGTCGGATTTTTAGATAAATCGAATTGTATAATTCATATTCAAGTTAAACCGAAAAATTTGATTTTTTATTCAAGTTGATCAGAATAACTCAAACTATTTAATTCAAAATTTAAATTTTTATCGAGTTTTTCGAATCGAATTGAATTTTACTCACTTTTACCTCTACGTTATGAAATTTAAACTAAAAATAAAATGAAAAACTTTGTATATGATAAAACTTGAACATCATTAATGATTATATTAAAAAAATCAAACTAAGAAAATACAACATTATTAGTGTTGATTAAATTATAAGGATCCATTTGGACAGGCGATACATTTATTTACAGTTAGTATAAAAATAATGATGACAATAAAATTAAATATTATAACGATACTATAATATGAGATAAAAAAATTAAACATATCGTACTAAAAGCACGTGCCCTAAATAGTAATAATAGTAATATATAAAATACAAAAAAAACAAGAGTTGACCCACATATCTCTCTCAATTGGGATGCTCCTCACCTTATAAATAATTACAAAAATATATCATTCCATCTCTTTCACCAACGCGGCATTACAAGTTCGACTTGTTCTCCTCTTCTTTCTCTAATAAATATACAAATCCTATTTATTATCAAAAATTATAAATAAAAATATTATTTGAGTTTTAATGTAATTGATATAAATATTATTGTAAATGTAAAAAAAATATAAATTGAAGTGTGTTGATACGTATTATATTTTTATTTATAGAATGATTATAAATAATTTTAAATATTATGTAAAAAAAAAATCGATTTACTCAAAATTTAATGAGATTATTAAAAAATATAAAAATATAATTATATTATCATAATCCATATAAAATTTAGTGTATGCATTGGTCCCGCAGTTAGTTTGAATTTTGACTCACCACCCCCCACCCCCATTTACCGAAGTAAACTCTTTTCATTTTTCAATCTTCAAACCCCACCACCCATCATCATTTATTTTTACCTTTTATAATAATAAAGTACTAATTAAAATCACCCACTTACTTTGATCGTTCAGACTAAATCGTCTAATTATGAATTCCATCCTTTTATTTTAGAATTCGGTCCTTGTACTTTATGAAAATTGAGAAATTAATTTAACTACATAATAGTTTTAATCTACATGGAACTAATATAGAAAATTAGAAAAAATCAGAAGCTTAAGTTCATATGTTTGTTGATAATTGGATTAACGTAGGACTAATTTATGATAAAGTAAAGTAAAAGAACTAACTTTTTAATTTATGTAAAGCAGAGAGATGAAATTTGAAATTAGACCTTGTTTCTTTTCTCACTAATAAATGAGTCCGTCACCAACATCACGCTACCACCAAGCAGCAAGAAAAGAACCAAAAAGAAATCGAAGAAAGAGCAACAACTTTCCATTATATGGAAACCGAAGCTTCATGGTAAGTTAACTCAGCCCACTTTTTTTTTTTTTTCAACTCCAAATTCCAAAATTTGACTTGAAAATTCTTTATTCCGAAATCCTAACATGGGTTTCTTGTGGAAATTATTTGGGATCAAAGCGGCCAAAACAATTTCGAAATGAGCGAGACGCTGGCGACATTTCTTGCGTCGACGCCATTGTTGGAGGAAGCATGGAGGGTGTGCAATATAGCGAACGTAAGCTTCCCAGGGGCTTACCTGGTGGAACAGATTGGAAGCGTGGCTTATATTGCGTTTTCCGGCCGGCAAATGACTTCTGGGTCTGACGAGAAATGTAGAAATCTGGTGGCTTTGAGTAAGGCAGACGGTGGCTTTTTTGCTCCGCTTTATCGACATAGCGAAGCAGAGGAGCCCATGGTGCATCATGGGATGTTAAAGCTTTTCTTCTCAATGTTCCCAAGCTTGCAAATCCAGGTTAGCTTTCCTTTTCCTACAGTTATGGTCTATAGATTTAGTTCATTTCTGTTTCCTTTGTTTATGCTTGAAGATCTAATTCATTTTAGTCAGAGTGATCTAAAATTGAAAAAAATTATAGAATTTTAGACTTATAAACCTCATCGATTCTAGTGTTGATCATGTTTTAGTTTCATGAAATATATTGAAGAAATCAGAAACCAAATCGATACTTAATAAATTAACATCTGATTGAAGACAACCCTGTTAGAAAACCGATATGAGATTTTGGGATTAATTTAGATACTGTTTGGGCAAGTATGACTTACAGAGAGAAATGGGTTATTGGGCGCTAAGTAATGGGCTTAAGCACCGGGAAACTCCAGTCTCCATAAGTTGATTGAAGAATGACAGAAGTTACACAAGGAAGATAAAATATGCTTCAGGTCCTTGTACTTTTCATACATTTAAAATTTAGTCTTCTTCTTTTTGTTTCAAGGAATTTAATCCCTACTTCTATTTTAAGGGATATAGTCCCTCTACTTTTAGGATTAAAAATATAAGTCAAATTGTTGACACTGTTAAATTTTGGTTTACTACAACTTATTTGTATAACTTAGCTATCAACTTATTTTTGGTTTAACAAAAAAAAAATGAAAAAGCAATTGAACCCAATTTTAGAAATTTAAAAAATGGAAGGATTAAATTTTTAAATATAAAAGTAGAGGGACTAAATTACAAATGCACCAAAAGTAAGCAACTTGGAGTTTAACTTGAGGAAAATCGTAGAGTACACAACTTGGGAGTCAAGGAAAATGAGTGTTGTGCATGAGTATAATCAATGAGTGTTTGTGAATAATTAAGATTAGGCAAGTGTTTGACAGATAAATCTTCGTCTCTTTATGTGAAATGATATATTAGTGGGTTTCATTTATGATGGAAACTTTAGCCTAACAAAATCCCTAGATTATTGGTCTAATGGTAAATTGAAAGTTCAAACCCATCCCCAGATAAGAACAAATGATGAATTAGAATTTGCTTAAAGTAGTACTGACTAATTGTATTTGATTTATATGGAAATTAAGAAGCTTATATAGAATTGGTTTGTGGTATTAAATTTACTAAAATCCCAAGCTGAAATGAAAGATAGACCTGGTTCAGAGAATAGGGCATTTTTGGGTAGTGGGAAAAAGTAGGTACCTACTGCATATAGTGGGAAACTTCATAATTGGACACTCAATAAAATAATCAGTGGAAGTATAATTGTTGCATTTTTTTAGAATTGAAGTTAATGGAATGTGATACAACTTTTATTATTATCATCAACATCATGCTCTCCTGTTTGTCTCCACTCTGAATCTCTCCAAAACAAAATTTGTTTACTTGTTAAAAATTCCCATTTAATGGATTGTTTTATTTTATTTTTAATAAAATACCACAATCTTTGGGTGAATATGATTTCAAATCTTTAACTACAAAACCTTTTTAATAAAAAATTGTCCAAATATCATATTACAATTCTAAATTGTGAAAGAGAATGAAGATTGTATATCAATTTCCAAAAGGCAGTTAACTTATTCTTTTTTATTTGATAATTTAGAGAAAAACCAAAAAAAGAAAATTATGAGAAAAGTACAACATGTACAAACAAATGGTGCCGCATCTTATAGGCATTAGTCATCATAATTGGGCAAAATTTATGGAATTTTGCATATATCTTGTGGGTTTGATTAGTAGTCGAGACTTGGAATGTGAATATTTAAATTTATTTATTTTAATATTTCTATTTATCTTTTCAAAAAAAATTACATCTGTAACAACATTTTATTATAACATTCAAGTTTGATGTATAACCAATTTTTTATGTTTTATTCTTACATTTTATAGCAACTTTTCATCTATGACGACAATCATAAATTAAGTAAATTTTTTTTCCTAAATTAATTTTCTATAACAAATTTTATCTCAAATTAGTTAAGATTATTATTTTAATAAAATGATTTAATTTTATATAAAAATATATTAATCATATTTTATTAAATGAAAATAATTTTTAATAATGTAATTCCATTTATAAACTTTATGAAAGATATGACCTAAATCTCACTAATTAATAATATTATTAATATATCATAATTTGTTAATTGAAAATTAAAAAAATATAAATATAATATAATCTAAATTTCACATGTTACACCTTTAAAAATTTAATAATAAATCTTAAAAATTTTGATGCCTACTGAGTATGGTCTCTGGCCTGAGCTGAGGCAAAGCACCCCAAGCAGGATAGAGAGTAGGAGGCATAGGGATATTGTCATTAACTCATCCCAAAAGAAAGAAAAAATCAAAGTAACTCAATCACGTAATTTCAGCCCTCAATAATTCCTAACTGTCCATAATTGGAGCTTAAAATGGCCGCATGTTTTTTTGTGGTACTTAAAAAGACCAACTATTTAAGTCCACGTTAAATTGACCAAGTCAACGGCTGGCAGGGAGACAGTCACCCCGAGCTTCACTCACATTACATTATCTTAAAAACAAGATTCCGTTCCCACTTGATGTCGGCAACTCTAATCTTAAACCAACCAAACATTGCTTTCTTTGGGGTCTACTCTTGTTGTTGCATCTTTTTCTCCTTTTTATGGGGGTTGGCTGTCAGATGATAAAGAACCCGTCAATGGGGGTTTAACTTTATACAAAAGAAGTACCTTTCCATACTACCTTTTAACTTCAACATGCTTTCATACCGCTGTATGTATGATTTAGTACACATTTAGGAGAGATGGATGCCACAACTGTTGTCAGATTCTTCACTCATATTTGTTACTTATTTCTAATTATTTTAATGTATATAGGCACGCATGGAAGAATAAATTTATCAAAATCTCAATCTAAATATTTTAAGGTTTATTGTATAATGTATAATTATTTGCTTTTATCATTTTAAAAGTTAAATAAATAGATAAGGGTGATATATTAATTTCAAAATACCAGGATAGGACAAGATGGAGCAAGAAAATAACATAACTGTTTCGTACCCTCCATTCAAAAAAAAAAAAAAAACCATCTCATCCTTCTTCGTCTCCATTATTCAAAATAAAAAATATATATATCCACACGAAATGATTAGATCGAAACCCTTCAAGTGATTCAAGTATTACCACCCCTAGTTCCTATTAATGCAATTCTGTCATCAATCTTTGTACTTGCTTGACATTTACTGTTTTAAATTGAATTAATACTTATTTTGAGAACCATAAAATTATACTCAATTAAAGTTTGAATAATTCAGATTATTTGAATGCATCGTCCCTTACTGTTAATTAGGAATTTCACTGGTTTGTAATCACCATTGGTTGGCTGTCCTTTGTACCGAAAAAAAAGTTTGAATAATTCAGATTATCTCAAGAAGTTTGGATTGAACTCATGAAATGAATTTATTTTTGTTCTAGCATGGAAACAAATTAATTAAGGTAGGTGCGCATTGGAAGATACCCTAAGCAAGAAAACTAATTAAATAGATATGTTGGTGCAGATGGCAGCTTTAATGGGAAAAGTGAAGTCAATAGTGATTACAGGTCAGTGCATAGGAGGAACGACAGCCTCTCTTTCTGCTCTGTTTCTCCTCTGTCATCTGCTCTCATTGTCGGTATATCCTCCAATGTCAGTCCTATGCATCACATTCGGTTCTCCATTGCTCGGAAATGAAGCCCTCCATTGGTCGATTCGACGCCAAAGATGGGGTGGAAACTTTTGCCATGTTGTTTCCAAGCATGATATCATGCCAAGGCTACTTTTAGCTGAGATTGTAAACCACATTCCTCATATACAAGCCCTGCTGCAGTTCTGGCACTGCTGCATGGCTTCTCCTCACCTCCCTGTTGCAGGCCTTTCTTCTCAAGTATCCAATGATCTAAAGAATATACTTTTTCATAGTGTTTTAAAGGACATGGAGTTGTTAACCCAAACTGATGACCCATCAGAGAGCTTGTTTTGGCCTTTCGGGAGCTATGTTTTCTGCTGCGAAGAGGGTGCCATTTGTGTAGAGAATGTTGCATCAGTTATTAAGATGATGCATTTGATGATGGCCACCGGCTCACCGAGCCAAAGCATTGAGGATCATCTCAAGTATGGAGATTATGTTGCCAAAGTTTCTAGACAGTTTTTGCAGGCTAGAAACTTTGAAGAGGGGATACTTGATTCTAGCTATGAAGCTGGTGTCGCCTTGGCATTGCAATCATCAGACCTGACCGGCAAGGTACTCTTTTTTTCTATAACAATGTTGATTTACGGATTTTCTTTCTGTCTTTAACTAAATCAACTCACAGGAACCAGTTGCGGTTATGGCAAAGGAGTGCCTGCAAATGGCTCAACACAGTGATAAGCCAAACCTAAATGCTGCAAACCTGGCAATAAAATTGTCCAAGATAGTGCCATATCGAGCTGAAATAGAGTGGTACAAAGCGTGCTGTGATGAGGCCGATGATCAAATGGGTTACTACGACTCATTCAAGCTTACGGGGCCCTCAAAAAGAGAGGGTAGAGTTAACATTAACCGCCATAGGCTTGCTCAGTTCTGGAACAGTGTTATCCACATGCTGGAAAACAACAAGCTACCTCATGACTTTGACAGAAGGGGAAAATGGGTGAATGCTTCTCACTTCTATAAGCTCCTTGTCGAACCATTGGACATCGCGGATTATTACCGAACCGGTATGCACCGCGTGCGTGGGCACTACATTGAGCACGGAAGGGAAAGGAGGTACGAAGTTTTCGACAAGTGGTGGAGGGAGAAAAGTGTTCCGGTGGAAGAAAACAAGAGGAGCAAATTTGCCAGCTTGACACAAGATTCATGCTTTTGGGCCAGGGTAGAAGAAGCAAATGAATGGCTAGATAATGTGAGAAGCGAGATGGATGCAACGAAACGACAGCAGTTGTGGCACAAGATCGACAACTTTGAAGCATATGCGAGACAGTTGATCAACAGTAAAGAGGTGTCCGTAGACGTGTTGGCGAAAAACTCGAGCTTTAGTCGATGGATGGAAGAATGGAAAGAAATGAAATCGCAGGTTCAGCAAATCACTCCTTTGTTTCCAGGTTTTGTGGATGGGAAGGTGGTTCCTTAGTCTGCTTTCTTTGTTCTTATTTATATAGCAACCAAGATCATCATTAATATGCTGTTATTCCTAGGTTTATTTTGTAATATATATGTATGTATGTAGGATGACGGTTTGATGTGTAGCTTTGGTTCATGATTTTGGTTTCATGAATCTGATTTTCATTTCAATTCAATATAAAGATGTTGATTATGAAGATAAAGATGATGGATCAAAACATGACAAAGTCGCAAAGAGTTATGGTGATGTCTTTGATTGACATCATATTTAGATTTAATCCTCCAACAACCTTTACTCTTATTCTTTATTTAAAAAAAGAATTACAATGGTGCTCTTATTTGAGCATCGATCAAAAATAATTTTTTATATTCCAAAAAAATTATTTAAAAAGTCCTTTCATAAAAAAATAAAATAAATTTTAGACAACCAATACAGGCATTGTACCTACTACACTTCTTGATCTTCTACTCTGGCCAAAATGTCCTCTAAAAATAACATATATGAGCTTTAAAGATTATTTATTCTGATGTGGAAAATGATTGTTAGTACTCAAAATCGGGGTTCTACTTGTTGCTGACATTCATAGTCTCTCTCAAAATAACTTCCTGCATCACGAATTACATTTCCATCGGTTCATGGATCCATACCTCAAATCTTGGCACACTGAACAACTTGGAGAAGGATGGCTTCGGGAGCTATGATCCCACGGCTTCTTGGTTTATCCAGGCTAAGATCAATTTGTGTGGAAATTTGATCTCCCAAGACACTTATCTTACCCAGTCAATTAGCAACAATATGGAGAACACTCTGGATTAACGGTAAGTGTAACATTCCAAAATTTTCGGTTGGACACATAGTACTATTCCAATAACGGATAAATGAAATTTATATAATCAAAGTTGGACATGGTGAGAAAATTTGGAAAATGAGTTGGATAAATGAATTTTATAGAATCAAAGTTGATAATTGAGATGAGACTTAATGAAAAAGATAATTTAGAAGAGGAAATGTGAGGAAAAAGCTAAATCACAAATTTTGAAAAGTTTAAGGATTAAAATGTAAAGTTATCCAAAAAAGGAAAATAAGAGTTTTTATTGCCTATTTGACATAAGGATAAATTGGTATATGAATTAGTATGGTGAAAATCACTTTTAGGATCAAATTGGAAATATCAAAAAGTTTAAGGACTCAATTGTAAAATTTCTAATTTTATTGAGAAAAGAGCAAATATGCAATTATCATCCATAGATTCATATTAAAGTTCACTAGATAATTATGATGTTTGGGATTGACAATTTCCGTTATTGAGAAGAAAAGGTGCAAAGAGTAGAAAAGTATGCAAAACTTTACTTTACACTTTGGTCTTACATCATACTCATGTTAGCAAAAGAGCTTTTGTAAGCTCGTGTGAGACTCAGAAATGATTGTGTATCATGTTTTGAATACTTTTTAATGTTGAATTCATGTTTAAAAAGTCGAAAAGCATTTGATTTCCCATAGTTGCTCCGGGAACGATCGTAATATCCAGTGACTCAAACCTGACGATCGAATCAGACAAAGAATATTACAAATAAATAATTTGATTTTGATTTTCGAGTAGAATATAAAACATGAAGACTTAACAAAGCAGTTGACACATTATCCAGTCGCGAAAAGGTTGAGGGGATATTGTAAGCAATCAACCAACCACGAGTAGCACTCTTAGATACAATTAGACAAGAAATCGAAGACAACTCCACCTTATGACAGTTGCGTTGGCACATTGAAGGTGGAAAAGTGTGTGACTCATGGTCAGTGCATGATGGGTTGGTTCTCTATAAAGACCAAGTTTATTTGCTACCAATTTCTCCATTGGTTGTTTCGGTCTTATTGATGCGACACATAAAGGCATATAGAAAACTTTACAACAGGTGTGCAAGGACTTCTATTAGAAAAGGATGAAACTGGCAATTAGTGATTATATGATAGCTTGTTTGGTGTGTCAACATAATAAGGTCGAGCATTTTAGCCCACTAGGTGTGTTACAACCATTACAATTGCCGACTAAAATGTGGGTTGATGTCTCCATGGAATTTATCAAGGGGTTGCCCAAATCATGAGGTAAGACAATTTTATTGGTACTAGTGGATTGAGGCCTTGTTTAGCATTGCTGAGGAATAGACCTGATCATGGGCCGGGTCATTTGACCCGACCCAAAGGTCCGCCCAAAAAATAAGAGAGTTTGGATAAAAACATAAGCCCGAAAAATGGGTTTGGACAAAAAATGAGGCTCATTTTCTAAATGGACGGGCCTCGAGTAAGTTTTTGGCCCGAGCCCGATTCCGCTCGAATAAATGAACCATTTTTAATAAATAATTATATTGTTGTTTTGGTGCTGTTTTTTTTTTGCTGTTTTGATTGCTATTTTTTGCTGTTTTGGTGTTGTGTTTTTACTATTTTGGTTTTTTTTTTTACTGTTTTGGTTGTTTTGGTGCTACTTTTTTACTATTTTGGTGTTGTTTTTATTGTTATTTTTGTTGCTATTTTTCTATTATCTTTGTTGCTGTTTTGGTTGTTATTTTGGTTGTTTGGTGTTATTTTTATGCGTTTTTGTTACTGTTTCGCTGTTTTTTTAATCTTATTTGAATATTGTAGAACTTATGTTTTATTGTTTATTTTTCTACTACTTTGTGTTGTTTTTATTGTTATTTTTGTTGCTATTTTTCTATTATCTTTGCTGCTGTTTTGGTTATTATTTTGGTTGTTTAGATGTTATTTTTATGCGCTTTTGTTATTGTTTCGCTGTTTTTTTAATATTATTTGAATATTGTAGAACTTATGTTTTATTGTTAATTTTTCTACTACTTTATTTGCAACTATCTTAATATAAAGAAATTTTAATGTTTTTTATTTTTATTTTTTAATGTTTGTTTTAAAGTTTTTAAGCGTATTTGATATGTTATATATTTTTTAAATTTGTTGTACATCATAAAATAATCTAAAAAAATTAATATGAGTCGAGTCGGGTCGAGCTCGGGCTTGACTTTTATAATTCAGGTCGAGTTTGGATAAAATTTTAAGCTCATTTTTTGGGTCAAGCCGGACCTGGACCTAGTAATTAGGCCTAAAAGTTTGTTGAAGCCCAATCCAGCCCACGATCAGCTCTACTGAGAAGAAACACTTTTGATTTGAAAAGCACTCTTGAGAGAAAAAATGTGTTAAATAATAACTTTTTGATTGAATTTTTTGACTTTTCAAAAGTACTATTGGTAAAATGAAAAAGTTAAAAATTTTAGCTTTTTTTTTCTCAAAAGCTTTTTTGAGTGCTTAATTATTTTTTCATTTCTCCAACAACACGATACTTTCCCTTAATATTTATTGCTTAAATATATTTAAAATTTTTATTTCATATATTAAAATATTAACAATAAATTATAATAAATTATTTTTTATATTCTTACTAAAATATCATAATATTAACTAATTTAAACATTATTTAAATGCATATTTGTTACTTTATAATACCATGTATAAAATAAACATTTTATTTCTTAAAAATACTTTTTGATAGCAATATTAAACGCTTAAATCTTAAACTAAACTTTTTCACAGCATTTTTCAAAAACAATGTTAAACTAACCCTGATTCTCAAAATATGCACATTCCTTACCCATGGCACATCCAGACACAAAAACATATTATTTGCACAAATCGTGCGATTACATAGGACATTGGAATCAATTGTATGCAATTGAAATGTGGTGTTTACTGGTAAGTTTTGGAAACAGCTTTTCCGAATGCAAGGGACGTACTAAGCCTTCTTTTCAGCTTATCTTCCTCAAACTGATGGTCAAATTGAGGTCATTAATCGAACCATTGAAATGTATTTGAGGTGTTTGGCGAGGGATCAACCAAAGTGATGATGGATTGGATTCCATGGGTGGAGTATTGTTATAACACTCCATTTCATTTGTCATTAAGTACTTCCTATTTCAAGGTAGTTTATAGTCATGAGCCGCCTCGCTTGTTGTCCTATGAAATCGGCACCTTGAAAGTTGATGCCATTGACCAAGCTCTATTTGACCATGATGAGGCCTTACAGGTAATTCGATCGCGTCTTCAACAGTCACAACATTGTATGAAGACTTACTATGATAAAGACATCATAACGTTGATTATGTTTCTGATTCTTAGGTAGGGTTACACTTGCACCCACATCGACAAAAATCAATTCCAGGTAAACATCGACACAAGCTTGCTTCTAAGTTCTATGGGTCAGTTCGAGTACTAAGCAAGATCGAGATAGTTGCTTATCAATTGGACATGCCAATCGATTTTAAAATTCATGATGTATTTCATGTCTCCTTACTCAAATCTTTTCATGGAGAATCACCAACAACTATGGCTAGCTTACCTCCTACATTGGATGGAGAAGTTCTTCCAACTCTTGCCACAATTCTTCGTGCTCAACTCAATCGTGGCAAATGGGAGGTTTTAGTGCAATGGATTGGTCTAACAGACACTGGTGCCACTTGGGAGGATGCGTAAGAATTCTACAATTCCTATCCAACTATCGAGCTTGAGGACAAGCTCTTTTTTTCCACAGAAGGGGTAATTTTAGGGATAAATTACACTCATGATCACTTTAAAATAGGGTTTTTCCTATTTTGGGTTACTTTAATTTTTTTCAATTTAATCACTCTAAATAAGATAATTGTGTAAATTAATCACTACTGTTAAAATTTCGATGTTCTTTTAACAAATAGTTGATGTGGCACATTAGCACATTAAGTGGTTGACATGTGACATTTTTGTTGACTTTTGACTAAATCCAAAACTTTTTCCCTCTAAACTTTATAGAGAGGCCCCTAAACTTTAATCAAAAGTCAACAAAAAATATCACATGTCAATCACTCAATGGGTTAATGTGCACCATCTACAATTCATTGAAAGAAAATGGAAATTTTAAAAAGAGTGACTAATTCGTATAATTATCTTATTTCGAATGACTAAATTGAGAAAAAAATTTGAAGTGATCAAAATAACTTGAGTAGTTTACCCAAAATTTTAATTGTGAGTATTTCTTATTTTATAGAAGTCCTTCCTTAGTATAATTACTTTCTTAGCAAGACTTTGTAATCTCTATCTAAGAGAGATTTGGAAAAGTGAAATTAAACCAGGATTTATGAGATTTAAGATTCTCTCTAACAAGTTTTAAAGTTTTAAATTCTCTTCAATGAGTTTCACAACATAGGTCTTCTGCGAGGAAGAGGTAAAAATAAATGAAAGAGCCCTGCTAAGACAGACAAATCGCCTATGAATTGTCTAGTGACAAGATCCATCAATTGGGACCGTAACACAGTGGGAATAATATAATAATTTGGCATACATTATCCCGCGATACAAAGCTACATTTTCGACTTCTCCTTGTTCATGCAATCCTTTTACGATTGTCAAGCTCGGCTCGGTGTGGCTGCATTTGCTAAAGCATGGATAAGAAATGGAATGCTATCTTATAGAACAGAGTGACAGTAAGCTGGAAGTTTGAGCCTATGTAAACAGAAATTCGGCAACTACTACAACTACCCATCTAATGTATTCACAGTCGTTACAATGCCAAGTCAATCAAATGGCACATCAGGCGACTGCCCATAAAATATCGTTTAGTTGGCCCTAACTTTGATAGCTAAAAGGCCACCAAAAACTTGATATGAATGAAAAATCTCACCGCCGGCGGTGGTTTATTTGGATTGATTAATTTAGTTAAATTTCGGTTGATTTTTCTTATTGGATTTTGTAGGTCATTGATGATTTTTTTGGAGAAGACCGAAGTATTGGACAAATTAGGAGCCCACAAAATATGAGTAAATCTACCTCCTTGGATCCATAAAATAGGATTACTTTAGCACAAGGATGGTTGACCTATGACTTCATTTTTTTATCAAAGGGCAAGAGAAAGTAGTCCAAATTTGAAATCAAAACCAAAGCAACGCAAGTCATTTACTACCAACTAGTGGCTGTCATTTACCACCAACTAGTGTCACGGGGTAGACTGCGCGGCCTGTGACACTAGTGGCTGGTTGACCAATGACTCCAATTAATTGAAATTTATCTAGACATGAATGAAAATTTAAAGACAAAATTGGGTTGCGAGAAGATTCAGTTTACAAAGTCATCTCAGCACCTAACAGCTTGGAAAATAACAAGCCAAATTATCTCAAACATGTAAAAAGATTTCATGAATGACTGTTATTAGTGGGCCAAAAAACCACATAATCTATAGTCAAACACTTCCAATGAATGCATTCACTCTCAGTCAAACCACTCACTCCCTCCATGAAACTCTTTCAAGTAATCATCAAATTACATATACAGGACACTTCTTGATATATGTGCACTATAATAAGCAACATGATCTTTTTGTTCCCAAATTGATCTACCTATGTATATCATAATTAATAAAAATATGTTTTTTTATATTTAAATATTGTTCAAAATAAATTTTTGGTATTTTACCTCTAGATCATTTTAGTGAAGAGCAGGGATGCTAAGAGAGCCTGTGTTGAGCACTCTTGGCAAAATCTGCAACATGCAAGGATTTAAAAGATATGAACATGAGAAACTACATGTGGAAATATCAAAGCACGAAATGAAGCAAAAGTTAAAAACTTCAAAAACAGTACCTCTCCTAATCGAGCATTTACTTTCAAGGATACAAGCTCATCAGCTCGGGTCTTACCGATATTCACAATTGCAGTGGAGGCACCTGCCTCATGAGCAGCCCTGTCAAACTCAAATACCATTAGCTGCAGATCAAATCCTCTTCTAGAAACAAGTAATAGATATATGTAATGTCCTTAGAACTTGAAATACTCAAAAGAGGGGAAATTTGCTACATCAGAATCCTGAAACTAAAAGTAACGAACTTGAGGACTGCTTGTTGCAAACAAACTTTGAAGTAATATGGTAGTACATGACATCCGTAACTTATTATTAAATAAATCATGTTCAGATAAAAAGAATAGTGAACCAGATATTTCTGGCGAACACCACTGATCAACCAAATTATATACCTGACTAGTCGGAAAGCAGACATGGTCATCAAAGATGATCCTAATACAAGGAAAGCATCACATTCTCTTGCAACTTCCATGGCCTTATCAGCTCTTTCCTTGGGCACATTGTCACCAAAGAAGACAACCTTGATGTTTAAATACACAACAAAAACATTAAAAAAAGTGTTTGTATTTCATTTAAATTTTAATTGTACAACTACATGACCCAAATCAGTCTCAAACTAAATGGGCCAAATGCACAATAAAATCAATTGTCATTTTCTTTCAAATGTACAATTACAAAATGTCAAACTAACAGCAAGATCACTGGGGCAAATTATCAATATGAACAAAATAAGAAAAGGGAAATTAATAAGAATGCTTCCTCCAACAATTACAACACATATTCAAACATGGATATGGGGATATAACCCTCCAAAAGCCCTCCAAACACATGGAAAAACTTCAAATATTTAAAACATATCCACACACTCACACTAAAACCTACAACTGATAAGATATCAAAAGTTAAGTGAAAACTAACGCCAACATAGTTGAGAGAATTACTAAAAATAACACTAAGAAATTATAATGATTATAGAATATAGAAATTAATGTCTCTCAATGTTTATCTAAAAAATATATATGTTAAAATTTTACAAAATTTATATATTTTTATATTAAAAAACTGCATATTTCTCATAAAAAATAACTACTTTGTTAAAAATAAAACCTGTTAAAAGAAACTTATGCCTACCAGATTCCTTGATATTTGTGCCACAGATATGCCTCAGAGCATCATAATCGTGAATACCTCAGACTATTGTTTGAGTTGAGAGCATATTTTCAACCTCTATATGCTTAAAATCAAATTCTTAATATTCATTATGTTCTCCATCACCACTACTATAAGCTATTGAAAAAAAGAGATGTTCAGGGAATAGGAAATATAACATCTAAAACACTCTAGATTCTGATTTTTCATAAAACAATGTAGTATATATCAGGTTTCATAAAAGCAAAGTATCTTACATCAGGTTTCAGGACCCCATTGCATTTATGGCAAGTGGGAATGTGGAAATCCTCCTCCCAAAATTTCTCATCGATCTCAATGTCACCATCAGGTCTTTGCTTCATGCCAAAGCTCTTATCTGATCCAGCGCTACGATGGTCCAAGCTTTCTATTGCTTCTGCCCACTGCAATAGGAAGAATTCATTGCCTATTCCAGTAATGAAAGCAAATGTCTTTGCGCAAAGAGGTACAATAAAAGGGGTGTGGAATTTAAAGGGAAGTAATATTCTTAAAACATAAAATGGACAGTGGTCCTGAATTTTACCACAAAGTTTCATTTGATCCATAAACTTTAAATTGGTTTATTTTAATTCCAAACCTCTTTAAATCACTATAATATAGTCCTTTAGATTATTTGGTTAAAAATGGATCAGAGGTGCTGACATGGACAACCACCTCACTGGAACTGCTATTTCTGTTTTTTTAACAGTGCCATTGGCAGATAACACACTGTGGGAACAATTTAAAGAGATCTATTGTATAAATGAAACAATTGAAAGGTTAGGGACAAGAAGTGAAAGAGTAACTTGCATATCACTAACCTTTGGATTAAGGGCCTTCACTGCATCTTGAAATAAATTTCGACAAAAGGAAAAACCACAATCTAAGCAAATCACACTATAAACAGTCCCATGCAATTCAAGAGGCTTGCTCCCAGCACGATGATGCAGCCTGAAACATAATCTTGATAAATTAGGGCCATCAACATCACTTATGAAAATGAGATGAAAGAAAAGCAGTTTGTTACCTGTCAACGTTCTGTGTTATCATAAAATTTATTCGGCCAGCTTGCTCTAGAGATGCTAAAGCAACATGTGCAGCACCAGGTTGTGCTGCAGTAAACTGCCTCCATCCAGCATAGCTCCTGGCCCAATACCGCCTGCGGGCACGACTTGATCGTACAAACTCCTGGTGAAAGAAAATTGCAAATAGTTAGAAGTTGAAAATACAAACATTGATTATAGAAAACCACTTATGGAAAACCAATTAATAATGAGTCATTCCATAAATTTGGTTGATAGCACTTCGGTATTTGACATGACCAGAGAAAAATGTCAGGAAACTAGAGAGGTTTTTAAAACAAAATAAGACATTTGATGTTTCAAGATACTTTGAATAAATGAAATTCAATCATTCAAAGAAAAGTTGGGAAGGTAGGTGAAGTTTACTATCCAGTACAGAAGACAAGTAACTTTGACGATAAGGAATGACGATTACATCCTAAGATAAAAATACCAGAAGGGGACTGGCCAAGAGTCTCAAGGCACCTATGACGCTATTGACTGCAAAAGTTGTTCATGATGAGGTCGGCAGCTAAAAAGATAATGCAAATTCACAACTGTGTTTCACTACAACTCTAGAGAAGCAACTTTCCTAACCTGCAAAAGCGAATGATCTGAAACTTCTGGAAACACTTCTTTTGTTTATAACTCCACAGAAACATACAAAAATGTTCTAGAACAGAAATCTTCTTTACAATGACTAGCTTTGTACCAGCTTTCCTCTCTTTCCAATTGTCTCTTTGACATTAAAATAGAGAAGCGCAAAAGGTACTGAAACCAACAAAAGAGAACCTTCTCAGAAGAAAGAAGTCAAGGAATTATATCAAGCTATGCTATTTTTCACATCATGTACTCATGCTCTAGACAGCCACTCTTGCTTATCATTCTTTAATACCTCTTTTGTCCTTCGGTAAAGTACTCAATTGTGAAGGAAATAGTAAGTGACATTGCAAAAGTAATGAAATCATTTATAAGCAGAAAGACAACAAGTTACTTGTAAACAAACAATGTACCAAACTTCTTCAACACATTAGCCGATTAGCATATTAACTGACCGCTAATGTGTATTTGTTCAGTACTCACAGGGCATGCCAGCACATCACCTGATGGGTTATTGGCTTGAAACCAGAACTATAAGCTCCATTTGGGCTGCCAAAGAAAAGAAACTTGTTATTGAGAAGAAATGGTAAACATACGAAACCTTAACGTTTGAAAAAGAAGAAAATAGGGAAGTCAGAACTACAGGGAATTTTTGGTGTGAATGATCTGAACCATGTACAATTTAGACGCTGGCAGGCTAGTGACACAACCAAATGGGTAACAAAATGTACAGGAATGTACAAAAAATTACCAAGTATAACCGTGCAAACAACTCAATGAGGAGGTCTTCACAAGAGTTACTAGCTATTATTTTGAAAGGGGATTTTTAGTTTGTCACATTTTTTTAAGCATGGATATTTTAGGGAGCTTGTCTTTCTGTTACTCTATAAAACCCTGGCTTGACTTAGTTACATTTATTATGTATATGAGAAGAAACCAGAAAGAAGTGATAGTAGCAAAGAACAGTTTATTGAAAACCTTAACATTGCAAACCCACATTTAGGGAATGCTATGGTTCAAAAGCTGGCAAAGAAGTTGCCTTGCTGTTTGGTAGAGTTTCTTCTTTCCTTAACTAGTTCAGCAAAAGAATCATCTTATCCTTTTGTTTTTAACTTCTCTTGCCATATCAGCATTTAAAATTCGTAATAATTACCAAATATCAAGATCCTGAAAAAAAAAGTTAAGAGACAATTACCAGTCAACAGGAATGTTACCTTGTGGAAGAGAATTTGCACAAACGAAGAACAGCTTAAGAATAAATACTTAATGATCTACAACTCTTTACTTGCTTTTTCTGCCTACATTCAATTTTTTTTTTTAAAAAAATACTAATTTAATCTGTTATAAATATAAAATATATTTAATTATATAAATTAAGGAAGGCTGGAACCTAAGGCAAAGTTGCCTGATGCTAGATTTCTTCAAATACTGCTATTGCAAGAACAAAAAGGTTCAATAACATTATAAGTCCGATTGAAAACAAAGCAAACAAGAGATAGAACCTTCTATAATCAGGAATTCCACATTCAGTGCTAATTCCCGCTCCAGTCAATACCACAAGCTTGGTGCTGCAAAATACAAATAGCAGTCAAATATTTAACCCATTCAAATAAATTTACATCGTTTATTGTGTGGCTATAAAAGGAACAATATGCAAAAAGGACAAGAATAACCTTTGGTCAATGAGTTGATACAAGTGGTTTACGTCTTCAGCACTCGGGGGATCTGCTTGGGGAACCACCTTCTTGTCTTTCAAAAAATTTGAAGGTGGTTGTGTCTCTCTAACTGACACCCCTGGGACTGATATCCGACACGATGTCTGAAAAATTTTGACAGAGCCTTGAGAGAATCTTATCCTTCTTCTTGAGCTAAACAATTGCCTAAACTTGTGACCTGAAACAATGCATTTGCGAGAACATGGTAACAACAATGCAAGCCACACTTACAGAATGATGAAAGCAACACGTTATATGATGTATAAGGCTAAAAGAACACCTGCCTGTCAAAAGACTTCGAAGCACCTCTGGTCTACTTGTAGAAGGCTGCATAATGAACATAGACACTTTAAGCTTAAAAGCTCCTATCAGAAATAGAAAACAACCACAATAGCAGAGGACCGCATCAAATCAAGTTCAAAAGTGCGGGTTTGTATGCTGAGAATGGTCACTTGATGAAAAATTAAGAGTAAAAGTAAATATGAATTCAACACCCAGCTTTAGTAATCTAACGACATAGAAAATGTTCTTGGTGGTTTTTTTTTTTTTTTGGGGGGGGGGAGGAGAAGTAAAAAAGGCATGGTGTTTTGACATCATGCTCGTCTCCTATCACCGTTATTAAGGCATGCCTCGATCTCAGCACTGCTCACACTCATTTTACCTTTTTGTTACTTTCTCATTCCCATCCTGGCTTATCGGATCGTTATTTCCGTAATCATAAGGCTACTAGCTAAGCTCCAGCTATACAGAAATTTGAATCAGCAATAAATTATGCACATACCTAACCTTCAGACATAAACTGCTTCTATAACACAGGACAGATAAATTGTCTGAAGTTGAAAATCTATAATATAAAATTACATGAAATGTGGCTATTAATTAGCTTTCAATTGAGTTTCCAAGTTTGATTAAAGGAAGAGAATTGAAAATGTATAAATCCTGATTCAACAACAAACTTAGAGTAGTGGGAAAAAAGTTAATTTTCTTCGCTTAGAAAAATTAGGAAAATAAAAATAAAAAATAGAGAATTGAAGTTGCAAGAAAGTGCAGCATAAGATTTCAAAGTATGAGCAAGTACAAGAAGAAAGCAGGAAGCTTACAAAGATAAAGGGAGGAGAAAGCCATGGCAAACGCAAACACATACGCGAGAACATGATGATATTGGCCTTGGTGCCCGAAATCTCGCTGATTTGAATTTATAAACAACGGTATTTGGTATTGTCGTCTTTAAATATTTTATGTTTCATTTTTGCAGCGAAATTGCTCATTCCAAAGTTATCCACGTTTCCGCCTTCTCCTTTCTTCTTTCTCATCTCTCCCCCTTGTGTTTTATTTACACGTGTCTCTATAATTTAATTTTAAATAGATTTAAAATGTTTAGGTATTGGATTGTGTCAGTTCAAAGAGTTAAAAAGACAAATAATTTATCAGCTAATTTTTTTTTTTTTTAGAATTCAAATTAAAATGATAAATTTTATAAATATTAAAAGTTAAATTTATTAAATTTTTATATTTAAGATTAAATTGATAAAATGTATAAATATTAGAGAGTTAAAATTATTATTAGACCAATAAAAAAACTCATGTCAACAGTTTAGTTAATATTCAAACGATTTTTTAATTTCGATGATAAAAATATTTGATTTTGTATAGTTTAGTGAGACAATGTTTTAGTGACCACTTTACCCATAGGTAATAATACAATACTGAGTATATATTAAATGATGGTTTAAATATACTATTAGTCTTTATATCTTGATAAAATTTGAAATTTAGTCATTACATTTAAAAAGTTAAAAATTAAATTATTTTATTTTTATAGTTTTAAATTCTCAATCCAATCATTAATATTGTTAGTATTTTTTTGTTAATCTGTCAACTTGAAATATTAATCCTAGCCCTCATATGACGTGCCACATTATTGACAAAAAATAAACATGTTAACTTGGCATAATAATGATTGGAGTAAGATTTTCAAATTAAAAAAAATAAGAGAATTGAATTTTTAACTTTTAAAATACATGGACTAAATCTCAAATTCTATAAAAGTACAGTGACTAATAAGATATTTTAACCTAAAATTTATGTCAAGTTGTCTAATTTAGAATTTTAATAAATAAATACAATCTGAAATATTTAATATTAAATTAAAAATAATATGGACAAGCTTGCAACGAGCTTAATTAGTCATTTATAAATATAGACGAGCTTAGATAAAATTTCAACTAGGCTGGACTTGAACAAATATTAAATGAACTAATATCATACATAGGCCCAACCAAATTCAACCCAACTCATGAACGCCATTAATCTAGCCTATTCACGAAACAAACTACTTACCAAGTTTGAAAGTCTACCAAAAAATTGAAAAGGTTTAAATAAAAATATTATGATCAAAAACTGGGTTTAAAAAAAAATAGACCCATTTAAAATATGACTCTAGCATAGGCTTAAACATTCAAGACTTAAATCGAACTCGGCCCAGCTTGTTTTCTAAGTTTGTAATATATTATATTATATTATGAAATATTATGTAATTTATAGAACATAAAAATTAAATCTCTAGTAATATATAATACTATAATGTAAATATTAAAAAATGTTAAGTTAACTATATAAAATTTAATAAATAAAAAGTGTATAAAATTATTAAGTATTAACTTAAAATAATATAATTTTTATTAAAAATAAAAATAATATAAATGAATCTAAAATAAATTTAAATTAACTATTTATAACTATAAATAAATTACAAATTTTTAAATACATATTTTAAATTAAATTAAATTTTAAAAATATAAAATATAGTAACATCAACCTCCAAAACCTTTAATCTCATCAATCAACGAGCTTAAGTGAATCAAAACTTGACATTACATTGCTAACTTGATTAACTCTGTAACTATTATTAATATAATTCTAAGAATTTATTCAATACTCTTAAAAAATAGTTTACAATATACTTAATATTTTTACAAAATATAAACCCTAAAGACGTTAAGATCAAGTTTTTCATCCTTTATTCTGTAAAAATAAAGAAGTTAGTTGTTGAAGCCCAATTTTGACCGAGCCTATAACTTTGGGACGACTTTGGATTTTAAATTTATTAGGCTTAAATTGGCTTTGAATTTATTCATAAATTTAAATTTAAATTAATTTTTAAATTTAAATTTAGTAAAAATTTGGAATAATTTTAAACTTAAATTTTAAATTTAAGAATCCAAAAATTACATTCCCAAATTGAATATCCAAAGCTTACAAGCCTAAATAGACCCAAACTTAAACCCTAAACAAGCCTAAAATTATGACCCATTACAATTCAACCCAAACAGAAGACCCAAATTTGCTACTACTGCTGTTACCTCCATTCCAACCATTCAGAACATGCCACGTCAGTAATTTCACCACCATTTTCAATCACCATCACCAGTAACCTGCCACGACAAGTTGAGACCTGCAAAGAAGAAAGGAGACTTGCATTTTAGTGGAAAAGGACAAATTGCAATGATTGTAACTTGGTTATAAAAACCAAATTTCAAACAATTGTAAAGGGGGGGACAGTTTTTTATTGAACACAAAAGAATTAATACAGAGAAATAGATTTTGAGTGTTGAATATATACAAGTTCACTCTTGTAATTACTAGAATTTTCGTAATTGAATGCGAAAGGAAGCAGGCATAAAGCAACAAGAAGCAGATTCAAAGTTCAGACACTAAACTACTCAGGTATTACTGCAGTGTTTTCATTTATTGCTGTGAAATTCAAGTTTCCAAAGCCCTTTCATTTTTTGATATATCACTGCAAAATACATTGAATGCCCTTCTATTATTATTTATTACCACTTTACGTTTTTTTAAGAAAATATGTGTGCATTAATTGATTTAATAATAATAATAATAATAAGAGGGAAATAAAGGGGAAAAGACGCGTCCCTTTGGTTACCGTTACCGTTACCGTTACTGGAACCACCACCGTCGTCTTCCTCTCAAGCCGCTCCTCCAATCCCATCCTCCGAACGCCGATCTTTGAATTGCAAAAAGGAGCGACAGGTTTCAAATCACGAATGAATCACAATAGTTTTCCAAACAAAAAAAACAAATCGCAAAGAGCAGTTTTGAAATAAGGAAAATAAGAAATCTCGATTTGGACTTTTAACAGGCTACTCCCAAACTTTCAGATTTCGAGAATAAGCAAAGGAAATAGAAAACAGATTTAAGAATAAATCAAAGGGTTTTTAAATAAATGAAAAAGAGATAAAAAAAAAGGAGAAAGCAAATCAGCTTTTAAAAGAGGGGTTTAAAACTTTTTTTTAAGAAGAAAAGAAAGGGAAAAGAAAAAGAAATGGGAGGTTTTGTACCTTTCCCGACGGCGCGTGGACGGAAGATAGCTCGGAGGACGACCGGCGGTGGATGGCGATGACCTGGGGTGGCCGTACGACGCGCGCGTGGTGCCAAACGCGCGGGCTAGGCACCGACGATCGGTGGCCGGCCAAAGAGGGAAAGAGGGGTCTTTGAGAGCATTTCATGTTTTTTTTTAGAAAGGGTTTTAAAATGAAAAAAAAATCTAAAATATGTTATTTATAGGCCCATGAAACGGTGCCGTTTTGGGGGCTGAGTTTCGGCTCCAAAACGACGCCGTTTTACTCCCTTACACATGGACCGTCCGACCGGACCCGACCCAGGCCTAGGATCCGCGTGTTTTCAACTTTTGGGATATTTGCCACTATGTTCCTTCCGCTTTTTTCAAATTTTCAATCAAGTCCTTTTGTACTTTAAATTATTAATAAATTGGCCCAGTAATTTTCATTTCTTTTTAATTTAGTCCCTTAAGTTTTTGAAAGCATCAGAGGCAGCCACGTGTCATAATTTTGGCTTATTTATGTAATTGGTCCCTCTTATTTTTAATTTATTTTAATTTAATCCTTAAATCAACTTCTATTTTATTACAAAATTGGCCCAGGAATTTTTCAAGATTTACAAATTAGTCCTTTAACTTTTGGATGCCTGTAAGGCTGCCACGTGTCACCCATTCTTTGGTTTTATTACTCTATAGGTCCCTAAACTTCCCAAAAATTATATTTTAACCCCTAAACTTTCCAAAATCCTATTTTTAACCCCGATCTCATCAAAAATTACATTTTTACCCTTAAACTTTCCAAAATTCTATTTTTGACCCCGATTTTACCAAAAATTACATTTTTACCCAAACTTTCCAAAATTCCATTTTTGACACTGATTTTACCAAAAATTACCATTTTACCCTCGAGAATCCAAAAAGTCTCATTTTTAATCCCGATTGCATCATTTTTTATTATTAATATTTGCATTTAACTTTAAGCATTATGCACTCGTATATCGTGTTTGTTTCATTTGCTTAGTTACTTTACTTCGTGATATTTTATATCCGTAATAATTGCTCATTAAACCCGCATAAACGTTTTCAAAATTATTTTTCATAAAAAATTTAAAATCGAGGCAAGATTCTTTTATTTCGAGTTTTGAAATTTTGCGCCTTAACTTATTAGGTGCGATTTTTCCAGTACTACGAAGATTTGAAGAGGAGAGGTTCAAGTTGCAATGGGGAACCCACTACTTTAGAAACATGACGAAAAAGGATGAATCCACGACGGATCCCATGCTCCTTGGACTTGCAGTGGAATGGAATGAAGTTATATTGACAACCATTTTCGTCCCTTAAATTCGGGGCAAATTATAGTCATTTGATCTCTTACCCGAGCTTAGGGCAGATCATCATCAATCAATCTCTTACCCCGAGCCAAGGGCAGATTGCAGTTATTTGATCTTTTACCCCAAGCCTGGGGCAGATCATCATTAACGAATCTCTTACCCCGAGCCAAGGGCAGATTGCAACCATTCGACCTTTTACTCTTAGCTTGGAGCAGATCATCATCAACCAATCTTCTACCCCAATCATGGGGCGGATTACGATTATTGAAACAAACGATGCGGTCATCTTTCTAATGAGATACTGAGAAGACGACCAAATCAAACCCACACTCGATATGAGCAAATCTTCGAACTTCAGCTTCCTGATGAGATACTGAGAAGCAGGTCGAAGCAATAAAAATGATTAGCTTCCTGATGAGACACTGAGAAGTGGACCAAATTCGTCTTCCTGAGGAGATCCAAAGAAGCGAATTAAAACAAGTGATGCGGTCATCTTTCTGATGAGACACTAAGAAGAAGACCAAATCAAACCCAGGCTCAATGCGAGCAAATCTTCGAACCCTAGCTTCCTGATGAGACACTGAGAAGCAGATCGAAGCAATAAAAGGTTAGCTTCCTGATGAGACACTGAGAAGTGAACCAAATTCGTCTTCCTAGGGAGATCTAGAGAAGTGAATTAAAATAAGTGATACGGTCATCTTCCTGATAAGATACAAAGAAGTATACCAACTCAATGCTTAATGCGAGTAAATTTTTGAACCTAGCTTCCTGATGAGACACTGAGAAGCAGGTCGAAGTAATAAAAGGTTAGCTTCTTGATGAGACACAGAGAAGTGGACCAAATTCGTTTTCCTGAGGAGATCTAGAGAAGCGAATTAAAATAAGCGAGGCAATCATCTTCCTGATGAGATACAGAGAAAAATACCAACTCAACGCTCAATGCGAGCAAATCTTTGAACCCTAGCTTCCTGATGAGACACTGAGAAGGAAGTCGAAGCAATAAATGGTTAGCTTCCTGATGAGACACTGAGAAGTGGACCAAATTCGTCTTCCTGAGGAGATCCAGAGAAGCGAATTAAAATAAGTGATGCGGTCATCTTCTTGATGAGACATTGAGAAGAAGGCCAAATCAAACCCAGGCTCAATGTGCGTAGATCTTCGAACCCTAGCCTCCTGATGAGACACTGAGAAGCAGCTCAAAGCAATAAATGGTTAGCTTCTTGAAATGGCTGTGAAACCAAACCATTAAAAGTTACGCGCAGCCAACAAATCTTCCTTCTCCTTCTCTCCGACAAGCGCTCAACGAGCGAAAAGTTTCTACCAAGATAGCAGGAACGGGCGTAATTCCTCTACTGAGTCGATCAAACAATGCTACTACTGCATCTTTCACGTGCCCCAATGCTTTCGGGAACAAGAACAACCCGTATATACTGAGGGTAAAAATGTCAATGCGTTTTTTCATATCGGGGTGTGTCACAATCAGGTCTCGTAAACTTTTCCAAGTAATGCACCTATTATCCCCTTTTACTTTTATGCGAGGGACAACCCATTACTCGCTCATCCCGTTGCATTCATCAATCTTTTCAACAATGTTGGAACACTCACATATTTAGAATATGCCTTATCGACTTGGATGCTTGAACATCGGATCAGAGCAGTATATTCTTCTATAGTAGGTGTCAAGTCTAAGTGTCCGAAGGTGAAGCAACTACATCCGGGGTTCCAATGTTGAGTAAGGGCTCGGAAGAGGTGCTTGCCGATCTTAACTATCAGCAAGTAAGGTAAATCTCCATAGTCTTGATAAAACATCTATTTCATCTCATTATCCCACTGTCCCCAAATCTCTTTCAACTCTTACAAGTTATTCTGAGTCACATTGATACGAGTATAGTCTCAAAATTCTAACAAATGCCCCTCTTTCAGGCTGTCACCTTTTCCTCGTTGCTGCTCCTCAAACCATAGGCGCGTCACCATATTATCTTCTACTTTATCGAGAAATCCTTCCTCCATGATGAAACTGCCTAGTCGGTAAAACGGATTTAAATCAACACCTTTTCATTTATGATGATGCAAATGTAGGTGAAAGAGGCAAAACAAACATGGTTAGTAGCAGGTGATAAATATAACAAAATCAACATACAAATATAACACAGAACCTAAAAATATTTCGGGTACTAACAAGGCTCGACCTAACTCCATCTACGGTGAGTGCTTACGGCTCACTATATGTAGTTTAGGTTCTAAAGTAAAGGGTACCCAAACTAGTAGATTCCTCTATCCTCACCCATTACAGGCTCATACGGACGAGTTCGGTTTAGGGGGATGCATTTCCCGTATGTTTGCACGAAAGTGAAAACTTCACGAAAACAAGGGTACTTTGTAATCTCGAAAGCGATCTACCATCTTGCACGGAGGTGAAGACCTCACGAAGGAGTAGTTTCTCGCTTCCACTTAAAAGGGTAGTATCACAATACACATGAATGCAAAATTACACTAGTAATATCACACATTAAAATACCACACAAAAATACCAAGGATCGCATGTTCAATAAAACCGAAGTTAAAAAGTTCTAAAAAAAAGACCCGAAAATTACCAATTTTGGCTTGACTCTCGTTTATTTTGAAAAAGGTCCCCAGTGAAGTCGTCAGCTGTCGAAACCACCTCGAGAACGGGGCTTCGAAAAAAATTATTTTAAATTAATTTTGGAATAAATGGGAAATAGGAGTCGCCACCAATCTTTTATTAGGTGTGATTGGATCACCATAAAATGTTTAAAATGTTTAAAAAAAGGGTCTTCGAAATCCAGAGAAAATAGGTTCGGGAGTCGGTTACGCATGAGAAAGGATTAGCACCCTCATACGCCCAAAATTTGGTACCACATGATTATTTTCGGGTCTTATTTTATGAAAATAATGAAAACTCGAGTAAAGTTTAAAATACGATATTTATTTTAGACGGCTTTGTATAATTTCAAAGGAAAACTTTTAAGGAAAATTCGCCCTCGTGTTTCGATTCTCTATGAGAATTAGAAGTTGTGTCCAAATTGAATATCCAAAGTTTACAAGCCTAAATGGGCCCAAACTTAAACCCTAAACAAGCCTAAAATTATGACCCATTACAATTCAACCCAAAAAGAAGACCCAAATTTGCTACTACTAACTTCACTTTCTGATGTAGAGAGGAAGGTACAGCCTCGACCAAATGGATCCATGGCTTCCCTAATAGGCAGTTGTAGGTAGGCCTAATATCCATCACTAGAAAATCTATCTCGTACGTGTTCGGACCAATCTGTAGGGGTACTTTAATTTATCCAGTCACCTTCCTTTCTGTCCCGTCGAATGCTCTTACTATGTTGTTGCACCCCTTCAAATGAGAGCTATCGATCGGTAATCTTTGGAGTGTAGCCAGTGGTAATACATTCAATGCTGACCCGTTGTCTATGAGTACTCCCGATAGCATGTACCCTTTATAACGGGTTGTGATATGGAGGGCTTTGGTCGATCCCATCCCCCCAGACGGGATCTCATCATCGCTAAAAAAGATGAAATCGCCACAGCAGTAAAGGGCCTCATCGGGAAGAATTCAAAGAGCGCACCATTGAATGTCCTCGTCCCGTAGATTCTGGAGAACAGCCGCCCACTTTTCTTCAGATACTCTCAGTTCTTGTTACGAAGCCACAAAATTCTTTAAAGGCGAGAAGTCGGTCGAGAAAACCTTACAAGAAAATTTTTCCACTTTTCAGAAATGGCTGTGAAACCAAACCATTAAAAGTTGCGCGCAGCCGACAAATCTTCCTTCTCCTTCTCTTCGGCAAGCGCTCAACGAGCGAAAAGTTTCTGCCAAGATAGTAGGAACGGGCGTAATTCCTCTACTGAGTCAATCAAACAATGCTACTACTTCATCTTCCGCATGCCCCAATGCTTTCGGGAACAAGACCAACCCGTATATACTGAGGGCGAAAATGTCAATGCGTCTTCTCATATCGGGGTGTGTCACAATCAGGTCTCGTAAACTTTTCCAAGTAATGCACCTGTTATCCCCTTTTACTTTTATGCGAGAGGCAACCTATTGCTCGCTCATCCCCGTTGTATTCATCAATCTTTTCAACAATGTTGGAACACTCACGTCTTTAGAATATGCCTTATCGACTTGGTTCCTTGAACATCGAATCAGAGCAATATATTCTTCTATAGTAGGTGTCAAGTCTAAGTGTCCGAAGGTGAAGCAACTATATCCGGGGTTCCAATGTTGAGTAAGGGCTCGGAAGAGGTGCTTGTCGATCTTAACTTCCAGCAAGTAAGGTAAATCTCTATAGTCTTGATAAAACATCTGTTTCATCTCATTATCCCACTGTCCCCAAATCTCTTTCAACTCTTACAAGTTGTTCTGAGTCACATTGATACGAGTATAGTCCCAAAATTCTGACAAATGCCCTTCTTTCAGGCTATCACCTTTTCCTCGTTGCTGCTCCTCAGACCATAGGCGCGTCACCATATTATCTTCTACTTTATCGAGAAATCCTTCCTCCATGATGAAACTGCGTAGTCGATAAAACGGATTTAAATCAACACCTTTTCATTTATGATGATGCAAATGTAGGTGAAAGAGGCAAAACAAAGATGGTTAGTAGCAGGTGATAAATATAACAAAATCAACATACAAATATAACACAGAACCTAAAAATATTTCGGGTACTAATAAGGCTCGGCCTAACTCCATCTAGGGTGAGTGCTTACGACTCACTATATGTAGTTTAGGTTCTAAAGTAAAGGGTACCCAAACCAGCAGATTCCTCTATCCTCACCCATTACAGGCTCATACGGACGAGTTCGATTTAGGGGGATGCATTTCCCGCATGTTTGCACGGAAGTGAAAACTTCACGAAAACAAGGGTACTTTGTAATCCAGAAAGTGATCTACCATCCTGCACGAAGGTGAAGACCTCACGAAGGAGTAGTTTCCCGCTTCCACTTAAAAGGGTAGTATCACAATACACATGAATGCAAAATTACACTAGCAATATCACACATTAAAATACCACACAAAAATGCCGAGGATCGCTTGTTAAATAAAACCGAAGTTAAAAAGTTCTAAAAAAAACCCAAAAATTACCAATTTTGGCTTGACTCTCGTTTATTTTGAAAAAGGTCCCGAGTGAAGTCGTCAGCTATCGAAACCACCTCAGGAACGGGGCTTCAAAAAAATCATTTTAAATTAATTTTGGAATAAAAGGGAAATAGGAGTCGCCACCAATCTTTTATTAGGTGTGATTGGATCACCATAAAATGTTTAAAACGTTTAAAAAAGGGGTCTTCGAAATTCAGAGAAAACAGGTTCAGGAGTCGGTTACGCATGAGGAAGGATTAGCACCCTCATACGCCCAAAATTTGGTACCACATGATTATTTTCGGGTCTTATTTTATGAAAACAATGAAAACTCGAGTAAAGTTTAAAATACGATGTTTATTTTAGACGGCTTTGTATAATTTCAAAGGAAAACTTTTAAGGAAAATTCGCCCTCGTGTTTCGATTCTCTATGAGAATTAGAAGTCGTGTCCAACACATTAGGGCACTATATTCTCGAAGTTTCAAAACTGAAGGATGTTTAGAGACATTTTTAAAGAGAGTGTTCTATCATATGAACCATGAAAATCACACCCAACACGTTAGGGCATGATGTTTCGAGATCTTCACACGAAAGAACATTGTTTCTTCTTTTGGTCTTAAAATCGCATTATATATAATTATTAGATTGAAGAGTATTTTGAAAACCTTTGAAAAGGATATCCGATTTGCATGAATTACAAAAATCACACTTAACACGTTAAAGCGCGATTCTTCGAAGTTTTCACACAAAAGGACATGACCTCGTTTTAAAATTATTTGTGATATAGATATATGTTTTGAGAATTTGAAAATTTCGTATTGAATTTAAAATGTAATCCTCGGACACATAGTTTAAAAGATTCAAATATGGAATACCCGTTTACTTCGATTTTCGCGGAGAATTAAAATCGTGACCAACACGTTAGGACACGATATTCTCGGAATCTCGGGGTTAACAGGTATAAAAATCTAAAAAAGGATACTCGACGCGTGTGAGTTATACGAGAAATCACATCCGACACGTTAGGGCATGATTTCTCGAAGCTTTCACACGAGAAGAACATTTCCTTGTCTTTGAAGATGGTTTAAAAATGAGTGTGTAAGTTTAAAATATTGAATAGCAATTAATAAGAGAAATTAAATACGAAGCAAGATAATAAGCAGATAAATAGAATGCAAAAATGTAAAATGCAAGTGCATAATGATTAGAATAAATGCAAGTATTTAGTGAAGAAGAAAAATGATGCGATCGGGATTGAAAACGGGACCTTTGGATGCCCGGGGGCGAAATGGTAAAAATGTAATTTTGGAGAGTTCGTGGGTAAAATGGTAATTTTTGGTGAAATCGGGGTTAAAAATGAGATTTTGGAATGTTCAGGGGTAAAATGGTAATTTTTGGTGAAACCGAGGTTTAAAATGGAATTTTGAAAAGTTTGGGGGTAAAATGATAATTTTGATGAAATCGGGTTAAAATGGAATTTTGGAAAGTTTGAGGGTAAAATGGTAATTTTTGGTGAAATTAGGGTTAAAAATAAAATTTAGGAAAGTTTGGGGGTAAAATGGTTATTTTTGGTGAAATCGGGGTAAAATGGAATTTTGGTAAAATGGTAATTTCGGACTAGAGAGCAATAAAACCAAAGAATGGGTGACACGTGGCAGCCCCACAAGCATCCAGAAGTCCAAGGGCTAATTTGTAAATATTAAAAAATTCCTGGGCCAATTGTGTAATTAAATAGGAATTGATTTACGGATTAAATTAAAAAAAATTAAAAATAAAAGGGACTAATTTCAAAATAAGCCAAAGCAGTGACACGTGGCAGTCTCTGGTGCATTCAAAATGTCAAAGGATTAAATTGAAAAGTAATTAAAATTATTGGGCCAAATTAAAAGAAATTAAAAGTATGAAAAGGACAAAATTAAAACAATTAAAAATGCGGAAGGACTAAATGCGCGTTTTGGGCCAAACTAAAAGTAATTAAATATGTTATTTATAGGCCCATGAAACGGTGCCGTTTTGCGGGTTGGGTTTCGGCCCCAAAACGACGCCGTTTTACTTCCTTACCCATGGACCGTCCCGACTCGACCCTAGCCTAGGATCCGCATGTTTTCAACTTTTGGGATATTTGCCACTTTGGACCTTCCACTTTTTTTCAAATTTTCAATCAAGTCCTTTTATACTTTAAATTATTCATAAATTGGCTCAGTAATTTTCATTTCATTTTAATTTAGTCCCTTAAGTTTTTGAAAGCACCAGAGGCTGCCACGTGTCATAATTTTGGCTTATTTATGCAATTGGTCCCTCTTATTTTTAATTTGTTTTAATTTAATCCTTAGATCAACTTCTATTTTATTACAAAATTGGCCCAGGAATTTTTCAAGATTTACAAATTAGTCCTTTTACTTCTAGATGCCTGTGAGGCTGCCACGTGTCACCCATTCTTTGGTTTTATTGCTCTATAGGTCCCTAAACTTCCCAAAAATTATATTTTGACCCCCAAACTTTCCAAAATCCCATTTTTAACGTCAATTTCACCAGAAATTACGTTTTTACCCTTAAACTTTCCAAAATTCCATTTTTGACCCCGATTTCACTAAAAATTATGTTTTTACCCCTAAACTTTCTAAAATTTCATTTTTAACCCTGATTTCACCAAAAATTACCATTTTACCCCTAAATTTTCCAAAATTCCATTTTAACCTCGATTTTACCAAAAATTATTATTTACCCCCGAGAATCCAAAAAGTCTCGTTTTCAATCCCGATTGCATCATTTTTTATTATTAATATTTGCATTTAACTTAAGTATTATGCACTCGTATATCGTGTTTGTTTCATTTGCTTAGTTACTTTACTTCGTGATATTTTATATCCGTCAATAATTGCTCATTAAACCCGCATAAACGTTTTCAAAATTGTTTTTCATAAAAAATTTTAAAATCGAGGCAAGATTCTTTTATTTCGAGTTTTGAAATTTTACGCCTTAACTTATTAGGTGCGATTTTTCTTCAAACCGAAATAATCGAATACCCTTAATCGAGGCAATATTTCCTTATCTTCGGTTATGAAAAGGTGCACCTTAACTCATTAGGTGCAACCTTTCTTCAAATCAAGATAATTAAATATCCTTCTTCAAAATTTAAAACGTTTTACAAAAGGAAAGCTTGTTATTTCTGGATCCCGAAATGTTTTGTCCTAACTCACTGGATGCAACTTTCTTCCCCGATCGCTTTGAAATAGCGGGATTTCCAAACAAAATTGACTTCCTTTAAAAGTAGCTCATGCATTCAAGGATCATATTTTAAATTTTATTCGAACTTTCAAAGTTTTCAAACAAGACTCAAAAATAATCATGTGGTACCAATTTTGGGTGTATGAGGGTGCTAATCCTTCCTCATACGTAACCGACTCCCGAACCTGTTTTTCTGGATTTCGAAGACCAACTTTTTTAAACGTGTTTTTAAAACGTTTTGTGGTGAACCAATCACACCCAAATAAAAGATTGATGGCGACGCCCATTTTTCCAAAATTTAAAAATATTTTTCAAAACTCCGTTTTCGAGGTGGTTTCGACATTAGTTATTCCAGATATAAAATGTAATTTTCATCCTGTCTCTCAAAGCTGCTGGATATTTGGTATAGATCTAGGATTCCAGTCAATGATCCTCAAAAGAGATGCTCTCACGGAGATTAAGAAGGTAAGGAGGATATTATTTCAGATATAAAAGCTATGCTTTCCAATTTTAAGGTTATTAAGCTTGTGCATGTGTCTACACCGCCAAAGAAAGTGGCACATTTAAGAATCTAATCAACTCCAAACATCTATTTCAACCTAATCAACCATGCCTTTAAGCTATTCAATACCATCATACCATTCCAATTCGTTAACCAAATTTGTCATTCAAGTGCCACATTTATAGCTTATTACATTACCCAACTTATACACATGTATATATATGAACATTAGCATTCCATAATTCAAACATTAGCCAAGTTCAAGCTTAATTATCAATCCCAAAGTTAACACATATATTAACACCTATATAGATGCCACATAATCGAATTTTAAAACGTTTGAAGAACTACCGAATCGAACATAAGATAATGAGAGTTTCTTGTAGACCAGATCAACACATTTTGCAAATCAGCAATCTACAAGGAAACAGACAAGTAACAGAGTAAGCATAATGAATGCTTAGTAAATCCATATTAAAAATATATGATTATCAGCTAAAAAAAGATTAACTAAAGGAGTAAATGTTCCCTCACAATTTAGACTTTTTTTTAACAATCTCATTATAGATTTTGATTATATTTGTTCTTTTTGATATAATACCTATAACTATCCATAACTTGATTGGTATGAGCATTGTTGTCAATGTATTGAATCTTCAACGTACTTGAACCCACATCCTTCTGCATTGACAATAATACTCATACCAATCAAGCTAATATTCAATCCATCAATCTAAACTTACTTAAAAAAGGGACTTAAACCAAACTCATTTAAAAAAATTAAAATGAAGTTTGGTATGATAGGAGAGACATTAATTGAATTCCCTTATTTGACACAAGAGAGTTAAATGCTATTTTGTAAAATGAAAAAGAGGCCGGAAACATGGATGCATGCATAGTAGCCGCAACAACATGCCCATAATTAATTTCAACTATCAACTGATTTTTTTTTTTTTTGAAAAGGAAAGACAATACAATAATTATATTGAACTACCAATAGTTAACAGACTCTAATCTCAATTAAAAATCAATTTAGCAATCTGATCAATTTTTTTATTTCTTTTCGAGGGGTATTATCATTTCTCATTGTATTATTATCGATAATATTTGTTGAATACATCTAATAAGTGTTGAATTAAATGATCTTGAGAAAGTTACTTGAATGGTTTGAATAGTATTCATGCTATCCATCTGAATCGACACTTTATCTCAATTCCTATTATTTAGTACAGATAAACCGTTTAAGATTCCCCATAATCCAACATCAAATACAGAACAAATTTTTAACCTCCTATTAAATCTAATGATCCATTGACCATGATGATCCCTTAGCATTACCTCCCCTAAATTCAACTTAACTGCACCATCAAAATATAAATGAATCCAATTATTTATAGAGAAGGATGATGCTTGTGGAGTTATCCTCATCCTAAAATCTACCTTATATGTTGAATTATATTGTGGAGCTCAACTATACCAACACGTAATTATATCAACTGGTTTTGAATTTTGAAGGAATGATCATGTCATCCGAGAGGCGTGCATTAATTTCAATTACGTCAACTGGTTTGGAACTTTGAAGGGATCATCATGTCATACGAGACGCATGCATATTAATTCATTTCCGTCTTTGTCTAACCAAGAAATTGGTTGTATTTAGATTCCGACTCCAAGTTGGCCCAATGCCCATATCATCCTAAAACACCACGCACCACCCTGTCTTTTTGGGAATGAACATGAATTTATACACGTTTGGTGATATTTATTAATTTAATTCCAAATTATTAAAATTTTATTATTTTCATAAAGTATGAAATATTTTTTTTATATTAACATAACGATTTATTTAACTATTCAATTTTAAAAAATTATTTTAGTATTTCATTTTATTTTTTGTTTTTTTAATATCAACATGCGTGTCATGTTAATAATTAATTATTTTTAAAAATTAAAAATATTAAAATATATTTTTCAAAATTTTTATACTTTTTAATAATTTTAAGGATTTTTATATTTTTTTAAAATTTAAAAAATTAAATAATTAATTATTGACATAAAATTTATGTGAATATCAAAATCACAATTTTCATAACTTCAACTTTATCGTATCGATCAAAATCATATTTAACTTTTATATAAAATTTACATAGATTTATGATATAATCTTTTTCACTCTCATTTATGATGTAATCTAATAATTCATTATTTAATTTCACTTATCATCTTCTTCCCTTTAAAATTTTTTGTAGTATCAATCTAAGACATTTTTTAATTCTTTAATATTTTATTTATTAAATCTAGATTATATTAATATTATCTTCAGCCCATTGTATATCCATGGGATAATGAATCCAACTTGATGTTGCCTGGACTTATAAGGCACTAGTGAAGACACATCATTTTCATTATTTTTTTTTTAATTTATCATAATCTACTATTATTTTAATCTACCATTAATAATATAATATATACTAGTTTTGAATAATTTCATTATATATTTTAATCATATTTTTTTGATATAATGTTTAAAATTATTCATAACTTATTTCCAATTCATAAATAAAAAATAATATATTTCAGCATACTCGAACCCACATCTTTTTACATTAATAATAATATTCATACTAATTAAATTAAGATTCCATAAATAAAATTTTTATAATTTTAATTTATAAGTAAATATATATATATATATATAAAAGGTTTGTCCAATCCAAAATGCACTCCATTCTACCATTTCTTAAAACTATTTAAAATTCTCGCCTAACCCAAAAGAATAAATAAATAAAGTATGATCCTTGAAAAGCCTCGTCATCATGGCAAAAATGCAAGGCCGCCACTCCCTTGGTCAGCAAGGCTGGTCATCTCAGTGGTCTCCACCATCGTCGACAACGCCTGCCGTCCTAATGGCACTGTCAACCGTCGTCTCATTCACTTCCTCGACTTCCAGATCCCTCCCACTTCTACCACCTCTGTCTCCTCCACCGACATCTCCATCGACGCCACACGTAACCTCTGGATTCGCCTTTACTCTCCCTCCAACAACCAACTCCTCCCTGTTCTTATTTTCTTCCACGGAGGCGGATTCAGCTTCCTAAGCCCCGCCTCCTTCGCCTTCGACATGGTTTGCCGTAACTTCGCCACCAACCTCCCCGCTATCGTTATCTCTGTCAACTATCGTCTAGCTCCTGAACACCGTCACCCCTCACAATGCCATGACGGGTTCGACGCTCTCAACTTCATTGACGAGAACTGGGCCACAGTCTTGCCCAAAAATGCTGACCCAGCCCGCTGCTTCTTCGCCGGCGATAGCGCTGGTGCCAACCTGGCTCACCATGTGGCAGTCCGGGCATGCCGAACCAAGCTTCGTACAATGAAGATGATTGGACTGATTTCAATACAACCATTTTTTGGCGGAGAAGAGAGAAGCGAGTCGGAGATGCAGCTAGTAGGGTCCGGCCTATTGGTGTCTGTCCCTTTAAGCGATTGGTGTTGGAACGCATATTTGCCGTTGGGGTCGAACCGAGACCATGCAGCCGCGAATGTGAGCGGTCCCAACGCAGATGACATATCAGGGTTAGATTTTCCAGCGACAATGGTGGTGGTGGGGGGATTTGACCCTTTGAAAGATTGGCAAAGAAGGTATTATGAATGGCTATTGAAATCTGGCAAAGAGGCGAGGTTGATCGAGTATCATAACATGATCCATGCGTTTTATGCTATCCCACATTTGCCTGAGTCTTCCCACTTGGTTGTGCAAATCAAGGAGTTCATTGCCAAGTGTTCATCCACAGTTTCAAACCTTCAATCTGAAACCTACACGTCTCATCTTCAACTTCCACCGCGCAAGCTCAACTTAACAATTTTATGTTGGATTTTCCCCTTTATATTTTTGTATTTTCTTTTTGGGTAAATATGCTTTTTGGTACTTAAATTTATATTTAATATTCAATTTGATACTTTTTTTTTATTAGTACTCGAATTTAACTTTTGTCATACATTTTAGTCTATTTTGTAACTCCATTAAAATGAGATGAAATGGATCAATTAGGTTTAAACACTTGACACACATGTTACACGTGACATCAATCTGATTGATCCACGTTATCTAATTTTAACAATGTTAAAAAAATGAACTAAAATGTATGATGAAAGTCAAATTCGAGTATCTTTCAGCAAAAAAATATAGATGTCAAAAGTATATGATATATATTATATGAAGTGTGATGTTTAAGAAAAACGAAGTAATTTCCGCTAGTGGGTTAAAATTAATAAACGTTTCTAAGCTGTTTGTATAAAAGTTTCTCCCTTTTTTCTCACAATACATTATAGATGATATGCTTATTATCAGATTTGGTATTTGAATTTCAACAAAACTTCTAATTTGATATTTAAAATTTTAAAATATCAATTTTGGTACTTAAACTTTAACACCGTTTATCAATATGGTACATCTGAGTAACAGAGTAAAATCCTAATCTGTCAGGACACCGAGGACAGATTGTAAGGTGCCACATGTCACTTTTGTCAGAACATTTTTACTTCAAATTATCCAAAGCTACCTCAATTAAATTACCCAAAATTTATTTAAACCCAAAAAATTTAAAATATAACTTTAAATCGATTGGAATAATATTCTTGTAGGAATAATATTTGATGCATGCATAAATCTCATACACCATTGATAATTAATAACATGACACATTATCATTAAATTAAATAAAAAAATGTAAAGGATTTGTAAATAAATATTAATAAACCCATCTAGGCCGGTGCTTTAAAAGCACCCATACTAAAACTACATCTTTAGATATTGAATCGTGTAAACATTCAAACTCTTGCATAATCAAGACCCGAAAGGACTAGATTTAAAAATTTTAAACACACAAATATAATATATTTAAATTTAAAAATTTAAATTACATATGGAAATTAATGCATACAATAAAGTCATGTATGGCACGAATAAAAAAAACTAGTAACTATAATATATCTTAACGTAAACAAAAATAAATTTAGATAAAAGCTCATAGTCTCAAAATCTTAATCTTGGTATTAAGATAATAGTTATGTTGGCTTATTGGCAAGTTGAGTCACTATTTGATTATCATTTTTATACCTATTTCTAATGTTTGTTTTTTGTACTCATCAGTTTTAATTAGATGATATTATAGTTAAAAACTAAAATAAATTAATAAAAATGGACTATAATTTTAAATATTTTTTACGGTTAAATTTTTTAAATTTTATATTTACATATAAACAGGTATATTATATGTAATGAAAGTTATATAAGAAAATAAATCAAATTTTGTTATTAATCATTTTACTAAACATAAGTCGTGAATTGATAGCCATATACACATATATATATAGTAGATAATACATTTGCCGCATAACATTAAAAACATAATAGAATTTAATAGTCACATTTTGAATCAAATTTGAAATTTCGAAATTAAGAAATTACAACAAAATAAACACCAAATTAGAGTATAAATACTAAAAAAATCCAAGCAAGAGATAATTTATTAATTTTGGAATAGGCGAAATGGAGTTGGACCCTCTCAACAAGATGACGATAGTGGCTATACTTATCCTATCAGAGTGTGTAATCATACGGTACCTTATTAACTAAAAGCCCATTTGGACCTTTTTCCGATATCCTCAAGAGTTTGCGAGGCCATCCAAAGATGGCTGATTTATACAAACAAGTAATACAACACATCTGTGCCTTGAGGAAATCATCATCAATTCACATACGTTCCATGTATTTCTCAACCAATCAAATGCAAAGTCATTAGATTTATGCAATAATGAAAATTGCAACTGCTTCTGTCCAGGTATTTTTTTATGGCACCATCTAGAGACAGCCACCCCTCAGTGCAAGCACAAGATGCAGCACAGAGCCGCCCTCGATATTGTAGTCCCGCGCTGTCTTGTCATCTGCAAGTTGCTTCCCGGCATATATAAGCCTGTAACAAGCGTCAAGATATCCATTAAATTGACAAGTCAAGAACCAGAGCACTGAGGTTACAGTCAAACAGGTCATTTGGACCAGATATATACGACCTTGCGACCCAATCATGTCTTACCTTTACGGAGTATAAACTTGGAAATACCTTTCTGATAAATTTGGCAATAATTAAACAATATAACTAAGGGCATCTGATAACATAGCATTCTTAAGATTCAGTGTTACATGGAAGTGTGAAATCATCAAATTTTGGATCCTGTATGCAAAAGAAGTTGTGAATAGAGTCTTTTCTACACCTTTGGAGAAATACGGTTAATAAGCACCCCCAAGAAATTATATTAGCCAATGGAAAATAAACAAAGACTTCAAATCAGAATAATAACGAAGAAGCATGTCAATGATCAAGTAAATCCGACAGATGCATTCAGTACAATGCAGAAGAATAAACTTGGTACCTTTGCTGAACTGGAGGAATTCCTTCTTTCTCTTCAACCCGTTCCTTGATACGATCAATTGTATCAGTTGGTTCAATGTCAATTTCAATTTCTTTCCCGGTGAGAGTCTTCACCTTGATCATGGTTCCTCCCCTAAGCCTTAGGACTAGGTGAAGAGTGGACTCCTTTTGGATGTTATAATCAGCTAGGGTTCGGCCATCTTCCAGTTGCTTACCAGCAAAAATCAACCTCTGTTGATCAGGAGGGATGCCTTCTTTATCCTGGAAAATGTAATTCCTTGTCAGCACAGTAACCATGAAGAAAGCATTATGTTCAAACAATGTCCTCTTGGGAGGATACAAATAGATTGAAATTAAAAGAGCAGAAATAAAAGAAAGGTAATAATGGAAATAGTCTTTTTTCTTAATCAATGGAATAGGAAGCTTTACAAGTATGCATAACCAACAGTGCTAGCAGAGTACAAACGAGTTGAGTATGGTTTAAGTTTTTTTTAGCACTCACATCTTCTAACGGAAATGCAAAATTGCATGTAGTCGACTTGAACTATTTTAGTTGAATAAACCAATTTTATCCAATCATTAATGAAGTGGTGATTAAGTAAATCTAAAATTAATCAACTCAGGGGCAAAAGCAGAGCACATAAAATAAATCTGCCAGTCTACTTATAGCCAATTCAACCAATATGGAACTTGCTTTATAATCAATTCAATATTTCTTCCACAATAATTTCTACAAATGGCAATCGATCTTCGTAATTTTCAAGTATCCGATTTCATATCGGCTAAATTTACTCAAAACCCAAGTCTGTTTATTTTTTGCTTGTCATCTGTATCTGCACCTGAATTAAAAAACAATATCGGTCGTAATTCATAAGTTGCTAAATATCTCAATTTATTATATGATATTTAAATAATAAAATTAAAATATAGCTAAATAAGTAAATAAATATCAGGTTAGAATATTCGAATACATTATCAGCATAAATATAGTATATCATGCTAAAGAAGTAGAATATTAGGGCACTAATTGAGCCAAAATCAAAACAAATTCAGGTAACAGATATCCAATGGTTCATATCCGAATTTTGCTTCAAATCCGCTGCAAATAGTAGACCCAATATCTGATTCCGCAAAAAAGCTGGATCACATAGTGTCAGATCCATTTTTTTTTTTAAACTACACATTGTCATCCCTAAATTAATTTCTAAGCAACTTCCACAGAAATTGCAAAGTACACATAAAAGAAGCAGGATTAGGCGTCAATATTCTCTAATACTAAGTTTGCAGTTCCGTAAGAGGAAAACAATAAACACAAAAAAAAAAATCATACAATAAAGGAATCATTCACGAAGAACAAATTAAACTCCTCTAAAATTAAGTTTGCAGTTTCACAAGAGTAAAATGAAACTCAAATAAAAAAATAGTGCACGGAAACAATCGATATTGAAGATTAGATTATGTTTAACATGATGGATGAGAAAAACAAAACCTGAATCTTGGCCTTGACATTGTCTATGGTATCACTGCTTTCAACCTCTAGAGTGATAGTTTTCCCTGTTAGGGTTTTGACGAATATCTGCATCTTCTTCAGTTACTGCAAAACAGTAAGGCAAATGTTGTTAAAGATTATTTCCAAGAAAGAAACAAGATTGAAAAGCAATCATTCTTCGGCTGAAATTATTTACCTCTTAGATTTTCAGAGACAAAACTTTGTTATTTGGACGTTGAAGAAACGCTAGCTTCTTTTATAGTTCTCAAATTGGGTTTTGGACTCTCCTTTGGGCCTAAGCCCAATTTTATCTTTTTAACAATATCTGAATTAATAAAAAAAAAAACCATATAATTTAAATTACAATTATTTCACATTTTAATTTAAAGGATATTATGATTTTAATATGAAAAGGTAAATTAATGAGTGAAAAAATATTGTTTATCTATAACCTATCATTTATAATATATATTAGATATATTTATTACATATTATCATATATAGTATATATTATAAGGTTTAAAACCCAAAACTAATGTGAATTGTTTACTTAACTGGCACATCAACAATTATTATTTTTTTAACAATTTTAAATAAATAAAATTTAAAATCTTAAACAAAATTTTATGTAATTTTTTTATGTAAGAAAATAAAATTATATAAATTTATTATAAAGATAAAAAATATTATTTTGATATTTAAATTTGTTATCATTAGATTTTTAAAAATTATCATCATTATTATCATTATAATTCAATTTAAATTTAACTTTATTTAATATTTTATTTTTAATTATTTCATTAAATTTAAAAATTATAATAAAATATGTATTTTTAAATTTAAATTTAAGATAACTAAATATATAATTTTTTTAATTATTAAAATTCTAAATATATATATATATGGTCACAGGTATTGTATAAAACTATTTTAAAGAGTAGTATTTTAATTTCTTTATTTTTAAGCATCTTATTCTATATTCTTACTTTTATTATAAATATTATTAAATGGATGTTCAACCTTTCATCTCCCTTGATCTTTAACTTTTCATCTTCTTTAATCTTTCATATTCTTGTAACTACTTTTTCCTGTTTATGTATTAAAATATGAAGAGTTGAATCTCCCTATATATATATATAGAGGAGTATGCTACTTGTAAATGAGATGAAGATATAGAATGCAATACAAATTTTCATATTCTCATATCCATCCTTTATCTATTATTTTTGTTTATAACAACTTTCAATTTTTTTTCTATATGGCATCAATTCTTTTAATTTTTTAATATTAATTTAAAAATAAATCATCTTTTAATTAATGCATACAATCAATCAATGGACGAAAAAAATAGTATATTTAATATAATGAGGTACGTGCATTACATTTGCGACAAGTGGCACATTTATGTTTTTTTTGTTTTCTTATTTATTAAAAATATTTAAATTAAAATTTATATTTATGTCTTTCACATGAAAAAGTTGTCACGTGACATCAGTAAATTGGTTAATGATATCACGTCAGCACAAACTAACGATGTTAGTGCGAAAGTAACAATTTGATTAACTGAATACAAATTCAAAAACCAACTAAATCCAAAAAAAAAAATTATGAACCAATTAAGTATAAATTCAACAACTTGATTAATTTCATACATTTTAATCCATATTTTTATACATTCTGCGTTTGTTTGGTGAAATATGCAAACAATTATTAGCCAAGGGAATTGCCATTTTCAGGAATTTTTCGAACAGTGCTTTAAGATGGATGCTTCCTGCTCTCTTTGCAGGAGCAAGGTTGGTGAAAATTTACTAGACACCATTTCGAGTACAAGTGTCACCATCTTTAGTTCACCCTTTGAAGCATATAACTATGTTTAAATATTATAATAGTAATGAGAATCACTTTTGTTGAATGAAATTTGATTAGTGACATAAATGATAAACATAATATATTTGTAATTTTTATTGATGGCTAGTTGGTCGGGTTGAGTAAAAATTTTAGGCATATTTTAAGATTTGGGTATGGTTTAAAAAATAGTTTTAAATTTTTGTTTAAGTTCGGTCCGAATAAAAATGTTAAAACTCGAGTCTGGACTGTGTCGTTTGTATTAAATTATTTTATATAAAAATAAATTTTAAAAATATAATACATCAAATACAATAAAAACATTAAAATAAATGTTTCTCAATAAATAAAAAAAATTAAAAATATATATTTAAATAAGACTAAGATAACTGCAACTTAGCAAGCAAATACTTTTAAAATAGTAGCAAAATTAATAATAAAACAAGAGTTATACAATATCCCAATAATAACAATAAAATAGTAGTAATATAATAACAAAATGATAGCAAAACAATGAAAAAAAGAGTAAAAAGACAACATTTTTTTTACAAATTCGGGTCAGATCCGAGTAAAAAAAAACTTACTTGAAACCCAATCTGTTTAGAAAACGTTATTTTTTGTCTAAATTCATTTTTTCGAACTTATATTTTTATACAAACCCTTCTAATTTTTGAACGGAACTTCAAGCCAGCCGATAAGTTTATTGAGTGCTTTGCATGGATTTGTATGTGAAGTTGCCATGTATGTTGAAACTATGTAACTTTAGTATCTTCCTAACTAAAATAATTATTCATACAACTGGTTGATCGCGGGCGATTATGTGTTTGTAATAAAATGTTAAGTTTGAATTTTATTTTAAATAAAATAGAAACAAATTAAGGTGGGGAAAACCAAATATTTGAAGATAGTAGCTGTCTACATATTTAAATTAATTTGGTTATTGGCTATACTAATTAAATAAAAGTTATAAGAAGAATATTGTGAAAAAAATTGATGTCTTATTTTGTTTTACATTGCATTATAAATCATATTATAAAGAATTAGTGTTTAGTTTAAAATTTGAAATATAGATTTGGATTTTGATATTAACTTAAAAGCATTTAGATAAATAAAAGGCATAAGTGCAAAATTAGCCCTTAACGTTTAGTGGTTTTGTCACTTTGACTCTTATCGTTTTTTTTGGGTCATTTTCATACACAACATTTATTTTTTGGTCAAATTGATCATTTTTTAACGGTCTTGCTGACGTGGCCGTTAGTTGACTAACGGTGCTGACGTGGCAAAAATTTTTTCCCATGTGGACACTGCCACGCATGAAACTGCTGATGTGGCATATAAGACAAAATATGCCACGTTAGCAAAAAATTAATTATATGCTGACGTGGCATATAAGACAAAATAGTTCCACGTCAGCAGCTGCATATGTGGACTTGCCTAGGTGGAAAATTTTTTTGCCACATCAGCACCGTTAGTCAACTAACGGTCACGTCAGCAAGACCGTTAAAAAATGATCAATTTGACAAAAAAAACAAAAGTTGTGTATGAAAATGACCCAAAAAAACGATAAGTATCAAAGTGACAAAACCACCAAACGTTAGAGGCTAATTTTACACTTATGCCTAAATAAAAACATAATTAAAATGTAATTTAGATAAATAAAATTTTCAATCATATTTTCACCAACCAAATTTATTATAAATGTTATTATATAAAAGAAGCATGGACATCTAAGTTAATATATACCATATAAAAGACCCCAAAGTTCTTCTAAATCGATGCTACAATTACCAATGCTGATTGAAAAACCAGAAATCCATCTTCCATGCATATCTCAACAAAGAAGTTCTTGCTTCAATCGATGCATCAGCACAATGACCATATCCTTCCAAGTAATTGCAAATAATCTCAGTTTTACAATTAACAGGTGGATAAACATTGGCAAAGCAAACCTTGTTTTTCCATTTGCAGATTCTCCAACAGATGAATAGCCAATACCACTCCCCAATCAGCTTGGATTTACTATTGATAAGATTCAAATGCGACCATTGCTCGGCAAAGACAGAAAAGTCACGAGCCGTATCCAAATGTCCTTAGCAACAGGGATATCTCTTAAAATATTAAGTACTTCTCACATATGACCACGATCTAAACAACTCTCGTTTTTTGGCTAAATTTCTTGCACGCCTGTTAACATCACTCAAGATTCTATCTTTCCAAGCTAACCACAAGAACAACTGCACTTTTACTTAACAAGGAATGTTCCATATAGCACAAGCAATGGGATTTACAACCCAATTATTCCTGATTAGCACAGCGTAGGTAGATTGAGTTGAAAAGATGTCGCCCCAAATCAATGTGTCTTCGAACATTGGTGCCGAGCAGACTTGGACTCACTCGACCTCGTTCAGCAACTGTCCAGCAAGAGCATGAAAAACTCTATCTGACCCATTTAAGAATCCCGAACCAAGCTATTTATAGAATCATGATGCGGAGGTTGAATACACTTATTGATTAATGGACCTTCAGAGATCTGATTATCCAGCCGAACTTATGCCTCGTCTGCTTTACCCACACTCTATCAAATATTTGAGCTATCCAGGCTTTTAGGCACATCAAAGAAAGAATCTCTTCGAAGACGTTTAGCCTGTAGAACCTATAATCCTTAGGCCTGAACTCAGCTTATTTAGGTAAACGCAATGTCTCCCAGCTGACCAAGTGAATTCCCTTCTAGTCAGGAGAACCCCAAAACACAAGCTCTACAAATCTTGTCAGTGTGATCACAAACATCAAGGGAAAGTTGAGCCATCTACATAATATAAAGGGTACAAGGAGCCACAGCCGGCTAAGTCAAAACAACCCTCCCAACAAGAGAGAATTTAGTAATTTTCCAATTGGCGAAATGGCCTTAAACCCCCTCAATAAGATGCCAATTAGTCGCTATACTATCTTATCAAAATGTGCGAAATGATACGGTACCTTACTAATTAAAGCCCATTGGACCTTTTTGTTCAACTTTTTGACATACCCTCATGAGTTTGCCAGGCCATCCAAAGAAGGCTGATTTATACAATCAAGTAATACAACACATCTGTCTCTTGAGGAAATCATCAATTCATATATGTTCCATGCATTTCTCAACAAATCAAATGCAAACTCATTATATTTATGCAATAATTAAAATTGCAACTGTTTCTGTCCAGGTATTTTTTTTATATGGCACCATCTAGAGACAGCCACCCCTCAGTGCAAGCACAAGATGCAGCACAGATCCACCCTCAATATTATAGTCCCGCGCTGTCTTGTCATCTGCAAGTTGCTTCCCAGCGTATATAAGCCTGTAGCAAGAAGTCAAAATATGCATTAAATTGACAAGTCAAGAACCAGAGCACTATGGTTACAGTCAAACAAGTCATTCGCTGCAACCCGATCATATATTACCTCTATGGAGTATAAACTTGGAAATACCTTCCAGATATATTTGGCACTAAATAATTAAAGAATATACCTAAGAGCATCTGATAACATAACATTCTTAAGATTCAGTGTTACATGGAAGTGTTAAATCATCAAATTCTGTATCCTGTATGCAAAAGAAGTTGTGAATAGTCTTTTCTACACCTTTGGAGAAATACTGTCAATAAGCACCCCCAAGAAATTATATTAGCCAATGGAAAATAAACAAGAATTTCAAATCACAATAATAACGAAGTAGCATGTCAATGATCAACTAAATCCGAGAGATGCATTCAGTACAATGCAGAAGAACAAAATTGGTACCTTTGCTGAACTGGAGGAATTCCTTCTTTCTCTTCAACTCGTTCCTTGATACGATCAATGGTATCAGTTGGTTCAATGTCAATTTCAATTTCTTTCCCGGTGAGAGTCTTCACCTTGATCATGGTTCCTCCCCTAAGCCTTAAAACTAGGTGAAGAGTGGACTCCTTTTGGATGTTATAATCAGCTAGGGTTCGGCCATCTTCCAGCTGCTTACCAGCAAAAATCAACCTCTGCTGATCAGGAGGGATGCCTTCTTTATCCTGGAAAATGTTAACCATTGTCAGCACAGTAACCATGAAGAAAGCTTTATGTTCAAACAATGTCATCTTGGGAGGATTCAAATAGATTGAAATTAAAATAGCAGAAATAAAAAAAAGGTAATAATGGAAGTAGTCTTTTTTCTTAATCAATGGAATAGGAAGCTTTAAAAGTATGCATAACCAACAATGCTAGCAGAGTACAAAAGAGTTGAGTATGGTTTTAAGGCTATTTTAGCACTCAAATCTTCTAACAGAATTGCAAAATTGCATCTCGTCGACTTGAATTATTTTAGTTGAATAAACAAATTTGATCCAATCATTAATGAAGTGGCAATTAAGTAAATCTAAAATTAATCAACTCGGGAGCAAAAGCAATATGGAATTTGCTTTATCATCAATTCAATACTGCTTCAATAATAAATTCTACAAATGGCAACCGATCAAATATTTTGTAGTTTTTAAGTGTCTGATTTCATATCCACTAAATTTATTCAAAACCCAAATCTGTTTTTTTTTTTGCTGACATCTGTATCTGCACCTAAATTCAGAAAAAATATCGGTCGTAATTCCTAAATTGCTAAATATCTCAATTTATTTTACCATATTTAACTAATAAAATTAAAATATATCTAAAAAAGTAAATAAATATCAGGTTAAAATATTCGAATACATTATCCGCATAAATATAGTAGATTATGCTAAATAAGTAGGATATCAGGGCACTAATTGAGCCAAAATCAAACAAATTCAGGTAACAGACATCCAATGGGTCATATCCGAATTTTGCTTCAAATCCACTGCAAATAGTAGATCCAATATCTGAATCCAGAAAAAATGGATCGCATAGTGTCAGATCCAGTGTTTTTTTACTATACATTGTCATCCCTAAATTATTTCCAAGCAACTTTCACAGAAATTGCTAAGTAGACATAAAAGAAGCAGGATTAAACGCCAATATTCTCTAATACTAAGTTTGCAGTTCCGTAAGAGGAAAATAATAAACAAAAAAAAGGGAAAGTAATACAATAAAGGAATCATTCACTAAGTTCATATTAAACTCCTGTAAAATTAAGTTTGCAGTTTCGCAAGAGGAAAATGAACTAAAAAATACATGGAAACAATCGAAATTGAAGATTATTTTTGTTTAACACAATGGATAAGAAAAAAAATACCTGAATCTTGGCCTTGACATTGTCGATGGTATCGCTGCTTTCAACCTCGAGAGTAATAGTCTTCCCTGTTAGGGTTTTGACGAATATCTGCATCTTCTTCAGTTACTGCAAAACAGTAAGGCAAACCATTATATCAAGCATAATCTCTTTAGTCGGACGCTGTTAATGTGTTTTTCCAGGGAAGAAACAAGATTGAAAAGCAATTTTTCTTTTGTTGAAATTTTTTACCTCTTGATTTTCTGAGACAGGCAACTCGATGTGGAAACGCTAGCATTATACTTCTCAAATCGGGTTTTGGACTCTCCTTTGGGCCTCAGCCCATTTTTATTTTTATTTTAACAGAAAATCATTTCTAACGTATAACTTTTGCATTTGCTATTTCTTTTCGAAAAATAGTTCTTTCAACAATTTATTTTTATTAAATAAGTGTTTTTAGACATTTGAGAGGAGAAAAATATGTTCAGGTGATTTTTGAGCAGTGATAAGGACTAATGTCAATCAGTGCCTAGTATTGTCTACTCAAAAAATTTGTCATTTTAAGTTGACAAATTTTTGCAATAAAATTATTGAACTTCTAGCTAATAATTTGGACGATAGTTAGTCCATCTTTGATATTCAAACTACATTTAGTAACATATATTGGAGATTGATTTTGATTTGGATTTAGATCGAAATAATCAACTTCTCAAGTTTGGTAGATCAAATCGAATCGAGTGAAACTTGAAAGTATATCCTAGAGATTCAATACTTATTCTGAACTGATTGAAGATATTCTTTATGCTTCTTATATTGCTTGTTTCGTGGGAAGATTGATTGTAATTTATGTAGCATGTTAACAAATATGTTAGCAAATCTCGGTTCCTTATAAATTAAGGAGACTTGTATAGGTAATATACTAAATTGAGAGCACTTATTCTTGTTCATTAAGGAACATTTCTTTTAAGTGCATTTAGTGAAAAAAACAAGTATGTTACTTGATTAATATCCTAAGTTTTTATAGGGGAAACTTAGATGAGAGTTTTTTTTTAGATCTTACGTACAAAGCGAGAAGTTTAATATGATGAGTGCTAGAGATTGTAATAACTTATTGTATGGGTGTTAAGATAGTAGATTCTCTCTTTAGGCAAGGCCCCGTAAATATAGAAAAACCGAACTGCGTAAATATATCTCGTATTCATTGTTTTTTTACTTTATTCATACTCAATGCTTAAAGTAGTTGGCACTAGTCACTGTCACTGCTTTTGTTTTGCTTGCAAATAGCAATTTTGAAGTTTCAATTGGTATCAAAGTCTCCCCTAAACACATCTAGTTAATTGTTTGGTGTTGATATTTGTTTGTAATGGAAGGTTCATTAGTAACACGGGCCCCTATGCACGATGGTGTTAATTATGCCTATTGAAAGGCAAGAATGATGGCTTTTATCAACTCATATGATAAGAAAGCTTAGAGATCAATCCTTACTAGATGAGACCTTAAAGTCAAAATTGATTTAGAGCATTGAGGAAGAGAAGCTTGCCAACGCTAACTCTAAAGCTCTCTATGCAATTTTGAGACAGCATATGAACGTAAGAATACTGTGAAGCAATCTAAGCAGCAGATGCTCACAACAAAGTTTGAAACCTTAAGGATGCAGGAGAATGAGTTAATTGGCAAGTTCTATGCCAAACTCTGTGATTTATCCAATCAGTTATTTGCACTTTAAAGTAAGTGTTCAAATTTAAAGTTGATCGGGAACGTTCTTCGATCTTTACCTAAACAATTTAGCATCAATGTCACTGTCATCAAGAAAGTTAAAGACCTAGATACCATGCGTATTGATGAGTTGATTAGGTCTCTGCAAACCTTCAAAATCAATATGTATGAAACAAAAAGAAATATAAGCAAAGAGGAAAAAAATCGATTTATAAGTGATTGGAGCAATGCCCACTAATCACAACACTACCATGAAGCTTTCAAAAAATCGATCTAAAAGAAGTCAAAGGTTTGAAAAGTTCAAGAACGTTAGACAAGGAAGAACAGTTGTCATCAATGAGGAAGCTGCCAGTGATAAGAAGAAGGGGATTCAATGTCATGAATGTCATAGCTATTGGTAGGGATATTTAAATTTCGGTTAAAATAAAATTAAGCGACTGAATCGATCTAATTCGGTTAATCATTCCATTAACCGATCCAATTCAATTGGAGGTCGGTTAATGATTTTTTGAAAGTTCGATTATTGATTAATTCAGTTTGAAATCGGGTAATTGACCTAATTAACCGAACATAATAATTAATAATATAAACTATATGTAGTTTTAATTCGATTAATTCGATTAATTCGATTAATTCGGTCAAATGCACATTATCAATTTTTTATATGTTTTATTCGTTTAACAAAAAAAACAAAAACATATAAATTTCAGTTAATTCGGTTAACCAACTAAATTAATCAAAATATTTCGATTCGGTTATAGTTTTTGAAAAAATTTCGATTCGATTAACAGTTAAAGGATTAAAAATTTCGATTAATTCAATTAATATTAGTTCGGTTCAGTTAACCAGTTTAAACATCCTTAGCTATGGGAATACTCAAGAAGCATATGCAAACACCCTAAAGAATTCCTTGCGTGTCACTTGGAGTGATGAGGACTCCACTAGTTGTTCAAAAACTGATGAGGAACACCTAAGTGTTACTACGTTGCTTTTACATCCATGGTAAACATGGTTGATTTGAAAAGAGTATCTAATGCGGAGTATTTAAATACTTACAATACTGCTTAACGAGTGGGAGATGGTTTGTAATGCTAGCTCTAGATTGGTGGTTGAGAAAGTGAATTAAAGGAAGAAAGTCAGAAGCTGACCAAGTAAGTGGAAGCAAAAGGAGTCTCAACTGGCCATTGAAATAGAAAATATGGAGAAAACTCAAAATGAACTTGAGTTCACTAAGCAAATGCTCGAGAAATATAATGCAAGTTGTGGAAAACTTGATGGAATACTAGTTGCAAGAAGATGGAGCCATATAGAAGGTGGATTAGGATATGTTAAGCAGAAAGGAAAAGTTGTTGTTGAAGGTCCTACTATCTTTGTCAAAGCAACAAATGATCATCATGGAGAAAGCTTAAACCGCTCAGTTATGATCAAGGTTGATAAGAAGGTGCATGCCAAATGTAGAAGCCCATTTTCATCCGGATCCAAAGAAAAAACCCAAAAAAATAAAATATATAAATTTAAATTAAAACCCATTTTTAATTTAATTGTCTAAATCTATTTTAAAATCCAAACCCAAACACTAAGCTCAATTCCTAAACAAACCCTAAACCTAATTACCCAACAAGCCCAATAAATCTAATATCTTAAAAAATTAGAAATCCTAAATGACATAGGGTTCCTTCAACGCCGCACCTCCCTTTGGCCACCCTTCGGTCACATCAGCGGGCACGCACCTCAAGACACCACTCCCAGAGGCTTGCCACCGTCTGCCACCATGTGATACTTACCAAAATAGAGAAGAAAAGACAGAAGCAAAGCAAAGAAACAAGACTTTTGTAATAAATTTTGACTATAAAGCCATCATCTCAGATCTCTAATGAAAAAGAAAAAAGAAATCAATCAACGAAAAACTCACGATTTATATCGGAAAATACATTCACAAAGTCAGAATCAATATTCAAAAACAAAGTTGCTAATTCATTCAAGGTTAGATATATACATATATTTTCATTTTATTTTACCTTATTTACTTTTTATCTATGTTGAAATATATTAAGAATAAATAAAAAAGGGATAAAAGGGGGTTAAAAACTCGTACTCGGGTTTCGCCATCGATGCATGGCCGCGGCATGCTCCGACAGTGAGCAAGATTGCGATCGTCGTAACAGTTTTTTAAACATACACGTACTCATAAAATAATAAAAAGAGCAAAGAAAAATCAAATCTACATTCTTTCAGATAAAAAAAATCAACTCAGATTCGGGGTTTTATATAAGAAATCTGAAAAATTAAAACTTTCTTTTTTTTGAAGATCTGGAAAGTCAGATCCAGATCCAAGGTTTAACATAAAAAACACTTTTAAAAAAATAAAACTCATTTATCATTTTAATCGAAAAGCTTGGCTCGGATTCGAAGCCAAAGATTTATTTATTTTTTAAAATGTTTAATAAAAAAGGACATTTCGCTTACCAACCCATCGTGGACGACGGTTCGCGATGACTGGAGACAACGGATCACAGCGAAGTTGTGGTGGACTGAAGATCGATCTTACGATAAGAGAAATGGGGTTGTTCAGAGAAAAAAATGAAAGAATAAGAGTTTTTTGGAAAATGAAATGGTAAAGTGAGAATTTCAACCAAAACTTGGGCTTATATACCCCCCTTTTCCTCTGTCGTTTTAAGCATGAAGGTCTGATGACCAAACGTTGCTGTTTTGACAGCAGATTCTTTTCAAAAAAAGGAAAAGGAAAAATTGCTTTTGAGTTCCATTATGTTTTGTTTCATTTTAAATTGGTCCGTCTGATTTTTTTTAAATAGTTTTTAAATTAGTCAATCAGTTTCACCTTTTTATCTTCAAGCCTTCTTTTGCTAAACGAAAAGAGAAAATTTTCTTTAAGCCCGACATATCCTCAAGTATTTTGATTTATCCCTTTTTTGCATTTTAATTTTTTTTTAAATTAGAAAAACTGATTTTATTATATTTTTAAAAATTGGTCCTTTGACCACTGTTGTAAAACTGAGACATGAGAAATTTTCTTATTCTTTTTTTTATTATTTTAATTTGGTTTTTTACCTTTTTTTAAAAAAAATATTTTAATATTTTAAAATTAAATCATGATTTTGATTTTATGTTTAATTTAGCTTTCCTAAATTTTATATATTTATTTATTTCAATAAAAAGTTATTTACTTTATGCTTTCATGTTTGCATTTTACTATTTCCCATTACGTTGCATATCCACTTGTCACTAGACATTTATATCATATCATACTTTGCTATTATATTCACAAATTTTTTACATTCATTCATCATTTGAAAAATATTTTAACAAAATAAATTGCACGTCACTTTCTTAATTTTTAAATATATAAATTATTTTAAAAAGAAAATCAAGACAATGTTATTTTATTTTAGGGAACTCAAGAAATTGTACCTTAATGTATTGGGTATGATTTTTCCTTGAACCTAAATAATTGAATATCCTATTTAATATCGATAAATGTTTATTGTTTTCGAAGATTCGAAAATATTGCGCTCTAACTTATTGGACATGATTTTTCTTGATTAATTCAAAATAAATGAGCTTCCTCCACAAAATTTAATTTTTAAATGACATCAAAACATCTCGTTCATGCGCTTAAGGATCACATCTTCATTCATCCTCGAGTTTTCAAGCTTTTGACAATTACGACCCTAAAATAATCAACAAGGTACCAATTTTGAGCGTATGAGGGTGCTAATCCTTCCTCACATGTAACCGACTCCCGAACCCGTTTTTCTGGATCTTTAAGACCAAAAATTTTGTTAAAATGCATTTTAAGCGTTTTAAGGTGGTCCAATCACACCTAATGAAAATCACACCTAATGAAAATAATTGATGGCGACTCCTATTTTTGATTTTAAAAAATTAAAAGTCGAGACGCGTTTCAAAAACGTTTCGACAGCTTGACGACTCCACTGGGAGCAATAAGAGAGTCAAACCAAAAGTCAATTATTTTCGGGTCTTTTTTGTTGAAAATTTCAAAAAACTCGGTTTAAATTGATATATGATCCTTTGCATTTTCTGTGAAATACCATGATAATATTATTGTTAGTATAAGTTTGCATTCATTTGCATCTGTTACTACACCCTTTAAGTGAAAGTGGGAATCTACTCCTTCGTGAGGTTTTCACCTCCGTGCAGGATAGTGAATCGCTTTCGAGATTACATCCGTACATGTGTTTTCGTGAAGTTTTCACTTCCGTGCAAACATATGGGAAATGTGTCCCCCTAAATCGAACTCGTCTATATGAACCTATAATGGGTGAGGATTGAAGAATCTACTGGTTTAGGTACCCCAACTCTAGAACTTGAACCACATGTAGTAAATCCTAGTTGCTTACCTTAGGATAGAACTACACCGAACTGTTAGTAGTCTCCCAAGTCTAGGTTCTCTGTTTTATATCAATACTTTGTTATCATACTTGTGTTCTTTAGCTTTTTTTAATTATTGCTTGCATTACATCTTTATACAAGAAAAGTCTGGATTTAAGCTCAATTACTAAATAGAAAATTGGTCATAAGAAAACGAGTTCCTTGATAAGGTGGAAAACAATATAGTCGCGCACATATGGTCAAAAAGAAAGATGAAAAGCCAATGATTAGCCAGTCGAGTAAGACGGAAACAAAGACCGCACAACGAACCAAACTTTGACCTAACTACGAAATGTGACTGATCACTTAATCATTCAAGCTGACATTTTGGACCAAAAATTAAAGACGGACCAGGAAGAAATTGGATGATATCCTGCAAAGATTAAAAGCTTTCGAACACTAAGGCACGATCATATGCGTATATGTCTTATGTAAAGAAATTTGTTTTCTTGTAAAGTTTTCTAATAGAATTGAGCTATAAGTCAATGATTTTCTTATGCATACATGCATTCATAAGCAACACATTTTATTAACTTAATTCCATGAGAGTCTACCTTAAGTAGAACTGTGCCAAGCCTTTAGTGGTTGCACAAAGAAGGTAAGAGATACCGTTACATTCTTGTTTCTTTGCTTTTAATTGCAATTTATTCCAAGTTTTATTCCTGTATTAATTACATTAACTTATTCATTTTGAATCTATTTGCATTGCATCTTCATTAAAAAAAGGTGTTGATTTGTGTTCTATTGCTAAATAGAGAATTGGTCATAAGAAAACGGATTCCTTGATAAGGTAGAAGTCAACGTGGCCGTGAGTATGTGGTCAAAGAAAAACAATAAAAGGTGATGGCCTGTTAAAGGGGCACATATCAGAGTTTTAGGTTTACACTCAAATAAATGAAATCCATAACAGTTTACAAGAGCTGAGAGAAGTATGGAAGACAAAACGAGGCAGATGTCCAATCATGAATATGTTGACTTACTTGATGCTAAAAGGAATAGGCATTGGTCCCGAGCTCTCACTTAGTATTGGAGTCCAACTTCTAATGGTTTCACATTTGGAGAGGAGGACATGATACCCACAATAGAAGAGTAAATCGCTTTACCCTGTTGCCCAAGGATTCAGAACAATAAAGTCTACTTCGAATATGGTGATCGATATTACCTACTTAAGGTTAAAGTAGAGATGCACCTTTTCCAAGTTCTAACATAGTATTAGGATCCAACTTAGTTACTTCACATTCAGAAACATGGACATACTAGAGGAGAATACATTACGTTGCTCCATTACCCAAGAACTCAAGTTGATAAGGCCTACTCTAAAGGAGCGAGCATTGGGTTACAGCCCTGATCAAAGAAAAAGAAATAACAAGTGCATTACTTTGAAAAACCCGCAAGACATAATGCACCTTAAGGCGAGAAACAATGTTGACATATTCGTTTCAAACACGTATGAAGTAGTTGTCTTCCCTAAAATGTTGGGGCACGTAGAGGGCGCGGTTACAAATTTGTTCGACCGACTTGACAAAAGAATCACCCATGTTCTAGTAATCTTAGCCACACAAAAAAATCTGTTGAAGAAAGAGCAAAAGAAGGTGTATTGGTGCACAATTTTTGTTAGTACGGTCCCGTGGTCATTTTTTTGAAAGTAGAAAAGGTCTCTTGTCTTAGGACTATTCTCCATCAAAGGAATTTATGGCTATCCAAAGACAAGATGATATCGCAAAAGAAAATTGAAAATAAACGAGGAATGACTTCAACGCTCTTAGGGGCATGTTTGAGATAGGGATCATGTTGCAAGCAAGAATTCGATCAAGTGCGACAAATGACTAACCACTTGTAGACTTTAGCTATTCAAGACCGACATTTTGGATTTAAAATCAAGATCAAATCAGAACAAATTAGCTTGGAAGATTAGGACTTTAAACATTAAGGCACGATCATATATGTATCTGCCTTATGTACAGAAACTTGTTTTCTAGTAAAGTTGTTCTAATGAAATGGAACCAAGAATCAACGCTTTTTTTTTGCATGCATTTGCATTACGCTTCATGCATTAAATAAGATTTCACATATCTGAAACATTCATGTGTAAGAGAGTCATCGACCCTAAATGAAAACTAAAAGGAAACATGATAAATCAAGATAATTTAGGAATGTAAAAAAAATTTTGAGCAAAAGCCATACTGAGAGTGAAACTTATCGAGAGTTCATCCTTACGCCTTTGGAAGTGTTTTGAACAACTAGACTGTGGAGGAGTTTCCTGTGGTTTTTAGAACTTTTCCAGAGTAATATTCAGAATACACTTATTACTCTAAGTCCGAGAGTGATAGGGATCCTTTTGTAAAGGGCACATGATCACTATCTGTTATTTCAATAAAAATAAAGCATTGTTTTTATCCCATTTGACAAACATCTTACCATTCTTCTCAATTGTTCATACCACAATTAATCATTCTTTGATTCGATTATTCTTTACATCCCATTTTGTTTCTATGTTGTGTCCCTTAACATCAAGCACATAAGCGACGTTACTGTTAACTTGGAGCCTCATTTTGAGAAGGACATGTGTCTAGAAAAACCTCAGGACTTTGAAAATGATCAAGAATGTAACTTGTCTCCCGATCTACTACGGATGGTTGAGCAAGACAGGAAATGAATATCACATTGAAGAGTTGTGATTTAAGTGAGATTTGAGGCATGTATCTTTGCGGAAACAAGGAAAGTTGCTTCAAGAATCCAAAGGTCTTTGCATGGTCCTATCAAAGCATGTCAGGTTTAAAAAAACTGATATCGTAACACACAGGCCCCCATAAAGAAGAACGCACTCCAGTTCAATGGAAACTTCAAAGAATAAGGTCTGACACTCTGTTAAAAGAGGAGATAAAAAAAAAGAAAAAGAAGAAAAGAAAAGAAAGAAAAGGTTAAGATGAAAACCCACAAAGGGCATCTTTTAAAAAGAAAAAAGAAAAGATAAGAAAAGAAGAAAAAAGAAACAGGAAGGAAAATAAAGTCAAGATGAAAACCCGCAAAGCGCATCTTGAAAAATCTATATATCTCCTTCACCTCTTCACGTCATGGCTTCTTTTTATGTGGGGTATGGATGTTACCGAGCCAAATTCATCAAAAGCTTCCAATGGGCATCGATTCATTACTTCACAAAATGGGTATAAGCTACTTCTTATGCCAATCAACGTTTAAGTAGATTCTTAAAAAAGAGAGACTATATGTCAATTTGGAATGCCAAAAAGGATCGTATCTAATGATGACTTGAATTTGAGCGACAGCACAATAGTAAAAGTCTACAGCCAATTCAATAACAAGTATCACGACTCAGCACCACATCACCAAAAAGAATGGGGCATTGGAGGTGACCAATAAGAACATCAAAGGAATTCATTGTGAAGTAGCAAAGACCTACAAATATAGGCATAAGAAGTTATCATTTACTCTCTTAAACATCAATCAAGATTTTTCTAGGGCAACACCTTTCCCGATGATTCACGAAATAGAAGCATTCTCGCCCATTGGAGTCAAGTTTCTTATTTTCCAAATTTTGTTAGAACTGATGAAGCAGATTGGATCCAATTCAGGTGTAGTCAACTAATCTTGACTACAAGATACTAAAGTCATCTGTCATGATCAGATGATAAGGGCTTACGACAAAGGAAGATCCACTCTAGAGAATTCTACGAGAGAACTCTGGTTTCGAAAAGGATCTTGCTTACAAAAGACTCCAAAGGAAAATGAATGTTGAATTTGGAAAGGTCCCGTGAGATAAAGAAAGTTATGTAGAGAAGTTTTGATCTTGATCGTAATAAACGACAAATACCTGCCTAATCTCATGAGCTCAGATTTCACCAAAAAAAAAAGAAGGAAAAAAGAAAAAAGAAAAATGAGAGGTCGAGGTGAAAACCCGTAAATGGCATCTCAAAACCTAGAGAGATTTGAGTTGAAAACCTAAAAGGGCGGCTCAATTTTGAATAAAAAGAAAGAAGCATGAAGTGGCCTTTTCTCTTAAAAGTAGCAAGGTGGAGAAACTTTACACCATGAGGCATTGACAAAGTACTCCAAGTTTCATGGACACATGTTAAGCTCAGAATGGTCCTCATCAAGTTTGTTCATTGAAGCTCATACTTTGATACCTGGGGCACCTAACTCCATTATTTGTTCACCTTATGTTTTGTAACTTTTGACCAATACAAGACATTTTTAATCTTTTTTGTGAGATTTGCCTCCAAGAAATTTAATTTTATAAGCTTTGCGATCATGTCCGAGCATTTCTGCATCAAAATAGCGATTAATGAACCAATGATCTTTTCATTAATGCAACCTTTGTTTGCAATCAAATTCAACTTCATCCACCTTATAACCTTGATTCAAGCATCTTTACATTTGAAATAACGGTTAGTGGTCTACAACATGAGGAATAAAAGGATTTATGTATATCATTCTGGAAAATTTCTAAATATTACAATGACCTGAAACAGGACCACTAGTTGAAAATACAAACTCGAAGGTTAGAGGGGTTTTGAAACAAATAGTTCAAATTACGATTACCTTTTTAGGTTTCAAGTCAAAGATACCATACCAAAAGAAATCACGATAACACATCGGTAATGAGACTTAGATAAACAACGAACGATGTCAGCTAAGGACTAAAAATGAAATCATTTCTTAAAGATGACATTTTGCATTCATCATTCGTACCCATCTATTGAGGAGCATTTGACTCATCCAGATCATGACATCCTAAACAATCTGGCCTACATAAAGGCCTATTAAAGCATATTCTATAGATTTCATTACCATGAAGATATGAAGGGAAAGGTTAAGGCCGTAATGGCGGACCCGGTACTTTAGCAGATATTATGGGAAGGATTGAGGCCGCAATGGCGAATCTGGTTCCATGAAGATGAAATGGGAAAGGTTAACCCGCAACTGCGAATCTAGTACCACGAAGATATGGAAGGAAAGGTTTAAGTCGCAACGATGAACCTTGTACCTCAGAAAGATGAAATGAGAAAGGTTAAGCCGCAATTGCAAATCTAGCACCACGAAGATATGGAGGGAACGGTTTAAGTCGTAACGACGAACTTTGTACCTCAGAAACATGAAGGGAAAGATTTAAGCCGCAACGGCGAATCTAGTACCACGAAGATATGGAGGGAAAGGTTTAAGTTGCAACGACGAACCTCGTACCTCATAAACATGAAAGGAAAGATTTAAGCCACAACGGCGAATCCAGTATCACGAGGACATGGAGGGAAAGGTTTCAGTCGCAACGGCGAACCTTGTACCTCAGAAGCATGAATGGAAAGATTTAAGCCGCAATGACGAACCCAGTACCACGAGGATATGGAGGGAAATGTTTAAGTCGCAACGGCGAACCTTGTACCTCGAAAACATGAAGGGAAAAATTTAAACCGCAACAGCGAATCTAGTACCATAAAGATATGGAGAGAAATGTTTAAGTCGCAATGACGAACCTTGTACCTCAGAAACATGTTGGGAAAGATTGAGGCCGCAACGGTGAATCCGATACCATGAAGATGCGATGGGAAATGTTGAGGCCGCAACGGCAAACCCGGTACCATGAAGATTTGAAGGGAAAGGTTGAGGCCGCAATGGCAAACCCGATACCTTAGGAAAATGACGAGAAAGATTAAAGTTGCAACGGTAAATTTTTCACCTCAAAGTTACAGTAGATCAGATCAAAATTACAATAGCAAGTCTTTATCTCTCTGAAGTTGTAGTAAGAGCAAGATGAAGCTTCGACATCAAATCCTATCGTTCTAAAGTTACAGCGAATTTGGATTAAAATTACAATAGCGGATCTCAATCTCCATGAAGTTGCAGTAGAATGGAGTAAAGTTACATCACCACCCAATCTCTTACCCCGATCATGGGGCAAGTTAAAAACCATTAAATCTCTTACCCCAATCATGGGACAGATTAAAAATCACCAAATCTCTTACCCCGATCATGGGGCAGATTGAAGCCACCATCCAATCTTTACCCTTAAGTCAAGAGGGGCAAATTAAAGCCACAATCCAATTTTTTACCCTTAAATCAAGAGAGGCAAATTGAAGATAACATCTCACAATAGCGAATCTCAATCTCCCTGAAGTTGCAGTGGAATGGAGTGAAACTACAGTAATAAATTTTGTCATTTTGAAGTCACTATGGGGCAAAATAAAGTCACAACACTAAATCCCACCTTCCCATAATCGCAGAGAAGTGGATGCAGTGAAATTAAACGATTAATGAAGCCAAGAGTGGTTTACTTGAAAAAGAAGGGCAAAAGAGACCAAATCCAGTGGAACTGGATGAAATTGATTTTCCTTTGAGTCTTTGCTCCATTCTCGTTCCACGACAATGAGCAAAGACGGGCAGTTGTAAAAGTCCATTTTCATCCGTACCGAAAGAAAAAACCCCAAAAAATAAAATAAATAAATTTAAATTAAAACCCATTTTTAATTTAATTGTCTAAGTCTATTTTACAATCTAAACCCAAACACTAAGCTCAATTCCTAAACAAACCCTAAACTCAATTACCCAACAGGCCCAATAAGTTCAATATCTTAAAAAAATCAGAAACCCTAAATGACATAGGGTTCCTTCAGCACCGCACCTCCCTTTGGCCACCCTTCGGCCACGTTAACGGGCATGTACCCCAAGGCACCACTCCCCGAGGCCTGCCACCCTCTGCCTCCGTCGTTGCCACCATGTGATCCCTGCCAAAACAGAGGAGAAAAGACAGAAGCAAAGCAAAGAAACAAGACTTTTGTAATAAATTTTGGCTATAAAGCCATCATCTCATATTTGTCATGAAAAAAAAGAAGAAATCAATCAACAAAAAACTCACGATTTATATCGAAAAATACATTCACAAAGTCAGAATCAATATTCAAAAACAAAGTTGCTAATTCATTCAAGGTTAGATATATACATATATTTTCATTTCATTTTACCTTATTTACTTTTTATCTATGTTGAAATATATTAAGAATAAATAAAAAAAGGGATAAAAGTGGGTTAAAAACTCGTATTCGGGTTTCGCCGTCGATGCACGGCCACGGCATGCTCCGGCAGTGAGCAAGGTTGCGGTCGTCGTAACAGGTTTTTAAACAAACACGTACTCATAAAATAATAAAAAGAGCAAAGAAAAATCAAATCTACATTCTTTCAGATAAAAAAATCAACTTAGATTCGGGGTTTTGTATAAGAAATCTAAAAAATTAAAACTTTCTTTTTTTTGAAGATCTGGAAAGTCAAATCTAGATCTAGGGTTTAACATAAAAAAACACTTTTAAAAAAATAAAACTCATTTATTATTTTAATCGAAAAGCTTGGCTCGGATTTGAAGCCAAAGATTTAGTTTTTTTTTTTTAAAATGTTTAATAAAAGAGAAGGACGTTTCGCTTATCAACCTACCGTGGATGGCGGTTTGCGATGATTGGAGACAACAGAGCACGACGGAGCTATGGTGGATTGAAGATCGATATTACGATCAGAGAAATGGGGGTTGTTCAGAGAAAAAAAATGAAAGAATAAGATTTTTTTGGAAAATGAAATGGTAAAGTGAGAATTTCAGCCAAAACTTTGGCTTATATACCCCTTTTTTGCTCTGTCGTTTTAAGCATGAAGGTCTAATGACCAAACGCTACTGTTTTGACAGCAGATTCTTTTCAAAAGAAGGAAAAGGAAAAATTGCTTCTGAGTTCCATTATGTTTTGTTTCATTTTAAATTGGTTTGTTTGATTTTTTTAAAATAGTTTTTAAATTAGTCAATCAGTTTCACTTTTTTATCTTCAAGCCTTGTTTTGCTAAATGAAAAGAAAATTTTTTCTTTAAGCCCTACATATCCTCAAGTATCTTGATTTATCACTTTTTTCAGATTTTATTTTTTTTAAATTAGAAAAATTGATTTTATTATATTTTTAAAAATTGGTCTTTTGACCACTATTGTAAAACTGAGACATGAGAAATTTTTTTATTCTTTTATTATTATTTTAATTTGGTTTTTTACCTTTTTTTAATATTTTAATTTTTTAAAATGAAATCATGGTTTGGTTTTATGTTTAATTTAGCTTTCCTAAATTTTATATGTTTTTTTATTTCAATAAAAGGTTATTTACTTGATGCTTTCATGTTTGTATTTCACTATTTCCCATTATGTTGCATATCCACTTGTCACTACACATTTATACCATATCATAATTTGCTATTATATTTACACATTTTGTACATTCATTCATCATTTGAAAAATATTTTAACAAAATAAATTGCACGTCACTTTCTTAATTTTTAAATATATAAATTATTTTAAAAAGAAAATCAAGATAATGGTTTTTTATTTTAGAGAACTCAAGAAATTGTACCCTAATATTGGGTATGATTTTTCCTTGAACCTAAATAATTGAATATCCTATTTAAAATCGATAAATGTTCATTGTTTTCGAAGATTCGAAAATATTGTGCCCTAACTTATTGGACATGGTTTTTCTCGATTAATTCAAAATAAATGAGCTTCCTCCGCAAAATTCAATTTTTAAATGACATCAAAACATCTCGTTCATGCACTTAAGGATCACATCTTCATTCATCCTCGAGTTTTCAAGCTTTTGACAATTACGACCCTGAAATAATCAACAATGTACCAATTTTGGGCGTGTGAGGGTGCTAATCCTTCCTCACATGTAACCGACTCCCAAATCAATTTTTCTGGATCTTTAAGACCAAAACTTTTGTTAAAATGCATTTTATGCGTTTTAAGGTGGTTCAATCACACCTAATGAAAATGATTGGTGGCGACTCCTATTTTCGATTTTAAAAAATTAAAAGTCGATACGCGTTTCAAAAATATTTCGACACCAAACATAAGATTATTTATCGTTATTGTAAAGCATTAGGTCATATCTAACTCATATGCTTCATGACTTAAGATAGAAGCAAGCAATGTTAGCATTAGTGCCTATTGGTTCCAACATAATGAGGAAGAAGCACAATCTTTTGCCTAGAGAAAGAAAGATCAAAAGTGTTTACTTGTTGCTTACCATTCCTTGAAGATTATTGTAGATCATGTTTGGTACTTTGATAGTGCATGTTTTTGCAACATGATTGGTAATGTCAATTACTTGTCTAATTTTGATGAAAACCATATTGGTTGTGTAACATTTGGAGATGGCAAGAAAGCTAGATTCCTTGACAAATGAGTTTTGAGTGTTTCTAGCTTACCTAAATTGAAAAATGTTTTTTCTTGTTGATGGCTTGAAGGCTAATCTCATTAGTATTAGTTAACTACGTGATCACGGTATGCTTGTCAATTTCACAATGTACAAGTGTTGTACAACTCCTAAGTAGGAAGTGTTGCAAAAAAACCTGGTTCAAAAATGATTTTCTTTCACAACGAGAATTTTTTTTGAAAACCAATCCAATTTGTGATATTTATAGCAATAAACACTAGACCAAATTCGCACTTGTGTTTTCGGATAGGCGAATCCTTGTTGTTCCCTACTTTTAATCAAACGATCTTTTCCACTTTTCTTGTATTATAAACTAGTTCGAGTGTGAGCTTCAATGATTCGAATTAAAACACAAAATTAGAAATAATTTTTTTTCTTTAGTGTGAAAACGAAAATCTCTTTTCAAATAGAAATAGGTAATTTTTTATTTTGGAAAATAGATTCAATAGTTGAGAATAAATTCTCTCTATTTTCGGATAGAGTAACAATATCTTAAAGTTGTATAAATAGCCCTACCTTGTTATCTATTTATAAGGAGAGAATGTAAAACCCTTTTTGAATTGTAGTTTATTTCAACTAAAAAAACGAGCTCCTAATCTAACAAGGAGTATAAGTTGCGGCAACTCTAGTTAGTATTATTAGGGTTTGTCGTACGTCCCTTTTAACATGAGAGGCTTGTGAGTCTCTTTTATACCGAGTCCAATTACAAATATTTTCTGAGCTTTTAACCTAATATTTATTTTTTTATTTCCCAAAATAAACTTTCCAATATATTTTCAATTAAATAATATTTGACTAACCTCAACTTTGACTATTAAAAACTTAGTGTTTAATGTATTTTCATCCGATTTAAATTATTTTTAAATCAATAAGAAAAATTATTAAATTGGTAAAATTCTTTCAATCAAAATTGTATCATGCAAGAATTAATGGTTCATATGATTCTTTGATAGAAGAAAGAAAAAGAGGAAAAAAAGGGCATGTTGCTAGCATTTTTGAAATGATTAAATATCATCGAAGTAATGTTTTAAGCCAATTATTCAAGGCAAAGATATAAGATCCTAGAATAAAGAAATATTATGTTTAATTTTTTCAACAACTAAATTAAAATGAAGAACTGAAATAAATTCTAAGTGAGACAAAAAAAAAAAAAGGATTAGAGACCACTCAATAAAAGAATGCCTAAGAATTTTTTGTCTTAAGGATTGACCTGATTAAGTAACGAACAAGTAAAAATGGAGGAAAAAATTGAGAAATTGAACACACAAATTTAATGTGGAACAAAACCCTCCAAAGAGAATAAAAAGTCACAGACATAGATAATTTTACTATAATGGCAAAAGAACAAAGAGTATAAAAGATGGAGATAAAAAAACTAAACTTCGAAAACAAAGAGTCTATTTATAAGTTAAATTTTTTGGTCAAATAATAATAAAATAATATAAACTAATTAGAGCTTGATTGAAACAAATAAATATAGTTTAACTAGAAAATTATTTTTAAAAATTTAACCGAAATATGAGTTATACTTATTATTTTGAAAGTTATTTGACTTGAGTTATGAGAGTACCAATGCTTTTTTCTTTTCTTTTTTTCAAAAGCAAGGAAAAATAAGGTTAAATGTCTAATTGATTTATTGGTTTATGAATCTTTTTAACATTACAATTCCATACATAAATAATGAAAATTATAAGGTTAGATAGATACATCATGGTAGAAATTAGTGAGACAGAGAATATAACTTTTTTTGTGCTTCATTTTGAAATTTCTAAAAAAATAAACGAAAAAATTCAAAAGAAAATTATGGAAAGAAAAAGAAGTGGAAAAACCTTTAGTGAGAAAAATTAAAAAATTCAAAAGAAAAATGATATTAAACTTTATTGTTATATCTTTTGTTGTTTTTGCTTGTTTTGTAAATGCTTTTATTCTTGAATGATGGTGAAAAAAGGGTGCTCGAAAAGTGGAGTAAAAAATATTCTTGAGAGAGCATTGGGAAAGATGAGACCATATAATTTGCTCAATTTCCGATCATTACACCTAACTGAATTTAGGTTAAGTTTTTTGTTGCCTAATCCCCATTACAAGCTTCTAAAAGGCTTAGTAACATTGATGCATAATTGGAACCAATTTAATGGAGAAGCAATGGACAATGAACTTATTAATTCATGACAGCAATTCGTTTTTTGTTTGTTATTTTTTAAATGCACCAATGAGTATGCAAACAAATATTTGGCACACACATGCATAAAAGTTTCATTGTTGTAATATTTTGGGATAAATTTTAAAATTATATATGAATTTTGATTTAATGTGTAATTATATATATGAACTTTAATTTGGTGCAATTATATACATGAAATTCTAATTGTGACTCAAATATATACTTAAAATTTTAATTTTGATTTAATAATATACATTTAAAAAAAATAAATACATCAATATATTTTTATATTGGATAAATATAATTATTTATGTATGTAATATATAAACATAAAAAGATGTTATATCAATAATTGTGTTAATAATTTACAAGAATTAGATCAAATCAAAATTTCATGTATACAATTGTACATTAACTTATAATTCATGTATAATTTTAAGATTTATCCCTAATATTTTTCATGTAAGTAAATTTTCTGGAAACTATATATGCCATTGCTACCATCCTTTTTTAGACATATTCAACAACAACTTATATTCATGATAATGTTAAGTTGATTTATTTTCACTCATATGAAATATTGTCATTGAGTTATGCAAAGTACCTTAGGATTTCACGTTTTGTTGTTGTTTTTGAGTGTTTTGCTTGGGAACAAGCAAAAATGCAGGTGTGGGAGTATGATGAACGAATATTTGTTATACAGTTTTTGCTCTAATTTATTCATGTTTGCATTGTTTCTAAATAGCTTTTAGCTCATTTTGAGTCTTTTAGTTGATTTTACAACGAATTGTTATACAATGAGCATTTGTTTATTTTTAATATTTTTTGATTACTTTAATTACTTTTTAGATTTTTTTTTTAATTTAATAAGCTTTTCAAGGTATTTTGTAAGTAAAAAAGAAAATAATAAAATATGAATTTGCCTCTTGAAGTTTCGTTCTAACTTCGAAAATTGCACCTTAATTTTGTGCTTTATTTTTATTGAGGATAATGTAATCTTTTCAGCTTAGCTTGAGATGTTGTTCTAAAATTATAGTAAATTTTATTAATTACAATAATTAAAAACTAATTAAGACATTAGAAAACTAATATTAAAATAAATAATTATGCTTTTGTTAGTCTTTCATATAAATGATCAAATTATAGAGTTTTTGTCCGATCAAAAATCAAATTTATTAAAACAGGAGCTAATAGACGGTAATACCCATCTATGATAGAAAGTTAAAAAACTACAAATCTATTAAAACAGCTAGGGTTTCCACTCTTTTTCTCCTCCTCACTCTGCTCGGCTGCTTCAACCAAATCGAAGCTAGGGTTTTGCAGGGAGCTTTAAAACGACAATGACGACCGTCGTTCCCACCTCCGAAGAAGATCCCGTCCTCCCCGTCGTCCGATTCACGGCCGACCTCTCTTGGGCTGATGCCGGTCCTGAGGTGAGCTCAATTTATCTTTCCGAAACTCTAATATGCAATCGGAAATTTCAGTTTTTCATTATTTTTTTGTTTAATTATGGTGAAAAAGGTTGCGGAGCCGCAAGTGACGAGGCTTTGTATGGAAGCGCAAGAGTGTATGGCGATCGGAAGATGGTTGGATTTGGCTTCTTTAATGCTTACTTCTGCTGAGTTGGTCTTTCCCAAGGTCTCCGATAAAGGTATTCTTTGTATAGTTTTGGGAGATTTAGGAATTGAGATAATTATACTTTTCTTATCCATTCCACGCCATGGAGTTTTTGAATCTTAATTTAAGTTGGAACTAATTAATTGGCAAAGGACTTGGGTAGGTACTGCTTTGTTGTCGCTGTTGCTAAAAACGTGTTTGGATATAGAAACAAACAATACTTTCAAGAATTTACAAATCAAAGACTGAACTTTTTGGAAAACGGAATGCTTGATTTTAGTTTACGGTGGAAACCTATGTGTGTTTGGGATTTACAGTTTGAGTCATATGTTCACATTTAATCAATTAGGATATTACTTTTTCTTCTGCCCCTTGGGGAAGGGGGGTTGTTTACTTTTTAGCTTACATTGTGATGTTTTCTAAAATCCCTTTGCTTTATCTTTTAGTTGAGGTTTTGTTCTTCAAGGTGCTTTTTAGTCCCTATGAATGAATTTTGTGTAATTAGTTTAGATAAGACAGATTGAATGTTGTTTAGGATTCCCTTGTTTTATCTTTAAAAATTTTTCCATTTGAGTTGCAATGGAAAATTAAAAATAAATTGAGCTGATGCTACTAACATTCTGTGAGGATACTGTGGACTTAGTTGTATGATTTCTGCAATTCTGTGTTTGATAATTCATAAAATTGCATTAAAGTTCCAGTTTAACAAATAATTAATTTCTTTAATTATATTTCTTCAGATCTCGAGTGTATCTTCACTGTTATCTGCAATCTAGCCTCAAAGCTCGAAAATCCAGATGAAGAACTTGAGATGGCAAAACTCATATCGACAAAAATCAGTCAACAACCAAATGATAAGCCTGCAATGCGTTTAAAGATGTAACGTCCAATGATGGTCCACACATCTAGCTTATAGAATTTTCATTATGTTTCTCTCTCATGTTTCTTATTTTTCTCTTTCCAGCTTGTTCAATCTCTACAATTTGTTGGAAGGCCCAGATAGCCGGTTCTTTGTGTATATGCAAGCCTTAAATTTAGCACTGAATGGGAAAGTTGTTGATCATATTGTACCATCTTTCAAAAAGATAGATAGTTTCTTGAAGGAGTGGAATATTGGGGTCAAGGATCAAAGGAACCTCTTTCTTACCATTGCAAATGCACTGAAAGAAAACAAAAGGTATATATGAACCCCAAAGCATTAATCTAGATGCCCTTGCCTATATCTGATTATAAGTCTTTTTTTTATATTGGTTGCACTCTTACATATACTTCAAATCCAGCTCGGGAAAGGATTCTTTCAAATTCTTGACCAAGTATTTGGCAACTTTCTCTGATGAGGACTCATATGTAATTGGTGAAGCCAAGGAGGAAGCTGTTCGCGCTGTCATAGAATTTGTGAAGGCACCTGACACGTTTCAGGTATCTTAATCTTACTAATGTTGCACATCCTAGCTTATCTATATATACATTTCTTTTTGGCATTTTAATCTTATTTTATTTGTGCCATTTTCTTGCTCCTTCAAACACCGCCACTTTTTCCCTTCATTCTAGCTTTTAAACTTTTTTTTGGCATCCCTGCATTTCAGGTATTTTAAGTGTTTGTTACTTGTTACCAATGGGTTAATTTGTTCCTTTCTTTTGGCAGTGTGATCTATTAGATATGCCTGCTGTAGGACAATTGGAGAAGGATGCTAAATATGCACTGGTTTATCAGCTTCTGAATATCTTTTTGACTCAGCGATTAGATTCCTACCTGGAATTTCAGGCTGCAAATTCTACCTTAATGAAAAGCTATGGTAGTGCTTTGTTTTCATTTATTTATGATGTGAGCTATTACATGAGCTAAAGTATTATATTTCAATATTATTGCTCTCCATGGCTCAGGTCTTGTTCATGAAGATTGTATAGCAAAGATGAGGTTGATGTCATTGGTTGATCTTGGCTCTAATGAGTCTGGACAAATTCCATATGCCCTCATCAAGGATACTCTTAGGGTGAACTTACTTAGCTCTGCCTGTTTACCACATCTGCTGCACGATTTAGGTTGTTCACTGATGTATTTCTCTTTGCAGATCAACGATGATGAGGTGGAATTGTGGGTTGTTAAGGCTATAACTGCTAAGTTAATCGACTGTAAAATGGATCAGATGAACCAGGTTGTGATTGTAAGGTAAGCTGTTAGTTCTCTCTCTTTCGTTGTTTTTTTTCCAATAAATTAATCTAGAAGATTCCCTTCAGAAGTAAATTAAAATCTCCCTTTGTTTAACATGCAGCCGCTGTACGGAGCGCATTTTTGGACAGCGTCAGTGGCATTCTCTTCGGTTGAAACTAGCAACATGGAGGGTAAGGGAGTTAACCCAATTGAGGCCCAATGATTTTAACGTTGTTAATGTGTTCAACCTCTGAGAAAAGAGTTTGGTTTTTATTTGATTTAACATTGTGTGTAATTACTTTACCAGGGTAATGTTGCTAGCCTCATCAGCACCATCCAAGCTAACAAGGTTGTGGATGAAGGCTCACAAGCTATGCAAGGGATGGCAATTCGGTAGAGCTATTATTTATAACTATTTATGTTTGGAAGGCGTTGTTTATCCAAGAATATAGATCAGATTTAAAATTCTACTGTTTTTAGTGTTCCCATGGTTTTGAAATCCTAATGAATTGGAAATTTTGACAGTGCATTTCTTGATTCTATCTTGTTCACAAGTCTAGCTATTCAAAATTTTATCTAAAGATGGATTTCTACTTTCTTTTTTTGCTTTGATTCCGGATGGGTTTAGAGTTTAAGATATGTATCAACTTTTATATACATATACATAGTTTATATATGGTAGGCATAAAAAAAATTACAGCAAAGCTTCAAGCAATACAGTGATCAATTTGTGGATAAAACCAGCCAATGTATTATCATGTCAAAAGTTGAGAGGAGTGGTAAGATGATGTGTTCCAGTAATGGATTTAAGATCAGAAGTGGACTGAGGCTTTGTTTAATTACTTGTGGATGAGCCAATTTTGACCATAAAATCAATATATTGCGTCCATTGGAGAACATGTCAACGACTCTGATATAACCTTTTTTGTTCTTATTCCTTTCACGTTATACTCCTGGATTCAGCACATAAACTCAGAAAGTCCGGTATGCATATGCTCCCTTACTGTACCCAATTCAAGTTATTATTAGGGTGCATGTGCGAGTGTCCAAATATTTAGAGGGTCTCTAGAAGTCATAATCCATATTCAAATATAAACGTGGGATACGATTGCTTCGAAACATTAGATATTTCATTTAAAAGAAAAATAAAAGTAACTAAAAGTGGAAACAGTCCTTGTGATTGCTGCAACAGAGGAGATGGAAGATGGCCTACGGTAACAACAATACACTGTCGCTAGTTTACAAGTATGTAGGGTTCATGAAGATATTTCGTGGTGTGATGGATCCTTGCCAGCCGCATGGGACATGGTTGGGAAATTTTTAAAGATTGACCTTCAAATATTACAAGTCCTTATTTGAATATAAAACACAACAACTACAATTGCTTTGCTTTGCTTCAATAACAAGATAGAAGAACTAATATATGAAACTACTTTGCAATAATTTGTTTCAGGGAATTCAGCACTGTGATATATGAAACTACTTTGTTAAACATGTATTCTGCAGAATTCCGACATTCATGTCCCCTAAATCTAACAATGACTCTTTCTTTCAACAAACCATATCTCATAGATGGGATATTTCATTTCAGAAGTATCCTACCAGTAGTCTTATAATGTCAGCAAGGGAACTATAATATATGTATGTATATATTTATATTTTCTGACAATGCCAAGGATATAATATATGGTGAGCGGAACAAGTATATGGACCTTGTTTACCATTTTGGTACTATATTTTGGTGGTTGGTCCTTGTAGTTGCCTCCTAACGAGTGCTGTGTAGATACCATCCTTACGGAGAAGATCTTCATGTGTGCCACTTTCGGCTATCTCTCCGTTGGATATGACGGTTACAGTGTCAGCACTTTGGACTGTTGATAGCCTGTGTGCTATGACCAGAACAGTCCTACCCCTCATCAATGAATCCATGGCATCCTAAATGGTGCATGAAAAAAAGTAAGGATTTTATTTGGGTAGAGGGCATGATTAAATAAACAGATCAACTTCAGTCTCACCTGGACAAGGTATTCACTTTCGGCATCCAGTGCACTTGTGGCTTCATCCAACAACAGTACTTTTGGATTCATCAATAGTGCTCTTGCAATTGCTATTCTTTGCTTCTGGCCTCCTGAGAGCCTCAGACCACGTTCTCCAACTACTGTTTTATACTTTTCCGGAAATTTGTCTATGAATTCATGAGCATTAGCCATTTTCTGCAGCATTGTAGTTTATCAGCATACATGCATACATAAACCAAAATCCAAGATGGCTTATAGATATTGGTCAAAGAAGAAGTTAGAACATGATCAGAACTCACAGCTGCAGATTCTATTTCTGAATTGCTTGACTTTCCACAGAACCCGTAAGCAATGTTCTCCTCTATAGAACAATTGAAAAGAACAGGTTCCTGGCTGACTATACTTACCTGCATTCCAGAAAGGCAAGAAGAATAAGGGTGTTGATCAAGTTTTTGTGAAAGCCATAGATAATTTAATGCGATTATTGTATCTAGAACATGAATATAGAAGGGTGAAATGATACAATTTAAATAACTGTTTACACATTTCCATTCAATCAATGGCAGATATAAAAAGTTTAAACCATATATTCATTCCATTCTAGTTTGAAATGACAAAAGTTGCGTGCCAAGTGAGAAACTGTAAACAAAGCAGATAAATAAATGCATTACTGTTGTATTAAGAGGGTGGCCTAAGTTAGAGGTGGCAAACTGGTGGGTTCGAATAATGTCGCTATCGAAATGACACCATGGTAATCAGTTCCCTGTTGTGAACTTGACTAGAGGTTTTATGAAAGCTATGCAGATATCAAGAGATTTCAGAAAAACAAGGACTACCTTTTTGTGAAGATATTCATGAGATATTTCCACTAAAGGAACTCCATTTAACAAAATCTCTCCCTTTAAAGGATCGTAAAATCTCTCGATTAAGTTTGCAATTGTGGTCTGCAACAGATAAGAAATTTAGGACATCAACTATTAAAATACTCCAACAGTGAAAAATGGAAAAACAGTAATAGGGAAAGGGATGATAATGTTACTTTTCCACCACCACTTGGTCCAACAAGTGCAACTTTTGAACCAGGTTTTAGTTCCAACGTTATTCCCTGCAATTCAAATAGTAATCTGTTTCAAATCATGAAGTTTGAGAATCGTAAAACCATGACTTAAATTGATCTCCTAAATAACAAATGTTCACTCTCTATTAGAATTTGTTGGCAAGAGCAATGCCAATCTATGTACTTCAATTTTACCCTTGTTTTACTGTGATCTTCTTCAATTTTATCATGTTGCAAATCCTAAAAGGGCAGGCCGACTAAACCAAATCCATCACCATGGTATAACAAGGAAACCATTACCTTTAGTATCATATCACTCGGTCGAGAAGGATAAGCAAACCACACATCTTTCAATTCTACACCTCCATCGGGATTTCTGCCATTGAGAATACAACATCATGGACTATAAGCAATCAATGTCTTTAAAAAAATGGTAATATGAGGTAAGTTTATGCTTTTGATTTTCAATGTTAGGAAAACTATCTAGTTACTGCCTAAAAACTGTTGGACTTTTTCAAGTATATTGTAATATGACTTACCCTTCTGGACACTTGTTCCCAGATTTCGGCATGCTTGACACACGATCTAAGAGCTGGAAAACCCTTCTACTTGCCCCTGCAGCTTTCATGGCAGTTGAATATAACCCCGACAAAGAGGAGACTGCAGATCCAACTGCAGGCGGAGATAGATACTATATCAAAATTTTAGTGGCAAAATTCTGCCAATGAAGGCGGTGCATTTGTAAATTCCCGGATCGGTTAAGCTTGGAATGTTGTTTACCACATATCAGCAAGCATGAGATGAAATTATTTAGCCATCATAAATGAGCAGAAACTAAGCAAAACTTGAACATTGAGGAAGTACCTGTGAGGCTATAGAGGATGAAGGATGTGAGAGAACCCACAGTCATAAATCCTGTTATTGTCAAGTAGGCACCATAGAACACTACGGCCATAACAGAAAATGTGAATGCAGCATTTACTCCTCCAAAGAACAGACCAACTAGTTTCTGTTGAAGAAAACAATAAAAGTTATGCAAAGTTTAGCTTCCAAACACACGTGTGACAGGAAGATAGTGATGAAGCAAGCTTTAGCGTCCTGAAACTCACAGCTTGTTTTAGTCCGAGCTGCAGTGTCTCGTCAACTTTTTCAGTGTAATTTGATATTGCAAAACCTTCTTGAGCAAATGATCTAACTGTTCGAATGGCTCCAAAAGATTCCTAAACATTAAAGTAGCTCATGAAGGATATACTATCAAATAATCAATAATAACTTTAGTGTGATGGTAGAAATCAGAAATATTTTATACAAACCTCAGCAATTGAGGATGCTACTGCAGCTGCTGCTTGTGTTTTGTGTGAAAGTTCCTTGAGATAGCGTCCGAGTCTTCGTATAGCAACAGAAATAACTGGTACTATAGCCAATGATAGCACTAACAGGAATAAAAACTACCATGAGCACTATGCTTATCTGATAGAGGAATCAATAAAAAAAATGAACAAAAAAAATCACGTACATGTTAATTTCCAAGATGAAGAAAACATGAAGGCAACACCAATAGAGGCGGTTGTTAGATTCCGGAGTGCCTCCGAAAGATTAGTTGTTGCTGCATTTTTTATAATCTGGGTGTCCTCGGATAGCCTGCTGAGGAGTTCCCCTGTTCGAGTAACATCAAAGAAGGCTATTTCCTGTTGGAACTATTTTAGGATCAGTTTTGCTGAAAATCAAGTTTCAAGAGAAGGCTGATTCAAGCTATGAGCAGAATAACTATCAAATCATTGGTTACATGAACCATCAATCTTAATTCTTAAAGCTGGGTAATCATTAACTGGCAATATCATATAACTAGTAGCTGATCTAATTGGCCTGACCTGATGAATAAGATGACTGAATAAGTCTTGCCTAAGGCGAGCTACAACCCTTTCACTGGCAGAAGAAAAGAGCCATGACCGAAGTGCTGTGGACACAGACCTAAATGGATGAGAGAAAAATAACTATAGTGTCAAACTTTTGAAGCCAAAAGATCAAGTAATATAGTTTATAATTTTGATGCATGAATATGGATGCAATAGATTAAGGAAATAGAGATATGAAAATTCCTAAAAAAGAACTAATCTTCAACTAAATTACATCATCATAGAAGTTTATTATAGAATCTGATTCTTAAGACTATTTTCAGGTTCAGTATATGTTTTTGCAAATCACCAAACCTTCTTGAAATGTAAAAACTAATTGAGATTTTAGCAGAAACTCTGCTATAAGATCAATATATACAATATAGTAAGCGAAAAACATGACGCAAGCTAAGATAATGCTGTTTTTAAGATAATCTATGGCTAGACCCCTGACTTGTTTTTTTTCTTGAAGCATTTCAACAGATAGTTGGTCTCATGGAAACATCGAAATCTCACAATGATGTGAGGGTAAGGGAACACGTATTATCTATCTCTCTCAAAAATGAAGGAGCATATGAAATGCTACAAGAAGGATTGTTTCTTTCCAACTTAAGAAAAGTCAAAAACCAGATAAACCATAACTATCTCATATATCAATGGATGCCCAATAGTTAAAATAGACAACTATGAATAAAACCATAACCAGTAGAACACTAGAACCTGAAAATCACAAAAGGAAAAGGAATACCCTACTACAACGATGAGCACAATGTATGTTACAGTATTCTTGACATCTTCCAAGGCCTCTGATTGCTGCTCAGGTGTCTTTATATCTCTTGAAACAATGTCTATGATCATTCCACCATATTTAGGCTGCAATAAAAGCAATTTGACATAATGCAAAAATGAGGAAACAAGTGTAAGGGCAGGATAAAACCTTATTTCACAGTTAACTTCTGTTCTTGATTTCTAAACGGTTTCATATGAACATTTCCAGCTTACTGGAACTTAGAGTTTGAAGTGAAAGAATTCCTTTGACGTTACAATTTTTGCTTGAATACTATTGTGCAGAACAGAGAAAAAAATAAAAAATACAGGAAGCTTGAAGGAGCAACTCATAATCTTGCACGAGGTTACATTTCTTTCACTCTTTACTATGCCATGTAAAAGAAGACATTGAACATAAAGATGTGACAGTCTCCAAAAAAATGGGTTACTATTGAAGGTGAGTTGTTTTAAGGGGGAAGCTGTTAAGAGTTTACAAACATACATCATGATGAATTTTTGCATTTTGTAGTTTTAATTCTAATTTGGGTTTATTTCTACAGTAGAATTAGAGCTAATCTGGATGATGGAAATACAAAGGAAGGGCCATGGAAACACAACACTCAAAACAAAGGGAACTGGAAAAATGACTTTTTTTTAAGCATAAACAGTCAATGATGAGCCAATCCTATTCCTAAAATGTGCTTTGTGGTTAACAGCAATGAGTTTGTACTCATTTTTCATCTCAAATAATCATGGATCATGATCAAAGTAAAAGATAAATAAAGGAATTTTAAGAACAACAAAGAAGATTTGGGGCATTATGAGACTAATGTTTGATAAGAAACAACATACAATCAAGAGATTTGTGGTGGATGCTATCAGTAATGCAACGGTGGCAACAAATATCTTCCCAGCATCTGGCTTTGCCTGAAAATTGAAGGGAAAAAAAGCATTTCAATGCACATTGATGTTAGAACTCCATGCTCAGAAATGATGGGAAACAAATCCATCACTAACCAGTGCAAATACTCTCCAAAATCCAACATTGACTGCCTGAAAATTTCAAGAGAAAGACCAAAAATCCTTAAGTCCCCCTCAAAAAATTGCTAATTGGGAAATAAAAATAGCTTCAAATATCACCTCTTCTGCATTGCCTTGCTCAAGGTCTGACACAGGACTTTCAGCTGTTTGTTGCCCATTTGATTGCTTATTTGCCTGCACAAAATAGAGTGAATTGTTTCCACTAAACCAGTGTTTGTTTTCCACTAAGTAAAAAGCCTCCCAATAATGTGAATTTCTTATAATAAATTGCAAAATAAAAATATTATTTTAAATAGTCTTCTTCCAATGTTGTTTCAGCATTTCTTTTTCTTTTAATCACCTCAAAAATTAAATTAGAAAAAGAGAACAGATTGTAACTTATTTTAGGTATCTTTTTTGGTTCAGTGAAATAATCTCAATTCCCATGTTTCACTTTCATTAACTAAAATGAATACTAAGATAAGAAAAGCCGGTCTTCTAAATTCTATAAAAAAATTCTTTTGAAATCTGCATAAGATAACTAAAATCTACAGAGGATTTTCAAGCTGAGTGAAGAAGAAAACCAAATAATCACTTATTTAAGCCTAATCTAACTAAAGAATTTGAGGTCATAGACCATTAAAAAAAATAAAACTAATCAGAATCAGGCTCGACATGATATGCTTGATTCTTTGCAAGTTTTTTTTTTTTTTCCATATATAGCTATATATTTAAAAAAAATGAAAAATTGGGCTAACATATCTCAAAAATCAAATAAACCTACTAGATGGAGAAAACAAAAAGACACAAAAACGATAATAGAATTCAAGTACTACCCTTTGCAGGTTGCAGGCTACAGATTCCCGTAAAAACAGAAACAAACGAAGGAGAATCACCAATAATAGAATCCCAGAAAATTAAATTATAAAAAGAAAGAAGAAAACCAACCTCCTTGTTCAAAAGAGGTACTCTTTCACTTCCAGAATTAGAAATGGAGTTTGAAGTCTGTTCCTTCCCCATCAAAACACTCACCACAACAAGAACACAGGAAATGGGAAATCGAAGTTCTTTTTATAAGATTTTAAGCAATTATTTGGTCCACAGCATTTCGTTCTGTTAGTGTCAACTTTCCAACGTCTTTGTTTATTTATTTATTCTTGTAAGTACATAAAGAAAAGATTATATTATTTGCAAAATTTTCCAGGGCAGGTTTTTTTAGTACGTAGTATCCCTTCACAAATATGGGAATTGACTTGAATCCCACGAAATTTTAACATTCAGCTAATCCCTTAGTTGACAAATATATGTTCAATTTTTGGATACTAATTTTTAATTATTTTATACAATAATATCATCGTAATAATATTAATATTAATAATCATTTAAAAGAAATGATATATTACTTTTTTTTAATTGAATTGATATATGATTAATCTATCATAGTTAGTCAAATATTTTATTTTGTATAGATTACAAATTGAGAGTGAAGAACAAAGTTTTAAACCTTAGGTTTTCTGGTGACAAAAACCTAGAAAAGCTAGCGTTTTATGTTGTTGGCAATGAGTTGCGTATGTATTTGATATCTTGTGAAAATTAGAGTAATGTCTTAAATAGAGATGAACTCAAATTTAACTTAAATTGAATTGTATTTTTTATTATATAAAAATAATAACTTATAATTTTTTGAAACATTAAAAAATAATTTTATTATTTTGTACGAGTAAATTTGTTGGGGTATGTTTGGTTGAGAAGAAAAATGAGAGAAAAAAATATAAAAAATAATCATTTTCATTTTATTTCATCTAATGCATAAAAATTAATGTTTTTAAATTAAAATGACGAGAGAATAAAAAATAAAAGAGAGGTTTATGTTAGTTTAAACTTGTGTATTTTTTGTCGATTGAGTTTTAATTCAATTGGTATTAGCATTGGTGTCAATGTAGGAGGACGTGGATTGAAATACGCTGAAGCGTATTATCTTCTCATTTATGGATTGAGGAGGGATTATGAATACTTCTAAATATTGTGCTATAAAAAATAAATATAATCAAAATTTATTAAAAAATATTTTTTAAATATTTTATTTTTTTAACTCTACTCATAAATTGATGAAAAGAAGTTTTTTTTTTTTTTTTCTATTTTTCTTATTAAGCGGAAAGAATATGTGCTAATTTCATTTGTAAAGTATAAAAAACTCACTGAGGACCACACAATTTCTCCTTTTATTATGAATATAAATATGCATAATTATTATAATTTTTAAATAAATCCATTTGTGCGAGAAAATCAATACTGGAGTTAGATGACAAATATTTTGTAAATAAAATATTTATTAATTAATATCTTCGTTGTTTCTTCGAGGGATCCTATGCAAGAAATTTGGACTATATATATAGATGATTAACATGCAATACAATGTTATTTATCTCATTTTTTAGTTTTTTAAAATATAAATTAAAAATATATGATAATTTTCTATTTATTAAATTAAAAAATTCACCATCAATTAATGAAATAATTATTCATATATATAAATATAAATATTTAGTGTCATCAGTGATGGTTTGTTTCATGACGCATTTTATTTAAACTATAATCAAAACATAAATTGCAAGAAATTCCTCTTTTTTCGGTCCAATAAAGAGTAAATTAATTTCAATTTTTAATTTTGTACCCTTAATTTGGTAAAAAAATAGGGATAATGTCATATTTGGTATTTGCACTTTCATAAAATATTCAATGTGATACTTATATTTTAAAAATATCCAATATGAATTGTTGGAATCCAATCTGCTCGGGCCCAACCTTAAAACCACAATTAACCCAAAAAATAAATAATAATAAATTTAAATTTAAATTTATTAATGTCCCTTTATAAATTTTGAGTCCAAAATATCTTAAAGCCCAATTACATGTCCCTAAAGCCCAATTTACAAAACCTAATAGACTCGATACAATTGAAAAAAAAAGAAACCCTAATTCCTGAAGTCAAAACCTAGCAGCAACTTGTGCTGCCAACCTGCTGCCCTCGCCCACTCGGATGACGCCACGTCAGCACCGCCACCAGTCAAGTTGCCACCACCGCCACTGCCGAGTCTGCCCTGCAAAAGAAGAAAAGATCGGTATTTAGTTGCAAGAAGACAACAAATCATCATTGTAATAAAGGCTATAAATGCTGAATTAAAATCAGTTGTAAAGGATTTTTTTTCTGAACAATTTGAAATCAATAGAAATAAGAAGCATTTGAAAAGCAATTAAACAGTAGAATACAAATCAGATTTCAAGTATTCAGATATCAAGTCCTCAAGGGTCGTACCTGGACAGCTAGCAGTCGTCGATGAAACACTCGAACAGAATCCCTCTAAACGTGTCCGTGCACGAAGGAGTTCCGACAAGGATAGATTCCGTCCGTTTCGAAAGAAGAACAATGACAAAACAAAAAAGCGAAATAAAAAAGAACATATTTAAAAGAGTATGAAAACAGATTTGAAAAATAAAAAGGGGTGGGTTTCGATTTTTTTAAAAAAATTCAAAACCATTTCGTGTTTTTCAAATCTGGGTTAAATCAAGTACGATCTAGACCCAGATCTACGTTTTAGAAAATAGAGATAAAAAAAGAGAGTTATTTTCATACCTGAACTGCCGCGGACGGTGGTGCGTGATGACGGAGGAGCGACGGGCTGACTATCGAAGATGTCCGAACAAGAGGAGAAGGCTTAGAGCCTTGAGAGAAAAAAAAAACCTTTTTTAAAAATGTTTGAAAGAAATGAAATTTTTTCAGATTTTTTTTGTTTAAATACCTTGGTTAAACGGTGCCGTTTAGAGAGGGGAGATTTAGCACCAAAATGGCATCGTTTCAATGCTCCACGTCTGACTCGCATCGGACCCGATCAGAGTCCGCGTGTTTTTGTAAAATGGTCTATTTATTATCGCGATCCTTTCGTATTTTTTAGTTTCTACAATTTCGGCCTTTTTCACCTTTTTAATTTATTTCAAATTTGCCCTTAAATTTTAAATACCTTACAATTTAATCCCTCGACTTCTGAAAACTTGAGAAGCTACCATGTGTCTCAATTTTAGGGTTATTTGCACATTAAGCCACTATTTTCTTTAAAAATCATATTTTGACCCTCAAATTTTCCTAAAATTATATTTTAATCCTCAAACTTTTCTAAAATTATATTTTAACCCCTAAACTTTTCCAAAATTACATTTTAACCCTTAAACTTTTCAAAATTACATTTTAACCCATAAAGCTTTCCAAAATTACATTTTAACCCTCAAACTTATACAAAATCACGTTTTGACCCCTAAACCTTCCTAAAAATCATATTTTGACCTCGTATTCTCCGAAACTTCATTTTCGACCTCGTTTTTGTCTTTTCTTCAATTTTTGTATATAAATTTTAATTATTATTCTTCGTATTTTTAATTAATCCTTTTTTATTTTGATTCGCGATTCTATCATATTTCGTATATTATTAATCCCATGCTTAATTTTTGCATTTACTTATCTGTTTAATTATTATTTAATTCGTCCATTATCTGTACATTCATGTTTAATTTACGCATTCATCTTTAAAATTAAATTTGCTTTCTGTTTTTCTCTAAAAATACGAATATTTTAAAATCGAGGTAATATTCCTCTATTTCGGAATTTGAAAAATTGTGCATTAACTTACTAGGCGCGATTTTTCTTCAAATCGAAATTATCGAATACCCTTTTAAAGGTTTAAAATTGGCAACGAAGGAATGCTCGTTATTTTCGGATCTCGAGATGTTATGTCCTAACTCACTGGACGTGACTTCTTTCCTCGATCATTTCGAAATAACGAAACTTCCTCACGAGATTTGATTTTCCTTCTTAAACATGTACATCAAATAAATCATGCATTTAAGGATCGTATTTTAAATTTTACTCGAGTTTTCAAATTTTTAACAAATCAAGATTGGATAATAATCAACGTGGTACCAATTTTGGGCGTGTGAGGGTGCTAATCCTTCCTCACACCTAATCGACTCTCAGTCCTATTTCTCTGGATTTCGAAGATCAAAATATTTTTCAAAACGGATTTTAAACGTTTTGTGATGATCCAATCACACCAAATAAAAAGATTGGTAGCGACTCCCAATTTTAGATTTCAAAAATAATTTTCGAGACATTTTTTTATTTCGAAAAAAAAGTTTCGACAACTTGGCGACTTCGTTGGGGACATTTTTTAAAATAAAAGACAGTCAAGCCAAAAGTCGATTATTTCCAGGTCTTTTTGTTGAAAATTTTTAAATACTCAATTTTGTTTAATATATGATCCTTTGCATTTTTGTGTGATCTTATATTATGTCGATATTGCTAGTATAGATTTGCATTCATTTGCATATGTTAGTACACCCTTTAAGTGGAAGTGAGAAACTACTCCTTCGTGAGGTTTTCACCTCCGTGCAGGATAGTGGATCACTTTCGGGATTACATCCGTACCCATGTTTTCGTGAAGTTTTCACCTCCGTGCAAACATGTGGGAAATGTGTCCCCCTAAACTGAACTCATCCGTCTGAGCCTATAATGGGTGAGGATCAAAGAATTTGCTGGTTTGGGTACCCTTTACTCTAGATACTAAACCACATGTAATGAGCCATAAGTACTTGCCTTAGAAGGAGTTATATCGAACCTTTTAGCAATTATCTAAGACAAGTTCTTAGGTTCTTTGTTTTATACTTGTGTACTGATATTGGTGTGTTTTGCTAACTTGTTCTATTTTGGCTCTTTTGCTTGCATTTGCATCATCATACTAGGAAAGGTATTGATTCAAACTCAATTACTGATAAGAGAATTGATCATGGAGAATAAGTATCTTGATAAGGTGGAGGACAACATGGTTATGCGTATGTGGTCAGAGGAAAATCAACGCCAGAAGGGTGATAGCTTAGTAGAAGGGCATGAATCTGACTTTTGGGATTATACCAGAATTAGTACAGCTTAGAATAATATGCAAGAGTTGAAAAAAATATGGGACAAATGGGATGATGACATGAAGCAAACTTTTTCCCATGAGTACAGGGATTTACCATACTTGCTTGAGGTTAAAATAGATAAGTACCTCTTCCGAGCTTTGACGTAACATTGGAACCCAACCTACAGTTGCTTCACTTTTAGGAATGTGAACATGACGCCTACAATAGAGGAATACACTACTTTACTCCATTGTCCGAAGATCTCGGCCGATAGAGCTTACTCAAGAGCTCTGAGTGTCCCAACTTTTGTCAAAAGATTAAAAAACGCTACTGGCATGAGTGAGCAATGGGTCGCAGCTCGGGTTAAGGTGAAAGGCGACAACAAATGCATTACGTGGAAGAGTTTGTGAGACTTGATCTTGGCTCACCCGGATGCAAAGAAAAAGATTGACATCTTTGCTCTTAGTATATACGGGTTAGTCATTTTTCCCAAAGCCTTAGGACACATAGAAGATGCGGTTACAGACTTGTTCAATAGGTTGAATAAAAAGGTTACACCGATCTCGATAATATTGGCTGAAACTTTTAGATCGTTTAATGCGTGCAGAAAAGAATGTGAAACACAGTTTATCGGCTGTGCACCATTGTTGATAGTATGGTTCCACAGCCACTTTTGGAAGACAGAAAAAATCTCTTATTAGTACCTTTCTAAAGATTATTCTCTTTTGAAAGAGTTTGTAGCTACGCAAAGACAAGGAAAATTTTAGAAGGAAAAATGGATGGCAATACTTCAAAGTCTTTGAGACGAGGACATAGAATGGCGGGCACCATGGTTTGTTCCTGCTGAAATCTTGTATCGATGTGGAGACTTCGATCGGGTTCCATTGGTCGAGATTTGGGGAGCTGTGAGGTACGCACCTTTATTAGTTTCAAGACAGTATAGGTCGAGACAATTCATACCAGCAACTCAAGGATTAGCCTAGTGTGAATTCGCATATAAAGGAGAGAATAATAAGAAGAGGATTCAAGAGATCTCGAATGCATAGAACCAAGTTCGGAGGATGAAAGTGTTCGATGCCAATCCCATGAAAACTATAGAATATGATTAGTAGAGGAATAGAAGGATCAATGATAACATTCCTATACCAAACCCAGAAGTTGTTTGCCCAATTGAAGAGCACTTGCAAGTTGTCTCGACAGAACTAGAAATTATCAAACAAGATTTTGAGAGAAAGAATTCTGAGATGCAAAAAATGATAGAAAAATTAGAAGAAGAAAAGGTACTTTTGGGATTAGTTGATGTTCAGAAATTAGAAGCAGAAAATTTGAGAAAAGGGAAAAACAAGGCTGAAGAAGATCTCGATAGCCTGAAGAAAAACTACAAGAAACTTCGTTAATAAGGACTACTGGTTTGGGTAAAACGTCAGAGCAATGGAACGGGAAATCCGTGAAGAAAGGATTAGAATGAATCAGTGGAAGAACAAGTTTCAAGATGCCCAAGTTCAGGAAAATGCCATGAAAAGTAGCTTGTTGAAAAGTCAAGCCGAGATAACTGAGTTAAAAGCTCGAATAAAAGAGTTATAGGAATCCCTATATAAGCATCGTAGTCGAAACTCGATGGTAGAATTGAAAGCAAGTCGAGTCGAGATCGAGAGGTTGAATAAGATGGTGGAAGAACTAGAAGCCTCGTTACAGAATAGCGAGATACGAATCAAGATTGTTGAGAGGACAATGGAAACAAATGAATAGCATGTTCAGCATGCTTGGAGACAAGTTCAAGACAGGGATTATATTATGGGCGAAGCTCTAAATCAAATGCGGAAAGTAGCTGACCATTTGCAAACACTAGCAGTCGAAGCCGATATGTTAAGTGTGTAGTATGAGACAAAGTCAGATCGGGGTCAGAAGTTAGCTGAACTTTTCGAGAAAATCAAAACTTTGAGCATTAGGGTAAAACTCTTTATGTAAATCTGCTTTATGTAAAGAAACTTGTTATCTAGTGAAGTTTTCTAATAAAAATTGTATTACAAGTCAATACCTTTCTTTTGCATACATGCATTCATAAGTATTGCATTTCACTCAACATGTATTAAATTCTAAGAAAATATCCCTAATTAATTAAAATCTTAAACAGTTAAATCAGAAACCATAGAGAAACCATATCATTACAACACTTGAAAAGTAATGGATCAGAGAATCAAACGTTTAAAACAAATCTAGAAGGAAATGCAAGAGCAAGTGCAACTGCAGCTGCAAAACCATTTGGCAAAAGTATAGCAAGATATGAAGGATCAGATTATAGAATCTCAAAGGTGCATTATAAGTGAGCTAACACAGCTGATAAGAGAAGGGGCGGATAAGGGAAAAGGTTCGGCTATGAGCCAAAGGGAAGAGAGTGACGACCCTAGATATCTTCTAGGCTATGCTTCTGTGCATACTCAAGCACCCCCAGAAACGTACCCACGTGGGGTACCTGTAACAATAAGAGAACAACAACACCCCGATGGCATGTTAGGGCTAGCAAATTTTCAAATGGGATCCGGTCCAACCCCGAAGATAATATAGCTCTTCCCATCGTCCATGACTTGGATGATGTAGAGGAGACGAAAAGAGCAAGGCTTGAGATCCCTAGACAACTAGAGGATAGATACAAATGGTTGGAAGAAAAAGTGAAAGCAATAGAAGGCGCTGATACCTTCTATGACATTGACGCTAAGGGGCTGAGCCTTGTCCCAAACTTAGTGTTCCCCCCGAAATTCAAAACACCTGATTTTGACAAATACAGCGGGACCCAGCTGTCCTGAGGCACACATTACCATATTCTGTAGAAAGATGACTGGGCATGTCAATAATGACCAGTTATTAATACACTATTTCCAAGACAGTCTAGTAGGATCTGCGGTAAAATGGTACAATCAGTTGAGTCGTGCCAAGATAAGCTCATGGAAGGATCTGGCATAAGTATTTATGAAGCAATAAAATCATGTAACTGACATGGCACTTGAGAGACTGACCCTACAGAGAATGGAGAAGAAGCCAAATGAGAGTTTCCGACAATACGCTCAAAGATGGAGAGATATAGCAACCCAGGTACAACCATCATTGTTGGAAAAAGAAACAACTATGTTATTCGTTAATACTCTGAAGGCCCCTTTCATTAACCATATGTTAGGAAGCGCTACCAAAAGTTTCTCTGGCATGGTTATGGTAGGGGAGATGGTCGAGAATGCAATCCGAAACAGGAGGATTGAGGCGGGGGAAGGTGTCAGAAAAATAACTCCTAGAAAAAAGGAAAATGAGGTCAACAATGTAGACTCTTACAAAACAAATTATTCAAAGCCAATGGTGATGGCACTACCCAGGACCATGAAAGGTAACTATCAAAGAAATCCAAGGTAGAGGTTTAATTCGAGGCCAAAAATAGAATTCATTCCTATTCCCACGACATACAGAGAAGTTTATCTAAAATTGTACGATGAACATCTCGTATCATCAATCCATTTAAAGCTATTACTACAACCATTCCCAAGTTGGTATGATGCGAATGCACGATGTGAATATCACGCAGGAATAGTCGATCATTTAATTGAGAATTACGTGACCTTAAAAAGGCACGTGCAACAGCTCATCGATGCAAAGGTACTGATATTTGAGAACCCTGTGAATCTCAATATATCAGAGAATTCACTACCCAAACATCCCGATCAAGGGGTGAGTGCAATGGCCGGAGGAGACGGAAGGATGATCAAGACTCGCATTGAGGTGGTAAGATCATCATTCGAGAAAAGCAGTGAGAAAAAGACATTAATGTGAGTTCTAAAATAATGAAGGGAATGAGATTCAGGAATGCGACGAGTTCAAAACTGTGATACAATGATTAATGGACAATAAGGAGTTAGAATTTTTTTAGGAAAAAGAAAAAATGGAAGAAGTATGTGCCTCTGAAGAGGACACAATTAAGAAAACTTTTGGGGTTAATAATCCAAAGATAATCATATCATGGCCAAAAAGCGATGAAATTGAAACAAGAGTTGCTCCCACAATAATAATCCAAAGACCCGTAGCCTTCCTTACAAGGATGACAAAATGGTACCTTGGAATTACAACTGTAATGTAATGGTATCAAAGGGGGAAAATTCCAAGGTTAAATCAAAAGGAGCTCAGGACGTGAGTCTTGTCACGCGTAGTGGGAAAGACTATGCCCCTGCAAGAACAGAAAATGAAACATTTTAAAAAAAACCTAGAAGAGCCGAAAAGAGGAAGTAATAGTAGATTAAAGTCACCAATTAACGAGCCAGTGACAGAAAAAGAGGCTAAGGAATTTTTGAAGTTCTTCAAGCACAGCGAATACAACATGGTGGAGCAATTACACAAGCAGTAGACTCGTATATCCATTTTAACGCTGTTATTAAGCTCGAAAGCACATCACAACGTCCTAATGAAAATATTAAATGAGACTATGTAGCCGATGACATTTTAGTGAACAAATTAGACTGTTTGGTCAATAATGTCAGTACTGATAATTTCATCTTTTTTAATGATGACGAAATACCCAATAGGTATGAGGTTAACAAAAGCGCTACATATCGCCACCCACTGTAAAGGTTACACACTGGCTGGTGTATTGATTGACAATGGTTTAGCCTTGAACATTTTACCGTTGATAACATTAAAGAGGTTACTGATCGATAGTTCTCATATGAAGGTATGCCACAATATAGTGAGAGCATTCAATGGAACAGAAAGGAAAGTTATGGGTCGGATCGAGATACCATTGTTAATCGGTCCAAACTCATACAAAGTAGATTTCTTAGTAATGGATATCAAACCAAGCTACAACTGCTTGGTTGGAAGATCGTGGATCCATTCGAAAGGGGCAGTACCGTTATCATTACACCAGAAGCTGAAATTGGTGATCGAATGACGATTAGTCACAATCAATGCTGAGGAGGACTTAATTGCATCAATAGCGAATGATGCGCCATACATTGGAGCAAATGAAGAAGCCTTAGAGTGTTCTTTCCAATCCTTGGAGTTCGTTAATGCAACCTTCATCGTCGAAGTGAGTAGAATCTATGTACCCAAAATATCAAAAATTACGAGGATGCCCTACAAATGACAATTGGTAAAAGAGCCCTAACAAGAAAAGGACTAGGAAGGTTTCTCTAGGAGAGAATCAATTGACCAATGTTGATAGAGAAACGAGATCACTTTGGCTTAGGGTATAAACCAGATGCGAGGGGAAAGAGAAGGGAGTTGAAAAAGAAGCAGGAACGAAAAAGAGCTCGATTAGCCGGAGAGAAGATCCAATAGGAGCCAATGATTTTTTCCCATATATAAAAAACGTTCATATCAGGAGGAATAATCAATTCAAAGCCAAAGGTAAAAGAGAGAGAGGGGAGACTAATTGAAGCAATAGGGATAATGAAAGGTTTGAGCATCAACGCTGTATCCAAGGAAGGAAATGAAGAAAGAAACCTATGGAAAATTCGTCCTTTCCCCTCGGGAGTACTCTCGACAACTGGACTGTAGAGGAACTCCCTGTAATCTTTAGGGCTTCTTCAAAGTAATGCTCAAAACACACCTATTGTTTTAGGCTCGAAAGCGATATGGATCTTTTTGTAAAAGGACCAATGATCATTATCTAGTTATTTTGAATGAAAATGCATCTTCTATCTTACATGACAAATCTTTCACTAATTACTTTTTCATTCTTAATCCAACTCAACAAACCGTTCGTACATATCCAATAAACAAAATTAATCATTCTTTAATACATGCATTCTTGTCCAATTTGACAAACATACTCATACTCAAACCATATAATCATTCTTTCGTAAATTTGTTTTGTTCTTTGGACCTCCTTTTTTATTCCTTTGACAGGTCCTTGAATATCAATAATATGAGTAACCCTGATGCTAACTTAGAGCCTCGTTTCGAATAAGATATGTGTTTAGAAGAACTTCAGGACTTTGAAGATGATTAAGATTATAATTTGTCTCCTGATCTATTAAGAATGATGAAGCAAGAAGAAAAATAAATATTGCCTCATTCAGAACCGGTAGAAGTTATAAGCCTAGGGAATGAAGATAAAAAGAGAGAAATAAAAATTGGGACAAGCATCTTCCTAAAAACTAGAAAAGATCTTATCAAGTTGCTTCAAGAGTTCCAAGATGTTTTCGCATGGTCCTACCAAGACATGCTTGGCCTGAGTACTGACATTGTGGTACATAAACTCCCATAAAGGAAGAATGCAAGCCTCTTCAGCAAAAGCTCCAAAGGATGAGACCTGATGTGTTATTGAAAATAAAAGAAGAGGTCAAAAAGTAATTTGACGATAGGTTTCTCCAAGTAGTTAAATACTCAGAATGGGTAGCTAATATAGTCCTTGTTCCTAAAAAAGATGGGAAAGTGCGTATGTGTGTAGATTATCGAGATTTAAATAAAGCTACCCAAAAGACATCTTTTCATTACCTCACATCGACACCTTAGTAGATAATACAACAGGTCATTCCCTATTTTCATTCATGAATGGTTTCTCCGGGTATAACCAGATAAGGATGGATCCTAAAGATATGGATAAAACCATGTTTGTTACACTATGGGTAACATTCTACTATAAGGTGATGCCTTTTGGACTAAAAACGCAGGGGTAACTTATCAAAGAGCTATGGTAACTCTGTTTCATGACATGATGCATAAAGAAATTGAAGTTTATGTCGACGATATGATTACGAAATCTCAAACAGAGGAAAGGCATGTAAAGATATTGAGAAAGCTATTTGTGAGGTTAAGAAAGTATCAACTAAAGTTAAACCCAGCCAAGTGCACTTTCGAAGCCACTTCGGGAAAGTTGTTAGGCTTTGTGGTCAGTAAAAAGGGGATTGAAATTGATCCAGATAAGGTCAAAGCCATGCAAGAGTTACCACCATCCAGTACGCAAAAAAAAGTTTGAGGGTTCTTAGGGAGATTAAATTACATTGCTCGGCTCATCTCCCAGCTGATTGAGAAATGTGATCCTATCTTCCGTTTACTTAAGAAGCGCAGCCTAGGTGTGCAGGATGATGAATGCCAAGAAACTTTTAATAAGGTCAAGGATTATTTGTCCAATGCTCCCGTTTTTTTGCCTCAAATTCCTAATAAATCGTTAATTCTATACTTGGCGGTCTTTGAAAATTCTATTGGACGCGTACTAGGCTAACGCGATGAGTCTGGAAAGAAGGAAAGGGCGATATATTATCTCAGCAAGAAATTCACCGATTGTGAGATTCGATACTCGTCAATTGAAAATTTATACTGCGCTCTAGTTTGGACCACGCAAATATTAAGGCAATACATGTTGTACCATACCACTTGGTTAATCTCAAAACTAGACCCTTTGAAATATATGATGGAATCAGTCGCACTAAATGGAAGGTTATCTAGGTGGCAAATTCTACTGTCTGAGTTCGACATAGTTTATGTTAATCAAAAGGTAGTAAAAAGGAGTGCGATAGCAGAATTCCTAACCAGCAGGGCTTTAGAAGATTATGAGCCAATGAATTTCGACTTTCCAAACGTGGATTTAATGTATGTTGCAACCACTGAAGAGAGAACCACAGTAGAACATCCTTGGAGATTAAATTTTGAGGGAGCTTCAAACGCCACGGGTAATGGAGTTGGGGCAGTCTTGGTATCACTAGAAGGAGATCACTATCATTTCACCAGTAAACTCGATTTTGATTATACAAATAACATGGAGAATACGAAGCATGTATCATGGAAATCCGTGCATCCATAGAACAGGGAATCAAAGTTTTAGAGATATATGGAGAATCCACACTAGTAATCTATCAACTCAAAAGAGAATGAGAAACGAGAGATTCTAAGCTAATTGATTACCGAAAATTAGTTCTCAAGTTAACCAAGGAGTTTGATGATGTCAGATTCTATTATCTCCCACGAGAAGAAAATCAGATGGCTGATGCTCTTACCACTTTAGCCTCGATGATTAAAGTAAATAGACTAGAAGATATGAAACCCATTCAAATAAGTATCTATGAGGCTCCGGCTCATTGTTATGATATTGAAGACGAAGAAGAAGAAGAAAGGGATGATCGCCCATGGTACCAAGATATTCTTCAGTATGTAAGAGATCGCAAGTACCCCGAGCAAGCTTCTGAAAATGAAAAGAGGACATTGAGAAGACTTGCCAATGAATATGTCCTAGATGGAGAAATCTTGTACAAAAGGAGAAAAGATCAGGTGTTGCTAAGATGTGCCGATGCAGTTGAAGCTAGAAAGATCTTAGAAGAAGTTCACGAAGGCATTTATGGGACACACGCCAATGGTTTCACAATGGCCAGGCAAATAATGAGATTTGGATATTACTGGTTTACCATATAAGGCGATTGCATCAATTATGCCAAGAGATGCCATAAATGCTAGATTTATGGAGATAAGATTCATGTATCTCCATTACACCTTCATGTTATGACTTCTTCTTGGTCATTTTCTATGTGAGGCATGGATGTCATTGGGACAATTTCTTCAAAGGCTTCTAATAGTCATAGATTTATCTTCGTGGTTATCGACTACTTCACCAAATGGGTAGAGGTATCTTCTTACGCCAACGTCAAGAAATCTGTGGTTAGTAAGTTCTTGAAAAAGGAGATCATTTTTCGATATGGGATGCTAGAGAGAATCATATCTGACAATGCCTTGAATTTGAACAATAGCACAATAGCGGAAGTTTGAGAGCAATTCAAAATCAAGCATCACACATCTTCCTATCGCCCGAAGATGAATGAAGCTGTAGAGGCAGCTAACAAAAACATCAAGAAGATCGTTGCGAAAATGACTGAGACCTACAAAGACTGGCATGAAAAACTACCATTTGCCCTCTTTGCTTACAGAACTTCAATCAGAACTTCTATTAGGGCAACACCATTTTCACTAGCATATGGTATGAAAGTAGTCCTACCTATTGAGGTTGAAATACCTTCTCTCCGAGTCTCGACAGAGTTACAGCTAGATGAGGCAGAATGGATTCAGGCCCGATATGATAAGTTGAATTTAATCGAAAAAAAGAGGTTAAGAGCTATCCCCCATGGTCAGATGTAGCAGAAAAGAATAATGCGAGCTTATGACAAAAAGGTCCATCCTAGAGAATTCCATGAGGGAGATTTAGTTTTGAAAAAGATACTTCCCACACATAAAGACTTTCGAGGAAAATAGATGCCCAATTGGGAAGAGCCTTATATGGTAAAAAAATCTTTCTCAAGAGGAGCTCTCATTCTAACAGAAATGGACGGCAAGGATCTGCATGACCCCATCAACTCAGATTTGGTGAAAAAATATTTTACCTAAAAAAAAGAAATTGAGATGAAAACCCGCAAAGGGCATATAAAAAAATCGAGATGAAAACCTGTAAAGGGTGTCTTGAAACCAAAGGAATTTTAAGTTGAAAACCCGCAAAAGGCGACTCAAATTCAAGAACGAGTTTAAAGTAATCTTTTTTCTCAACAAGATGGAAGAAAATTACAGGTTGAAGCATCAACAAAGCACTCCAGGTCTTCTAGACACATATTTGGGCTCAGAATGATTCTTAGCGAGTCGACTCAAAGGAGCTCTATCCGGGGCATCTAATTGTCTTTTGATGTATACTTGGCAATTTCTTGACTAAAATTTACCTCCTATTGATCTTTTGAATTGTGTCTTCAATAAATTTCAACTTTATTCTTCATAATCTCGTTCAAGTATTTTGCATTTAAAATAACGGATAATGAACTAATAATATGAATCGTACAAAGATTCATGAGCATTACTCTAAAATTTCCCAAATAGTACAAGGGCTCGAAGCAAGACTACCAATTGGAAAACAAACTTAAAAACAAGCAGTTTAAGCTAGAACTAGAAGGAGACAGGACAGCGCACCTATGACATTATTTGGACAAGCGTTTGGCCATGTCAACCTAAATAATAATAAATGAATCTGACATTCATCATGCGCATTCATGAAGTTATGAGAATTTGATTCATTCTGATCATGGCAACTTGATAATTTGAGCCTACATAGAGGTCTATAGAAGTATACTTTACAGGTCACATTCCCGCAAAATGGCGAGATGAATCAAGGAAACATTGAAGCTGATATCCTAGAGCATGAAAGAAAATATTGAGACCACAAAGGCGAATATTATACCCTGAAGTTGAAAAGGAGTAGGTTGAAGCTGTGACTATTGAAATTAGCCAATCTCTTACCTCGAGCCTGGGCAGATTATAGCCATTCGATCTTTTACCCCGAGCTTGGAGCAGATCACCATCAGCTAATCTCTTACCTCGAGCTTGGGGCAGATTGCAGCCATCCGATCTTTTACCCAAGCCTGGAGCAAATCACCATTAGCCAATCTCTTACCTCGAGCCTGAGACAGATTGCAGCCATTCAATCTTTTACCCTGAACCTGGAGCAGATCACCATAAACCAATCTCTTACCTCGAGCCTGGGGCAGATTGCAGCCATCTGATCTTTACCCTGAGCCTGGGGCAAATCACCGTCAGCCAATCTCTTACCCCGCAAAAGGGGCAGATTACAACCATCCAATCTCTTACCAAAAAAAAACTAATCTCTTACCCCAATCATGAGGCAGATTAAAACCATAAATCCCATCTTTTACCCTCAAATTAAGAGGGCAGATTCAAGCTATCATCTCACAAAAGCGAATATCAATTTCTCTGAAGTTGCAGTAGAGTGGAGTGGAACTTCAAACCCTATCTTCTTGATGAGATACTAAAAAGTGGGTCAAAGCAATAAAACGGTCGTCTTTCTGATGAGATACAGAGAAGTGGACTAAATCCGTCTTTCTGGTGAGATACAGAAAAGTAGATTAAATCAATGAAACAGTCATCTTTCTAATGAGATACATAGAAGTAGATCAAATTGATGAAGCGAAGCTCAATGTGTGAAACATTCAAACACCATCCTCTTGATGAGATATAGAGAAGTGGGTCGAAGTAATAAAGCGGTCATCCTCTTGATGAGATGCAAAGAAGTAGAAGGAGAGATGAAGCCACAACACACCTAAAGTGTCAGTGAATTGAATCAGAGACTACGATAACAGATCTCAATTTCCTTGAAGTTGTAAGTGAATTGAGTGAAGTTACAGTAGCAAATTTTATCTTTTTGAAATTGCCTTAGGGCAAGATGGAATCACAACACTGAAGACGTAGAGAAGCGGATGCAGTGAAGCTGAACGACTGATAAAGCGAAGTGTGGGCAGTTGAAGAAAGAGTGTCGAAGAAATAAGGCCTGACAAAATTGGGCCTCCTTTTAGTCTTTGCTTCGTTCTTGTTACACAATAATGAACAAAGAGGGACAGTTGTTGGAGCCCAATTTATTCGGGCCCAACCTTAAAACCACAATTGAACCCAAAAAAATAAATAATAATAATTTTAAATTTAAATTTATTAATGTCCCTTTACAAATTTTGAGCCCAAAATACGTTAAAGCCCAATTTACAAAACCCAAAAAAACCCAATAGGCCTGATACAATTGAAAAAAAGAAACCCTAATTCCTGAAGTCAAAACCTAATAGCAACTTGTGCTGCCAAGCCGCTGCCCTTGCCCATTCGGATGACGCCACATTAGCACAACCACCAGTCAAGTTGTCACCACAGCCATTGCCGAGTCTGCCCTGCAAAAGAAGAGAAGATCGATATTTAGTTGCAAGAAGACAACAAATCATCATTGTAATAAAGGCTGTAAATGCCGAATTAAAATCAGTCGTAAAGGACTTTTTTTTCAAACAATTTGAAATAAATAGAAATACGAAACATTTGGAAAACAATTAAACAGGAGAATACAAATCAGATTTCAAGCATTCAGATATCAAGTCCTCAAGGGTCGTACCTGGACAACGAGCGATCGTCGACGAAACACTCGGACAAAATCCCCCCGAGCGTGTCCGTGCACGGAAGACTTCTGACAAGGACAGATTCCGTCCGTTTCGAAAGAAGAACAATGACAAAACAAAAAAACGAAATAAAAAAGAACAGATTTAAAAAAGTATGAAAACAAATTTGAAAAATAAAAAGTGGTGAGTTTCGATTTTTTTTTTTAAATTTTCAAAACCATTTAGTGTTTTTCAGATCTGGGTTAAATCGTGTACGATCTAGACCCATATCTACGTTTTAGAAAATAGATATAAAAAAGAGAGTTATTTTCATACCTGAACTGCTGTAGACAGTGGCGCGTGACGACGGAGGAGCAACGAGCCGACGATTAGAGATGTCCGAACAAAGGGAGAAGGCTTTGAGCCTTTGAGAGAAAAAAAAGAAACCTTTTTTAAAAATATTTGAAAGAAATGAAATTTTTTCAGATTTTTTTTTTGTTTAAATACCTTGGTTAAACGACGCCATTTGGAGAGGGGAGATTTAGTGCCAAAACGGCACCATTTCGGTGCTCCACGTCTAACTTGCACCGGACCCGACCAGGGTCCGCGTGTTTTTGTAAGATGGTCTATTTACTATCGTGATCCTTTCTCATTTTTTAGTTTCTACAATTTCATCCTTTTTCACCTTTTTAATTTATTTCAAATTTGCCCTTAAATTTTAAATGCCTTACAATTTTGTCCCTCGACTTTTGAAGACCTGGGAAGCAGCCACGTGTATCAATTTTTGGGTTATTTGCACATTAAGCCACAATTTTATTTAAAAATCATATTTTAACCCCTAAAATTTTCTAAAATTGCATTTTAACCCTAAAACTTTTCCAAAATTGCATTTTAACCCCTAAAGCTTTCAAAAATTTCATTTTGACCCTCGAACTTGTCCAAAATCACATTTTGACACCGTATTCTTCGAAACTTCATTTTCAACCTCATTTTTTTCCTTTTCTTCGATTTTTGTATATAAAATTTAATTATTATTCTTCAATTTTTTAATTAATCCTTTTTTGATTTTGATTCGCGATTCTATCATATTTTATTATTAATCCCATGCTTAATTTTTCATTTACTTATCTGCTTAATTATTATTTAATTCTTCCATTATCTGCACATTCATGTTTAATTTATGCATTCATCTTTAAAATTAAATTTGCTTTCTGATTTTCTCTAAAATACAAATATTTTAAAATCGAGGCAATATTCCTTTATTTCGGAATTTGAAAAATTGTGCCTTAACTTGCTAGGCGCGAATTTTCTTCAAATCGGAATAATCGAATACCCTTTTAAAGGTTTGAAATTTGCAACGAAGGAATACTCGTTATTTTCGAATCTCGAGATGTTATGTCCTAACTCATAGGATGTGACTTCTTTCCTCGATCATTACGAAATAACGAAACTTCCTCACGAAATTCGATTTTCCTTCTTAAACGTGTACATCAAATAAATCATGCATTTAAGGATCGTATTTTAAATTTTACTCGAGTTTTCAAATTTTTAACAAATCAATACCGGATAATAATCGACGTGGTACCAATTTTGGGCGTGTGAGGGTGCTAATCTTTCCTCACATGTAACCGACTCTCGGACCCATTTCTTTAGGTTTCGAAGACCAAAATATTTTTCAAAATGGATTTTAAACATTTTGTGATGATCCAATCACACCAAATAAAAAGATTGGTGGCGACTCCCAATTTTCGATTTCAAAAATAATTTTTGAGACACTTTTTCTTTCAAAAAAAAAGTTTCGACATGAATACTTGAACTATCAGTCTATGTATTATTATGGTACATAAAGTTAATACCATTAATGAATGCTAAGACAACTCATGAAAATTCGACTTGTGAATTTTTTCCAAATCACTTATTCCACATGTATAATATAAAATTATGTGAAAAACTAGATAAACAAAAATCAAATTAAATTAAATTTAAAAATAAATAACTGGACCTAAACAACGTATGGTTAATTAAAAAAAATAAATACTAAATTTACATTAGTAAAAACTTCATCTTTTTCATTCAAAAGTAAATACTAAAGTCATCTCCTCCAAAAAAAAAAAAAACTTGTCATTTGGAATCAAATTTCCTTCACATTAAACATTAATTGCATAAATTTGATATATTTTTCTTCAATTTTTTTCAAAAACTAAATGGAGATATAAAATGACTGTTTTTTTCATAAAGTTGGAGGGTTAAAAAAGTTATTATGCCTTTTCTCAATACTGAAAAAGCACGGTTAATTAGACCTAATGTTTTTAAAAGGTTAAAATATATCATAAGTCTTTATATTTTTTTCAAATTTGGAATTTAATCCTTTTATGTTTATTTCGTGAAATTTAGCTCCCTATTTTTTCGAATTCAAAATTTAGGTTCAACTATTAACACTGTTAATATTATTTTGTTAAATTCATGTCCATTATAACATTATTTTTTAGTGACATTGCTACCAAGTAAGTATTTTTTTTTATTTCAAAATGTTATGCCGATAAATTTAACCAAAAAAAAATAATGTTAACAATTGGACTTGAATTTTAAAATCTAGAAATAAAGGGACTAAACTTCTGAAAATAAAAATATATGGACTAAATCTTAATTTTGAGAAGAATACAGAGACTTATTACATAATTTAACACATTTTAAAAGGGGTTGACTTAACATAATAGTTGGCCACATATTGCCTCCCTAAGTTGTGTTGGGTGTGATTTGTGGATATTATTATTTTTGTGCTTAAAATATATGTGGTGGAAATGTGCATGGCAATTGGATTCTTTGAATATTCCACTCTACTTTGATGTTAAATTAAAATATTTAAACTACCTTCTCAAGAGCTTTAGTATGATGTGTTTATGAGAGATTAGTCAAGTTAAGCACATGGATTAAGATAAAATAATCTTTGTTAAAATATGTTTCAAGTCCCTATATTTTTTATATATTTGGAATTTAGTTTTTTTTACTTTTTAAATTTTAAAATTCATATCTAATTATTAATCTCGTTAAGATTCTTTTGTTGAATTTGTTGGTTTGACATTTTAAAATTTAAAATAAAAACCTCACGTGATAGCCATGTAACAAAAAATTGATATTGCAATGAGTCTAAATTTAACAAAATAATAATAATGGTGTGAACAATTGGGCATGCATTTTCAAATCCAAAAAAATAAATGGATTAAATTCCCTGAAATAAAATTAGAGAGATTAAATTTCAAATGTATGAAAAGTATAAGAATTTGGAGCATAATTTAACCTTTATTATAATTGAAAATATACTTATTATTAGAAGGCTAAATATACAAGGCAAAGCAAGAAAATTTTTTTGAGAGGTTGAATTTGAATTATAAATTTTAGAGAGAGCTAAAAATGTAATTTTTTTATTGTATTGATGTAAAATTTTATAATTTTTAAAAGGTTAACTTATAAACTTTTCATTTTTGAAGAGATCATAATTGAATTTTAAACTTTAGAAAAGATAAAAACATAATTTTACCACTAAATTAACTTAAAATTTATAATTAAAAAAAAAGATAAATTTCCATTTTGGGAGGTGCAAGGTCCTGCCTAACCCCTATAGTTCTACCCCAGCAAATATATATTGGTCCCTGCCTAACCCCTGTAGTTCTGCACCAGCAAATATACATTGGTATGTAACCATTGCTACGATTTTTTAGCTCAAGTTGTACTCATCAATAATATCAGTAGATACCATTATAATCAATCATTATAAGGATTAAATTAAATTATTGATTCAATACAATAAATAATATTTAAAATTATTTTATTTATATTCTTCATATTTATTTTACGGTCTATGTTCGGGATTCGTGAATATACCTCTCAACAATATTGTCTTCAATGTTCAAACTCAAGTCATTCTCTTAAAAGTGCAATGTGCCTCATATTTGCACCCAACCACTTGTTGATATTTTTAAAATTGTTATTATTTTATATAGAATTTAATAATGATTGTTGTATAAATTAACGCATACATTTGTGTTTTCTTACTTTTATCATATCTCGTATTATGTGTTAATAAATTTTGTAGAACATTCATGGAAAGTTGATTCAAAAGGTACAAAATTCACGTAGGAATTCATCTTTCTTGAGTTATTTTTTAAGAGCAAAACTGTCTCAGAATTCCATGTGTTAGTCTGATAGTTAAGGTGTTCATCGTTTCAGGTGTGACTTGAGTTTGAGCTGTGCTAGTCACGTTGTTGTTAGGGCATTGCCCTCCTCTTATAATTCACAAAAAGAAAATTGTGATCTGCGTCTGGATTTCTCATTTCCATACTATCTTTCCGCCGAACTTATTTTGAATGGAAATTTTTTACTTCAGATTTCTGCTCCTATATGTAGGAGTGTTCAAACGGTCGGTTCGGTTAATACTTGAATCAAATTACTATTAATCAAATTATCCAAAATGTAAAAAAATTAATCATTAACCGAATCGAATTTATTTCAAATACATTAATAAAAAATATTTCGATTAATTCAGTCAGTTAATCGAATTAATTGAAATTTATATGTTTTTGGCTTTTAGTTAAAATAAGTATAAAACGCATAAAAATACATTGCTAATGTTCATTTTTTTTAATGTAATAGTTCAAAAAACTTTAAATGGAGGTGAAAATAATAAATAAGACATTAAAAATACAAGTCTTGAAAGTTAACAACCAAACACTACATAAGTTTTGAAAACAACAAATATTTTGGTTAATTGGTTAAGTCAGTTAATTATTCAATTTCGAATCGAATTAACTGATAACTGAAATTGTAAAAAATCATTAATTGACTTCCGATCAAATTAAATTTGGCCACCAACTGATTAACCGAATTAAATCGATTCAGTCAATTAATTTAATTTTAATTGAATTGTGAACACCCCTACCTATACGTGTCCTGCATAGGAAAATATGCCACGTGTGCTTTTTTGTACAACTCTTTTTTTTCATGTCTTTGTTTCATTTTTTACAATTTTCATTTTATCCATGCAAGAATTTTAAAAACGGAAACACTTTTATAAAATAAATAAATTAAAAAAATTATGTTTCTTTTAATGTACATCTTTTTTATTTTTCAAGCATCAATAGAAAAAATCTTTAAAAAGTATTAATAATACATTAAATATTATTTTATTAATTTTTGAATTTTTTTGAAATTTTTTAAAATTAATTTCCTTAAAACAATTTAAAAGTAAAAAAACTCAAAATAAAAATCGATATGAAATTAATCAAAGTTTTACGTTATTTTATTAATTTTACTTTAACAAAATTATATTTTTGAAAAAAAATTATGCATTCATTTGTAATTAATTAGTTCCTTACATTTATTTCATCAAATAATTTGAAAGTTTATTACTTTATGATAAATAATGTTTTTATAATTGGATCGATGGTCAAATCTATAAAGTCACCTGTTCACCGATCATATTAAAAAATAAAAAATTTTGTTTAGTCAATTTTTTAATAGGTTCGACCGATCCTTACTAGTTGTGGTTCAATCAGTTCGATACCTTTCTTTGGATTGATATCTTGATTTATTTTTAGTTTGATCAGTCCAATTCGATTCAAACATTTATATATTTTTAAATTTATTTAATATTGATATCAATATCAACATCAATATCAAATTTAAATTTATTATTATATTTGTTTTTGAAAATATTTATGTATTTTATGTAATTTTTTGAACTTTTTGGAATTAGGATCAAATTGAAGGCTAAATTTTTAAAATTATTACTAAATCGATATAATATATAAAAATTGAAGGCTAAATTTAATATTGTGCCCATTTTTTAACTACCACATCAGCTTATTATTTATGATTTTAACGGGATTGCTCAAAATGACAGCAATACGTAACGTGAATACTTAAATTGTGAACCTTCTATTTTGAATGCCTAAAATAAAAATTTATTATAATTAAGTGACTATCCCTCATTATTTTATTATATCGATTTATAATTGTCAAGCATAAATTACTTTATTTCAAATACTTTTAATTTGATTATAAATTTATGTTTTATATAATGGAGTATTCAAGAAATTATAATTTCTTTAACCATTTCCTATCACATCTTCTCACAATATATCAGGTTTTTGTTTTTTGTTTTTAATTGGGCCATATGATCTAGGGGTGGTAAAATTCGATTCGAATCGAAAAATTCGAATAAAAATTCGAATTTTGAATTATTCGAATCGAGTTATTCGAGTTAAACGAATCAAGTTGAATTTTTTTTGAATTTTGAGTTCGAATCTAGTTTAATTTTTGAATTCGAATTATTCGAATAATTCGAATAAACAGAATAAAACTATATTATTTTTAATTTTTAATTTTAAATTTATATTACCCAAACCCAATTTACTATACCCATTTCCCAAAACCCAAACCTTTTTTATTACCCAATTTTTTCCCCTAATATTTAAAACCCATCAACAAACTAAACCAAAATATTTTTAAACTCAAATATAATTTCATTCTTAAAAAGGACTAATAAATTAAACCCAAAAATAATTTTATTCTTAAATAACACTCATAAACAATTCCTTTTCGTGTCTAAATTTATTGTTCTTTTTTGTTTATTATTATTATAGTTAGGTGTACTTATTTAGTTTTTATTTAGAAAAAAAATTGAAGATATTAACTTTGTAAACCCAAGATTTATTTTTTTTTCTAAAAAAACGTAAATTAAACTCTATTCTTTTTCTTCTTCTTCTTTGCTGTGGTTGCTCTCGCATTGAATTGTTGTGGCTGCTCTTGCACTGAACCAGCAAGTAGCAACTCCTTTGCTTTTCATGCCCTAAGGTAAGATTTTTTTCAATGAGTATTCTTTATCAATTTAAGGAATGTTTGGTCGCATACTTCAGTCAAAGTTTCAAACTAAGATTTTTTTCTTTCCTTTTATTCTATAATTTATTATTCATAAAACATGTTTATTTATATTCATTACAAATTTTTCTGAAGAAATTTTCACATTCTTCAGAAATATGTATTAAAACATTAGAGCTGTATTTTAGACTTTTACTTATGTTTTTTTTATAATCTTATTATGTTATTGTTGTTACTTGAGCTTATGTTGTTTACTCGAGCTTTTGCTTTTTTTTTTTGTATTATAATCTTGTTGTGTTTTGTTTACTTGGATTTTTTCACTTATTTATTTCAATTTTTCATTGTATAGTCATGTTTAAAAACTTTAAATACAAATATTTTTAAAAAATTACATAAAATTAAACAACACCAAATTAATTTTTTTAATTTAACTCGAACAAATATATTCGATTCGATTCGATTCGAATTCTATTTCACTCAACTCGATTCGTAAAAATTTCAAATCGAATTAGGATGATGAAATAGGATTCAAAAACTTGATTAACTCAAAAAATTTTCATTCGATTCGATTCGATCGAATGCTTATCCCTAATGTGATCTAAGTGACACCACGATTGCAGGTAAGTAGCTTATATGTTTCACGCCGGTGGTTCGGGGGAGGTGGTTCGAATTTCTCCGCGTGCAAGTAAGCTTCATAAATATGATATGCCCCCTCCTATATTAACATTTTTCTCGAGTTTTTGTAGGTTTATCAATCAAGGCACTTTTGGCTCTATCAACTAGGTTGATTGCCCAATCACTCCCGATAAATTATCACTACTTTAAAAACTTATAAATGATTTTCTATTATTGTTGTTTATGCATTTTTTTTCTTAAACTATTATCATTGTCTATGTTTCGGTTTTTTTTATTATTATAGGTATTATTATTGTTGTAATTGGAGTTTTTTTAGCATATTTTTTTAAAAAAAATAACATTGTAGTAATTATGTAAAGTCGTAACCTAACTAAAGAAATTGATGTCTTCGACCATTAAAAAAAGAACCAAATCAGAGTGAGGTTCAAAAGCTTATGCTATCCGAGTGGGTAATGAGTTTTAGATAAGGGTATTTTCCATATATTTGGATAGCTACGTCATACACCAATAGTTTAATAAAAATGAAAAATTATCGCAAAAAATCAAATAAACCTAGTCCATGGAGAAAATAGGTTTTCTCCAATAAAATCAGAAAGAAAGTATAATTGTGAAGGAGAATCACCAATAAAAGAATCCCAGAAAATTAAATAAAATACAATTATAGGAAGTAAGATGAGAGAAGGAAGAAAACGAACCTCCTTGCTCAAAAGTACTCTTTCACTTCCAGAATTAGAAATGGAGTTTGAAGTCTCATCTGAACTCTGTTCCTTCCCCATCAAAGCACTCACCACAACAATAACACCGGAAATGGGAAATGAGAGTTCTTTTTATAAGATTTTAAGCACAGAAGTTGGGATTTTTATTTGGTCCATACCATTGGCTCTGTTAATGTCAACTTTCCAAGGTCATTGTTTATTGATTTATTCTTTTCAAGTGCATAAGAAAATATTATATTTTTTTGCAAAATTTTCCAGGGGACAGGTTTCGTTTTAGGACGTAGTACATGAAATCATACCCATCAAAAGTTTTCCTCTTAAAAAGTATAATTGTGAAGGAGAATCACCAATAAAAGAATCCCAGAAAATTAAATTATAAAAAGAAGGAAAAAAAGGAACCTCCTTGTTCAAAAGAGGTACTCTTTCACTTCCAGAATAAGAAATGGAGTTTGAAGTCTGTTCCTTCCCCATCAAAACACTCAACACAACAATAACACCGGCTAACCAACATGCATATTTAGGTACATTATAATCTTGCCTAAAATACTTCAAGAACTCAAGCCAAATCATGATATACTACATCCTAATAGTGTCTATCCAATATGTATTTGGTAATGCTTCAATGTTTAATTGGATTGTATCTATTGCGAAATGGTCATTTTTAGGTGTACACTGTTGTGTGTCACACACAATTTGGTACGATGACTGTGTGCGACTGATAATTGGAATGCATGATTATTAACATGGTTCAGCCACAAGGTCGTGTGAATGTTCGTAAGATTTACATTTAGGTCCACATGACCTTAGTTTGTTACACAGCTTGGCGATATGGTCTTGTGACTCAGCATTATACGGCATCAGTCTTGTACACGGCTTGAAGGGACAACCATGTGAACCATCGTCACACGGCCATGTGACCCCTGTTTTGAATTTTTATCTCACTTTTATATAAAAGTTTCAAATTAGTCCCTATTCAATTCTAAATTGTTTTTAGAGCTTTCGTAAGCTCGATTTAATCCCGTTCTTGCATGTATAACATGTTTTAATTAGATGATTGATCTTTAATGATTGTTTAAAAGAATTTTTGAATGGAAATTGCATGTTCATGTTCTATCAATTATTGTAGCATCTCGTAACCCTATTCTGATGACGAAAACGAGTGAGAGGTGTTACATTTGACCTTGCTTTTACAAAACCTAGATAAATTACGATTTACTCAAGAAACTTATCTTTCGACCTTGTTTTACCTAGATGACTTTCTAGGGTCATCAATCCTAGGGTTTAAACATACATAATTTAAGCCAACTAATTCTATGGGGGACCCTCGTTCTTCTGTTAATTACTCCCACATCCATTCATTAATTGTTAACCTTCCTAAAGGAATTAGCCACACATGAACCTAAATGTCATTTTTCCCGAGAAATAATTTAATCATGCAAAACACACGAATTCAATTAAAATAGATAAAAAATAGAAATTGATCCTGTAACACCCAAAAACCCAAAACCATCTTCGGTCTAAGGTCTCATGGTTTACTGAACTTTTCGAGCCTTTTTTTTTACATACAATTCAATCACAACTTTTACAATTATAATTTGTAGCTCAGAATACTAACTACATTTAATTTTTACACATTCATTTACAACCTTTCAATCAATAATAATCAAATTCAATCACGCAAGAACTTAGGAATCATGTACTAATATTTTCCATTAGGGATCACATGGTCTTGTATCCCAAACACACAGTTCTCACCATTAGCTAACCAAACTATAACCAAACATACTTATCATTACATCGCAGAAGGAATCAATATTCATTTCACAAATCATGACATCCATTTTTCATGTCTGTAATACCCAAAACCCAAAAACCATTGCCAATTAGGGTCCTAGTGTCTTTCTATTCATTTATCACTATTCATATTTTAATATCATGTCATACATAATCATTTAAATATGATTGTAACTCAACAAGGGCAAAAAGGTTATTTCCATGATTTTTGGATATTTCTACCGGTACTTGTTGGACAAGTATCGGTAGTTGTCAAGTCAATAAACAGTTCAAGAATAATGTAGACTTCTACCGGTACTTGAGACAATACTACCGATACAAATATGACTTCTACCGAAACATGTCATGCTTCTACCGATACTAATCTAGAGAGCTAAGAAGTTTTACCCTACAACTTTTACCGATATAAGTATTCAGACTACCAATACTACTATGAACAGAACTTTCGATACTTCATATGTTACCTACCGATACAATGTAAGTCAGTAACCAACTTCTCCCCTACTCTGTACTTCTACCGATACATGCAAGAATTCTACTGAAACAAGTATACAGAATTCGATTATTCACACAAGTTCTCAAGTTTATCAACAATCATTCAACACAATATTCTTATTCAAATCCTCATCTTGCAAAATCTATACATGACAATACTTGTTTCATCATATGACACAAAATGCAACCAATCATCAGAAGTATTCTTAAATTCACATGCCAATTCATTACCAAACATATTTGCTTAATTACAATATCAAGCAAGCAAGCAAGTTTAGTTCAATAAGAACCAACAATCCAATATCAAACATTTCAAGGGTAACATCATCCTAGTACATGCCATATAACTAAGTGATGAAAATACTACCGAATGAGCTCCCGAGATAGTGTGATTTCTTCGAGATGATCCGATCTTCAACAGCAAACAATCTACAAAACAACAATAACATCTTTGGTAAGCTTCAAAGCTTAGTAAGTTCGAAGAGTTTAAAGAGTTACCAATCATATGCATAAAGCAATTATATCTCAACCGAGCTAGGATGAATTGTTACTTCCTCAAGCCATATTTGGTGTTCCAACTTTCCTGTCTATAACTTTTCTGTTACCAGTACTCGATGCTACTCACACGAGCTGTCGAGGACTTGCAACGTATGCAATACCGTAGCCATTGGTACGGTGCCTGTCTGTACTATAAACTGTTCCCTAACGATGTTGCTCACACGAGCTGTCGAGAGTATGCAATAAGCATAGTCCTAGCCATTGTAAGGTCTGTAATCCATTTAGGATCCATATCTCTTTCCCAAGTCACGATGCTACTCACACGAGCTATCGAGGACTCGCAACATATGCGGTACCTCAGCCATTGATATGATATATGTGCATATAACTGTTCCCTAATGATGCTACTCACACGAGCTGTCGAGAATATGCACTTATGCATAAATCTCAACCATTGTAGGGCCTGTAATCCATTTAGGATCCATATTTCTTTTCTTATTTCTCGACTCACAATGCTGCTCGCACGAGCTGTCGAGGACTCGCAACATATGGGATTATCTCAGCCATCACGTCGATTTCAAATCATCGGCTCAAAGCCTGATATCTCTTTCATTCATTTCTTTTTCATCTTTCTCAATTTCACATACCATAACATGTTCTGTAACAATTATAAAGAATACAAATAATATACTATTTAAATGTAAATTTAACGTTACGAACTTACCGGACGAAATTGCAGTTAAAGTGAACTTCAGGGGTAAATTCATAATTTTCTGTTTTTCATGATCGAAACACGATCTTGATCTATTACAATAAATTCATTCAATTATTTAAATCAACATAATTTTTTATCATTTTGTGCAAATAAGCCTTTTTGGTATTTTACAAAATTGCCATTAACTTTTCACTTTTATTTAATTTAGTCCTTTAGCTCAAAACTTGCAAATTAACTACTTTTCCTTAAAAACAAGTTCAGCAGAATATTATAGCAATCCAATACTTCCCATATTTGTTTTATTTAACAACAAGTCCTTGTACTTTTACTTCTTTTATATTTTAGTCCTTTAACATGAAAATTACTAAAAATTTCTTTACAAAATAGTCTCATTTAACAGCTAAGCTTACTATTTTATCATTAAACTTCAAAAATACACCTAACTCATCAATGACATAAACCAAAATGTTTAACAATTTTACAAATTAGCACCCGGGTTAGCTAGATCAAGCAAAAATGAGTTCAAAAACATAAAAATTACTAAAAATGGGCAAGATTTTCTCACCCAATCTAAGAACCCAAGTGACCGAGGCTTGCTTCTCCCCTTGGCAATGGAGTTTCGGCTAAGATGACTAAATTTCATCTTTTAATTTTAGTTTAAACCATTTATTTACTTAATTTACCAACATGCCTTTTGTTCACACTTTAATTTCAACCAAATTTTAGTCAAGATCGTCCACTCAAATGACAAATGGTTATATTACCATTTAAGGACCTTAACTTACTTTTCAATTATCTAATATCTTTAATTAATAGAATTCAACTTTTGCACCTTTTTCAATTTAATCCTTTTTACTTAATTAACTATCTATACAATAAAATTTCATAACCAAATTTTTAATACGATACTAATGACTTCGTAAATATTAAATAATTAATATTTACAGTCTAACACATTGAATTGTGGCCTCGAAACCACCATTCCCGATCATACTAAATTAAACTAATTAGTAAATCCTCATTTTATTCGGATTTAATTGCAATTTATCAAAATTTAAAGAGTTTCACATCATTTCTATTATTAGGTCATTTAAAGAGGGTCCAATTTCATAATTGGTCCTTCAATTAAATTAAATTTTAATTAAACAAACTTATTTTCAATTTAGTCCTAAACTAATTAGGACTTAATGAAAAATAACTCAAAAGTTAGTGGATGGTAATCATATCCACCACCGCTTGGACTTTTTGACCATGGTGTAATTACCACTTTGGTCCCTTTTATTTTTAATCAATAGCAATTAACTTTTACCTCTTTTACAATTTACTCATTTTTCCTTAATTAAGCAATTAATCATCAAAATTATCTAACCGAACTTCAATTCACATATAATAAAACTCTATAAATATTTAATAAAAATATTTACGACCCTTAATTTTAGAAACGAGCTTAATTTTAGAAACGAGGTCCCAATACCTCATTTTCTAAAACCACTTGACTTTTGAACCAAATCACTTATACTAACTTTTAATTCAATAATTAAAATTTTTCAATTCAAAATTTCATATAAAATTATTTTTGACTTATTTAATTTAAACACTCATTATAAAATTTTCTTGACGGTTTTTTTGTCTCGAAATCATTGTTTTCGACACCACTGAAAAACGGACTATTACAGATCCGTCTGATAAGTTGAGTGTGCTCGATTCCGTGAATTCCTTTAACAACTAACGAGATATTGATGTTAACAAGCGAGGAGTGAAAGAAAAATACTAAAACTATTAATAACAAAGACTTTGTCTCGAATTAAATCCAAGTCGAAGAATAAGAAATAAACTGTTTTTGAAAATAATATAAAACCTAATTAAAAATCCTAATCAAAACTAAATCTACTAACTAAAACCCTAAGGAGGGCCTTTCTAACGTCCTTGATAGCTTAACATAAGCTTTGTTAATTATAGGCAAAGTTACCTGCTTAATTAGGTCAATTACAAGCCTTAATTATACTAAATATGGATTGAGAGGACGAAAACAACCTTAACTAAATTTTTCTCCATCAGACCTGTGTCGTGACATAGGCTTATGCGTGTTGCGAAACACAACTTCGAACTTTACTTTTGGATTTCGTTCAGCTGTGTTGCGACCTAGATTTCGTTCTTGATGCATTTGGGCCTGAAAATAGGTGTCTTGCACACTTAATTAAATTGTTAAAACTACCTTAAGACCTGTATTAGCCCAAGAGGTCAACTAACTTAAAATTATGCGTAAAAATACTTATTTTACAAGAATTTAAATTTAAGCTACTGAAATAAAAAATGCAATAAAATAGCCTAAAAAGGTTTTAAAAATAAGCTCGTTAAGTGCCAGAAAGTATCTAATTTGCCACTACAAATTGTGACATGTCAACTAGCAAAAGAGTTTTCGTAAGCTCATATAAAACCCGAAAATGGTTATGAAAAAATTTATACACTTGCTTTCGTACATTTGATTGTTTAAACGGTTGTAAATGAATGTGATTTGACCGTAGTTGCTTCGACAATGAATGTAGCGCCTTGTAACTCGAACTCGACGATTGGGTCAGGTAATGGGGTGTTACAAAGAGGTTGTTTGTATTAGTCTATAAATAGCCTTGATTGTCGCACATTGGTGTCCAATTTTTTAAAGTGTCTTTGTTGACTGCTTTGTTGCGTTTTTTGTTGTTATATGACAATCTTTTAGATATTCTTTGGAGAGTTTTATTAAATTTAAAGAGAGGTATTTGGGAGAGTGTTTTGTAATGATTTGGATTCAATATTGGGATTGCAAATATCTATGTGTATAAAGGGTAATCCGAGCTTTAGCTAACAGTTGATCCAAACAAAAGTTAAATAAAATCATTCTCTGAGCAAGGCTCCGTAAAAATGAGATTGTTAATTCGAACTGCATTAACTAATATTGCGTTTTATTTCTTTCCTTACTTTCCTCTTTGCTCCTTCATTTTGTTTTAAAATTGTTCCGTCATAATCTATTCTATCCCAACCCCTATTCCAACGGAAGTTAGAATGAACTTGTTTTAAACTATTGAAAATCAAAGCTTTTTTAACAACAACAACATAAGGTATCTTATCACAACACTCAACATTTGTCAAGACCACAAATTATTTCCTTGAGTTGTGTTGGCATAGGTGTAACTGTAGGTTTAAGCTGGATTTTTTTAATCTTTCATGTTTATTTTGTGGTTTATGTTCAATGTTCATGATGATTTCTCCTAATAATATCGTCTCTAAAATTTAGATATGTGTTATCCCTTTAAAATGCAATTAATGTATCTTATTACAATATTCAACATTTATTCATTGATTAAGTGAGATTTGTTTTTAATCCACTTTATCATGGAAATTAATATATTCTTCTTAGAATATGTGTATAGGAAATGTGAATTGCTTCCGCTCATAAACTTCTTTGAAATTTCGAGTGTACTTGAGGTTAAAATATTTAAACTACGACCGTTTAGTGTGGTGTGGTATGTAACATATTTCGGAGTCAATGTTGACTCGTTCTTACCAAATTTCTTACAGTATTTTGATTGTTTTACGAGAATAAGACAGATTAGTTAGTTTTGTTATTTACTTTAATTATTAGTCAAAAGCACATTGATTAAGATAAAGTAATATTGACAATTCATTACAATTTGGAAATTAATATACCCATCATAAAGTATTTTTTCAATTTTAATTTTTTTAATATATTTAAAATTTAATAATTTAATCTCTATTCTTTAATTTTTAATATGATTTGGTTTTTATATTTTTATAATTTTCATTTCTTTTATGTTTGTACATCAAATTTCAATTTTAGTCTCTAGACTATGTTAAAAGTTGAGATTTAATCTATATATTTAATTTTTGTCATAATTTGATTCATCTATTTTTGTAATGTCATTAGTTATTCTAAATAGTTAACATTGTTAATTATTTCAATCAAAATGTTAATGTCATTTTTTCTTAAGAACACTACTCCAATAGATTTTTTTTATCATGATGAGTTCGAATGAGTGTTTTTTTAAAAAAAAATCCTAATAAATACTTTCATAATTCTTTTTATTGTTACATGTTTATCAAGTAGTTTTTTTAACATGTCAAAATGTCACACCAAATAATTTTAGTGATGGTAACAACTTAACTTAAATTTTTAAATTCGAAAAGTAAAAACTATATTCCTGAAAATAAAAATAAGATATTAAAATAAAAGTAGTGATGGTAAGATATTAACAAGTTTTATGTCTACTCAAATCCGTTCATATTTGTAGCTAATCAAAACACATATTAAACTTGCTCATATTATTTTTAATTTAATATTTAATATTTTTTAATTAAAATTTTACATATAGACATCATAATATTTTTTTAATGCTTACATTATAATAGTATTATATTGAACCCCGTGTGTTAGTTTGATGGTTAAAGGTGTTCATTGTCCCAAGTGTGGTTTGGGTTTAAGTCTCACAGTCATGTTGTTGTTAAAGTTTTCTCTTACTCTCGTAATTCACCAAAAAATAGTATTATATACTACTATAAATTTAATTTTTATGTGTTATCAATTATGTAATATATAAAAATAACATAATATAAAACATTAAACTCGAATCTTAATTGTTCAAGCTAGAACTCAACTCATATTCTAAACGAAATTATATCTTTTTATTCAAAACTATTTTTTGAATCTAATATTTTACCATATCTCAATTTTGCACGTGTTAATTATTAAAATTAAAAATATATACACACAGAAGAGGGGCTGGTGGTTCCGTATTTATTTATTTTTGGCTCAACAAAGAGGTGCTGGTCGTCTTAATATAAAAAATTGATCGCATGCATTTGTTGTTTCAAATACTTTATATTTTTTCACAAAAAAATACTCTATATTTTATCAAATAATAAAACAAACTTTAAATAATTCCAATGACCTAACTTTTTATATTTTTCTTTTAATATAAACATAAAGTAATCATTTAAATCTGAAAAGGAGAAGACATATTTTTATGAGAGAATCAATGAAGAAAAATATTTTCCTAATATTCTTTTAGCACATGCAGTTGCCTGGAAAAAAACAAAAATAATGCAAAGTTCTAAATGGTGGGACAGAGTTGCTTGACATCAATCATTATCAATATTAATGGAGCAACGAGAAACATGTTTTTGCAGATAAAATAATAGCATATGTTCTTACAATTTGTTCCTACTTCTTCCATACCAACTTAGAAAACCCCAGATTTAAATTACAGTAAAGGATGTATTTTTAGTCTTTGATCTTAGTGCTGATGTTGTTTCTGGTGGTGTTCTTGTTTTTGCTTCAGCAAATTCTCACTTGTGCACAAATTTATATCCCTGCTGATAATATTGCTCTAGATTGTGGTTCTTCAACTTCAGGCAATTCTGCAGCACCAGATGGTCGTCAATGGACCGGAGATAACGGGTCGCGGTTCGCCGAGTCTGGTAACCAATCAGAGTCGGCCAGTGTCCAAACACATAACAGCTCTTTACATGGTGTCCCTTACATGACTGCTAGAATATCTAAATCCCAATTCACCTACATGTTCCCAGTTACTGCTGGTCAAAAATTTATCAGACTCTATTTCAATCCTGCTCGGTACCATGACATTGACACCTCTGTCTATTTCTTCTCTGTCAAGGTAGGCCCTTATACACTGCTCAATAACTTCACTGCTTCCGTTGCTGCCGATCGTTCGAGGAAAGGGTCGTCAATTAGAGAGTTCTGTGTAAGCTTGATGCAGAATCAAACTCTCAATGTAACTTTTACTCCCTCTCTGGAAGGTTCTTATGCTTTTGTCAATGGAATCGAAATCGTCTCGATGCCTACTAATCTCTATTACTCGACTTCAGATCATGAGGGCATTAAGTTCATCGGTCTTAAAACGCGTTTCTTGATTGATAACTATACTGCACTCGAGAATGTTCATCGTTTAAACGTCGGGGGACCATTAATCACCGCTGCAAATGATACTGGCATGTACCGAAACTGGTACAATGACTTTGATAATCTGATAGAAGCTGGTGTTGTTCCTAGTAATACTAGTCTTGAACTCAACTATTCTAACATACATGAATATACAGCTCCTGCTAATGTATATGGAACAGCTAGATCAATGGGAAACAACAGAACAGAGAACTTGTTGTACAATTTGACATGGAGTTTACCGGTTGATTCGGGATTCAGGTACCTTGTTAGACTCCATTTCTGTGAATTTGACCCATCCCCAGAAAAGACGAGTGATAGGCGATTCCGGATCTTTATTGATAACAAGACGGCAGAGCCAGCATTCGATGTGATTGAAACTGCTGGCGGTAAATATAAACCAATCTATCAAGACTATATGGTTTTGATTGGAAACATTGGTGATATTAAGAGTGAACATTCCCTCTTTATAGCTTTGCATCCTAATGAACAATTTAGTGCTTATGCAGACGCTCTTCTGAATGGAATAGAAGTCTTTAAGTTGAATAACTCCGATGGCAATCTTGGCAGACCAAATCCTGAGCCCAAGTTGCCAGCAAAAGGCACAGAGCAAGCGAAGTGGAAATTGCTTATTTTGATCGGTGTTGGTGGTATAGGCTTGTTGATTGTGCTTGTGTTTGTATGTTCCATCATCATTTGGCGACATAGAAAGATGAAGCAGTATGATTCACACTATAAACCATCATGTTTTTGCTGCTTGCTGGATCATTCCAAAGGGAAATCATTGGTCGGGGCAAAAACCTCATCGCTGCCTGATGAATTGTGTCGTCGGTTTTCACTAGATGAGATTAAAGCTGCCACTAGCGACTTCAATGAAGATTTGATTATCGGGGTAGGCGGTTTCGGTAATGTTTACAAAGGTTTCCTGGATAATGGTGAAACAATACTGGCCATCAAACGCTTGAATCCAGAGTCGAAACAAGGTGCAAGAGAGTTCCAGACAGAGATCGAGATGCTATCCCAGCTTCGTCACATTCACTTGGTCTCTTTGATGGGATATTGCAATGACAAAAACGAGATGATCCTTGTGTACGATTACATGATCAACGGCACTCTCCGCGATCACCTTTACGACACCACAAACGAACCTCTAACATGGAAACAAAGGCTCAAGATATGCCATGGGGCAGCAATCGGATTGAATTACCTTCATACAGAAGTGAAGTATACTGTGATTCACCGTGACGTTAAGACCAGCAACATTCTCCTAGACCATAAATTCACTGCAAAAGTCGCAGATTTTGGCTTGTCGAAACTTGATCCGAAGATCGACATTCTCAATACCGGTGTCAAGGGCACATGGGGATACTTGGATCCCGAATACGCTCGGGGTCATACATTGACTCAAAAATCCGATGTATACTCGTTCGGTGTAGTACTATTCGAAGTTTTATGTGCAAGGAAAGCTCTGGACAAGAGAGTACCAGTGGAACAAATGAACTTAGCTCATTGGGTTAGAAAATGCATTGCTGATGGGACACTTCATCAAGCAATAGATCCAAAGCTGAAGGGAAAGATAGCTCCACAGTGTTTAAAGGTGTTTGTCGAAACTGCTGAAAGTTGCATACAAGAAATGGGGGTGAAGCGGCCATTCATGAATGATGTGATGGAAAGGCTAGGATTTGCGTTGGAGCTTCAAGAAACTGCTGATGCTGAGTTAGTGAAGAGTAATGATGGCGACGATAATTGCTATCCGGACATCATTTTTCCGGTCAATCCCCTCGATGATGTTGATTTCGAAGCTTCAGATTCTGATGTTATTGCAGTTCATAATCCCATTCATGATTCTGGCTGTTTTCTATCTTCCGATGTTAACACCAGTAATGCATAAGGATTTTGATTTTATAAATTTGAGTCGTGAGTGTTGGTTCCAAATGGGTTATTTTGGTTTTGGTTAAAATATGCTGTTAATATTTGTACTTCCATAAGCAGGGTGAAACCAGAAAAGATTTTAGAGGATTCGAAATTAAATTATAATTTTTATAATAGTAAAATATAATTTTATTATTTGAATAGTTTATATTTTTATAATTTTTAAATGATTAAATTAAAATTTATCATTTTTAGGAGGTTAAAATGTAATTTTATCTTTGTTAATTTAAAATTTTAAAAAGTTTAAATGAAAAAAAATTCATTTTACGGGATCGAGGCTCCCGGCAGCCCCCCTATATACACCCCTATTGATAAGATTTGAGATTTAATCACTTTACTTTAAAACTTAAAAATTTAAGTTATATTTTTTTATTTAAAATTTCGGTCTAATCATTAAAATCGTAAGTATTTTCTGTCAAAATTTATCAATATAAAATTTTGATTAAAATATCTTTTTATGATGTGATATATAATTGACAAATCTTGGAAACTACTACTAATGATGATGATAATGATTAAACCATAAATTTTAATTTGAAAAAATAGGAGTATTGAATTTTTGACTTTAAGTTATATGAATTAATATTAAATTTTATATAAGTACAAGGATTAACAACACATTTTAACGTGTGGTTTTTGACTTCATAATCGTGTTTTTTTATTAATTGCTATAATATGTATTTTCAAAATATTTGTTTTGGTACTTCAACACTATTATATATCGAGTTCAAGATAATGTCAAATCTTCACAAGAATGAATGTTATTTATGTCACAAGTGAACGAGTGTAAAATATAGTAGACACAATTTTGACTCACATGGATATCGAGTTTAAGGTTATGAAATTTGTGTCGCAAATTTATTTGATTGTTGTCTCAATCAATCCTTAAGTACACAGAAGGTGACAAGAGTCAAATTTCACTTCTATACATGCCTCGTTTCATTTCCTTTCTCTTTCCACCGAGTATTTTCTCAAACTCTCAAAATTCTTTAAAGAACTTTTATTATTTTCAAAAAAAATTAGAAGAAAAGTGATCATTTTAGGTTTTAAGAAGAATACGTGATAAATCATGTTGTCATTTTAAAGGGCCTAAATAGATACGGCGCTGATAGTAAAAGTTTCAACTTATTTTTTAATTTTTTTATATTTGCAGAAATATTTTTAAGATTTTACAAATTTAAATATGTTTTTTTATGATATTTCGAATAGCAAAAAGATTGAATTGTTCGTGGCGAACGTAATTTAAAATTCCAAAGCTCAATTGACACATTATAGACAATTTAAAAAATGTTTATTTATATGTAACACCTATGATAACAAAAATTATTTCCGTTTTATTGGAAAGATGGAGGAGGTTAAAAACACATACATTTTATTTTTCATGCGAGTAAGTGATTATAACTATGGAACGTGTCATTTTAATAAATGATAATTGAAGCTAGTAATATCAATGCAGAGTACAAGTGGGATAAATTGTTGGGTGTCGTATCGTCGTAGGATAATGATAAGAACGAATAAATGGGAATCTAGTGAAACACATATGGTTGGAGAGGCTTTTCAAATTGGGCCCTCAATCACATGCAATTTTGGAGGAGATGGATTGAAATGGTAGGACTTTGGAATTTTTTTGGATGGTAAGAGGAACACTGCCAAATAGGAATTGACCAGCAGAGCATGCACCGTGTTCGTGGGTTGAGCTCTAAGATTAATGATCTTAGCAGTGCATATATTAAAAAACTATCCGAGATCATAATTTTTTATCCTCTAAGACATATATAGTGATTTAATTAAACGGATTAAAGACAATTCAATCTAAAAAAGTATTTGATAATAAAAAAATAATACGTATCATCTAATTATCGATGAACACATTAACACGGTCATATTGTACCATATAAACACATCTATTTAAATAAATGTCAGCATAACAAAAAGAGCATCACATTATTGACATTATTATTATTTTCCTAAACCCTATCTTGACCTCCACATGGAAAACATGTCATTTTTCTTTACATCTTATACACATCAAATTTCACGTTATAACAAAATTTTACTAAGTAAAAATAAAAATGAGCTCACATTATAGAGGAGGTAGGTAGATAAATATAAATAATAAACGAAATTGTACCAAGTATCCAAATAAATTTTAATTTTTAAACTTCAATGTCACCCTAACTTTGTCTTCTCACCAATAACTTTTTTTAAGGAAAAAGGAAGAATATCAATGGTCGTTACTATAGAATCATGAATTTAAGAATTTGAATTTATTCCTTGCATCTAATCGTTTATATTATTAAAATTATTTTGTAAATTCAAGTTCAACGTCATTTTTTAGGTATATTGCTATCAAGTGAGTTTTTTTATTTTAAAATGGTACACCAATAAATTTAACAATATTAACAATTGAATCTAAATTTTACAATTTGAAAAGTGAAAAGACTAAATTCTTAAAAAAAAAAGTATACAGACTAAATTCTAAATATTTAAAGAGTGCAGTGACCTATGACATATTTTAACCTTAAATTATATATAAATTAGTTAGGATTCAATAGGATTACATTTTTGAAATACATAAAAATATGAAAATTAAATTACTAAACAAGTAATTAACAAAACCAAAAAAATTAAAAAATTAGTTAATAGATAGGGAGAATATTCGTTACACCATCGGTGCATAAGTTTTTAAAATCATCGGTAAATAACAATATGACAACTTATCATTGAATAAAATTAAAAAAATAAATACTAATAAATGTATTTATAAATTAATTCTACTTAATTCTACTTGACCCTTAAATCAAGATTTTAAAACTTAAACTCGAGACCTTAGTAAGCCTCAGAGTTAATAATATTTATTTATAATATTTATAATTAATATTTAATTATTCTTAAATAAAATTGTTAATATTAACAAATTTTTATAAATTTAATATTTAATATTTCAAAATATACCAAACAATTTAAAAAAAAATTCAAATACAATACTTACTAAATTCCATATTAAAATTTTAATATTTAATTTTTTAGCACTTATATTTGTTTTCAGTTATCAAACATCGTCTAACTCAATTAGGAAGGCACTTAAAAACCAAACCATTATAAATTTATAAGTTCATTTTTATTTTTCAAAAATAAAGTACTATTAAATTATTAATTCGTCTATTTTTTAAATATTTTTTATGTTCATTTTATGGTTTAAAATTTGTGACTCTCTCTCCGGCAACATTATCTTCAAAATTCAAACATACATTCTCTTCTTAAAAATTAAATATGTGTTTACTATTACACCAATACTTATGAGTAATCCACCTCTATTTTAACTTGTTCTAAAATAATGTAAATATGGTTATTTTACTTCTTTATATTTTCTGTATTTTTTCTATTAATTACTTTTATTTAGTGATCTATATTATGTAAATATTTAATTATTTATAATGTAGTTATAAAAAAATTATAATTTCAGGGTGTCCATTTAACTAGTAATATATATAATATGATTAGGAATGTAGCACTTTTTTTTTCTTATTTTAAATAAAAATAAAGGGATTAAATCTATACAAATCAATAAATAGAGAAACTATTCTTAAAATTTAACCTATTTTCCCTTAGTCTCTACCATCAATAATGCCATTTAATCTAGTAACTAATTAAAGTAACCTATGTGATGACTTGATAGTTAAGTGTGTTCATCGTTCCAGGTATGACCGAGGTTCGAGTCGTGTGCTTATTGTTCGGACTTTACCTTATTATTGTAATTTATCAAAAAAAGTTAAAGTTTTCCATCAATTGTACATGGTTTTGATTGGTATAATGATAAATTTAACCTTCAAAGTTTACACATTTTGTCGATTTGGTCCTAATTTAATAAATATATCCTAGGCTTATTTTTTTTTTATTCCAATCAAACTATGTACAATAAGTTGCCTGCCCCCGACCTCCCCTAAAATGGATAATTTTTCATTTAGATCCTTTATAGTTTATAAAATTTTAAATTAGTAATGATAAAATTACACTTTGACCCCCAAAAATCATAAAAAATTGTGTTAATTATTTAAAAATTTATAAAGATTTAAACTATTAAAATGGTGAAATTGTATTTTTACTATCGTAAAAATATACAATTTAATTCTGTCCCTCTCAAAATTTTTGTTTTGGCTCCAACGCTATATACAATTGACAGAAGACATTAACCTCATACTTAATTGTACTTAATTGTTCACTTTTAAAACTGACATGAATTAAATTACACCAATGTTTTTAAGGAAACAAATTACTTAATTTTAAAATTTAGAGAAAATGGATACTGCTATTTTTTTCCGTTAGAAGACAAAGTTAATAAATAAAATATTAGATATTAATTTCATTGAAAAAATATAAATAAATCTAATTTATATAACAAAAGTAATACATTAGTAAGATTATATAGATAATTTATCTATATATAAAAGCATCACTTTTGAATTAACGAAAATATTTTTTTATTCTCCATCGTATTACTAAACTTATATTTTCACAATAAAATAAAAACAAATCCGAATTAAAGGGAATTTAAAAAGTTATAAATAGTTAAATAAATTTATATCAATTTTATTTGTTTCTTCCATCCACGTAAGAAGTTTAAATAGAAAAATGGTGGAAGGGCAGGGAAGGTAAGACGTAAGAAATTGTATATGTATTGTAAGAAAAACAAAAAATGGTGTCAGTTATGTTGGAAAAATAGTATCTCATGCGCTTTTGGTGAGAAGAAGAAGACGTGTTTTACGTGTGCCTCCTTTCTCCATGAATTAATGGAGAAACACTTCATCTTTTAATAACAAAACAAACTCAAAGCTTTGAAGAACATCATCCGACGATGGCGGCGGGTGTTGTTGTTTGGGTGACATGTCCCAAACAGAACTTGATACCACCACCAAGGAAGAGATTTGGTAGGAAATTCAGGAGCGGCATCCCATTGATGTCATCGACGGCGGTTGTTGCATATTCAGAAGAAAAGGTACACGAGGTGGTGTTGAAGCAAGCCGCTTTGGTTAAACAACAGAGGCCAAACGAAGGATTCAAAGATTGGGATCTGTTGAGTGAAGCTTATGAGAGGTGTGGTGAAGTCTGTGCTGAGTATGCCAAGACTTTCTACTTGGGTACGTATTTCCTCTCATTTTCACCTTCTTTTTTTTTAAGACTATTCTACTGTTTGACAAGGTAAAATTAGAGGTGTTCATAGGTCGGATCGGGTTTGGGACGAGTTTAAACATGATATTAACATATTTTATTTTTACTTAAGTCCGGCCTAATCCAAAATCTAAGCTTAAAATTTTGTTCAAATTTGTTCATATTTGCAAAAGACTAATTCAAGCGCATTTAGGCCCGTTTATATTATTTTTAAAATTTTTAAAAAATATTTATATCATATTATTTTAATATTTAATAATTTCATACATTTTTTATTTATTAAAATTTTTTATATAGCCATCTTAACATTATTTTAATATTTACATTAGAGTAGTATTATATATTTAGTATAAGTTTATTTTTGTAATGTGTTCTAAATTACATAATATAAAGTATTATAAACTTAAAACAGATCGGATTCGGACCTTGAATGTTCAAGCCCATGCCCTACTCATATTTTAAACGGGCCTAATTTGTTTGCCCAAGCTCATTTTTCGGGTCTAAAATTTTTGCACAACTCACTCAAATTTCGGACGGACCTTCGAATTTGGACGAATAACCCGACCCATGAACATGCCTAGATAAAATAATATTACTAAAAAGAATAACAATTTTATCCTTAATAATATATTTATTCTAAAAAAGTATTGTTTTAACTTCAATTCAATAATAATAATATTTTGATTTATTGGAAGTATATTTAGTAAAATATTTATATTTATATTTTAAACTTTAAAATATATTTTATATTTAAAAAAAATATTTTATATTTAATAGAGATGTCCATCAACACTTTAATTACACAGTTTTCGCTTGAGAATGTATTCTTAAAATTAAATATTAATCAACTCCATGTGTTGGTTTGATAGTTAGGGTGTTCATCGTCTCAGGTGCGATTTAAGTTTGAGTCGCGCTAATCGCGTTACTGTTAGGGCTTTGCCCACTTCTTATAATTCATCAAAAAAAAATTAATAAGTTGACCATTTTCTATTAGCTTAAAATTTTAAAAATAATTAGCTATCATATTTTTTTTTAGAAAAATTGATTTAATATATGAGAAATTATTTGGTAAACTAATGGAGTTTTTAGACTCCGTGAGTAGGCTTAAGAGATTAACAAATATCCTACAAGAATTTAGTAAAAAATTAAAAAATATTTAAAAAAAGAATCATGTGTTGTTTATGAAATTAAAAAAAAGTATATTGCTAATATGCCAAATACATCTTTTAACGTTTACATTCTACATGTCCAATTTACCGAAGGGAGTGTTTGTTGTTGTTTGAAGGTACATTGCTTATGACATTAGAACGTCGGAGGGCTATTTGGGCCATTTACGGTATGTAATGTTTTTCTCTGGGGGGGCTATTTGGGATGTTGCTAAGGTAGATGTTATGTTATCATTATGAGTATCAAATACGAGGATGTGTTTGATATATATATGTATGTATTTGGATAGTTCATTAAAGATCATAAGGTTATAATCATATCCAAATATATGTCAAACACAAATACTTAAAAATGACAAAAACCCGAGGTTTTTAGTGGATGTTGAGAAGGTGGTTGTTAAAATATCCTGTCCTCTTGCTATGCAGTTTGGTGCAGAAGAACAGATGAGCTGGTAGATGGACCAAATGCTTCGCACATTACACCAAGGGCTCTTGACAATTGGGAGAAAAGATTAGATAACATCTTTCAAGGTCGTCCCTATGACTTGTTTGATTCTGCTTTATCTCATACTGTCTCAAGCTACCCTCTTGATATTCAGGTTGGCATATTTAGATGTGTGTCTCTGAAAACTTAAACATATTCATGTATGATGTTTGACATTCACAAAATGATTGAGATTTGGAACTAAATCAACAAATTGTGCAGCCCTTCAAAGACTTGATAGAAGGGATGAGATTAGATTTATTGAAAACCAGATATAACAACTTTGATGAACTCTATCTATACTGCTACTATGTTGCCGGGACGGTCGGACTAATGAGTGTTCCGGTAATGGGAATCGCATCAGAATCAAAGGCATCCATCGAAACCGTCTATAGTGCTGCATTAGCCCTCGGAACCGCTAATCAACTTACTAATATACTCCGAGATGTTGGGGAAGAGTAAGTTCAATGGCACTGAATTATTAGCATCATCATCATTATCATTACTTTTAGTGACAATAATAAGCTTCATGCTTTATTTAGTGGTAGGAGAGGAAGAATATATCTTCCACAAGATGAACTTGCTTCGGCAGGGATATCGGAAGACGAAATATTCAGCGGACAAGTGAGCGATAAATGGAAAAAATTCATGAAAAATCAAATAAAACGAGCAAGAATGTACTTCGAGGAGGCCGAAAAAGGGGTTGCAGAGCTAAATGAGGCAAGCAGATGGCCAGTGTGCGCATCATTGTTGTTGTATAGACAAATCTTAGATGTCATTGAAGAAAATGACTACAATAATTTCACCAAAAGGGCTTATGTAGGGAAAGCAAAGAAATTTGCTTCACTTCCACTGGCTTATGGAAGAGCAATTATGGGCACTTCCAAATTGTTCTGACTTTCACATCAACTATTCCAAAATGGAACTGGCCCGGATTTCAAAAAAAAATTCATTCACACATTCATCCTTACTTGAGAGAGATCGAATTATTTACTGCTCCAACCCCGGAATAGTCATTTTGTTTTGACTTAATTGCAACAAATCATTGCTCTGTAAATTTGTTGTAAAAAAGTTTCTACATTATGTAAATGCTGCTATCAAATTGAGCAAATTTGTTGGCTTCCATACAATACTCTTTATTACAATTTCAGAATTATATAATAATAGAGGTCAATTACAGGTTACTCGGATTGTTAGAGTCAACTTCATTTTGATTTTTGCTACAAATAAATTTCCTTTTTTAATTAAAAATTGGATTAATCTATTAATTCAGGAATAAACTATTAATTTAGTTTGATCAATTGCATATCATTACCTTATTTAATTTTGATGGATTGAACTGTTAAAAATTAACCAAAAATCACTAAAAAATTTAAAATAAATATTTATAAAAGATTAATTAGAACCGTTAATTAAATTTATATTAAATTTTGTACCATTCGTTTAAACACATACTTTTATTTAAGTTAAAATATATCGTAAATTTGTGTATTCTTCATAAATTTAGAATTTAGTCTCTTATTTTTATTTTTATTGAAATCTAATTCTTTTATTTTTTAGATTTTAAAATTTAAATCCAATATTATTAAAATTATTTTATTAAATATAAATTCCTTACAAAGCAATTTGTGTAATTACATTGCTACCGAATGAGTACTTTTTTTTTATAATTTCAAAATGTCATCAAACAAATTTAACAATAAAAATGCAACCACATTAACAATTGAAACTCAATTTCTGAAAAGAAAAAAGTATGGAGACTACATTTTAAATCTGTGAAGAATATAAACTATTATGTTTATCAAATTTGTGAGTTGAATGTTCAATTCTCTTTGAAGGATTTAGGTGACCTAAGCTACTTTTTGGGATTAGAAGTGACTTCCATTGGTTGGCTCTCCAACATTGTCATCATCGTTATGTGTTCCAATTGAAAATGCTACAGGCTTTAGGAGTGCGATTGGAGCATTACGGTACATGTGCTAACGTTGGTGAGCCAATACATGCAACAACCTTTTCACATTCAATGGTGTTTACATTTCAGAGAATCCTGAAGTATCTGGTTTGCTCTTTAGGTTGTCATCTTTCCTGGATCTCACTGAGGTTGCTATTTTGAGGATCCAAGGTCTACTTCTGGACATTACATTTATCTTGGTAGGATGCTCCTCAAAGAAACAAGGAGTGGTTTCTCTCTCAACATCTACACAAGTCAGCTAACCATTACATTGTTTGGTTCCAGTAGCTTTTGTGGGTTATAATTTTACAAGCTAAACATAAAGCATCAATCTCGACTAACATTATTTCAATTCCAGACATGGACTCATGCATCCACAATATAATGTTTTATTTAACCAGAATTTATCTTTTATTAATTCAATTCACTTCACCATGTACACAAAGATTTCGCATCCGACCCATCATCATACACCAGGTATTTAGTTTTCATCATTCCTTCAGATTTGTGACGTTGAATCAAAACTCTAGTATTCACCTATACCCATTTACGTATTTAACAACCACAGAGGGTGAGATCAAATGCTAAGGATATTAGGCCTAATAGAATACAATGATTTTCTTTGCCGGTCGATCCATGTCCCATTTCATCATCAGTTTCCGTTTCGCTATACCCTTTTCTTCACTGCCGCTTTGCTAATGTCTTCCTTAATCCCCTTATAATCTTTCCGAACCAAAATAAGTTCATAACTGATAGGACTGACGGCACAACAAATATTAACAATAGCCCATAGCTGTGCAACTGCTTTACCTGTTTTCACGAGAAAATTGCAGTTCGCTGTTAACTTATTTATCAGAAAAAAAAAAAAAAAACATGTATGATAATAATTTATTCATGTGAAAAATTCATGTCAACAAATGAAAAATGATGCGTACGATGTTAAAGGTATCATATCAAGTTTTACTACTGTTCTCAAGTGATATCAGGTTTTTTTCTTTACTTAACACAAGCAATAACAATTACAACTTCGATTTGAAACTAAGAACTAGTTCAGTTAATTCATGCCTAATTCTTATTTCCAGAACTACAATCTCTTTTGTCAAAAAGGAAATGAATACATCTACCCTGTGTTACTCAGACTCAAAGGTCAATGTGAGATGCAAGTACCTGTCTAACACAGTTAAACTTGATTTTTTAAGTTTTTCCATATAGTTGGATAATCATAACCCCATATCAGTGTCTGAATACAGGTCAAATACAAGTAACAGAAATGGATACCTTAGAGAAAATGAAAAGTCAAAACAATTTATCACCTAGTATGTGCCAACTAAAGTAAGATAGTAAAAAAGAAGTTTAATACTTAGAACCCAATATAATTTTAATAAAATTTTAGATTAAAAGGCAAATAAGCTAGTAAACAATAAACATGCACGCCTAGGAATGACAGCAGGTAACGTTTTGCAGTAATAGTTTACCTGATCATAGTGCAAGTAGATGTGATAAAATAGATACATAAACAGGAGTACTCTAGCAACCTGGCAAAAACATCAAAGTTCATTATATGTAACTGCAAGATAAATTAGTGGAGAGGACATAAATGAAAGCATTAACAGTAAAGGAAAAAATCCAAGAGCAATAAACTGATTTCACTCACCAACCATGCGACAAATATTACAACCCCATTGACCAAGTAAGCTTTGGATCTCTTCATTCCAACGGTGTCAAGATACCTATATGAAATCAGTAACATCTGTAACATAGAGTAAAGTAACATGTATTTTACAATTGACATACAAGGAATGAAGTAGTAAATATGTAATCTTTTACCATCTCAAATTGATCCCAGGGGTTGTAGTCTCAGAGATTAGTACCATGAAGGTGTAAAGCTGCCCCTCCCCAGTCAACATAGAATATGCTACAGCTCCTAATGACAGGAGATGATGAAGGACCTGAATAACAAAAAATTTAGGTTGATTTACATCAGGATCAGCTTGAACATCAGGGTTTGACTTCAATACGAAGAAGAAAAGGTAGGCCAAGATTTTGACCCAATAATAAAATACTTACATACTCCATTCCACCTAGAGAAGGGTAAAACCAAATGATCATCCCAAGGTCAGCCAGAAAGTAACCAACAGATGCCTGTCAAAAGAAAATTTTCAAGAAATGGCACGTAAGATATTTACTTAGAAGTTGGCTCTGAGATGATAAGATATAAACCGAGAGAAATGTTAAACACAAAATGAAAACGTTCAGCAAGATGAATTTCTGAAATATATTTTCCTCTTGTACAAACAGTGCTACAACTAGTTTCCAGCCACATTAAAAACTGAGTTGATGGGCAGAGTGTGTTACTTGGTATGTGGTTGGTAAATAATATCATGACTTTCACAGCTTCTCTGAGTGTATTTATTATTTATTTAGTCATTCATTAGACGGGTCATCATTCTGCAATATAAAAAGGCTAACATACTAACCAAAAAAAAACCTTCTACTTACTCAGATATCTCATATTAGCCCGTCTTTGTTTTATTTCAGACAAGGGCTCATAAGAGCTTATCTAAGAAATTTAAGGTACAGCTCAAGAACAATGTGATTTACTTATTGAGTTAGCAGACCATGCCTCATGGCCATGAAAGCTTACTGAGAGACACAGGATGACATTGTACATTTATAGTTTCTGAGACTCGGCTTGTAACTACAAAAATTGCAATCACAATGAAAAACTTTTGCTGTATGCTAGCTACATGTGGCATCGGAGATCTTTATTTTAATGAGTAGTTTCACATCAAAGGTGAATTGAACCAGGGTCTGACTCCCCTCCATTAATTTCCATTACACATTAATCACCATTCAAAAGTGACTTTCACAACTTTCAAAAGAAAAGTATAACTTCCACAAATAATAAATGAGTCCTGCAGAAGTGACTGTTAATGATGGATGTATTGAAAAATAATAGACAAAAGGTTTGGAATCGTACTCCAATGAACCAAGACTAGCAAATCCATATGAAAATCAAGGCCAGCCTACTAAAAAGTTTCAATGAAAAAGTTTGACCATGAGTTCTAGAAATGCTTGTCCTAAGCTTAAAGTTCACTTTATCAAATTTTGTGAAAAGGCGTTAACATGAATGCATATTTTTCCACCACAATTATGTTGTTCATTTTGCACAAAAACAAGAGATTTGGCTAAGGGTACATAAAATACTCTGTTGGGGCTATGAAACAAACTAGCTGAGAACCTTAAACCATATTAAACCTGAAGAATTGCACTTGCAGGCATGACCAAGGATATACATATTACATAGACAGACATATGATAGTACTCTTCATTGCTGTCCCTGGAAAAATGAGAGGTCAATTTCAGCATGAGAAAAAAACAGGAATTCACAAATATTTGTCGTATCAAAGGTAGAGCCACCCACATCATTCAAACTTATAAAGTAAAACATTTCCATTCACTAGAAAATTAAATATTCAATAAAGAAAACTTAACATTTCATTGCTTCTTCTAAATGATACAGTAAATGTGCTCAAAATAAACCACTCGGGAGAATTTTATGTATCACAGTACATGACTAAAACAATTATCACGATGACGTGTTATTAAAGGCAGGCAGATCAACTTTTTACTGATAGCCAATATTAAAAGTAAAGGATAAAAGACCAGACATAAATGATCAAATATTATCTCAATTCCAAAAGTTTTCATTGAAGATGAAGGAAAAAGCTATCCTCACCCCCAAACTGAATGTAGACAGTGCAGAACTGCGGAAAGTAACCATGCCAGCATATTGGTCGTCAGAATAGAGGTTTGACCAAAACACGAAGTATAAGGACATGGCAGTTATGAACATGGCATGAAAGGTTGATATGGATCTGCATAAACAATCCAGACTTTAATTCTGTATATATAAAAGCAAATAGTAATAACAAATTCAAGCTAACTAGAAATACTAGTCACCGATTGCTCCACTCAGTGCGTTGAATTTTTGGTAGGCTAGGATAGCTCTTAAAGTAAACACTGCTAAATAACTGAGTAAGATCATATACCTGGAAAAGGATAATATAGTCAAAACTTGAGAGGAAGAGAAAGAAGGAAAAGGTAACACAAAGGAAATAAAGGGAAAAAAGAAGATGCTTAAACAGAAGAAATGTGAAAAATAACAGAGAAAACTCAGAAGAAACTAAAGCTCAATAAAAAGTGACCATCATTATAGAAATAAGAAAAAAAGTTCAGATCATACAGCATGAAATCGTCATTCTAACTCAACTGAATTATTTTCAATCTGAACAGATTATCACAAAAATGATTAGGAAACATACCATCTTGCAGGCACAAATGCCACAAATGATTGATGTGTATGGGATGAAGGAATCTGCTAGTAAATATTTCTTTACCAGCAGCTCAGCTGGATTCTGGTAAGATTTTATCCCCATAATTTCTGTTTTAGAAAACGCTAATAGAGCATATTCATTAACCAATCAGTCCAAGAAAATGAAATTCTGTTGTCTCCTGTATTCTGCTCGTTCTTCATGATGAATAAAACATAAAACAGTTGAATGAACATTAGAAAAATATTTAAAAAAAGGAAAAAATTCTACATTCCAAGTATAGTTTATTTTAATTTGAATTATAATACACTAGAAATTCAAATATAGTTTGCACAACTAGCATTCCCCTCTAAACAGGAAAAAAGCATGAACCACACCGTTCACCATATATGAAAGACAATCAGAACATCATAGTGTCTTAGTTTTCGCATTCCAACCATCTAAAAGGGTGAGAATAGATGCACGAGAGGATGGCTATGACGTGATAATCAGAAAACGTACAGAATATGCAGTCAAAAGAGAGTTAGCAGTCCCAGACTTGAACTTGGGATGGGCATATCCTCAAAGTCAGCTTTAGGGCTGCGTTGAGACTTGCAGTAAAAGTATATTGAATACATTTCAATCTTGAATATAGTTGATATTGGAAACAGCGTAATGAATATAGCAATAAGGAAACCCTTCAAAGTTAACGGATATTAAGCATAACAAGACATGCAATTCAAATAACATATGTTATAAATTCATCTCAATAAAGAATGTTCCTCCATTCATGTCAATGGTGGTTTAATATGAATGAATTGACTATAATTGCTTAAGGAAAAGAAGTTCTAATCTAATTAACATACAAGAGAACAGCAAAGATTCAGAACCCCCCCCCCAAATCCCTTCTTCAAAAGGTATATAGCAGGACCTATTAAGTTTCTTGGCCTAAGCAGCAGGGATGTAGATACAGAATACTTGTACAACAGATATGAACAGAGGGACACGATTTTTTTTTATAGAAAATTAGGCATGGATACAGTAGAGCTGGAATAATAAACAATAAAACTGTAAAACTGATACCTTTGAATAAAATATTACGAACATCAAAATAGTTTTTTTCAATTTTTTAAAATAAAATTTTAAGTTAAAAACTTAACGTTAAAATTTTCATTAAAATAAATTCCTCATTATTGATTCTATATTTGAGAGAAAATGTGAAAAAGACCCTTCATCGCCAACCTTGCTGTGTCTAGACTTATCCAACTGTAACTTGCCAGGTTTTCACCTATTTTATTTTTACTTTTATTTTTATGTGTCCTCACATATCCGAATTATATTCAGAACACGAGTTCTTGCATTTTTGACCAATTATTTAGCCAAGTGTGACAATAAGTATCCATGATTCATTGTTCTTGGCAAAATGTTATTCAAGTTTTTTCCTCTCTTTTTTTTTAAATATATATGACCCTGAAGAAGGAAAAAAATGACATAAAGAGTCAAGCTTCTTTTCTTTGCAGCCATTGAATATGACAGAAGTAAATGCAAATATTTCATTAGGCAAGAGAACTCTAAACGTGATCAAATTATTCTCTTTTGCATCAATTTAAAGCAACTGATTCAATCATCCGACAAGGTTTTGCCCAAAAAAAAAATTCTTAATTTAAAATAAAAAATGTATCAAACAAAAATATCAATGCAGAAAAACAAGAAGAAAACAACAGCATCAAATTAACAACAGAAATGAACCAAAATTTTCAATAATTAAACAATCAAAACCAAATTGATCATCGCAAATCCAGCTGTATCTAGACGCATCCAACCATATCTTGACCACATTTCAGCCTCTTTTAGTATTATTTTCATATTTCTATGTGTCTGAACATGTCCGATATGCATTCAGAACACGAGTCCTTGCATGTTTTAACCACAATTTTTTAGCCAAGCGAGACAGTAAGCGTCCGAGCTTCATTGTTCTTGGCGAATGTCATCCAAAGTTTATTTTTAATATATATCTATGGTCCTGAAAAAGGAAACGATGACATAAAGAGCCCAAGTTCTTCCTGTTTTTATTTCTTTACAGCCATTGCATATAACAGAAGTACAATAATTTCAGAAGGCATGGCAACCCTAATCGTGATTAACTTATTATCTTTTGCATCAATTCAAAGCAACTGATTCAATTTCAATCATCCAACAAGGATTTGCAAAAAGAAATTAAAACTTAAAAATAAAAAATAAAAAAATGCATCCAACAACAACATCAATGCAGAAAAAACAATAAAATAAAATATCATCAAAGTAACAACTGAAATCAAAATATGAAAACAAAAAAAAAATTCAATAATAAACCAATCAAAAACCAAAATGATCATGCAAGATAGATAAAAAGAAAAATATTGAAAAGACAAGAAAGAAGAAAGGAAGGAGGAAAATAGGAGTACCGGAATCGGAAAAATTAATCGGCGGGAATTAAGGAAGAAATCGGGGATTTAGTTTTTTGGGCAAACAGAAAGCGACGGAAACTGCTGCTGGATTCTCTGCGTATTTTTTCTTCTTTTTTTTCAGAAAAAAATAAATTGAAGAAATATATAGGGTCCGTAAGCGTAGGAATACTCGATAAAAAATTTCTTAATCAGTGCTTGCCATCCCGTGTGTCATATTTCGCCTTTTCTTTTAATTGATTGGATAGATAATATAAATTTATTTAATATATAAATGTTAATTTTGTTAATTTTAATTAATAGAAGAATATGATATTTCTAGAATAATTTACGAAAAAACTGAGGTCAAAGAAGGCAATCTGTATATAACAAATTATTCTATTTCCAGAATGCCTTTCCAAAAGACAAAGTGCAGCATCAATTCCACGTTCTACAATTATATTATAATTATTTGTAATAGATGCAATAAAAAGAAGATATGATATCTTTGAATTATATATGATATCATTTTTTTAATAAGATGCAATGGATTATTGTTGTTGAATGTTTTTACAGGGTCACAAATATAATATTCCTTGATAAACTATAATCTAGAATCAAATTAATAAATTTTATTAAGAATATTTTAATATTTATATGGATTAATAAATTAATAAATTGATCATTTTTTAACGGTATTGTTGATGTGGCCGTTAGTTAACTAATGATACTGATGTGGCAAATCTTTTTTTCACCTAGGTAAGTCCACGTATGCAGATGCTGATGTGGCATTATCTTGTATTATATGTCACGTCAACAAATGATTTTAAAATTATTAAAATTATTTTAAAATTATAATCATCATCATCATCTCGTTCTTTCTAGGTTTTTTTTCCCCTTCCCCTTCCCCTTGCTTCTTTGGTGGTCATTTACCAGAGTTACTCGACGTTCAACACGACAAAAAGGGATGAGTTTTACCCAAGATTGACCCCGATGAACTCTAATCTGTTCTGGATAGAACGGTTTGGGAAACCGTCTAATTCAGCACAGATAACTCAGTGCAAAATAAAATGCAAGTATCCCAACACAAAGTGTTCCCAATCCATGATTAAATCTTTTGATAAAGGTTGCTCTTGCTCAGACGCTAACCAAACAATCTAACCAATAATGAAACTTTGATGAAATTCACCAAAAAGAAAAAAAAATGATAATGAGTAGATGAATAATGTTGGAGCCCAATTTGTCCGAACCCAACGAAATAAACAAATAAAATAATAAGCAGAATTTAAATACAAAAACCATTTTATTTCAAAAACTCAAATGTCCATTTACAAATTAAATATAAGCCCAATTTACAACCCATATCTAAAAAACCCGAGCCCAAGTTTACAAGCCCAAATTGTTAAAGAAGTTTGGAAACCTTAATCTCCCTAAGCCATCTATCGCCGCTAGCTCTCCTTCTCTCCGTGGCCACATCAGTGCCACGTCGGCTGCCACATAAGCCACACAACTCGAGGTCAAATCTGACCCTTCTGCTCCCTCTCACCGAAACAACAGACTAGGGACATCCCATCGGCGGCGTTGACCTTGGAAAACCACCATTTTGTTGATACCTATAAAGAAACAACGGGCAAAAAGGCAGGAGAAAAAACAGAGGATGGTAATATGTATTACAATCGGCTATAAAGCCTCATGTTTACTCTTGTAATTTTTTGGACACAATTAATGAAAAAAAACATAAAATTTACAGACATTTTTACAAGCAATAGAGAAAAAAAAAGAGATTCGAATACAACAATCAAGGATTCATCTATCTTCTAAGGTATACTGTCGTATACATATACATATATTTATTAGTTATATTTTTCATGTACTTCGAAGGTATATATATGTGTGTGTGTTTGTGTGTGTGTTTATTTCTTGCCTATTTTCGAAAATAAAATTTTGAAACAAAATAAAAAAGATGGAGGGTCGATTGGGGGTTTCGTACCTCAATGCCTCCGTCGTCGGAATCGGAGTTTCAGGCTCCTCCACGTTCGCAAAAAAGGGGGTTTTCATCAATTAAAAAAGGGGAAAATAAAAAATATATATATAAACAACAATTTTTTTTTAGAAAAAAAAAACTTAAATAAAAATCATGTTTTTCTCACCTTTTTTTGGAAATTATGGCTAGATCTTGATAGATCTAGCCTTGATCTACGTTTTGAAACAAAAAATTGAAAAAAATAATTTTTGGGGTTTTTGGCCACCGTGGACGACGATTGTCAGCGCCGATGGGCGACGATCAATGATCGGACCGATGATCGTATCCCTATTTCCATTTGAGAGAAAATAAAAAGGGGGAAGGCTTTTTTGTTGAAAAGAATGAAGAAATGAAAAAAAAAAGCTAGTTTTTTAGCTTTTATAGAAGACCCAAACGATGATGTTTTGGGGTCTGAAGTTTTAAACCCAAAACAGCGTCGTTTTGACACCATACCCATGATCGACTCGATCCGACCCATTGGATCCTCAGGATTCGTGTGTTTTTTTTCAATGGGTTATTTACTCATTCGGTCCTTCCGCATTTTTAATTGTTTCAATTTCGTCCTCTTTGTTATTGTTAATTTATTTTAAATTCACCCAATAATTTTAAATATTTTTTAATTTAGTCCTTTGATTTTGGGAAGCATAGAAAGTTACCGCGTGTCAAAATTTTTGGGTTTATTGCCCATGAAACCCTCGTTTTATTTTAAAACTATATTTCGACACCCAAACTTTCCAAACATTTAAATTTGACCCCAAAACTTTCTAAAAATTTTATTTTAACCTTAAACTTTCTAAAAATTCAAATTTTACCCCTAAACTTTCTAAAAATTGCATTTTGGCTCCTAAACTTTTTAAAAATTTCATTTTGACCCCAAACTTTCTAAAAAATTCATTTTTACCCTCAAACTTTCTAAAAATTATATTTTGGCCCCAAAACTTTCTAAAAAATTTATTTTGACCCTAAACTTTCTGAAAATCATATTTTATTTTAACTCCCAAACTTTCTAATATTTTAATTTTACCCCATTTTTCCTTATTATCGTATTTTTACCCAAAATTTTCATTTTAATTCGAAATTAATCTTTTTTAAATATTCTTCGTCTTTTTTAAAAAAATAATAAATTCCCTTTTTATTATTTAAAATTTTTAATCCTATATATATATATATATATTTGTGTTTAAATTTTAAATCATTGTTCCTTTTTTTAAAATTTTTTTAATTAAACCTTTTTTTTATTTTCATTAAAATATTTTTATCTCTTATTCGATACTCAAGATTTAATTTTAGATTTGGCATTTTGATGTTACTCGTATTTTTTATTTTTTGCAGAATCACATGAATACACTTTTATTTTTCGTATATAAAATGTCTTAACAATTGTACTTTTTTTATATAAAAAAATCATTTTAAAAATTGAGGCGATGTTCGTTGCTTAAGGATTCGATAAAATTGTGTCTCAACTTACAAGATGCGGTTTTATCTTTAAATTTAAGTAATCGAATACCTCATTTAGGAATTTAAAATGTGTATGTTTTAATAAATTAAAGAACGTTCTTTCTTTTCGAGTATCCGAGATGTCGTGTTCCTAACTTACGGGATGTGACTTTATTCGCGGTAAATTCGAGACCAAAGTTCTTTTTCTTGAAATTTAATTTTCAAACGACACCTAATATACGATTTTTATCTCTAAAACGATTTCACTTTTGACTATGTCTTAAATTTTCTTTAATCGATCGATAAATGATTTTTGTGTTTCGAGGATTCGAAGTATTACGCCCCTAACTTACGGGACACGATTTTTCTCCAGACTCGAAATAGAAGATCATTTCTTGTGAGATTTAATTTTTTTATCGAATCTGATTATTTCACACGTTCAAGGATCGTATTTTAAATTTTCTTTGGGTTTTCAACTTTTCAATAATCAAGACCATAAATAATCAACTAGGTACCAATTTTGGGTGTGTGAGGGTGCTAATTATTTTCATAAAACAAATTCAAACGTTTTAGGTGGTCCAATCACACCGAATTAAAAAGGATTGGTAGCGACTCTCATTTTCGAATTTTAAAAATAATTTTTGAAACTATTTTCAAAAAGGTTTCAACAAATAATATGAACAATAAACAAAATCCAAACCACAAAACATAAATTAGGAATCCTCATAAATCCCATGTCTACATCAAGTACATATAATCAAGAGATCTAGAAAAACATAAGCAGAACAAAGCAGTGAGTGTATACGAAAAGAGGATTAACAAGGGATTTGTTCAGTGAACCATTCCATGACATGAATTGGGGCTTTGACCAACTCCAGCGCCATCTCTACTAGCACCGTCACGCACAAACAACAAGGATTTGACATGAAATTCAGATCCATCCATCGACTTCCTCCATCTTCATTTCCCCAGAAGCTGACCAAAAGAGGCAGCTTTCCCCAACTGTTATCTACCCAGAATAGATTGGAGTTCATCGGAGTCAATCTTGGGTAAAACCCATTCCTTTTTGTCATGTTGAACGTCGAGCAACCCACTAGAGCAACTCCAGTAAACGACCACTAAAGAAGGAAGGGAAAGGGAAGGGAAAAACCCCTAAAAAGAACAGGATGATGATGATTATAATTTTATATTTTAAAAAATAATTTTAATACTTTTATATTTTAAAAAAATAATTTTAATAATTTTAAAATCATTTGCTGATGTGTCATATAAGACAAAATAGTGTCACGTCAGCAGCTGCATACGTGGACTTGCCTAGGTGGAAAAAAATTTGTCATATCAGCACCGTTAGTCAACTAACAGCCACGTTAGTAAGACCGTTAAAAATGACCAATTTGACCAAAAAACAAAGATTATGTATAAAAGTGAGCCCCAAAAAAACCTTAAGGGCTAAAGTGACCAAACACCTAAATATTAGGGGCTAATTTTGTCATTTTACCTGTAACACCCAAAAACCCGAACACCGTCATCGATTAGGATTTCCAGTGTTTTACTGTTCATTTTTCACTTTTTCATTTTTAACACCATATTATTCAACTTTATTTATTAAAGTTATCACTTCACACACACACACATACACACACACATATCACCATAAACATAAACACAATTTAATAAGGGTAAAAATGATATTTCTAACATTTTAGGAGACTTCTACCGGTACCTGATGATCAAGTATCGGTAGTAGCCGAGCCAGTAAACAATTTAGAAACTGTACAAATTTTTACCGATACCTTTACTAGTTCTACCGATACAAGTATAATTTCTACAAATACAAGTCATGCAATTACCGATACTAAAAACTCCAGAGAGCTATAATTCTCACCCTACAACTTCTACCGATACATCAATACACATGGCTACCGATACTTGCAATCTAACTACCGATACAACTCAAGTCAGTGTACAACCTCTCTCCTACCCTATACTTCTACTGATACATACGAAAATTCTACCGGAACAAGTATGCAGGATTTCAAGAACTATGTCAAAACAAAAGTTCAACAACTCAAATTATGCATTGGACAATCACACAACTTACAAAAATAACCAAGTCTTACATAGCATCTACTTTCATTCCCAATATTGCACTCATGCATAATCACATTCAACATAATAAGGTTTATTATCTCTAATACAAACAAAAGATAATATCATCCTAGTACATGTTAAATAACCAAGTGATGTAAATACCGAACGAGCTCCCGAGATAGTGTAATGTCTTCAAGACGATCCGATCTTCAAGTCGCAAAATGAAATCTACAAAAGAACAACATGTTTATTGGTAAGCTTCATACCTTAATAATTTCGTAAGGTTTATCAATTTACCGAGTCTTAAGTGATAAGCAACTTTATAAATCTATCGAGTCAGGCAACCGAACTTCAGAGATTGTTATTCGTTTGCTCTCTATTGACCCAAAGGTCATGCCTGTTACCAATATACGATGTTATTCCTAACCATCGATACAGTATATCTCTTCCCTACGGTGCTGCTCACACTAAGCTGACGAGAAAATGCATCAAGCATAAATCCCAGCCATCGTAGGGCCTGTAATCCATTCTTGGATTCTATCCACCTTACGGTGACTCACGATGCTTTAAAGAATCCATAACAAATGCAGGATCTCAGGCATCGGACCATTTTCTACCCTTAGCACAAGGCTAGGAAATCCTCATCTCGTCGTTTCTATCTTCCGCGTTTCCAATCATCGTTTCTCATGTTCAACAATCATTAGAAAGGTAATTATGAGCAGTTATTAATAAGAATTTAATATTACAAACTTACCAGACTGGATTGCAATTTTAAATGGATTCTAAGGACTACTCCGTTAATTTTCCTTTCCTTGATCGGTGGCACGATCGTAATCTACATCCACAAATCATTTCATTTCTCACATTAAATCACACAATCAATTCATTTTGTACATTTAAATCCTTTTAGGGAAATTTAAGAAATTACCCCTAACATTTCACTTTTATTCAATTTAGTCTCTAGACTTTAAATATGCAAAATAATCCTTCTCTTCCATAATCCATCCTAGCCGAATACTCAAGGCCTTCATACAAGTCGCTTAAATTTAATAATTTCACGCAAATCCATCCAATTTTATCATTCTAGCAATTTAATCCTTAAACCCTAAAATCATCAAAAATCAATTTATAAAATCAACAAATCTAACAACCAAGCTTCCAAAACTTTCATAAAGTTCCAAGAATAAGCATATGCATCAATGGTAAAATATTTAGCATTTGACAGATTCACAAATTAGTCCTTGGGTTAGCTAGATTAAGCTAATACGGACTCAAAAGCATAAAAATAACTAAAAACGGTTGAGAGTTACCTACTTAATTTAAGAACTCAAGCTTGGTCATTCTTCCTTCTTTCTCTCTAGGGTTTCGGCTATGGTGGACTAAAAATGAAGAAGATAACCCCTTTCTTTTGTTAAAAATTAGGTTATAATCTTTATTTATCTAATTACCACTTTACCTTTTCTTTATTTTAACTAATTTTCACATAAACTTGTCCATATTTGTCCACTTATTCTTCCTATGGTTTAATAACTCTAATGGTCCTCATCATTTATTTCCTTAAGCTATTAAGCACATTCTACTATTAGAATTCAACCTTTGACCCTTTTATAATTTAGTCCTTTTTATTTAATTAACCATTTAAAAGATAGAATTTTGTAACCGAAATTTAATACGATGAGAATGAAGTCATAATCATATAAATAAATAAATTAACGAATCGACTCGTCGGAGTTATGATCCCGAAATTACTGTTTCCGATACCATTGAAAACTAGACTGTTACAACTCTCCCCCATTAGGGAAATTTCATCCTGAATTTTCTTACAGTGAATAGGTTAGGGTACTGTGATCTCATCGAAGCCTCTGTCTCCAATGTAACTTCCTCAAGCTCGTGAGGATTCTATAGTAGCTTCACTAATAGTACTCTTTTATTTCGCAGCTCTTTTACATCGCGAGCCAAAATCTTAACCGCCTCTTCTGAATATGATAAATCTGGTTGAATCTCAACTTCCATTGGCGTAATTACATGAGAGGGATCTGATTTGTACCGCCTCAGCATCGAAATGTGAAACACATTATGAATCTTCTCTAATTTCGGTGGTAAGGCCAACTTATAAGCTACAGGTCCTACCCGTTTAATTATTTCATATAGCCCGATAAACCGTGGACTCAATTTTCCTTTTCTGCCAAACTGTAGCACCTTTTTCCAGGGTAAAACTCTCAGAAAAACTCGATCTCCCAGTATAAACTATATATCCTTTCTTTTGAGATCCGCGTACGACTTCTATCAGTCAAACGCTGCTTTCAAACAATCCTGAATTACCCATACTTTATCCTCAGCCTCATGAACTAAATCTGTTCCAACAAACTTGGTTTCGCTCAACTCCGACCAATACAAAGGTGTTTTGCATTTCCTACCATATAAGGCTTCAAATGGTGCCATTTTAATGCTAGACTGATAACTGTTATTATACGCAAACTCTACCAGTGACAAATATTTCTCTCAGCTTTCCTCAAACTCAAGTATACAGCACCGTAGCATATCTTCAAAAGTCTGAATCACTCGTTCAGACTGGCCATCCGTTTACGTATGATATGTAGTGCTAAAATTCAGTCTAGTTCCTAATGCTTCATACAACTTACCCCGAAACCTCGAGGTAAAACGTGGATCTCTGTTAGAGATAATAGACATTGGTACTTCGTGTAGCCGTACAATCTCGGACACATATAACTCAACTAATCTCTCAAGCGGGTAGTCCACCTGAATAGGGATAAAGTGAGTCGACTTTGTCAATCTGTTAACAACTACCCAAATTGAATCTTTCTTTTTAGAGGTTACCGAAAGTCCTGTGATAAAATCTATAGTAACTCATTCCCGTTTTCACTCCGAAATAGTAATAGGCTGTAGTAATCCAGATGGTACTTGATGTTCAGCTTTAACTTGCTGGCACACCAGACTTTTAGTCACAAACTCAGTGATTTCTCGTTTCATGGCTGGTCACCAATACATTCTCTTCAGATCGTTATACATTTTCACACTCCCGGATGAATAGAATAAGTGCTACTGTGAGCTTCCATCATCTTGTCTTAAATCTGAATCATTCGGAACACATACTCTGCCCTTGAAATACAACATTCCCTCAACATCTACTGTAAACCCTGTAGTGGCATCACTTTGCATCTACTCTCTTTTAGCTATGAGCTTTGGATCTTTCCTCTAAGATTCTTGAATTCGTTGTAAAAATAATGGTCTCATCCTAAGCTCTGCGGTAATAGAACCATCACATTCCAATGACAGGTGAGCATTCATTGCCCTCAAAGCAAACATTGACTTCTGACTCAGGGCATCAGCTACAACATTAGCCTTCTCCAGATGGTAGTCAATCACAAGGTCGTAATCTTTTAACAGCTCCAACCATCGGTGCTGTCATAAATTTAACTCCTTCTGTGTTATTAGATACCTCAAACTCTTATGGTTAGTGAAAACATGGCATCCCTCCCCGTAAAGGTAGTGACACCAAATCTTTAACACAAAGACTATAGCAGCTAGCTCCAGATCATGAGTTGGATAATTCTTTTCGTGCGGTTTTAACTGTCGAGAAGCATAAGCTATTACTTTCCCATCTTGCATCAAAATATATTCCAATCCACTCAAAGATGCAGCACTATAAATGACGAACTCTTTTTCCGACTCTGGCTACGTTAGGACCGAATCTTCAATTAGTAACCTTTTCAACTGATCAAAGCTTTGTTGGCACTTTTCAGACCAAACAAACTGAATATTTTTCTGTAACAGCGTCATCCTCGACAAGGATATGATGGAAAAGTCCTTCACGAATCGACGATAATAACCTGCTAACCCCAAAAAACTATGTACCTCGAAAACATTCTTTGGTATCTTACAATCAAGGATAGATGATACCTTACTTGGATCAACCTGGATTCCCTCGGACGATACCACATGACTTAGGAAACCCACTTCCCGCAACCAGAACTCACACTTGCTAAACTTCGCATACAACTGTTTCTCTCACAAGATTTGTAACACTCCTCTCAAATGCTGAGTATGTTTCGATTTAGTCTTAAAGTAGATCAATATGTCATCAATAAACACAACCACAAACCTGTCCAACTGAGGCTGAAATACTCTATTCATCAAGTCCATAAATATTACGGGAGCGTTAGTCAAACCAAACGGCATAACCAAAAACTCATAATAACCGTACCGAGTTCTGAATGTCGTTTTCATTATATTACAATCCTCCACTTGCATTTGGTAGTATCCTGATCGAAGGTCTATTTTAGAGAATACGGTTGCACCCTTTAGCTGATCAAAAAACTCATCGATCAGAGGCAACGGGTACTTGTTTTTTATAATCACCTTGTTTAGCTGCCTATAATCTATACGGGCGCACCCTAAGGTGATACATTGGGTCGTATGAACTCTCTGTCTAACAATTCTTGCAGCTGAGCTTTTAACTCTTTCAATTCTGTTGTTGCCATTCAATACGGTAGAATTAAGATCGAAGCAATACCAGGTAGTAAATCAATATCGAACTCTACCTTTTTGACTGACGACAAGCTCGGTAACTCTTCTGGAAACACATTTGTATACTCTTCAACAATCGGTACTTGATTCAACTCTGTGCCCGAACCTTATGTGTCAAGTATGTATGCTAGGAATACTTTACAGCTTCTATGAACCATCTTCTGTGCTGATATAGCCGATATTATCCTGGTTTCACTATTCAATCTGTCAGACTTCACTGTAATTACTTCACCTGTCGAATATTTCAAACTAATCCGTCTTTGCTTGCAATTTACTATTACATCGTGCTCGGATAACTAATCCATAGCCAAGATCATGTCAAATTCGATGAATGGAAATAGCATTAGATCAGTAGAAAATTCACAGCCTTGGACTTTCAGTGGACATTTACGACATATCAAATTAATAATGACACTATGACTCAACGGGTTTGTGACTTACACATCAAATTCAGTCGACTCTACTGACAATTTCTTATCAATTGCTAATGCAGTGCATATGTATGAATGAGTCGAGCCGGGATCAATCAGAGCACACATAATATCATTAAAAAGGTAAAATATACCTATCATAACATCAGGTGTAGTAGCCTCTTCTCTAGCTCTGATGGCATATAGCCGTGCAAGTGCCCATACCTCTAATAGTGCTCGATTTCCTCTTGTACTGCTACTCTATCCCGGGCATTTACCTTTTGGTGGTGAAATAGGGGTTTTCACACTCTGATTTTCTTTCACCTCCAATGTCATCGGGTCATTTCGCGTGAAATGGTCTGTACCCCACATCGATAACAAGCCTCTTTTATCTTTCGACACTCACTCGTATGGTATTTTTCACAATGATCACATGATGGGTTTGGCACATTTCGAACACTGGCTACACTGGCTGCAAGACGGTTCTGGAATTTAGACTCCTGTAGTCCCGATCTACTCCTACTCAAAAACCCAGAAGAAACTGCTCCACGAGTTGTATTTTCTCTAAATTTCTTCGGTGAAGGCATAAAAATAGTTCTGGTGATGCTCTTTCTTTCAGATTCTCGAAAGCTCTTCTCTTTTTGCCTCTTGTTGTGGTAAATTTCTTCTATCTTTTGAGCTCTATCTGCAAGAACCACAAATGGTCACAGCTCGGACCCTCCTACCATCATCTTGATTTCTTCATTCAGCCCATCTTCGAAAAGGACGTACATTGTCTCATCTGTCGGTACAATTTCCCGGGCATACTTACTGAGTTGTACAAATTCTCGTTCATATTCTGCCACTATTTTGTTCCCCTGTCTCAATTCTAGAAACTCTTTCTTCCTCTTATCCAGGTACCTTTTGCTGACATATTTCTTTCTAAATTCTACTTGGAAAAATTCTCAGGTAACTTCATTTTCAAGCATCACTACTAAAATCGTCGTATACCAAATGTAGGCCTCGTCCTTCAACAACGAAGCTGCACAACTCAGGTAGTCTTCTAGAGAACAAGTCATCTCGTTCAAGACTTTTAGTATGTTTTCTAACCAGTATTCAACTCTGAGAGGGTCGTCTTCTATATTTTCTCGACATTCTTCTGCACCATATTTTCTAACCCTGTCTGTCAGAATACGACGTCTCTATTCCACTACTGGAGGAGGTGGAGGCATAGCGGGAGGTACTACGGGTCGAGTGGTAGATTGTGCAATAAGAGGTGGAGGAGGTGGTGTCATCGGGTTGTTCCTCATGAACTCCGAGAACCACTGGCCATCAGTCCGAAAAATATATTCTTTGCTTCGTTTTCTGTCATCGATAATATCGGCGTCCTATGACTAGCTCCAGAATCATTAGTCGGGATATTATTGTTCACTTCATTAGTTTCCTCTCATTCTAAGTCAGACATCTCGCGTTTATTTATAGGAACTATGATTAGATCGGATGCATCTATATCACACTATCATAGGTTCATTTGGCATATACTTCTAAAACATAAAACGCTATCATTATAGTCCAAGAAACGACTAAATCGAAATCTCTGATACCATTAAATGTAACACCCAAAAACCCGAACACCGTCGCCAGTTAGGAATTATGGTATTTTACTGTCCATTTTTCACTGTTTCATCTTTAACACCATATTATTCAACTTTATTTATTAAAGTTATCACTTCACACACACACACACACATATATATCACCATAAACATAAACACAATTTAATAAGAGTAAAAATGACATTTCTAACATTGTAGGAGATTTCTACCAATACCTGATGATCAAGTATCGGTAGTAGTTGAGCTAGTAAATAATTCAGAAATTGTGCAGATTTCTACCGATACCTTTACTAGTTCTATTGATACAAGTCATGCAACTAACGGTACTAAAAACTCCAAAGAGCTATAATTCTCACCCTACAACTTCTACCGATACAAGCATACAATTTACTGATACATCAATAGACATAACTACCGATACTTGCAATCCAACTACCGATACAACTCAAGTCAGTGTACAACCTCTCTCCTACCCTGTACTTCTACCAATACATGTGAAAATTCTACCGAAACAAGTATGCAGGATTTCGAGAACTATGTCAAAACAAAAGTTGAACAACTCAAATTATGCATTAGGTCATCACACAACTTACAAGAATAACCAAGTCTTTACATAGCATCTAAATTCATTCCCAATATTGCACTCATGTATAATCACATTCAACATAATAAGGTTTATCATCTCTAATACAAACAAAAGATAATATCATCCTAGTACATGCCAAATAACCAAGTGATGTAAATATTATCGAACGAGCTCCCGAGATAGTGTAATGTCTTCAAGACGATCTGATCTTCAAGTCGCAAAATGAAATCTACAAAACAACAAGTTCACTGGTAAGTTCCATAGCTTAATAAGTTCGCAAGGTTCATCAATTTACAGAGTCTTAAATGATAAGCAATTTTATAAATCTGTCGAGTCAGGCAACCAAACTTCAACTATCGTTATTTGTTTACTCCCTATTGACTCAAAAGTCATGTTGTGTATTTACTCCCTATTGACCCAGAGGTCATGCCTATTACCAATATACGATGTTATTCCTAACCATAGATACGGTATATTTCTTTCCTTCGATGTTGCTCACACTAAGCTGACGAAAAAATGCATTAAACATAAATCTCATCCATCGTAGGGCCTGTAATCCATTCTTGGATTCTATTCACCTTACGGTGACTCAAGATGCTGTAGAGAATCCACAACAAATGTAGGATCTCAGGCATCGAACCATTTTCTATCCTTGGCACAAGGCCGGGAAATCCTAATCTCGTCGTTTCTATCTTCCACGTTTCCAATCATCGTTTCTCATGTTCAACAATCATTAGAAAGGTAATTACGAGCAGTTATTAATAAGAATTTAACATTATGAACTTACCGGATTGGATTGCAGTTATGAATGGATTCTAGGGACTACTCTACTAATTTTTCTTTTCCTCGATCGGTGGCACGGTCGTAGTCTACATCCATAAATCATTCTATTTCTCACGTTAATATCACATGATCAATTCATTTTGTACATTTAAATCTTTTTGGGGAAATTTATGAAATTACCCCTAACATTTTACTTTTATTCAATTTAGTCTCTAGACTTTAAATATGCAAAATAATCCTTCTCTTCCACAATCCATCCTAGCCAAATACTCAAGGCCTTCATACAAGCCCCTTAAATTTAATAATTTCACGTAAATGCATCCAATTTTATCATTCTAGCAATTTAATCCTTAAACCCTAAAATAATAAAAAATTAACAAATCTAACAACCAAGCTTCCAAAACTTTCATAAACTTCAAAGAATAAGCATATTCATCAATGGTAAAATATTTAACATTTGAAAGATTCACAAATTAGTCCTTGGGTTAGCTAGATTAAGCTAATACAGACTCAAAAATATAAAAATCACTAAAAACGATTGATATTTACCTACTCAATTTAAGAACTCAAGCTTGGCCATTCTTCTTTATTTTATATTTAGGGTTTCGGCTATGGTGGACTAAAAATAAAGAAGATAACCGCTTTCTTTTGTTAAAAATTAGGTTATAATCTTTATTTATCTAATTACCACTTTACCTTTTCTTTATTTTAACTAATTTTCACATAAACTTGTCCATATTTGTCCACTTATTCTTCCTATGGTTTAATAACTCTAATGGTCCTCATCATTTGCTTCCTTAAGCTATTAAGCACATTCTACTATTAGAATTCAACCTTTGACCCTTTTACAATTTAGTCCTTTTTATTTAATTAACCATTCAAACGATAGAATTTTGTAATCGAAATTTAATATGATGAGAAAGAATTCATATTCATATAAATAAATAAGTTAACTAATCGAATAGTCGGAGTTGTGATCTCAAAATCACTGTTTTCGACACCACTGAAAATCGAGCTGTTACATTACCTTTTTTAAATCCATAAGTAGTCTTGAAAATTTGACATGTGTATATTGTCAATGAATTTTTAAACTTCATAGCAAGGTTAAATGTTGACAAATATCCTATAGGGGTATAGTAAAATATTAAAAAAAGAATATTTAAAAAACAGATAGACACATGTAAATTTTTCAAGGCTACTTGTGAAATAAAAAGAAATACACGGCTAGTGTACCAAATATTCAACCTTATATATTTTTATTTTTAAATATCAATTAAAGAAACTTATCAATATTTTAAAAGGTAAACTATTATATTAGTCACTAAGCTATGGATAAGTTTTCGTTTTGGTCACTTAAGTAAAAAACGTTACAATTTGACCACTAAATTATTCAAAAGTTTTCCCTTAAATCATCGAGTTGTTAAAATTGATATGGCTTTCTTTGTCTACATTGTCTGCACCAAGCGAAAACTTACTTTACTATTCTCTTCTATAGTTCATTTTTTTTATGAAATAGTTCTAGACGTCATGAATCTACGAACCAAAATTCAAATAGCTTTTTTTTTTCTAATCTTTGACACTGATCGTCGGATTGACTTGGATCTAAGTTATATTCTTCTACTCGTCAATGGGTATGTTGGATCTGATGCCTTATGAGTAGTACATTTGTTTGTAAATTTGTAATTTTTTCGAACAAATTGGTTAATAAAATGATTCATGTATTACATTAATATTATTTATATAATGTCCTCATGTGGTTTTTGCATTCAAAGCAAAATAGAAGCAAATATTAACTCAACGGTGTTTAATGTTTAAACTAATACTAAGCGGTATTATATGGTCAAATCGTAATAAGGAAAGATAAGTTATATTAGTAGATGAACCTAAACATATCCTTAGTCTAATTGAAAATGAGCAAACCGATTGAAAAACTAATGTGTCTGCATTGCCTTAGGCATCAAAGCGGATGACTTCCAAAAGATAGAGACATAGATATGACTGACTGGATTAACAATACATCAGACTGGACCCAAGCAGAATAGATCATGAATCCGTTTATGGATTTATTCACTTGTGACGTTCATAATGGTGCATACCTTAATCCTGAGTGGATGATGAACTATTTATATGTGACTCGTATACTTTGATGTAAGTAAAAGCTTGAGTTCAAATAGATAAGGAACCAAAAGCTTATACATTGGATATATGACTTCTGCAATATGTAGCACCATTTATAATAGTGGAATTCATAGCCCAAGAGATGGAAAAATGATATCCTTTAATTGGCATTAAATGATAGATGAAAAGTGAACATGGTTACAAGTTGTTTGTCTTTGTGATAAATGACTTAATTACTATTTGATAATAATTGACTTTTCATGAAGAAAGATGTAATGATTCCTATGAAATAAAATAGGATTGTTGAAGCCCAATTTGTTCGGGCCCAACTCAAAACCCAAACAAAAAAGAATAAAATTTTAAATTAAAGTTTTATTTAATTTAAATTTCCATTACAAACCCAAACCAAAATCCTAAAATACCCAATGACCCAATTACACCCTAGCCCACTCAAACTAGGCCCAAACAGCCTAAAATGTTAAAAAAATCAAAAACCCTAAATGATCTAGGTTCCCTCGATGTCGTTCCTCTCCTTGGTCACTCCTTGGCCACGTCGACGCCACGTCAGTGGGCACACAGACCAAGGCACCCACTCCTCCAGGCTTGACCTTTCTCCTGCCATTATCTACCATCGTCGAAGGAAGCCTTGCCACCACCGCTGTGTAACCTGCAAAGAACAAAGAGAAGATAGAGACAAGAAGATAATAATACATGTAATATTAAAGGGCTATAAAAACCCCAACAATTTCTCTTGTAGTTTACACAGAGAAAATAAAAAAAAAACTGATTTAAGAAGTTCAACGGATTATTCGTGCAAGGTATATTAGCATTTATATATATATATATATATATATATATATATATATATATATAATATTTATTTTCCTTATTTTCGAAAATAGTTACATATGTAATATATATATATTTCCTATTTTATTTTATATTTTTCTTATATTTTCAAAAATAAAATAAAAATAAATAAGTAAAAACAAAATAAAAAAGGGTTTAAAATCCTAAATACAAAATATATTTCGAAAATAAAAGAAAAATCATTTTTTAAACCTTTTTAAAATTTAGGGGCTAGATCTTGATAGATCTAGACCCGATCGGCGGGCGGGTGACAGTCCGGTAATCAAAACATGGCCGGCTCCCCATGGCAAGTTGAGAGAATTTTTTTTTGAGAGAAAATCTGTTTTTTTAAGAGGGAGTGAAAATTGAGATTTTTGGGTGAAAATGTGTCTTAAATAGACACCCAAAACGACGTAGTTTTGGGGTATGAAGTTTGACCCTCAAAACAACGTCGTTTTGGGTCTTAACCCATGACCCAATCAAAATCCGGTAGGGTCCGCGTGTTTTTGAAAAATAGGTAAATTGCCTCTTTGGTCCTTCCGTATTTTTATTTTTTTCAATTTAGTCCTTTTTTCTATTTTTAATTATTTTAATTTCGCTCAATAATTTTAAATGATTTTAATTTAGTCCATTGACTTTGGGAAGCATAGAAAGTTGCCACGTGTTAATATTTTTGGGTTTATTGCCTACGAAACCCTTGTTTTATTTTAAAATTATGTTTTAGCCTCCCAAAATATCCAAAAATTTAAATTTAACCCTCGATCATTCTAAAAATTACATTTTGGCCCTAAACTTTCTAAAAATTACATTTTAACCCTCGATCATTCTAAAAATTACATTTTGGCCCTAAACTTTCTAAAATTTAAATTTTGATTTTGACCCATTTTTCCTTATTTTCACATTTTTACCCCAAAACTTTCATTTTTATTTTAATTTAATCCTTTATTTTTTATTTCTTCTAGAATTAACCCTTTAAACTTTATTTTGTTTCAAAATTGGCCCTTTCTTTTTACCCTATTTTTAAATTAATCATTCCCTTTAAAGTAAATGATTTCAAAAATAAGGAAATGTTCGTTACTCAAGGAATTTGATGAAATTGTGTCCCAACTCACAGGATGTGATTTTGTTTGCGAACTTCTGTGACCGAACATCACATTTTAAAATAAAAAACACATACTTTTTTAGTAAATCAAAAAATGTTCTTCATTCTCGAGTATCCAAAAGATCATGTCCCTAACTTTTGGGGTATGACTTGATTTTCAATTTTCTTGAGAAAAAGATTATTTATTTGTGAAATTTAATTTTTAGATAACACCTAACATATAATTTCTATTCTTAAACAAATTTATGTTGGACTATATCTTAAAATTTTCTTCACCGTTCGATAAATGGTTTTTATTTTTTCGAGGGCTCAAAATATCGTGCCTTAAGTTACGGGGTATGATTTTTCTCAACGAACTAGGAATAAAAGACCTTTTTTTCGTGGGATTCCAATTTTCAAAAAAAATCATCAAATTGTTTCTGTTTATTAATTCAAGGATCGTGCTTCAAATTTTCCTCGACTTTTCAAATTTTTACATTAAGACTAGAAAAAATCGACTAAGTGCCAGTTTTGGGCGTATAAGGGTGCTAATCCTTCCTTACATGTAATCGACTCCAAAACCTTTTTTTGGATTTTGAAAACTAAAATGTTTGTTAAAACGGATTTAAAGTGTTTTAAGGTGCTCCAATCACACCAAATAAAAAAGATTAGTGGCAACTCCATATTTCTATTTTAAAAATATTTTCGAGATATTTTCAAAAAACAAACGTTTTGACAAGGATCATATTGAGAGAACAGATTTATCCCAATGAGATTAAGAGATATTCTTTGAGGATAACACACTTATGACAAGATTATTGGACGATCACTAATCGAGTTACTTTCGTAATGATATGTCATTAAGGAAAGCTCAGTCATAATATTATAGTGGAATGACTTTGTAATTAAATGAATTTATAATTAATAGGAGAAAAACTAAAACTTAATTATAAATCATTTAAGTCATAATCGCATGTGTCCAATCGATCTCTCCACTAGCTCATTGAAATCATAAATGTACTGCATGTTGAATAAAATGTACATAAATGGATAGAAATGGTAAAGTTAGAGAAATGACAAACATTCGAAAATTAATGTGGTTTTCTCACTAAGTATGAAAATGACTTGAGAATTAATTCATGGTTTTTCGAATTATTATTTAATTATTTAATTAAATAATTATAATTCGAAAATAGATTTAAATTAATTGGTCATTATGAATCCTTTGAATGTATAAATATTAAATACATTTTTTTCATAAATTCTTTTATGGTAAAGTTGTGATGATTTTAACGGAATCAAAATAAGGTTGAGAAAATTATTTAATTGAAAAATTAGTTTATGATGTTTATTTTGGAAAATAGAAAAATATGTATTGAGTTGGATTGAATTATATAGTGTTGGCTTAAAAGTTCAGGAATTACTTATAATTGGACTCGATATAGGAGAGACCCAAAAGCCCCTCATGTTAATACATGGGACGACAAACCCTAGTATATTTAACTAGAGTTGTCGCCCTCTCTCTCTCCTAGTTCAACTAGGAAGTTATTTTTCTATTAAATAAATTTCTAATAATTCAACAAGAGTTTCACTTTTTCTCCTAATAAATAGATGATATCGATAGAGATAAAAATCTAAAAAGTTTTACACAACTTTGAGATATTGTTATTTTGCCCGAAAATAGTGAGAATTTATTTCTAGGTACGAATTCTATTTTCCGGAATAACAAGTCTATCGGTTTCTACTAGAGAGAGATTTGTTTTCCACTGAAAGTAAAGTAAATAATTTTCGGTTCAATGTTTGATTCGTTTGAACCCAAACTTGAAGCAGTTCGTGGTATAAGAATAGCAGAGAAGATCGTTCGGTTGAAAGCCGGGAACGATAAGGATCCTTCTAATTAGGGGTGAGCGTTCGATTGAATCGAATCGAATGAAAAAATTTCGAGTTAATCGAGTTGACGAATCCTATTTTATCATCCTAACTCGATTTGAAATTTTCTCGAATTGAGTCGATTGTGATGGAATTCGAATTGAATCGAATCGAATATATTTGTTCGAGTTAAATTTTAAAAAATAACTTTAGGTCATTGTAACTACTGTCACCCACCGTAATCAAATTTGTTGACCGTAATCAAATTTGTTATTAACTTTTATCATCTCATAATTTATTAATCTTTGATATATGGTTAGCTTCTTTGCTTGCTTAGTTGCTTCAATTATTTTCTAATTCTTGTCACTATATATTTTGAAATTAAAAAATATATTAAATATAAAAATATGATTTTTTAATAAAAATTATTTAAAGATAAAATATGAAATTTATACCAACATAAAATTTTAACACGAATATTTTATGACATCATTAATAATTAAATTTTAATATAAATATTTAGTATGATTAAATAATTCAATAATATAAATAGTACAAAATGTAAATTTTAATTTAATAATATAAATAGTAGATATAAATAAAATTATTACTATTTAGGTTTAGGGATTTTTTTTGGATGATTTTAATTTTTTTTATTTGGGGAGTAAAAGGTGAGAAGTAAAAGTTTAGGGAAAAATAAAAAAAAATGGGTTTTAGGGAGTAAGATTTTGAGGAAGAATAAATAGGGGAGTAAAATTTTGAAGGAAAAATATTTTAAAAAAATTGATGGGGAAATGGGTTTAGGGTAAATGAGGGGTGGAATGAGAAAGAAGTAAAAGTTTTGGGGGAAAATAAAAAGTTTTGAGGGTTTTTGGGGAAAGTAAAATATTTCAAAAAAATTGGAGGGAAATGAGTTTGGGGTAGATTGGTGGTGGGCTGAGAGGTAGAGCTGATCGTGGGTCGGGTTGGGTTCAGGCCGGGCTTCAACAAAATTTTAGGCCCAATTGCTAGCCCGGGGCCGGCCCGAAAAATGAGGTTAAAATTTTGTTCAAGCTTGACCCGAATTATAAAAATCAAGCCCGACCCGAACCGATCCATATTAATTTTTTTAAAATTATTTTATTATATACAACAAATTAAAAAAAATTTAATATATCAAATAAACTTAAAAACATTAAAACAAACATTAAAAAATAAACAAATTTAAAATACATTAAAAATTCTTTATATTTAGATAGTTGCAAATAAAGTAGTAGAAAAATTAACAATAAAACATAACTTCTACAATATTCAAATAATATTAAAAAAATAGCGAAATAATAGTAAAAACGCATAAAAATAAGATCCAAACAACCAAAATAACTACCAAAACAGCAGCAAAAATAACAACAAAACAACAAAAATAGCAACAAAAACAGCAACAAAAATAATAACAAAAATAGCAACAAAAATAACAGCATCAAAACAGTAAAAAAAAGCAACAAAATAGTAATCAAAACAGTAAAAAATACTAATACAGCAAAAGACAACAACCGAAACATTAAAATAACAGTACCAAAATAACAATATAATTTTTTATTAAAAATGGTTAGTTTATTCGGGTCGAGTTGGGCCGGGCTCGAGTAACAAAACTCTTATCCGAGGCCTAGCCTATTTAGAAAATGGGCCTCACTTTTTGTCCAAGCCCAATTTTCGGGCCTATATTTTTGTCCAAACCCTCCCATTTTGCGGGCGGGCCTTCGGGTCGGGTCGGGTGGCCCGGCCCATTATTAGGTCTAATGAGAGGAGAGTAAAAGTTTTGGGGGAAAGTGGGAAGAAGTAAAAGTTTTAGTGGAAAAGTAAAAATGTATGGAGATTTGAGGTAAAACTGTAAAATATTATAATTTAATATTCGGTTTATTTGAATATTCGAGTTATTAAAATTCAAAAACTCAACTCGATTCAAACTCGAAATTCAAAAAAAATTCGAGTTGACTCGAATAACTCGATTAACTCGAACAACTCGATTCGTTTAACTTGAAATTCGAAGTTTTTTCAATTTTTTTGAGTCAGATCGAATTTTGCTCACCCCTACTTCTAATCGAAAACACATGTGCGACTTCAAGTAAAGTTTATTGATATAAATATCACAAATTGAATCGGTTTTCAAAATTTTAATTTTTTGTTGTGCAAGAAAACTATTTTTGAATCGAATTTTTTCCAACAGAATATTGATCCACCATACCGATTGTCAAATTATCTTTTAGAGCTCACTGGTGGAACTTTAAAAAAAACTTGGCATAATGATAAAATTAACCCCTAACGTTTGGGTGTTCGATCACTGTCCCTTAAAATTTTTTTTTGGCTCACTTTCATACATAAGCTTTTTTTGTCAAATTGGTCATTTTTTAACGGTCTTGCTGACGTGGTCATTAGTTGACTAAAGATGCTGATGTGGCAAATTTTTTTCCACCTAGGCAAGTCCACATATGCAGCTGCTAACGTAGCACTATTTTGTCTTATATGCCACGTCAGCAAATGATTTTAAAATTATTAAAATTATTTTTTTAAATATAAAATTATTAAAATTATTAAATAATTTTAATTTTCAATTTCATCTTCTTCCCCATTATTTCTTTCCCAATTTCATCTTCTTCTCCATTTTTCCATCTAACACCACTTCTTCTTCCCCATTTTTCCATCTAACACATTTTAAGTTCCCAAATTTGTACCAAATTTTGAACCAAACCATGGCTACTTCTCCACTTGGATTCTGAACCAAACCATGGCTTCTTCTTCTTCCATCACTCTCCCAACCCTTAAAGGTTCTCTATTTTAATCTCATAACCATGGCTACTTCTCCATTTGGATTCTGAATCAAACTATGGCTTCTTCTTCTTCCATCACTCTCTCACTTCAAGGTTCTCTATTTCAATCTTATTTCTTTGGAGAAAGCCCCATCACTCATCGTCCTTATAAACCATTTTCTTGGCTGCCAAATAGCCTAAAAAAGCTTTTTATGTCAAGTTTGATCTATTTGAAATCTTGGGAGGTCGGGTTTCTCGGTGGTGAAAAGGGATTGAAAAAGTTCATCGAGGAAAACCTACCACCGGCAAAGCAATCAGTTTCTCATCTTATTTTTATGGATTATTTGGTAGTGTTTATATGTTTGGTTGCTTAGAAAATGCTAGGAAATGGAAGAATAAGAACAAGGAAAAGAGTAACTAAACTCGCACTTGAAAATCTGTTATTCATTGCTTCCATTGCTTCTTTCTTGTTTTCTCATGTTATTTTTATAGATTATTTTGTACACTTTATGTGTTTGGTTGCTTGGAAACTGTTGGGAAATGGAAGAAAAGTTTTTTCTTTTAATCAATTTTGCCCAGAACAGATTGGAGTTCATCGTGGAGCAACCCACCGGAACAACTCCGGTAAACAACCACCAAAGAAGGAAAAAAAGGGAAGGGCAAGGGGAACAGACAGAAAAACCCAAAAAAATTTAGAAGAACGAGATGATGATGATTGTTAGCTCAATGATGATTGCTAGCTCGATGGATCAACTCGATAATGACGGTAACGAACGTTGAATCGACCTTTTAGAAGTTGTGGTGAAAGCAATTTAATTTTGCAGCAAAGGATACAAGGATTTATAGGGGTTCGGCCCCAAATGCCTACTCCACTACCTTAGCTTTCCACAACTAAAGATTTTCCAAATCCACTAGATTTGTATAACCTTTGAGGATAAGGTTTAACCTTACAATCTCTCTTAAGACTTATACCCCAAAATCTTAAGATAGAACTCTCTTAAGGTTTCTACCCAAACCTTAAGTATCAACCCTCTCTCAAAGAGAAACAAACAAGCAAACAAAGAAACAATCCTTACAAGATTAGGATGTTTGCCAATTAAGCACAAATACAAAGAAGAACACTTGAGCTAAATGAATACAATGAAAGCTCACAAGTGTTTACAAGAAAAGGTATGAAAAAATAAAGCTCTTGGTTGTTTTGATTGATCTTTAGGCTTTGCACATTGCTCTTCTTGATGCTAGACCTTTGGAAGATGATGTTTATACCCTCTACGTGAATTCCAACCGTTATGGTTGTTGGAAAAATAATGTAGCCGTTGCAGCCATAAAAACCAGTATTAAATGCAGTTTGCAGCTTAATTGTTCCGGTAGAAGTATACTTGTATCGGTAGAACTGTAGTTGTATCAATAAAAGAGGAGTTCTACAAGTAGAAGTCCCAGGGTAGACGACTTTACAAAATATTACCGTTAGAGTCGTTGTATCGGTAGATGCTTCATTGTATTGGTAGAACTTTGAGGGTTTCATTTTGTATCATTAGAACCCATCAAAATATCAATTGAAGTGCAGGGGAGGATGAATTTTAGCTACTGACTTGACTTGTTTCGGTAGAAGTCTTCAAGGTATCGGTAGAACTGTAGTTGTATCGGTAGAAGTGGAGTTCTATCGGTAGAAGTCTCACTAGAGTCTTTTCCACTTAGCTTTTATTCAAAAACACTTTAATTTGTTATATCAAAACATATTATCCAATAAGGCTTAGTTTAACAATCTCCCCCTTTTTGATATAACAAAACATTTTGTAAATTTGTTTTTGAGTAGATTTCTCCCCCTTATAAAAGTCATTTTGAAATTAAGCTCCCCCTATATAAAAATCATTTTCAATTTAAGGCATAAAGATTTGGAGCATAAATTTTCAATAAGCTCAAATTTGACATTCATTTTTCCTTACAAAAATTGGTCACTAATCTAAGCAATCAATCAACCATAAAATTTACCTTTCTCTTCTCCCCCTTTTGTTATATAAAAAAAACAAATAAAACTTAAGAGGAAAAGAAAATGGTTAGTTCAAATATAGATATTAAATATAAAGAATTAATGAACTACCATACCAATCAACATTAAGGTGCAATCACATAGAATTTGCATTTATTTACCTTGAAGCAATGCACCTTACCTACAAACATAAAATTAAGTTTTTGGTACCCAATGTCTTTTGGGTCCATAATCATTAGTTTTCAAAATCTTAGTCCCTTTAGGTAATCATTTTGAAAGAGCTTCCTTGTCTTGAGTAGTATTAAGTCCTTTAGGGACCTATACACTCTTAACAAGTTTTCCCTTGTAAAATCTTGAGGGACCTCTATGTTAATAGAAATTAAAGCTATTTTTAACAAAGTTTTGTTTTTAACTTTCTCCTTTTTCAAAAGCTTTGTTAGAGTGAGCTTTTTCACTCTTAAGCAACTCAAGTTGCTTTTGATGATCCTTATGAACTTTTGAAAGTAAATTATACAAGTCTAAATTTTTCTTTTCAAAATCATTAATGATTTCTTGCATTTTGTTTACTTTCTCTTCAAGTTCATAATTGATTTTGGAAAGTAAGTCATTTTCATTTTTCAATTTTGAAACACTTTTATTGTGTTTTGACATCATGACTTTTAATTCCAAAATCAATTCATCATAGGCTTGTTGCAACTCATCAAAAGAATAATCATTTAAAGTAGATGAGTTAGAAGTTACCATAAGATCATCGATGGCCATAAAGACTAATTTGGCTTCTTCATCAGATGAGTCTTCATTACTCCAATCAACATAAGTCTTTTGTTTGCTAGACCCGTTCTTTTTAAATTTAGGACAATCATACTTGATGTGTCCCAGTTTCTTGCACTCATAACAAATAATGAGATCTTTATCCTTGGTTGATTTAAGTTTGAGTCCTTCCTTCTTTCGAAATTCTCTTCCTTTGTTGAACTTCATGAATCTCTTGAATCTTCTAGCAAGCCTTTTCATCTCTTCATCTTCATCCACCTCTTCACTTGATTCACTTTCTTCAATGGTGGTGGATTTAAGAGCTCTACCAACATTCTTCTTCATAAGTCTTTCTTCTTCACTCATTTTGTTAAGCTTCATCTCATATGTAAGCAAAGAACAACGAGCTCATCAAGGGAGAGTGAGTTGAGATCCTTTAATTCTTCTAATGCCGTCACCTTTGGTTCCCAAGATGTTGGGAGACTATTCAACATCTTTTTCACTATCTCCTTGTTGGGATAAACCTTCCCAAGGGGCTTTGAGGCCATTAATGATTTGGTGAATTGATCGGACATCTCTTTGATTCCTTCTTTCGATTTTGATTTAAATAATTCATAGTCAAGGGTGAGAATACTTAGCTTTGATTCCTTGACTCTATTCGTTCCTTCATGGGTGACCTCAAGCTTGTCTCATATTTATTTGGCATCGTTGCACCAGGAGACTCTATTGTACTTATTTTCACCAAGAGCACAAAATAGAGTGTGCTTAGCTTTTGCATTAAGTTGCACCTTCTTGATGTCATTTGCATCCCATTCATTCTCCTCCTTTGGAACACTAACGCCTTCAACTATCTTCATTGGAATGAATGGCCCGTTTGTGATTATCCTCCACACTTCATAATCGTTGGCTAGGATAAATAATTTTATTCTTGTTCTCCAATAAAAATAGTTGGTGCCATTGAATAGAGGAGGTCTTACAGTGGAAAATCCTTCTCTCATGAATGTTGACCCGGAAGTTGATGTCATTGATGTTGGAAGACTTGTTGATTGTTTGAGCTTCTTCGAAGATCTTGTCTTAGTTGTTAAACCGTCTCTAGAGTTCTAGCTCTGACACCATTTGTTAGCTCGATGGATCAACTCGATAATGATGGTAACGGAGGTTGAATCGACCTTTTAGAAGTTGTGGTGAAAGCAATTTAATTTTGCGACAAAGGACACAAGGATTTATAGTGGTTCGGCCCCAAATGCGTACTCCACTATTTTAGCTTTCCACAACTAAGGATTTTCCCAAATCCATTAGATTTGTATAGCCTTTGAGGATAAGGTTTAACCTTACAATCTTTCTTAAGACTTGTACCCCAAAATCTTAAGATAGAACTCTCTTAAGGTTTCTACTCAAACCTTAAGTATCAACCCTCTCTCAAAGAGAAACAAAAAAGCAAACAAAGAAACAATCCTTACAATATTAGGATGTTTGCCAATTAAGCACAAATATAAAGAAGAACACTTGAGCTAAATGAATACAATGAAAGCTCACAAATGTTTACAAGAAATATGAAAAAATAAAGCTCTTGGTTGTTTTGATTGATCTTTAGGCTTTGCACATTGCTCTTCTTGATGCTAGACCTTTGGAAGATGGTATTTATACCCTCTAAGTGAATTCCAACAATTGTGATTGTTGGGAAAGTAAGGTAGCCGTTGCAGCCATAAAAATCAGCATTAAATGCAGTCTGTAGCTTAGTTGTTCCGGTAGAAGTATACTTGTATCGGTAAAACTGTAGTTGTATCAGTAGAAGAGGAGTTCTACCGGTAGAAGTCCCAAGGTTGACGATTTTACAAAATATTACCGTTAGAATCGTTGTATCGGTAAATGCTTCATTGTATTGGTAGAACTTTGAGGGTTTCATTTGGTATCGGTAGAACCCATCAAAGTATCAATAGAAGTGTAGGGGAGGATGAATTTTAGCTACTGACTTGACTTGTTTCGGTAGAAGTCTTCAAGGTATCGGTAGAACTGTAGTTGTATCGGTAGAAGTGGAGTTCTATCGGTAGAAGTTTCACTGAAGTCTTTTCCACTTAGTTTTTATTTAAAAACACTTTAATTTGTTATATCAAAACATATTATCCAATAAGGCTTAGTTTAACAATGATGATGATGATTAAAATATTAAAATAATTTTAATAATTTTATATTTTAAAAAATAATTTTAATAATTTATATTTTAAAAAATAATTTTAATAATTTTAAAATTATTTACTGACATGTGGCATATAAGGCAAAATAGTGTCACGTCAGCAGTTGCATATGTAGACTTGCTTAGGTGGAAAAAAAAGTCACATCAGCACTATTAGTCAACTAACGGTCACGTCATCAAGATCGTTAAAAAATGACCAATTTGACAAAAAAAAGCTTATGTATGAAAGTGATCCAAAAAAAAAAACCTTAAAGGTCAAAGTGAACAAACACTTAAACGTTAAGGACTAATTTTGTCATTATGCCAAAAACCTTAATAACCTAGTGTCTTAAATAAAAACTTTTGAATAATTCAATTATCAAATTATAACTATTTCAAACTCACTTGTGGAGTTAAAAAACTTCAACACGGGTGTATCAAATAATTATATTTACTTTTTATCGGTATCAATAATTATATTTTCTTGTGCAAAATATTTTGGTATATTACAAATGGAGTTTTTAGATTTCATTCACAAGGTTAAGATAATGAAAAGTGTACTAGAAGATATAGTAAAATATTTATATATATATATATAAAATAAATGAAACACGTCATAAATTTTTAGATATGTTGGTAAAATTAAAAAAATACACGATTTTTTTTATAAATAAAGAAGGCAAACAAAGCGCCTTGAATCAGTTTATTGTCCCATACAGAGATGGATCCTTATCATCTAAAAGTAAACTCTTAACACTATCCATAGGAATATCCGAAGAAAATTAACTAGTAGCACTATCTGGGCAATTCTTCGCCATCCAATCAGCTACTTTATTTCTTTCCCTTCCAACATGTTGGAATTTAACTTTCTCAAACTATCGAGCAACAGCTATAATCCGACGAACAAGGGTCGGGGATGATGCAGTTTCTACCCACTCATTGATCATATCCACTGCGAATAAGCAATCAGATTCCACAATGATCTTCCGATATCCTCGAGAGCTCGTTAGCTCTAATCCATGTAATATGGCCCATAGTTCAACATTCATTGACGAAACACTACCGATATACCTTTGATAACCCACAATCCAGTCCCCAGCGGAATTACGCAACACTCCACCAGCTGTCATCCAAGAGCCATCTCTACTAGCTGCCCCATCCGAATTGATTTTCAACCAGCTAGGATGTGGTGGGCACCATTTGTCGACAGCCGTTCCAGCACCTGCAGGGGTTATACTACTGATATAGGCCTTGCAGACATTGCTTGCAAAGCAAACAGCAGCTCTAATTAAGCTGTCAACATTT